>OY720429.1:220017759-221425535 GCA_963082735.1 Pocota personata
GTTCGCTCAGCTAGCGCATGTTCACCATAAACTTCCACCAAAATACGATGACTTTCGGCAGCAGTTTTCTTCATATTAAAGTAATGAAGAAGAACTCCCCGCAAAAATACTTTTTCAGACACAAAGTTCGACATATTTGAGTGAAAAAAAATTATTGTTGTTTACCCTTCAAATGAATGACATATACTGAAATGACGTACAATGACAGTAGCTTTCCAACGCATGTTCCAATGGAATAATAACAATGGAATAAAACAAGTTACGCCATCTCTTAGCAAACCGCACGAATTAAGTTATTGACCCAATAAAATTTTCAATTTTCACATTTTACAATACAGAGATATGATATAATAATATCTTACTACTGAAACATTATATATTTAGAAAACAAAGTTATATATATAGTAACATATGCAATTTTTGGAGGAAAATACGAACAAAACCTCTAATTTAAGAAAGAGAAGAAGGAAAATAGATAACGAATTAGTAACAATAAAAAAGTAACAATATTTCAATATAATAGACTTATGTAAATTTGTCCTATGGTCCAAAAACTAAAAATAAGCAGGTAATTTTACAAAAATAGAACAAAGTGTAAATAAGTAGATATCACAGATGTTTTCGTCCTGGAAGGAGAGAAGGTGTGGCGCGACAATAACGTGACGAAACCTTGATTACAGGTCAAGACAAATAACACTAATAATAATAATAATAATAATAATAATAATAATAATAATAATAATAATACTAATATAATACTATATTAAGGTACAAGTTAACACGTTCAGCTTTCCACCGAACGAAATAAAAGGTGCAAGCAATGTGATTTGCTGTGCACGCGCATTCGTCGGGCAGGTGGATCACCTTACTTGATCATAAACAGTAGCGATGGGCCTGCGTGGGAAATGCAACGTTGCATTTTAGGTTTAGGCAAATTATAGTAAATTAGAATTAAGTTATTCATTCTAGTTCGGACAGTAGTACGGAGCACTTGGCTCCGCAAATAAAGACTTATAACGTAAAATCGAAATCATTGTTTTAATGTGGAACCTGTTGCGGTTCTGTAATAGTATTTTCTTATATCCGCGAGCAAGGATCTCGATAACTGGCGCCCGAGCAGGGACATGAAAAAGAATGTCCTTTTGGAAAAACAAACAACGATATAATCCGTGAAATCAAAGTGAAAATTAGAAATACAAAATAAGTTATAGAAAAGCGAAATGAGAAAGTGAGATGAGATAAAGAAAAGTTAAGATAAAAAATCATAAGAGATAGATAAGATAAAGAGAAAAAGCAAAAGAAATCTTTTGAGTGCAAGTTAACATTATTTTAAAAATTTGATGAAATTTTGTGAAATATAAAATTATGCAAGGCAAAAACACAAAATAAGATAAAGAAAAAGTGAAATAAGATAAACAAGCTTATAAAATAAAAAATAACACAAAAACTCAAGTGAGCGAACCAGGAACCCAGCAGTGAAGTTCAAATACAAAGGAGGGACGAAGGTGAATCAAAAGGAAAGATGCAGTTGACTCTTGATTTTAGTAAGAATTTAGTTAAGATTTGTAAAATTAGATTTCTTGAATAAATGTTAAAGTTAAAAGAAACTTGTCAAATAAATGTTGTCTCACGAAAAGTAGACGAAAGTTCAGCACACAAATAACACATAGCTTAACAAATTTTGTCTTGGGACTAACTCGCGAATAAAGGAACCGGTTCATTAAAGCATTAATTAAGTTTAATATTCCCCCCGAATAAAGCTCCTTGTACCTTAGTAGGTCACTGCGAATATTATTGCATTAACGACTAAAAACGATACATACGAGTCTTTCAAACAGAGATGACTACCCCGAAAGTTTAAGAAGAGTGTCCAGCGGGCATCTAGGGAAAATAATAGTTGTGCTGAGCGATAGAACAAAATGCATTAAACAAAGAAAAATAATAAAAATAATAAATGCGTTGAAAGAAAAAAGAAAGTTAAATTAAATAAAACCATTAAAATTATAAGAATAGAAACTGTAAAAAATAATAACTCAAGGGCAAGAAAAAATATAGAATACAAAATTGTATTGATATCCACTTCTGTCGTTAGGTATGCTAAGTTATTTTAAATCTTTTTCTGCTGCGAAATTACACACCCTTAGGTATAATGGACGAACTAAAGAGCTCGGTAACCAAACTCACGGGTGCTGTTAACAGTGTCCTTGAACAACTCCGGGGGCTTGAAGGCCGAATGGGTAGGATTGAACAATCCATTCCCCAGGAAGCAATTGAAATAGTAACCGATCAGCTAACCAACATCTCGAATCGCCTTTTAGCCTTAGAACAATTGAATCTAGAAAGGATTCCCAATCCACAATCAGAGCAAGTAGAAACATTGTGTGGGCCGATCAGTGAACAAGACCTGAAGGACATTTGTAAACTTCCTGATTGCGTTAAGGAACTTCAAACCTTCGACGGGAACCAGTGCATTACGACTCCTGGGTCCACAGCGTTGAGACGGTGTTGAAGGATTACGAAATAGTTCGTAATAAGCCCATCTACAGGGCAATACTTCAACATATCCGCCAGAAGCCTTGATCTCATATAATATATTCGATAATAACTGGTCCGAAATCAAAAGGGTTCTCTCACTCCACTACGCTGATAAAAGGTACATCCGAACACTTGAACATCAACTTAATCGGCTGATACAATTCGAGAGTCGATGATTTTTACGCAACAGTAAATCATCAGTTTTCGTTAATTATTAGTAATTATTGTTCCACCGAAACAATTAACGCATTGGCGGAAACTTATCGAAATCGCGCACTAGATGTGTTCATACGAGGGTTAAACGGGGACCTCTCAAGACTTTTAGTCATTCAAAAGCCAAAAACCCTGCCTGAAGCATATTCAGCCTGTCTGAAGATGCAGAACCTGAATTTTCGAAGCAACTCGATGCACGTAAAGGCACCTAATACGATAGCCTCCCCCGTAAATTACAGTTTCAGGGATGACACAGGACCCGTAGCAAGAAATAAATTTGCTCAGAGGCCACGCCCTAATTGGAAGCCAAGGTTCCAACAACAATCTCCACCTCCAAGGCCGTGGGCTCAAAAAAAATAAATAAATATTTGACGCAACAGCTCTTTAAGTGCCAGGGCCTAGCTTCTCGCAACCACTCGTTTTGTGTGCGTTATATTTTTCACACGAATGGAAGGGATCTACAGTTTAGTGCCGTATCCGAACGGCAATTTGTTTTTGAGAAGCTTTCTCATAACAACAATACTCTCGGATGTTTGTCAGACGTTCGCGAGAGGTGGGATCGTGAAAAAACTTTTTGGTGTTTTCTGGGATTCGAACTTGGAACCTCTTGCGTAGTGATCCGACACACTAACCACTACGCCACGACGCCCACAAAAAAAATGGGAATGGGCTCCAAAACCGCCAATTAAAGTGGAAGTAGACGGAACAGTTCAATCTAAGAACGTAAATTACATGAACCGACCAAACCCTTTCAAACGGGAACTCAGGTCGGATAACTATAACCCTCGAAAACAACAGCGGTTGTACCATGTCACAACCGTAGACCCTGAGACACCAGATGGGGAAGAATCTTCCGACCTCCCCCACGAAGAGCCAACATCGGAAAATTTTATGATTGGGGCCTCATTTCCAGTTTACCATATATAGTGTACGTTACGCGGGAAGGGGGCATGCTAAAATTCTTAGTGGACACCGGTGCTAATAAGAATTGTATTAGGCCAAGTTTGGTTCCACGCCCCGATCCTGCGCAAAAACCATTTTATGTGAATAGCCCTGCTGGGAAGATTCGCATTGAAAGCTGAATTTGTGGGAAATTCTTTTCTGATTTAGGCTGTGAGATAAATATTACATTCTTTGTTCTCCCGGGTTTAACATCATTCGATGGCATAATCGGCGATGTTATTTTTTTTTTTGATGCACTTGCTTAAAGAACTTAATAAGCTAATTGGCCTATAGCTGTTAGGCAAGCTAGCATTCTTTCTTGGCTTCAAAATATGAACTACTTTCGCAGTTTTCCAAGCTTTGGGAAAGTATCCAATTACCAGACAGCAGTTAAAAAGTTTTTGGATGAATTTTATGCCGATTTTGGGCGAATTTTTGATAAAAATATTTTTAATACCATCAAATCCAGATACTACCTTATAACAAGTAATAGCCTCATTATCAATGTTAATAACATAAGAGTTGATCAAGTCATTGGAGTGCTCCACTGCTTGCTCATCGCTCTTCACAAGATTGCTTGAAATGGAGTGGTTAGCATAAAACACATTTGCTAAAGCATTCGACTTTTCAGCGCTAGACAACATAAGTGTATTACCTACTCTAAAAGCTGGAATTGAGACATTTTTTCTTTTAATAACTTTTGCGATATTCCAGAATGGTTTGCTATTTTTGTCTAGGCTCTGAAGTTTCGAGTTCTTTAATAATTGAAGTTAGCATGTTAGTCTCAGTAAAATAAAGCTCTATTCTGGTTCTTATCCACCTAGATCTAGCTCTATTTCTAATCTTAATAAAAACATTCATACATACAATACAATCATCTTTCTCATAGGCCTAACTCAAGAACCACTCAACGGAGTTTGATTTAATTCGGGTTTTGAGTTACGCCGAATGTGTAGACATATTTTTCTGAAAATCATCAAAATTGGATCTAAGAGAATCTAATATGAGAGCGGATCTAGGACTTTCGACTTTGAATGCATAGTATAGGGCTTCTGTGCAAGCCTTCTCTATCTTAGGACTCATCTTCACACTTCTATCAGGTAAGATTGAGGTCCAGCGAAAGCCTTTCACCGATAACACAAATATATACATACTTATGTATGCTGCAAAATATAAAATCAAAGACAAATTAAAGGACAAATTTTGAAAATGTGTCTACGGAATACATGATTAAATGCAGCTTCAGTCCTTCCCAAAGAAACTATTTTAAAATCGGTTCAGCCGTTCTCAAGTTCTATGGTGGTTTGAATGCTATAGCATGAAGAGTGTTTGTTTTTAACTATCTTGTGATCTTAGATATATAGTATGCTCATCGGACCTTATTTGAACTCTCGAACACTATTTTGACTATTTATATTTGACTTTGATTTGTGGTTTAACCGTCATATCGAATTAAATTCACCGAGGTGATGCTATTTACGCGACTTTGCACATGTAGCTTCAGGGCTCAGCGTTCTGATGCCGGATGGAAATTGCATATATAGTGCTCAGAAAATTGACCAATGACTCACATGCAGACAGAGACACAATACCTATTTTATGTAGCATTGCAGAATGTTTGTGTATCAGAAAATAAACTTCAGGTACATTTCAAAAACCTGCGGGGAACTGTGAACACTTGTGTTCCTAATTAGTTTATTTATTTATTTATTTTTTTTTTTTAGCGGAAACACGTACGTATAACATTTCAGATTTCAAGTCCTATTCCAGATACCTACTCATATCTATTAGTGTATTACGTTATTTCTTCTACGTCGTTGTGATTGTACATTCTCTAATGGAGGCTAAGAGGTCTTATCTGTTACGAACTGCTAAAGGCATTTTGAAAAAAAGCACCCACATTTTGAAGTTAGATTTAGACGGCGATATGTACGAGTACATACATACACAAGTAGAATAATATCTTAAGTGGACTTAGTAAAATCAGGTTCGTTAAAATGTTAGACTTCCCCCCCCTAAACACACACCAAAGATATGTAAATAGTCCTTACTACAGCAATCTCGACTTACATATGTGTGTCTGTAGGTAGTTTTTATGAAAATTGGAGCAAAAATATATGCCCACTTCTAGATATGCCCCACTGAACTTAAACTGTTGTAAGTAAACAATATCTCAATAGTTTCGAGAATTAGCTAATTAGATTACTTTTTTAGGGAAATAAAAAATGAAACTGGAACAAACCACAAGAATAATTTACATTAATAATCAACTTCTAGTCTAGTTACATAAAGATGCTTACATTATGAGTATTTTATATACATTTTCGTGCCATATGTATGATTTCGAAAATCCTTTTATTATTCGTATAATCTTGTTGTCAGTGGAGCAACTAATATTTCAGTTAAATTAGCTCAAGTTAAGGTCAAATCAATTTGAAATAACAGAATAGGAGCTTTTGGAAATGATTTGGGACCTATTCGAGATACAAATAAAAAAATAAAAATCAAATATTCACATTGAGGCAGATCTTCGGAAAAACCTGGGAGCTCCAAATTGAAACTCACCACCTTTTCATCGATTTTAAAGTCGCCTATGATAGCAAAACTTGTACGTCTGTACAGGATGACGATAGAGATTGCACACTGCTCTATCAAGGTCGGTAACAACATCAGCGAGGCTTTGATATCAGATATCACTGTCATGTCATTTCCTCCCCATCAAACTTCTCAAGCTAATATCAGGGGTACTGTTGCTTCAGGCAACTACTTGTCGGACAGCAAACTCCGAATTTTTAGCGCACGGGGATCAAAACAAAAAATAAAACAAATAAGTTTTCATGCAAATTCATATACCTATATGCGTACCTATAATATTTAATAAATTTCTAAAATCTTTGTACCCTTTAAATTTTTTTTTCTCTATGTCTTCTTTCCCGCGTTTTTGTTCCTCTTGACAGCTGTCACCCCTTTTGATTTATTGAGCTGCAGCTGTCATATTCATATTGGGCGAAATCATGGTAGAGTTGCCAATACTCCCCGAGGTACGGCGGTCCTCAGGTTCGGCTCACCCCCAGCTCTATCAACTCTAACGTCCAGGACGGCTAACTTCACGCTTGGTCTTTCGTAGATACCTGTCGCCGTCTGTACTACTGCTCGCCTTACTTGGCTATCCTTACTGGTGATAGTATCTAGAACCTTACCTCTGGGCCAATAGTTTCGGGTATGATTTGGATCGACGATGATGACAATAACTCCCTTCTCCAGGGGCTTGATGGGTTGATACCATTTCGACCGTCTAGTGAGGGTTGGCAAATACTCTTGGACCCAACGTCTCCAAAAGGTGTTTGCGAACTGTTGCGCCGTACTCCAATTTTTTCGGAGCAAGATGGATTCATCGGAGAAGTTGCCCACTGGTTTTGCACCACTCGATGAGCCGAGCAGAAAGTGATTCGGCGTTAAAGCTTCAAAACAAACACAGTATGTCCGATTTAAATAGATTTAGGATAATCTGCGTATTAGACCGCACCGAGAAGCAAAACCGTCCTATGGTTCTTGAATTAGGGATGTGGGAAGGATCAAAAGCACGATTAGACAGATACAAAACAAAAATATTTGTTTGTTAAATCTGAGGTTATAGTGGCAATTTTGAAATCGGTGACCAAAAATCATTTCCTCATTTTCCAAATACCGAAGCTACAGACAAAAACACATAGCCCTTTAACTTTGTTCAAAAATGACGGTTGCATTTGGAATAGAGAAATCTTTGATAGGCAAATTTGTTTGGATGCGTTGGCAAAAAAAGCTGTTAGAGTGGGCTTGTGCTCAGCAAAATTGGAACATTGAGGACTGGAGAAGAGTTCTTTAGACAGATGTATCCAACCAGGAAGAGAAGTGTTTTCATTCGATGTTCGGCAGAATAAACCGATTTTAGAGGGCAGAGCCTTTTCCTTTAACGGAACCAGTGAAATCGTTCATATCGAAGGCAATGAGGGCTACAGAACCATTCTAGATGAGAATGCTGTTCCAAATGGTTTTTGGTTGATTGGAGAAGGGTTCGTCTTCCAACAAGATAACGGCTCTAAACACTCTTCATTGTTGTGTTCAAGATTTCTGTAGTAGAGGAAAGAAGAAGGAGTGTTAATCATCATAATTTGGCCACCACAGTCGCCAGATTTGAGCCCAATTCAACTTTTATGGAATCACTTGGACAGAAAAGTTCGCCAAATGTCTTCTTCTTCACTGGAATAGCATTCCAACCGAAACAGTATCAAAATTGACAGAGAGGATGCCCAGACTTGTTAAAGCTGTTATAAAAGTTCGAGGAGGATACTTCGAAGAAGTTAAAGTTTAATGGTTTTTTTTAGTAATTTATTTATTCATCGGTAAAGCAACTTAGCTGTAACCATCTTAGAAAAAGGAAGACAAAGTCAAATGCTTTATCTTAATTATGCAAACGGTATTGGAATTACTCCTAACACTCGGCTGAACAGGAAGAGTAGTTTGCCGATAACGGCCACTTGAATTGATTGTTCATTCGAAAGTTTTTCGCAAAAACTTTTTCCATGGACTAAACTTCTGCTCACAATTGCCTTATGTTTTTGTATCGATTTCTGCTAATGCGAAATATCTTTTAGTTATCTTCCGTAAAGAGTGAAATGGTGAATGGTTTCCAGTAAATGCTAATACTTAGTTCGATTACATATCAATTCGTGTATCATGTACGCGTATCTGTTTTCATTATTTGTTTGAATGAGATGTTCTGGTTTTTAAAACTAAAGAGTTAACAGATTGCAGTTTAAAGTTTATCCGGGGGAAATTTTTTTTTTTTTTTTTTTTTTTCCGAGGGTAGGTAAAAAATCTTCATGAAGACGCTATGAGGATCGATAGCGCGTGCTCATAGTAGTGTGAGATTTTTACTCACTAAAAAAACCTCCCTTCGTGATAAATTTCTTTGATTACATACTACAACTAAGTTTTGACTTATCCAGCAGTTTTTCTTTCACGTATTGAGATCGTTTGGCAGGTCCCTTTCCATTGAAAGTTCCTGCTTGTTCCGCAAATTAGGCGCGGTTTCTTGCTATCGCGCTAAGTCGAAAGGTTTAGTCCTTTGTAGACGACGCAGTAGATTCCTCTCATCTAGAATTCGAAGGACTTCATTGTTAACGTGTCCTTGTAATCTGTCTTTATGCTTACGCGCGAAGTTTTTGATTTCATATTCGACTGTCGCAATTCCTAAATCTCTATGGATATCGCTATTTCTAATAAACCACGGTGCATTAACTATTGATCTTAGCACTTTATTTTCAAAAGTTTGTAAAATATTGACATTACTTATTTTGGTACAACCCCAAAGTTGTATTCCATATGTCCATATCGGCTTTAGCACTTGCTTGTATAAAAGCAGTTTGTTCTCTATATTAAGCTTGGAATGTTTTCCAAGTAACCAGTACATTTCTCTGCATTTGGTTTCGAGTTCTTTACGTTTTTTCTTCACGTGCGATTTCCACTTCAGCTTAGCATCAAGTGTCATTCCAAGATACTTACCCTCGTTTGCAAACGGAATTTGAACCGAGTTTGAAAAGATGGGCAAATTATTTATTTTCTTATAAGTGATGAACAGATTTGTTTTCGTTTAAAGCTAGTCGCCAAATCTTTGTCCATTCATTTACTTTATTCAATGCTTCTTGCAATTTTTCAGTCGATTCTTCGATCGTTTTACCCGTTGCCAGGATGGCAGTGTCGTCGGCAAATGTAGCTAATACGGTGCCTTCTTCTTGCGGTATATCGCGAGTATATAATAGGTACAAAAGCGGTCCAAGGACACTTCCCTGCGGGCGGCACCCCAGCCCTTATTTCTTTAAATTCCGAATATTCGTTTCCGTGTTTGACTCGGAAAAGTCGATTCGTCAAGTATTTTTCTAGAATATTATATAAGTGTTCCGGCAGAACTTGCCGTAATTTATATTTCAAGCCTTCATGCCAGACCTTGTCAAAAGCTTGAGAAACATCAAGGAATATGCTCGAGCAAATCTTTTTTTCTTCGTAAGCTTTTTCAATTAAATCAGTTATTCTATGCACTTGGTCTATTGTTGAGTGCTTGGTTCTAAACCCAAACTGGTGATTGGGAATAAGAGATCCTTCTTCTATAACCGGCTGTAATCGCTTAAGTACTATTCTTTCGAAAACTCTAGACATAATCGGCAGCAGCGAAATAGGTCTATACGATTTTTTATCATTCGGTGGTTTTCCTGGCTTCAGAATCATTATTACTTCCGCGACTTTCCATTGACTCGGAACATATTCTAATCTTATCGCTGCGTTTATAATGTAAAGGAACTTAACTAACGCTTTTCTAGGTAACGATTTAAGAAGCTCTGCTGTGATTAGGTCGTATCCAGGAGCTTTATTCGGTTTCAGTTTCTTTATTTCTTGTTGAAGTTCGGTCAGCCTTGCATTTCTTACTGTGTAATTGTGAAATGCTATATCCGACGCATTATCATTTTCGCTTGCCCATCAAATGGTTTAAATGTTTCTTCTAAATGGGCGGCAAAGACCTCTGCTTTGTCTTTATCATTCTTGGCCCATTCGTTGTCATTTTTCTTGATTTGGGCCGCTTGTATTTTCGGTTTTTTAATGCCTTTTATAGCTTTCCAGAGCGAATAATTGGAATCTTTGTCCGCTGTTAAGCTTTCAATGCTGGTTTGTATTGTCCGGTTTTTAAAATCAATAATGGCCTTTTTTAGCAAGTTACACAAGCGATTCAAATGCGATTTATGTTGCGGAGCACGAGTTTGTTGCCATTTTTTACGCGCTTTTCTCTTCTCCCTTACCATTTCTTTTATTTCCGGTGGATATTTTTGGCCATGATTGATTGGCGTTTTCCTTTGATAGGGAGTATTTTTCCACGCGGCTCGCTGCAGAACTTCAACAAAACGATCAATTTCGATTTCGAGTTCAGAAGACGTCCTAAGTGATACTCTCAGTTCGATATGTTCTTCAATGTCTTTTTTAAAGCCTTCCCAATCAGTTTTTCTGCTAGTTAGTCTAGCAGGTACATCTTTTTTAATTAGGCGTTCGCTCATCGTTAGAATGATAGGGGAATGATCGGAAGAGAGATCAAAACTTTCATCAATTTTAATACATTTGTCTGGTATTCCTTTTACAACAAAGAAATCGATCAGATCGGGTATTTTGTTGTTATCAGTCGGCCAATATGTTGGTTTACCAGTCGAGTGAAAGTCGCATCTGTGTTGCATGCAGGCGTTGTAAAGTGCTCTGCCTTTTTGTGAGACACATCTTGAACCCCAGAAGGTGTGTTTTGCATTAAAATCACCGCCAATAATAAAATTCGGTCCAAGAGAGTTGAAAATATTTGTAAAATCATTTTTTTCAAGCCTGCAACGCAGTGGACAATAAATAGATGAGACATTGAAAGAGTAATGTCCATTTTTCACGCGTACAGTGCTCACTTGCATTGTTTCAAGCTCTATCATAATCTCTTCAGAGTGTTCGATGCAATCTTTTATGATTAAAGACGATCCGCCTCTGGCTCTTTCCGACGGGTGATAAGCGTGATAGGTACTGTATCCAGTAATGTTTACACGCGATAGTTTCGTCAGGTGAGTTTCACAGATCAAACATATGTCAATGTCCTTTTCCCGTAGAAATATTTCTAGCTCTTCTAGTCTTTGTATGAGACCGTTGGCGTTCCATGCAACAATTTTAAGAAGTTTCGTCATGTTCGTTTTGAAATGCTCCTATTGTTAAGCTTATATTCAAGCTTCTCCAACCTTTCGACAATTAGCATGTTTGTTTTTGTTTGCTCCTCAAGCCTCGCAAGGATAATGGAAAAGACGTGAGATACGGGGTTTTCAGAATTATCAGTGTTCGTTTTTGTTGATGTTGATGCTTGAGCACTCGTCTGCATGTCAGAATCTGATGGCTTTTCTTTAGGCGCTTTTACCTTAACCCGGTGTGGAATTTGATCGGTGTTTGATGTCGCAGCTTGAGCGTACGTAAGCGCGCCAGGGTCGGCGCGGTTGTCTCTAGTCACCTTTCTTGCAGCAGTTTTCGACTTTTCCTTATTTACCGGTTTTCAGGGTTGGTTTTCCGGCTTCATAAGTCGATCTCTTCTTTTTTGTAATTCTTTGGCTACTTCACAGCCTCTGTAATTAGCCGGATGCTTACCATTGCAGTTAATACACGCTGCAGGGGTTTTTTTGTTTACACCACACTCTTGACTAAGATATTTACCGGCGCATTTGACACATCGCGGTTCTTTTCGGCAATATGTTTGCGTATGGTTGAATCCTTGGCATCGTTTGCACTGAGGTATCAACCTTGTATACTTGCGCATGGGTTCGATTTTGACTACGACATTCAGAATTGTTCTTATTTCGTAAATCTTTTCTAAACTCTCAGCCTTATCAAAGGTTAGCATAAAAAGAGGAAGCTCGCGCTTAACCATCATTTCCTCGCCTTCCAATTTTTGCTTTTCCCGTTTAATTAAGTTTACCGCATCGACGATTTTAAAGTTTTTGTTCTTCAAATCGTGAACAACGTCTTCCTTTCGGCATGAGGCATGAAGTCCTCTAGCTACGACTCGTATCGGTCTTTCAGGGGAAAATTCCGGGGGAAAATGTCAAGTTCATACATATGTATATGTATCAATATTTGTGCAATAAAAGATTTATGAAAATTTGTAAAATAATATCTAAGGCCTAGTGCCCACCGGAGACAAGACTGTCGTATTACGAGCGCAGCCGGTGGTGGTACAACAATAGCCCGGCAAAACTGTAATACGACAGAATTTCTTGCACTGACAGTTTTGTCTGCCGACTATTGCGCTCCTACGCAAATTTATGGAGCTGCGCTAACAAATTTAAATGTAGGTACACAGAATAAACAAAGGACTACATACCTATAGAATGTGCTTCAAAATTAAAGTTTACATAAGTTTACTACCCATATACTTAATATAAGTGTATTTTTCAATTTTATTACTTCAATTAGACATTGCTGCTATGTCTGAGAAAGTAGGTACGTGTTAACGGATCTAAATTGTTCTAATGTTTTTATTGTGCATCTATCTCTTTCAAAAGTGACATGGTGTTGCAGAAACACATTCTTTTCTCCTTTATACACTCCGTCTCTCTTGTTAAGGAATACTTGTATCGGATTTTATTTCATTTTTCCAGCATTTCCTGTCATTAGGAAAATTTGATTATACACGTCGAAAGGGGGCTTCAATAATAAATGTGCAAAGAAAAAAAAATTTGTTTATATGACATTCCAGAAGACGTATAGTCAAGGTTAGGTTGGGTTGAAGTTGCTGCCAGCTAAGAGGCTGACACACTTGACTAATATTAGGTTCATTGTGATAAAACACGGACCTTGGGGATAAATTTCACTTAACTACTCGTTGACCCAATTGGAGCTTCTGGTGCATTTATCAGATCGCTTAGGTCGCTGAAGCAGAAGGCTTCTAAGTGAAGTTTCCTTCTTTGGGAGAGAACTAGGCAGGTACAAAGAAGGTGAAAAATAGTTTTTCCTCTTTTTCTTCCGTACAGCTTCTACAGAAATCTTTTGAATATACACCAAGCCTTGTTATATGCTTGCCTATAAGGCAGTGCCCAGTGATAACACCAATTACAGCGCTAATATGCAGTCCATTGAGAGAAATCAAATTCTTAAAGCGTTTCAGATCCAGCTTAGGCCAAATCTTTTTTTTCGCTAGATACGTTATACCATTTCTCCACCTAAAATTTATTCTCTCGATAGCATCCAGCTTTAATTTAAGGCTACATGAAGCGATTGGTATACTCAAGGTTCCGCGTTCCATGTCTGGCAAGTTCTTACAATTTCCTGGAATATCAAACAAAGGTAATTTTTGAACTGCTTCGATATCTCTATAAGAGACGATAAGATTGCTTATCTAGAGCGGTTTTTGGGTTTAGAGAAAATGATTCTAAAGACTTGATTGCTGCTTGGCTGTCTGAAAAGACGCGTCACGTTTTTTTTTTAGCCAGGATAAGGCATCTTTGATTGCTTTTATATCTGCCTGGAACACACTACAATGATTTGGAGATAAGAAATTTATTTTTTCAACTCACTTGTTTAAGAACACCAATTTGAAACTTAATTAAAAGAGTGTCTAAAGTTAGTTCGTGATTAGTACTCGCCTCTTATTAATTTTTTTCGTGGTTATCCCAATGGGATCTCGTCCTAATATGCAAAGAAGGGTCTGCACTCAAGCGTAGAAAAAATAGAGTCGTAGGAATATTTGGACATAGATAAACGGGCTGTACTAAGAAAGCTCTCCAATTACGCTGAAGTCAGTGTTAAAGTTAACAGAGAGTCAGTTTATCATGGTATACAGCTTGCCTATGTCTTTTCTTTATCATTCTAAAACGATCGATCAATTGATTGATAAAACGTAAAGAGATTTCATTTTTGTACTCTACGCTGCTGGCTACCAGAACCTTTGAAAAGATTTATTTTTCATTCACTACTTACAAAGCTCTACCACATTTTCAATAAGAATATATACAAGTTAAAATTGTAGAAGAGGAAGGGTAAGTCTTATTACAATTATAATAAACATACTGCAAGATTCATCGCTTTAAAAATAAAGGTCCTACCTATATTGTATTTGTATGAGATCATTATATTCATACTTGTTTACAATATTTCAATATGAGTGTGTTTTATAGCACATATACCTATGAAGCCAGAACCTACGAAGATAGATCTTTACACGCTTATCTATAGCGTGCTATAGCATGGATCTAAGGAAAGTGTAAAACAAAGACAGATTTTGCAATGTACATATAAATAAAAGGTGTTGCAAGCTTTTTTCTTTCTTCGGGCGTGTGTAAAATTTCCTTTCAACAACAACCTGGATAACCTAGGAAGTTGAAATTTAGTACACTCGTAGGTCAATAGGGCAGAATCCCAGATTTCCAAATTGTGTATTTTCATACATTCCATAGGTTGTAAAGATATTGTAAAGAATGTGTATCACGAATTGGGTAAGCATACCACCGACAAACTTGTGTACTAAAATTGTAGAAGTGACAATAAATCAAATTTATAAATTTCCAGGCCATACTGGCCAAGTCCTAGCAAAAATGCGTTCTGCTCAGTTTTTCACAGAAAAAACCATGACACAAATAATCAACAGACTTTTGATATGTTATTCGGTGCATTTAAGTAAGCTCATCTGTATTTTTTTGTAACTTCACAGTAGCTTTACTAGGAGAAGACCTTAAATATCTTTGATACGAAGTGTCCAAGAATTTGAATAAAATATTTGAATTCCTCCCAGTGCCTTAGAGTTTTTTGTAGGACTTCTTCTCGTCACTGAGGCCAATCAAATGCTGGTGTTTTTGCATTTTTGTTATCCAGTTGTTTTTTGGTCTGCATTTTTTGCGCGATTGAGTTTTTTGTAGGACATTTTATTGAATGACTAGGATGACCCGGTGAACTTCGCACCACCTAAAATTGATTTGATTGTAACTCTTCATAAGCGATTATGAACCCCAATCAACCTTCCAACTCGAATTTCATTGATATTTCGTATGGTGATTAAATGAAACTCGTTCGTAATTCAAATGAATTCAATTTCTTTTATTTACATGGAAAACAAATGAGGTTAATATTCAATGCAAAGCTTTGTGGTAAACTACGTTTTTCGTTTTACTTTCCTGCGCGTAAACGAGCAATTCCAGCGAATTCAAGAATTCTATGGGATAGTTGACTACTTCATCCTGGTTGATAACTGTGTCAACCGATTTGAAGGAAAACAACTGTCCCGGAATGAAATTTTGAAGAGTTGCGTTGACATCGACATGTTTGTTTTTCGCCGCCAAAATGGGTCATTCGCTCAGCCAATTATGGTTTTTGAAGTTTTGCACTATGTTCGGAAAAACACGTCGAATGAGCTCTTTCTTCGATTCGGTCAACTGGCAGAAATCAGTGAACAATGTGATGAATCCGATCGAGATGTCAAATCAACGATCTTTCCATTACCAATGTGCAACAACTGCTTCTAAACCTGCAGTTCGAACTTATTGCAAAAACACTCGCATGTTAGTCGTTAATCGGAGGGTTTTCACATGCCGCCACAATTTAGTTCATTAGCTGCAGTTGAATGTGGAATAAATAAGAGTCTGACGAAAATCACCGGACAACAGAATCATGGCTCCACCAAAAATGTTTTAATTGTCACGAAGATCTTTCAACTTTCTGTCCAACGCCTCCAGTGACCTTTTGTGGGCCATTAGGCATTCGTCCCAAACGATCAAATTGCATCTCTGTAGAATCTCCGGGAGTATTCAGGAAGTAAATGCCACCAGTTCAATTGTTCACAACTTCCATCAAAGAGTTGTACGCAGTCTTTTATTGTTGATTCAATTGCGGAATATTTGTACGAACTGCTTCGGCTAATGCTTCGGTGTCATATTGTTGCTCTCTTTGTAATTCGTGGTTGAATGCATCGTGCATTGGACGATTAGGTGATACTCGCATCATGCCCAAATGCGACAACACTCTATTTGCCATCAATAAACAAATGTCTTCTATCATGATCAATGCCTCATTGTGTATTTCTGCTGTCATTTGCAATATCGGATTTGAAGTTTGGCGACGTGTACACGATGCAAAAAATCCTCAGACATGTCGTCCTTATATTTGACCCACAAATGATTCGGATTCGAAGGGGAACATGTGGATATGATAATCGCAATGGCGATGAAGATATGACGGAATCTTTGAGCGTACTCGTATTGTCCCAATGCGAATTGTTTTCGAGCAACTGTAAGAATTGACACTCCTCACGGTAAGTCGCACATTATGCCCATTAACGGTTCTCAGTTGTTGAAACGACGTCAGACCACGAACATTCACCAACAACAATCGAAGATAATATCATTCGTCGTTATTTGGATGCACAGTGTAGATTCGACTTAGAGCGTCTGAAGCAAATACATTTGAATGTCCTTCAACAACTGGTGTTCCTTGTTTCCTACGCTGAAACGATTTCAATGATGCGTTGCATGTATGGTAGCGTGGCAGCATACAGCAAAGTGTGAGCGAAAGCATCTGCTTGACAAACCGAGAAGAAGCTTGTCAATGTTGTCGACGGTGGGCGTGCCGCTCTGTCCGCTGCGTTCTCTGGATTGAAATACACTCGTTGCCCGTTTTCCAGATGCACTGCCAAATGTACAACTGTAGGGTGTCTTTCGTGGATCGCAAAGAATAAGATGCTCCAAATCGCCTCGTTGCTGCTCACATAGCGACCCATCTGATACTGAGATACTTCGTCGTTTGCATTTTTCACACCGAAAACAGCCATATCGCTACCTTTGTTCACATATTTGCATATGTACTTGATGGACTTGACGGAGTTACAGTATTGCACATTGATGTGAGCCTCAAAAGCCTTGGACAATATCGGCGTTTAAAAAAGTTTTGTTTAAAAACTATGGCAGTAATGTCATGTTTGGCTGGGTAGAAGTTCCTTCTTGATTTCGATCCATTGAGGGTTGCAGGTGAATGTTATGAATAGGTCTGGACTGCCATATTGTCTAACATACGACATCGCATCTTGCGCGTACTCGTGCATGTGGCTAGGGCTTCCGATGTAAGTGGGCGGCAAAACGCCATCTATTGAAAGTAGTCCGAAGTGGCTGTATAAATGAATGCTAGTTGTCGAAATACAATTCTCATTGGTGGTGTTAAGTGCATTCCCATGCAAAACGCAAATTTCGATTTTTTCGATTATACGCATTTGCTTTATGTTTTTTTCCGTATTTTCCTGAACCACCTCAGTATTGAGACGAACAAAATAAGAAAAAGAATCATCCAAATCTGTCGAGCCGTTCTCGAGTTATTGCGAAACTAACGCACGGCAATTGATTTTTATATAAGATAGATAGAAAGAAATATATATTGAAGAATTTCACAAAAAGAAAGCAGGGTGACAACCAACAATAGACTTGGTTTTAGCCACCAATGCTGTACCAACTGAGTTATTTTTTGTGCAATTCTTCAACAAATATTTATCACTCGAGGAAACCTCAATTGAAAGAGCGTGGGTGGTTAATTTGTCAATATAATCATTTTTAATTGGAAAAATTAAATAAAAAAAAAATATTACAAAATAATCCTTTACCCCGACGAAACTCGATCACAAGTCAGCCGATCAGAAAGTCAAAATGTTTGTTCGGGTCGTTGATGCAGTACAGTACTAATCATCTCTGCTATGGAGGTGTTATCGTGGGCCGATGAAAGGGTATTGTTGGGTATTGAAAGAGATTTGTTGAAGAATTGTCCCGTTCAGAAATTAGTGGGAATCGACGGAATATCGAACATTGTGCTTCGACATTTTCCCATAGAATCGGTAGACATTTATACTACTCTGTTTAATAATACACTGAATAATGCACATTATCCAGCGCATTGGAAAACAGCAGTGATACAGCCCATCACCAAAAGGTTAAGGACACCTCCAATCCGGCAAATCTTCGGTCAATAAGTCTCCTTCTGAACATCAGCAAGGTATTCGAAAAGGTAATCAATGGAGTCCTGATTAACTCGACATTGTGAAAAATGGCAATGTGACTGCTTGTACAGACGACTTGATAATGTACAGATCGGGACTAAAGATCGAGGCCATAACAATTATCTTGCAACGTGACTTGGATAAGATTCAGCGATATTGCGAAGACTGGAAGCCGAAGATCAACTTCCAGAAGTCGGAAACCATACTGTTTAGTCTGAGGCCTCTAGGAACACCAAACAAAATTGGCGAAAGTTCACAATTGTGGGACCGCCCGGGAAGTCACTGGAATGCCGAAGTGTAATCAGATACGCTGGGATCTGGCTAGATAAATATCTGTATTTTAATAAACAAGATGTTGCTCTGACCAGAGCCAACGGTACGTTTGCCCTTACAAAGATAGTTTTTTTTTTTAGCAAGCAACTCGATGCAAGGGTGAAGGTAATCTGCTACATGGCCCTCATATATTGACCATATGATATCCGCATTTGGATATCTAGTATGGCTCAACATGGGGCCAAGCTTAGTGAAAAGGATTAGGGTGTTTGAAAGGGTTTGTCTTCGGCTCGCCTTCATTTATATAGAACACCTAAGTCTCAGTACAGGAAATTCTATTCCAATGAGGTTCTGTACAATAGGGCGATCTTGATCAGGGTGGACAATTTCCTGGTCAATATAATTCGAAAGTACATTGCAAGAGCTATGAACTCGATGAATAATATGATCTCAATTACATGAACCACGAGAGGATGCGCCTTAACGGCTTTGTTCCTGGACGACAAAAGTTTACCAAGTTATTATAAACCCTTCGTTACGCGTATTTGAAGTAGTCTATCTAGAGCTATAATGGATGTAATATTTATCAGTAAATGTCAATGAACGGTGGCATAATACAGGGTGTTCTACGGAAAGGTATTACTTTGATAGGCCGGTATACATCGCATATAGCCAATGCAACAATGCAATTTCACTATCACTGGTTACGAATTGAATTAACTCCGTCGCCGGATTTAACAGCCCCGGACTTAGCAGGGTGTGTGCTAATAAACCGCAAACGCTGAAGCAACTCAAAATAAAATATTCGAGGTGATATAAGTGGAATATCGACCGGCACGTGTGAAAATGTTATGAACCATGAAATTCAAAGTGCTCGCATTTGTGAGGTTAATAGAGGCGACATTATATCCTTTATATAATGCCCGACCCTTAATGAAACATGTGTGAGAACAAAATGAATGTATTTTACTTTAACAAAGTTATTCAAAGAAAAAGTAGTATACCTTCCCTTAGATCGCCCTGTACATCGCCACCTACTGGCAAATCGGCATGACATACATAACATCCGAGTATAACTGTAGATGGTCCATTTAATATGTACTTACATGATACACTTATATTTTTTTGGCATATCTAATGTAACTAACGTGTCTAATACGTACATATACGAGTATGTAATTAGAATTACAAACGAAAATAAAGTGAAACTTTTTCATTATTTACGAGTTACACTGATTTGAATTTCTTTTTTAAATTTTTCCAAAACGATGGTTTAGGTTTCTATGTCATGTTTAATAAATGCACAATTGTAAACCAATAAAATTATAACGATAAAGACTGACATCCACGTTAACCATATCACACTAAAGCATCTACTTAAACTATTCATTTAACCATTATGTAATAGGGTGTATCAAAAATTATTTTTTTGAAACTATGCCTATATGTGCTGTTCGTTAGTAAATTGGCAAAATCTTCAAAAAGAGCTAAAAACCCTTTTTGAACATATGTCAACAATTTCAATTCCATGTCCTTGCATACTCGTATGATTTTGGCCTTTCAGGATTTTGGATTTTCAGGATATTGGTTTTTCGGGATTTTCGGGATTTCAGTTTTCGGTATTTTGACCTCAACCCCTGAATCACCCATTATGACGGTTCTTAAATTATCATAAAATGATGAATGATAACCTAAAAAAGCTCCTGGTTATGACTTGATCACCGGAGAAATTCTCAAAGCTTTACCTAGAAAAGCATTGATTAAGCTTCTTCATATTGTAAATGCTGCGCTCAGATTAAAACACGTGCCTAACCAATGGAAAGTTGCGGAAGTTATAATGGTTTTAAAACCAGGAAAGCTGCCAAATGAGGTAAAATCTTATAGACCAATTTCGCTACTTCTAGTTATATCCAAAATTTTCGAGCGGATATTACTAAGGCGTCTCCAACCGGTTATAGAAGGAAATAGTCCCTGACCACCAGTTTGGGTTCAGAAATAAGCATTCGACGATTGACCAGGTGCATAGAATTACTGACGTAATCGAGAAAGCACTTGAAGAGAAAAAGATATGCTCAAGTGTATTTCCTGACGTCTCGCAAGCCTTTGATAAGGTGTGGCACGATGGCTTGAATTGCAAATTACGACAAGATCTCCCTGTATGCCTATACGAAATTCTAGAATCATATCTCGGGAATAGACTCTTCCGTGTTAGACATGGAAATGAATACTCGGAGCTAAAAGAAATTTCGGCCGGTGTACCGCAAGGAAGCGTTCTTGGGCCACTTCTCTATCTGTTATATACTCGAGATATACCGAAAGAAGATGGCACTATCCTGGCCACGTTTGCCGATGACACCGCTATCCTAGCCGTAGGTAAAACAATCGAAGAAACGACTGCAAAACTGCAAAACGCACTGAATAAAGTAAATGAACTTGAATTTCACTTATAAGAAAACTAATGTCTTTCCAATTTTCCTAAACTTGGCCCGAATACCTTTTGCAAACGAGGCCAAATACCTTGGAATAACACTCGACGCAAAACTGAAATGGAATTCGCATGTGAAAATGAAACGTAAAGAACTCGAAATCAAATATAGAGAAATGAACTGGTTGCTCGGAAAACACTCCCAGCTCAGTACTGAGAACAAACTGCTTTTAAACAAGCAAATGCTAAAGCCCGTGTGGACTTACGGTATACAACTTTGGGGCTGTACCAAGAAAACAAACGCCAATATTTTACAAACTTTTCAAAATAAAGTGCTAAGAGAAATTGTCCACGCACCGTGGTATACTAGAAACGATGATATCCACAGGGATCTCGGAATTCCGACAATCGAAGCTGAAATTAGAAGCTTCGCGAGAAAGCATAGAAACCGACTAATCGGACATGTCAACAATACAATCCTACAAATTCTGGATGAAAGCAATTTATTGCGCCGACTACAAAGGACGAAACCTTTCGACTTGGCGAGATAGGAATCAACCGCGCCTAGATTGCGGAACATACAGGATCTTTTAGTGGAAAGTAACCTGCCAAACGAGTTTTTTTTCATTATAGAAAAATTGCTTGATAAGGTCCTTCTTAGTTGCAATATATAACAAATTAATGACACTACTATGAGCACGCGCTTGCTATCCTCATAGTGTCTATGGAAGATTTTTTCACCAACCCTCGGGAAAAAAAAGAAGAAAAAAATTTTAAGAGAAATTATTTCCCACAAAAAAGTGAGGATATTGCTCACCTATGGTGGGCAATAACTTCACTTTTTCTAAGTGAAGTTATTACCCGTGAAGTTATTTCCCTGCACCCATAGATTACCCTAAATATGAATTTTTATTGAAATCGTTGTAACCGTTTTCGAGAAAATTGCGCTTTTGTAAAATTGGTCCTAAGTAAAGTACCGTTAATTTTGAGGCTTCAATACAAGAATGATAATTCGAATTTCGCTCTAAGGATTAGCCCAGAGACCAAATAAATGAATTTCGAAGAAAATCCGTTCAGCCCTGTAGGTTGGAATTTAAAATACAGACAGGCAGACGGACAGAATTGAGAGACCCAATTTTTTGAACTTTTGAGCTAAGATTGATCATTACCTCGAAAACAATAACGTTTTTTTTAATTGAGAAAGCTAACAAGAAAGTACGACTTTAGGATAATAAATACGCAGGTTTTTATTCAATTTAAAAACATGCGTAGATAATTTGGATGACACCTACAGTACATGTGTTATACAGCGGTGTGCAAAATAATAGGTGTGACCTACGAGTATATTTACAAAATATATTCAGAAATGCTTCTTAAATAGTTAGGATGCTTTATCATGTAAGCGCTGCATTTTACAGTGCTATTTCGTATGACTATATTTTGTATGCAAAATAATATTATATGTAGGTGTGTTTCAGGAAAGTGGCTTTATTTCGCATTTTAAACTGAACGGAGTAAGTTTTTTTGTTCAGAAGTAAAAGAATTTAATTTATTTATTAATTTAATGACTTGCTAATGAGTAGAGTTAATAAACATGGGATGTAAACGGTATTGTACAGAGGAGCTGAGATAATGGTCACTAATGCCGCAACTATTGTATAATGGTCACTAATGCGTTAAAATAGCAGAAAAGGAAGAGAAGAGCGGAAGACCACGGCAAACAGACAACAGAAGCGTTCATCAGATTACTAGGATGGTAAAACAGAACGACCACTCAAATAAAAAAGGAATCTGGCACGCCTACCATAAGCAGGAGGTTGAATGAGAAGAATCCACCTACTAGAAGCCCCAGAAAATGTCCGTTATTGACCACTCGGCATCGGCAAAGAAGAAAACTGTTTGTCCAAGCGCATTTAAATCGGCCAGTTGAAAAATGGCGAAATATTTTATGGTCTGATGAGCCAAAGGTCAATTTTTTTGGAACAGATGGCGGCAGAAGATTTGATCGAGGACCAAGCAATATGGAATTCCTTCCTCAATACACGGTAATGATCTTAAAACATCGCGGTGGAACTGTGATGTTTTGGGGCACCTCCAAAGGGCAAAAGCGTGGTTTCGGCGACACAGCATAAGAACGCATGGCCAGCACAATCTTCCGACCTCAATCCCATAGAAAATCTTTGGAATGATGCCAAGAGGGCGCTCGGTCACTTCAAGTACGAAAACAATAAGGAATTGTGGCACGCGGTGTGAACTGCTTGGGAGTCTATACCAGTTGAGGGGTGCTAAAGATTGGAAGACTCAATATCCAGCCAAGCAGTAATATATTAACTAAACAAATATTAACTACTCTGATATTTGTAAGTATAAAGTAAGCACTATTCGTTTTTCTAAATTATTAGTTAATTGCTCAAAAATTTTTCTTTAACATAGCAACTGTTTTCATGTCTACAATAAATTGTTAATAATAAAAGAAGGAATAAATGATTAAATTAAAAAAAAAAATATTTCATCATGCTTTTTTTAAGAGGGTCCGGAAAATAAATTTAAATAAAAGTACACAACATTGCCTTTTAATGTAAATAAGCTTTTATTTGAAAGATAATTCTTTAACATTTAACATTCAAAGATGATTTCGAGCATACGAGTCCAGTGGGTCCGATTTTTTGTCACTTTTTAGAGCTGAACTATTCGGGTCTTCATCAAAACTGGCCTCAACTGTGGCGATATTTTCTTCGGAACACACTGGTCTCATTCTCGATAAGTTTGTGTATCTGAACACTGATTTCGAAAATAATATTCCACGGTTTGGTAATATTGTTGCGGTGTAAATCTATCTATGATGAATTGTTAGACTTTAGTGAAAACTAAAAACATTGGCGCAAAATTATAGTCGCATAAAGTACACTTTAAAAAGATTTTAGCACGTAACAAAGTCAAGATTAGTGTTTTTCTAGTTATAATCGACATAAAACCCTCTTTATAGTTATCAGCTCGCGCTAACTTTAAAACCACCAAAAGTTCATTTTAACTTTTAGAGTGGGCTTTTAACCATCTGTCGTCTGTCATTTTTAACACGAAATTTCACAAAATCTTTTCTCATAATGAAGATTTTGATATTTTTGAAGACTTTAAAAAATCGTGCAAATCCTTTCGAATAGCTTGATGATGAAGCATTTTATTCGCGGTATAGATTTGATAAAATGACTGCCCAGTTTTTGATCGAAAATCTCGATATCCAAATCCCTTTAGCAAATCGTGGGCTTCCTATTCCTGCATCTTTACAAGTTTTAGTTACTCTTCATTTGCTTTCTTAGCGAATAATTTTATGCGTGTCCATTGCTGCCCTATTTTGCCTATACTCCTTTGGTACCCACCTGAAGTTATCCCTGATGCGATTGACTCCCAAGCCGCTCTCTTTCGAGCGAATACTACACTGCAATATGCTGGTTCACTAATTGCCGCAGCAATTATTTTTCACCCCGGTCTCAATTCTGCTGTCTTTTTGTCTAATTAGAAAATATTCTTTATAAAATAGTTGAAATTCACTTGGTTTATTTTTCAGTTACATACTTTTTCTACGAGTACTTCCATAATTGAAAATATAAACTTTTTAGTTTAAAATACAAAACTTTTCAAATTCAAATTTCAGCCAACCAACGGATGTCAACAGATGTAAACAATCAAGAAATGTGTTCGATTTCTGTTCGATCTGTCAAATTTAAATTTGATACAACATTGTCCCTAAAACTGTGTTTTTGTTCTCAAATTTAAAATTTTTGTGTTTGCTTGACTAAAATTTGCTCTAAGTCAGTTCTAAGGTCGATACTAGTTGTAGGTAGGTTAGAAATTGTTTATAATTCAATTCAAAGTTAAGTACTGGCTTTAAAGTTAAAGGACTGTTACTTAGTGCCTACTAACATTCTTTAAAATCAGATGACTATAATTTTGCGCCATTGATACTTAAAAAAATTACGGAAACCCCGCGCCTGTTAAAAAAAAAATACCCTTCATTAACAACTACAATCAGCGATTCAGATGATTTCAATGCGCACATCTATTATTTTGCACACCGTAGTATATAGTATACCTACATACAAACATATGTACGCATTAGAAACACAGATGAGTGAGAACAGAAATTAAAACTAAAACGCATATTTATTTCCACTTCTAAGACGTCTCCATCATTAATATCGAATACCAAGATTGATCCATGTCGAGATTGAAAATTTTCATTCCTTTAGAAGGAAGCAAAAATAATCTGCCTCCCTTTGGATCGAATTAAAATATCTTTCAAACAGAATACCTACATATATTTAAAATTTCTTCCCCTATATTAACTTATAAAATATTTAAACCTAGATGCGAATAGAGCTTTGATAAAACTGAAGCATTCTCACAGGCATCTCTTACTCGTAGTTGCTTTTTAAACATATTTATTTTGCATGGACTGCAGGGATATTCGTATCTATACACAATTTAAAAATAAATTTCATAATCAAATCATGCCGTATGTAACCCATCACACGCAGAACATCAAATAAAAACCTTACGCATAAACAGATCCTACCAAGCCACAGCAACTAACATTTTGTTTACATATAAATAATTTTAATTTGCAACAAATTGTCAATCTTTTTCTTTATCGCTAATGTACTCGTATGCTAAACGCACTCGTCATTATAGTTGAGTTAGAACAAATTACATACATACTTATCATCAGAACCCTTGCGAATCACAGTATTGAAACTACGAGTATTTATCTGTAAATGACGTCAATATTTTATATAAAAAAAAAACCTTGAACTTGAAACTAGTTTCAATATCGAACGGGGAATAACTTTAATTAGTCTAAATACGAATAAAACACAATACATTCTTGGGTACAGGTGTACTAGAAAAATATTGTTCATTGAAATTTGAAGTTTCATCCTTGGCAGGCGGGTGTCATCGTGACGAGGTGGCCGAGTGGTTAAGGCGTTGGACTGCTAATCCAATGTGCTCTGCACGCGTGGGTTCGAATCCCATCCTCGTCGAAAACTTTTTTTGTTTTTTTTCTTTTAAGTCTTTATTAGCTTTGCATTGTATGCCTATATAAGGGTGTTTTTTTTTTTTTTTTTTAGATGTATAAAGCTTTAACATGAAATAAATCATATAAAAATCTTGGTAATGGCCCTGGTGTTGGCTTTATTGAAAAAATCATACGTATAAGATTGAGCTCAAGGAAACCATTGAACTATGTAAGTCGGTCATAGGTAATAATTTTGTTATTATGCGTCTAAATGAAAATAGGCATGCTATCCACTGCAATACAGTGGAAGAATATAAAAAATTTAAAGAATTACTGAGGGACACGACTACGGAGTTTTTTGCTGAGGGGGATAGAACCAGAGACGCTCCTTGCTCTGCTTAAGAAGAAGGAGTGCGACGAGCTCCAATTCGTAGGGGTCAAGCCATTTATCACAGTTAGGGCCAAAAGGGAGAAGCGGAAACTACCGTTCTTTCTAGTTCAGCTCTCACCCAACAGCAAACTGAATGGTTTAAGGAGTATTAAAGTCCTAGATTACCAGGTTGTCGCATGGGAAAAATTAAGAAGGAGCGAAAACATTTTACAATGTGTTCGCAGCCAAAGATTCGGGCACGCCACGTCGAACTGCGAAATGCAGCCTCTATGTGTTAAGTGTGGAAACAACCATAAAGATGAAGAATCCACTCTGGGTAAGGATGGAGTAACAGATAAGAGCCCGCTCTCGTGTGCTTTATGCAGGAACTCGTGATACACCGCAAATTGTCCTAAGTTCCAGTATATTAAAAAAGTAAATCTGGTTCGTCAGCAGAAGGTCGAAATCCACCTGCTCCAATTCAAACACTATACGTGACACCCCAAGTCACCTACGCCCAAATGAGGGCAGGCCGGGGAAACGCGAAACAGGAAAGACCGAATGTTGTTTCTCAGGAGCAGGCGAAGCGGGTGGACCAGATATACGCACTTCTGCCGGGCCTAACGCACCTCCAGTAATGGGTGTAAACATGGAGCAGCAATCCTTGAAGATCCTTGCGGTGAATGTGAATTCACTGATTAGGATCGAGCGAAGAGCCGTATTGTTTAAGTTGCTTGAAGACCAAAACCCCTGATGTGCCTATAGTTAGCGAAACAAAGGCGACCCAACTCCACACAAGGAGGAGGTGTTGCGATCTTCATACGCAAACAACTGCAATTTTTTTTTTAACAATTTCTTTATTATTGGATCTTTCTTATTTAAGAAACTCCAATTTAAAGTAATGTACAGCGGTGAAGTGCGAAGGTTCCAGGTGCTGGAAGCGTGTATCGTGTGCATCCCTCTCCATAGTGGAAAGAGGATGTACTTAGTCGCACTCTATGCACCTGAAGCTACTCAATCTACTTTATTTATTTCAGAGCTAGAGACAATTTTTCGATGCCTAAGGCTGGAGTCGGAGGAGAATTATTTCCTCATGGCCGGAAATCTAATCGTAAAACATAGAGAATGGGGAAATAACACACCTAATATTAGAGGGAACCTACTATTTAATTGGTGGGGTCGGCACAGTGTAGAGTATAAACTCGATTTGAAAGCTACAGATAGTCGTTTTAGGAAACGACGGACTATCTGTAGCTTTCAAATCGAGTTTATACCCTACACTGTGCTGACACCACCAATTAAATAGGCTTCTAGGGAAGCCATACTGACAATGCAGACATATTCCGCAATGCAACCATTGACGCACTACACCAACACAAAAGTAGTCTGCTGTCGAGACTAAAAACCTTGTACAGACAGTTTACTGACAGACAACACTTGGAGGTTAGGACGCTGAAGACTTTGATTAAATACCTCCAGAAATTAATCAGAGAAACAACAAAATTCGGGCTGTAAAAGCCTACAACCCGAGTATGTTCCCGCAAATAAATAAAATATTTCGTAGGAACAGCAGGTATAGATCCAGATAACGCGGTAGAGGATGACAACTTCTTTGTGATCGAAGATCCGCAGGAGAAGGTAGAGGCTATAGAAGCGACTTTCCAGGAAGTGTACAAGGTGAATGATACAATTTTTTCGAAAAACGATCTGGAAAATCGCGTCCTTGTGCACAACTTCTACCTTCGAAATAATATAGAGCACTGGCGATCCGAGAACGTAGGATTTACCGAATTTAATGACCATAACATGGCAAATAAAATCATCGCCGGTGAACGAAAGGGTACATCCCCCGTACATATCGAAGGTGGAGCTGTAAACAGGCAAATTTCTTCCAATCCTTAGCGAGCAATTAGAAGGGTTTTTAAGGACCTTAAATACCTGGGCCGATAAGTGTGGCTTGGCGGTTAATCCCCAAAAATCCGAGTTGGTGCTATTTACTAACACAAGAAAAATACCACAATTTGTAATACCTTCTGTAGGAGGCAATCCTCTCAGAATCTCTAACAGTCCCAAATACTTGGGATTCGTGCTCGATACGAAGCTAAATTGGAGGTTGAATAGCAGAACCAGGTTGATACCAAAATCAGCAAAACCACCAACCTAATCAGCAAAACCACCAACCGCATCTCGAGGCTATCCTCAATTTGTTCCACTAGACATCTTCAGTATCGGTGGCTATTAATACCCTAAGAATCAGACGGCTGGAGCCAAATACAATTGTGGCCCATTCGATACGATCCTACAGAAATATCTAGCTAATGCACATATATACTACTGTTTACACCACACCATACCTAGACTTTATAAGACCTTTTCTAGAACCTACTCGAATAGGGATGAATGGAGAAGCGTTTATTACGAGTACAGATAGATCCAAAATGGAAACAGGCGTAGGTGCAGGTATATACTCCGAGCCGCTGGGTATATCAAAGTCGGAGGTCCTAGCAGTGACAATAGCTGCCCGTGAGACTGCGATGAGGGCAATACCACAAGATGATATCACCTTTTCCATTGACAGAAAGTCAGCAATAAAAGCAATTACTGCTACAGAATTAAAATCGCAGCTTGTGAAGTGCTGTCGAGACCACAGTACAAGGTAAAACTCTGCTGGGTCCCTGGATACGAAGGCATACCAGGGAATGAGAAAGCGGACGAACTGGCAAGAAGGGGTTCTGCATTAAGCCCTGACTAATCTGACCCCTCAGTGAAGATCCCCCCTTGCGCACTAGAGCTCGAAGCAGGGAATAAAGCTCTAACAGAGACAAAAAAGAGATGGACCTCTCTAGACACTTTTGTCACCGCTAGAAAGCTATGGCCCGTATACTATAAGAGCATAATACTCTGCGGTATTATATGAAAAAGCTACGTATAACGGAAGAAGACCTATACAGCCCACTTTCTTTGCCACTGTTCAGGCCTCTTTCATCAAACAAATAAATTCCTCGCATGACACTTCTTCATCAAATCCACAGGATGGTTTGTACCATAAGAACAGTAAGTATGGTTATATACTATTTTACTCTTTTATATAAACCTTACGGGTGAGCTACTTTTATTCTTTCTTCTTTTGTTTATTAACAAAGCCATATAACTCGAAATTACCTTCATCATTCATGATGACTTTTCCTCAAAAATTGAGGTCAATATGGAGCTGCAAATTCTTTTCACTTTACTCTCGCCGGCGCATATGGTCAGTTGTTGAGTTAATTGATTTTTATACGAATCCAAATACAAATATTTTTTGATTTTTTTAAACAAACTTCCCGGAGACACTTGTGCACAGCGGCTAACGGAGGTGCCCGAACTTTCTTCAATATTGTTTCTTACTGTAACAATATTTTGTTAAGTGCGTACCTTACGAACTCTGCCGACCTTCACCTTACCTGCCATGTATACTGAGTTTTAAAGTTATTCATTATACGCTGACTTGCTAGATATATTGAACGATTATTTAGTTAAAATGTTTAATTAACTTCAACATATTGTTAAGGCGTTAAATGCTCCAGACTGCTTTTCACGACCATTACATGTGAACTGACAAATCCCAACCAAACCAGAATGGCGGCCAAATACCATCGAACTTAAACATAAACAACACCCTATAGTACTCTCTGCTATAACTCTTAATTAATTAACCTGTTAATATTACTTCCGCTAAGGCGTTTTGGGAGGCTAACAAAATCTGGTAAGTATGAAATCTTGAATGTGGAAATCAGGGAACTGTAAAGAAGACTGATTCTGCAATTGGGGTTTTGATACTCATACAAATCCATTTTCTTAGTGGCTAACTTTTCTGCACCTTTGCCAATTCTGGTTAAAGTAGATATTGAAAAAGAAACGCCACAGAGAAGCTCATGTAATTTCCATAGGCTTACTCGTAAGTGAATTGAGAACAACTCTCTACAAGTACAATCAACCTAATTGAAGAAAGTATAACGGAGATTATAAACTGTGGGCTACAAGTAATAATAGAAGCAATCACTCGTTCACGTCATCAGCATTACAAATGGTTTGACAATAAGTGCAGAAAACTCCGAAAGTCATCCTTTACTACAGTCCGGGATGGACCTGAGCCTCAACCAACAAGTGTCCACAGCCAACTCGATCTTGTGCCAGTTGCCTCCAGTTTGGGCACGAAGTTGATTGAGAACCCTTTCCAATTGTGTGCACCACCTTTGGTGAGGTCTTCCTTTACCGAGCGGTCCCTCTGGGATGAATTCAAAGTCTTTCCGCGCCGAAGCATTGATGAATTGGAATCCCTCTGACTAGATCCATTTCACTGTTCTTCAGGTATAGTTTGCTGTTGTGTCTTCTCCTCCATTCTTCGTCGATACAAACTAAAAATCACTCGAACAACCAAGGGTAGCTTCATCCGCCTTTAATAACGTCCATGCTTCTGCGCCATACGAGGGTGGGTCAATAAGTCCCTGAAAATTAACACAAATTGTGTCGTCACCTTAAATTTAATTTTTTTTTTTTTTTTTCAATATATTTTTTTTTTTTTGTCTTATAGCAAGACATGGGATGATGAGGGTCTTATATAAAGTCACCTTAGTAGTCCGTGAGAAGACACTACTACGCCTTCTTAGCTCAAAGAAACAGCTTTTAGCAAGAGTAATCGCTTGATCTCTACGTTGGTGTCATTGTTAGAATTTACAGCGGAGCATACGAGTAGATAGAAAAAGTCCTTAACTACCTCAAAATTGTAGAAGTCTATTGTCACGTTCTCTCCAAGTCGACAGGTGGTAAGTTTCGACTTGGAGTTACTGGTTTTCTTCCAAGGTCTGATCTGATCACTCCACTCTCCACAAACCACACTAATACGGACTAATCAGATTGTTGAGAAAAGGTGTAAGGCATTCATATAATACGGTAGATGAGATCTTACTAATACTTCTGTAGTTTTCGCAGTTCAGACGGTCTCGGACAAACGATACTGAGGTTCTATTCGTCGAGCATAATTACAGATGCGGCCATATTTTACAGATGAGTTGATGTATTCTCCGTACCAAATTATCCCCAGCTGCTTTAAACAGCTCGGCAATTAGACCCTCAGCTCCAGCAGCCTTGTTGGATTTAGATATTGCTATCCTCACTTCACTTTGATCAGGCGGACAGGTTGAATGGAGCTTTCTGTCTGACAGCGAATTTTTGGTCGCCTCCGCCGTTCAACAGTTTGCAGAAGTGATATTTTCAAATTCTCAATACCGACTATAACTCTGCTACTAGATTTCCTTCTTTATCCCTACAGGCTTTTGTTCGGGCTTTATTGCCTTGGGATTCTCCTTTTACCTTCTGGTAAAACTTTCGAACATCAGTCCTGCAATAACACCTCTCCATTGACTGGATTTCGCGTTTTTCATATTTTTCTTTCTTCTTTTTTAGTAGCTGGTGTTCTTCCGTTCTCTTCTGCTTGTAGATGTCATAAACTCCTCTTGTAATGCAGGTCTTCCATGGATAGAGCATGACAATCAATTCCAAGGTTTCGGTCTGGATTTTTAACAGTTGATAATATTTTTGCACTTACTACCATCGTATACAAATACGAATATATTGAAAAAAAGAAGAAACTTTACGCTTGTTTTGTCAAATTTAAATTAGAAAATAGACTCAAAATTTTAATTTTAGAAATGCAAGGTGTTTCTTTTATCTTCTGACTTATATACATTTTTCCAACATGAGTGTCTTTTTCAGCACCCTTCCTAGTAGATTCTAGATGACAAACGAAGTTGGAGCTTTACACATTTATAGGATTCAACCTTAGAAAAGGAATTTAATGACATTTTTTCTTCGTACTATTCTACTCCTTAAGAATACCCCGAATGACATAGGAAGCGAAAACTTTGCAGAATCTTACGTTTTGATTTTCGTAACTTCCGATGTGGTTGGGTGTTCTATGAGTATATGTAGGTTACGAGTATTTCCTCTTCTTTTGTTGGCTTACCACCAACATACTAATACACTAGGTATATGTATAAACAATATATAGAACTGCACACAAATACATTATTTAGTGATAATAAAACTAATTTAAAAACTTTCTGCTCATAATTGGGTAAACTATTATATGTCAAAAAAACTACTTTAGATGTTTTTAGCGGAAATAACTTCGATGCACATGTGGGAAATGAGTGGGCTTTTATCACGTTTTGACATTTCTTGGACTACTCGTATAAGCTCCTTCAATTTTACTAGTAGTAGTAGTAATATTAATTTATTCTTTAAAAAATTCAAATTATGACAAATTATGACAATACAAGCAGTTTTTGAAGTTACATAATGGAATATAATATATGAATTAAAAAAAGAACCTGCCATCTATAGTTCAGAAGGAACTCGAGGCGAAAGCAGGGTGGCTCCCTGCTTTAATAACAAAAATAACAAAAATAAATAAAAAGATAGAAAGAAAGATAGTGGGGTCACAAAATGTATTGAGATATTTACTATTAAGTTGACAACAAAAAAATATAGAAAAAGATAAGTATGTGCGTAACAGGAATGAAAACACAGCAAGGAACTAATATTAATATAATATAAGGAGAGAATTATTTAGATGATAACACAAAGCAGATTAGAAATGTCATCATAGCTTTTATTCAAGAGCCATAATTTTATCATCTTTAGAAATACGGATTTGATTCTAATGATTCTAATGTTATATGGTAAGTTATTATAGAGTCTGGGAGCCAAAACCGTAAAAAAGTTGAAGAAAATTTGCAGATTATGATGTGGTACAGTAACTAGATTCAAATTGTTTGTTCTTATGTTATAGTAATCGAAGCTTCTATTCAGTTCATAGCCTGATCTAGAAAAAAATATCTTTAAGACCTTATAACAATATAAATGTTTTAAGGGAAGAATTTTAAGGCCTCTGAAGAGTAACAGACTAGTAAAACGACGATATTTATTACAAATAAGACGAATAATGTGTTTTTGAGAAATTAGAAGTGGGTTCATTTTGTTGAAATGAGTTCCACCCCATGGAACTAAACCATATTCGAGCCTAGAATGGGCCAACCCATAATAGATGCACTTAAGAAGATCTCGGGAACAGAATGATATTAAAAAGTATAACTGTCTTGTGGCAGCTATAAGATACTTTTTAAGCGCACTCGTATGCTCGGACCAACTCATCCTCCAGTCAAGTGTAACACCTAAATACTTGTACGATTTAACATTTTCTATAACGAAGCATTTCTCAGAACATGTAAGGGATTCAAAATATGTTTGTGCGGTTGTTCCTGATTTACAAATATTTTTACTATGTAAAAATTTTCTGCATTTTGGACAGTGAAAATAAAACGTACCAAAGTCCAACTCCCTTCCACATAGATTAAAAAAACATCAATTTCGTTTTATCACTAATCACCAGATTATGCTGTTGGAACCAATGACCCAGAACTTCCAGGTCATGATTTATGTCAGCAATTAAATTTAAAGGAGAGTTACATTGAAAAGCACATGCCATGTCATCAGCAAATGCATTAATCTTACTATGAAAGTTCTGAGAAAATAGTGAGTTAATAAAGATTAAGAAAAGTATCGGTCCTAGCACAGAGCCTTGAGGAACTCCTATGGAGATGTTTCTAAAAGAACTCATTTGCCCATTAATTTTTACCCTCTGTTTCCTGTTTGATAAATACGACCTGAACCAATTATGTATATTACCCCTAAAACCACAATTGTATAATTTTACTAAAAGAATATTATGATCGACAGTATCAAAAGCTTTCGTAATATCAATGAAAAGAGCTGCAGTCAGATTTCTGCAGTTAAAACTATCATAAATATTTGTGCAGAAATTTAACAGGGCTCCTTCAGTTGAAAAACCTGACCGAAAACCAAATTGGTACTTGCTAATGAAATTATTTTTATCTAAGAATTTGATCATTCTATTCTTTATAGCTTTCTCAAAAATCTTCGTAAACACTGGAAGTAAAGAAATAGGCCTATAATTATTGATAGCAGATTTTTCACCTTTCTTATATAAAGGTATAACTTCGGCTTGCTTAAGACCGTCTGGAAAAATGCCACAGGAGATACTTTTGTTAAAAATATAACAAAGAATATCGCAAATGTTTAGAGCTATTTTTTTAACGAAATTGTTTGAAAAACAGTTAGTTGTTGAAGAGTTCGAGTTTTTTAGTGAGTTAATAATTCTAAACAGTTCAAAGGACGTTATCGGTTCGGCAAAGAAACTATGAGCGACTGATTTACCTACACCTGTGCAGTTGCAGTTAGAGAATTCAGAACAGCTATCCGATACTACCTTAGTGTCAATCGAAGCGAAATACTCGTTAAATTTTTCAGCCAAATCTTTGGGGTCATTAATGGTGACATCGTTGCATTTAATACTATGAACTAGTGGGCTGACCGACGATTTATTCTGAATTTCTTTAACAAGTTGCCATTCTTTTCTAGAATCACCACTAACCTCACGAAACCTGTTAGAATAATAATTGTTTTTACACAGAATAACATCTTTGGAAATATCTTTACATAGTTGTTTATAAGCATTTAAAATATTGACATTATTCGGATATTTCGTTTTTTTCTTGTATAATTTTTTCTTTTTATTTATTTTGATAACTAAGTCAGTATTGATCCAAGGCTTTAATCTTTTCAATTTATTCGCGATATTCTTTACTTTTTTCGAACATCGTGAGACATGCTTATTTAAGGTAACAATGAACTTACTGTAAGCTAAAGAAGGATCATTTTCACATAGTACATTTACCCAGCATTCATAACGTAGACTATTATTAAGCGCCCTATGATCAATGATAAAACTATGTGAGAAAGTAGTACCACTACTAGAACTCGTAACCGAACTTGATTTAAAACTTAAGCACGTCATACAATGATCAGTTATTTGTAGATCAAAAACGGAGCTATGAAGTTTGAGTTTTTCAGAGTTGGAAAAACGCACCATGATGTGGTCAATGCAAGTGCCTGAAGAAATGCGAGTAGGTCTATTTATACATGAATCTAGGCCGTACGAAACTAATAAAAATAAATAGTTGTCTACCGGTGCAGAATCACTTAAGATGTCTATATTCATATCGCCCAATAAAATTATGTCATTTGACGAATCCTTCGATAACAATTTTTCTAATTCCTCAAGAAACACATTACTTTAAGTTTTTTTCATTTATAAAACAATTATTATGAAATGAAAGTGGGGGAAAATGATTTGAAAAATTTCTCCTTTACAGTGCGAAAGGCATATAATGTATTTGTACGTGATATAGAAAGTTTCGTTCCAAATTCAAAAATTACATAAAACTAAAGCAGCTTTGTGGCAGCTTTTAACTCTGACCTTTTTTAATAAAAATCAAATGCAACAACTGTATTGGGAAAACTTGGAAATTTTCCACTCCGGGTCTGTTGCTCTGATTCGATTGCGGTTTGTACCCTTATCTGTTACCCTTATCGGTGCCTTAGTTTCTAGCGGCGATTACGTCTAAACTTACAAGTATGCAAATATCAAAAAATAAATAAACACTAATAAGCTACATTATAATAATATTGTTTGCATTAAGAATATTTCCAATATTATGGAATTCAAAGTTGAGAGACGAGAATATTACATTTAGAATGTAATATAGCTTTAGCATTTAGCATTAGTGAGCATCTGTTCATGTTTTTATTCATACAGGTAGTTGTCTGAACGAGTGTTCTCAGATTGTTGCTTTGAAAAAACCCAGATTCAGATTTTCCAAGGGAAAAACTTAAATTTAGTCAACCCACAAAAAAATCTACGCTGAAAAAACTTGAAAATTCAATAATAACTTATTTTTGATTAAACTCAACAAAAAAAAAAAAAAAACATACGGGCAATTTACAATCCGTCCAGAACGGATCATATGATACCTTTCCCGCATCTTCTAACTCACCCCTAATAAAGTGAGCGTGGCGTTGCAATATTTTTAAAACAGATGGAATGACATCTCTCTACACAGATGATATTTCCGCGATTTTTAAGAAATTTTAAATTATAAGAAAATTTATAGTCGAAGTTCACGGATTTTGTTGAGATATCACAATAAGACTTAACCATCACCGTAAATAACTTTGAAATGGCAATATAGTTTTTTTTATACCCCCAGAAAGCGGGCATGGCCCGTGTGATGTAAAGACGATATACAAAGAAAGTCAACGTCTACATATTTTACCGAAAATATTTTTCAGTTTCTAGCAAAAATAGTGAAAAAAATAAAATTTTTTGCAAATTTGTACAATGTTCTACAAAGTATCTCCAATGTATACCTAATTCGCTAACAAATTGCCTACTACATAAGCCTTCGGATGACCTAGAAAACGTCGCACCCTGCATAAGCCTCTAGATTATATTGAATGCTGAGACATTGCACGCCTATCGTTGGCAGGCTTATACACTAGTATTGACATATTATGTACTTTTTCTTATGATCCATTAGCAATAATTATTATATTTGCAAACATTTGCATTTCCACGAAATTCCAACAACTAAAAAATAAATAAATATTTTGGTGCTAACGGCCCATTCAGGGTCAGGCCTAGTTTTTCGCAGCCACTCGTCATGTGCTCCACACGAATTGTTGGACCAACAGTTTTATGACATTTTCGAAGGGCAATTTTTTTCGATTGAGAGAAGCTTCTCATGATAATTTGACACTCTCGGACATTTGTCAGACGTTCGAGAGAGATGGGACCGTGAAAATGTTTGTTTTCTTTTTGTGTTTTCTGGGATTCGAACCTTGAATCTCGCACTCAGTGATCGCGCAATTAATCACTGCGCCACGCCGCCCACTTTCAACAACCAAATCATCAACAAATCACGGGGCGAAGCATTCTGACACTGCCTATTGATATTGACAAACGTAAAATACTTTGAAGATTTATTCCACATGACAGCATAGAAAGAGACAGATGCGGTGCTAACTAATTAAACTATTAAATAAGTTCTTGGTGGTCTTTGCCATAACTTATAATTTTTTATATTGATATTATTAAATTCGTAATACATATGTATGTATTTAATTATAAAAAACCCACGATTACCAACAAAATCCCATTTAGAGGTGGAAAAAGCCACGAAACAGTCTGACAGCACTGGTTCGAACATTTAGAACTCTGTCTGCCAATATGAGAACGTAAAAGAATTGATATTATCAACAGTGTTCGTCTTTGAGGTACATACATACATACTCGTACTCGTATATCTAATTTTTTAAGGTTTTTAGATAAACTTTGTTATTGGCTACATAATCTATTACATGAATAGTTTACAAAATAAGAAAATACAGGGTGTTCTACGAAAAGGTATACTAGTTTGACAGGCCGCCATTTTGGTATGGGCTAGTTTCGATACTGCAAATTTATCATGGAACGATATTCGATAAATTAACGTGTTTTAGTGGTCAAAACGTTTTATCAAAATCCAATCTCCGTATACCGAGCGTATAGTGCAACTGTGCACGATTCGAGTAAAAAATAGTCAGCGTACTCTTAAAATCTCATCTATCTACTGCCCACCGCGTTCCGCGCTTGAAAAAAGTAATTTTACTAACTTGTTTAAATTGCTGAAACCTAATTTCATTATTGGCGGCGATTTTAATGCGAAACATACATTCTGGGGCTCAAGACACAGCTCGCAAAAAGGCGGAATGCTCTATGAGGCAGGTATGGAGTACAGTTGTGATTTCCATTCGACGGGTAAACCGACCTACTGGCCAACTGATACTTCGAAAATACCTGACCTGATCGACTTTTTCGTCGTGAAAGAAATTTCTACCAACCACATTAATGTTGAAGAAAGCTTTGATCTGTCGTCTGACCATTTCCCAGTTGTTTTGACATTGAGCGAAAAACTAGTATATACCCTAGAGCCAGCGAGATTAACCGGTAGAACAAACTAACTGGGAAGGTTTTAGGAATGAAATTGAAGATAATGTTGAACTGAGCGTTCCACTTACGACACCCTATCAACTTGAGGTTGAAGTTGATCGCTTCGTTGAGATCGTACAGCTCGCCTCTTGGAATAATACTCTCAATCCAAGGAAAACTCCGGACAAATACGGTCTACGATATCCTACGGAAATAAAAGAATTGGTCAAGGAAAAAAGAAAAGCGCGTAAGAAATGGCAACAGAGTCGTGCTCCGCAACATAAAACTCACTTGAATCACCTGTGCAATTCGTTGAAGAAGACTATAAAGGATTTTAAGAATCGTGCGATAGGCTCTTACCTTGAAAGATTAACAGCGAAAAAAGATTCCAATTATTCACTTTGGAAAGCTGTAAAAGGCACCAAAAGGCCCAAGGTCCCCGCGCCGCCTATTAAATTAAATCAGAATGAATGGGCAAGGGAAGATAAAGAAAAAGCGGACGTTTTTGCGGCCCACCTGGAAGATACCTTTAAACCGTACGATAGTCAAGTGTTTTACGACAATATCAATAGGCCGGATTTACCATCTTAAGATTTAGCACTTACAAGTGCAACGCTGAGGGAACTCAAACATGAGATCGGGAATCTAAAACCTAAGAAAGCTCCTGGTTATGACTTGATCACCGGAGAAATTCTCAAAGCTTTACCTAGAAAAGCACTGATTAAGCTTCTTCATATTGTAAATGCTGCGCTCAGATTAAAACACGTGCCTAACCAATGGAAAGTTGCGGAAGTTATAATGATTTTAAAACCAGGAAAGCCGCCAAATGAGGTAAAATCTTATAGACCAATTTCGCTACTTCCAGTCATATCCAAAATTTTCGAGAGGATATTGCTAAGGCGCATCCAACCGGTTATAGAAGGAAATAATCTTATCCCTGACCACCAGTTTGGGTTCAGAAATAAGCATTCGACGATTGACCAGGTGCATAGAATTACTGATGTAATCGAGAAAGCACTTGAAGAGAAAAAGATTTGCTCAAGCGTATTTCTTGACGTCTCGCAAGCCTTTGATAAGGTGTGGCATGATGGCTTGAATTGTAAATTACGACAAGTTCTCCCTGTATGCCTATACGACATTCTAGAATCATATCTCGGGAATAGACTCTTCCGTGTTAGACATGGAAATGAATACTCGGAGCTAAAAGAAATTTCGGCCGGTGTACCGCAAGGAAGCGTTCTTGGGCCACTTCTCTATCTATTATATACTCGAGATATACCGAAAGAAGATGGCACTATCCTGGCTACGTTTGCCGATGACACCGCTATCCTAGCCGTAGGTAAAACAATCGAAGAAACGACTGCAAAACTGCAAAACGCACTGAATAAAGTAAATGAATGGACGAGGGACTGGCGGATCGCCCTCAACGAATCTAAATCTGTTCACGTGAATTTCACTTATAAGAAAACTAATGTTTTGCCAATTTTCCTAAACTAGGCCCGAATACCTTTTGCAAACGAGGCTAAATACCTTGGAATGACACTCGACGCAAAACTGGAATGGAATTCTCACGTGAAAATGAAACGTAAAGAACTCGAAATCAAATATAGAGAAATGAACTGGTTGCTCGGAAAACACTCCCAGCTCAGTACTGAGAACAAACTGCTTTTATACGAGCAAGTACTAAAGCCGGTGTGAACTTACGGTATACAACTTTGGGGCTGTACCAAGAAAACAAACGCCAATATTTTACAAACTTTTCAAAATAAAGTGCTAAGAGAAATTGTCCACGCACCGTGGTATACTAGAAACGATGATATCCACAGGGATCTCGGAATTCCGACAATCGAAGCAGAAATTAGAAGCTTCGCGAGAAAGCATAGAAACCGACTAATCGGACATGTCAACAATACAATCCAACAAATTCTGGATGAAAGCAATTTATTGCGCCGACTACAAAGGACGAAACCTTTCGACTTGGCGAGATAGGAATCAACCGCGCCTAGATTGCGGAACATGCAGGATCTTTCAGTGGAAGGTAACCTGGCAAACGTGTTATTTTTTCATGATAGAAAAATTGCTTGATAAGGTCGTTCTTAGTTGCAATATATAACAAATTAAATCGCAGGGTGGTTTTTTTTAGTCAGTAAGAATCTGACACTACTATGAGCACGCGCTTGCTATCCTCATAGTGTCTATGGAAGATTTTTTCACCAACCCTCGGGAAAAAAAAAAAAAAAAAAAAAAAAAAAAAGTCTCCGATTTTTTTCCGCATTTTTTATGATGAGTGAGTGAGGTGTGATGCATTTTTATTCAAATGGTTAAATGAATAAATAAAACAGTCGGTTCTGGGCAAATGAAAATCCACAAATTACTTTGCTTCCTGCAGTGTGGTTCGCAATTTTGTCTGGAGGAGTCATTGGATGGCACTTTTTCGAACGTGGATAGGGAGTTACTGTTACTGGAAAACGATACCGCCACATGATTGGAAATTTGTTAACACCTGAGTTGTATGCTTTGGGTTTGCTCAACATGTAGCCAAAGCCAATAGAGCCGGACACCGGTCCGACATTATAATATAATAATATTATTCTCTACATAATTCCTAACCCTCAATAAAGTATGTGTGTTAAAAAATGTTAAACAAAAATAAAAAAAATATTAAAAACAAAGTGGTTAACTACCCTGTATAATTGAGAATTTTATTTACTGCGTTTTATTTTTTTTTTAATAGAAAATAAAAGATTTTATTACGTGAATCCAATATATTCATCCCAAGGGAAAGATATATCGGAATCGGGTATTTAATTTAGTATCGAGACTAAAGTATCGATAACCTAATAGAACAGGAAAGGATTGTTTTTTTTTTATAATCTGCGCGCGCCGGAATGTTTCAAGGCACGAGCCTTAGGAAAAGGGGAAAAGGGGGAAGAGTAACAGAGGAGGAACCTGTGCACGTTGGTTTTGAATGTTTGAAGGTTGCAGTGATGGGGAAATTCAGAGCCTGGTAGATCATTCCACATTCGTGTCGTTTGGCTTATAAACGAATCCCTTTATTTGACAGTACGACCGAAATTGGGCTTAAGGGTGAACTGATGTGCATTCTAAGCATGACGCGTATTGCGGGTGGAATTTTGAAGCGGAGGAATGCAACTGGCTGCAACATTTTTTATAAAAAAAAAAAAAACAATAAAACAGGGAGAGACATGAGACATTTCTCCGAAGTTCAAGTGAATGTATGGAATTCACAATGTGTCTATCGCCTATAAGTTTTAACGCTCGATTCTGCACCCTATCAAGAATGTGCATAACGGTCTTGGGTGCACCAGCCCAGATATGGACTTTATATTCCAGCTTAGGGTGGCTGAATGCCTTATAAATTGAGGCCAGATCAAACGGGGTAAAATATTTCTTGCACCGTTTAAGGAATCCTAGACATTTTGCAGCATTTTTGGCGACCTCGAATATGTGATCGTGCCATCGAAGATGGTTATTAATATACATACCGAGAGTGGCAAGTCGTTCGGTTTCAATGATGCAAGTACCATCCATGGATAATGGTTAAGAGTTTTGGCTTCGCTTGACAGACGCAAGACAGCATTATGCTTTGGAAGCATTAAATTCCACTCTGTTGGTTAATTATGCTGTCCAGGTCGGAATTTAATATAATATGTTTAACATACGTTGCCGTTCCTCTTCTACGGCCGAAGAGCAACGACGTGACTTAGGGAGCGAATATGAAAAACTGAGTGTACTGTCATCAGCGAAGAAATCGATTGGATTAGAAGTTGCAGACAAGAGATCATTTATAAAAATAAGAAAGAGAGTGGGAGACAAAACAGAGCCTTGGGGAACACCTGCATTTATTTGGTGAATTGCAGACTTGAAGCCGTGCAAAACAACTTGTATTGAACGCCCCGAGAGGTAATTTATAATCCATTGAAGACACATCGATGCCATATGCACGAATTTTCGACAAAAGAGTCTGATGCCATCTCTGTCAAATGCTTTTGAAATATTAAGCGCAACCATCTTAGTTTCGCCGAAGTGATGAAGAGATTGGTTCCACTTCTCGGTGAGATATGCCATCAAATCACCAGTGTCACAGTTGCTACGAAAACCATACTGCCGGTCATTAAGGAGTTTTCGTGAATCGAGATATTTCATAAGCTGACTATTTATCAGCATTTCCATGACCTTGTAAAGAAGGGACGTAAGTGCAATGGGTCGGTAATTGGACAGGGAGGAAGATTCGCCTTTTTTAGGGACGGGCTGGACAAATGCTGTTTTCCATCTCGGAAAGAGCCCTGAAAAGTAGGATAGACAGAAAATCTTACACAGAGGTTTTGCTAGTGTAGAAGAACACCTCTGCAGAACTACTGTCACATCGAAAATTTGACGCTTGAGGTGGAGACAAAGCATTATCTGGCAGCGTTGAGTTCGCTGTAAAGTGAGCAGCAAGCAGATTGGCTTTGTCTAAGGAGCTGACAGCTGGAATGTCATTGTACATGAGCGTGGAGATGGCAGACGAGGAAGAATTTTTAATATTTTTGACGAATGACCAGAAATTTGTACTACCTTTGGGACATTATATGATTTTTTGCTTAAATTTTTGGTCATGTAAGAATTTTATACTCGAATATGGGCATTGCAGTCTTTTCTGGGTTGTTTAAACTTCTTTCGGTTTCCTCAGATTTGTTGGCTTTATAAGACCCAAAACTTACTTCTTTCAACCTTATAGCCTTTTTACAGCTCTGGTCAAACCACGAGTTTGCCTTAGGTTTAATGCTCTTTATTCTGTTAGGAATAAAGTTATTCATACCTAAGAGGATAGTGTCAGTGATCATATCAGCTGCGTCATCCACGTCGCTATCGAGGAAGCATGGCGACCAGTTAAAACTCCTAAAGAAGCTATTAAGGCTGCTCCAGTTGGCTTGCTCGTATTGCCATACTTTTTTTTTAGGAGTTTTTTTTTAACTGAGTGGTCGGAGTACCTAGAGCTTAAACATCAATAGTGTATTTATCAGGATGCGAAGTAAGAAACAAGTCCAAAGTATTGGCGGAATGACTTTCAATATCCGGTATGCGTGTAGGCTCATTTACAAGCTGAGTCAAATTGTTTACCTCAGTGAAAAGTTCAACATACCTTCCTTCGGGTGTTGTCTGGCCAGAATGTTTAAGCCAATCCGAATTTTGTATATTGAAATCAATTCGAGTGATGGAATTCGTCAAAAGTTGAGTTGCTGTCCGCACTAGGGCTTCTGTAAATAATTAAATTCCGGGTTGGAACAGTGCGCTAAAAACATTACCTTGTTCAGTTTCATTCTATTCATTGCTTCAATCCTTATTTGCCCAGCTTTTGAAAGAAAAAAATCCTATCTGTGAATTGAAACTGTTTGTATTAACCTGGGTAAACAAGTTTCAATCGAATCGGATTTAAGCGGTATCACTAAGGTTTTTTTTTTAAACAGAAGTCAGCTCGTTAGATTGTTGATATTTGCCTTCATTGCACTTCTTCATATGGCCATGTGCCAATGGTTTGTGATCAGACCACAGAAATCGTAGGGTTCCACTATTTTTTCCCATCGGATTTAGTTTCGGATGAAGAGGAGTACGTGCAGTGCGTGGTAAGGCAAACCTTAAAAAAAAAATTAATAAATAAAGAAATAAATATTTTGGCTCTTACAGCTCATGGCAAACCATTATTGACTTTTTTGTTCGCTTTTTATTGTTATTTTGTGGCCGTTACTTGGTTTTCGATATCAAATTTGCACATTTTCCGATACTATCGATAGATATTGAACTTACGGTATCAAGTACAAAGGTATCGAACAGCAAGTATCGATACTAAGAAAGTATCGATACTTTTTTGTGGATCACTAATCATCCCCGGTAATAGTTGTTGTCTACATGCTGGCAGACCGGTATTGCTTCGTTGATGATTGCTCATGCACTCAGGTATCGGAAGCTTATTTCGATCTGTCGTTGGGTGCGATCTTTAATTTCATCGTTGGAGTGGTTAGCAAGATTTTGCAGAAGTCGTTTGAAAGCTGAATTATATATTGGCTGAACTTATTTCGCTTTTTGAGTAATGGGTGGACTAAATGCAGCGCATAATTGGCCCTCCTTAGAATGATTTCAATGTGTGGATTAAATTTGAGCCTGTCACTGAAACTGATTCCAAAATGTTGGTTGGTGCCTCGGCGTTGTCAGGAAATGATATCCGAAGATTGCATCGGCGAATTACGAACGGTCGGCGTCCTCTCGTAACTATCACTCAAGTTCAAAAGCAGATTAGCTCGGTCTTCCTGCTGTTGATTTTGCTTCCATACTTGATGTAATATTACCAAAAATTCCTGACGTGGGGTTCAGCTCTCCTGGCTGATATTTATGTGAAAAAGTGAAAAAGCGCAGGTGACGGAGGTATCCGCATACAGCGTTATGCTGGTTCTTCCTGAATTAGACGGTTGATCTGCAGTGAATATGTTGAACAAGATTGGTCCAATCCTTGACCGCAGGGGCACTCCATCGCTGACTCGTTTCGTTGATGAATTCGCTCGATGAATCTTTATGTAAAAATTTCTATGGGTTAACAAATTGTTATTTAATCTTACCAGACAGTTGGAGAAACCAAATTGAATTAGTTTGAAAATCAGTCATTCGATTTCAATACTGTTAAATGCTTTCTCAAAGAATACCAGCCCGGCTTCGGCGGTTTCTTTCTTGTTCAGTCCACGGTTGAAGTCGCTGTGTGGGTTGAACAGTGGGTTACTCGTAAGTGTTTGGCTCTACAACCTTACGAATTGTTGGGAGGTACTTCTCGGTCCGAGTAGAAGTGATTTATCTTCCTTAAGATGACAGATTATAGTATTCTGCTAACACAGTCAGCTGAACTTTAAGTAGACAAAGCCTTCCATGCAGATAACTGCTTTTGTAATTGTTGTCCTTTTTTGTGCCATACAAGGGTTCTTTTCCTAACTTTTCTTTTAATATTCATGCGGAATTGATAATGCCTTTCTTGATAATGCCTTCAATTGATAATGCCTTTTCAATTGATAATGCCTTCAACTGATAATGGAGTTTTCAATAACAACCCTTTTAACATAAATAAGCCTTAGGATACGGGTGAATACAATCGCGTTTTGTTACACTTTCCAACATTCTTAAATGTTTTCTAAGGCTAAGAACGCTACTCTGGTACAGCTCACTTCGGATCTCCTGTTTTCATACATGTTTGGGATTTATTTGATAACTCAGAACTCCACAGGCGATCAAAGTTTGTTAAAGCCAGAATTATTCGGAAACCGCTGCGAAAGCGATGATTTGTTCTACTCGCCACGCAAATATTGAGTCCTTGAAGCCACACTTATCCCTGCAATAAACAAGAGGTGCGTGCTGCGTTTGATAAGTGGCCAGAGCGACTCAAGGCCATAAGTGCAAATGGCGGCCATTTTCAATAAATTATTTAAATATTGTTTCCTAAATAATCAGTTAAAGTTTCACAGAAAAAAAAAAATCAAAAAGTAGATACCTACTTGTTCGTTTTTATTTTATCACAAAAAATGCGTGTACCAGTATTTATGACTTGACTAGGTACATAGCTATGTATTTCAATATGTAGATTCCTCCGACATCCAACAATAGAAACATTACTTCCTTACGAAAATGTTAACTCCCATCCAGTCACACTAATTCACTTAAATGTATCTAATAACATAAAAGAAATATGAATTTCATAACGAAAGGATAAATGTTCCATGTGAAATGCTTAATTTAATCCGATTGCCCCAATCTATGAGCGCAAAAAAAAGAAAGACCCCACAACTAAAGGGGTGGCAAGCAGAACAAATAGTATAACTGATTTAAGGAGATTCCAATGCGGCCGCATCGTACACAAGGTTCCACTTCCACCGTACTCACAACCAAAGACCGGGCAAATTATAATAAATTCGATTTGCCAACCCGACTGCGATGGCTATGAGCTACAGTTCTCTGAATCTTTTCAAATTGAATATGCCCGGAATACATCGCTTTTGCTGGCTCACATGCCAGTACATCCTCTCTACGCGCACACTGAAGAAAATTGTATTGGAAACGATAAAAATAAATCTTATCCATCCAGAGCCGGAGATGAGAATTCCGAATCCTTTATCTGGGTGACATTTGGTTTCTGGGCCCGTTTCTGCCGCCTTTCCATCTCTGCAGCCACATTCATCTCGCAACTCCTCAGCAAATAATTCATTTTTGCAAATGTATGTAACCAACCCTGACAAAAAAAAAAAAAAATCAAATCCATATCGAAAATAGTATCCATATCTTCCCCCCTTTGTGTTTGAGTGCTATCTCTCGAACTTTACTACACAAAGTTTTCATATTTCCCATGAATGATTGCATACATTTCTGGTGTCGCCATCCTGAAACGGAAGGAGGACACTCACGAAGAACATGTGTGCGCGGGTTTTGCACCACTTGAAGCAATTTTAAAATCTATTTGAAAGTCAGCAGATACAAAATACAAAGAAGCCACCAGCAAAGACACTTCAATGAGTTGCAGTTGAACAGCGCAATTCCCCTTTGCTTATCTGCATCCGCAATTCAGAAATGTACTCGCATATCGCTGAAATTCGATGATAAGATTGCTGACAGCAATCTTCAGACTGATAAGTATTGATGTAGTAACCATCAACTGTTGATTGTATTGAGTATGTACTTAACCTGCCGGAATTGTGGGCGAATATCTATCGCACAATGGATAGATACTAACTGTACTGCCCAAGCTATGCGGGCAGTAATATCACATTGTGTGGTAATTAGATGCTGCTGCTTTCAATCTTTAATGCTTTCTGGGTCACATCCCCTTCGATGACTGACGTAATTCGATGAGGTTGACTGGTAGCAACTTTTAGGTATCCATTTTGCGAACAAGTGTCCTGGGGATATCCATCAGAATGAAATAAATGGTTGTTAATTAGCAACAGTCCTGGGAGGACTATTGTATTCCGCTGCGCCCACCTGCGGATGCTGATAATTATGGAAAAACTATGTACATATCCGTATATTGAGTTCAAGATTTAGCAAATGGGCTTCTTAATGATTTATATCAAATTACTACTAAGTGAACAGACAAAGGATATGTATCCTTTGTGACAGAATAATGACTTTGTTTAGGCAAGGGCATCAACAGAATGCCTATTTCCGTTCCGTTTTGGTAGTCCTATCTGACGCCATATTTCTGGAAGATAGTGAGTTTAATGGGCAATATTAAGTCGTTCGATTTATGAAAAAAAACTTTATTATTGGCAGCTTATTGTTATCTACCTATATATTCGATATAGTTTGATATATGAACATAACAGGCTGGTACGGAAAAGATACGAGTTAGCTGCAAAAAGTGCATTAACGGACACATATGCCGGTTTGCAGAGTTACATATGTGCCGGTGCACAATTTAATTGTACCGATTCAGAGACTATTATGCACGTTTCAGCACTCAGACTACAAATCATAGCTCGAACACTTTCAATCTTTCTTTCTTCGCAACTAGCAAATGATCTCACGATATCTAATGTTAAATAAAATATAAATTAATTATTGACATATACTCGTATGTATTATAGTTTTAATCAAAAATTGAATTTCACTTTCTTATTATTCAGAGAATAGCAGGCAATTATGTAGGTTAGGTTAGGGTAGGTTAGGTAGATAGATACTCTGTGACAACAGTCACTACTCACTTCGACCAACAGTCGGATACATTGTGCCCATTTTGCATATGCTGGGAAGCTTAGCAAATGGTCCCACGATATCTAATGTTAAATAAAAAATAAATAAATTATTGACATATACTCGTACGTATATAGTTTTAATCAAAAATTGAATTTCATTTCCTTGTTATTCGGAGAACAGCAGGAAATTATTTAGGTTAGGTTACGTAGATAGGTACTCTGTAACAACAGTCACTACTCACTTCGACCAACAGTCGGATTCATTGTGCCCATTTTGCATACGCTGGGAACCTTAGAAGAAAAGCCTCTGATTTAGAACCACCCAGATAGAGATATGAATCCCAAAAGATTCTACAGCTCGATGTTACATAAGACTTCTCCTCCTCGAAAAATTGACCGCCAAGAGTCCTCAGTATTCTGTTGGCTAGAGCGGGATATCCGCAAAGCAAATGTCGAACAGATTCTATTTCTTCTTCGTTCCTGCAGCTCCTGGAGTATAGCTTTGTGCGCTATTGGAATGCGTTCTGTATGAATAACAATGGCGCAATGCCCAGCGAGAATGCCAGAAACGACTCGTGCGCCATTACGACTAAGCTTAACCAGGATCTCTTCTTATTAAAAACCGGTCATAGTGTTCTCGCAATTGTGCAAATGCCCAAGTTGACCCAGCGCGTATTTGTTCTTTTTAAGTCAAAGAAAAGGTCCAATTCCGGCCCTATTCTTGCAAGCTCATTAGCTTATTCATTGTCTGAGATATCCTTATGCCCTGGTACCCAACATAAGGTCACCTTATTGGTTCCTGATATCTCGTTTAGTTGACCCTTGCAGAATTTTACTAGCCTTTTTTTTTACTTTTGGTGACTTCAGAGTCATATAGCTATGGTCTTCCCGACTTTATTGCCGTCTTCAATTAGTTTGGCTATCTGAAGGATGACCGTGACCTCGGTTTTAATACGACTCCTGTGCCAAGGTCCATTTTGGATCCGTCATTAAACAAGGCCAGATCTTCATTATTTGTGACCATATAATTTGTCCGGTCATCTCTGTCAGCAATTCTAATAGTGAATCTCTTATCAAAAAATAGAGTCGGAGACAAGTAGTCAGGTGAGAAATGGCTGTAGGGTGCCGCTGATCACTGCCCTGTATCCCTAAGATTGAGTACAATCTTGCCGGCCCTGCTGCTGTAGTAGAGATTTAGAGTAATGAGATTTAGCATAGTCTCCAGTACTGCGTTATACTAGAAAGGTGGCACTTCTTCTCAAGAGCCTTCCACTAAACCGCAGCGTAATATGTTAAAGACTCGAATAATGGTACTTTACTTTTCAGCCGACTTGCGAAAATTGGCTTTATATCGATAGACGATTTTATTCAAAATTGATATCTATAGGGTGATTCAATTGGAGGTTACAATTAGATTTAAAATAAAAAAAACATTGGCTCTTGATAAACTGCTGATATTTGTATGCCAATATAGTGTCAAGACATTGACATTGAACATGAAGAATGATATTATGTATGTGGCTGGCCATGTAAACTTCCGTCCATTTGATGAAATTTTCCATTTCTTTTCGATATAAATCCTTCTTTTCGACATAAATCTTTCGGAATCGATTGGCGGACATATGTACATCTGCTTCACGAAATGAGAGATGACGCAGCCGGCAAATTTTGTATGCAATAACTGCATTGTTTCTCGTGCTCTCACGCTACCTGTCCAAAATACGCACCAAACAGTGACTTTTTGTAGAAGCATTGGTTGTTGGTGAATGGCCCATGGATTTTCATGACCCTAAATGCGACAATTTATATGTTTACGTATCCATTCAGTTGAGAGTGAGCCTCATCGCTGAAGATAATTTTGTTCGAAAAATCGCCATCAACTTGGTGGTTCTCTAACACCCAATCAGCCTTCGCTGACGTGGTTCATGGTGTGCTGAGTTATTTGAATCTTGTAGGCATTCAGATCCAGAAAGTTCCAATTGCGAGAAACGTTGGCGAATGAATTTTGACGGATTGTCACGAACTATTGTTCACACTGGAGCCGGTCCGATTGAATTTATCCATTAATTTCTTAACTGTCCCGCGAGATGAACGGTTATGTATACTGACATTATTTTGCAATATGTTTAGGTTAGGTTATTTGGACACACTTAAACTAAGGATAGGTTCACTGTGATACCACAAGAAGAACCGAATTTCCGGCACCAGGAACCGTACATGATTAATTTCTTCCTAAAGGAAGATAAGAATGGGTAACCGGTGCGCTTCTACAGAAATTGTTGTATTCTATTAGCATATCAACCTATCAAGCAGTGCCCCGTAAAGCACCTATTTTTATACTAAAGCGTTTCCGATTAATGGACAGAAGTTTTTCCGTTCTCTTCAGATCCAACTTAGGCCAGACTTGTTTCGATGAAAGACAAGTACTGGTACTATTTCACCTGCCATTTGCCATTTTTCTGGCTTCAGTATCAAGGCGGAACTTTATCGATTCTAAGGCAGCGGACGGCTCCTCTCTATTTTCAGTGAAGTTCCGACCCGCACCCTCTTTTGCCAGCTAATCCGCCGTCAATGCTTACTATTTACAAATGTCAAATATCAAATTGTTTGCCTTTGACAAAATTACATACGTATAGTGCCGAATTACAACTTTCAATTGAATTACTCTTTATGTAGGCGCAAATGTTACCTCCGTCTACTTAACCTACTGCTTTATCTGTATAATAAAAGACCATTCTGTCTTTCTAGTAGGGGCAATTTTAAAGCTGAGTCCAAAACCATCTACTTTCATAGGCATATGCAGCGAGTATGTACGAAGTTTAAACCGTCTCCTTGGCCAAAGTAACCTTTTCCAACCAGAGCCTCTTACAGTACCGAAAGTTGTTACCTAGGCCATAATAGTGGTAACATCACGAAGCGGTTAATAAATTGACAAAGAAGGAGTAGGTATACCTTAAACCAAGAACAACCCACCAAACACTTAAATCTCCACTGTAATTAAACTGAAATCTTGAGCTTACTCGTAGTCCATTCGAACTAAAATTTTTCTATCTTTTCAATGCTACTAAAATCTTCGAAAAAGAGTAGCATAGTAGCTGAAGATGGATGTAGTAGATGCCTGTTGATAGTGTTCTTGGCTAGATGGGGATTAAAAACTTTTAGAAATATGTTTTCCGGGAGTAAACGTAAAGGTGATGGACCATATTGGCTTACCTAGTAGGATACTCAAATGTCGCACTTATAGGGATAATTCTGTTGAGGTCTTCGAAACAACTGTCGCCTTGGGGTATCTATATAATAGCCTGCTGGTGGCTGAAAATTAGAAATAAAATAACCTTTTGGACTTCGAAAGCTAAAGAGCGACTGAACATACTGGTTCTAATTTGTTTGTGGTTCAGGTCTACTTGACTATGGAGGAGTGGTCTACTACTACGGTCTAAAGAATCGGACTTATATTGCTAAGTTTATTTAGCTGCTAATATTATTTAAAAAGCAGATGCATCGAATATAAAACTGCCGGTAGAGGACCGAAAATTCTAGGCAATTAAAAAAAATTTAGTATTTGGTTGCTGTTAAAATTTAGTATTAAAAATAAATTAATAAAATTCGCACCCTATTGTACATGTCTACCATTTGAATACCTGCTGCATACCGACAGTCGTAAATCATCTCTGAAAGAGTCGTCATCTATGAGATTAGTCCTATTACCCAAGTCTGTTGCTACGCCACTCGTTATCTTCCCTTTCGGACTCCTTTGTCTTGAGCTGGGAATTCAGATGGCTCAACTTTTGGATCACATGAACACAGTTAGACAGACTTTGGTGAAGGCGGTAGTGTATGTTTGCTCATTGAAATAGTTACATTATTATAACCAATTAGGATTACATTCTACTTGTGCTACATTGAATACAAAAATTCTGATTGGAATACTTTATGGTAAATGAGTTATCAACATGTTAGATGCGTTCTATTCACATTTATCAATAAAACTTTCCAGTTCTTCCTCATATCTAAATTGCAACATTTTATGCGCCAACGAAATCGCAAAATCCTTGCAACAAACCACACACTTTTACCAACTCGATAAACAATAAGATAATTCTTGATAACGCCAAAAGAGAAGGGTCCCTCACACATCCAACGGATAATGTACAATCAGCCCATTGCGGAGAAGAAATGAAACGTCAAACTGAACAAAACTCTAATGTAAAAGTTTTCGCGAATTTTTTACTCTTAAACGAGCGTTACTTTGGGAAAAATGCAAGGAGTACACGTAGGGACGAATGAAGCAACCCATGCAAGGCAACCAAAGTGTGGGTGGCAAATGGAATGCAAAACGTGAGGAATTTCCCTGAATAAGTTAGTTCGTCGCCATCGTCGCGTCTCCGTCGACGTCTCCTGCTTCGTCGTCAGAACACTCTCTGCACACTCTGTGGATAAGGGAAGGAAAAGTTTTGCAAATGAGAAAGGGTTACTTCTACCTTCTTCGGTGCTTTGCTTTTTTCTTGTGGGGTTTCTTTTTTTTTGCGTTTGGAAAATCGTTTAAGATTCAAACAGCACTGAGGGCAGCACACTACACGCTCGACAGGAGCCCAGGAGAAACTTTAAACATCGAACAAAGATATAAATTATAGTTTGTGTGATACCTTTGGCACTTTTTGTTTCTGGACGCATCAGGAAAAGATCGTTGGCGCCAACCCGGTGACTCCTGCAGTATTCTAATGGATTATATAACAATTTTGGTCTCACAACTTTTATCCGAAACGTTAAAGGACTCTGAGAGAGAGCATCACTGTGGAGAACCAGACGATGACGATGGTAATAATGATGATGATGATGATGGTGATGAGGGTGACGGTACTGGCGAGACTATACATTATCCATTCTGGCTGCAGAATTCCCATCAGGCCACCTATAGACGATGTCACAGTCGTCAATTAGTCGGTTAGCCCGATTCATCAAGAAGGCAAAACATTAAATCAAAACACTTACAAGGAATCTAGAGGACATAAAATCAAACCAACAAACGTTCTCCATTAAGATTCCTCCATGGTTTATGACGTACACATCTCCACGACATGTGAGATGTGAGATTTTAATGGTTCGGCTTATCCCTGCGAGGACGAAATAAAATCAACGCACATACAAATACTCGTATGTGCGTCTGTCCTGGTTGTACTGGAAACGATAAAAATTCTACTCTGAAGGAGGTTAACAGTCCAACTACTTGGAACGGCTTCCAATAAATTGTATGATTGACTATAAACCGAATGTCGATTGAATATTTTTATCTGCATCTAATCGGTTTTCGTTCGGATTGATATTTGGGTTACAATTGCGTGCAAACTACTACTTGCGAAATCCGCGGTAGTTTATATGGGAATATTTGTACGAATGTACATATTTGAATGGATAGGCTGGTTGGGCTGAACGAAGGCCTGTGAGGCTTTAAAATATTCATGATCAAATTATGCAATAAAGCGTGATATATGTGATAGATTGTTGAAAATTTTTTTTCATCTCACTGGTTTAAGGGACACTAAACTTTTTATAGGTTGCTTTGCGTTATTGAAAACGTTAAAAATAAATTGGAACTAAAATTTACATATGGTTAAGTTTAAATATAGGCTTAAAATTCTATTACAATGGTGTCAATAATGACCAAGTGATTATATGGTATCTCCACATACTAATGCTATTCAATTACAGCTCGAGTGATAAGACAGTGGTGGAGATAATGAAAAGAAAATATGATTACACTGGCGTCCGCATACCTACCGTCTGCCGAAGGTGTAAATGTCCCCTTCGAAAAAATGAAGGCATTAATAACAATGTCTCAGCAAGGTAAGAGAAACTCTGTCCTAGACTGTGATGGTAACGCCCATCATTATCATACTATTTGGGGCAGCTCAGATACTAACAGAAGATATATTTTAAGTACCAACCTGAATACATCTCACATTGAAAACTTCATAAAAACTATTACAGCTGCGGCTGACAACTCAATTCCGAGAACTTCAGCTCAATGTCATCAAACGCCTTCACTGCCACAGTATATAATACACCTTATACGATTACGAAATTCCGCTAGAAAAAAATGGATGAGATATAGGCAACATTTTTATAGAGCTGTATATTCGATGCTGAATAATCAAATTAATAATGAAATTAGCATGTTCCGAAATAGATACTGGAATTTGTTATTATCTAGCTTCTCCAAAGGTTCTAAAAAAAATGACAGCTTATGTCACACAAGAAGAAAAAGCACATATTCTTGCAAAAACATTTGCAGATAATCATTTAATATCTGCAAATCTTAGTGATCCTGAAACATCCCATGAAGTACAAGCTTCAAATGCTGAATTGGCAAGAATCATTAGTCATGCTGATGAAAGCTCCTTAACAAACGTTCCTACAGTTAAAAACATTATAAATGAAACCTCACCGAGAAAATCTGTAGGTCTAGACAATATATCCAATAGACTACTGAAAGCTTTACCACCTAAGGGTATTAGATACCTTGTATTTATTTTCAATGCATGTCTTAGAATTTGCTATTTTCCAAAAGCCTGGAAAACTGCTAAGGTTATTCCAATTGCAAAACCTGGCAAGCCCAAAGACAATCCCTTAAGTTATCGGCCAATTAGTTTGTTGAGTAACATTGGCAGAATTCTCGAGAAAGTTATCAAAAGAAAACTTCTAAATTATATTGAGGCAAATGAAATCTTCCCTAAAGAACAATTTGGTTTTAGATGCGGACACTCAACCAGCCATCAAGTCCTGCGAATCAAACAACACATTCAGAAAAGCTACAACTTAAAATATTCTACAGGCTTAGTTCTTTTGGACATCGAAAAGGCGTTCAATACTGTATGGCACAAGGCATTGGTGCACAAGATATATAATTTCGGATTTCCTACTGCGCTAATTAAAATTGTTCAAAACTTTTTGCAAAATAGATTCTTTTCAGTTCATGTTGGAAATATAAACTCTTCACTACAGGATGTTCCATTTGGGGTACCTCAGGGCTCAGTTTTAGGTCCCATTCTATTTAACTATGGCTGACATCCCAAATCTTTTTCCAAACACGCATTTGGCCATGTTTGCTGATGACCCTGCCATCTACTCATCGAGTATTCTACCCGGTGACATAGTGCTGTGCTTGCAAAACTTTTTGTATAAAATTGAGAAATATTTCCATAGATGGAAAATAAAAGTAAATCCAAATAAATCTTAAGCAGTATTTTTTACTCGCCTTATACTTATACTATACTCTGAGGAGATCGATTAGAGCAATGAATGCAACTATCTAGGCTTAATTCTAGATAGCAAACTAAACTTCTATAAGCATGTGTCCAAAACAATACACAAAATAAATTTAATTATTAAGATATTATATCCATTCATTAACAGACGATCCACTCTTAGTATTGATAAAAAGATCATTATTTTTAAAACCATTTTCCTTGCCATACTCTCATATGGTGCACCAGTCTAGTGCGATTGTGCCAAAACTCACATAAGTAAACTACAAATTTGCCAAAATAAAATACTAAAAATGATGCTGAATCTGCCTTAGCAGATATTATTATATAGTTATATGTACACTACATATTTATTTGTTTATTTGTTAATTTATTCCTCTACTTAAATTTAATAAATTGTTTACTTATTTTTAATTTTTTTTAATATACTCCATTATATTTCCAGCTGTTTATCTACTTATCTACTTATTTATTAAAGTGTTTGTTTGTTTATTTAATTATTTATTTATTTATTTACTTGTTTGTTTATTTACTTATTTATTTATTTAATTACTTATTATTTTTTTTTTGTTTATTTACTTATTTATTTATTATTATTATTTTAATTCAGCAACTTTTATTATATCCAATAGAAGGGAAGTTCTAGAAATAACACTCTTATCTAAAAATAAATCCGTAAAATTTTAATACCACGAATTGGAGAGTATCTGACAAAGTATCACTATCTGATCGTTGGTGGATACGCTTTGATCTAAATCTCTATAATTCTGGCAGTTAGGCCTTTCGAAACCCGCGGAGAGCAAACTGGAAAGATTTAAAAATAGGGTGGGAAAGTGTGTGGGACCTTCTCCAAGTGAAACTCCCAACTCCACTGCAGGTATCTTATAAGATAGTAAATAAAGAGCCTAAACTCAACTGGTCCTACAAGCGGCCACCATGGTGGAATGTAAAAACAGCAAAGCGTTTACGTAGGTCAAGGTATAGTTAGAAACTCAAGGTATAGTTAGAAACTACTCACACCGAGATAACGTTAAACTGCTTACGAAAGAAATAAAGTGTGCCAAAAAGAACTCATGGATAAGTTTTTGGTGTTCTATAGAATTTACTACAGAAGAGGCTCGTTTGGGAAATTTCCTTCTATTAAGAACTGTGATGGAAGCTGGATAGACTCTTATGAAAGAACACTGGAAACTCTTATTCTTCTAAAATGTCATTTCTCTAGTTGTGCAGAGACAGGGATATCAAATCTGGCCTAAACATCTGTACCAGGAAGAATGAGCGTTGATAAAATCTTTAAAATCATTGACGGTCAGAAAATTTCATGGGCAATCGAATCGTTTGCTACTTATAAAGCACCCGAAATTGACGAGGTACATCCTATAATGTTACCAAAATAGAGTGGCGCTAAAGGGGATATGAACACCCTTATATTGTTTCAGAGTACGGTAGTTCGGGAAAAGGGGAAGGAGGTTTGCGTTATATTCCAGCTTTGGGCGGATGAATGTCTTATAAATTGCACCGTTTAAAGAGTCCTAGATAATTTGCAGCATTTTTGGTGACCTAGATTATGTGATCATTCCATCGAAGATGGTTTTTAATACACATACCGAGAATTAGAAGTCTTTAGTTTTCAACGATGCAAGTACCATTCATGGATAATGGTTGAAGGTTTTAGTTCCCCTTGAGAGGCAGAAGACAGCATTATGTTTTAGAAGCATTGGTTGAACCCCATTTAATTATGTGTCCATGTCAGAATTTAATGTGTTTAACATACGTCGCCGTTCCCCTTCTACGGCCGAAGAGCAAGGACGTGAGTTAGGCAACGAATATAAAAAACTGAGGGTACTGTCGTCAGCGAAGGAATGGATGAATGGTGTCTTAAACTGAGTTATGTTCCACAGTCCTGGCGAGAAGCCAGGGTGGTCTTTGCATTCAAATCGGGTAAGATAAATTAAAGAACTAGAGATCAATAAGTCTCTCTTCTTTTTCACTAAAGCCACTGGAATAGTTAACAAATATGTAGGAATGAGATTGGAGATAGAAATAGATTTTCGCAAGAAAACTTCAAAAAAAAATTAGATTCCAAACTAATTTGTAAACAAAACATTGACGAATCAAGACTCTTTGTGTATGTCAGAGGGCTTTTGGTAAAACATGGGGCTTTAAAATAAAAGTTGTGCACTAACTATACATAGCGATGGTAAGACCGATCTTAACATATGGGTCGATTGTCTGGTGGAAAACAGTTCCGTAGAAATACCATCTCAAGAATGTCCCAAAGATGCAACGGGCATGTTGCTTAAGGATGACGGGATCGATGAGATCAACACCAACGGCAACTCTGGAAATGACACTGAATTTTTGGCCCTTCGACATATATTGCGAAGGCTCGTCAACTAAAACTGCAATAAGACTCAGGGAATCCAGTCCCTGGACAATGAGTCCCTTTGATCACAATTCTAACTAGATGGAATGTTTCGAGAATACAGACGGAAAAGGACTACATCATTACACTCACAGAATACAACCGGAGATTCTCTATCAATATTTGTTACAGAGAAGAATGGGATGACAGAGTGGCTTGCACTGGAGGCTATACATGTATACCCATAAATCCAAAATGGATGTTGGTAAGAGAGCTGGTGTTTACTGTGAGTGTCGATATACAAATTGCCCTTTTAGACTTAAAGATGGCTGCAGTATTTTTCAAGCCGAAGTTGTCACAATAAACCCGTAGAAATGATTAGAGGGGGAAATATTTCAGGAAAAATAATCAATATCTACTTTGATAGTCAAGCAGCCATTAAGGTGTTGCAATCAACCTTTATAAGATTTAGACTCGTAAAACTTTGTAAAATAAAATCGAATGAGATATCAGCAATCAATACGGTTACCCTATACTGAGTGCCGGGTCATATAAGTGTCTTCGGTGACCTAAGAGGCAGGTGAACTAGTTCGGCGAACATTTTTCACAGGCTCTAATCGAGACTAGCACGCCGATAAGCACACTATTCAGAATCCATCGAAAAGGCTAACGGACGTCGGTGTCAATTAGACACATGTGCAAGACACGTTCTGGCAAGTCTTCGATAAAGAGAGATCTATTAGGCTTAGTCGTAATGGAATTCGAACAGTCGCTCATTCTTAATAGATTTTGATCGATAGGTAACAATGCAACGACTACTGTAGAATCTGTAAGGATGAAGAAAAATAGATTCTATTCGCCACCTACTGTATGACTGTCCGACACTAGCCCTCAAAAGAAGCACAAGTTGAACTTCTTCTCAGGATTAAACGACCCACGAAATATCGAGCTTAGCCAACTCCAGAGATACAATCGTTTATCTGGGTACTTTTAAATAGCGGTTGACTTACAAAATTTTAGGTGGTCTAAATGAGCCGTAGACAATCCTATCAACAAGGGCACCTACTTGCCTAACCTAACTATATGGTATCTGTAAATATGCGTACCGGAATATATTGTACTATGCGAGCTACGGCTCGAGTAGATAAAACGATATTCTGTGAAATTTATTTCTTTATTTTCTAGTCTATAGAACAATTCAGGTTCACACTATACTATTCTTCGCAATTCTTTTCTCACAATGTCTCTTTCCTCTCAAATCACTTTATCTCCTTTCAATTACTTAATTCACAAATCCAAACTAATTACTTCTCAACTTTCAATTTATCACAAAATTACAACTTCGCCCATTATCACTTTTCTAATCTCTTCGCCACAGTTTAGAAACTACTGCCCCTTCTCAATCGCCATCTGTCCTTATATAGCAGAAGTTTCTGCTAGCCAGAAACTTCTAGCAAATTCTTCGACCACTGGAACAAGAAAAATTCTGATGTAATAATTCCAAGATGACAATCATTCTTGCAGTTATAATTCCCTCTCATCCGTGATATTATCCGTCTCTTTCGTAGACATGAACTGTGGAAACCGCAGACACGAACCTCGAATGAAAGGACACTTCGGACCAAAATTCTGCCAGAATGAAAAGACACTTCGGAATTTGTTGCATAGTTGTAGGAGCGTAGTTATTATTATGCTACAATATGATCAAGGAAGTGTGGATGAAACAATTTTCATAATAAGTCAGAGCCGAGGAAAAAGCTGCATTACTCAATAAAGTCGCCGAGCTTTATCTTTATAGATCACATGGGAGCCGATTATTTATTTTGTCCATCTATTCCCTGGGAGAGGTCACTTAACAATTGTTGCCTTTCGCACTCTACAAAAATATTGGTACGGTAAGAAGAACCAAAGGTACATGACTTCTGAGAAAGTAGCAGCGAAATAACTTTTTGTTCGAAAATAGCTGAGATAATGAAGAAAAGGCGCTACGTTAACTCAGATTATTGGTAAGACTTACATATGTAGCTATATGTACCATAAAGCAGCCGTTCGACTCATTCATGGAAAAACACGAGAAATCAAGAGCTATTACACTGTACAGCTTTATGTAGCAATCTCGGCTACTACGGACCAGCTGAACAGAATTGGGCCTGAGTCTTGAGCAGGATGTATGTATATTTTCACTTACTATATTTCTACTCCATATCAATGACTTAGTATAATCAGCGAAATAAAAAATGTTTAGTTCTGTCGATGACAGCACCCTAAAATTACCTTGACCGAACAACATGCCCGTGAATGCAAACACATCCCATCAAGAGGCAGTGATGAAATTTACTCATTAAATGAAGATTTGCAGAAAATCTTGCAGTGGGAAAAACTTACCTTAGTAGACTTCAATGCCAAATCACCACCCTTTCTAGCAAGAGCACGTGTAATGTACAACAACTTCAAATGGACGACCAAATTATCCAACCCAAGGGAACCATGCACCTTCTTGGTAATACAGTCAACTGTGGTGTCAAATGGCACTATCATATTTCCAATACTAACTTTGGGATACTTTGCATCAAAACACCTCCTCATTCTGTACAAAGTACAAGTTGAAGTTGGCTTGAGTTTTGTTCTCACGTATATCGAATCTCAAACCGTTCGAAGGCTGGTACCAAACCAATACCTATCCTAAGAATGTTACTGCAGCAGATGTTAATAGAATGATCCCTATAAAAGGAATATTTGAGAGTTCTACAATAAAACCAACAGGGACAATCGATTAAAATTGCTACAGGACAAATGAACTTTGGAATTTATTCCCAGATTTTAATCTCCAGCTATTCAAGAGCAGAATTAACAGGCATAGGGCTCTACATCCTATCGATGTAGGTTCGCCTACTTCGGGAGGGGACTATAAAACAAAAAGTTACAATCCATCTGAAACGGATAGGTGAAAGAAACCCAGCCCTAAAAAAGAATGTGTGGCGATGTGAAATTTTGGACACATAGAAATATTTTGCTTTTTGTTGTATGTATGTTACAAGTTTTCTTAGAAAAAAAGTGGGCGCGACTGTCATCATTTATAACCGAAGTTCACGGATTCTGATGATATATTTACAGTAATACATAAATATCACCGAAAGCTTTGAGAAAGAAATTTAAAATTTAAAAATTGTGGCCACGGTGTAGTTTGTAATAGGTTTGCTTGTGATCCGAGCTGTGCCCGAATGGGGAACAGCAACCAACAGCAAAAATAGGTTTCTACCTGGTAGTGAACCGAATTGGAAAATTTCCTTTTAAAAAAGAAGAATGAACGTAACACTGTACAATGTACTATTAAATTTTAGAGAATGTACACACGCAAGCGCTAAAGTTTTTTTTTTTTTTTTTTTCAATGTCAAATATGGTTCAAATATTGATTTCTAACAAAATCGTAGCTGAGAAATAGCCAATCTTCAGAAACCGGTTAATAAACAAAGTACCATTAAACGCACAAGTTGTGAAAAAAAAAAAAAAAAATAGTATTATACTCGTATGTTTTATCAAAATCATTGCAGCCGTTTTCAAAAAAAACTTCTTTTTTTTTTTCAAAATCGGTCATTAGTAAAGTACCGTTAATTTTGGAGTTAGAATGAATTGTTACCATACCGATCCTTCGTATGAAGTTTGAAGAAAATCAGTCCAGCCGTTTAGGCGGCACACGACCATACATACGGACACAGACAGACAAGCAGAATTGAGAGACCAATTTTTTGAATTTCTCTGTCATAGTAATGTCAAGTTTGACCAAAATCTATATTGTTTGAAAAAGTGAACTACGACAAAATGTCAGTTGCCGGAGGTTTGGACTGTTATTGTAAATTATTTAATTTTAAATTCAAAAAGCTAAACATTTCTTCTTAATTATTTTATTGTACATTATTATTTATATTTTAATAAAATAATAGGAATTTAAAAACTTTAATAAACAATAAATTTAACTTTGATTTTACATTAAACAAATTATCAGTTGTAATCAGTTTTCTATACGCTAAGGCACTAGTAACATAATTGACTAGTTTATTCCAATTATAATCATTTATCCCATTTAGAACATCAATCATTTCTTCCCTGACATAGCTCAGTTTTCCCAAAATATTTAATAGAAAATTCTTTCATGATAGGACATTCGCTCAGGTCTACGTATTTGTAAATCCTTGTAGCGCTTTTTGAATTATATTTTGTTTAATTTTCTGCTGTATTTGACTTAATAGAATATTTCTGTTATTTATACAATTACGAGTACTTACTGGTTGTTTTCAGCTTCCCATATTCTGCACCTAGCTGGTTAATTTTTTTTTGCGCAAAATGCATTTTTGCTGACCAATTTTTGAGAAAGTTTGGGTGGGAGCCGCTCCTCATTGTATTCAAAAAGAGTTTTCTGCACGTATTTTAGGTGTAGATCTAAAGAATATATATGATCCAGCCCAGTTTCTAGTATGAGCGCATAACGTGGTGTGATTTCCGGCAGTTTTGATATCCTTTTTAAGAACTTATCTACCTCCCAGCTTATCTACCTCCCAAAATAGAGTATATATCCATATTTGAGCTGCATAGCATTGCATAGGTCTGCATATTGCCTGAAACATTTTCTACTTTGCGCTTAAAGTTATTCCACCTTTATTAAAAAAAACTTTTCCATGTATTACTTTCAAATGTTTTCGGAAGACCGATACTCCGATGTTTTATTTATTTGTTGCCGTTTGTATATCCATTTCTCGTTATTAGCAAGTACACCTACTCTTCTTTGAAAGCTTATATTTATATAAAATTTCATTTGCCTAGCTTAAAATTTAAGGCCCACAGGTTGGTGACATACAGACGGACTGACAGACAGAAAGATATGGCTAAATCGACAAGACTTTTGTAGCTGATCACTAATTTATTTATACGAGTACACCAACGTATTACAAACTATGTATAAATCGTATAACAAACAAAAAAAAATATTTAAAAAATTTTTCAAATGATCTTAAATATACATATGTATCAAATATTGTTTAGATATTGATTTCGGACAAAGTCGAAACAGGTAGTTTTCAGAAAATAGCCAATAAGCTATTTGTTAGTATATGCTCACCACAACTTCAATATCCAATCTGAACAAAATTGTTAGAGCCGTTTTCGAGAAAACCGATTTCTTTCAAAGTCGACCATTAGTAAAGTATGGTTGATTTTGAGGTTAGAATGGAAATCACATTTTCGTCTCTATTATAGTAATAATAAGATTGATCAAAATCGAAAATGTGCACGAAAACATTAATTTTTTTTTTTTAAGAAAACGCCTCCAAAGAGTGGGTGTGGATAAAAATATTAATGGGAGCATTATAGAGCGCACTAACATCTATATCCCTATTCTGTTGAGGCAATTGTTTCTACTTCAAACAAATTTGTTGAAAATATATCATTTTAAGTTTCACATATCGGGAGAACCGGATTTAATACGAACGTCATCTGAGTTGGATGCTGCTTGGCTAGAAGCAGACTTAGAAAAGCCGGGCTTAAAGGATGTAAGGCGGGAAAAAATACCAATATTCCATTGAGGTAGATTTGTGTAAAATATTGTGGTCAAATGAATCAAATTTTGAGGTAAATATCATGTTTGAAGTCCGTCAACCTTTAACATCAACAGTTTTATAATTTTTTTTAATTAAAAAAAACACCCCATGTTTAAAAATCACAGGTGTGTGGTACTGTGTTTCTTTTGTGAGACGAAGAGATGGCGAAGAGTAAAACTTAGAATGCGTAGTGCCAACTGTAAAACACGGCGGAGGCAGCATTATGATCTGCGGCTGCATGGCTGCTGTCAGAGAAATGTTCGGGAGTGATGGTTGGATGAACTCTCAAAAGTACCGTATAAGTAGCATATAGGAAAATAAATGAAACCATATTTTGGAAGGATTTTCGGGAACACGGATACGCAAAACGTCAAATTTCAGCAAGAGAACGCACCACAAGTCCGCCCTCACCATGAGATAGTTTACCGAAAACAACACTGACATGCTTCCATGGCTTTCGCAGTCCCCAGATGTAAGCCCAATTGAGTACCTTGAGGGTATTCTTAAGCATAAGATCCGGTAGCACTCAATTACAGCACGAAATGACTTCAGACGGGTGCTGCAGGCTAGCCCAAAAGAAAAGCAGCAGTAATTAAAGCCAAAGGCCACACTAAATACGTATCAGTTTTTAATTAATAAAACCACATTTATAACGTAACTGCATCGATTTGGCGCTTTTTGAAGATATGGCGTTTTTAAAAGTTTGCGTAATACTTTTGGCTAAAACCAAATGTGAATGTTAGTTAAACTTTCTAAAATTTGTGTTTGAAAATTAACGCTCTCTGGGTTCACGGCCATCTTGGTATGCAAATTTCCTAGGCGCTATGATTTAATTTGTTCCAATCCCCACCAGAAAACTGAACTCAACTCTAGTACAAGTTTGCCTTGTCAAAATGTCTATAATAAGTGGTAGCCGTAGGTAAGGCGTTCGGTAAGTTCGATTTTGAGGTTTTGTTCAATTTTTGAACTACTATGATAGTTTAGAGGAATTCAAAAAAGTGGTTCTCACAATTCTGTGTGTCTGTCTTTACCTTGGATTACTAAATTTTATTGAAAACGATTCAGACAATTTATTATCAAAATTTGTATCTGAGGTAGTATGAATGTTTTAAATGAGAATCAGTTTTATGCAAAAAGTCGGATGACGGTATTTTTCTTATTAACCTTCTTACGAAAAATTGCTATTTCTAGGATTGTATTAAAAACTGACTACTAAGTCGTTTTTGACAAAATGTTTTTCAATTTTTGAAACAGCATTTTGAACAATTAATAAATGTAGGAGATAAGATAGAGACAAAGCAAAGTTGCAGAGAATGTAATGACGAGTTGATTGGTGGCCTTGAATGTCTCGTTTTAAAAATATAGTTATATGCGAGTACTGTCCATGAACTTGATTACTAATCGACGACAGTCACGTTCACTGTTCTTTTAAGAAAAATTCATAAAAAGTGTTCTGTCTGAAAAAGTTTTCGAAAAATCTAAAAAAAAAGCAATAAGTAGTTAGATATTTAAATCAAATATTTAATTTTATATTGGGGTTTGGTTAAAAGGTGACGGATAGTGTATCATCTGTTCCAGACGGATTGTAACTTTTCTGTATGCCTGACGGTCTTGTCACATATTTCTCATAAAAGTATACATTTTCAGTTGTAATAATGAAATATGAGGGATTGTAATGGATGGTTAATTCTCTCAATTAGGCGCGAAAAAATGTAAATTGTTAACAGAATCCAGTTAAAAAAAAACAACGGAAAAAACTTAAATAATGTACATACATAGGTGCTTTAACATCCACGGTCTTTGAATTTGTTACTTTTTTTTATAAATGTAATAGTATTATTGACCAACGACAACAACAAAATAAAATAAAAATAAAAATGGTGTAATAATAAACACATAAATGAAACAACTAATCGCTAACCGCGCAATCAAATTTACAGAAAATGTCTTTATTGTGATGTGGGAATGCGTAATTAATTTACAATGTTACGCATCAAAGCGCATATAGTCACATACTTATATCAGAATTGTAGCTTTCGAAATAATTAACCAGTTTATGAAAATATTAAAATTGACGTCGATTTTACAAAAGTTCTAGGCAGCATTGTTACTTTGACTGTTTTCTAGTGAAATATGACTGAATTGAGATCAATTGCTGCCTTTTTAGCTATTTATGCTTTATCGCATAGGATATATGTATTTAGGATTAAATATCTGAATTCATCGCCCCTTTTTTATGTTAACAGCATTCGTCTTTGGAATTCTTTGCCAGTAAACAACAAACAAATCAGAGGTTTCACAAGTTTAAAAATTATACATTTAACTATTTCTCTAGCCGGCGCTAGTTCGCATTTCTTTTTCTCTACTTGTTTGTTCACCTTCTTCTTCTTCTTCCTTATTTCCCACATTTTCCTATGTCCTTAAATCATCTTTTTATATTACTGTTTGTTAAAATATTATTAGCTTCAATATCGCATAGTATTTAAATCTAAACACATTTGTAATAATCCTTTCATTGTACTATAAAATACAAAACGTCTTACTTGTATAAACCTATAGAAATAAATCAAATAAATAGGGTATACTAATTTTGATACAAAGTTTACAACATAATAAGAGCAGACCCCCAAAACAATATGTATTTGTGATCAGTATCAAAAGTTACACCGATTTAGAAATGTTCGCCCGTCCGTCCATTCATATGTCACCACTTTGTTGGCCTTAAATTCCGAAGATGAAGACGAAATTAGCTATGTACACTTCTTAGGAACCGAAGCAGTACAAGTGTACACATTTTTTAAATCCGCCCACAGATACGCCCACTTATACAAAAAAACCTCAATTTATCAATATTTTCAATAGAAACTAAAAAATATCGCCTTAACAGTATACATATCTCACGTTGAAAACAAAAGTGGCACTATACAAAATTTTACACTTTTGAGTTAGAGCGACATCTAGGTTCCGATATATACCACGCACCCTTTGTGGAGATACCCGTCCTGATACTTGGGTTAATTTCCACAAGAGGTGGAAAACTTTTAAATCTTTTAAAACTTTTTTTTGAGCTATTTGATTGAATACATTGATACATTGAATTAAGTCCAAAACGTGAATCGGTCATATTCGAAAATTAAGTTTTTTGTTTAGTGCCACTTTTGTTTTCAGTGTGCGATATATAGACGTTGATATTTTCTACAATTCGTTAATACATTATGTAATACCACGCTCACTTTTGAGGGCTTTTTTTCCAAGAAAACCACAATTTTGTTTTCTAAAAAGTATTCACGGTAATGATTAAGCCTTATTGTGAATATTGCATCGGCATCTTTGACTTTCGGTTACAAAAGACGACAATAAAGCCCTCTTTCTTCTAAGAAAAGAGCTTAGCAACAAATTATGTGCTAAAAATAAAGAGAATATACTCAGACATATTGCAACTTTTATCCATGTTTTTTTCCTGCGATTGGCTATCTTATGACTATTTTTAAAGAAATATCCGTATTTATTTAATATAACCCTATTTCTATTTCATCTACCATAATTTTTGTATTATTTGTCGAAAACCAACAAAAAGATCTATTCTTGCTACCATTATTACTCGCACCTACATATAAGCGCAGGTGAAAATTCTTAAACTCGAGATTGATTAAACTTAACATTACTGCAATAGAGAAACTCAAAAAAGTGGGTCTGCCTGTGTGTTTTCTTATTTTTAGCCATTTAAAAAAAAAATCATTTTAAAAACTTCGCTTAAATTTAAAATCGAGTTAATTTGCAAATGAACAAAGCACAATACGTGCGACACAGTTGTGCACAACAGACTATTCACTTCCAAACATTTCTACTAAACCTGAATCTCCATCTTCCCATTTATCATTATCTATTTTATCTACTCGCGTTAGAGTTAACGAATATAAACCGGGCTTGTTCACACTTACGAGAATGTTAAAACTTAAGAACGTATAATTCCATGGTGTAGTAAATATTGTAGCTTTACGTGCCTCACTTGTAAAACAATTATCCAAGGAGGATGCTTCAGCACCAACAAAAGTCGGTGTATGCATGACTTGAAAGCAACTCTTTGAGCCCAATCCAAAATTATAAATTTGCACTTACAGTGGAAAATATCTTTGAAAAATGTGTGAAAAAAGTATGTGACCACGAAATTAAATGGCCTAGGAACATTTCGTGCAATAGGGCAGGGATGTGAAATCCCAATTTCGAAACGAATAACCCTTTAACATCCGCTTTCCCATGCGTTTTGGGGTAGTGACGGATAAGAGTGTTTTCTCTAATACAAACAAAAAAAAAAAAAAAATAATAATAATCAAAATCGGGTAAATAATTCAGATGTTATACAATAAAAACGACCTACAGAAAGCACTGTCTGCTTTTCGCATGGAATAATAGTTAGATTTTTTAAGAATCTTCATTCTAACAGAGCCCTCTATACGTAAATATATGCGAATGGAGTTGTGCTTGATGAATTTATACGAATTTATATGTATGGACGCTTACAATGATTGAAAAGACTTAACGAAATAGTTTGTTACTGTACTGATCGAATTTGAAATAGCAGCGCAGTTCAAAATATTCCTGTTATTTGGATACATAAGTTTTTTTCTTGCTTACTTTTGGCTGAATATTTGGATGGTTTTGAATTCAAAATTATTTAACTGTCTTTTTTTGACTGAAATTTATCCTTATCACTGGAAGCAGGTATTCGATTAGCAACGCTGGTTCTAGGTACGGGTAGTTTTGCGTCTTCTCATAATTCTCTTTTACCATGAATATTTCAATTTGAAGTGCAATTCCCCAAAGGGTATCTGTATTAGTGATAATGAACTCCCTACATTCTGTTTGTAAAATAAATAAAGTGCACGACTGAGTCGCACGTACTCGCATCTTTATGACTAAATGTATTAAAAAAAAATTAATCTAGGTATGTGCATTATTTGCTTTATTATACTGATTAGGAATCACCTTCTAAAAACTTTTCCTTTAAAAAATTGAAGAATAGTAGACCAACCTTTTCGGTTTTTTCCTAAAAATGAAAGAGATTATAATTTTCGCTGAGACGGCTGGTTTAATTTTCGTTAATAGAAAAAATATCGTTTTCAAAAAGAGGACACAACAAAATTAGGCATCTTTAAGATCTTTTACTTGCACTTAAGAGGACAAGTATTGGTTTCGTGAACATTTTCGACCTCGAGATTTTGATCAATCTTAGTATTACTATAGTAGAAAAATTCACAAAGAGTGCCTCTCAATTCTATTTGTATGTACTCGTACGTATGGTTGACTGCAAAGGCTGTCATTTAGGTTGGATGGATTTTCTTCAAACTTCATATCTAGGGTCGAAGGGCACAATTCCAGTCGAAATCGGAACTTTCATTCTAACCCCAAAACTTACTTTTAACTATTTCAAAAATATAGTTAATAGCTACAATAATTCTCGGCTATGGTTCGATCAATCGAAATTAATATATAAATAATATTTGATATATGCAAGGTCATGGCATGCCAGGTTTTGGAAAATTGTGAATTTTTTTTTTTTTAATTTTAACGGATTGTCAACAAAATTTTGTTTAATTTTAAAGGATTTAAAAAATGAAATCAAATCCGAGTTTTTGAAAAATTGAGAAATTTCTCTCATCGATTCCTGCTTAAAAACCAGGATTTGACCTTTTCCAAAATTTGCTAACTGCCATCCACTCATTGCATACTATTCACTTCATAGTCAAAAAACGATTAAAAAATCTAGGCGACAAGGACACTAACAAAACGGACAAAAATAACTATTAAGAATTCTTATTACTCTATAATGAAAATGTTTTCCTGTTTAATAAAAAAAAAACGGAAATAGAATAGATCAAAGTTAAAATTTTCTATTTTACTCGAGTGCGGTTTTTTTTTTTGCATGTTAGTGTATATTACTTTGAAAAGCAATTGTCCACAAATAATGTGTGCCAAACACATGATTCCCAAAAAGTAATTCGCTTACGAGCACAAAGAATATCGAATTTTTAAAAAATTTACTCATAGGTACACAATCTAGCGAAAATACTTTTTGAGTGACAATATTTCGCAAACGATGCATGTTACGAAAAAAATTTAAAATTCTCTACAAGATGGATGCCGAATTTTGCAAAATGTTCGAAAATTGTAGAAAACTAATTTTTCTAAATACATATTTGACTTTACACAGAATTTAATGGGAATCGTATTTGAGTGCGAATATATCTAAAACTGTGGAAACGAAACGATTTATTACAATCGACATTTTATGTGACCAACAATTTAAGTTATGATGTATAGGTACAATTTGATAAGCTATGTCCAACGTCTATCACACATTTTTGGAATATTACTAAAGCTGAATGGAGTAAAATTTCGAGCGATAGGTAATCACTCACTTCTTTTTTAAAAAAAATAGTGAACGGAATATCGAGACTGGTTCGATGTCACATATATTGGTAAGATGATGTTTCCGCATACTCTTAGCGATGCGATTCTATGCGCTAATCCATAGGACTGGACCAAGCACTGACCCTTGGGGAACTCCTCCCGTGATTTTGTACTTCTTTGGCCCTTGTTCTGTGTTGCAGTGAAGGGTCCTGTCTTAAAAGCAACTGTCAATTATTCTCATTATGTACTTCGGTACTTGCAGCTTGCTTAACTGCTTTACTATGCAATTCCAGATGACTGTGTTGAACGCGTTCTTGAAGCCGAGTGTTACGACGGCGCAGTACTGCTTTGTCCCTTCTAGCCATCTTAGTCCAATTATTGCTTCTCGCGCAATCTTGCATACGCCTCTATTGCCTGCATGGTGCTTCGCTTCTTTCTGTTGGTTGGAGAGCTGAACTGTTGGTTAGAGAGCCCAAAATCTCCTTCAATGTTTGTATGACTTTCTCAAGCACTTTACCCAGTGTGTCGAGCATACACAGCGGCCTGAACGACGACGGTTGGTCAGGTGGTTTGTTGCCCTTCGAGATAAGGACAAGCTGCTGCCTTTTCCGCTGTATAGGGAATTTGCCTTCCGTTAGGCATGCCGTGTACAAACGTGTGAAGATTTCTGGCCTTGCTTTGATCACTTCATTACGAAGTTTGGGATCTCATCAATTCCTGGAGTCTTGTTAGTCTTTATCGCTGATGTAGCCTCAAGTATTTCCCCAGTTGTGACTGGTGGCATTATCTCCGTTTCCTCTGATGTTTCTCGGTCACGGAATCTTAATATCTTCTCGGGATTAGGGCACTAACAATTATATACATCATATTTGGGCATCGGTGCAGCAGTTGTGCCAGTTTTAACATGACTATTCGAGGGCCTGGGATTCCCGCTTCCTCTCCTTTATCAGTTTACTAAGCTGTTTTCTTCTCATTTGGAATGTTTTCGCAGAACTTCATAATCCCCTGTATATTTGGTCACATATGTATATTAGTAGATCAAGGAAGAGCTTAATACATTTAGCTTCATTATTACCTTTTGTAGGGAAAACTATTCTGATTACTAATTAAATAAACATCTTCTACCTAGACTAGGATTATTGCATTATCACAATTTGTACCCACCTATTTCTAATTTTTGCGAGTGGATAAATACTTATGGATTGTAGTGTATTCGAGTACCTACCTGCATAAGTCTCACTTACACTAGACAAGTCATTTGTGGTGATCCAACTAACCAGTTGATCAAATTTACATACATGCATATGTAGGTACCTGATGAATGGCTCAAGTGTGTATATTTAGGTATTCCCATGAGAATACCCAACTCTCTAAATATCTTTAATTAACGAATTAAACAATTTAAGCTTTCTTACGCATCAACTTTACGTTTCTATAAATTTAAAAACTTTCATATCAGATACATAATTCCCTACCCTTCAATACACTCGTCAGAGAGACTAAAATTCGTCAAATTTACACTAACAACACCCTACCTCATTGACTTCCAATAGAAAACTGGCCAACCGTGTAAAAATCATTTCCCTACCGACTGCCAGTTCCCTAATACAACCAAATGAAAAAGGAGCCTATAAACAAAAATCACCTATTGTAATAAAATCCCAGCGCAGAATCCTGCATCCAGATTGTCAACTCCCACAATGCACGAGAGTGACGACGACAACGACGTCAGTGTAATCTTACCCTACACAACTTTCCATGACCAAGAAAGATAGGTGCTTCCTTCGCGACTCTGAAGACAAACGCCTGAAGACGTATGTCCTTTGAGAACGCAAACTTTTCGTTCATCTCGTTCACTCCACATACAGCGGATTGAAAAAGCAAAAAAATCAACACAACTCCACTGTCCTTGCCCCAAAACGAACCGTGAAACCACTTCCACCCTCTCAAGAAAGCAACAGCATGGGCTTCGCACCGTAGTGCGCATGTGTCACCTACATTCGTACATTTTAGCGTTAAATTTGCTGCTACACCTTTCTACATAGATAAATCAACAAGATACACCGACCGAACCACGTGGAAATACTGTTTTCATAAATACAATCCACAGCTAACTCTCTGAGAGCGTTCGCGCTCTGTGGAGACTTTTGAAACGTTGTTCCACATGTCCAACTATCTCGTCATCGAATTTCGATACTGCGCATTTAGTTTGAGTGATTTGGTACAAGTTTAGGTGTACCGTATTCATGTGCACTACAGTGGTATTGCGAATTGCGATACTTAAACGTCGTTGCTAGATGATGAGGCGGGGCAGAGGAATGAGGTGACTGAGTATACGCCAGCTCAATTTAATTGGCGGTTCGCGCGTTTGTTTTGTAAATTTATTGCAGTTTTAGGAGTAATTAAGAGCTACTTCGTGCGACCGAAGCTATGAAATCTGCGCAAATCACTTAGTCAATCATTAATGAATACAAGTGGCGGAGTGAGCGTTTTAGCAAGAGAAACGTATAATCTTAGAAATATTATATGTAGGTATACTATTCCACATGGATGTGAACAATTAATTAAGTATTCAAAGAAACGTGATCTTCGAATAAAAAAAAGCTTTTATCGTTTCTAATCAACAACGTGATGCTTCTTCGGCTCTTATGTGTTGCTTGTGAACCATAACATTGAAAACTTGCCTACCACACGAGGTTTCGCAGAAATTGTGGGCGCCTCTATGTTGACAAATTTTATTTCCTGAATGGATTTACATACATACATGAACGATGGCACGTTATAAAAAATTAATTAAATATATATGTACTATTTATTAAATTGGAATCGCCCTCCAAGTTTCGATGTATAGGAGGTTGTAAAAGTTTGGTCTTTGATTATTTAATTGGTTGGTTGATGACTCCGAGAGGACTACGTGAAATACATAGCATTTCCCAAACATTTCCAACCACAAAATATCTACTTATGTACCCTATTAGAATACACAGGGTGATTCGATTTCAAATGTAATCACTTAACGTGTAATTCAGACCCTCTAAGCTCGGAAATGTATTAAGAACCCTTGCAAAAGAATTCATGTGTTGTATTTTCGTGCATCTGTAGTTCTAATTCGGCTTCTATCTAAGAAAGAGTTGTAGTTAGGTATACTGTCTCCAGCAACATTAATTGGAACAATTCAATGAAAAACATAGAAAACTTGCAATGATTCACTAAAGCAAAGTTTTGAAAAAAAAAAACATGTAAAATGTGAAATTTTTTATAGAAACTTGACTTTGAAGTCCCGTGGAGCATAGAAATTAATGTTTTATAAGCGTTATTTAGGAAATTGAACTGACTGTTAAGGAGTTAAAGCAGTACCTATTAGTGGTTTGAGTTAAAACACTTTCGGCCCCTTAGCTTTTTTTAAGAACTTTACATAAAGTTTAGTTCTTGTTGTGGTTTGAAGTGGAATCACCCTGTATTTTTTTTACATTGTTCTCTCAGTAAAGGCAAACCTGCAACGCTGGAAAAACGCCCCGAGATGCCCGTTGATTCTGATCTTGAATAACTGAAACATAATGAATTTTGATTTAAAGGTGTTTTGATTGTTGACTTTCGTGTTATCTAGTAGAACGCTCAAATGTCACATTTATAGGGATCATAACATTGAAGTTTTCGGAACGTCTGGCATTTGTATGTCTGCTACCAGTCTTAGATGAGCCTAAGGTTGGAGATTATATCTTAGTGATGAAGATGTTTTGGGACTGAGCTTCATACGTCAGAATAATACTCAAGTCGCGGTTTTACTTGAGCTTTGTACAAAAGAACACGAGGTTTCGCTGCAAGGCATATCTTTGCTCTTTATAGTGGGTGACCAAGGTGTAGTGGGTTGTGTGATTGCTTTTGACGCGAGCTGTGCCGGTTTGAGGGAACAGAAAGTAGCGTTAAGCACAACTCCGTTCACACATACATAAAGTGTTGCGTTAGAACGAAGATGCTTTAAAACTGTATTGAATTGATTTTATTGGAAAATTAGTTTGTTGGTTAGCGGATTTCCTTGGGAAGCCTCGAAATAGAATATTTTCTTCACGACGGTTGGAGAATCAATATGAAATAAAATATCCGTTACGATATCTCACAAATTAATAAGAGGATTCTACTCAAAAAGATATATCACATGCTTTTTTTCCTATGACTTTTACATGTACTATAGGCACCAAAATAACGGCTTTTACATGACTTGTGAAAAAATCATGAATATAACTTGAATAGTTTAGGACCTAGAAGGTGATGAGAGACGGATGGACGGATGGACGGACGCGCTAGCGAGAGGAATCGAGTTCTGTGGCTATTTGCGGAACCTTGAAAAGGGGTTTGCCTGGTACATAGTACAAGGTGGGGCAAAAGTAATGTCATAATGTGAATTGGTTGCCATTTTGTTAGAAATAAAGAAAATTGGGCTCCGTTTTCACGAAAAGTTTATCTGAAGGTGTAAAATTGATGACATTAAGCTGAAAAAATGATATTGGTCAAATGACCACCTTTTGAGGGGATGCACATTTGTGCTTGTTTTACGGCATTTTGAATTGTTGCTCGCAAAACATCTTGCTCCAAATTGGTGATTTCTTCTTCAATGTTGGGTTCCCTAGATTCCAAAAAGCAGCAAAGGAAAACGTCTGGTGCCGTCAGATCTGGCGATCTGGCCGGCCAGTTCAAATCGCTTAAACGGGAGATCAAACGGCCCGGAAATTGGTGATTCAAAATCTCCATCGTTGTCCGAGCTGTGTGAGCGGTTGCTCCATCCTGCTGGAACCAATAATGATCGCGACCGAATTCAGCAACTTGCGGCAAAAAAAAACTCATTTAACATCTGTCTGTAGCGCTCACAAGTTACGGCTAAGGTGGTGCCGTCGGCGTCCTCAAAAAAAAAAATAAGGGCCAATCACCGAACAAGCAATACGGGGCCGGCCACTTCTTGCGACATCTCTAGTAAACCCAGTTTGCACGAGACGCTCAGCCAAACGCTCAATTGTTCGCGTACATGGTGCAGGACGACGAGGAAAACGACGACGAAATTCACGCTGCGTTAAAACAACATATCGGAAATTGGTCAAATATGTACGTATAAGCAGTAACAATAATTCCGCGTTCTTCAGGTGTGTATTGCTCCATTGCTTGGTGTTAACTAATTCTCTATCTGTCTACAACATTAATGTCAAAGCACAATGACATTTGACGCCATTTGCAAAAATTATGGCACATTCACATTATGATATTACTTTTGCCTCACCTTGTAAATGGACCGAAAATCGCGTCTGAGTACTCTGAGATTTGAAATTGTTCTTTTAAAAAAAAATGTCTGCTCTAAACAGAGCAGAGTTCATAGACGACGATTTTGCGATGTTTGATATGTGATTTTGCGATGATATGGTGTGTCGTGTTAAGCTAGAGTTGACCGTAACTGCCAGAGCACAATGGTGGCGCTAAAGCTGAAGCGTCAAGCGCTCTTCTTCTAATGAGTTGAATTGTATGCATCTTTGACGATGTGATACCGGCATGTTATTCGGGCAAAGTAATTTTAGGGTGCTGTCATCGACCATACTAAAAATATTGTTGTTTATTTATTAAAGTTGGTGGTTTAAATGGAGTAGAAATAGGGTGAGTGAAAGTATAAAGCCCTGTGACACTCCAGCATTTAGAAGAAGATTGTCCATCTAAACGCAGAGGTATTCTGATAGTCCATAGGAGGCTAGCTTGTTTACTATGGCACCATGTCAGATTCAATCTAACGCTTTTGACTTTTCAGGACAATGGTTTTTGATTTGCTACTCAATGGATGAAGTCCACAGGTGGGTTACATAGCTCAGCAGATTTCCAGTTGAACGGCGGCTGCGAAACTATACTGCAGTACTGGTGGCATTGTATGGTTGAAGTGAGAGAAGACAAACAAACATTCGAAGATTCTAAAAATCCTGTTTATCTTAAAATTCTGAATAAACTGAAAGCTCAACATTTCCATATTGTTCTAGAATTGCAAGACTGAACAATTGCTGTTCGACTAAAAAATTGATCATTGAAATCAGTACAGATTTGGTGAAGATAGAAGCAAAGGAAGAGATGGTAGCAAAATACATAAAACCCCTAGTAGCTCCAGATGTTGGATGTTAGGCTTGATGAGAATAACAGAACTAGATATAACCAGCCCAACCTTGTATGTACAATAAAATACACGTAGTGTGTTCAAGTTCAAGAATAAAAGAATTCGGGGAGTGATTCCTTGGGTCAAAACAAGTAGAAATTTCGCCTTTTAAGCCGCTACCGTCAGTTGAATTTTATTAACTTGGAGGTGCCACAAATTTTTATTTTAAACTTGATTATCTCTAAAAGTCGTTACTTTTGCGCATCGATGATGAAAGTTCGACGATCAGAAAGCAATCACATTTCAAGACTAGTGGGTTTTGAAAAATTTTTGAAAATCCACCATACAACACACTGTATGTACATATCTATGTACATATGGTGAGGTACTTACATAATGAATCATAGGTAGAGTAAGCTACCCTGTAGTCATCTCTGCCCCAGTATTCAATCGTTTATTACTTTATATCCTTAGAAATAGTGCTTAAGAAGATACAAAAAAAAAAAGAAGTAAATTATTCTATAGACTTTCATTGACAGCTAACTAATTTCTCAGCTTTGAGAGAAAACATAATCAAATCAACTGCTCACGTTAATGCATGCCGAGGGCTGGGCCAAGCTTTAAGGTGCTTAACCCAATACACAGCCCCATGCAGCCAACTTCTGGTATTCTGGTGATTTTCGTCTAAGTAGTTGAAATTGATTCATTCTAAATAACATGGTTGAGTTTTGGTAACCTTAACTCCAACAGTCAGTCCTGCGGTGCATTTGCGTGTACATATTAATATTCCTAGCAAATACAGTTGCAGTAGAATCTCGAAAAGATGAACTATTCGAAAAGATGAAAGAAATATTTTTATCATTAGACGGTTCTAAAAGATGAACGCACTTTGTTAAACTTCCTTTTGTTTTGTTCAAGTGAATTTTTATGAAAGCAAAAAGCCACCCGTCAAGATAAAGTCAAATTTGTAAATATTCACATTTCGAAAAAGTGGAAAATGTTGAAAAGATGAGTCATTTTATTCTGTATTTTTTCTCATTTGTTTTCGTTATGTTGTGTTTCTTTTTAGTTTGAAGTATCTTGGAGAGATGAACAATTAAAACGAGTTGACCCGGTCACATTGTGAATATATCCGCTCAAAGGATTAGGCAGCATTTGGATCAATAATTATCATACTTTGCATGTGTATTGCTTCATTAGACATCCTTTAATTAAAGGATAACACGTTGCGTCGCCAGATGCATCAGAGCCATTTTTTTATAAGAAGACACTAATCATCCTTTTCATCTTTGAAATTAGTAAGTCAATACCTTGTTTTCCCAGAGGCTTGAATTAGGAGAATGATATAGTGAACAGCGCGATCTTCATCTTTCAAGGTTTGGCTGCCAAACCTCGCCCACTGAAACAATTTTTAATAGACAGAAAGAAGTGCGTACTGGAAGAAATTTATCTGGAACTAGGATTAAAACATCATCAGAGTAGGCTGACTTCTCATGTCAATACTAATTGGCCATAGGTATGAGTTGCAAAAGAATGCCGTCCTGAGGTGTTTTTTGCTGATCTAATCGACCTAAGCACAAACCCAATCCACTGATAGAGTTCCATATTAAGCTGAACCCTGCGCAGACTACTATAAAAAAGCGTCGGTGCTGAAGTTATTGAAAGCCTAATGAGACTTGTATTTTTAATTTCTTATGCTATAACTACCTTTCTTCTGTAGAGTATACATATGTACATACATGCGCACGCCATGATGCAAATAAGTAGTTTTACCCGATAATATTTCTGACACACATATCTACCAAACCCCTCAACAGAAAAACAAACCTTGGGAGTGAAAATGACATGCACCTCCTGCATATTTTTAGGAATGTATCTCAGGAATGTAGCAAACAACAATTTCCACTAACCCTTGCAGGATCACCAGTTGTAAGTCAAACAATCCAAGTGACTTGTATTAACCAAATGATTATTTTTGAAGAATTGCATAAAGAAGAAAACATTTTATTGAAGGGAAGATAACGAGCTATTTTATTGATAACATCGTAGGATTTTTTGGATCAATATACGTATATGAACTATTTGTCCGATGTTTGCATCTCCTTGTGTGAATCGTGCAGATTCCATCGAATTTATTAAAAAAGACGTTCTCAGCACTCCTTTCGACAAGACTTTTTTAAAAGTGTTCTAGACTTTATTACTTTATTTCCTAAACGCTGTGTTAGTCTTATCCTTTACGGCTGTCAATTTCCATTCTTCGTTTCTCTTTTGCGGATGAAACAGACATTGGTGGTCTATTTTCAGGCAGTAATTTTATACTTTTTTTTTTTTGTCTTTATAGGATCTGGATGCTTTAAATGTTTATCAAAGGTGGAACACGTGTTACTTGGTGGACCGTTTAAATTGGACTTTGGCGTGGACGGATGGGTTTTGGGGGAATTGTGAAAACGGGTGTGGTGTTATTAGAATAAGTCACGATCAGTATCAGCATACTCGTAATCTGTGACTTTTGTTGGGTCCGTAAATGTGATGGCTGGTTAAAGCAGTAATTAGAGAGTTTGGTGAATGCGATAATATTTCAACATTTGCACTAAAAACAAGAAAGACTGTCAACTTATCTTTCTCATTTGAAAACTTAACTTGGCACACATTGCGATATCCTTTGGAACCAATAACAGCTGCAGTTTTGAATGCTAAACTGAAAGAAGTTTCGTCTCCATTGATATGCGAATCATTGTATTTTTTTTCTAACAAATAGTTTTCTAAATCACGGCACCATTTTCGAATGGTTTCCTCTCTTACTACTGCTGTGACCAGAAACTCGAAGATAACTCATTACGACTTAAAAAACTATAGTACCACTTTTGGTAGGGCCTCTCATCCTTAAAAGGAGTTTTTCTCTTTTCATCCCGAACTATTGTCTGACCACATATACGAGGTTGTTCAGTTTCTGTGGGAACCCGCTTTTAGCAATGTTTAGAAGCCATTCCACAAACCTGCCTTCTTCAATTTCTACTAGTATGGTTCCAGGGCCCATCCTTTTAAGTCTATCTGTAACACTTTGAATTTAATTAAACTTATGTCCTTCTTTCCCCCCAACAAGCATTTATTTATATTGTTGTTTTTGTATTTGAATTTCGTGTCTGTGAATAGATGTGTGCAAAGCAAAAATATCTCTCCATTTTCAGGGGGTGAAACAAGCAATTCAAGGGCTATGCTCAAAAAGTGAATATGTTCAGTTTAATTTCTAATGATGCGAAAAGAGAAAAACTAATAATGAGACATAAGATTACTATTACTTACTGTACAATCCACTAGTAATTGAAAATTAATTGTTCTGGTGGTTTTTGAGAAAAAAATCAACACAGTTAATATATCTTAGATCCATCTATTCGGTCAACAATATTGTTCCTATATGAATGAACTTGTTCAATAAATTTCAAACCGGAGTTGTAGATCCAAGTCACATCTAAGGACAATAATTGTAATATTTTATAATTATTATAATATTATAATAAGTAACTAATAAACGCAAACTAGCAGACGAAAAGAGATTCAAACTTTTTTATGTACATATGTATATATTTACAGAGTAACGTTTCTGTTCATGTTGCAAAAAACCTTTGCAAGTACCGGATTTGTTCCGCTTTATTAACGTTCAGATACGATTCCGAAACAATTTTTTTAAAGGTTAAAAGCACTGAGCGTAAAGCTTCCGATACGATCCATGTGGTTCTCTGGAAATGTTGAATTCTAGCACCCTCTGTATTTCATTCGACCCACCGGAAAGCTCACACAATGAACAGATCGAATTCGAAAGAGAAAGAAGATGTTCAACTTTTTCAGATAGTTCGAATATTTTATGGAAAATTACTCAAACGATTTTAATAAAAATCGATTTGCTGATGATTTCAAAAATTATGTGTTGAATTTCTTGGGTGATACGTATCTTGGGTTACACTCATTTAGCTTACGGAAATAAAATAAAATTCGGACTTATTGCGATTGAAATAATTATGAATGAGACATGATCGAAATTGTAACTGAGTAAATAAAATCAGAATGACGTTTTGCTTCCTTTATTATTTATTTAATTATTTTTATTAATTTGTATTAATTATTAATATGAAATTCATTCTCCCTTATTCGAAATTCTCCCTTACTCAATATTTGACTTAGGGAAGTTCGACTGTAATAAATTGGACTACTCGTCGAAAAGTGGCAGATAATAAAATCGTATTTTTTTATGAGCATTTTGTTCTTGTTGCAAGGTGCAAAAAAACATTGCAATGTAGTAACAGGATCAGATATAAATTTTAAAATAAAATAAAGTATTCTTCATTCCTTTTTTATTATTCTTTTTCCTGCAAATAAATAGAAAATAAGACTTTCGGCAGTTGATTTTTTTTTCACCCAACCGACGAATTTCAAATTCACTTGATACTTACTGGGCGGGCCCCACAAACTTTTTAGATTTTTCTATGAATTCGAGGTGTTCAGTGAATTCACGAATCGGCCGCCATCTTGGGTTGAATTCACGAATCTTATACAAATGTGCGTAAAAATGTAACAATATACGCAATTAGCTTGGGGGCACCTGGGTGTCACTGGTAAGTTCGATATCTCTTTGCTCATTGATTTTTGGTTCGAACATTGAAGAATATGGTGTTCGACTATTGGAAGAAAAATAATGAAACATTATACATTTTCCCACAACTTTGAACACCTGAACGGACAAACAAAATGTTGACTTAATCGTCTAATTTTTAACAGGTATGGCCGAGTTTAGAAACTCGGAAAATTTAGTTTCTCTTGCCCAAACTGTTTAACAAATTTATTTATTTTTAATTTGTTTTCAATATCTTCTATAAATATACAGTGGCGATAAAATAAACAGCACAGGTATCAATTAGTTATGCTCCAAATCACATGTAAAATCGATTAAGCATTATAAAGTTTTAGGTCTTACAATATGTCTTCCCTGTAAAGTAATGGTACATGTTTCTACTTAAAGCATCCCTGACTTTTGAAACTAAGCATAATTTTATGAAAGCTGTCAGATTTAGTGTGGACAATTTAAATACTACTCCCTTTGTTTACCGCAATTTATTTGCCTATTTTAACTCGAAATCCTGATATTATTAAGGTAAGTAATAAGGGATTCTTTTGTAAGAAATGATGATCATTTAATGAATTTGGTATATCAACGACAGTATGGGAAGAGGAAATCATTCTACGGAGGACTTCAGGTGATGTGTTCTGTCCTATAAGAATGAAGGGCACTCAAAGCGTATGTAATTTATCACGTCGTTTAGAGTTTTCACGCGTACACATTAATAAGGATTCCAGCAGGTGGCAAAATATTATGTTAATCCAAATTTAATCGGTTAGGATCAGATGGAAAACAATATGTAGGGCGGGGGATCAATCAGAATTATCAATCCTAAATATACCCTAAACACAGTGAAGTATGGTGGGGGCTTCTCTCAATCGAAAAAAAATTGCCCTTCGGAAAAGGCATAAAACAGTAGGTCCCAAAGATTCGTGCAGCTCACAACACGAGTGGCTGCGAGAAGTTAGGCCAGATCCTATATTGGGCTGTTAAAGTCAAAATATTTATTTATTTATGACGGAGGCGACGTTCTTGTATGGCGTTGCTTTTCTTTGCGTGGTGTTGGCACAATTTATCGGATTGAGATCATTATGGACCAAATAAAATATAAGGACATTTTGTACATAGATATGCTTCCCTATGCTGAGAAGGAAATGCCATTGAAATTTAAATTTAAGCATGACAATGATCTGAAGCATACAGCTAAATTTGTGAAGCATTGGTTACTGAGTCAGAAAATTGACGTTTTAATTTGGTCAATCCGGTTGAGAACTTGTGGAGCCATGTACATAGACAAGCCAATAGACAGATCTGCAGCCAAAAATTTGAATCAACTTTTGGTGGAAATACAGAGAGTGCAATACCGGTAGAATGATGTCAAGCCCTGGTATCATCAAAAACAAAGACTACCCGATTAAATACTGATAACATAAATTAATATCTGTATACCCATTTTTTTATTTTCTGTATTATTCTTCTAAATTCGAAGAATTTTCGTAAAATCTACTACCTATTTATTTTGTCTACCGAAAATTAAACCTAAGAATACTTTTTTTTTTATGAAGATCGATAAAATGTTTATAGTCCATGTGTTCTTACCTAAGTTAAATATCCCATATTGAATTTTATTACATAAGTAAAATTTATTTTTACGCTATATAAATACAAAACTGTTAAGCTACAAAATAGGAACCTGAGTGTGCTATTTATTTTATCGTCACTGTACAAGTCATAAATATTGGAACTATTATTTTTTGATTTTTTTTTATGTGATAAACAATTTATTCGATATGGCTGCCGCATTTATGCAGGCTTTGAGTCGCTCTGGCCACGCATCGATTGCAGCACGCTTAGGAAAATTGTTCAGTGAACAGATAAGTACGCCCTTCAAGGACTCAATATTTGGGTGGCGATTAGAAGAGCCATCGCCTCTAAAATAGACCACAGCTTATAATCCAAAGGATTGAGGTCTGGACTGCCTGACGGCCAATCGTCTGCTGCTATGAAGTCCGGCACAGTGTCTTAAGCCACCCTTTTGCTGTTTTTGCTTTATGAGCTGTCGTGTTCAACACGCGGAATGAGTTCTGATGCTTCTTTGGACACGGAGACACGGATTTCTGCGATATCTTCATGATTTTTGCTTTCGTAGCGGTTTACCATCAATCCTGGCTTTAAAACTTCTGACAGTACAAGGATGGTCGGGATTTTTGACGGCCAATTACTCCACCAGTGTCCTCAAAGAATTTAACAGTTCGATACAAAAAATTTCGTGTGATTCCAAGCGGTCACAAGGTTCGGAAAATATCGCCTCTTTTCATATTACACTTGTGAGGGCCAATTACCACAACAGGGCTTTTAATATCTCTCAACTCCGTATTTACAAACGACTTTTGTGTAAATCTTTTTGTGCGTTAACTTAGTGTAAATGTCACTGATTGATTACTTGTCAATATAGAATGGATGTGTTCAATACTAGTTTCACTATGAGTGCGTTTAAACGTGTACCAGTATTTATGACAAGACTAGATAATAAGTTAAGACAATATTATGAAATAAAATATATTATCAAGTACACGTAAATGTTTTACACTGTAAAACTCAGCACAATTCTTTTTTTTTTAGTGAAACCAAACCTTGCACAAAGTACCGGTATTTTGACATTTCATATTTATTTGTGCTATATTTAGTAAGAGTGGTAAAGAAGTATACAGCCACAAAAATGCATTAATATGAGATGAAAACTCTGCGAAATAAAACTGCTTAACTACTGGGTATATTCGAAAAAGGCGGTTATATCCTACTTCTTTTGCAAGTTGAGATTTGTGTCAAAACGCTGACCAATGGGTAGTTTACCCTACATATGTACGTACATACATACATATGGTAGGTACAAAATTAGTTAAATTTCTTCCTTTTAATATGCTCACAGAATGTGAATTCAAAAATACCAAGAAGGTGCCCACATATCTATAGTAACACCCAAAAACACTTACGTTTTTAAAATTTGTTAAACTCTGTAAACGAGTGTTTGTTTTAGGTATGTATTTATTTTGTGACTTAAATGCACTAAGTTAACAGTCACAGTTACCCTAAATCATCTGGTATCCCCTCTCCCCCCGACAATCGCGGAAAGCAAAACACACACCATATCACTTTACTGCAAATGTAACTGACCGTTTAAATGACTATAAACAGCGCGTAATTCCCTCTACAATTACATTAAGTACATCACATTACAGCAGAGGAATTCACTTGATCTTTCAGCTTGCATTCATCCCTTCTAAATCCGACATCCACTCAGAGAATAATAATAATAATAAAAAAAAAAATTGAGTACCATTTGAGTGAATTCACATTGTGGATGGTAAATTTACTCTACAGTTACACACAATCCAATAAAGGTATGGGGCGCCCACCCCATACGGCGTACACACACCCTCTCATGTTAAGGCCCCATTATCGCACCATGGCCTCCACAAACCACGGCGACGACAACGATGGAGACTACAACCACCACCAACAGAAATAACGTAAACTGCGAAAGCTAATCCCATATTCAACGTGCGGCCTCTCCACTTTAGTTGTCAGTTCGCATCCAACTAGAAAACAAGTGCGGGTCCGTGCTAGAGCTTCTCTAGAACCGAGCCACGAGGTCGTCGTTAAATCGTCGTTTTGCACGTAATCAAATCACAACAATTTGAACTGTTTGCAAATAAATATGCATGGTTACTCGGTTTGAAAAAGATACTCTCAGACTGAAATAGATAAAACTCGGCGTTCCGCAGTGTTTTACCCCTTCCCCGCCATCAGCCTCAAAAATAAAAGTTCGTTTCTTACCCAAAATATACGCAAAGTAAAAGTGAAAAGCATTATAAAAAAAAAAACTCAAATTTCGTTCTTTTCTTGCTCGCTGTTCTTGTTCTGTATATTTTTGAATTGATGACGTGACGAATATAAATACGTAGTTTAAATTTCAGCGAGCTACACACTCTCCACTATACAGCGCACTACCACCCCAGTGCTATGTAGTAAGCCGTTCTGTGTGCGGATTATACGCGGAACACTTACTAAATATATTTTACCTGTAACCTTGTTTGACGAGTTTTTTTTTTGTTCCTCATATTTTCGCCTTATATTTCTCTCTTCCATCTACTTCGAGTGAAAGACTCACAAAAACGGACCACAAAGTTAACCTTTGTAAATTAAAATTTTGAAAAAAAAAAATTGAATTCCAAATCAATTCCAAAAAAAAGCTCTCGAATCAAAAGAAACGACAACCACGACGAACGAAAACGGAAAGTAAATAGAAGAGAAACTATTTACACTTACGTAACAAGTGTCATTTTGTGAATATTTTTCGTATTTTTTGTTTCGTTTTCGCTATTCGTACTTTTGGTTGGTTTGCTTTGCTCTACTGTTTCCGAGGCACCTTCCTTCTGACCCCCCCTTCCAAGAGGATCAGCATAACACACTGAGAACGAAATATGGTGGAAGAGTAGCAAAAAAAAAAAAAAAAAAATTACGAAAAAAAGTTGAAAGACGGCTTTGAAAATATTTTCCTCTTTCATTCTATTCACACGATTATCTAGCGGCGGTATGTACAAGTGTATTGGGCTCTGAGGGAGTGTGCAAACTCGAATCGATCGATGATCGTGAGTTGAAGTATCGCACTCGTCCCGCCAAGTTACTGCCGCGCCGCCATGATCACTGGAGAGCAATTTGATTGCCCATTTGATCGTTCATTTGGCTTATTCTGCCCCCTCGTTTGAGAGTGGTCTTCGTCAATCTATCCGTACCATATCCGTGTCAAATTCATTTCTCGGCTATGTGAGAGTGAGACTTTTCTGATTCTGATAATGCGCCGCGCGATTGCTGTGTAGTACGCTGATTAGCCAGTCTGATTGGGATCGTGTCGATCGGTCCTTCTTCCGTCGAGTAAGAGAAACGTTTTTCTTTTTATTCATTTGCAGATAGTTTTTTTTTTTTTTTGTGTTATTAACTCTTAACTGGCATACTCTCCTCGCCCCCTGTTTAGTTGAGAAGCTGCTAGAGTTGCCAAAAGTGTGCGGTTTTTTTTTCTTTCGCCCCCATAAGGTACTCGAAAGAAACACGAGAAAAAAAGTTCCAGAGAAATAAGGAAACAAAAGTAATCTAAAAAAAAAACGAGACCAAAAAGTTATCAAAAAAAAAAAGGAATAAAAGAAAATAAAGAGAAAAAAAAAAAAAAATTCAAATCAAATCAGCAAGTGATCGTGTGTGTTGGTGAATAAAATTCACACAAACCCCACATGCATGTTGAGTGATAAAATTCGAAGAAGTGTGCGTGCGTGTGATTTTTACGAGTATATTGCGAAATAATACTCTCTTCTGAGTCTCAAAAAAAAAAAAAAAAATTTCTCATACCCAGACGCGGAAACATAAAAAAAAAAATAATCGGACTCCACACGGTACAACCCCCCACATTTAATGGGAGTAGTTTTTTGCTCTATCTTTGTGTGCTGTTAGTATTTTTCTGCTTTGCTTGTAAACAGTGATCGTTTGTGATTATGCATTATCAGTGAACGAGAGAGATAAATATATACACACATAGCTGCCCCAAGAATTTATATCAGCAAAAAACGCGTCGCAAAGAAGTAAGTCATTTCATCTATCTTTTTTTTTTCTTCGTTTAATTCATTCACTCTTTCTGTTGAATGTGTGTGTGTTTGGGGAATTTTTTGCTTTATATGAATGTGTGTGTGTGTATATATGTGTGTATGTTCGCGATCCAAAGGAATTTCAATTTTAATGAATTTTTAATAAGTCAATGAAAGCCAATGACACCCATACACATATGCCAGAACAGATAAAGAGAGAAATAGGCAAATGTCAGAAAATATCAAATGGGCAGTAATATCACTGAACTTATGTGCGTATTTGAGTTCCATTTAAGAAAAAAAGAAAATAAGTAAAGTCGAGGTGTGCTTTTAGAAAAGAAAAAGCACACCCCTTACCCCAAACAGTTTGTGGGGGGTCCTTATCAAAATGTTAACGAAATATAGGTGAAAACCAACCTAAATGTATGGAATTTTTGCTTGCGACTTTACATGCATAAATATATTTCGAGTTGTAAGGGCTTTTTAGTTTGAAGAGCATTTGGGGATTTAACTGATTTATGCCCACTGTACTTCGTATATAGTACCTCCTCTTGAACCAGGCGATTTTGTTAATGACAATATTTGATAGAATAGTCACTTACTTTAAATTTCGTTTATATTTGTTTGGCCCTCAAAATGTTTTTTTTTTTTTTACCTTAGACTTAGCTTATATTAGGTATCATGAATAAAAAATGATGAATAAAAAACACAAATTTGAATTTGGTAAAATAAAATGGAATCTTCAAGCACTCACTGAACGGATTTTTAAGTAAAAATAAATTATAGAGAACTAGTCCTTATACATAAGTATATTAAAGATATTTTTTGTTTTTAAATAGAAGAAGAGTTGTGTGTCTGAAAATGGGAGCGGGTCAAAATTCTGCACAGCAAAATATTTTTTTTTAAATAAAACATCAGTTGAGTGCCTGAAAATGGGAGTGCAAAATTCTATTTGAACAACATTTTGTATTTTAATATTCTGTGAATTCAAAATTCTGTAAATCCAAAATTTTGTATTTTAAAATTCTGTTTGCTACGAGTACTTCATAAAATTCTCTCATTCTCTATTATTTCCATTCGACCTTGAATTAGTTGAGGAGTCTGACAAAAAATTCCTTATTTTTTTGTATCCATTTTTTAGTGTTTTGATCAATCCTGGTATTACTACTCAAATATATTTAGAAACTTAAAAAAAGAAGTTCTCCCAATTCATCCAGTATGCCCGTTTGTATATACAGCTGATTGCAGCCGAAACGGCTAAACGGATTTTCTTCAGACAAATCTCGTAGTAACGAGATTGATTTTCTCGAAAACGGCCCAAACAATTTTGTTAAAATATTATATTTAAGATACCTACGAGTACGTATATTGAAGATGTACTATGTATTAGAGATTTCTTTCCAATTTTATTTTTCTTAACAATTCTTAACAATTTGTGTAAATTTCAGCAAAGCGTATTTTTTCTTAAAGAAATTTTCAAATCCCGGAGCACTTGGACTCGATTTTTCGGTCCATTGTAATACTACCAGGCAGAACTCCTTTTGAAAGTTGGATTTTATTCGTTTCTCTTTTATGTAGCGAAGTCTTAATGGCTTTTCTGTAGAAAGTTGCAATTCAAAAAGTTTAAAGCTTAGTTTTGTGTACATAATACAAAGTTTTATTTTTTTCAATTATTCGTGAATAATTTTGAATCCATTGATTTTATATTTAGGATTGTGAATTTTTATTAGGAAATATTTAATATTTTTCTTTCTCGTTTTAAAATTTGCAATATTTTTAAGATATGTAGGATTTAGTACTGTGGCAACACTATGTGTGAGCTGCCTTTTAACATAGTTGTTGTAATTGCGGAACACTTGCAGCATACTCATGGCACGTCTTCTGGTGTTGATATCATGTCCGATTGGCTTTTTAGAACGGTTTTCATCATAATATTCTAGTACGAAGGTCATCTTGAATATATTTTGCACCGGAAGTAGCTTCGATGTGAGCTTTTGAGGCGTTTCCCTAGGCCAGTCTTCCATATCTTAATTAAGATTCGATCAGGGCGTAGTTTACCAGCTTTCAAATTTGTTGTGGTCTTATATGCTCCGATGCGAATGAAGCCTTCCTTAGATCTGAGCGTATCTTCTCATTTTATTTGTCCCAGATGAAGTGGCTATCAATGATGGCTCCTAGATATTTATCTATCATTTTGGAAATATACTCGCATAGCTTTGTGATGTGGGCTTCGGATGTGCATCATCTTTGTTTTTGCCGTGTTGATGACCAAGACGTTGTCGTGACACCATTTGATCGCATTGTTAAACTCCTTTGTGTTATTCTTGTTGGTGTTTCCAGAGACCTGTTACGCACTACCAGCGTAAGCAAATGAAATGCTATTTTTAAGAGTACGAAAAAGTTCGTTTGTTTACAAAGTGAAAAGAATTGGATCTAGTTTCGACCCTTGAGTAACTCCATATTGTACCTATTGCCTTTTATTGTACACGTCCTTTATTTTTACACGGGAGAGCCTGTTGAGTAGATAATCCCTTAGCCAATCCGCCATTATTCCTCGTATATCAATACATTTAAGCGTTTCCAGTAACTGCATGATTTAGCGTGTCAAATGCTTTACTAAAATCCATGAACATGACCAGAATGTCGTACATATAAGTTTTTGCCAACAATGACGCAGTCATTTCGAAAAAAATTAAAGAAAGTTGACTTTACAATCTAAAAGTCTCTAAAATGGAACGATTTTGTATTCCAAAATTCTGTAAATAATAAAAGAACACATTTTTGGAATTTTTACTTTTTGTTTTGGTATTTTTCGCCAAATAACTGAATGAATTTGTTGCAGGTTTTTTTTCATGCTGTCTACTTTCTTGACAGAAAGTTTACATTTGCACTTTATGACAGTTTGGAAATTACTTACTGTTATTCTATTGTGCTACAAGCATCCCTTATGAATACATTTTTCAGATAAATATGTTTTTTGCAAAGGAATAAGTAAAATAAATTTTCTAATCAAAATAAACCACAATTCAAATCAAAACAATTCGATGACATCAGAGAAATGTAATTTTGATAGCTCCACTTTCTGAACGCAAGTTTTTACCTAGTGCAAATTTGGAGTAATCCCAGGCTTCTCAGAGAACGCGTTCGAGCAGTTTCAGAGTGAGGCCAGCTCGACCTGGGTTGGACTTATCCGAACTTGTTAAAAATAATCCGTTGCCTGTGTCACAAACAAGCCTACAACTCAGAGATTATGCTTGGGCCACTTTCGTTGTAGTTGAATGTACATATATTATTATAAATTTCAATATACATACGTATATTATTAAAACTTGTTTGAAAATATCTGAAAAGAGGTAGAAGTGTACGCAAAATAGAAAAGTGAACAAAAAATAACAGGCGACAAAAAGGAAAAAACAAATAACAACTTCAAACCCCACCTTGAATAGCATTTATTGCCACACTGAAAACATGAACAAATTAATAATTTGTTAAGAATCAGTAAAGATATTAGCAAAAAATGTTAAAAATAGATGTGTTATATTCTACGCGTTATATTGCCATGATTCCTTTTCAATTTATTGAAGAAAAAAGAAGAAAAGTTAAGTGTTAATAATTTCTTATTTATAAGGCTCAATCTACGAATATATAATACAAAATGAAAACCACCAAGTGCGAATTGTAACCTGTGAGTAGTTATCAATAAAATTGGTAAAAAAAACCAAAAAAAAACCTATGGAGCCTTGGTTTGTATAAACAGTCACCACACCCACAGATCGACCCCCAACTGAACACCACCATGAGGTTATTATCGCGCACTCTAAAACTACCACCATTTGAATGGCTTCCCGTGCTGTGTAGGATACCTTCACCAGACCTGGGAAAAAACAGACTCTTAGAGAATTCCTAAAAATCCCAGGAAATGCCGCTTTTTGACACTACGCTCAAGGCATGCTCTATTAGAATTTGCGAAAAGCTTAGTGAGGAAACCTTCACTTGGTCGTCACCTTTGGCTAATTCCATCAGACAAATCCGAATATTTATAAATGAAAATAGACAAAGCAAATTTGAACCAACAAGGAGAGCTTTGTGCCACCTAAACCAGACGTGGAATTCCACTGTCAGATGCAACGGTACCTTAGCTAAGATGGGTGATATCACCGACTCGCCATGTCCAGCAGGGCAGTTCGTCCAGTGTGAACCGAGTCGACTGCCCGAACCTGCCTTACATAGATATCCGTAACTTGTAAAACATCAACGGCTTGTGAATTGCTGCTGCACAAGCTTATGATAACGGAAGAAACAAGAAAGGCAAAGCAAATGACATGAAAATGGTGTTAGGTACTTTCACCTTCATATGGCAAGTATGGATGACAACAAGTAACTTGTGATGATGACATCAATCGCGTAAGCGTAGGGTGGATGAAGTGGCGGGAAAACTCCGTTGTCTTCTGTGATCGAAAAATGCCCCCTAAGCTTAAAGGAAGACTCTACACCGCATGTACAAAAAGTATGAGGGCAAATTAACGGCAGCTGAGATGAAGATGCTTCGCATGACAGCAGGAGTAACGAAGATTGATAGAATAAGAAGTTCAAAGATTCGAGGAAGCCTTCATGTAAAAGAACCCATCACAAGCAAGATAGAGCACGACCGGCTCAGTTGGTATTGTCATGTTCAAAGGAGAGATCCTTCGAACCCCGTCAAAAAAGCAATATCAATCAACGTTCCTACGCAATCGCGCAAAAAAGGCAGACCAAAAAACAACTGGATCACTCAAATGCAAAAACCCCAGCCTCAGTGACGAAGTGATCCGATATCGGGAAACCTGCCGGTACTTTCTGAGGTCAATCGGCAAACCCCACAAGCGGAGCAGTAGGGATGCAGTAAAGTGGGAAGGTTGTGATCCTTCTATTCCGGATCATAACTTCGCCGTAAGAAGAAGAAGAAGAAGATGGTAAGTATGGATGTCTGCATGTGCGCACGACTGCGACCTGAATGACAGGACGGATTTATTTCAGATTTAATTGCTGAGATTTTTGGGGTCACAATTCAAGGCAAAATCCAAATAAAAAAAAAGTGGATTTTTATTATTAGTTTTATTTATCAGTTGTACCTAATTCCATGTCTACGCTCATAAGCAAGTTGGCTTATGGCTTTTATATTTAATTTTTTTATTATACCTTTTCAAGTGTATTAAACTATTAACTCTTTGGTGTAAGTTTCATTAAAATCGGTTTGGTACTTTTAAAGATACTCAATATCAATTTCCCATGGAAGTTGACTTTAAAAAATAATTGTCCATTTCAATCTCAGTCATGGCTTCTGGCGGGGTAGTAACTCTATTAGACAGATAGATAGATAGATTTCTTTATTTAGCATTGTCTTAAGCTATTGTTTATAATTTTTACACTTTTACATTTATTTATTAGAATTTTATTTTTACGAATTCAATAACATAATTCTTAAATATTCTTAAATTTGTTATATTTTAAAGAAAATTAGGCAACTGATTAAATAGTTGAAAACTTTTGTAAATTAGAGGCATCGGTGCTCTTGTCATTAGAAAATTTGGTAATGTAAGGTCGCTCATGTTTCTGTGACTATAGGGTTGAATTTAACTAACTTGTAATACGTATTTCGTTAGATACTTTGTCATTACACTATTTTTAATTTTAAAGACAATCATTAACATATTCATAATAATTCTTTGTTGGACAGATAACCACTTTAACGAATTAAACTTTATTTATGTATTGACATATAAAAAACGACGTTTAAAATGGCTTTATTCTGCAACAATTGGAGCCTGCTTATTCGACTTTCATTGCATAAAAACAAAACAGTGGAATAATATTCGAAATGATGTTTAACAATAACATTGTAGCTATTAATAACCGTCACATTTTTTCTGATTCCTTAAAAAAAAAATATATATTGTATATATATTTGTTGCGTAAATAATCTGTACGACTTTCAAAAACTAGTTCTTTGTCGATAATAATACCAAGATATTTTATTTCGTCTACTCTTTCAATCTTCTTTTGTTATTTAAAATCATACACTTAGTTTTCTTTGCATTCATTTTTAACTTGTTTTGGCAAAACCATACATAAATATTATCCAAATCTTGTTGAATTTACCGATGACCATCTTCGACATCATTACCAGATATGAATAGAAGAGCGTTGTCAGCAAATGGCGACAGTTGTACTACACCACACTTTGGATATCATTAATATATATAATGAACAGTAGAGATCCAAGTACCGAACCTTGTGGAACTCCTAGTTTCACCTCCTCCAGATTCGAAAGTTCGCCTATTACTTTCATCTTTTGGGATCCGTTCGTAAGATATGAGGCGAATCAGCTCAGTTCCCGATTTTTAATTCTATATTTTTCCAACTTTTCTAGAAGGATTCCCCTATCAAGAGGTTCTTTCAAGGTCAGGAACACACTGTATACATATTTTTTTTTCCTATCCAAATTTGTTTTGCTATGCACTCTTTCCAGTTTGTTAAAACGAAATTTAAGGCTGTTTCACATGAGTGAGATTTTCTAAAACCAAATTGCGATTCGAAGAAGTAGTCTTCGAGTTATTTAAATACGAGTTTTTCAACAATATTTTCTTATAATGACATCGAGTTTACCGGCGTAAATTCTTCACTTTTTTTTGTATTAGAAAAGTTTGCAATCGAAGAGTTTTCTTACCCTAGTCTGAAATCTGTGAATCAGAGTCCGGTCACTAAAACTTCTCACACCAGATTCACGAACGCTGCTAAATGGTTTACAGTATCTAATGAAATAAAAAAAAAAAAAAAAAATCAAAAATTAAAAAAGAAGCAATCATAAGCCGACATAGACATTTTATGTTGAATAACTGAGTACTACAGTCGGAGGGCATTTTTTCGAGTGGACCTTCAAAAGGGGTCATCGAACATTTAATCTCTTTATTAGCTTGCTTTTCATATCAGTTATCTCAAATTACATTAACATACTTATATATAATTTTAACGTAAATGTTTTTTTTTTTTTTTTTTGTTTAATTAAAGTAACCTTGTTCGACTGATTTTAGTTTGAATTTCCTCTTTCGCAGCAGGTTTTTTTTTAACTTTTTAGTAATTTGAGCAATTTAATTGATATAATCACTCAATTATTGTAAAATGTTTAGGTCATTTAGGTTATTTAGTAAGTTTCTATGAGCAGAACTCCATGCCACATACATGAATATATCTATCATATATACCACACCCTACTATTTCTAAACTAATTAGCCTAGAACTTCTAGACTACTTACTAGAAAGCTATTTTTATTGATTGTTTATTTAAGAACGAGTGGAAAAATATCAAATCAAATAAAATATTGCTGCACTGAAGAAAGAAATCAGGTCAAAAGATGAACAACAACGTAAAATCGTATGCTTTAATAAATATAAAGAAAAGCTTAAAAAGAGAGGTCACTTGGAATGTTCTTCTCCCATAGTTTTTCTCAGTACTTGCTGTTGCTCCTCTTGTGCATCTTCCTGAGGGATCAAGGTTGTCCGTGGTCTAATCTCTTTATACTTCGTGTCCCAGACGTGCTCGTTTGTATAGGATGATTTTTTAAAAGAGTGGATTTTGATCTGAAAAATTATTTTATTTGGAAGATAATTTCTTATCATTTAACATTTAAAGATGATTTCGGGTATAAGATCACCGCGACTGGCAATTACAAAGCGTATCCTGTCGTTCCAATTTTTGACCACTTTTTCGAACATCTAAGGCCGTATTTCCGCAATAATTCGCCGTATATTGTCTTCAAAAGCTTCAATCGTCGCTGGTTTATCCACGTAAACAAGCGATTTCACATACACTCACAGAAAATAATCAAGCGGCGTTAGATCGCAAGGTCTTGGTGGTCAATTTAAAGGTCCCAATCCTGAAATCACTCTCTCACCAAACTTTGATTTCAATAAATCTATGTTATTGGTCGCAGTATGACACGTAGCCCCATCCGGTCCTGTCTCATTTTTAAAGAAATAAGGCCTATTTATACCACCAGCGTGTAAACCATACAGTACAATTTTGTGGATGGAATGGTGTCTGAACAGTCACTTGCAGATTGTTCTCACTCCAAATATGGCAATTTTGCTTATTGACGTATCTGTTGATCGAAAAGTGAGTCTCATCGCTGAACACAATTTTGCTATAACATTCCGGATCATCTTGCAATTGGTTTTGAGCCCAATCAGCGAAGCTTCGACGCATGCTATGATCCAACTGCTTCAATTCTTGCACCAAGAAGGGATTAGGTCAAGATTCTTTCGTAAAATTTTCCAAGTTGTGGACGGACAAAGCCAAAACTCCTGTTCATGCCTGTGAGCTGACGGGTCTTCATTAACACTGGCTTCAACTGCGGCGATATTTTCTTCGGAACGCACTGGTCACATTCTTGTTGTTGGCCTAATATCATGTAGCGTTAAATTAGTGCGAAAGTTATCCACAACATGAGGGATAGCACGTTCAGATGACAGTTTATTTGGTCCATAAAATTGGCGAAGTGCTCGATAAGTTTGTGTAACTGAACACTGATTTCGGAAATAATATTTCACAATTTGATAATGTTGTTGCGGTGTAAATCGATCCATGATGAATTGTTAGACATTGCTGAAAACAAAAACCTTTGACATTTAAAAAAATTACAGCTAGTTTGACAGTTATCCCTATGGGAAACCCTTCGACTCTTAAAAAAACGTCCTTTATTTGAGTTCAAAACCTTGCTTGGCCATTCTACAGTGGTTATACCGACCAATATGTGTCGGTATACCTCAAGGGTTGATCTTGGGTGTATTACTCTTTTTGTTTTATATAAATGATTGCAGGGATGCGCTATCCCATTCCAAGATATGCCTGTTTGCAGATGATTCCTTATATATCTCTGTGCAAGCTATAGATAACAAGACTTGTGAGTATGCCAAAAAAAGGAAATGTATGTATGTTAATGGCACCGATTTAAATGTGTACATTGAAGTAAATAGTGATCACATTGAATGTGCCAAAGAAATAAAATATCTGGGTATGTACATTCATAGTAAGCTTAAGTTTGATTTCTATTTAGAAATACTGTGTGCGAAAATGGCAAAAAAGATAGGTTTCCTCCGAAGAATTAAAAAAATGTGTATCAACGACCTGTGCGCAAACTATTTATAATACAGTTATTCTCCCACATTTTATCTATTATCAGTCACATATCTGTAGGTATTCGGTGCTGGTCTAGGTATACAAAGTAAGGAATCCCCCTCCAGGACATTATTGAGACACCGACAAACGACAACTTTAATGGCACACGAACTTCAGCGTATCCCACTATATCCCTTCTCCACACACGTTCATGTTCGCCTATTGAATTCAAACTTACTCTGGTTTCGTACTCTATAAGTTCTAGGCTAATTATTCTAGAAATAGTAGATTTCGCTCTAATTTTGAGTACGAATGTATGAGTATATATACATTTTGTAATCTATTTGTCAAGCCCTTTGATTGGTACGTAGTTACATCGCTTGAGAAATTCACAATTCTTTTTTTTTTTTCATCAGCAAAAGACGAAAAAAAGGACTTCGTCTTCTCAGTGTCATAATGAGAAACATAAGAAGAGACTTTGACTTCCGTTGGCACGGAGTGGCTGAAACTATAGTCAGGCAATTATATCTGTTTCCTGTTGCCTCAAAGTCTGTTACCTGTTGGTAGTAAATCCTAATGGTTAAGGTTGAGAGGGCTTTCCCGAAAAGTTCGTTAGTCTTTGCCAGATCGAGCTCAGGAAACTAAGACAAGTGTACAAACAAAAATTAGGCTGTTAGAGGTGGGATTAATTCTTGCACACTCAACTACAACGACTTTTGATCCTTCTAGCCCTGTGCGGAGGAGGTAACTACTGAGAAGTTTTTATAAGATCATACTGAATTCATTCCTGTATTACATTGTTTCAAAGATATTCCAAAATAGTTTATATTCGTAATTTGCAGCATTTTTGATGATTTACATGATACTCTTATACAATGGATGACATGGATCAGTGAAGTAGTTGGGGTGGTGAGAAAATAAGAAAGTAACCCGAATATTTTCCATAGGGCCGACCTTACAGTTTACGGGGTCCAATGCTGGCCCTTTGGTATAACCCAAAAATGATTTTATTATTCTTATGTTCACAAACTATAGTATGTATCTGTGACCATATTTAACAATTTTTTATTCTTATGCTATGTAGACTTGTAAATTTATGTGTAAGACTTTATAGGTTTACATAACTACTACCCCGCAAGAAAATTGACAGAATCAAGCAAAAACAAACATCTGCATTTCTTCGTGGAAAATTTTGCCAATAAGTCCGATTTTTAAAAGGTTTTAGATTTGTATCTCCAAAACTTATTTCCATCTGATTTAATGGCTTTCAGGCGGGACTATTTACATGCCAGAGCAAACGTAAAAGACAAATTTCACTATAATCCGTTAGGTGCTTTTTGAGATCCACACACATATGAGCATTATCTTATCATTCGATTTCAATAACTCTCATGTGAAACTATATATACATCAGGCCGAACTAATACACCAAATTTGATCAAAATTGATTCATCAACAATATGGTGGATGACTAGATCCATCTACACACCAGACTTAACTATCGCATCAAATTCTATAAAATGTTTTTCGGCGGTTCTAGAGTTAGGCACGATACATAGACAATTTTTAAAGCTCCACCTTCCAGATCTTACCAATACTTTAGTAATTTTCTGATATAACCATCTGCACTTAAGATCAGACTAATAAATCAATTTTCATAAAACCTTGTCACCTATCATATATATATCAAGATTGCAAATAATAGGCCCGTTGTTTTTATAGCGCCCATCAATATGACAGCTTAAGTTGGCCTTCCTAAATAAATTTGTTCAACGTTCATCAAACCCGGTATTTTAAAGTTATTAGAGCACAAATAAATCAACAAATCCACAGACAGGCACGATGATTAGAATCGTCTTCTAGTACCTCGGGATGCATAAGTACCTAAAATTTTAATTATAAATTCAAAGAGGACAGAGGTCATTGAAATTTTATTTACAAAAAAGATAACAGTGGTAAAATTAAATTGTTATAAAGCCAAACGTTTATTGTAGGTCAGGTGGAATTGTGATTGGCATTACTCTAAATTGTTTAGGTATATGATATCAATTTCGATGAATAGAAGTTTAAGTAATAAACCACCAAATTATTACCAACTAGGGGAAAATTTAGTAGTACAGACCGTACATTTCCACGTAGAAATAATTTTTCTCTAGATGCAGTGCTTCAGATGGGTTTAGTAAAGTTCACCCTTCTGCAGCATACTGGGATGATGAGGGTTTTACAAAGCGGCTTCTAAGCTTTTAGGACTTGTTACCCAATAGCTCTCTTAGAATAAAGAAAAAGCCATGGACCAAGGTTATTGCTCATTTGATCAGTTATTTGTCCATAGTGACGTTTTGACTAAGTCGTTGGTGGTGAAATATTTTTGACAGCAGACCCGCCTTAGCCTCTTTTATATGCTCTCTTCCTTCTGCCGATGCTGTCAATGTCATTTGCATAGCCAATTCATATTAAAAAAAATACTACCGCACTATTCTTTCCAGTATCCTACAGTGGCGTACATGTGAGCTCGTGGCCTTCGGGAATGGGTTGTATAAACCTTTTGTAACTCTTAAGCTGTTAAATGTCCTAATGGTTTTTCAATAAGGACATAACAATTTTGTATTTAAATAAAACAGAATAATTGAGATATCGGGCTGAGATTTATTCCAGGTGCAGTACACATGTTAAATTTAAGTATAGAATTCGATCTCGTTCATATGACCTCCGCGAGCACGGTTGTAGCGATCGATTCTTTGGAGGCAATTTTCCATTACTCTTCCACACATATTGGCCGGAACGTTGTCAATTTCGCGTTCGATATTGTTCCTGACGATGTTGGCTTGTTGGCATATACAAACGACTTAACGTAAACCCATAGAAAAAATCCATCGTCGTTATTCGACCGGACTTCCACTTCAATAGATCAATTGTTTGACCAGCTGTGTGGCATCCGGCACCATCTTGTTGGAACCACATATCACTGATGTCAAGTCCATCCAATTCTAGTTTTTCAACATGGCACGATAGCGAACTCCATTGACCGCAACATGGCGATCATTTTCATCGACGAAAAAATACGGTCGGTCCAATCATACCGCCGGCATGAAATCCACACCACACGGTCACTTTTTGTGGATGCAATGGAGATTCTTGAGGCAAATGCGGGTTTATTGCTGTCCAATAATGTATATTTCGCTTATTGATAAAGCATTAAGCAAAAAAAGAGCTTTATCGCTGAAGATGATTTTTCGATGAAATTCAGGATTTTCTTCAAACTTATGCAGGGCTCAATCGAAGAAGTTTCGGCGCTTCAAATGATCAAGAGGCTTCGGTTCTTGAGTTAATTTAATCTTGTAAGGGTGTAGGTCAAGATCTTTACGCAAAATTCGCCACAATGTGGACTTCCCATTTCCTGTGAACTGCGTGGAATCGACTGATGTGGCTCATTTTGAACTGAAGCACTTACGGCTGCAATATTTTCGGTACTTTGACCGGTGCGCTGTCTCACTGGCATGGGAACATTCAATAGTGAATATCTTGACTCGAATTTATCCGCTACAGCACACACAGCCTGTCTGGTGGGACGATTATTACGACCAAAAGTTACGATCACCGACTCAGAATTTCGGTAGTAATTTTTAATAATTTCCAAACTTTGCTCGTTCGTGAACTTCACCATAATAAAATATAAACCTTGACTGACGTTTTGACATTGACAGATCATAAAAAAAGTTTAAGGGTGCGTTTTTATTAAAATACAAAATTATTATGTTCGTATTGAAAAACCTTTTACATGCTAAATATTGTTCAAATATTGATTTCGAACAAAATCGTCATAGCCGAGAAATAGCAAATTTTGGAAAACTGAAAAAAGTAAATATTATTTTGGCATAAATCTGGAGCACTGCATCGTTATTTTTGGGGTAGAATGAAAATTCAGATTTCGCCTCGAATTGTGAACCCACAGACCCCAGATGTTCTCTATTATAGTAATAATGGAGAACATAAATCAAATCAAAATCTGTGGGTCGAATTTTTCACGAAACCAAACTCATCCTACTTAGAGACGAAAAGCGGATTAAAGGACAGAATTTTGCCGTAATTGAAAGTTTTTTTCCAACGCTCTGCGAGTGGATACAATCTGTCCTGAGTCATGAGCAGTCCTTGCCTGTAAATGCTTCCAGGAGGTTTAAAGGCAAAATGACATTTTCGTAAAGTCTAGTAACATTCGCTAGCGACCTTGTAGATCCTCAATTAGATCCTTGGAACGAAGTCTTGTCCAACTGTATCTATTTTTATGATATCATTGTTTGGCGGTCTATAGCAAAGTTCCTTAATTTAAAATGAAGTAAACAACATCACCTAGCATGCGTTAGTTTTACCGAACACCGGTGTAGTACAACGAAAGCCGGTCGACTACTTATGGAAATATTCCTAATTTGACGTTCTGTATATATTTTCAAATGTGTTTTGCATCGTTATCCTGCAAAGGCATGGCTCTACATATGAATTCGTTTGAACCATGTAGTCGGTTTATTCCAGGAGATGCTCTACCTTCCTTATAAACACAAGAACATCTCCTGTGGAGGCATTTTTTTAACTTTCACAACGTAATATATATGTAGGTATATATTGAGCAGGAGATTCATGGTTCATGTCCCGGAAAATGCCAAAAGATTCAGGAAACTGATCAACTCTGTGATACTTTTCTGTGGGATTTCCTTAAGGTTGTCGAAAAAGGATTTGTCTAGAGTTCGATGTCGGGCTCTACTTAAAGCCGAACACCCGTGGAGGAAGTGGGAGAGAGTTTCCTTCTAATTTACATTTTTAGAACTACGGCAGGGTGTGTTAAAAGCATCCCTATTGGCCAGTGAACTGTGCTTATCGCTACAAATCTTTCAGCGTCTAGCCGCGTCCTTTCCTTAATTTCTTGTGTTCTGGCCCAGTTCGGCCAGATCTGTCTAGAAATGACAAAACTCTGCAAATTTCCAACTTTTGTTTGCAGCTGATAGAAAGTTTGAAAAGATTTCCCTCTTAACAGTACCCAACGGAACGAGGACTACTTCTGCAAAGGATCTGTCAAGGCCTTGTTGCTATGATCTGGTACCTAGATGACTTACAGAAATTGTAAACGCAATTTGAGATAGATAATATCTTGAGGTTCCTATATCATTGTGAAAATCAAAAAGTGTTCTTGTTAAAATAATCGGGGCACATAATTTTAGTCTCATTTAAGTATAATTGTTCACAAAACTTCAAAAAAGTTGAACAAACTTAATTCTGAGTCTAGGGTTCACGAACATTTCGGCTACACCAATTCGAAAAACATAATTTTATTCTGAATATTGAAAAATAAGAAAAAAAAAATTTCAAAAATATTTTTTAACATTTTTTATGCAGTAGTATTTTTCCAGACATATGTTAATTAAAATATAAGTATTTTGTTAAAATATTAGTCACTTCGGCCACTCATCAGTCACAATACGCACCGCATTAATTGAAAAATTGGCCACAGCTTCGGTCAGAGCTCGCTTTAAGAATTCCATGTTAATGTCGTTTAAGACACTCCGCAATTTGTGATCTAGTGCATTAATCTTGCTAGGAATGTCTTATTTAGAGGTATCACAAAGGGTCCTTAATCGGTGTGCTGGTACACTTTAGCCGATGTTTCGACGCTTTTTTTTTTGTAAAAGAGAAAGTTAGTGACCCCGTCATAAGAGACACTCCCGCACACCATGGCTGACTCTGGTGGGTGTCCTTTGCAGACCCTTGGGATGCACCGTGAAGATTTCATCGGTAAACAGATTTTTTCTGTACAGAACAGCAACGTATTTTAGCAAGAGTCGCTTTGAATTTTGGACCCAATTTTTGTAAAGACCACAGTCAGCAAATTTCCAGGACTTTTGCTTCACATTCATCTCACGACCCAGTGATTTCTGCTTTTAGAGACGATTTCGATGACTTGTGGCATTCTTACTGTGCGATGACGACCAGATCGCAGGCGGCTTTTAATGTCGCCCGTATATCCGAAAAATTCTGTACACCGATAAGCAAACATTAGGCTAATACCTAGCTGCCGCAGAGTCTTGAAAATCTGAATTTTGTACACACCACACTTATGGATCGCTACGAAAGAGATACGACTCACTTTCTTATTATTTTTATAAACAAACAATTGTGAGGTTAACTGTTACAAATGTTATGTCAATCTCTGCGACGAATCTAGTAACTGTATTTTAGTCACAGAATTATAAAAATTATATTCAGGAGCCTCTATATTGCATTCAGGGATTGTACAAACAGTGCTTAGTTTCCAATCATCTGATATTGTACTTTTATGCGACTACATTTTGCCAAGGGCTGCTTAAAAATATTGGTCGTCGTGCTTTTGGGCGATGCTCGTACTCTGTCTGTCATTGAACAAAGCTATTGAGCGGAATATTTTGTCTTAGTCTTCTGTCTCATAATTATTTTGGTCAACTATTTTTAACTACACATAAATTTCTAACAATCTAATTTCTGTATACCCATCTATGGTACACATAGATACAGATAATGTTTGTACGAGTTTCGACTTTGGTCTGTCTGGAAGATTCGTGTTGAGTCATTTACACCCAATAAAAATCATTTTAACTATTTCAAACTTCTATTACCTATACTTATGCCCGAAATTTCAATATGAATTATTATCTTTTAGTATCGTCGCCAAATAGAATAACAAATTCCAAACTATTAGAAGCGATAAGTGGTATTGCCAGGCAAGAACTGGTAAATACATTATCTGGTATGTAGCCTTGAAAAATTTCATTTCGTCAAAAAAAAAAAAAAAAAACTTAGGGACGAAATATTACTTGTTTTTATTTTATTAAATAACAAGATTTACATTTCTAGTCAATAGATTAAGTTTTGTTTTCTAGAGATTTATTTGCAAAGAGTTTCTCTTTTAAGATTAGATGATAAATGTGGTGGCGATAAGATGCTAAACAAGTTATTACGTAAATTGAAATAGTTTTTGAAAATTCCAGGAGAACGATTCTTTTAATTTGTTGCATTTCGTTTGTTTAAGAATTTTGCATGTAATTATATTAAATGTTTATTAACGAGTAAAGTTAGGGATGGAAAGATGAAAGCAATTGAAGGGAAAGTATAAATATTTTTAATTCGATATCAAGTGGGAGCGGGTCAAAATTCTGTGCTCCAAGATGTTGTTCGAATAAAATTATGTAAATCTCGAAAAAATGTTGTATACGATGAACAAAATTCTGTAAAATTGAATATCTACGTACGAATGTTTTCTTTTGTTTCTCAGTTTCTACTCGAGCATTGCCTCGGTGGAATTATAGCCGATGATGTTGTTTGACATTTGTTAACCTAGGGATAAATCAAGCTGTCAGTGTCACTTGATGTGTCATATAACCGATAATTGACGAAGGAATCATTGCTCTTCAAACAAGCTTCAATAGCTAAAGGGCGATGATCTCTTGACCACTGAGACAATTTGATGACTAACTGATCAGCGTCAATGCCAAAGCCCCCCAGGCATTTTGTATTTAGTTTTTAGTCGTAACTACTCAATCCTCTTAGAGTTGTCATAATCGGCTTATCAATATTTCAAATATTTTCAGTAAACTCTCATAATCTATGACCAAGGTCATTCAAATTAACACCTTATAACCTTGATAGTACTTTGACACTCGCTGGCTTGACACTTATATGTATAACCCCAGTCGATAAATTATATATAACGCCTCCTGATCTTAGTGCGTTTGTTGAGTGGGTACATTACGTTTAAATAGTTTAAACTTTTCTAATCAGTTTTAGTGTCTCAATTGGTTTGTTATATGTGTATCTGGCAATTCTTATTTTAAGTAATTACTATTTGAATAACTATTCTACTTAACGACTAACAACAACTACCTAACAGCTATCACTGTTCGTATCTCTTTGATGACTTCGACTTCCTAGGCAGGACACCTATCTGAATATCTCCACCCATATTGGTGAGTTAACGTACACATGTACATACATATGTATCTATCTCGATATATTATAATGATAATGATTAGATTCGCATAGATTAATAATGACCACTTAAAAAATTGTGCATAGCAACTTTGATAAACTGTAACATTTTTTTTTCTTCTATCTCATATAGATAAATTATTCATAAATTTGTTTTGTAAAAAAAAAGGAAACTATACTCTCCTCATACACCTAGTTATGTATGTAGGCACTTTAATATATATGGATACATACCGTTTTGTCCCCACATTAAGTTCAAATAATAAATTTTGTTAACGTATTCTTGATAAGGGAAATTATTTACGAGGTCACCGGCAGTGTGTGCCAATGGCGTGGTGCTTATAGCGTTCATCATCCTCGCAATCATTGAAAATTTATTGACTTTATTGAGGATCGGCAAATGGTAATGCCATTTAAAAGGGGGCAACGAAGACAGTATGCACTATTCTTGCTGGACTGAGAGACTGTACAACATTTAGATGTGGTAAATATGGTGAAATCAGTTCCTCATCACCAGAAAAATATTCGTATCTGTCTATAATAGCGATTTCGTGGAAATATGTCAGCCTTCACAAAATGGAACGTGATCTTTGGAAATTTGAATCTGTAAATCTTTCTTGAAAAATTTCGTGCATTGAAATTACAACCAACTTGTAATTCGCAGGTTTGTTGACCTTGAGTGCTTGGAGTTTAATTTAAACTTTGATTGACCTTGTAAATTACAACATAAGAAATACTAAATTTAATTTCGAATCAGATCTCAGTGGAAGGATTTATAAAGGCTCCGCCGCAAAGGCTATTTCGAGTAAAGGTCCCGAAAGCTAAATTTTCTCAGCTAAAAGCTTATAACCAACTCTAAAACAAAATCATTTTCGGTTAGGGACTACACAAACGCAACTTCTACTTCATTGCCAATAGTAACAATATTTGCCTCACCTTTGTATCGCGACACAAAATTGTAAAGAGAAACAAAAGGGTTGTTAAATTGTCAAGAGACTAAAAGGGAACAATACCCATTAGTAAAGGGTGGGGCATATGTTTATTATTTTTTTTTAATTGCTGTAAAAAAATACATTTATAATTATTCAACATTTTTTGCTTAGTTAGAGTGTAACTTTGCGATTATTTATGAAAAATAATTTCATTTAAATAAAACCGCCGCTGGCTTGGCAGTAGGCCATCCTGTAAACCCAAAGAAAAGTCCAACAGCGTGAAATCGTAACTCCGCGAAGGGCAAGCAACTTCACTAAAACGGCTGATTACAGGATTATTGAACTTAGTGCGCAAAAGATCGATTGCTGGAAGGTTTCTATGGCATGTAGCGCCGTCTTGATGGAACCAGAAATCGTCCAAGTTCATTTCCTCAGTTTATCATGCTCATTGACTGTAACGTTGTTGCCATCTTCATTTTCAAAGAAAAATTGACTAATAATACCGCCATTCCACAAACCACATACTTTCGGCAACAGCAGTAATATTCTCGGTTAAATGCACAGGACGAACACGTGGATAACTTGTGTTATCTATTAACACACCTGTCTCACGAAATTTCTTCACAAACCTGCGTACAGAGGCACGGTTGGAGCATTATTTTGACCGAAATTTATTTTCAAAATTCGTACTGTTTCGGCAACACAGCACTCACTTTGGGAATAAGTTTTTAAGCGTAAATTCACTAATTTCGTACCGCGAGCTGGCAGTGTCAAAATAACATGTAATTTAAAAAGGAACCAGAAGATGGTTCACTCTATACTTATACAGGACAAACAGCTATGAAATCAGTAGTAAAATAAAAGAATTCGTTAGAATTTAGAAATCGAAAAGTCCAGATCCATCGTAACAGAGCTGTACAACATACTCCTTAGATGCAGAGCGCAGCAGAATACATATACAGGGTGTTTTTCAAATAGGGGCCATAACTTCCGAAACTGTCAGAGCATTGAATTCCGAGCAAAAAATATGTTATAAGTATGTGTCCAATTTTCCCCGTTACCAAGTTATACCTGCTTTTAAATTTGTCTTACCATTGTTTTAACTTGACTCCATCTTCACCATATCAATACACATTTCCACAGTTTTTTTTATTTTGTGCTCGGAATTCAATGCTCTAACAGCTCTCGAAGTAGCGGCTCTTATTTAAGAAATACTTACACCCTGTATTATACAAATAATAGGTTTAGACTGTCTCGTGATCTGTACCAACTGCAAAGAGGTGCAAGAAGTGGTGAAAATTTTTTTCTGTCAATGTTTCGGTTGGCCGCCTTGATGCTAGATCAAATATTTAAAAAAAAAGTCCTCGGCCCTGTTTTTGAGAAAAATTTTAAATGTTCAAATCCGGTCCTTTGTGTGTGAGAAGAGATGGTATACCTTTAGTTTTGAGGTTAGAATTGAAATTATTTTTTCTCTTAGAATTTTAACTTCATTCATTGATTGGTGGTCGGGATTGAAGTTCAGAAAATTCAAATAAAGTTAACTATTACACATCACTATGCGTGCATTCATATTCTTAGTGCACTTAAAAGAATAGCGGCTGCTCGTGGAGCAGTAATCTTACATCCTCTACAAATTGTCTTAAAGTTACGCCAGAAAAGCAAGGCATACTGCTCGGATATGTAGTAAAAAGTAAAATGTTTTCTTCTTCATCCAAAGCATGTCGATTCCAGTATCAACAGTGGACAACAAATTTCATTTCAAATACAAGCCTTCTAGTTGCAAACAGCCTCCTGCTCCAGCAACCATTGAACCTAAGAGGAACAATTAAAATATAAGATTTTTATCAAGAGTCCCGCAAAAGTCAGTTAATGTTCTACGAATTTACAGTCACCCGAGAATTGTTGTTCCTTAAAATGGTATGGTTCCTTAAAATGGGTATTATAGTATGTCGGGAAGTGTGTTTTAAGGGAAATTTTAAATTTAATCTCAGCTAGCTGACACTTAAAACACTATAAATTATATTTTTGAATTCAGTGTTGGCTTTTATAATAAATAGTATCACCGTAGCCATATTTTTATGGCTATCGATATTTGTCTAACTTATTCTAACCGCTGGAATGTTGTCCGTTAAACAGTGAAACGAACATTTGAATATTTTTCTTAATCTGGAAAATCTGAGTTTGAGATAAACGGTGACGAGGTGTCTCATATAAGCTAAGGGCTTACCGCCTTGTAAGCTGTTAGTTATTGACAACTTGATAGGTGAAATTTATTTGCAGTTGCAGAACTACGCTGTAATTTTAAACATTTCATTTAGGTAATTTATTGTGTTTTGGTTTTACCTATACACTTGCCATATCAAGAAGATATTGTTTATTAATTTTATTATCGTGCATAAAAATCTTCTTCGTACTTAATCATGTGTGTACGTATGTATGAACGTACAATTTCGCAATAATTATACGTACGTAGTAGATGAATATGTATTTGAAATAATATTTGCATTTACCATTGTGGGAAATCACAAACATTAACAAGTGAACGCAATAAGTGTGCTAAAGAAAAACTATCCTGAGTAATAAAAAAATAGCGTCACTTTTGTTGTTACGTATAAAGTTATTAAATACGTAACTGTATGGTGTACTGTCTGCTTTGATATCAGGGTCATAGCTTTTAATTGAAATAATCGAGTAGGTATGGTCTGCTTTTAAGACATGTAGCTTTAAGTTGTCACTTTGATTGTCATTTAATTAGAAATTGTCCTGAACCTGGAAAACCAAGCTCCCTTATATCGCCTTCTAAACGTATTTATTAACATATGTACGAGGGTGGGTGGGTCCATAAATCCTTGAAAATTGATACAAATTGTGTCGTCACCTTAAATTTAATTTTTTTTTTGTCAAAAATCATCTTTCAAAAGAACGCACTCAAATTTGTCAAATAGTTTTGTTGTGGCAGCCATTTTATATAGACGCCTACTAGCATTTTCGTTAAAATGGAAAAAAGTGAATTTCTAGTGCTCATTAAACACTATTTTTTGCGAGAAAAACTATCACGCAAACCAAACACTTTCCATCAAGACAAACAGAAAAGTATTAACAAAAATTGCTCGGAATTTTCTACATTCTTTAATTTCTTTTTTCTAGCTTAACCGTAACACTAGGCAGATCCACGGGAATAGTCTTTCTAGATATAGAGAAAGCATTTGATTAAGTGTTGTATAACGGACTGACATTCAAAATGTTAAAGTTCAATTTCCCTATTTGCCTGTGTAAAATAGTACAAAGCTTCTTGAGTGGTCATAGATTCAAAGTTTATGTCAATAATACTTGTTCTGATGTTCATTTTGGAGTGCCGAAAGGTTCTGTATTTGGTCTCATTTTATATAAAATATACACGTCGTTTTGCCCATTCATCCCAGAGTGTAAAGCCGTATTTTCTTCACATGAATTTCTTCTCACCATTGAAATTTAATAAATGCGAAATATTACAACAAATGGAAAATTAATGTAAATAAAGAAACGCATGCTATTTCTTCCTTCCTTACTTCCCAGCAGACACATCCGAGTTAATCGCGTTGAACTGAAATACGAACATACCGTGTGATATTTAGGAGTAGTTCATGACACTAGATCATACAATCAAGAAAATATGGAGGGATTGTGCTAAGTTTCATATTAAAAGATTGTTACCCAAAATAAGCTACTAAAAATGGATGCTCATAAAATAGGGAATATTGAATTGATCCCTGGCAGAATTCAAAAATATAATAATAAATTCATAACACGTTGTGAGTTTGCCGATAATAACCTCATAAACGAACTGTTCAGATAAAAATGTGTAATATTTTATTTCTGGTACTTCCTATTTATTTTAATGTTTACTTGTTTGTTAATATTTTGTTATTAAATTATTTATTTACATTTATGTTATATAATATATTTATTTATTTATTTTATCGTCTTCATTTATTTACTTAATTATTTATTTACGTTTATTTGTCTATATTTATTTATTTATTTCTCTTTTTTCGTTTAATTATTTTTATGTATTTATTTCTGTTTACTTATTTATTTTCACAATTTTATATTTTGTTATTTGATTTATTTAATTGCGTCAAAATGACGCGTCCCGTAAACCTAGTGTTAATGAAATTCTACTGTTTACTTATTTGCCTTTTGTGTATTTGTTTATTTATTTATTTTATTTATTTATTTATTTATTAATTTTTTTTTCTGTATTAGGTCATAGTTTTTTCGGTATTTTCCTTCATTAATCAATCAAATCAAACTTCAAAATGTAGTATGATTCAATGTCACTAGAAGTAAGATTTCAGTTGAAAGACAGAATATGCATATGTATAATATATATATGACATTTCTATGTCATAAAATGTGCGGAAACAAACCAATTTGTAAATAAATGTACAAAGTAAACATCTGTCTATCTTCAAATTTCTTGTTCCTATTTTCAAGTTTGAAAAGAAAAGCTCATGAAGAAATTTTAGAAGATCTCTCGCGTCGGCCAATGTTTTTTCTGTTGAAGACTCTGGAGCGTTTGATATACTTGTATGCATTTCACAGGAGTGATTGGAGGCAACTACTTATCTGCATCGCACCCTGCGCAAGGTAGATCATTCTACTTTACTTTTGAGTAGTGTGCACAATACAATAGTGCTTACATCATAAATAATTTACCTAAGAGGTTTTCTCTACATTTAAAGGGCTGATATTTTTATCCTGATCGGAAATTATTGCGATAGCGGACTAAGTCTGAGAGTCAACCCTTCAAAAAACAATATCTTGCCCTTCACTATAAACATTTCCCTCATTTAACTGTCAAGAATTTTTTTGCGTTGATTTTCAAATTTCGATGATAAAATTATATATTTTCTTTACATTAATTTTGTTGCCCCTCAAAAAAGTGACATTAAACTTGAATCAATTGCAATGATATTTTTTCGAATTAGGCACCAAATTGTCAGGTACCTACTAAAAAATATAAAACATCTTAGGATTTAGGATTAGTAAAAAAAAAAATATCAGAGTAAGAAATATTCTAAAACTTGATAAAATCCATGAATTTAGTGAAAGTGGATAGCAAAGTAGGAAATGGGTTTATTTTATAAATAAAACCTATTTATAGTAGCAAATTTACTACTATCGTAGCACAGTGGCAGCGCTGTTTTTAACCTCTCTCTAAACTTGAAAAGATCTTTCATCTTAAGGGCATGCTTTAAAAATTTGAACACTTATGATATGGACAAAAGTAAACCGTATACGGATACGTATTGTAATTTCATGCTTTTTTAGTTTTATTAATAATTTATACACATTAGAATGGGTCATTCTTGTATGGAGAAAAAGTTGGCAAAATTCCGTGGCGTTCTTTGTAACTGCATCCTAATTTTATTTTCTCGTTAATCCTCAGAAAAAAAAGAAATCTGTGGTCTTACTTGAAAGGGTCAAGTCAAACAAAAACTTTTTGTTCTCTGTCTGTCTATATATTTGTTTTGACACGACTCGCTCGAGAATCACTGAAGACATCTTGACGAAATTTACTTTGCATGTATGTATTATACATATGTCGTAATACTTAGGACATTTCGTTTAAAAACTATCAAATCCGATCAAGTGTGAGTGGTTTCAAAAATCTTTATTAGGCATAACTTAAGAAATCCTAAATAGATTTCAATCTAATTCAAATCGAATTAAGTATGGGGAGAAACCTAAAATATATTCAAATCATCTTTCTCATACGCCTAATCCAAGAACCACTTTGATGAAATTTGGGTTTTGAGCTACGTCGGATGGATTCGGGGTAAGATATGGTGATATGGATATTTTCCAAGAACTGATTGCTGTAGAAGATCCTCATTATCCTTAATTTTTTTTTCCAAAGGGCCACTAAAAAGGTTCAAAAGTTACAAGCTTGTAACAGACACAAGAATAGACAGATTCCATGTTGAATCTTCGTTTTCTAAAAACAAACTTTTGTACGACTTTTGTCGAACGAAAATTATCCGAAAAAAGCATTTTTTATTTTTTATATGTAAAAAAAAAAAAATATATTCCAGCACCTTTTGATAGACTTGTGGAATTTGTGTCATATTGTACACATCTTCATCACTTCACTTCTACTACGACAAAATTGAATGGAAAGTGCTGAAGAAATAAGTAGATGCTTCATTTTTGTATGAATAAAGTTGTATAGCGAACATGAAACACCTATGAACTATCGGTTTTTTGAACACTGCTGTGTTGAATTTTTTAATCTGTTGATTGCATTTGGGTTGCATTACTTGCAAAGGATAGTAATAAAAAAAATTGATTTTGATTCTTCTGCAATTCTGCTACAGTTCGTTCGTAGCATAGAAAATATTTAGTGCTGTTAGAAAAATTAAGCTTACTTAAAGGTACTGTTGACTGGCGAACTCCAATGTCTTCTCCAAACCACTTTGAAAACCTGGATCCCTAATGCCGTCGTTTACAAAAAAAAAAACATTTCTTTATGAACATGAGCAAGCAACTAACTAACCATATTACAAACATCGGAGCATCTACTCCGGTGATGGAGTATGTGGTTATTTTTATTCATAAGAAAAGGAGTAGGTACTCATTGAACTAGTAGGTGCTCCGTCATTGAACATCTACTCCGGCATTTTATTCATACCAAATGGAATACCTGCGCAGAAATTTAAGAAAAAAAGCATGTCCTCCGTTTTATTTATACCACTCATTATGAAAAGGTCTTTGCTCAATAATTAGTTCGGTTCTAGGCCTGGCAAAAGGTGCAATTTAAAAATAACCGTTCGTTTCAATTTGTACTTTAACACGTCTTTAGACTTAGAAGTCTTTATCAGTAGTTCACTGGCAGCGTTGCCATGAAACTTCGGTGAAAAAGCAGAAATTTTTGAAAATACTCGGATGTCAATATTTAGTCATGAATATGAATATGGGTAGTGAGGGACGGACATATGAATAGAGTTGACAGATCGCTTTTTTTTGTCTTCATTTCTTTGCAATAATGGGGCACGAAAGTTAAACAAATTTTCATACATAAATATGTTGCTAACGCCAAAGAAGCAACTCGGATTTGATCATAATCGGTATCTAAATAAGCTTATCTCTAGTCTAGACATTGTATGGACTGTTAGCGCCAAAAAATAAAAATAAAATAAATAGTAATCCTCATATCATACCCAAATACCATTCGATTGTAATAATTTTCTGACACACCAGACAAACAAATTCCATCAAAACATGTTCAGTGGTTCTTAAGTTAGGCATGTAAAAAAGACAATTTGAAAATTTGAAACAAAATAAATGGAGAGCTGTATCTTACCCATGCATCTGATTTTGATGATTTTAAGACAGGAGGCCAGACTAGACTCACTAAACAAATTTCTGGGCCTCAACAAACAAACGTTTCCAGCCAATACAGCCTATATTCCCCGTCGATACAATCGGGACTAAAAATCATTCGAAGAATTGATCTATCAAAACAACCAAGGGTGTTTACATCCGCCTTTGATAACGATTATGCCTCTACGCCGTATAGCAGGATTGCAGGATTGCGATAAATAGGGTCTTATATAAAGTCACTTCAGTTGTCCGTAAGAGGGTTTTTCTGCTCAATTGCCTTCTTAGCCCAAAGAAACAGCGGTTGGCAAGAGTGATTCTTCGCTTGATCTCTGCGATGGTGTCATTGTTTGAATTTACAGATCCTTAACTACCTCAAAAGTTTAAAGTGATGAAGCGAAAGAAGTGACAAATTATAAAAAAGATTGGTAAAGGAAAAAAAAAAAGATTGAGGAAACGATACAGGTTAGTTCCAAGTCCCTGTAAATTGCATGTTACACTAGTTGTTAGGCCTTAACTGTTAAAGGACGGAGTGAAATTCTATTATGTAAAAGACGACGTGGGAGACCTAAATTTTGAAATTTTCCAAAATTTTCACAATAATTTAAAACTTAACTTTTCAAATTGTGTAGACAGCTGTCATCGACGAAGAAATGTAAATCACTGACATATGTAATTCATTGAAATTCGAAGAAATGACATAACCTTGAAAAACACCAGCAGTAGTTATGAAACCGATTTTTTTTTTTTAAACTAACAACTAGCATACCTAACCAGATTTGCACACTTAAATCAAATTATTCGGAACAAAATCGGTCGTAAACAAAGCTCTAATGTAAATGATACAGTTTGGTAAATTATTTAAAAAGTGTAATAGGTCGCAAAGACTTAAGAAAAAGGGTCAAATTGTGTCTTTATTCGTATAACGGTAGCCCTGGTCTAACCCTACTAGAAACCCAATCATCAGTTAGCTGGCTCCGCAACGTGTAAGAAGTCTTCTTGTTAAAATCAAAATTTGAAATAAAATATGTAAATACTTTACTTTGCAAAATACCATGCAATAAAAACGGCACGGATGATCAAATTATTGAGACTGCATCACGACGTCAAAGGATGCAAAGTTTGTCAAAGTTTTGCAACTCAGTCTGTACTATTCTCTTGTTTCTAGAAAAGTAACGTAAAAAGTAAACAAAAAACATTTACGATGAGATACACTTACATGCTTTTACTATTAGTTGTGCGTATCTACTACAATAAGATGTGAGTACAAGATATGAATATTAATTCTGTAGAAAAAAACTGGTAAGTCTGGCAATACGGCAACCATGTTCAGCGATTTTTTTTTGTGTATTTGTTGTGTTGGCTTTTTGCAACATGTAGGTCAGAGGATCAGTTGGCAGGTATCATCTGATTTGGTTCAGCCTAAGTGGCTATCTTCGTTTTGTATTTAAGATTGCAAAAATCATTACCTACTACTTATAATAAATTGATTTTTATTTGGGAAATTCCGATAAAGTGCTCTCCCTTTCGAAAAAAGTCCAAGTAAATTGTGAAATAACATACGAAATGCTCACCTATATATGTACCACTTTCCTTGCTAACACGTGCTTAGATATCACTTAAAACTTATTTTAAAGATGTAACTTAAGTAACTATATGTAAATATTTGTTTTAAAATTTGCTCTATTAAATTAGTTCAACACAAAGGTCGGTTTTTACTTCCAATCATTTCCAAGTTTCGTTTTTTTATGAAAAAAAAAAAATCCACCTCTCATAGACCTGCTCTATCTGTTTCATTCGAATTCATTCTATTCATTCTAAATATTCCAAAAAGTGATGACACAACAACAGACATATGGCCAAATCTATGTATGTCTTCATGCTAATTTAGTCAGTCTATCTACTTTGTTCTCTTCTATCTAAGAGATAGGAACATCTAATGATGTACACATTTTTTTTTTACAATCTCCACCTTCACAATTACAGCCGCACAAATTAATTGGCCCTCTATGAAGTCTAATGAAGCAGCAAATCTTCCAAGGAACAAAGTTCTAAAAATTTCTATACAATAGTTCAAGTCCGAGAACATAATCAAACTGCTGCGGCTAAATGTTTTAAAAAAAAAAACGAATGTGTAAAATAATCAAATTCTACTTTTGCTCTCCGTCTTCTTTCTGTGTTCCATCATTCGTTTATTTTTTCTTTATCGCTTTGGCTACAAGGTTTGAAGTTTGTCGAGAGAATTTTTGTATTTTTTTTTTTTTTTTCAAATTCAAGAACAGAACAAAAATCAGGTAGAGTGTGTTAGTATTGGGACTATATAACAATTCCGTGTGCTAAAACGTAGTTTTTTGCCTCACGATCTGCAAAACACACAAGGTAACCCCCCAGTGTCGCATACTTGTTCACATTTTACTCATACAGTTGAAGTGAAATCAAAAAATGACAGAATTATACCCACTATGAAATTTTTATGCAAATTGTATTGAGCGATCAATGTTTATGTTTTTTTTTTCTTTTTTTTTAATTTTACGATCGAGGGGTTTTTTTCTCGTCTTCTTTCCATCGAACTTTTGATGAGTGAACAACTTAGGGCGCCATTTATTTCGATTTAATTATTTTTGAAACGAAAATTTAGAGAATTTTTATTTTTTAAAGTTGTATTCTCGTGTAGGAATCGTTAAAACTGCATACAGTGTCTGGAACGACACTTGCAGTTCAGGCAAATGATGTTGCCATGTGACCCATTATCAGAAGAAGCTGTCGAAACAATTTGATGCTGAGGGTTATCTCTAATTGCGGGGTATATTGGTCTTGGTCTAATAAATTTATTCGTGGAACATTATCTGCGAGTTAAGTTAGAAAGCTTGTCAAATTCAGTTGTGATAAAGAACTACTCGTTGGTTTTAATTTAATTTACAGATATAACGATAGATACTATAATAGAGTTCAGTACAAGTGCACCGAGAACCAGCGTCAGTGCTGTTCAGAAATTTGAATTCATAATTTAGATGTTTGTTATAACACGTGTCGAATAACTATTAATACTGCCGAGAGTAAATGTGAAAGTGAACAAGGAAATCGTCTTCCACTGATATGTCTCCTTAAAAACGAGAACCATATGCAAAATGCGATCATGATTGATTTTACGACCAAAATTGGAGAAAAGCGTCTGTGATCCGATTTCTAGTTAATGTACGAATTGTGGATAGTAACTGAAAGAATCCATCAGCTAATATAGGAAATCAGAATTTTGTAAATACATTCCTACATACACGAAAATAGCAGTAGTTGAAAAAAAGTCATTATGTTGGAATATGTTTAAAACTATATTTTATTTTCAAACTTCAAACTGTTTTTTTAAAAAGTATTCCATAAAGCAATAAATTACAGTAATTCATTTATTTGCAGCTCATTTTTTTAACTCAAAAATATAAGAAATTTAATTTGTATACTTAACACGAAAATAGCAGTGCTAGTTTCAAATTATCGTTTTTCGCTTCTACTTTATTATACAAAGCTGAATTAATATAAAAATTAGTTTAACCTTGTTAGTACTTTGTTGCTGCCCCTGAATTATTTATCACAGCTTGACATCTTCGCGGCATAGAATCCACTAAACGCTTCCAACGCTGCGGTGGTATAGCAGACCAGGCACTTTGGACTACTTCCCATAGTTGGGAATTATTTGTAGGTTTGGCGTTGTAGACAGCCTTTTTAATATCTCCCCAACGATTTTCAATGGGATTCAGGTCAGGGGACTGAGCTGGCCAGTCCATTACCTGAATCCCATTCACCCGAAATCAGTCTTTTGCTTTTCGACTAGTGTGTTTCGGGTGGTTATCTTGCTGTAAGACCCATCTTAGTGGCATTTCTTCATCGCAGTAGGGCAACATAATATTTGTCAAGATGTCTACGTAAACATTTTGGTCTATAATACCGTCAATTTTATGTATTGGGCCAACGCCTTCGCACGAAAAACATCCCCATATCATGATTTTTGAACCACCATGTTTAACGGTTTTGGTTGTATACTCAGGCCGGTATTCGGTTTTCGGAGGACGTCGTACATACTGGCGTGAACCAGTGCCACCATATAACACTATTTTTGATTCATCTGTCCATAAAATATTTCGCCATTTTTGCACAGGAAGTCCAACAAATTTGTTGGCAAACTCTAAACGTTTTTCTTTATGTCGCTTAGTCAATAGTGGCTTTTTTCTCGGACTTCGTGCTGCTAAATTTGCCTCCAGAAGTCTCCTCCGTACAGTCATATCACTTACTGCCAAATTTAATTCCTTTTGTATTTGAATTGCCGATTTCATTGGGACTTGTTTGGACAATCGTACGACCCTCCTATCATCTTGTTCCGTTATTTTTCTTTTTCCGCCTCTTGTTTCTGCAGTTTTAACATATTTTATTGCATTTGAAATCATTTTTGATGAACATGAACAAATACGCTCTATATCTGCGTATGTCTTGCCCTCTCTTCGTAGCGTTAATATCATTTTTCTCTGTTCGTCGGTGCAATGTTTACCACGACCCACTTTTCCACAGAAAAAGAAAGAAAACGCATGTTAATTTATCCTTAGAAATGTATTTATATACTAACTGACTTTTTTCACGAAAGAAATTTCACTCTTCTTTAATAAAAAACACTTTTAACCCGGTTCTGCTATTTCAGTGTTTACTTCAAATTCGATGCTCAAATTCAAAATTTACTGTTATCTTCGTAAATGACATGTTTTGTATAGTTTTCTCTTTTTTTTCCAATGCACGATCCAGCCAATCACTGAATGTATTCATTCTCAATGGTCAAGTTCAGATCCAAGAACAAGAAAATTTTTAATTATTTTAGTAAAGGTACTGCTATTTTCGTGTTCACAGCTGTATGTATACCTATATATAAACTGCTGGACAAAATTATCGCATCACTCCAATAACTAGGGCATTAGGTGGACAAGTAAAATCTTGGAAGTGTCCCGTTACTAACTGACTGTCCAGTTGCACTTAAATAAACATATTTTTTGATCTGTGGTTGTTATTACTAATTTCGTCGATATTTCGGTAAGTGTTGGTGCCAAAAAAGGTTTTTTTTTGGGAATTGGTGACTGCCCTGAATTCAGGATATCAAATTAAAGTGCTAGACTGGGTCGCACGTACTTGCACCTACATATGTATATGCATATTGCAAATCACTCAGATTAAAAATTAAAAAAAAAAAAAACCTTGAAGTGATTTTTTTTTTAATTTTTTTTTTTTATAAGATTTTCTGGTATGCCATAATATTGTATGTATTTCTCAAATATGGTTCAAATAATGACTTTGAACAAAATCGATGGAATCATAGCCGAGAAATAGCCGATTTTCTGGAAAAAAAAACCTGGTACGCCCTCTGATAGCATATATCTACCATAACTTAAATATCAAATTTAATTAAAATCGTTTGAGTCGTTTTTGAGAAAATCGATTTTTTTTCAAAGTCGGCCATTAGTAAAGCTCTGTTAATTTTTGGGTTAGAATGAATGTTCAGATTTTTTCTCAAATTGTGATCTTACAGACTCTAGACATGTGTGACAGACAGACAGATAGAATTGAGTGACTCACTTTTTTGATATTTTCTATTATGGTAATGCCAAGTTTGATTAAGATCTCGAGATCGAAAATTTTCAGGAAACAAATACTTGCCCTTAAAGGTGCAAGTAAAAATGGCAGCAAATTATCATGTGAATATTGCAATCAAAGCCTTTAAGTCAGGAGAAGAACATTTAGGCCAACATTTAGCTGCTCAACGGCTTGGTATAAATCAATAGGTAGTAAAGAGGCACAGAGAGACAGAATGATTCTCAAGAAGGCAAAGACAAGGCATTAGAGATGACAGGTACACTGTGTAAGGTGCAACACGGAACAGACTTTCGAAAGAAAATAAACTGAAAATCATTATCGGAGACGACCGAAACATCAGAAGTTCGAGTCGAGTCAAAGAAAGGCTAGGCGAAGCTGACATATACTGCGGGCGTCTAACGACTGGGCCACTATTGTCCACAGCTCATAGAGTTGCAAGAGGTCAATTTGCTCAAACTCACCTTAATTAAACCATCGAAGATTGGGGACATATCTTATTCACGGATAACTTGATAATCGAACTGATGACTCGTCACGTAATTTGTATTGTGTTGGTGGTAATGAGACATCGGAATTACGGATTCACATTGATTCACCAGTTTGAAGGGAAGAGCGTGGAGGAGAACGTTTCGCCCAGTGTAACATTTCTTTAAGAGTAAGTTTAGGAGGTGAGTCAATAATGATCTACACATTGTTGATGGGGGCTCCCTGGCTAGTGAGTAATACATTGAAGACATTATTGAAAGTACGTAGTAACTACCGTTGTTGGCGATTTCATGTTTAGAAACCGCAGAAAGCCCTGGCATGAACCCAATAAAACATGCTTGGGACTTGCTGAAAATATGCATTAGACAGCGTCTTGCACTCCTGACTTAAATACAAGAGCTGAAATTAGCGGTAATGGAAATGGAATGAGACGCCATTCCCCAAATGGCAGTCAATGAGGTAATTTCTTCAATGCCAAGAAGCTTGACATAATGGCAGTTTATAGTTTTGGTTTCGGTAACAGAATTCTGTCCTATTCGGACGTTAATATCAGCCTCTGCATAGACCTACCTTGACTTCGATATATTAAAGTGTATAGCATATGAAAATTCGGAACATTGTCTAAAGCGAAACGATCGAACGGACAGTCATCTAAATGTTGGACTATTCCGCCGAAAGATAATACACCCGCATCAGACCTATCTAAGATTTGTCACCATCAGTATGAATTGCCATTGTGGATTACACAAAAGTCATTATCCCAGTCATCTATATGTGCTAGAAATCTTTGACGAATAGTCTCTGTCAAATGGAACTTACATTATTGTTGTGTTTCCTTGTAGAAGACTTTTGTGTATTGACAGCACTGTTAAGGCCATTAGCAGAAGTTCAGAAGCGTCTTTAGAGTTGCTATTATAGTAGTTGAGAGAGCTCCTGCATTGATTACTCCTGCAAGCATTTCAATTTTCCTAACGATTATTGCAGAGTTGGATTTAAACCAGCCCACCAGATAATTATACAGATTATGAATTAAGTTCTGTTGCTGAACCCATTTAGAGGTGTAAAAATAGAAGTAGCTTGTAGTATAGAATTATCAGTTCTTCTGTTCGATACCCGACGCCAAATAAACAGGAATTCCACAACATTTAGGGAGATGACATTTTTCATGCAGTTACCACCTAACCCAAACGGGTGGAAATATAAAACGGAGGCCGACAGTTTTCGAAAGTATCAACTTTTCCCATTCGTTCCTCCTAAGAGTGTATACTGTCACTCAGTAGTTCAACTATCGTTAATTCCACCTTTAGAACTGTTCTGTTGCTTTCCAGATCAAAAGAAGAGTGAATAAGATATTTTAATTTTCTGAGGTTGGTACCGGTACTACAAAAGGTTAACATATCCGGAGAGAAGTTTAAAAAAAAAACAAAAATCGTCCGATGCTGCACCCAACCATTTCACAAAACCGCTAGGGGTGATTTAAAATAAGAGGGGTAAAATACCTATCCAACGATCCGTTGTAACTTTTCTACCTACTACAAACTTTTTCTTTTTGCTATTTAGTAGCTGAAAGTAAGTATCTAGGGAAGTATCTAAAGCTAAGGTGGGTTGTTTGCGCAATTGTTTTGATATAGTTAAGCCCTATAAATATCATAGTTTATCCGTCATATCGAACTAAATGTGGTCAAGCTCTATCGTTTTGCCTATTAGCTGTAATGTTTTAATTAAATCTACAACACTTTGTTTTCCTTCATGAATTCACGGATCTTCTCTAAATGCATTGCCGCAAAATGTTTCACTAGAACAATTTCGTTGGAGATCCTGTGTATTCCTGTAACAATCACTAGCAGCTTAGAGTAGACTTGCTCTGGTGTACTCGTATTTTGCCAGTCTTCATTCAATTTAGTTTAAGAGAGACTTCACTTGGTTTAATGGCTTTTGATAAGCATTGAGTGGAATGAAGTAATTGGTGACTAATTTTGTTCTGCCAGTTTAGAGAGCACCATAAACGATTTCAGAACAAGTTCAATTTTTAGAATAGGTGATCCAATATGATTAATAAATCTTGCACACTGATTAATGGCAAAAAACCCCTGCATGCAATAAAATAGATTCTAAGTAAAAGTCTTCGAAATAGAGGCAATCTATTCTGAGATGTTAAACTTCTAAATATGTAAACAAAAAACAGCCGATAAATCGCTATAAACAAATCCACGTTCATAAATATCCAGAATGAACAAGATCCAAATAAAGTAGCAAAGTATGCAAAATCATTTAACAATATTGAACAGTTTTCGTTACCAAAGTGAGTACACATGGCGGCCCAATAGCGTTGCGATTATTAACCAAATATTATCACAAATACTTGTATTTTGATAACTCAGAATCTATCTAACATCACATTGAGAACAAGGGCAGAAATAGAATTCCATTGTGAATAAATTACCAGCTATTTTCTAATCAACAAGGGAAATACGAGTACCAGTACTAAGGAACAAAAACTAGCGATCCGTCCAGAGTCAGCCTCAGCTATGTAAACTTTGATAAAACACGACGCTTTGTCCAGGAGATACACAACTTCGCGACTGTATTAGTTTAAAATGCACTTATCCCCCTTCGGTCCCGTAAGAGGCACACTTACAAATAACATTTACATTACTCGTAACAATTACGTTCAGTATTAGCGAATGCATGATCTAAGGTTAAGAGTGTTATCGCATGTAAGTAAGCATCATAAGTACGTTGTATAAGGGTGACCTTTCCTTTTTTTCTTTCCAAGGTAAGGCGAGGAGAATGGATACATCTATACGTTTACGACAGCATTAGAATGGATCAACTCACAACTAATGTTCGTACTACTCTTGTGCTACCATTTGGCATCAATCTATTCTGAGAATAGCAGCAATTTGCGTTATGTTTTTCATTTCCCCATTCTAAAAATATATATCTGCTTTTTAAATACGAAAAAAAAAGTATTTCTGTGCTTAAGTTAGACAGTCCAGATCGTTTTTTTTTTTTTTACTCTTCTTATATAAAATAAACAAAAAAAAGAAAGAGAAAAACACGTTGTTTACATTGGTAGGAGCACACACTCATTTCTCCAATTATCTCAAGATTATAATTAAATGAAATGAAAGAACAAAAAACCGACATCAGCTATATTGGCAGAAGGTGTTGCTCTCCATAATGTAGACTTCTTATTTATAAAGATCGGATAAAAAAAAAAAAAAAAACACGTTTTGTTTAAATACCTTTTCACTATGTATTACGTATTAGCTAAAAGTTATTGCAGTATAATGGCAAACAACTACGTTCTAAGCAATATATTTTGTTTTTTATTTTAATTTGCATTAAAATCGCATTTGATTACGTATTTTAATCAAATCAGCAGAGTTGATATGACGCGACGTCCGGAATAACAAGTGATATAAATAATAGTTTATTGTATACTTTCCGATTTGGGCGGGTCTTTAAATTTCGACCTTTAATAAATCAATATATGCCGGGTGTTTCTTAAATAGAGACCGCTTTTTTTCAATTTCAAGTAAAACCTTAAGTATGGGTTCGACTTTTACCATTTTACCGGCTTTTTGACTTGGCTCTATATTTACCAAATCTGTACTTTCGATCGAATACTAAGTACCCAGTACACAAAATTCTTGAACATTTTTAAAAACATGTGGCCCGCAGAATCTTAAGTTCCACAGTATAGCAGCTACTTAAAAGGGCTACAAAAGTTGTCATGGCAGTTTTTTGTGTAAAATTTATAGTTTACAAGATACGTAACAAAAATAAGTAAAAAATCACAAATCCTAGAGCAGAATATCCAAAGTGGACTGAGGATGGGGTAATTTTTTTTCCAAAGTAAAAATTCTTCAAACGAAATATTTTGACCAAATTTGTTTTTCATAAAGCGGGACGAAAAGTGTTAAATAATTACGCATTTTGTTCGTTAAAGTGAAAAGTATTGGAAAAAGAAGAATCGAGTTTATCTCTAATTTACAAGGAATCTGTCGGCCACATGTTTTCGAATGTTCATTTTTGTGCACTGTGTATGAAGTGCGCGACTAATAGGAGAATTATTACAATTGTTGCAGATTTGGTGAAGATAGATAGATAACGGTAAAAGTCGGACCCAAAATTACGACATATTTTGTTCTTGCAATTCAATGGTCTATCAGATCCCGAAGCAGCGGTTGCTATTTAGGAAGCTCATCGTGTTTCATTCCTAGCATCAAATACTTAAGGGGGTGATTCATTATTTCAATACAAGAAAAAAAAAGATTTGGGCTTAACATCATTTATCATACTCTTTAAAGGGGTATGGCTAGAAGTTTTAGTTTTGGTAATTTTCGAAAGACAACTAAAAGAGACCCCCTCCGATATCAATCCAGTTGATCTCTTAACCTGACACACCCTGTATTTCTTAAAGACTTAAACAACTATACGAGGTTGGGTCAATAAGTCCCTGAAAAATGAAATAAGGAACACTCTTTTCGGTATAAAAACATTTTATTTTCAACATAGTCTCCTTTTAGCTCTATACACTTCATCCAACGTTTCTCCAATTTTTTGATGTCCTCCAAATAATACGATTTCTCGAGCCCCTCAAATTAAGCGTTTGTTTCAGCGATGACCTCTTCATTCGACCCAAATCTCTTACCTCCGAGCCATTTCTTCATGTTTGGAAACAAGAAATAGTCGCAGGGGGCTAAATCTGGGAAATATGCTGGATGAGGGAGGAGTTCGTAGCCTAACTCATGCAATTTTGCCATTGCGACTGCGGATTTGTGCGCCGGTGCGTTGTCCTGGTGAAAAAGAACTTTTTTCTTTGCCAAATGCGGCCGTTTTTGCTTCACATCGGCTTGGAATCGATCCAGCAGCTCTGCGTAATATGCGCCGGTGATCGTCTTACCATTTTCAAGGTAACCGATGTGAATAACACCGCCCACATCCCAAAAAACTGTCGCCATGACCTTGTTTGCTGACAAACCCACCTTGGCCTTCTTCGGCTTCGATTCACCAGGAGAAGTCCATTGTTTTGACTGTTCCTTGGTTTCTGGTGTGTTGTGATGAATCCAGGTTTCATCCACGGTTACGAAACAGCTCAAAAACTTAGCCGAATTTTTCTGGAACATCGCCAAAGTTGTCAAACGAATGCGTTTGTTGTCAATTGTGAGCAAACGCGGCACCCATCTTGCGAAAAGCTTTTTCATATCCAAATATTTATGTAAAATCGAAATCACTGAGCCATGTGATAAGCCTGTGGCCTCTTCAAGCTCGCGCACTTTAACTCGCCGATCGTCCATTATCAAACCATGGATTTTGTCGACCATTTTTAGTGTGGTGACCTCAATTGGGCGACCAGAACGTTCGGCGTCACTTATGCTTGAACGACCGCACCGAAATTGAGTAAACCAGTGGTGAATGGTTCCAATCGATGGTGAAGTGTCCCCATAATATTTGTCAAGCTTTTGTTTAGTTTGCGTGATAGTTTTTTCTCGCAAAAAATAGTGTTTAATGAGCACTCGAAATTCACTTTTTTCCATTTTAACGAAAATGCTAGTAGGAGTCTATATAAAATGGCTGCCACAACAAAACTATTTGACAGATCTGTCTGAAAATTTGGGTGCGTTCTTTTGAAAGATGATTCTTGACAAAAAAAATTAAATTTAAGGTGACGACACAATTTGTGATAATTTTCAGGGACTTATTGACCCACCCTCGTAATTGCAAACAAGGGATATATGCAGAAAGTTTGCATCGTATGTCAGTGGTGAATTTATGGACAATTCTAACTCGAAAATGTAATGGTGGTAATTTATTGGTTGTTTCCGAGATACGGATATGGCTGGTTTGGTGCAGCCTGAATCTGAATTGGATTTAAATGTTTCGGAATAAAAATGAAAGATAATTAACAAAACCGAATGGCGGTATATACATACATACGTAGCTTATCATCTTCCGGATATAAAGAATCCTACGCAAAAACCTAGTTATTAAGTGTGTATTTCTTACTTCCAGCTATAGGGCAAGTACTAGTTTCATGAAAATTTTCGACCTCGAGATTTTGATTGATTTTGATTCCGATATTTCGATATTACTAACTAATATAGAGAAGCTCGAAAAGTGGGTATGTCCGTTTGCCTGTAGGCATATGGGCACGATTGCAACCTAAACGGCTGGAAAGATTTACTTCAAACATCATATCTTTGGTCTTTGGGGTCACAATTCGAAGCAAAATCGGAATTTTCATTCTAACCTCAAAATCATCGGTAATTTACTAGTTAGTTTAAAAAAATCAATCTACTGGATACGATTTTGTTCAACTTTAATTATATGTGTATATATAATTTTAAATATATCACTAGTTTTTTAAAAAAAAGATATGTTACTTATAAGTGAAATTTAAAAAAAAAGGCTTATTTAGTGAACTTATAGGTTGTTTAGGGAACTTGTTTGTCCTTAAATGTGCTTGCTTTAAAGAATGCGTAGCAAACCTTATTTAAATGCGAATCAATATTTTTTGAGGTAGTCAATCAAAAGCATATAGAAAACTTATTTTATGCGAAGATAATTTTCGAAGACTTAGCCGTTTCGAAGTTTTTTCGAAAACAATCATTTCGGAAGTACTGAAGGAAGACTGTTCGAATTTTATTAAAAGTTCACCTCGTTTTCCTAGATAACGATTAGAGATATTGAGAAGAACACTTGTAAGTAAAGTGATAAGTGTTTTCTTTCTTTACATTGACATTGATTTTAGAATTTCGATTTATAATTTATAAATATAAATTCTTAGTCAGCTTTTTGGTCAACTTTTTGCTAGCTGCCTTTGTGCAGAACAGGTTCAAATAATCATCTTTTGTGAAAGAACATTTTTTTTTCGAAAACTGAAACGATTAAGAGATGTTCAAGAAAGAAAACTAGGGACATAACACAGAACGTTTGGTTTGATGTTTGAATTAAGGACTTTATTCCTAAATTTTTGTTTTAAGTTTCAATTAATTCATTACATGTACGAGTATGTATGTCAGTAGGTCATTTTGGACATACATACATATATCGCAGTAACAAAAAGGGTCTTTTGTGGCTCTCGTCAATATCTCATAATCGGTCGGATTTTTGAAAAAAAGTCTTCATAAGATAATTATTTTCGTTACTATTATTAATAATCAGCTAAAGTAATTAAACGCTCAGCAAAATACGCTGGCAAAAAAAAAAAAATAACCAGCAAAAAAATAAATCAATTTTGCAAGGAAATCATTTTCCAATCAATAAATAATTTTTTGATCTGCAAAGTTGACTTATTTGATCAGCAGAAAGAAACAATGGTTAAAGAAAAGGGGAACGCCCAAGTTTTTTCTTGCACAATTGCTTCTTTGGTTTCGTTTTCTTTATGTGTATGAGCCTTAACATTTCCGGTAGATTATTATATATTTTTGCTGCTGAAATTTTATTTATTTTAATATTTTCTCTTCGATAACTCAGAAATGTTTGTTTTCGAAAAATGCCTTCTTGGAAAAGGTTAATTATTTCCCTAGTGCTTTTGAAGATATTTAATAAAATTGCGCATATTTTAAGAAGTTATTTCTGACCAGGGAACAAACGATCAATCTTTTCTTTAAAATGATTGAACAACGTCAAACTGAGCACAAATTTGCACCCATTTTGGCATACAGAAAATGTGATTGATGAAAATCAATCCATATATGCAATGTAAACACTGCGTTGATTTGTGTGCATTACAAATTAATCTACCATATTTATATTCGTTTGAAAGATTGGAGGTGTGTATGGAATTTTGTTCAATCATTTGGCCACATTTTTTCTCCTCAATCTGGTTGATGATCGTCTGTATCGTGCTCAGCGCTACCATATTTATAAATTTAAAATACCCAACAACTTTTTTTTTAGGATAACCAGTGCATTTTCATTCAAAACTTGAAAACAACATAAAATAAGACAATACAAATTTCTTAGTCCTTTGCAAAAATAGTTTTCACAATTTTTTATTTGCAAAAAGTGCTTGAAATAACATGACTTGGGTGTAGCTATTAACAGAGAGAGAGAGTAGTAATTGTAGAGTCAGTGTCATTGACTCAACAGCAGTATACGAGCACTATATATCCTGGGATTTTTCAGTTCCGTGGGAATTTGCATTTTTTGTTTGATTTTAAGTGATCCGGGTAGTGGAACTGAAGGTTAAAACTTATCGATTTTGAAGGCATCTAAAAGATTTTTAAAAATGAAATGCAGGTGATAAGTTATGGGGTGACCTTGAAAGTCGTTGAAAATTTTTTTAAGATTTTTTTTAGAATAGGTATGTTAAGAATGTGAGTCAAACTTAGGTACACATTTTCTGTGGGAACGGATACTATTAATATGACCAATTATGCACAACATTCATACTGCTATTGTATTTGGAATGGGTCGATTTAGTTCATATTCTCAAAACCAAAGATATTCAAGGATACTTAAGACCACCGAACAGCTTATCCTTCCATTCGCTAGAAGTGAAGAGCATACGTAAACAAAAACATGAAAGTTCCCTTATGTGATTTTCTGATTTTGATGTCATCATGTTAGCCAATGTGTGAGTTCCAAAAATATAACGTTTTTGATGAAATAAATAAACTATAATATACAGTGCTGGCACGCTAATTAGCACATCCTTTCATACAAAGTTATGATAAGATAAAACGAATGTTAAAGTAAAACAATTTAATAAGGATCTTCAATGTTTGCTTTTATTGATATTAATACTTAATTAATTTATAAAAAAAAATTTAAAAAAAACAATAAAAAAAAAATAAAAAAATATGTGTTTTCGTAACACGCCAGAGTCTCGTCAAAGACATCTGAAAATATAAAAAATTAAATAATAACAAGTTAAAATTAAAATTAACTTATGTAAACTTACCTAGTACTTAGTTGGGTATCCTTTTTGGGTAATTACGGCGGCACATCGTTTATTCAAGGAGCATGTGAGGCGTGCGCACTCTTCCTTTGGTATCTTAAACCATTCTTGATGGATTGTGTCCCATAACTCCTTCACATTTCTCGGTTTTAAAGCCATGACACGTCTCTTAATAATAGCCCACAAATTTTCGATTGGGCTTAGGTCTGGGCTCTGAGGGGGCCAATCCATTACCGATATTTGGTGTTCTTCAAACCACTCTTTTACAGACCTGGCCTTATGGCAAGGCGCATTGTCCTGCTGGAAAACAGCTTCCCGGTACAATGATAGCGGTAAACTCTCAAGATATGGTATGAGGTGGTTCGACAACATAGTTTTATATGCTAGAGCATCTAATTTACCTTTTATAAGAACTAGAGGTCCAACACCATGAGAGCTAAAACAACCCCATACCATTACGCTTCCTCCACCAAACTTTACCGTCTTTTTGGTGTACTTGGGATTTAGGTGCTTGTTTGGAGGTCGTTGTACAAAAGTTCTTCCATCAGAACCACAGATATTAAATTTGGATTCATCGCTCGATATCACTGAATTCCATAAAGATGAAGGAGAATCCAAATGGCCTCTTGCGAATGCAATTCGCTTCTTCCTATTACCATCTGTTACCTTCGGTTTCTTAAGACTCTGGCATCCTCGAAGGTTGTTCTCCAAAAGCCGTTGTCGCACCGTCCTAGCCGCGATGTTTACACCATATTCTTGCTCCATGCGCGCTCTAATTTCAGAAGAATTGGCAAAAGGATCTCTAAGAGCATGTCGGACTATAATGGAATCCTCTCTTTTCGTTGTTTTTCTAGGTCTGCATTTTCTTTTATCTGCAAATGTTCCATGGGTTTCATAATGCTTCAAAGCGTTTTGCACTTTTTTTCGCGAACAATCTATGTTCCGTGCAATTTTGCTGACGTTTTGCTCCTTCTGGAACATTAGCCATATTAACCTCCTCTCCTCCGGCGTAGAACTCTTGTTTAATCCCATAACTATTTCTAAATGCACTTAAACACTTCAAAATAATACTTTATAACTCACCATAACAATAGGATGAATGAAAAATAACGGCTTAAATGAAAAGCAATTTTTTGTTTGGGTGTGCTAATTAAAATGCCAATGCGAAAGGCAATCTATTTTAAAAATAAAAAAAATATAAAGCAAAGCCTACTGAAATTTCAAAATTTGAACATTTCAAAATGTGATTAGAGATTGTTAAATATGTAATATGGACATATAATAATTTATAAATTATGTTGTATTATGAAATAAGGCACAAGTTTATTCTTTTATGAGGGTGTGCTAATTGGCGTGCCAGCACTGTATATCCTAAACAAATTGAAAGTATTTTCGTGTTTTTTTCTATCGCGGTCTTCTACTGTTTTTCTGAGGTTCAAAATCTCACACCTTCTTTCTTAGAACTCTCAGAAACTGTAGAATTTGGGAAAACAGAATTAGTTTCTATTCAAAAGATGATTAGTTTCTCCACGTATTTCGAAATATTGAGGAGTCCCTGTATAAGAAGTAAAGTTCAAATTATTTTCCAAACATTAGCTTGGAGAAAATCGCCAGAGCTCATGGAAAAAGTAACGAAAATGACATACGAACATTGGGTAGTCGTGCTAAATTGTAGTTTGTTTAGAGTTGGTGTGAAGTTTCATTTATAATTTTTGGTGAAAAAAAAGAAATGCTTATTCTAGAGCATAGACATTATCGTAAAGTTGGCGTACGAACATCCTTTCGTTCGTTATTTGTACAAAGCTCGAAAGTTTCTTTTACCCTCACATTGTGGAAAAAAAAAATAAGTTTAATTTTTTTGAACAAACACCCTGTATGCAAGTTTTTCAGTTGCGTCTTAAATTCCAACAGGTAAACTGCGTCTTAATGGCGTGCGAAACAGTTCCCTGAAGACCTGAAATTCAAGGTCCCAGCCCACTGTGCAGTAGAATAAATTTCTATGAGAATAGTGTTTAAAAAAAAAATCACAAAAGCAATACATATCTGGCAATAACTCTGTATTTCAACAACACACGCACACCCACTGAGAGAACGCGAGAGCCAATATAAAATTACCGCACCGCCCGCCACGAGCACACACAATCTCATCATTTTGGAAATACATTCCACAATTGAGTTGAATTGAGTTGAGTTCCAAATTCAAATTCTACTTGCGCGCGCGAAACTGCTCCCCTTGAGTCGTTCGTACAGAGTGGAGTGGAGTGGAGTTATTTTCGGCCGCTATCATCGATGTGAAATCGTAAATGCGATGAAATTAATTTTAATTGGGACATACCGCCGCCTGCCGAACCTGTTGATGTGTGTACTGTGCAATAAAACTATCTAGAAGTGTGTGACTGTGTATGTACATGATCGCTCACACTTTTGGGGAGCACATGTACATATGTATGTAGATACATTACGATCTAGAATTTGCGCTGGGGATATTACAGCCACGCCGACGATGACGACGATGAATTTCAGTCGGGCGACTTGTTTGCTTTGATCTATCTAACTAAAGTATCTGTGAGGCGCCTTCGCCTACTCTCATTTGAATGGGAGTGCGAATTTTTAACAACCACGTCCTGGTTCTCTGATTTTCACTTGGCCATTGCATGGCGTGGCGATGGAAGTTTGTTTTGTTTGTTTATTAGCATGATATGTGAAATAAAAACATAAGACAACACAAAACACGTGACTAGTGTTCAACATTTTTGCTAAGCCAAATTCTGCGATTTGCTAGCTAGCTAGTATGGAAAAAAGCGAACAAAATGAAAAGAAAAGAAAAAGTGAAAAGCAAGTAGTAGTTACCTACCTATAAGACACAGTTTCGGATTTTAGACGTAGTCGAACAAGTTTTCTGCTTAGTGGCACTTGGTACTCCTGTGCCAAATTAGATTTGGTGGCTGACCTTGTGTAACCCCCTACCTGTGAGAATTGTGAATATCTAATTGGAAAACCCGTTTGGATTGCTAGACACCCTCGTGGTTATACAGACGTGATTATTATTATTATTATTTTTTTTTTTTTTATTATTGCTGTGTTTTGTATGTAGGTATTTAGGTATGTATGTAGATATAATATACTTTATCTAGAGAGTGATCACATTGTATGATACAATATCTTGAAACTAGTTTCTTACAAAGTTGACTGTGGATTGGAAGTATTTTTTCAAATGTTGGGACAGTATCATGCCTGGTTTTATCAGTGGGGTGGCCACATAAGCTTGTCTACCTAGGCTCCGCGGTTAGCTCTGAAAACGACACCAGTGCCACATTTACCAACTGCTGGTTCTTTGGGCTAATAATGCAATTGAGAAGTAAAGCCGATTCTAGAACGATGAAGGAGACACTATTAAAAATGTAGAACCCACCTTAGCTGGAGCGCACAGTTGGAAAAGCACCTCAGCCAACTTGGCGTGTGAAACTAAAGGCAGCTGGCGAAAGATCGAGCTGGCTGGAGAGGTTTGTTGGATGAGGTCTTGGTTCACCTCGGACTGTAGCGCCATCCAAAGTAAGCAAAGTAAGACCATATTGGGATAATAAAGAATTACAAAACTGAGCTCAACTGCAGGTTAAGGTTAGACAACATCTGTCTTCATAGGGTAGGCACCGAATCACCATCAGCCAAAAGTTTCGCTGAAAAAGTGGTGTAGTAGTAATATTTCTAACGCTAGCCTTACCTTCTTACGGGACCAACAAATCGCTCGTCGAATTTAGAGCAGAACTGTGACTGTTCTGTGACTGCATACGAGTTACAGTTGTTTTGCCAATTTATGCTCTAAGTGAAGATGAAGGCAGGCCCGACACAGAGAACCTCTCTTTGAACCTCATCTTGCAAGTTCATCGAAGACCTCATTATCCCATTGGGGACTGGGACCCAGACAAGGTTTTCCAATAGAATTTTGGTGAGCCATTTATTCTTGAACTATTTTGGAAGACAGGAGACATTACAGGATTATCTGACATAAAAACACAATCAAGTTTGAAAGAACGCGAGAAAGAAGGACAATTTTCAGTCACACAAATACAAGTTGGTTTTGTAGCTGGATAGCTGGCGATGTTTTCGTCGGGTGGGAAATTCTTTTTGAAAACTCACAATAATATAATTTGTTAAGAAATCGCCTTCTGAATTCTGTATTTCCGACAATGACCTACAGAGCTGAAACATCGCACATCTATAGTACGACCCCAAGGGAAGGAACCCCGTTTTTGATTTAGAGTATGTTGCACAGTATTCACCATACTGCTAAGTTAGGTTAGGTTTGATGGGTTGACGTAGAGTGTGAAACAAACTACGCCACACTTAGATCAGTATAGATCCATTGTGATGCCCAACGAGTAAAGCTTCCGCACTCGTGAACTCTATGGGTTCTTAAACCAACCCGATGCATTTATGAATTTGGTTATCTTATTTACCGATACATTTGAAAATTCTTCCAAGTTTTGGAAGACTCCCTAGTATTTTGAATCTAAGGTGGTAGAGTCCTGGACAATGGCACAGGAAGTGAGGTGTATCTTCGTGTACGTCCTCATTGCCACAACCTTTGCATATATCTTCTTCGCTAATTCCCAATTTCTTTGTGTGATAACGTAAAAAGTTGTGTCCAGTTATCATCCCCACTAAACCAGATAAGATATATCTGTTGAAGTGTAGGATTTGCTCTGTAAAATTTTTATCGTAGAGCGGCCAGAGTATTCTTGTAATTATACAGGATTCTAATGATCTCCATCTACTATTTGCTATGGCAATCATTTTATTTCTAACTTCTAGGTTCAGGTTGCAGGGTGGTGTCTTAACCGACGGGTCAGCTCGTTTAGAATTTAGAGCTGAAACCTCCCTTGCCAGCTTTCTCATTTCCTGAAACGCCATTATGTCCGGGTACCCAGCAGAGCTTTGCATTGTGTTGCGTACCAAGAACCCGCACCTCTTCGCGACAGCAAGGCACAAGCTTCGATTTTATTTGCGTGGCGGAAATCGCTTTTATTGCTGCCTGGCTGTCAATGAAAAATGTAATATCATCTGGTGGTATAGCTTTCATTGCAGCGTCCCGGGCAGCAGTTGGGACCGCGAAGACCTCCGCTTGAAAAAATACTGCAATAGACTGGAAGCCGAATTGACTTGTTCAAATTGAGTTTTCCAGAAAAAATCCCTGCACCTACTCCCACGTCCATCTTGGATCCATCAGTGTAGATGGAGATGGGGTTATCATTTAGCGGGATATTAGTTTCCAATTCCTCTCGCTTATAAAAGTCTAAATAGGTCACCATGTAGTCTGTGCTAACATCTCCGCCCATGAATTTGCGTAAAATCTGCGCATGCCCCGTCAGGCTTGACCTCCAACCTTCAGATTGGCTTAATCTTAGAGCACTTCTAGCTGCAGGTTCCTGAGCAAATAGGTCTAAAGGTAATAGATTGAATATGGTCTCTAATCCTGTAGTTGGTGTGGTTCTCATAGCTCCTGTGATACCAATGCACGTCATTCTTTGTACTGTGGTTAGTATCTTGAGGTTTGTACTAGGCTGCCGTATGTCAGTATATGTCTCACAACTGCTGTGTAGAGCCAGAAAGTGACTTTTGGTTGGGCCCCCAAGTTTTTCCAAATATTCTGCTACAAGTATAGAGAGCTATCATAGCTCTCTCCCTTGTGTTTAGTCCCCAGTTATACTGTGTTTAGTCCCCAGTTATACTGCATTCCTAATTTCCGGGTTTCCGAGGGCTACAGAGGACCTAGGAGTGTTAACCACGGGAATCTCACTACATTCAAGCAACAGAGAAGTGCGTATCTCAGCTTATAGAAAAATTACAAGTTGCGTGGATATTATTGAAGCTTTGATAGTCTGTCATCAACAGGCTTATCCACTATTCACTACGTACTTATTACCTTCTTACAACTTGTAGAAAAAAGATCATACCTATCTTTTTTCACTCATTACGATTGTGTACTTACACAAAGAACACCAGTTTATGTACATACGTATATAATAAGCTTTACCTACTATCTATTGTAATTAAAGATAGAATCCAGTTTTGCACATCTATTCAAAACCAAGTATGTACTCGTACTAATTGCTGAATAGGGGAAAAAAAGTGTTTTTAACAAATTTAAATACAAAACTAATAGCTTATAATTATATGACACAACAATAAATAATTTTCCACATAAAAATTAATTTATTATACCTACATACATAACCAGTCGCACTCACTGAACTTCAAATGGCACAATATACTTGTTCAGTGACTGTTGCTGGAAAGAACATGATTAAGATCTTATTGACGCTAAGTCCAGCTTTACCAAAGTATTCTCAATGAACACTTACATAATAAACTTTCCTACTGCGTATATTTGATACACCTACATCTGGCTTACTACGACGTTGGATGCAATGTCTCTCCTGAGCCTTTTGCTCTTCTAGTTTATTTCGAACTATGTAGTTTAATTAGCATTTGCTAGTATTCAGGTTTTCAAACAACTTTGCAGGTTCAGGCATTACTAATGTTGAACTCGATTAATAAATTACGCTGTCGATCAAAAAGAATAAAAAAGTTTGTTATATTTAATTGGAAGTATGGGTACGATTTTGTAGAAATAAATAATTTTCAATAATTTTCTACGTTTACAGGACAAGAATCGAGTTCTATCGAGAAACTGCACGATCGTTTTGTGGAATTAACATTGAATTTTACTACAGTTTTAGGAGGCTTTTTGATCAAATTTATAAAGTACTAGAGGGTACCCGGCGTGCGTTGCTGCGCCCAACAAAAAGAAATACATGTTTTTTTTTATGGTAAACTGATGCCAAACCTCACAGAAACACTCTCGGGCCAATGCCGAAGATTGCCTGAAAATTTGAGCTCAATCGGTCTGGTGGTTTCGGAGTCCATACCATACATGCAAACATAGGTATATCGAGTTTTATATATAATATATCACACATACGAGTAGATTACTAATTTGTATGAATCCTTCTAGATTCGTTCACAACTCCGCCAAAATATCTCCTTAACAATATATATAGAGGTTCACTTTCTCTACAACTCATCCATATATTGCACAAGGTCATGCCTATTTTTTGGTGGCGTTTTCTTAAAAAAAAAAAAAAAAAACATTTTACTTTTTCAAAGTTATTTACGGTGGTGGTTAGGTTTTATTTAGAACATCTCATCAGAATCCGTGAACTTCAGTTACATATACTTACATCCACGTCAAATTTCACAACATTTTTTTTATAAAATCTAAAAATCGTGAATACTTCCTCTGATTGGAAAGATGTCATTTGATATCTCTTTACTGTATATACGATCGGTTTCAGACGTATTGCAATTTTCCTGTATGTTTGCTGCTACTCGTAATTACAGAAATGGTAATACAATTTTGATGTAACGTCTCAGTTACAAGGTATTTAGTTTATAAATTTTTAAGGTAATAGTCCAGTCAAACTAAGATCAATAGGGGGTGGACGTCGAGCTGTCGGCAACTCAGATGATAAGGGAACAAAGCGTTTTTTGGGTCGATGAATCCGAATCCGATACCAGAACTTCAAAACTCGAAATGATGAATTATAAATGGCGGTCAATTCACTTTTTTCATAGATTAATGAAGTAAATGAATGGATGTTAGGAAAAATTAGCATCGATGTTGTCCTTCCGGCTAAAGTCTGGAATTAGTTACAGCACGGGGAATCAAGAGCCCTTGCTCTGGACATCTCTAAGGTCTGGCATAGTGCTCTATTAAACAAGATAGCCCTTGTGGGCTACCACAACATCTCTTGGATGGACAAATTTCTTCATAACACATTAATTGAAGGGCGATGGTTTCAGGGTTCTATAATTTCACCATCTCTATTTTTATTCCATATCAACGACCTTCTGGACAAACAGCAATACGCTACGTCAGAAGCTCCAAATGGTTCAACGAGTAGGCTATAGGTCGCGTCTCAAACACATATGGTATCACAATGGACCTATTATTGGTCTAAGTGTGTTGGGTTCTTGTTTTTCTGACAGCCACTTCAACCTAACCTAACTTAACATAGCACGACCATGTATCCAAGAGCAAAGAGATACTTTACAGGGCAACAGTTCTTCCTTCTGTACAAAGCACAAGTTAAACCAGGACTTGAGTATTGTTCTTTTGTTTGGAATTCGGCCTCAAGACATTCTCTTCATCTGCTCGACAGTATACAGAGAGGAGCAGTCCGCTTAATATGAGATCCTGTACTAATCCCAATCCATTAGCTAACCGAAGACCTATGCCTTTAATTTAGATACTATCATGGCAAATGTTCCACAGACCTCAAAAGAATGATCCCTAGAAATGCGATATTTGAGCATTCTACTAGGTAAGCCATCAGGTAAGCCACCTTTAGGTCCACCTAGCAACAGTGCTGATGTGAAATTCATCATGCCCAAACCTGTTAGATACGTTCGAAAGCAGCCATGGAGCTGGCGGTTTGTCCATTTTTGTATATTCGGTACGCGTCGATGGTTGCATCTTGCCTTCGAAGACTGGTTCCATCTCTCTTGCCATGATCTTACGTTTGACAGTCTTTCTTCCAGCTTGATATCCTTAAATGAAGCTTGGGGTTCCTGAATTTTGGCATCGTAAGTCCTCTGTAGTTCACTTGCCAAGATACTTCTTGGTAGCATTCTCGCGATACGTACGAGTACAACATCAATTGACATCATCCGAAACGCACATCACACTCTGAGCGCAAGAGTTGTCACTGCGTTGGCCCAAATTGGTGCCGCATACATTATGATGGATTGTACCACCCTCGACAGAAGTAGCCTCATGTGTTGTCTGGGTCCTCCGATGTTCAGCATTATTCTGGATAAGGCTGCACTCACCCGAGCAGCTTTGTCGCACGATCTTTCGAGATGTCACCTTCCTTGTAGGCAAGCCTAGTATCGATCATCACACTAAGTTGATGACCGGTTTTGATATTATGTTGTGCTCGCCCGTCTTCTTGGGGCTGTTCACTAGTACTGTTTCTGTTTTTTTGTTCCGCCAGCTGTAGCTCAACTGATGTCAGCCACCGCCTCACTCTTTGGGTACATTCATTACAAATGTCCTCTATTTCTTCCAGGTGTTTCGCCGCCACTACAATTGCAATATCATCTGCATTTTGCCTCATTTGGGATGTTCCATAGGATAGGTCCTATTACCGCTCCTTGTGGAACTCCGCCAGACATATGGTACTGCCTTACTCCATCATCGGTGTTGAAGAGTTAGTTAGAAGCCTTTTCTTAAAATAGCTTAGCATTATTTTAATTATGAACCATTGTACCATCATTGACCTAAGGGAATGCACTAAAACTCCCCAGTTGCAGAGTTGAACGTATTTTTTTACATCCAATATTATAAGGGCACCATATTTCTTTGTGACAATAACCGGTCACACCATTTTCGACCATACTTCGTCTAAGGAGTGTAGTGGTGTTAACTCGAATGCGGTTTTAGTCCAAACTGAACACTAGGCATAGTTTACATCGTTTATTTGATCTAGGACCAAGGTATTGTGCAAATGTGTAAATGCTTTGGATACAGCACTATACTGGTTGGGTCTGGCTAAAATGTAAGCAACCTTGAATATATTTTGGTGTGGTCTACGGCGTGTAAACACTTCGAACTAATAGGTTTTCTACAATGCGATAGATGTCGCTTTTCCCAAAGAAATGTCAAAATGGCATTTAACGGAGATGGAACAAAATAAATATAATGGTTGCAATTAGACGGACGGTGAAACGCGAACATTGTACTATAAAAACAATCGTAGCTCTTCCGATAGCAGTTTTGAAGGCAACAGTGTCATCTATGGAAGGACAGATCGTAGTCAGTGTATATACTAAAGCCTCATATTGTCCCTTTTTCTCTAAACTTAAAGGACTTAGACTAAATTATGATGCTGGTCCGGACCTAATTCGTCGGTGTAAACTAGGCCATTGTCTGTTTCGAACAATAGTCAACCAACAACTGAACATCCAAAATGACATACATACATAGTTTGGACGAGAAATGTCATCTTCAGGTTAAAGCTTATAACTTTGCAAACGACTTGCGTTTAGTTAAACTTTTATGTTGTATGGACACACGAGTATGTACGAGTATAATCCAAAAAATTCTATTAATTTTTGACAGTTCGACGTATAGTCATGAGTTTCCGCACGTCTAGCTACCAGCTGCTAGACGTGCGAAAGCTCTTACATTATATATTGCCTGTTTGAATTTGCTTCCCCACAATGAAGAAATTTAGAATACTTTCCTAGTTTTATTGAAATTAGTGCGGAAGTGGTCGGCTAATAGTGCACATACCCTACCTCAGTAGCAAAACTGCAACAGTCTTGTTCTTGCCCGAGACTTGGTCTTGGTCTTACTCGTACACACTTAGTTTTGTTCTTGGACTTGCAAAAAGTGCAAGAGCAACTCCAAGACCAATTTTAATCATCACTAATAGCCTGCGGAGGGTTTGTTTTTTTCTGGTGCATTTGTTTTTTTTTTTTTTTTTTCTTTTCACTTCCCCGAGGCTGACCATGTTAACCTCTCTCAATAGTCTTCTAGGTTTTTTTTTCTTTGAGTCGCACCATCCTCACAAGAAACATTCTTTGGTCACAATGAAGAATCCCTATCTGACTGACTACAATCCATTGCGTTTTCTTTTCAAGGCGGGCTAGGAATCATGATACACACTGAAGTCATCCAACTTGAGAATTGGCAAATTAAGTGAGCTGAACTTTTCAGTAGTAGTTTGCTACCGGCATTTTCTAAGTTAAGTGTGCTTTGGGGAACTCTTTTATTCAGTTCAGCAGCAACAGTCCTGGGTTTTTGTTATTGAATCCGTACTCAAGGTGGGAATTTTTGTGTCTTGAGGGAATGTTGTCAGTAGATAGGGAATAGCGAGGTCATATGTAGATAAGGCTGGACACATAATTTATATATGTCCAGTATCTGGATACATATACGTCGACTGAGTTGTATTAAAGGGGAGTAGAGAGTGATGCAGTTAAGTTGGTTTTTAGTATGTACGAGTACTTAGTTATATTTTTGTAATACTTCAACATTTTGTACACTACCCTGTCGAAAGATTGAGAAAACAAAGGAAGTAGGTAACTCATTTCTTTGCCAATAAAAGAAACCGAACAACTATTGGATTGTTTTACAAACAAAATAAATAAATTCTAGTTGCTTTTAATGGCGCTACAGACCGGTATAGACTTGAAATTGAAACCAATGCCGTAACTCCAGGTGATTATTCCACTTCAATCGAATACCTTCTAGTTGATCTGTCTAGACATTATCGCTAACTCGTTTCTTCTTAGTCGTCTATTAGACGTTAGACAATAAAATGATAATAATACCAAAAAAAAAATACTCAAACATTTGTACAATTGTGATCGACACTCTTCCTCAATGCTAAAATTTAAGGAGCGTCATGCCTTTAGAACTTTTTGTGCGACGAGAATATTTGTATTTGAAATTTTCAAGGGCAAGGGCGAAGGTCAGATTTAAAATTAAAATAATTTATGTATTTTAGTCGGTGTCGGAGTGTCCAAGCAGCACATATAATTAGAGTTTAATTCTTTGCGATTATTATTAATTTTAATTTTTTTTTTTTTTTTTTTTCAAGAGAGAAACTTTTGCGGGATGAAACAACTGTGAAGGTCATCAGTTTGTAAGCATTCCGCATACGGCAGGCGACTCTAATGTGAATTCTACTTCAAAATTTGGTGAATATAATTACGATTACGATAGGAACTTATGAGTGACGTTTTGCATAAGTTTACTTTTAATTTATATATATGTATATTTTTGCACTAGACGAAAATTTCATGGAAATTTCCATGAGTCGGTTTTGTTTTGTATCGTTTTTTTTGAAAACAATTTTTTTCTGATTAAATAAATTCTACTTTTTATTTATTTATGAGGTGAAATACTGGCGTACCCCCCAATGATTGTAATTTGGATTCAGATAGGAAGTAGGAACATTGTAGTATTCCACCCCCTCTGTTTACCTGTATCTACCCTTAACAAATTAACTCAGATTAGAGCGATCATTGCTAGAACGATTGTTTGCTTTGATTACGTGGCCTTGATTGTCTGATGTACTTATATAGTTATTTGTATTGTTTTTTTTTTTTTTGTAAAATATCGTCGATAAGAATACTGACTGCTGACTAAATACGACTCAGTCTAATAATTAGTTTCTTCGTCTGTTGACAACAATTTACAATTCTTGATATTCAGACACATGCATGTACCTATTTATAGGTCTTGCGCTGGATATCTAAGATTATTCATAAATTATGGAATGAGGGTTCTGATTGTAAAATGAAAATTTGGTTAACGATTTATGACAAATGATACCACCTGCCCGTCTAACTTGCGCTACAAACACTGTATACCAGACAGTCTTCCACACAGATCCCAAACCAATGATGGAATCGGTGCCGGAGTCTTCTCGGGGGACCTGGACATTCACCTAGATATTCATCTCTCCTTTAACTTTCCGAACCATTGCAGCGTTTTTTTAGGTTAAAGTCACAGCTGTTTGTTAAGCCGCTGACTGACTGGCGGTTAATACTGTATCGCAAACTGATATCGTTATATATGTATCCATATATCGACAGTTAGGCATCCATCAATTCCCTAGCACCCAGTAATATAGGATCTAAGTAATCAACTATTGCGTATACATTGTCGTCCATAAGTTTTGATGTAAAACTCTTTGTCTTTTTCATTTTAAAAATCAATCTAATCACATGAACAATTTAATTGAACCTAATAAATAAAAAGACTTGGGTAATAAAATAGAGTTAGACCTCTTTTTCGTCGAAAAATGCACCTCGCACTTGCACCACTTTGGCGGTCAATCTACGCATTTTATCAATCAGCTTCTTAATAGTTTCTAATGTTATCTCTAGGCTAGTTGAAGGATCTCCCAAATAATAAGGAGAATGAGGTCTCCAACATCGGGGGAAGAGAAACACCCACAGACTATTATTGAATCAACGCCAGGCTAGATTGTTGGGACCACACAGCTAGGGAGCATCTATTCTTCAGCAGACTGCCGAACGTAGACTCTCCTTTTTTGTCTAAAAATTTGAAATTTGGACTCGTCCGTCAATAAGATTTTCGACCAGTCAGTTGATGTGCAATCCTGGTGCTCTCTGCCCCAATCTAGCCGCTTTACTTTGTTCTGAGGTCGTAGTAAAAGTTTTCGTTCTGCTACTCGAACGTGAAGGACTGCGGCAGCTAAACACCTTTTTGTCGTTATTACTGATATCTGCTTTGAGTGCGAAGCGTTGAACTCTGAACAGATTCCTGGAGCTGTAAGCCGTCGATCCCTCTTGCTTATTAATTTAGTAGTCTGGTCCTAATCTGGTCTTAAGAGTCGATGATTCTTTAAAGCGACGTATGGTATCCGTGCACTGTCGACTTCGATATGTTAAGCTTATTTGAAATAGCAAGATTATCTGCAATAGCACACAAAAATGCAATTTTTTTTTTTGACTCTTTATCGGTTAACTTTAAATACTGAAATTTCAAGACTAACTGGTGCCTGAAGATTACACAATCTGCTTTTATAGTCAAAAAATAAACCTAGTTTTCCAGAAAAATACCTGAATTGCAGATTTTTGGGAAAGTTTTGTATTAAAAAAACAAATTATTTTCGTTTTATAGTGGGTTTATGATAAGATAACGACGTTTGCATTTTTGTTTTATTACCCCCTACATCGGTCTATGCCTTAATTCCGCTCCTTTTTCTTAAAACCCTTTACCTGTTTTGAGATGTAATAATGCCTACTATCGACCCAAACATGATTTGAAAGAATTTTGTTCATTTGAGTCAAGCGTAGATAGTTAACGTATAATTGTGGAAAAAAATGGTTTGTCTGGAAACTTATGAATGGCAGTGTATCTCAACGAGATAGCTGGACATCACATTTTGCTGGGTACCAGGTCACAAGGTTCTTCAGGTACAAACATGATAGATAAAGCCAACATCGAAGCGCCAAAACTGTAGGTCCTTACCATTCTTCAGATACTGTTTACGTATTCATTTTGAATATAAATCGATTGAGTCATATCCGAGAAATAGTCAATTTTTAAGAACCAATTTAGTAAATTACCGTTATACGTATTTTCTGCCAAAAACGGGCTCTACCTCAAATCAAATATGAAATTTGATCAAAATTGTTAGAGCCGCCTCGAATTGCGAAGTTACCGATCACATATGTAAAGTTTGAAGAAAATCCGAATGGCCGTTCAGACTGCAATCGGCTATATATACATACAAATAGATAGGCAGACAGACCGACAGAACTGAGAGACCCACTTTTCTTAGCGAAAGCTTGTTGGGCGTTTAATGGAACTGGTGTGCTTCCTTTTTTATTCGTTTGTATGTCTGCAGAGGTAGAACACAAGGCGGTGTCTCATCTCCCGTTCTCTGAAGTCTTATGACGAACGAGCTACTATTTATCCTGCAGGGTAATCGATATGCAGGCCATTGCTATAGATGTCTCTGATTACTCTGAGGAAGCTTAAGCTAAATGTCGGCTGATAAATGTGATCTTGCAAGAAGACCATTGCTAAGGAGTTCGGAATGCACCGACATATATCATGTTGGCTTTGTGTATCTGCTATCAAGCCGATATTAATGTACTAAGCTGTTCACTGCAACCATCTACTGAAAGTACAGAGATTATCGTATCTGTGAATTAGTGGTGCCCTCAGGACCATTTCTTCGGACATTCTGTTATACTCCACCTCTTTGACAGCGCATCCATTCGATTTAAAGCCACCTTGCCGTGGTCCACTATACACATAGGCCACTTTACAGTTCTTATAATAATCCCGAATTCATTCCAACAAATTCCGACTACATCCTAGTTAAATTTTTCTTTACGCTATTTTTTTTAACCACTTTCCAATCGAAACGGTACTGGAAGGGTGGCGTGACTCTATGCAATGAATCCATATACTTTTAAAGTGGGTGTTCTTTTTAGGAGGTTTTTTTTTTTTTCAATATAGCAACACTCAAACAGCTGACACCATCTTTTTATTCAGTATTGTTTGGCAAATCATCATGCAAAGACTTACGTCTGAGTAGCGTTTACAATTTGTGAAACTTATTTCAAAATTCAGTGTTCAGTAAAATAATGTTTGTAGAGCGGTTTTACGGTCAATATAATCGACCAAGTGTCGGCTATTCGCAAAAGAATTGAAAAATTTCGCACTACATTTACTCTCTTGGACTCCAAGCCACCGACAAGAATGCACAGAGTGCGCACAGATGAAAATATCGACGCCATTGAGGCCAGTGTTGAGGAAGATCCAGATTCATCGATTCGTCATCGTACGCAAGAATTTGGTCTGTGTCCATCGACTTTGTGGAAGATTTTGCGCAAGGATCTTGGTTTGCATGGTTATAAGATTGAATTGGTATAAGAACTGAAACCGAACGATCATCGTTTGCGTCGTGAGTTCAGTGATTGGGCAGTTGGAAGTCGATCCACTTTTTTACCATCAAATTTTGTTCAGTGATAAGACTCACTTCTGTCTCAGTGGCTTTGTTAATAAGCAACATTGTCGGATTTGGAGCAAGGAAAATTCAAACGTGATCCATCAGCTACCGATGCACCTCGGAAAATGCACTGTTTGGTGCAGTTTATTTACTAGCGGCATCAATGGGCCCTACTTCTTCAAAAATGAAGCAAATCGAAATGTCACCGTCAGTGACGACCGCTACAGAGCCATGATCAACGATTTTTTGTTTCCAAATGTGCGTGAACATGGTCTGCAGGACATTTGGTTTCAACAGGATGGTGACATATGCCATACTGCCGGCGAAACCATCGAGCTGTGGGGGTATTCGAAGTCGCTGGTGGCTTTAGATTGTCTCTTGTCTCTTAACGAGATGACTAAGTAATTCTACATTCACCTTGGTAATTCTATCGGAAAATGGGAATCTCGGCATGTCTCTCGCTTCATTTAAGCATTTACTCAAGCTGAATGCAATTAAGGAGACCAACTGCGGGTGGGACAGTGGCATTAAGTATCAAGTCATGCGGCAAATCCTTACCCAAGCTGGACTAGAAAGGCAGTCTGTTTTCACTAAGAAGAAAGCATGTCAGCTCAACAGCAGACTGTGGGAACTCTAGGGAAGACGAGAAAGTAAAGACAATTTCTCATCTATTCTGTTCTTGCTTGGCCTTCTTTGTCAGAAAAAGGCTTCATTTGCAAGCTTTTCTTTACGACAATCTCTGCAAGCTGACAAATATGGATGTCACGAACCCCCGATGCTTTATTAGAATCTCCTATGGGTTTTTGGGATACAACTTGGGAATCCCTAGACCCTGTGGTATTACAATGAGCCTATTCTGATCTAAGTGTTTAACTATTTGTACCTAACCTAGGCGGAAAAGGTTTTTCAAAGCAATTGAAATTTAAGAAGTAAGTGTGTTTTTGAAAAGTTTAAAAATATTATATCTAAATTTAGCATCGGGGGGAATGGATAACATTGAACCTGTGATGTTGCAAGAGTCAGAAGAAGTTGTTGTCCCGTGGCTCAAGTGGATTAATTTGTGGTATCTTAGGGACACTTATCTTCGCCTATAAAGACTACCGATTAGTCAGTCGCCCATCTTGCAGGTAGACTGGTGATAAACATATTTTTATCTATATCACATATCATGGTGAGCATATGGAGGTGAAAGGTACATGAATTCACCCTGGGAATCTTTATCGATTACGAGGGGACATTCAACAATGGTCAACGCCGACTAAACACTGCTCAACTAAATGATCACTGGGATTGACCAGACAACTTCGACATCGGCAACACACATATTTCAGCTCAAAGTGTTTTTTTATGTATGTAAAGGGTGGTCGAAGGCGTTAACAGCCCAATACAGGGCCTGGTCTAGCTTCTCGCAGCCACTCGTGCAGTGCGCCGCACGAATGGTTGGGACCTACAGTTTTATATCGTTTCCGAAGGACAATTTTTTCGATTGAGAGAAGCTTCTCATGACAATTTTTACTCTCGAATGTTTGTCAGACGTTCTCGAGAGGTGGGACCATGAGAAAACTTTTTTTTTTTTTTTTTTATGATTCGAACCTTGAACCTTCCACTCACGCACTTACCCACTGAACTACGGCGCCCACTAATCATACAGTTATGCCTTTATTTTGTCTTGGCTGGAAGTTGATTGAAACTGACTACTTGACTGCAGTACCCTTGATAAACATATGTATGTACACCCCGCGCAACAAAAAAAGCCGCACATGGTAATTTTTAACAAAATGGAAGAAATCTAATAAATGATGACTAATCACTGCGTAGTCACTTTGTATTTTTGATGTTTAACATTTAAGTTAACACATTCCCCAATTTGACAATACATTTCGTAGTCTAATTGAAAAAAAGTAATGATCGTGAAGATCAGACTACAAAATATCAGATATTACCCAAGTACTATCAATATACATAAATTAAAAAAAAGAGCAACAATCTGAAAAGCAAATTTCTTTTTTCATATTTTTATTAACTAAGAAACCTTTTTACATAATTAAAGACTTTCATAATACTAAAAAATGATTCAAGTATTTCGTAGCACCACCCTTCGCCCTAAAAACGTCATGAACCCTGTTTGGCATGGAGGCATAGAGATTACCGAGGTAATTGTTATTAATTTCATTGAACCACACTTCTTCAATGATGCTCTTTAGATGCTGCATGGTTTTTGATTTTTTATCTTGGATCTTCTTACCCATAAGAGCCCAGACATTTTCGATGGGGTTGAGATCTGGACTGTTTCCCGGCCAAATTAGGGATTCTATTCCTAATTCTTCTTTCAAAGTTTTAATCTGTGGAGGAAATTTAAAAATTAAAATCATAAGATTTTCAAAACACCCATAAATATGAAAAAAAAAACCTCGAATTACTCACAGATTTTGCTCGGTGGCAAGGTGCTGAATCATCTTGAAAAATTGGTTTTGATGTTTCTGCTGTTATCATTTCCATACTCGGTACAACACCATCTAAGATAATTTGTTTGTACTGCATGGCGTTAACAGTGTCCTCGAGCATAATTAGACATCCAACTCCGATTGCGGTGATGCATCCCCACACCATAACATAAGGAGAATGTTTTACGGTGTGAGCTATGCATTCGTCGCTGTAGCGTTCCCCTTTTCTACGACGAACTATCTGCTTCCCATTCGGACCGATTAGGTTAAACTTGGACTCATCAGAGAACACCACATTTGACCAATCTTGAACACTCCAGTTTTGCCTTCCCTTAGCCCAGCTAAGGCGCGTTTTCTTCATTTTGCTGGTCAGAAGTGGCTTTTTCGCTGGTCTCCTTGCTAGCAAACCCATCTCGTTGAGACGATTCTGGATAGTTCTGACGCTAACTTCAGCCCCAGAAGCTTCTCGCAGGTCAGCTCTTAACTCCGATGCATTTTTAAACCTGTTTCTCAAGCTTAGCCTCTTCAGTTCCCGGTCCTCCCAAACAGTGGTACATCTCTTCAATCCTGTGCCAATTTTTCTGTCCAGATTGTGATCCCGACGATATTTGTTACAGAATATTCTTACAGAACTCTCATTGCATCCAATTTGTCGAGCAATTTCACGAAATGACTGATTCTGTTTGGATAAGGCAACGATAACTGCCTTATTTTCTTTACTCAATTGTACCCTTTTAGACATCGCGATATACTCTTTTCACTTTTATTTAAGAAATACAACTGCATGCACTGTTAAATACTGCCAGAATGAATTCCGACACATTCCAAAATGTGCATTACCTAACCCGGAAGCAATAAAATATTCGGCGAATCCCTTAAAAGTAATTAGCGCAAAAAAATGGAAAATCCGTATGCGGCTTTTTTTGTTGCGCGGGGTGTATATGGCACACCACTAGAACCCATTGTCCAGTCTTCGAATCTGTGCGTCACTTGTTCGGCATATGTTCCGCTCTGGTTGCCAGAAAATTGAGGCAACTTTTGGGAATCGCTTAACTGATAAGCTGAGAAATCTCACAAGACACATTGTCTTACCTGGGTGTATCATTCTTGTCGGTTTCTTAACAGGTGCCCATAGAATTCTACTATTTTCACAATACAATCAACTGTCTGCAGAGATTGTCTGCATTTCAATCTTCCTAAGCTTTAATAGAGCAAAGTAACTGATATTTTACGATATCTATTTCGCCTGAAAAGACCAAAGTCATTTCGTAATGAGAGTATTATGAACTCTCCTCACCACATCACGACGACCGCCAATCGAATGATATTTCAAGAAATTCAAATCGAAATATCTGTACGTGCCATTTTAAAGACCAAAGTCGCACAGTCGTCGAAGGGTTTAAATCGACAGACTTGTGCGCATTAACATTTAAATTATTATTATTGTTATAATAGCTTTATATCTCCTGTACAATCTACCTAGTAAGCCAACAGCTAAGAGGATAGATAAAAATAGAAATCTCCTAATTAACAGAGTTATTGGGTTCATTATTCCAAGTCGTTTGAATATATTGCTTCGCCTCGCCTTTAGGTCTAAAATTACTTTCGAAGAAGTCTCGACTATACACAGAAATTCTAAGTTCATCATTAAGAATCAGTTTGAATTGATCAATTCAAATGCAAAAGTATCGTTGTCCGATTTTATATGGAAGTCCAGATACATTTGGATAGAGCTAATGTTGCCTGACCGCCCATTTAAATTTGAATATTTTAAAGTTTCTATTTTTAGCTGGTTATTCGTTTTTTTTTTCGAATTGAATGATTGAAATATTTGAAATTGTTTAAGCGTTTTGCCAGTGACTTTCTTAAATTTAGAACTAAGGTACTTGAGTTCATTTGACATTTATTTCTCCAATTATTTAGTTTAATTTATATTAAATGGATTTTTTTGGTTTCTTATATTTTCAGATAAAACAAAATTAGCACGCCTTATACTTTTTACAAAAGTTCAATTAGAAGAGATCAGCATTCGAATTGGTTGGTTACGACTGAAATTATTATTGTTATTAGTTTTTTTATTTGAGAAGTGCAACGCGGAAGAAGGAAAATCTTGTGATAACCAGCAAAATGGACTCATTTGCCAATCAATGGTCGACACCTCCACGACCTACGGATGATGGTGGTTTACAAATGGATCTAGTTGCTGAGCTGCACGATGGCGGATTCGAACCCCAGACTAGGGCCAGATCGAATACTTGGCCTTGTCCAAGACCAGAAAATTTCGTTGAACCAATAGATGACTTGGATAGCACTAAAGCGAGTAATCAACATTTATCTGGTGGTAAGTTTAAGTTTTAAGGTTTCTAAGGTTTGCCATTAAAATTGCTTACATAGGAAACATTTTTATGTTGCTTTTCCTCTCGAGAAGAAAAGTTATTGGAATTGAATGTACAACCTTTATTAACCACATTCATTAAGGTAACAAGAAAATCGACATTCATCATTTCTTCCTCTCCCCCAAAAAGAAATCTCCACTTCTGGCTTTGCCTTTTAACGACCTAAATAATCTGGCACATACGGATGTCAGGAACGTACGTCGCTTCGTTAGGAGCTCCTACTGGTTCTGCAGATAGGACTTGTAAATTGTAAGATTCAAAAGACAACCTTTATTAACCATATTTATTAAAGTAAAAAAAAACAAAACAAAAATCCACATTCACAATTTTTCGAATCTAACCTAACCATCTATGATATATAAAGCTATGTATATTTTTGTTTCAAACAAATATTAGTTTTAAAATAAATAAATATATTGCGGAAATAACTTATATAGGGCCATGTGGATCTAACTTCCCGAATGGTAGGCACCTAAAGTTTTACTGCCTGATCCGAAACCGAACGACGAAATTGAGAAGCTTCCCAGTACAACTCTACTCTCGGAGGTTTGTCAGGCATTCCCGAGAGGTGGCACCTTAATTTTTTTTTTCTGTGTTTGTTAGTGCAATTCAAACTTGAACCTCCCTCTTAGTAGTCCAATGTACTAACCACTGAAACACTGCGCACAGGACTAACAATAAAGTCAAAAACAAGACCGCAAAGCAAATGCACTTTTTATAACATATTGCTTGATCCATAGCTTGTAACATTGAGAAATAGACTCCGATAGACTACGCATATATTTATTTGTGATCAACGTCGAAAGTTAAATCGATCTAACCATGTCCGTCCGTCTGTCTGCCTATATGTCATCATTTTTTGGGCAGTACAGGGGTAAACAATTTCGAAATGCGATCACAGACACTCCCACTTGAAAATATTGTCTAGGTAAAATACGTAGACGTAAGTTTTCTCTACATTCCGCCTATACATTATACATGGCTACGCCCACTTTTTGGGGGCGTTTTCTCTTTTCTTTCTATTTACAGTGATGGTTAAGTTTAATTGTGAATGTATTATCAAAATCCGTGAACTTCGGTTATAAAATTTGGCAGCCATCCAAAATTGTAGTAACAATTTTGTGATAAATTTTCTTAAAATTCCTTGAAATATCCTTCGTACGAAAGATGTCATTGCATTTATTTTAAAAACTTTATAAGGGGAGAGTTTAGAAGATGTAGGATAAGGTATCATACGACCCCTTCTAGATAGATTTCCTTGTACTTTTTCTTACACTTATAGTCCAAATATTTCAAATTCAAAATTTTCATTTATTCTGATATTACTTGTATGAAGGAACATACACGAAAAGTGGCTCTGCCAATTCTGTTTGTACGTACGACTATAGCCTAAATGACTGGTCGGGTTTACTTAAAATTCCATGTCATGAAAATATACTAAATCAACTGTACTTTACTAATTACTGTTTTCGAAAAAAATTAATCAATTTTCTCGGATAAGGCTCCTACGACTCCAAATTTGATTTTTGATATGAGGTGCATATTTGTTTTCAGATGCAAAAATTCATATAACGTACAATTTCTCGGATATTTTTCAAATGAAGTTTAAAAACAACATCTAAGCAATATTTAACATATACAAGGGCATGTCATGCACAAGTTTTGGAAATTGCAAATTCTTCTTTTCTTTCTTTTTTAACAGATTTTTTTTGAAAAAAAAGAAAAACAGTTACATACTTATTAACAATTTCGTTAAATTTCGACTTTGAGTAATTTGCTAAACAATTAGGAAGTGTAACTCAATTGTGCACTTTATTTCTTCAGACAAAATGCAATAAAAGTTATTAGAACTTTTTCGGTTGTAATTACAACATAGGTACATGTGTAGCTATTAGTAGGCATTAGTATAACAGGTCAAAATAAAAAGCTTTATATATTATATAAAAAAGGGGCTTCAGGAATCTAATACCGGCTATTTGTGAACTTAATTTGTTAGTAACATATTGCACTTCTTTTAATTTTGAAAAATTATTTTTGAAAATTGGTTTGTTGAAACTTACTTAAATGTTCTAGAAAAATGGTTGAAATAGGTAGAGTGATTGGGTAGAAAAAGCGTGTCCCAGATAAGGTTGGCTACTCACTTTCTGTAAATGGAATTAGCTCTCTTTTTGATTGTTCACGATCACCTTTCGCAAGACTACACACATTCCAATGACTCTTTTGTATATCATTTTTAAGGACTTGATGTCTATTAATTTCGGCACGAGTCGTATCATTAGTGTTATAAACAAAAAGTACTCATTCTCGTAGTAAAGTAATCGCATACTCTAAAAGTAGCAACAAATAAGAGGATGCAATATTTGTTGCCCGCTCAAGAATACCTGAACGGAATTTGATGTACTATGAATGTACATGCGTCTGGTTGAAAATCATCAAAATCGGATGAAGACATAGTAAGATTTGGTAGTATTTCAATATGTTTCAAGCACTGTTTGTGCCAGAAGATTTATTATAATTTTCTTTTTACGTCTTCCTAAATTTACATGGTCTAATTTAATTTAATTTTTTTTAAATTGTTCGCATTTCAGGGATATAGGGAGAAGAGGGCATCGCTATTTTGTTTAAAATGGTTGGTTGGTTGCTTTAAGAGGGTGAGCTTATGTACTTTATTTAGGCCTCCATTGGGCCCGTTGTGTTCCCCTCATCTGCGTAACTGTAAGGAAAAAACACATCATGTTTTAGGAATTATGTATTGAGAGGATTTAGGTCTAGGGATCATGGGTAGTATCAACTATATCGTATAGTGATCGGGGAATCGTACTGTTCGTCTAGCGAACTCCAGTATATCCCCGATTCCTTTCTTATTGAGGTGTGTAATATCCGGAATCCTTGGAGATCCCAGAATTTTCGGCCTTAGCCTCGCTGTAGCGAGGCAGTGACTGAGGAAGTGTTCTATATCTTCCTCCTTCTCTTCACAGTTTTCACAGATTGCTGTATTGTATTGTTTAAGATACTTTATTTAACATTTTTTTTATATATATTTTTGGACTCCTTTTAATTTGGTATATCGCATAATGGGGTGTGCCCCCAAAAGTCCCCCCACGAAAATATTATGTACAATTTTTCCTGATTGTTTTATAATTTTTAACAAATATTATAGAATCTTTTTTTTGTTAGAAAGTAGGCGTAGCTGTCACAATTTTTAACCGAAGTTTATGTATTTTAATATGATTTTCTAAATAAGGTTTAATTCTCACTATAAATGGCTTTAAAAGAGCTTATTTTATTTCTTTTTTCTTTTTATCAAAAACGTCATGAAAAGTGAGTGTGGTTCTATACAATGCATGGACGAATTGTAGAAAATATCAACGTGTACTTTACAGAAAGACTTTTTTCACAAATTATGATAATATGTGAAAGATATATTTATCAGATGTGCCGCAGACGACTTGAGGAATTGGAAAAATATTTTTATTTTTTAACAACTTTTTCGAAATTGCAACTTTGAAAAAATACAAATTTCTCGAAAACTGTTCATAGAATTTTGATTAAAATTCATATCTCAGGTAATATGGATGTTTGCGTTGAGATTGCATACTCAGTTTTCTACTAAAAATTCATATAACGGTACTTATAAATTTAAAATTTTAAAGCATTTTTCAAAAATTAAAAATGTTTCGTCCTCAATGAATTTTGCCTAAATCTGATTTACAAAGGATCTGCACATATTATGGAGTTTGAAATATTAGTAAAAATTGTGCGAGGAATAGAATTCTTCAATAGGAATTTGTTTTTCAGTTAGAACTTTAGTTAGATTAATGGATTTTAATTTCAGTTGCCGTTTTAAGTACATTTAAGGAAACTTTTGACATACATCATTCATACATATTATCTATATGTATTAATAATATTAAAAAAAAATCGTTTAGTGGATTACAATACTGAAGCTGAAGCGTAAGACGTAGCAGGAGAGATAACAATAGTTTTACTTATATGAGCAGAAAAATCGATTTATACATTTAGTTTTTTTTTTTTTTTTGTATTCGTTTTACATACAATATTAATTTGGTCTGTTTTAGATTCACAACAAGCTGTGTCTCAAAATGTTGGAGCTTCAAAAAAGAATTCATCAAGACGAAATGCTTGGGGTAATTTATCATATGCAGATCTGATAACTCATGCAATCGGATCAGCTACGGATAAAAGACTGACATTAAGTCAGATATACGAATGGATGGTCCAGAATGTGCCATATTTTAAAGATAAAGGAGATTCAAACAGCAGTGCTGGGTGGAAGGTAAGTGTTTTTTTCTTTTTAAATTGGTCATGTAATTGTAATATTATATATTTTCTAAAAAAAAAAACCTCTGTATACTTAATTTTGATAAATATTGACAGAACATTTTTTAACGCGGAAACACACAAAAGTTCTGTGTTTGCTATATGTAGCTTAAGGTGACAACTACTTCAGATGTGTGTAACGAAGACTGGGTGGTAATGAACACAGTGTACCGGAATCAATCAATATATTCAAAACAAAGTGCACAAACAGTGAACTATTCTACAGGTTTTAACCGCAGTTGATATAAATAAACAAAAAATTGAAAATTAGACATCGCCCAGTTGTCTAAAACAGATAGACTATAATTTTATTTTATCTCTACAATGCTTTTTTATACTCGTACACGTACATACATACCTTCTTGTACATATGTACGAGTATAAAAAAAAAATCAACTTCAATCGTAAATTTAATTTAAACAAAGAAAATGTAAACAAACACCAGGTGCACTTTGTTGATCAGTTGAGCGCCAGTTGTTTGATAGTTAAGCTGTTATTTAATAGTAATTCTAAAATACTAGCGCCTGTGTTTTTGTTAAACTTGGCATGCGATTAAATGATACTGGAGCCAAATTGTCTCATCCGCCAACGTACTGCACGTCACATAAAAATTAATATTTAGTATTGGTATTATGAAACCAGCGAACGTAGGTATATCATAATGACTGACTTAATTTGTCATTATATTTTCCAAACTAGACAGAACAGTCTTTTTGAACAGCTTGCATTCTCTAAACAATTGTATACTATAATTCAAATCCGTTGGTTCATATGACTTACAACTTACTGTAGCTGTATGTCTAAAAAATGTTGTGGTTTATTATGAACATCGTGGCTGGTCGTACGATTAGGCTATAATCGAGTAGCTGCTAATATATAACATAAGTGGGGTATCAGCCACCTCGGCGATGCTCGGTCTGCAAATATATAATAACTAAGTTCGCCTATAACTTTTTACCATCCATGAAAAGAAAAACACTAAAGAGAAACTAGGCTGGGTATTTGCCTGCCTGCCCTTGAGGCTGATGTGCAGTCCAGCTTCTAGAATGTTTCCAGCTAACGCCAAATCTGTCTACTACTCGTAACATGGTGCGATTAACCCACTGATTGCTGATTGCATCCAGCTTAAGTAACAATTTGCATGTAGTAAGAGACATGCTTGGAGTCTCGTCGTTCGACAGAATCCATAGACTTGTGCTTTTGTTTCGGATGTTTGTCAAACTTTTGCGAAACACGATTTTTGTGTTTTCTGGGGCTTGAAGCCTGAGTCTCCTACTCAGTGATCGCGTACTTAATCACTGAGCCACGGCGCCCACAATATAAATCTTTCTTTATAGTCATTACCTCCGCCTGTAATGAATGAAAAGAGTTGCTAATAAATACAAAATCCATTAAAGAAACCTACCCCACCATCAGTTTTGGAACATTTCCGTAAAGAAATGTAGCGATACTTACGATTTGTACGTACTTGTAAAGTTGTTCGAAAGTCCGTCTGCGTAAGGTTCTACGCTGTGATCTGTGATGTAAGTGTTATGAAAGAATACACATTTGCAATTTGCATTAATTAAACCCTAAAAAAAATCCCAAAATCCACCCTGTGTTTTGAAAATCGAAAATTCTTTCCCGCTAAGTTCCATCCCGTGGTATGTACTTTAAGTGTGTGTATGGAAATTCTGAAAAGACACACATAAATTTAAAAAAAAATGTTAACACACCTTGGGAAGTCTTTTTAAAAAAGATTATAAAAAATGTTTTTTTGTAGCACCTTATATTTTGAAAACCAAAAATCGGCTCTCTTAAGGTTATGTCCTGTAGTCTGTACTGTAATTGTGCAGAGCTTTGTCTGTGTGAAAATAAATACATGCACGTTTGAAACTTGTATTTAAGGAATTAGAAAAATGTTCTTCGAGATACCCTGTATTTTGAAAATCACAGAATTACCTCCTTTCCAAAGTTTCACTTTTCTAGGTAATTTGGGGGCTTTTGGGGGGTTCGGGAAGGAACATACACGCAAAATAACGGAATTGCACGAAGATATCCGCATGAGATGAAACTTCAACGAAGTTTTGTGCCTCCAGCTGATTGATTCTAACATATGTACATATTCCGGACTTTCACGCAAGAATTGATCATTAGACGCATACTGTTCACAAACCGTTTTCTGTCAATATATTGCCTTGTGGAAATACTTTAGAGATAATATCGAGCAAATTCTATGAACACAAAAATGATACTGAATTTTTCTTTCTTTAAAAATGTCATGAAAATACCACACTTTCATGACGGGCATTCAAATTTCTGTGTCAGTAGAAACTAGTTCAGTAAGAATCATTTGATAATCCAATTTATTATAATTTGTGAGTTTTTAAAATCAAAGCAATTTTTTCCATTTACATGGCCATAATCCAAAGAATGTATTTCAGACTTTAAAACATTTTTGTTACCAATCCAGTATAAGCGCAATGGCGCCATATTTTGCTTAATTACTTTGATTCAAATTGAGAAATTTAAGAATTTTTTATGAGAAAGTGTTATATATAGATTTTGGATAAATCATGCAGCTAAGGGTTAAAACGTTAAAGAATTGTGTTCTCCAAAATATCCATTCTTTGTTTTCTTAATAATTGCTTAATGCCCGTATGTTGAAAACTCACTGTTGCGTCAAGGACGGAAGATGTAGATCAAGTCAACAAGTCAACCGGAAGTTATTGCATTGAATAAAAAGCAATATTATGGTCAACAATAGTTTCACAGTTTTGGGACGCCAGCGAAAACATCAGATTATAAGATCAAACCATCACCGTACAATTATACAATAATAAGATAATTGAGGGGTCATATGAAATAAATTAATATTAAATAAGTATTTGAAAATCAGCTATTATAGTTTTTCTGGGAATATGATTCATTATGGGAATATCTCTTCTTCTCTATATCTACACTCATTTTGGAATGCATACTTTGTGGTTGTCCGCTATAGAAACTAAGTAGGTTGACGATACGCCAAATATTGTATATCAATCGATTTGTAATTAATAATGGAAGCTAACAGAAGTAAATTAAGGATCCAAAATCCATTTTTACTTACACCTCATAAGGGCAAGTATGGATTTCCTAAAAAATTTCGATTTCGAGATATTAATCAAACTTGCCATTACTGGATAGAGAAACTCAAAGAGTTGTCTCTCAACTTTATCTATCTGTCTTTATGTATGACCGACTACAGCCTAAACGGCTGGACGGATTACCTTCGAACTTCAAGCTGGGGTCTGTTCAATTCGAGTCGAAATCGAAATTTCCATTCTAACCCTGAAATTAATGGTACGGCTCATACTATTTTGTTAAAATTTTATATTTGAGATATGGTGAATATGACCTATCAGATGACGTAAAAAAAAACTGCGCATAACGGTCCTTAACAGCAATGACTCGATCGATTTTGTTCAAAAATAAATATATATAAGCAATCTTTGACATATGCAAAGTTATGCCGCACCATAAATTTTTTCACTTTTTAACTTTTTTTTTCAAAAAAATTCTTCAACAATTTTGTTTAAATTTCAAATCTGTTTGATTTGCAAATAAACAAAATATGTGCATATGGTGCAAGTACGTGCCACCTAGTCATGCACTTTATTTTGGCTTGTAAACCCGTTTTACTTTACACGCATCTATGTGACTTCAAAATGGTCGCATCGTGGCTATATTTGGTAAACCAGGCCTCAGGAGAGTGCCTAATGGATTTTTTGCATGGGGAAAACCGGGCAGAATTTTCGGGGCTTCGTTAGTACATTCAAACAAAGTGAAATCGGTAGAATACTTATTACGACGCAAAATGAGAAAAGCTTGACAATATTACTTAATATTTAAGTTTCTTATTAAATAAAATAAAAAACAATTCAACAATTTTTTTTATAAACAAAAGCCACCCTTCTTCATAATACCATCGATGCGAACCAAATCTCCTATTTCACTTGTAGAGAAACAGACCGGACCACGATAAATCTGCTGCCATGCTTAATTGTTCGCACCACATAATCAGGCAGCAATTTTAGTTTAGCAATTAATGAACGTAAATCCTCCCGCAATCATTGGATTCCTCAGCCCAAAGTATTTTTTTTATTAAGACTTTTCAGTCCGATCCTCATATGACGATTCTAAACGTTTCTTCTTATTTGAAGGTCAAAGCAATGATTTTCTCACGTTCAAAGGGACCAGCTTCTTTCAAACGTCTTTTAACTGTGGTGAGAGATACAGGTTTGGACCGATTTTTGTAAACCTTTGTACAAATTGTTGGTGCCGTCTTTCCGTTTATTTTTTTTGCTGGTCGTTGCACTAAGCCTTCCTAAGTGTCGTCTGTCTTGATAACTTTCGGTTTAAGTATATACATAGCTGAATAGCACGATAAATTCAACTCTTTGATATATTCATCTGAGGGGCAATAACTCGCTCGGACTTTCCTTCGTTATGGAGAATGATTGCAGATCGCGTTTTAACACTGCTTTTGTGCGGTTTTTCCATTGCCGGTGTGTTTTTACTCAAGGAACAACAAAGTACGACTATGTGGTCACTTGGGATAACACTGACACATTGACTTTAAACACAAGCAGAACGAAAGTAAAGCAGCGCAACGCATCACAAAAGCACTAGCGATGACAACGGCTGAGCGATTTCAGCTATCATTATAGATAATAGCGGTAGGTTGATAATACCATTCGTTGTAGCGAGTTTAACAGCTGAAAACACTGTCATCAGTATGTTTTGTTTTTATTTAGGAGATATTGGCTGACAGATGATTCTGGTTCATTTTCCGACGTCAGCTACGTCAAGTTAGTGGGAATTTCATATCTGTTCATTTATCACGTAAAGCTTTGTTCCCATCAACGAAAATTTCAACATTTTGTCGAATTTCGCCAAATGCTAAACGCAATTCGGAAATTTCCCATAAATTTGTGGGGGTTGATAATTAATATAGTATAGTGCATTTTTTTCAAAACATCCGAACAAAGAAAACAGTACAAAAGGAAAATGATTTATTGTGATTTTTTGACAGTTGCTGTCAAAACAAAATTCGAATAAATTTATTTTTTCGGTACGAATGCATTTTAGCATTTGCGAAATTTTATATTCGAAAACTGCCTTAGCGAACAAGGTACATATGTATAACTCAACCACCTCGACTTTGTTCAATATTGATGTTTGTTACTATACGTTGAATATGATACCTTTTGCTTATATGCAGTGCTGTCCCTTAAAAAAAAGTGAAAAATCTTAAGAAAATTATACAATTTTCATGCAAATTTTATTCAAATCTTTAATACTGATCAGAGAGTGCTCTAAGGGCTCTAAATAGACTAACCGAGTACTCTGAGCCACAGTTTGCAAAATAAAAAATTTGGCATTCAATTTCAGAAAATAAATTTCGGTAGGTAATTTATTAAATTGAGTAAAATTGCTGATTATGCTTAAAATGTATTCGAAATAAACATGTCAGAGAGTTCGGTTTAGTTTAGATTAAAAAAAGAAGTATGCCTAATGTAACAATTTTTGATAGTTTACGTTAAGATTTTATGACATACTCGTAACTCCACAATTTCGACTCTGTTCAATGTCGATGTCGAGTCGGGGTGCTTGTTACGCATATGCAGAATGCAGTGATGCCAAATCAGAGATGCCTAAACTTTAAAAATCTTAAAATATGGCATAACTGTAAATGTCACAAATCTACTTAAGATATTACCGGTTCGTCATCACTGCGGCCATACTGCATGTCTTTTTCTTATATGCAGTGCTGCCACTTGTCAAAAAGTCGTAAAAAATTAAATTTGTTTATTATAATTTTTCGTGATATATAATTAAAATAAAATAAATAAACCTTTTAACTCCGTATGGTATTGCAATTGCAGCTCATAAGGAACCGCCAATCCAATCAAAACCAGTTCATACTTTCTCAATTCGTATCTAATACCGAATCTAACTTTCGATAAACGAGATGTACCCGTCTGCATCGTGTGTCCCCATTGACACCGTCTTCGTCGTTGGCGGCGGGCGGTCGGTGGAGGCATAACAAAAATGATTGTCGAACTAGTTTTCCGTTTATTTGTTTACATTCTGCAGTCAAGTTCATGGTCGGTTATTTATTCGTTTTCATTTCTTCTGCGTTATGCCGTTAGTCGTGTTGTTTTGTTATTGTATTATAATTGTATTTGGTGTGCTCTTTACATCCACGGCATAGTGCTTGTATCTGCGTGCGAATGCGATTGTGCTAAAGGCAGTTGTAGCGCAGCGTAGGACACTACTTGCCATCCACTGTCACGGCCGTCGTGGAAACGTAGTTTGCTTGCCGCGCAAACTTTGTGTGCAGATACAAAGATTACCAAATGAACACCGTCTGACACTCATTAAACGCAACTATCGAGCAGGTCAGAGGGAGACAGAGGAAGAGATGGGGTTCTGCCCCACACTACACAGTCGTGCGGTACGGCAAAAGTCCATAAAACAACGTTAAGTGTCGTTAGTTATATAATGCCGGCAAAAAGTGCGCGCTGTTTTTATTTTTTACTTTTTTTTTTTTTTGTTATTATTATTTTTGCATTAATTTTGTTGTATTCTGTCTATTTTGCCTTTTTACGCATACGTGCTTAGCAGACTGAACGAATATTGTAGAGTAGATAATTGGGATAGTTACCCTGGGCGCTCTCGGTGAAGAGGAATGTGTTGCTACTCGTATGGCTACGAAAAGTATTATGCAAGTTTTGGACTTATGTAGCTTTTGCGGGAGTGTTGAATTGATTGAAGTATTATTTAATATCTGGTTGATGGAAGTAACTTTTAATATTAAAAGGCAATTAGCTAGTGACAATAGTGATAATACCTGTCCATAACGTTTATAGTCGTTGGTGGATATAGTAGAATGGTGGAGCTGGCATTGGATTGTACATTAGATCGTTGGATGATTTATAAAACAATAACTCCTCCACCAGCTTTTAATGTGACGTTGACCAAAAATAAATTAATGAGTAGTCAGAAAGGTATGTTACGAGTACGTCTACAAAATTGTGTGCGGCGGTGTGTAAGACTGTCACAGAAAGTGCGCCACTATAGATTCGTTAACTACTTCAAGAAGTCGCATCACGTTTTCCGAACTCGACTGATTGAACGGTTGATTTGTGGGTGTGTGTATGGGAGTTATGATAGGCATTTGCAATTTATTTTTTATTTTATTTTTGTTATGTAAAACCAATAGATTGTTGGCATTGATTGCTTTTAGTTAAATGTTGCAGTGATTTGTTTAATAACTAAAGGGTGGCTATGGAATGTCTTAGAAGAATACATTTAATCTTCTTTATACGAATAGTAACATACATAATGTACATCAGTTAGTACGTATTAGTACAATAAGGATCAAACAAAAATCTGCAGAGTCCAATGGCAAAAACAAAACTTCAGCTACGTACCTAATACGTAGTAATTACAGGGTACAAGGCGCGGCTGATAAGTTCGCGGCTGATAAGTTCGCGGTCTAAGGCATTAAGTGAAAGAAGAGATTCAATTAAAAAATTGTATTTCTCAATATAATCTCCCTCGAGTGAAATGCATTTCTCAAATCGTGCATACAGTGCTTTAATATAACCGACCAAATATTCTTTTTCTGTGTCTTCAAAATGACTTTCTACAGCCACCTTGATCTCGTTTTCATCTGCAAATCTCCGACCTCGTAACTAAAAAAAGGAAAAAGTCGCTCAAAGTCTCATCTACAGTTACGATTCGGTTGCAAATTCCGCCGACATTGTCCCCACATAACTCCAAAAAAATCTGCGCAGCACTCCAGACGTCGTTGCTTGTCGAACGGCGTGAGCATTTTCGGTAACTAGCGCGCACAAATTTTTTTCATGTTTAAATGCTCGTGCAAAATTTCTCCAATTCGTTCTTTGCTGATGTGCAACTCGTCCGCTATCTGCCACATTTTTATTCTTCGGTCGGCCAAAACTAATTTTTCAACTTTTCCGGCGTTTTCTTCCACTAACCACTGACACAGGACGCCCTGGGCTCTCTTGCCCTAGTTGAAATAAGCGAACCCAATTGTTGACCATGGTATACGAAGGTCCAGAATCCTGAAGAGTCGATGCCATGTCTACGAAAATTTCTTTAGGCGATTTTCCTTTTTTCAAGAGGTATTTTATCACGGCACGATGCTCAAAATTACGAGAATTTCCGATTTCGGGTGACATGGTGATGATTATCCCACCACAGATAATAACAAAATGAGTTTTTTATTGTAACGAGGTGATATTTAAACTACTAAAAAGTGCCGCAATTAGTGCTATCACTCGAGATGACTCGTAGTTGAGTATCTCAGGCCGCGAATTTATCAGCCGCCCCTCTAACTCATGTTACATTTTACTTGGAAACTAGCAAATAATCTCCACCTAACTATCCTATATATTGCAATATAAATTATGAAACACTTTATATTATATGTCTAAGGGGACTAATTCAGTAAAAGAAACTACTTGTTACATTAGGCGACATAGTACTCTCCATCTATCTTAATAAGTTTCAAACGTTGTTCAGATGAAAAAAATAAGAATTGTAGAACAAGATGGTGGATTTGTTATAGTGCTAATCATTGACGTTAAACCTTAGTAGGTAAGTCTTAAAATTAATTTTTAAAAATTCAAAGCAAAAGTAACTCACGTTACTTCATGAGTGTGTTAGTAATAAAAAAATTGTTATATTTTGAAATAATTGTGTTGCTAGTAAAGATATTTCATACTAAATTCGATATTACTACATTGACCATGAAAAAAACGTTACCGTTTTCAAAATCATATCGCAATTTTATGGAATTTAAGTAATTCACGTTACATGAACTCAGTAATTCACGTTACATGAACTCAGTAACTCACGTTACATGAACTCAGTAACTCACGTTACTTTATGAGTTTATCGCATAACATAGAAACGTGTGTGTGTGTGTTAGTAGGTATTCTATACTAAATTTAATATTACTATATTGACCATGAAAAAAGTAACTTTTTTCAAAATCATATCGCATTTTCATGGAATTACCCAGACGAGAATGGGTATCTAGAGGAGCACATAGGCGCCCTTGTGCTTTTACACGTATTGTGTATCTGTAGAGAGAAGATTTTGATCTTGGCACTTAGATTAGGTATTGAAAAAAAAAAAAAAAAAAAAAATAGAAATAGATTAGATTTGATTTTATTTATGCTCTTCATTATAAATTATATGAATGATATACAAAAATTAGAAAAGTATAGCTGTCTGCCTCGTTGATAATAGATAACAAAAGGTTGTTTGCCTATTTCGAACAATGAAGTTTAAATACAAATTAACAATTAATACAAATGGAACTCAAATGGATAGTTTTACAAATATTACTAACTTTACTACACTCAAATCATGTGTCCCCTTAAGGGTCTTGGTGTATCAACCACGCCTACGCGCCATCGTGTTCGGCTCCGGGCGATGGCTTGTCGGACAATACAATTTTCGTCTTTATGTACGGTGTCACCAATCCATTGCCACTTTCGCTTTTGTAGAGTCACATCTATACGTTTCTGGCCCGTTCTGTCATAAAGCTGTTCGTTTGAGATACGATTTGTCTAGAATACTCGTAATACGACAGCGGTTAACAAAAGTTTGCAGCTTTTTTGTGACATTGAGGCTCACTTTCCAAGTACTGCAGCCATATAACAGCACCAATTCCAAATTAGAGCGGTCAGTCGGAACAGTCGCAGTTTGGTGCTTAGAGAACATATTTTAAACAACATACCGAATGCAGCCTTAGATTTAGCGGCTTAGCGGCTGCTAACTTCTTAGTCGCTACCACCGTCAATCGAGACCATACTTCCAAGGTAACGGATATTATCTACTCTATCGATATTATCTATAATGAGTTCAAGGGAAGAGTAATGATTTTAGTTTTAGCGCGGCTAATCCTCAGTCCTACCAAGCTTGCCTCCTCCACCAAACAAGTGGCCATTTTGTGTAGCTCCATGATTCTGTGCGATAGTAGGCAAACATCGTTAGAATAGTCGAGAGATAGGTTGAATTCTGCCACTTCTTGTTAACAGAGCGCTCTGCAAATCATCACCATTCACCACCAAAGAGAGTAGTGGTGATAGGGATGCAGGAAGCAAGGAAATGTCTCTCCAGTTTTCACAATCACAATCTGTTAAATCTGTTTGTCAAGCATTCCTTTCCTCCATTCTTCAGGGAAGATTTCGCTGTTCCAACCCTTCTCCACTAATGAAAGCAGCAGGTTTGCAGTTACTGTGGTCGAAGCCTTGTATACCTCCGCAGAAAGGCCATCAACTCCTGCTGCTTTGCTTGGCTTAAGTGTTTTAACTGCGGCAATGCGGAATATTAGGCGTCGAACAACTCATCTTGATTTTGAGGCAAACCTTCGTTCACCATACTGTTCAAAACAGCGGAAAGTGCTCCCTCCGTCTCCGAAATCAGCAGAGACCCGACCAAACCTTTCACCAGGTGTTGTCGTAAGCTGTGATCACCTATCAGCTCTCTGGTGATACCGTGCACGGTTCTGCTGTGGCATCTACCAATACTTTTCGGCTTCTTCAGCCAGTGGCTTTTCTTTTGTCACGGTGCACGGCTGGACGTATCTCATCTTCATGCGGTACAGGACTCGAGCTCGCTTCTACTCTTTCCAGGGGTGGCTGCAATGCGAAATTATTTCCGCTCTCCGATCCGTTTCTAGGTATCAGCAGATACCCACGTACCATGACCTCTCCATCATCTTCTGACAATATTTTCTGCTCCGGTAACGAGTACATTTTTCACAGTTGTCGGCTTCACGCATGTTTCAGATATTCAAGAGAGAACCTCTAAAACTCCGGCTAATAGCAATATGGTCAATTTGAATGTAAGTTCTCTGCCGATTGCTAGGCACCCATCTGATTTTATGGCAGGTTTTATTGGTATAGAGTGCTCCATATGACAAGGTGATTGGTTGCAGAAATCGACGAACCTATCAGCGTTATTATTGTGGACACCGTGGCCATGAGCTCCCATCAAAATTACGATACCCCCACTGGATGTTGTTTTATGGGCAGTTTGTAATTGAATTTAAAAGCTCTCTTTGTCTTCCTCAACCGCTAAGTTAGTGGGAGCATTACACTGAATGATCGTGACATTTCTTACTCTTGTCCTGGATTTGGTCGTCAGTTTTTTTTTTTCGCTGAAAGGTTTCCAGGATTTGAGGGCACGAACACTTCCGGAAGGTTGGAGACTGGAATTCACCCGCATCAAACCACCTTATATCGATTAGTTCCAATATTTCTAGATTGTACAGCATAAATTCATATTCTAACTGTAGGAATCTGTCATTATGAGGACCTTCTTTGTCATAGTCTAAAAGAAAAATCTTCACAATCCAGAAACCAATCTTTGTTCGAAAGGTCTGCCGAAAGTTTTGCAGGGACGAGGAAGGAAACTTAATAGTAGAGTTACAGTCGGTGCTAAAAATTTGGAAGCAACACTTCTGCTATCTTCTAGAAGGTAACTTTAAAACTTTAAAATTGGTGAAGATGAGATGAATATCGATTTGGAGCTCCTGGTATAATTTCCAAGATTTGCCAGAGTATAATTGTTTAGTTCATGATGAACTTTTCCGGAAAAAGACATAATGTTAGGTATTCTGATGACTGTATAGTTGGCAGTTTCTATAGTATGCATACTTTATTTTACAGATGATTGGTGTTTGTTATGCTATGCTCCGTACCATAAGCCTGACGAATTTGATTTTTGATCTTATTTCATAACTTATTTCACGTCGCCCATCCATCCATGCAGGTCGACGATGAGGAATGCAGACAGTTCCATCAAGGTCATTAATACTATTACTGAGATTGCTGACATCAGATAATGTCTTGGACAAGCTGCCACCCTGTCATATGAGTTCATTAACATCGTTACACATATACGTCCATACATGATACACGGCCCCGGCTACTATTTTGGGGCGTTGTCTTTAAAAGAAAAACGTTTTCTTTTCTCAATGTTATTTGCGATTGTGATTAAGTCTTATTGTGAATATCTTATTAGATTCCGTTAATTTCTGTAACAAATGGTGATAGTCACGACCACTTTTTTCTGAGCAAAAATCGGAACAAAAGCTCCTCCGATAAAAGCTTCTAAAAATCGAGTAAAATTAAAATTCACAATGTTACGCCAACTTTATTAGGAATAGGATAGGGTATTATATAATCCGTTTTAAATGGATTGTAACTTTTCTGTATGTTTTCTTCTTTTTTTTGACAAAAGAGTTCATTCAGTTTTTGTAGACAATATCAAATCAAAAAATTCCGATCGTAATAATTTTGTTCACAAGTTTTTGACTTATTCACGCTCGTAATGGTTTTTCATTAACTTTCGGGTAAAGTCGCACATTTTTTGAAAAATTTGAATATTCCGCATCCATCTTGTAGATAATTTGAAAGTCAAACATTTTTACCAAAACAATTGTTTTCGTAGAACGCACCTTTTTCGAGATATTCACTGTTAAAACCGATTTGCATTAAAATGTACAACACGAATGGTTGGGTCCCTTTCTACTCGTGTATATCATTTGAGATGATTCCTTCCTGGCCTGATCCGTTATCCTTCCGGGGTGGAGTTGAAAATCGCGCTCTTATTTGCTTGACATGACATACATATGTATAGTCATCTTTTCGATAAATTTGAACTTTTTAAACCAAGTCGATGTCGACATACAACCCGCATAGGTGTGAAAACCACTCAAGTAGTTAAACTTCAATTTCATCCATTTTTGATAACGTCCTGCAGAGAAGAACTAGGCTTATAAGAGCAGTTATATAAAAGGCGTGTTCGCGATTGCTTTGCTTTCTTAGCCCAAAGAAACAACGACTGGCGGGAGTGGTTCTTCGCTTGATCTTAGCGCTGACATTATCTTCGGAATTTAAATGTCTACCTTGTAAATGAGAGGGGGCTCTTTATTGGTGTTTTACAAAAAAAAACCGAGTCATTGAACTCGAGAGTATTTTTCATAACTTAAGTCTGTCGTGACAGTATGTCCGAGTCGTTGAAGTTGAGTGTCTTTGAGTTTAGAATATTCTAAGGATAATGTTTAAGAAGTTCCAGCACATCGCTTTCTCTTATAGGTCCTGTTGCTATCGTCTGACGGGAACTATACTCTCCCCCACTTCTCTTTATATTGTAACATAATGTAGCATAATAACTAAGCAACACATTCCGAAGTGTCTTCTCGGAACACATTCGAGGTTCGTGTCCACGGATAGAGAAGGATTATGTCTAAGACGACGTCGCGGAATTAAGAGAGAATTATAACCACAAGATTATAACCAAGATGACAGCTGCAGCCAACCACAAGAGATTATTGGCTGCAGCTGTCATCTTGGAATTATTACATAAGAATTTTCTTGTTCCAGTGGTCGAAGAATTTGCTAGAAGTTTCTGGGTATCAGAAATGCGACTATATAAGAACAGATGGCGATCGAGGCAGGGCAGTTGGGTTTCGAACCGCACGAAGAGATTGGAAAAGTGATAATAGACGAAGTTGTAATTTCGTGATAAATTGAAAGTTGAGAGTTAACAAGAAGAAGTAATTAGTTTGGATTTGTGAATTAAGTAATTGAAATGAGATAGAGAAGTAAATTTGAGAAGAAAGAGACCTTGTAAGGAAAGAATTTGCGACGAACAGTATAGTGTGAGCTTGAGTTTTTCTATAGACTAGAAAATAAAGAAATAATCTCACAGAATTACGTTTTATCTACTCGAGCCGTAGCTCGCATATTACAATATGATCTTTGAGCTTGGGGTAATCTGTGTATCTTACAAGTTCATTGAAACGATGGGACAGCAATAAACTTCAATACATAATATGCTGCAGTGGTGCAATCATGATTTTCATAGTCCCGTCCTGAATCCTGTATTAAAATCACTTGTACTCTAGTTTGTATGCCATTGGCTAATAAAATTTGTTGCTATCACATTCTGAATTAAATACTTAAATAAGGTTTTAATTTAAATTTGTTTACCGAAAATCTGCTGATACTTTTGAACCCTACTGTTATACTTCTGATGTTGGACACAAGACTAATTTAAGCAGAATTCTAGTGGCTACACCCATTTTTCATACAGCTGACCTTGTGATGTGAATAAATGTTTTTTAAACGAAAATTCCGCTTTTCTTCGCTTATACGCTATGTACATATCCGTATGTACCTACATGTATGTATGTATCTGCTCAGTTGTGAATACATACCTGGTTTGGCACATGTGTTTAATATGTTTCATAGTTTATTTCCAGCTCTTTATTTTAATTCTTTTCATTTCGCACAAGCGTAGTTTTTTTTTTTTGGCGAACCGATCACATTTTAGCCACAATGTATGGGCCTTTCAAAATAAATTTGAAATGCTTCCCGAAGAACAGAGACAATTTAAATTTAATTAAAATTTAATTGCACATCATTATTAAAATGTAGCTCTTCTAGCGGGTAAGGCACTATTATGTGAGGGCCTCTTCTAAATTGGCACAAGTTCAACGGCCAACAATACGGAAATAGCACTGCGCACAGTACCGACTGCGAGCGTGTATATATGTATCCATTTGACGTTCTGTAATAATTATACAAGAGAATGTAACAGCAAGAATTGTCTATCTATGCCTATGAGTAGGTATACGCATTCAAAAGATAAAGTATACATAATTTTCCTTTCTTGCCAATTTATTTAATATTCAACTACTTAAGCCATTTGAGCGTTTATTTATGACAGGAAACTCCTTGCGATTCTAAAAATACTCCAACAAAATGCCTAACGTACGCGCGCAGTATTAGTTAAATCCTATGAATATCTATGACTATTACTACAAGAGACTGTATGCCTCGTAGTTTAAGGCGCGTAATGAAATGTGTGTTTCTTAAATGAAAATTAAAAAAATTAAAAATACAAATTAGACGCAATTGTCTCCTTGCAGGAGACTGACTGACCGTAAAAATGCACTCGCGTTAAATTCTTGGGGGTCTTTAGTAGTCCTCAGACTTTTTACGACACTCTCTAAAGCATTAAAAATAATTCAGCTCAGCGATAAATAAATTGAAGGCACAATGTAGTGAATTTTCTCATTCTACGATCGCAGCACTGAGATGCGGCCACAACAAAAAATAAAATAATTGTTGGGGCAAAGTATAATTCTTTTAATTTCTAAATAAAAATAGCATATAGGTCAGAACGTTCGACCTATAGTGCCGAAAATATATCGTAGTCTACAAAAATACAATAGGCATGCTACGGTGGGTGTGACAGTGTGCAGATGAATTTGCTTGCGGAGCATAACAAAACCGCGATCTATTTACTTGGGATTGTAGAAATTTGTTGACAGAGATTATTAGTTTTTTAATAGGTAATCTATGCAAACATAAAAATAAACTAAAGTGAACTAGCTAGTTCTAGTGCTTGATTGCTGGTTCATATCATAATTGCGTTAAGGTTTCACGAATTGAATAAAAGCATCACGTGATAGGTAAGAATTTTTCACATACTTATTCCTATCTCTATCGAGAATATTTTGCCTTTTCATGTCCTGATCAAATTTGGTTCTTTTATTTCGTCTGGTCCATAGATATTTTTATCTGAAAACTATCAAAACCGGATAGACTAGAGGAGCGGTCTCAATCACTCGACTCGCGCCGTTTTAATATGTATCTATTCGTAATTCACATTGAATTTCTTTTCAAAATCACCTGCCTTATTTGTAATAAAGCAGCATCTGTTCCAAAATTGAACAGTCCATGTCGGCCAAGTAACATCACCAAAACGGCTGATTACACTGTTATTGAATTTAGTCCGCAAAAGATCGATTGTTGGGAGGCTTGTATACCCAAAGTTGCTCAAGCGCAAATCGTCATTTCATTTCGTACCGCGGAGATATGATACTGTGTTTCTGTCAGTTTTTTAAACGCGAAGGAGCTGTCAGTGTCAAAAAAATATCTACTTTTTTTTTTTTTTTTTTGCCGAGAGGCTGAAAATCTTCTAAAGACACCATAAGGCACGTGCTTATGGTAGTGTGAGATTTTTACTCACTAAAAACACCTCTCTTCAAGATTAGTACTACAACTAAGCCGACGTATGTAATTAAAAAGAATGTAGTACTTTAGACAGGTTAAATTCTAATGAAAGTTCCTGCGGTTTTCACGACCGGCATATGTATACTATGACGCGAGGTCAAAAGGTTTTGTCCTTTGAAGGCGACAAATTGAATTGTACGGTTACAATGGACATGAGCACGATCTTTATAGTTTACGAGCAAATTTTGTTATCTCTTCGACGACGCTGGTAATTCCCAGGTCCCGATGAATATCTTCGTTACGTACGTACCACGGTGCGCTAACGATCGTTCTAAGAAGTTTATTTTCAAAAGTTTGTATGATGTTTCTATTGCTTTTCTTGGTACAACCCCATAGTTGTAGACCATACGTCCACACTGGCTTTAGCACTTGCTTATAGATAAGCAGTTTGTTATGAAGGCTCAACTTCGAATGTTTTCCGAGTAGCCAGTACATTTGTCGATGTTTGTTTTCGAGCTCGTCGCGTTTCTTTTTTACGTGTGATTTCCATTTACTCGTAAACTTAACATCTAGAGTCATTCCGAGATATTTTGCTTCGTTCGCATACGGTATTTGAGCCGAGTTTAAATATACCGGTAATCTATCCACTTTTTTGTAGGTAAAGTTGACGTGTGTAGATTTGCTTTCGTTCAGCACAATACGCCAAGAATTCGTCCAAGCGTGGTCTTTATTAATAGCATGTTGCAGCTTTTCAGTTCAGCAAACGTGGCGATGACGCAGTTTCTTTCCTGCGGAATATCACGCGTGTAGGGTACATATAGAAGTGGGCCAAGGACACTTCCTTGTGGGACTCCGGCCGCAATCTCCTTGAAGTCAGAGTAATCATTTGCGTGCTTAACACGAAAAAGTCTTTGGGTATTTTATTTATACTCCAAGCCTTCGTACAAAACCTTATCGAAAGCTTGTGAGACGTCAAGAAATACACCACAACAAATCTTTTTTTCTTCGAGAGTTCTCTCAATCACGTCAGTTATTTTGTGGGCTTGGTCGATTTTAGAATGTTTAATTCTAAATCCAAACTGATGGTCAGGAATCAGACGTCTTTAGTCGATTACGAGTTGTAGTCGTTTAGAGAGTAGTTTTTCGAATATTTTAGAGATAACCGGCAATAGGGAAATAGGCCGATATGATTTCTTCTCATTCAGAGGTTTGCCTGATTTCAGTACCATTATAATTTCGGTGACTTTCCATTGTCTCGGAACATAGAGCAATCTGAACGATGCGTTAATCCAATATAATAGTTTAATAAGAGCTTTATTCGGCAATTCCTTGACTACCTACGCCGTTATCAAGTCGTAATCGGGTATTTTTTTCGTCTTTAGATTTTTGATCACTTCCCTCAGTTCAATCAATGCAATTTTTTTTACTTTAAAGTTGTCAGATGTCGTGACTGGTGAGTCGGGCGTTATCAAAGGGCCGTCGAATGGCTTAAACATTTCTTCTAAGTGCAAAGCAAAAAGTTCTGCCTTTTCTTTGTCGCTCTTGGCCCAAGTTCTATCGTTTTTCCGAATTGGTGGCGCTTGCATTTGAGGTTTCCGGATGCCTTTTAGCGCTTTCCAAAGTGAAAAATTTGATTCTCTTTCAGCGGAGAGATTTTCAAGGATAGCTTTTAAATTCCCGAATACTATCTCTAAGGCGATTGCATAGTCGGTTAATGACCTTTTTATGCTGCGGTGCACGAGTAATTTGCCATTTCTTTCGAGTTTTTCTTTTCTCCCTGACCAGTTCAATGATTTCTCTGGGATACTTTTCGTTGCGGTTAATCTTATAGATTGCTTCCACGAAACGATCAACTTCGTCCTCGAGTTCACAAGATGTTTTAGTGATACATTCAGGTTGATATTTGTCTCGCAATCTTTTCTAAAGCCCTTCCAGTTTGTTCTATTGCTACTAAGTCTTGGAGGTCCTTCTTTCTTGATCAATGCTTCACCAAGTAATAAAACTACCGGACAGTGGTCAGAAGAGAGATCAAAACTTTCTTTTCCTAAATGCCTTTTGAAACGAAAAAATCGATAAGATCGGTAATTTTTTCTGAGTCAATTGGCCAATAGGTGGGTTTTCCTGTCGAATAAAAGCAACAACCGAATTCATTTGCTACTTCGTAGAGAATTTTTCCTTTAGAAGATACTCGTATACATCTTGAACCCCAGAAGGTGTGCTTCGCATTGAAATCTCTACCAATAAGGAAATTTTAACAAGGTCATTGAAGACACGAATGTAGACGTCTTTTTCGAGCGAGCATTGCGGCGGACAGTAAACAGACGCTATATTGTAGCACAAGTGTTTATTTTGTAACCTGACCGCGCACAACTGAAGTTTTTCCAGCTCTATGTTTATATCGACCGAGTGTTCGATGTTAATTTTAATAAATAAGGACGAACCGCCTCGCGCTCTATCAGAAGGATGATAGGCGTGATGACCATCGTAACCTCTTATCTTTATTTGCGATTCCCTTGTTAGATGGGTTTCGGAGAACAAACATATGTCGATATTTTCTCTCATTAGAAATATTTCTAATTCGTTAGATTTTTGTAAGAGTCCGATTGCATTCCATGTTATAATTTTAAGCAAAGAGTCCATATCTACTTGGATTTAGATATAAGGTTAGCCATACAAATGCTTTCGACGTTACTGAGTAGTTTGAGAATTCGTTTGTTCGTTTCACATTGTTCCTCGAACTTAGCGTAAATGCAGTTCAGATTTTCTTTCAACAGATCAGAGGGTGGCCCGTCGTTTAATTTGGTTGCTTTGACTGCAGCCTGAAAATATTTCAGAAAACTGGGGTTCTTTGGCTTTTCCGAGGTTATTTTTCGTTCAGTCTTTTTAGTGGACGACTTCGACGTACGTTTAATCGGCTTAGAAGGCTGATGGACTGGTTCAAGAGTCTACACTGTTGATTTCCAGCGCATTTAACGCAGCGCGGCTCTTTCCGACAGTACGCCTTCGTATGATTAAACTCTTGGTAACGCTTGCATTGAGGGATTGCCTTCGTTTTGACACGTAGCGGCTCGTTTTTAACTACCATACTCATGATTGTACGAATATTGTATATCTTTTCCTGGCTTTCCGTTTTATCGAACGATAGCACAAAAAGGAAGTTTACGTTTCACTATAGCTTCTTCTCCACGGTCGGGTCGTTTTCTCTCTTTTTTTTAAGAGGTACACAGCGTCAAGAATCGCGTAAATCACCTATAACGTCTTCTTTAGCGAATGATGGATGAAGTCCTCTAGCTACGACCCTCAAAGGTCTCTCAGACTTCATAAGTATGCCACTTAATTTTTTAGTTGTTAAGCTTTTGAGATACAGCCCGATAGCCCTCAGCGTCATTAGCCTTGTTTTTCCATGCATCGTTTCGTAAGGAAGTTACTTTAAATTCAGTAGCGATCTTTTTTTCTAAATTTTTCGCAGAGAATTATAGTCTGCAACGCCCGTAATATTTATTGCAGAGCTCGGTGTTTTCTTTTTCTAGGGTACTCTGTTTCAAGGTTTGCGTTTCCCGAATTAACACATGCATCTAGATCAGAGCAAGGCGTACAAGAGAAGGATCCAGTACAGTCTGAACAAACTGTTCTTTGAAGTTTAGTGAGAGAAGTAGTGATATATTTTCTCGAAAGCTTTTTCCACCAAACAACCGACGTATATGCTAAGAAAGTAGGACCTTTTTTGCCTCATTTCTTGCCGGGAGCACCCTTGGCAATTGAAAACACCTTGAATGTCTTCGACTCAACAAGTTTGACCAAAGAAGTTGACTACCCAGGATTACTCCTAAATACTTACCTTCATTTGAGGTTTGGATAGTCCTTAAGTACTGGCTGAGTCAGACCGATCAGCGTCCTCCTTCTCGTAAGGAGAATAGCCTCAGTTTTCAGAAGGTTAACCGAAAGCCCATTCCTAGTGCACCATTTATCGATCACGTCTAGGGCCATCTGCGCCTTGCTGCATACGGTCCCTAGGCATGTCCGACAGAAAATACGGCAACATCACCTGCGTATCATTATTATTGTATATGCACTGCGACTTAACTGTCTATCGTGCCCCCTGCTAATACCTAGGGAGAGTTTCCCTCGAAATATAATTTCTTCAGAATTGTGTTCGAGGGTCAAACACTTTTATTTTGCATTGGCAATGATAGTTTGCCCTAGAGCACCCTCTCTATTGTGAGAATCCGTCGTTGGTAAATATATCCTCATCTGATAGTTGGTACCTGCCCAAGTATGATATTTCAATCTTTTGTGGGTCAGTGGCCCACATGACTCCAGAAGATGTTCTGGAGTCTCGCTGGACACATTACAGAATCTGCAAAGGCCAAAGGGACATCCCTTTATTAAACCTTCTTCTGCTACAGGACAAGGAGACTTTGGAATTTACTCCCAGGAGACATATTTCCAGTCACCTTAAACCTCCAACAATTCAAAAACAGAATCAGCAGGTAACTACAAACATCTCGGGGCGCTGGCTCAGCGTTATACGTTCGCCTCTATGAAAGAATATTATAAACATCAAACAATAAAAAAAAAAAAACGTTGAAAGAAGTTTTTTGCGCCCAATTCAAAATTCAAATGAATTTTTTCAGATTATAAAACTTAAGTATGCCCTAACAGAATAGGAATGTTTACAAAAAATTAGAATCTCACCAGAATCGGTTCAATATTTCAGAAGTTATACAAGAAACGGCCAGCAGAAAGCACTGTCTGCTTTCGTATGAAATAATAATATTATATCATAGTTAGCATCTTTTACACCTCGCCCTAACAGAAAACTCTTTCACAAACAAAATTTTCAAAACTCCGGTACAGAGTGTACGAAGTCACACCTTGCTCATGAAAGTTCAACCTTTATCACATTGATCAAAGGCTTGCAACTACTCGAATGCACCGCTGAATCAAGTTTACTATTTAAAAAAACATGTTCCCCCGACTAGAACGTGTTATATACGTACTAAATCCAAAGTGCATTTTTAAAATGTGGATAGATACTTCATCTATCATTTTTACAGCGAAACTTTTTCTAATACGCAATAGCAAATGTACTGAGCGAGCAAAAAAAAAAAAAGAAAAAACATCGTGCAGTCTATATATTTGCATAAAATATTCTAGCAGCTGCATTTGACCTTAATTTAGCAGCTTAATAAAATTAAATTCTTGTTAGAATGTATTAAGAATAGTACAGCGAGCATAAGACATCGTGGACGACCCGTTGGGGAGTTCATTGCAAAAAGAGCGCAATGCGTATTTAATTAAATAATAGTGCTTTGTACTTGCTCTCATGATGCCAGATTTACTATCTGGCTAACCTTGTGATAATTGCACACGGAAGCAGACGGCTGATATAGAGGGACACATTTTTTTTTTAATCGAATACTACACGCCACTAAACTACATCAGATTCTCTCATCAGCACATTATAAACTTTTTATACATGTGGTTGTAGGCTATTTTTGAACTATTGATAGTGAAAGCATACTAGTATGTAGATTCTTATGGGCGTGTAAAGTTGGCAACGTTGTGGCATTTTATTTGGCTGACTAATTAAGATGATCAAGAGTGAGCAAATGATTCGGATATATTTTTTTAAACTAAAATTTAGAGTAGACTTGCAATAGAATGAACTAATTAAAACCGCGCCTTTATACGTTTTGGATTATGGATGGAGATGGAAATTGTTGTGTGAATTTAAGAATAATTAATTGTATTTATTTGAATTTTTATTCTATGTCAGTGATGATTATAAAATTTGTAATGTATTATTCATAGTTTATAGTGGCTTTCAACCAGATTAACGACGGGACACATATTGCGTGGTATTTGGTTGAACACCAGCAGCAATACCAAATGTCTCTAATAATTAAATTTATTGAAAATATTAAACATTTAAATTCAATCTTAAACAGTTCGATCATGGATTATGTTTATAGACCAAAGTTTTATCACTCCTTGTGGGGCATATGTAGGTATGTCGGTAACAACCTCTGTGCGAGTGTGGAAACTATGCCCTGTCTGTCTAGTCCAGAGATCTTTAACCCAGGGTTCCACCAAGTACTTTTTCGGGTTCCGTAAAGAAATTTATTACCTCTTAACTTATTTTTTGTCATTCAAATAAACTAATAACAAAAAAAGTTGTCGTCAAAGATACTTAAGTATTATACTCGCAGCTTAATTGTTTAAATATACAGGGAAGTTACAATCCGTCTGGAACGTTTAACACCCCATTCCTCATATTAAAACCCATCTCTAATAAAGGGGGCGTGGCGTTGTGAAATGTTGAACTAAAATTCTATGACAAGCATATCTTTCTATTCAGAGTATAATTCTGCGCAGGTTTGCCGTGGAAAAGTCTCAAAAAAGGGTTACTGAGGAAAAAAAAGTCCAACAGTAATAATAATATAAAAATTTTTAAGCAAATTTGAACATTCTTCTCATTGAAATGAAAAACTTCATAAATTTCATAAAAGCATGTACTTATCGAAGCAAACCCCAAAATTCAGAACCACAAATCAACCGGCGATTAGAGAACAAACATCTATTACCTGAACTTCGCTGAGTGTGTACGTGGATTATATTTGATATTACTACCCCTATGAAATACTTGGTGATTTTTTTTTGTTGAATACTCGTACATAGATAAAGGAGCTGCAGCGATTTCTTTCCCGTTCTGAATGATTACTGATGAGGAAATCAGTGAATTTTTTTTTTGGAAAAATGTGTATTATACGAATGTGCCAAAAGGTCTCGAACAAATTTAAAAAAGTCAAGTAGAGCCGAGGATCAAATTGCGACATAGTTTCCGCAACTTTTAACAGATTTTATCAGAAAACCTGATCTTAGGACTTCTTTTTCGTAAAAGCATGTGCATTTTAAAAGTGCGCGTGTTTAATAATGTTTAACCTTGTTCTTAGCTCAAAATCCGAAGGTCCAAAAATGGGTTATATACGTCATGGCTAGATCGACTTAACTTTGGTTGGTAGTCAAAAATATATGCACTTTTGGGAACCTTTCGTCATTATTTGTCTATGTCACAAACATATGTACGAGTATACTCTATGGGATAGGGTATAACAGTCCTGAGCTCCCCCCCAGGACTTGTAATTGAAGAAAATTTACGGGATGAATAAACGAAGATCCGGTGGCCGACTCATACTCATACCACATTTGGTTTGCCTGAGGCCTAATCTTAATGTTAATGTAGTGTAAGCCGATGAGGTCTTTCACATCCAAATAGATTTTTTTTTTTTTTTATAATTTGCGCGCGCCAAATGGGATATGAATACCATTAAATTATTTCAGGGCACGGGCGTTTGCAGAAATTGAGAGAGAGAGAAAGGAAGATTGGTGTAGTGGGTTTGAAACTTAGGTGGTATTAAGTTTCAGTAAACTCCAAGGGTGGCATCCAGATAACTGGGGAGCTTGTTTGTTTTGCTTTTTGTCGTTGCTCATGATTCACAGTATTTTTTTCCCTCCACCTGATGTCATCATCACGATCAAGTTGCATTTAAGCCATATGACCACTCTACTGCCAGTGTTATGCCTTCGCAGTAGAGTTGACTAAGCTTTCGCAATTGATCGACTTTTTTATTTATTTCAAACGAAATAAATAGATGATTGTTGAGATCAGGATTTGAACCGTGAACCAAGAGCGTGACAAGCGTTGATTCTCCCTAAGATATTATTAGGTTAACTTGATTTTGCATTAGGTCCACGTCATGGAGAAACCTTGCAGATTTCGGAAGAGGAACTGAAATCCTTACCGAAGTGTTTAAGTCTACAGGGAGCAGTGGCCGAGGATTCCTACAAAATGCGCTCGGCATTCGCTTGTTCTTCAGAAGAAAGACAGCATGCATCTGAATGAGATGGTGAGGAATTTGTGTTACGTCCCGCTTGCTCAATGTGAGTAGTTCCAGGTTTGATGAATTTATTGGCTTGGCGTAATCCTTGAGCTGAGTTTCATTTTGAGGATTTTTCTTACAAGTTCCAAGCTTCGAATGACTAATGAGTAAGCCGCACAGGAATTCAGGGCCAAAGAACCTTGTCTTACAAGTTCATCTGCAATCTCATTTCCTGCGATGTCCTCGTATCTGAGAACCCAAGTAAGGATATGTTTTTATGAGCAGCTAGCAAAATTAAACTCGCACCGGGCACGGCAGTGCTCGTAATGGGTTAATTTTACGACAAAATATGATGCAGAGCTTTTCTATAGAGAATTTTAACACTAAGAATAAAGATAATTAGTCTTTTTCGTAAAATTAAAATTTCACTAAATATCTACATATATAAAACTTCATTTATGCGTCATTCGAATTATTTATGTATTTTTTTTTACTAGGGTTCCATACATGTTGGTTCCATTTTAATGGATTCCGTATAAAGGGGGCGTGGCGTTGTGAAATGTTGAACTAAAATTCTATGACAAGCATATCTTTCTATTCAGAGTATAATTCTGCGCAGGTTTGCCGTGGAAAAGTCTCAAAAAAGGGTTACTGAGGAAAAAAAAGTCCAACAGTAATAATAATATAAAAATTTTTAAGCAAATTTGAACATTCTTCTCATTGAAATGAAAAACTTCATAAATTTCATAAAAGCATGTACTTATCGAAGCAAACCCCAAAATTCAGAACCACAAATCAACCGGCGATTAGAGAACAAACATCTATTACCTGAACTTCGCTGAGTGTGTACGTGGATTATTTTTGATATTACTACCCCTATGAAATACTTGGTGATTTTTTTTTTGTTGAATACTCGTACATAGATAAAGGAGCTGCAGCGATTTCTTTCCCGTTCTGAATGATTACTGATGAGGAAATCAGTGAATTTTTTTTTTGGAAAAATGTGTATTATACGAATGTGCCAAAAGGTCTCGAACAAATTTAAAAAAGTCAAGTAGAGCCGAGGATCAAATTGCGACATAGTTTCCGCAACTTTTAACAGATTTTATCAGAAAACCTGATCTTAGGACTTCTTTTTCGTAAAAGCATGTGCATTTTAAAAGTGCGCGTGTTTAATAATGTTTAACCTTGTTCTTAGCTCAAAATCCGAAGGTCCAAAAATGGGTTATATACGTCATGGCTAGATCGACTTAACTTTGGTTGGTAGTCAAAAATATATGCACTTTTGGGAACCTTTCGTCATTATTTGTCTATGTCACAAACATATGTACGAGTATACTCTATGGGATAGGGTATAACAGTCCTGAGCTCCCCCCCAGGACTTGTAATTGAAGAAAATTTACGGGATGAATAAACGAAGATCCGGTGGCCGACTCATACTCATACCACATTTGGTTTGCCTGAGGCCTAATCTTAATGTTAATGTAGTGTAAGCCGATGAGGTCTTTCACATCCAAATAGATAAATAAGTAAAAGATATTTTGTGTTCTCCTTGATTCTCCCTAAGATATTATTAGGTTAACTTGATTTTGCATTAGGTCCACGTCATGGAGAAACCTTGCAGATTTCGGAAGAGGAACTGAAATCCTTACCGAAGTGTTTAAGTCTACAGGGAGCAGTGGCCGAGGATTCCTACAAAATGCGCTCGGCATTCGCTTGTTCTTCAGAAGAAAGACAGCATGCATCTGAATGAGATGGTGAGGAATTTGTGTTACGTCCCGCTTGCTCAATGTGAGTAGTTCCAGGTTTGATGAATTTATTGGCTTGGCGTAATCCTTGAGCTGAGTTTCATTTTGAGGATTTTTCTTACAAGTTCCAAGCTTCGAATGACTAATGAGTAAGCCGCACAGGAATTCAGGGCCAAAGAACCTTGTCTTACAAGTTCATCTGCAATCTCATTTCCTGCGATGTCCTCGTATCTGAGAACCCAAGTAAGGATATGTTTTTATGAGCAGCTAGCAAAATTAAACTCGCACCGGGCACGGCAGTGCTCGTAATGGGTTAATTTTACGACAAAATATGATGCAGAGCTTTTCTATAGAGAATTTTAACACTAAGAATAAAGATAATTAGTCTTTTTCGTAAAATTAAAATTTCACTAAATATCTACATATATAAAACTTCATTTATGCGTCATTCGAATTATTTATGTATTTTTTTTTACTAGGGTTCCATACATGTTGGTTCCATTTTAATGGATTCCGTATAAAGGGGGCGTGGCGTTGTGAAATGTTGAACTAAAATTCTATGACAAGCATATCTTTCTATTCAGAGTATAATTCTGCGCAGGTTTGCCGTGGAAAAGTCTCAAAAAAGGGTTACTGAGGAAAAAAAAGTCCAACAGTAATAATAATATAAAAATTTTTAAGCAAATTTGAACATTCTTCTCATTGAAATGAAAAACTTCATAAATTTCATAAAAGCATGTACTTATCGAAGCAAACCCCAAAATTCAGAACCACAAATCAACCGGCGATTAGAGAACAAACATCTATTACCTGAACTTCGCTGAGTGTGTACGTGGATTATATTTGATATTACTACCCCTATGAAATACTTGGTGATTTTTTTTTTGTTGAATACTCGTACATAGATAAAGGAGCTGCAGCGATTTCTTTCCCGTTCTGAATGATTACTGATGAGGAAATCAGTGAATTTTTTTTTTGGAAAAATGTGTATTATACGAATGTGCCAAAAGGTCTCGAACAAATTTAAAAAAGTCAAGTAGAGCCGAGGATCAAATTGCGACATAGTTTCCGCAACTTTTAACAGATTTTATCAGAAAACCTGATCTTAGGACTTCTTTTTCGTAAAAGCATGTGCATTTTAAAAGTGCGCGTGTTTAATAATGTTTAACCTTGTTCTTAGCTCAAAATCCGAAGGTCCAAAAATGGGTTATATACGTCATGGCTAGATCGACTTAACTTTGGTTGGTAGTCAAAAATATATGCACTTTTGGGAACCTTTCGTCATTATTTGTCTATGTCACAAACATATGTACGAGTATACTCTATGGGATAGGGTATAACAGTCCTGAGCTCCCCCCCAGGACTTGTAATTGAAGAAAATTTACGGGATGAATAAACGAAGATCCGGTGGCCGACTCATACTCATACCACATTTGGTTTGCCTGAGGCCTAATCTTAATGTTAATGTAGTGTAAGCCGATGAGGTCTTTCACATCCAAATAGATAAATAAGTAAAAGATATTTTGTGTTCTCCTTGATTCTCCCTAAGATATTATTAGGTTAACTTGATTTTGCATTAGGTCCACGTCATGGAGAAACCTTGCAGATTTCGGAAGAGGAACTGAAATCCTTACCGAAGTGTTTAAGTCTACAGGGAGCAGTGGCCGAGGATTCCTACAAAATGCGCTCGGCATTCGCTTGTTCTTCAGAAGAAAGACAGCATGCATCTGAATGAGATGGTGAGGAATTTGTGTTACGTCCCGCTTGCTCAATGTGAGTAGTTCCAGGTTTCATGAATTTATTGGCTTGGCGTAATCCTTGAGCTGAGTTTCATTTTGAGGATTTTTCTTACAAGTTCCAAGCTTCGAATGACTAATGAGTAAGCCGCACAGGAATTCAGGGCCAAAGAACCTTGTCTTACAAGTTCATCTGCAATCTCATTTCCTGCGATGTCCTCGTATCTGAGAACCCAAGTAAGGATATGTTTTTATGAGCAGCTAGCAAAATTAAACTCGCACCGGGCACGGCAGTGCTCGTAATGGGTTAATTTTACGACAAAATATGATGCAGAGCTTTTCTATAGAGAATTTTAACACTAAGAATAAAGATAATTAGTCTTTTTCGTAAAATTAAAATTTCACTAAATATCTACATATATAAAACTTCATTTATGCGTCATTCGAATTATTTATGTATTTTTTTTTACTAGGGTTCCATACATGTTGGTTCCATTTTAATGGATTCCGTATAAAGGGGGCGTGGCGTTGTGAAATGTTGAACTAAAATTCTATGACAAGCATATCTTTCTATTCAGAGTATAATTCTGCGCAGGTTTGCCGTGGAAAAGTCTCAAAAAAGGGTTACTGAGGAAAAAAAAGTCCAACAGTAATAATAATATAAAAATTTTTAAGCAAATTTGAACATTCTTCTCATTGAAATGAAAAACTTCATAAATTTCATAAAAGCATGTACTTATCGAAGCAAACCCCAAAATTCAGAACCACAAATCAACCGGCGATTAGAGAACAAACATCTATTACCTGAACTTCGCTGAGTGTGTACGTGGATTATATTTGATATTACTACCCCTATGAAATACTTGGTGATTTTTTTTTGTTGAATACTCGTACATAGATAAAGGAGCTGCAGCGATTTCTTTCCCGTTCTGAATGATTACTGATGAGGAAATCAGTGAATTTTTTTTTTGGAAAAATGTGTATTATACGAATGTGCCAAAAGGTCTCGAACAAATTTAAAAAAGTCAAGTAGAGCCGAGGATCAAATTGCGACATAGTTTCCGCAACTTTTAACAGATTTTATCAGAAAACCTGATCTTAGGACTTCTTTTTCGTAAAAGCATGTGCATTTTAAAAGTGCGCGTGTTTAATAATGTTTAACCTTGTTCTTAGCTCAAAATCCGAAGGTCCAAAAATGGGTTATATACGTCATGGCTAGATCGACTTAACTTTGGTTGGTAGTCAAAAATATATGCACTTTTGGGAACCTTTCGTCATTATTTGTCTATGTCACAAACATATGTACGAGTATACTCTATGGGATAGGGTATAACAGTCCTGAGCTCCCCCCCAGGACTTGTAATTGAAGAAAATTTACGGGATGAATAAACGAAGATCCGGTGGCCGACTCATACTCATACCACATTTGGTTTGCCTGAGGCCTAATCTTAATGTTAATGTAGTGTAAGCCGATGAGGTCTTTCACATCCAAATAGATTTTTTTTTTTTTTTATAATTTGCGCGCGCCAAATGGGATATGAATACCATTAAATTATTTCAGGGCACGGGCGTTTGCAGAAATTGAGAGAGAGAGAAAGGAAGATTGGTGTAGTGGGTTTGAAACTTAGGTGGTATTAAGTTTCAGTAAACTCCAAGGGTGGCATCCAGATAACTGGGGAGCTTGTTTGTTTTGCTTTTTGTCGTTGCTCATGATTCACAGTATTTTTTTCCCTCCACCTGATGTCATCATCACGATCAAGTTGCATTTAAGCCATATGACCACTCTACTGCCAGTGTTATGCCTTCGCAGTAGAGTTGACTAAGCTTTCGCAATTGATCGACTTTTTTATTTATTTCAAACGAAATAAATAGATGATTGTTGAGATCAGGATTTGAACCGTGAACCAAGAGCGTGACAAGCGTTGATTCTCCCTAAGATATTATTAGGTTAACTTGATTTTGCATTAGGTCCACGTCATGGAGAAACCTTGCAGATTTCGGAAGAGGAACTGAAATCCTTACCGAAGTGTTTAAGTCTACAGGGAGCAGTGGCCGAGGATTCCTACAAAATGCGCTCGGCATTCGCTTGTTCTTCAGAAGAAAGACAGCATGCATCTGAATGAGATGGTGAGGAATTTGTGTTACGTCCCGCTTGCTCAATGTGAGTAGTTCCAGGTTTGATGAATTTATTGGCTTGGCGTAATCCTTGAGCTGAGTTTCATTTTGAGGATTTTTCTTACAAGTTCCAAGCTTCGAATGACTAATGAGTAAGCCGCACAGGAATTCAGGGCCAAAGAACCTTGTCTTACAAGTTCATCTGCAATCTCATTTCCTGCGATGTCCTCGTATCTGAGAACCCAAGTAAGGATATGTTTTTATGAGCAGCTAGCAAAATTAAACTCGCACCGGGCACGGCAGTGCTCGTAATGGGTTAATTTTACGACAAAATATGATGCAAAGCTTTTCTATAGAGAATTTTAACACTAAGAATAAAGATAATTAGTCTTTTTCGTAAAATTAAAATTTCACTAAATATCTACATATATAAAACTTCATTTATGCGTCATTCGAATTATTTATGTATTTTTTTTTACTAGGGTTCCATACATGTTGGTTCCATTTTAATGGATTCCGTAGGTTGAATACCACTAGTCAAGCGAGTATGATTAGACCTTCTTTAATATTAGAGCAGATTCAATCCCGTCAGTGTTGTATTGTCAGAAGCTTCCTAAATGACCAGATATTTTAACAGATATAGATTATACGAGTACCAGAACACAAATACGAACGGATTGTACTTTAGCCCCTGAGATAACACTAACGAAACGGGGTTTCGCAGATCCCAGTCTCCAAAAGTGGTTTCATCTGTCTTTGATAAAGTCCACGCTTCTGCACCATGCATGGTAGATTTTCTTTCCTGCCAAAACATGTCTCTCAATTTTCTCAAGCTCTCGTTCCTCGTGCTCTTTTTCCTTTCTTAGAAGCGCATATTTTTATCAACTTGATGCTTTTATCTGTCCTCATGGTCAGGAATCACCATGAACCGTTACAGCTTTTCTTCGGGGTCCATTTCATTTAACTCCTTGGATAGCGTTTATCTTTGCTAGTTGATCGGTTGTACACAGTCTGTTCAAGGAGCGAACGTTTCACGCACAGATTCAAAAATCGTTGCCCGTGCTACGTTTGCTGGAGTCTTCAACAGTTGAATAGTCCTTATCTGAAGGAAGACTAGATCTCTCGTGAGAACTCCTAGGATATGGGGCCGCGTAATCCGATGTCAGTAACTCGAGCATAGACGTTGGCCATTTAAGAGTTTCTCCGCTGCCATCTCTTTCTCCGTAACCCCTGATCAAATCTTGAAGATCTATAAAGACCTGAGCTTCAAGTATGCCCATATAAGCTATACTCTAAGTACTCACTGAAACTGTATATGCCACCTTGTTGATTCCTTCGTAGACGTTGGATAATGTGTCGACGCCATTGTTCATAGATTGCTCGTATTTATCTTGATCGCTCGGCACTTGTCACTTATTGTGGTGTAAAAATAGCGTAATATCCGGTCCATAACCCTTTTCCATTAATCGCACTTGCATCTCGGTTTTCTTTTCGAAAGCGGTTGAAAGCCTAATTTGGTGGCGGATCCCCCTTTAATATATAACATTAGACCGACTGCTCGTGGGTGTTGGTGGAGATGGCAGTGGGCTTGCAGCTCATGCGCTTTCGTTTGCCTGTATCTGCATAAGGCATGCTTAAGCATCTTCCGTTGGACACTGAAGCTCTAAATCAGACTGCAACCGAAGAATGTTTCGAATCCATTCATCATCGATAGTAGAAATAGAAACTATTTGATCCCTTGTCCAAATGCTAAGCAGTTCCTACATAGTACCGCACACCTTCCTGCTTTATCGAAAACCAATTAAAGCGCAAGCCTACATAATTTATTTCAATGAAAAACCAAAGAACATAAAAAGCAAACTGTCAGTTGAGAGTGTGAAAAGTGATCGATGAAATCGAAGACTATCATGACACCCCCTAAGTTCCATATACGAAATACATATGTGTCCCTGTATCTAGTACTCCATTATTAATTAAGCTCCACTTTCATACCATGCCGAGGATTATCCAACACAATTCGTAATATTTCCCATGTTCAACATAATCAATATTTATCCCGCTGTCTGGAAGGATTACCGAATACGACATGCACGAGTGTCACCGAACTGAGCACAGCAAAGCAACACATGTACACGACCAGCACCCCCCGAAGAGGACGACAAAACTATTACGACAATTACATTTGATCATTATGACATTCCTTTCATCGGAAGCCCAGACTTTCAGTTCCTTGGAATTTCGTCTCTTTCAGTGCCAAAGACATTGTCCAATGATTGCCGATTATCATCAAGGACTCAATTCGTCCGTGCACTTTCCCTCCGCTTAGTCTCAATCGAAGTAACGTCTTCCAAAGGGATGGAGTCGTGGGTGTATTGAGGAAAGGAAAGCCTTTCACCAAAATCAAATGGAAACTGTAAAAAAAAGTTTTCACATTTGAAAAACTATATATATGTATATACATACGAGTATATATGTAAATGTATGTAACAATTATGTGTAGACATGGGAGTGCGTCATGAGGACATTTATGTAATTGGCCAAAGTATTTGTTGATTATCCTTATTATCAGAGTCAGGGGTTGCCGCCGCGCAGAATGTGGAAGCAGTTCAACGGGGTGGTACTGCCCGGGTGGGGGTGGTAGTTTGGTATAGTTTCCGTAAAATAGGGGAGCTATGCGGAAAGTTTTTTTTTTTTTTTTTTTTTTTCAAAATTCCAGCATAGAGAGATTACTGCCGCCCTATAAAGCAAATAGGTATCGGAACTAGGGTTGATAGAACCAGATACAGAGACAATCTTGCGAGTGTATCTCAAACCTCGCGATATGACAGGGATTTTGGTTATGGTTCTCTTTTTTTGGAGTTCAATTCTGTTGAGGAATCGAAAAGATTTGGCGGATGGTATAATCGATTAATCGAAATTATACGTCTAGGTGGCGCCCAAAAGAATACGGAACATCAGTAAAGAAGTTTGCAGACTTCTTACGAATTCTTATGATCTTTGTATGTATCTATGTATGTATGCCAACGCGAAAGGAACTGAAATGTATTTAAAAAGGTAATGCGAGAGGTAGGATGTCTGAGTGCATAGAGTATGAACTAGTATCGATATTTATTATGCTAGTTGTAGGGTTTGTTAATGGGGACTTCAACCTAAGGTGTATGATTTTGAAGATTAAAAATCGTACCACTGTTAAGTTGATGAAGGTTTTTCTTTAAAAAAAATCGTAAAGTGAAGGCGAAATTGTAAAGAAAAATTTTACTTTGTAACTTGTTGATTTGGGAGTACTGATAGGGCGCCAATTTACTCAGTTAAAAAATATCATCAAAGCTTGACAATCCTGCTGAAGATTGTTCAGCGTGCTCACCTACGCTGCGGAGACTTTCACCAAAACGTGCTAATTGTGTATTTCTTTTCAAGACGAATCGCGGATATGAGATGTTTGGGAGAAAAGCTTTTATAAAGTTGAAAAAGTTCAAGTCATCTGACAGCTTTGCAGGAGCACACAAGCACCTGAATCTCTATCCTTCAATCTCGCTGTAAATAGTCCCATATAAAAACTTAATTTTTGATTTACAAATATTTTCAAAACACTTCCACAACTTATTTGTGTTCTTTTACATAATATACGTTTTTTTGTGACTATATACAGCATAGCAGAAATGTAATTATAAAATTGAACAACAATTTGCTGCATAGACAGCACAGGCTTGTTGTGGGTTTTATCTGGAGTAAATGCGGCTTTGGATAGGAAGGAATACGGATGCATAATTCGGAGAGAGCACTGATTGTTGATGAGTACATTTTACTACTACAAATTAAGGGAGGAATTGTCTTTTTTCCCGTGGCGTGAAGTTTTGTTGTTGCATTCTTTTCTAGTTCTGACAGCACGAACACAAGCCATGATTCGCCTCACGATTTCATTGCAAATCGTTTTCTCGTACTGCTGTAGAAATATTTCCCAAAAAAACACTCCTAATGTTGAGAACAATGCCTCGAACATTTTCTGAAAGTGAAAGCAACAATTTGCTCTCAAAATGAAAAATTGAAAAAAATTTAACTATTAGGGTAAGGTCTTTTTATATTTATTGATAAATACATACTTATTCACAGCTAACCTTTGTATCTAAAGCCCGTTTCACGATCCACAATCCGTGGACCAGTCCAGTAGTTGTGAACATGTTCAATAGCTTTGCACATCTAATGGTGTGCATCCCGCAAAATGGGTTTCCAGTAAAGTTTTTAATAATGTTTGCCTGCCGTCAGTCCACGTCGGAGACTCCCACAAGGCAGGGGTCAAGAATAGCACTGAGGTAAGGCAGGTCTGTCGTACGATGCGACTAATAGATTATCGTATTATATCTAAAAAAAAGAAGTGCTCAGACCTACCATTATACAATCTAAGAAATTTCTCATTTATCAGTTACTCCTCAGAATCAAAACCAATCACCATATTCAACAAGACTTGTGAACCATTTCGTCTACAACTCAATTAAGCACTCGAATAAAACTGTCAATAAGCGATGACTTTTTATAGCTCCAACAAAACGGCGCGCAATAAATACAAACACACTCGACAAAGTAATTCCAACAATTCAACTGTCATATGTGCGATAAAACTATAAAATAAAACTGAAAAAAGAGAACTTCATCAAGTTGTAAACTCAACCGATCAACAATTCAACTCCTCGAAAACTGTCAGCGGTGGTGTCATAATAAAAATAAACTTGGCCCAAGCCACTAGCACCAATACCAACCCCGCGCCGTCATGGTCAATATTTATGTGCAAAAATAAACTTAAAAACTCCTTAAATTGTCATTCCATTCAGTATCGGGTACGGTATAGTATAATAGTCAGTCAAAGTTCAGTAGGACCAACCGAATTCTGACCAGGCGCTCGAAAGTATAAAACTTATCTAGAACCGAACGAAGATGAATAACCAAACAAAAGTCCTCGAACGACACAATAAAGAAGATAGAATCCGTATTGGGGGGGAGCACTTTTACTTCGATGAAGAAATTTTTTTTATTAGTTTCCCTTGTATCTCAGAATATAAGTGAGTGAGCGGATGCGTATATAATTCAAGTGAATAGCGATAATAAAAGCATCAATGGTCATTGAATATCTAATTTTTTTTTTTCTGTTCGTCTGTAATGTATTAAGATACACGAGGAAAGTTAAAAGATAACAACGATGGGTGGGAGGAAATGGTGATGAGACATCCTTTTTTTTCCTGCGTTGAGAGAACTCTTCATGTCTTATCCTCTTCTCTGTTTATAGTCCATTTAAGTGGGAGCAATGTGAGGCTCGAAGGACTTTCCGCTAGAGCGAATAGAAGAATTCCATTGGAGGACATTTCGTATGCATAATTTTCATTGAATGTAATTTGAAAATATTCAGGCCTAATTGAATACTGAATGTTAGACAGATCGAAGTCTTTGATATCAAGTGGCGGAGAATTTTTCTTTAAGAATTTCTAAAGAAAGATAAGACGATGATAAAATTAAATGGCCAATAAAATGAGATAAATTTATTTGACAAAGTGAGTAGTACCTATGTGTGTGCGACTTTTCATTTGCATGTTAAGTTAAAAGCTAAGTGGATTGAATTATTTTGGGAACAACTTGAGAGTACAGTACCTTCTTTGTTTTCTTTTATTAACCGTTGAAGGCGTACGTACGAGTACATCTTATGTTAAATATTTCTCTCACGTAGGTGCCTTGTTGCTCGTTTACGGACCTGAATGTCATTCTATAGGCCGCTCTATTTTGGATCATACCATCACTGAGGCCGAAAATTTACTGTTGTTTTTACATTTGAGTGATTCAGTTATTTTTTCTTCTGCCTCTTCTTCGAGTTTCGGCTGGAACTTGGGTTGCTATTGTTTTTCCGGTGGGATTTTCCGACATTCTTTTTTGCATACGACAGTACCAGCTGATCTGGAGCTTTTCTACAATCGTCTTCTTTACATGAAGGCTTCTGCGGATACGCTTCCTATGAACTAGGTCTCGTTTTGATAGTCCCGCTGACATTCGTAGCATTTTCATCTCCGTCTCAAATATTTAAATTTATCGCATTTCGTAACGATAACTCAATTTAACAGGATATCCGGGGTCGGGTTTGTAGGTTCGAAAAAACGTAATGCAAGTGTTATTTTTTCGTGCGGCTATTTCTTAAGCCGTTATCTTCCAACGCCTTAATCGAATTATTAAATGTATTCTAAAGGGCTATCACGTCGCTACTTACGATGGTACTATCGTCTGCGCAAAGAAGAATAGTCGTTCCAGTTTGATCGGTATGTCCCCATCTTGCACGGCATTGAAAGGCTAAGGACTTAGGCAACTCCAAGGCAGTTATCTAAGTCCCTTGCTTTTCAATGTCGTGCAAGATGGGGACATATCGATGAAACTGGAACGACTACTCTTCTTGTAGCGACGTGACAGCCCCTGCACTTCTACTTCAACTTCGAATTCCCTGGTTATTCACGCCATGTATTTTTCTTTCGTTTTCACGTCACCGTACATATCTTGTATCATTCTTTATATTATATTTATTTTTCTGTGAAACTTCAATTGATTATTTATTAAACAATATTTAAACAATTTATTCGAAATGGTCGCCATTTACATTTATGCAGGCCTTATGTCGCTCTGGCCACTCACCGATCGCATCAAGCACCTCGGCCATTGGAAAATTATCCACTGCACGGATAAGTGCGCGCTTCAAGTATTCAATAAATATTGGGTATCGAGTAGAACAAACCATCGCCTCTAAAATAGACTACAGTGAACAAAATTGTGCGAGTGTTTTCCGCGTTCCAGCGGCGTAGAGCTTTGGATCTTTCATCCCGGTTTTGATTTAATTGGGCTTTCAGTAAATGGCCAATGTGTCTTTTATATGCATTGAGTCCCAAATCTTGTTTGAATGATGCGATATATGGAATTCTGCGATATCTTCATAACTCCTGATAAGATTTTCTGTTTTCCCAACATTTATCTCCTGTATACGTTTAAGCATGATTCTCCACATTCATTTGGACCAGCTTATAGGTTCATTACTGTGAGTAACTACGAGTAGTTCCCTGAAAATGTTCCCGGCTCATTGGGGTTTCAGAATTCTCAACTGGGTTAATGATCCGATAAGTCCCAGCCCTGTCCTTTAAAAGCTTTCTCCCGTTGCTTAATGACATAAAGCAGAATTGTGCATTGTGGTAAATACGAGCACACTGTTAGGAACCACTCTTGCACTCCGGCCCGAAAACTTGTCTCTGACATTTAAGCCTCGCTTTCAAATACCATTAAATGGTAATTGTAAATTTAAGTATTTACACAGGCGGCTCTAAAAATATGATCACGAACTGTACTACATTACAGTATCTATAAATATCAGTCGATCATAATATGATGATACCCTGTGTATCACTTAAATAAAACATGCCAGACTGCTACGTGCGGCATGCGATTTAAAGATAGAAAATTACTCGGACTTTTAATTTTAAAATTTATCGTTCGTTGACTTGAGACTTTCGTCTGATCGATTATAAATAATTAAAAATCATTAACTTTTTTTTCCCCATTTTTTTTAATAGCAATTTTTGCTTTTGTTTTTATTTATAAACTTAGTCCCATAATTCAGAATATTTCCCGCACTTATCAGCGAATTGATAATAATTATTCTGAGAAATTGGGAAATTGCAAGCTTAGTGGTGCGATATAGTTGATATTTTAATAATATATGGTACAATGTAGGGTTCTATGTATGTGTAGTGGGCTTGTATTACATACACTTGACAACTTTGATGATGGAAAAGTTTTCCATACATATGTATGCATTCTGTTTAGATTGACCTGATTTACACTGGAACGTCAAATCAGGCATTAAGTATTTGTTGTGCGACGATAAGAGGCTGTTTATAATCAGCACGGGTGAGATAATTAGGTTGTGTTAGCCTCTAATATAAGTGGTGCTGGGAGATAATGAATTTGTTCCCTCTTTTCTGACATGATTATTGTGCTCTAGAGTTTGTGCAGAAGGGCCTGTAGGTTTTGAATAATTATCTAGACCATTGTCATATAAAATATGTATACTACATCGTGATTTACTTTGTTATACAAATAGCTTTATACATAGTGAGTCATAATATTTTAAGAAAAAAAAAAACTGCATTAAAATAGCTTTAAACTTTAACGAAAGTTGTGAGCTTCACCTGATATAAATTAAAACTTAACGAATGCAAGTATTTGTGAACGTATTCTATTTTCTGTCCCTCTTCTCTTAGGCTACAATCTATAGACCAACATTTTTATTTTACTTTATAGTATTTATTTTGTAATTTTGAAATAATTTTTTTAAAAAGTTTTTTACATCTTTCTGAAATAAATAAATAAAGTGAGGACCTCTTAAACAGGCAAATTGTATATTCTACGAGTAATAGAATTTTGATTGCACGGCAATTGCACCATAAAGTCTTGTGTGAGAAGCGTTCGTAGAATAATATAAGCTTTGCCGAGTTTGAGAAGACTACGTTTGAAGAAAAAACCTACGTCGTCAAGAAACTGACTAGAATATGCAAGAATTCATATCAATGTTAATACGTTCTAATTCGCTCTTTTAAATACCAAATTCCTACAAATATGATTAAAAAATAAATTATTGAAGGAGATTGTCGGTAATTATTCCAGAGAGATGGAAATTCATTTATACACCCATAAAAATTTGATTGCAGCAAGAAATTTTGAAGAAAAAAAATATATATATTCAAGAAAATTTAGTATTTTTAATATTTATTATTGATTAAGTAACATCATTTATAATAGACTTTACATCATCTTTAAGCTATAAATGAGATATGTATATATAGGTAATACTAATATTCAAAAATTCATAAAATTCAGTGCTAAATGAAAATGAAAAATGTATAAGTACAATAGAAAATTATTATAGTATACAATATGTAGAAACAAAAAGTTAAAGTACTCGTAATTGTGAAAATGCAAATAAACTAAAATGTGCTTGTTTTACCCTGCCAAGTGCCGAAAGAGAGTTTCCCCAAAACCATTCGCATCATAAAGTCTCCTAACGCTGAGAGGAAGTGCATTCCAAAGATGAATAGCATGAATGAAAAATTGACGCTCTGAGTTTTGATAGTGAACACGCGGTTGGATTAAACTTAAAGATCGCCTCGACCGTGAAAGTTTAAGTTTTTCGAATAAATATGGAGGCTGTTTGCTGGTAATAATTTTGTGTAGGTACTTGATTGTGCAGTACTCGAGATGTTTATCAAGAGTGCATCCTAATATGTTCGTTGCATATTATGAAATATGGTCAAAATGTTTCAATCCGTAAACATAGCGAGTTATATTGTTAAACGCAACGTTGAGCTTACGTCGATTGAGAGCACTGCTACAACAAAAAATTTCACATCCGTATGTAAATATTAGAATTAGCAAAGTCCTTACTAGCATTAACCTTGTTTGCAAAGGAGTGAAACACTGCGACATAGATAGATTCCTAAGAGAACCATAATTTTTGCATATAATAATGGAGATATGATCATCCCAACTTAACGTTTTGTTAAACCATACCCCAAGATTTTTAGCTTTGTCAACAAACTCAATTGGTTCATTTTGGAGGAATATATTAAGAAGATCACAGCCATTCACGCCATTTCTGCTAATAACGAGACATTTAGATTTGGCTGGGTTAAGCTTCAACGAATTATCTTCAGACCAATCTAGAACTTTTCGTAGATCCTCATTAAGTTTACAAGCTGCATCCTTAATAAGGTCTAATTTGCAACTTATGTAGACCTGTACATCGTCTGCGTACATGTGTAGCAATGAATTTTTGATTATGATCGGAAGATCATTGATAAATATTGTGAATAACAAATGTCCCAATATGGACCCTTGAGGTACACCCGCTGAGGTTGCAATAAAATCAGACATCACATTATTAACAGCAACGGATTGTTTTCTTCCACCAAGATATGTTTTGATGAGCTTGATAGCAGATGATGAAAAGCCAAACAACCTCTTGAGTTTTAAGAGAAGCTCCATGTCGGAGCGTTAATGTCCATGAATTCGTTACGAATTCGAACTTTTCTGACTAGTGCGATGTTAGTGTACAATCCTTTCAGTTCGTTGCTATATCTTCTACTCGGTAGATAATCCCGGATTACAAAGTACTGACGCACCAAAATCACTCGGATTTTATACGGGATTGGAGAATCCTGGAACTACGAAATTCCGGCTTACAGAATTCTGTAATTCAAAAATCACTAAAAATCTCAGATACGTTTAGAAAATTCCAGGATTTTTTTATTTTGATAAAATGTAGGGGGAAAAAAAATTATTTTCATCATACATACTGAAAGGTTGCACAGAATAATTGTTTTCGATGTAATAACTCGTTAATAATAAATGGTGGCAAATGTTTAAATTATGCAAATTTTAAATTGTTCCTGGTGTTTCATCCAGTTTTTGAAATCATTCCGAAATCATTCCTTTCAGGTCGATAAATATTTTTTTATTAGATATACGAGTATGTATATTAGAAGTCGGACATATTTTAAATGGGAAAGCCGCAGGATTTTTTTTTTAACAGGCTAAAACCCAAAATCCTTTCAGTATGGTGTGCCCGAAAAATACGTACATATGTACCTCGAAGTTTAAACCCTTGGTCGGGAGAGAAGCGTCTTCTTCTTCATCGCACTACAGTCCGTTGTGGACCCGTCCAAATTCTGTTTCCATTTTATTCGGTCTAAGGCGGTTGTTCTTCAGTTGACTATCCCTAGTGCCCGAACGTCTCTGATTACGGTTTAGTCTTCACTATAACATGACCTACCCAACGCAGAAGTCCAATCTTGATGAACTTGACTGAACTTCGTTCATTATATAGCACTTTCAATCGTGGTTGTACGCACAATATACGTCGGAGCATATTTTGTTCGAAGACTTGTAGTTGTCATTCATGTTTTTTGGTTATGCACCAAGTTTCGGAACCATATGTGACCGCATATCAGTGTTTTGTAGACTATGCATTTTAGAGTTCTAATAATGGTTTTACTCAGGCCAAAGAAGGTTTTGTTTCCTAGTTGCATGCGCCTTTTTTTTATCTCGGATTCGATGTCATTAGTTGCATTCACATCTGCTCCCAAATACACAAAACTATTAACCTGTTCTCTATTATGGGCTCCGGTTGTGATGTTAGGTTGCTGTGGCTGGTGGTTCCTCGAAGTCGTCAGGTACTTTGTCTTCTGCTCGTTGACGTGGACTCCTACGTCTCTTGCCAGCTGTTCTATTGCTAAATAGTTCTCTTCTAGTTGTCCTTCGCTTCTTACAATCAAGTCAACTTCATCAGCATATGGGAGAATCTGGTTGAATTTGTTAAATATCCTGTCATTTGTCTCTATTTTAGAGTGCAAATTCTAGCACAAAATTAAAAAATAACTAAGCTAATCCATCACCTTGTCTTAGACCTTTCTTGGGTTTAAAATTAGATATTAGACAAGTTAGATGCGATTCTCACTTTACATTTAACATCTGTTAGTGTTAATTTAGCCAGGCAGATGATTTTGAGCGGATGAGTATACGCATTGCATATTTTGGTTGTATTTGTGTAAATATTATGTGTTGTTATTTTTGAAGGATAGTTTTGGTACAAGCTTGGATTTTACGTTTGAAATGCCATACCAGAAAGCACACATTCATTTACAGAATCTTTGTATGTAAATATTGTTGCCGTAAATCGCAAAGTTTGTATGGGTTTCCGGATAAATTTGCGATCCACCTTAACCATAGTCGAAAACGGTTCTATGGTGTTTCCAAAAATCATCTAAATCTTGAGCAAAAGTCCTGAAATTTTGGAAAGAAATCCTCTCGATACGTATCCAATACTGGTGTTACGTCCAGCCAAGCAAAGTATTAATTTCCCAGTCAAAAGTCAATAACATCTCAAGCGTAAAACTAATTACTGACTTTCCCGTTGGCCACTGATTGATTAACTTCCATTTTTAGCGAAATTATCTCAAATTACGCTTGCCGACCCTGTTGTCATGATCAACAAACATAATAAAACTTGTGGTATTAATTTAAGTTAGAGTAAGAGATCCAGTTTCCCACTCGAAATCATTTGACACAAGATCAAACTTAACCATCAGTCTTTCGGAGGCTAAAAACGGTTAACACAAAATATTTTTTAAGTCACAGCTGGTTTGTGTGTCTTTTATGCTTTATTTGGCTTATAGAAAAGCCTAGTATGTCCCACAACTCTAATGTCTTTTGTCCTTTATGCCTAAACAACGTTCGGAAAAAATAATATATTTGCTATCTTCCAAACTGACTAAAATATTATTTTGTGGAAAGTGTGTAGACTTTTTATTTATAAATAATCTTCTCCCATGTTCTACAATGCCTGTTTTAAAGGTTATTGTAAATGTCAAAGCTATTGCCTTAATTTATTGTTCTGAACAAAAATGAGACAAAATGTTAAATTGTAAAATGTTTGTAGAGAGTAAAAATTTCGCCCGGAATTCTATACTGTGTACCTACGAAAGATTGTTTTATGCGTCTATGTCATATTAGGCCTATTCAGACAAAAAACGTTCTCACTAATCAGATTCGTATGCTCAACGGTTAAAAACTCACCCGAAATCCCAAGATTTTCTATTTATTAATCCCGAGATTTGGGGATCGATTTTTGGGGCGAGATTGCAGTCTCTAATTACGGCTTAATTGGTACGTACGGATATGTCCATAGCATTCAAAAAGGTTACTTATTTTATTTTAATTTGAAGTCTGTACAATTTCCTAACAAACAACACGTATGAAGCAAGTGTATGCGACAGACGTGCCCTATATTTGGTTTTACAGCGGAGCCTAGACAGGTAAAGTCCCTAATTACCTCAAAATTGTAGCTGTCTGAATTGACGTGGCCTAGTACCTCGACTGAATATTATGTTTTAATCCCTTTGGGAAGTCCTTGGTGCTAGCAAACGAGATAAAAAGAAGAATGTTTACCCTTAAGGCGTTCTTCCTTTTAGCCAAACGAGAGCTGAAGAATTCTCCAGATTCAACGGTAGCGTCTACAGTTCCAGTCAGGTCGATCTACTTAGTGAATTCTTTACATGGGTTATTTCGGCATACTCGAAATTTGTGACAGACATCTGGTTACCTCGGTTCATCATCGTAGGGGCTTAACTAAGAATCTGCCGCTTTTCTATTTAGCAATATGCTTATCGCTGAAAAACTAATTCGGTTTTAAATCGAATAATTTGATTTCATGGATAAAAACATACAGGAAAGTTACAAAGTGAGCGTGGCGTTGTGAAAATTTCAAAACAGATCCAATGATATTCTTCTATACAGAGCATATTTCAGCGATTTTTAATTAATTTTATCATACAACTATTGCTACAACTTTTTCTTAGCAGAAAATGGGCGTGGTTTCCAAAATTTGTAACCGAAGTTCACAAATTCTGATAATATATTCACAATAAGACTTAACCATAACCGTAAATAGCTTTGAAAAAACATTATATGTTTTTTTTTTTTAGAAACACCCCCAAAACGACCTTCTCTACATTCCGTCCATACATTCTAAATGGTTACGCCCAGTTTTTGGGGGTGTTTTCCTTAAAAAACCTATATTACTTTCAAGTTAAGTCTTACTGTGAATATCATCAGAATCCGGGAATTTCGGTTAGAAATTTTGGCAGCCACGTCCATAAGAAAAAGCCTTAACAACAGTTTTCCTGATAAAATTCCGAGTAGAAAGATATCATTGTATGTGTTTTTTTTAAATTTCACAACGCCACGCCCATTTTATTAGGGATGAGTTAGAAGATAGAATGGGGTATCATACGATCCGTTCCAGATGGATTGTAACTTTTCTGTTTGTTTTTCTTTCATTTACTCTATTACACTCATATTTTTATTTCACTTCCCCGAATGCCATTTTACGACCATATGCCATGTCATTCAAAGAACACGCTTCCGAATCGATCATTATTTACCAGTTTGACAAGACTTGATTGTCATAAAAAATCACATGAGTTTTAGGTCATCCAAACACTTGGACTTTGCAGCAAGTGATTTTTGTTTTATTACTCGCTTTAATAATCTTTATTTTATGACTGTTGTTTCATTTGGAAATTACAACTTCATCACAATATAAAACTAAAATTTTGGGATCGAAACATAAAATGAGGAATTTGGACAATGGTATAAAATTGTACATACTTAATTGAATTCAAAAGATACAGGTACATAGTGTTCCTATTCGTTCAATCTAATTGACACCAACCAAGTTTTTCAATGTGGTGTGGCCCTTGCTAAACACCATATACTTCAACTAATTGAGGCAATCATTATTTTCGCTACGAAAGATTTCTATCTAAAAACGCAAATCATAAATTTTAACCTCCAAACGGACTAACGACGCTAAAAGGAGTTCAAATTTTAATTACTTTAGTCATTTTGACAACCAGAGTTAATGACATCCTTGCATATCACATCGGTATCTAAAAAAAAAAAACTTATCTATTTATACGTGTGTATGCATATGTTGCACATACTGAATACACGATAGAGTGATTGTATGTATGAATATTTTCAAACGCATCTGTTTTAGTTCACACGATTCGCAGAAGAATCGCATTCGAAAAGTTTTCTGTCCTTTGTGAGATTTTTTTTTTGTATTCTCTGATACCAATCGCGTGGAAGACTTGCCACATGATTTCCACTGATGGTTCAAAGAGGGGCAACAAAAATAAGTTTTAGCTTTTCTTGGGTGTTTTGATGTGGTTATGTTGATGTCCATAATCAGGTTGGGGATTGTATCTTCAAAAAAGTTTTTTTTTTTTTAAATATGGATACTGAGATGAATTTTGAAATAAACAAAGAAGCTGCGTTAGACTAAACATCCTGTTACTAACATGCGTATCTTTCTCGCAATTTACAGCGTTGACCAAATTTTAAAATGTGTAAGATACATTTCGGGCTTTTATTTGATATGGATGATGAAATCTTATTCTTTTTTAATGGGAAGGGCTGCGATGTAATAAATAAATAATTTACGAGCGTTAAAAAAAAGGTCCAATGTTTTAAAGATAGCTTGTGTGTGGTGAAATGAAAGGAAGCTGAAACCCAACAAAGCTGCTGTTGCAGTATTGAGCATAATGGAAAATTATTTGGTATGCATATATCTTATACTGTGTAAAATAGTCAGGCGAAAGTACTTAGGTTATACTTTGTACGAATGGTTTTCTAAGCCCTGACCACATGCACTTGAACCAGAGTAGATCATGAACCTACTCATTCGAGAAGCGCAAACCGTTTTGCGTGCTTGTCAATGAAACAGTGTCCTATAATAACAGCTACTTGCATATTGCTGATGTGCATTCTTCTTAGCGTGAACAGACAGCTATAGAGTTTCTGATCCAGCTTAGTCTAGTGACTCGTGCATTCATGCTTTCATGTAGCACGAGATATGCCGAAGTTCTTCCTTTCAGTGACTGTATTGGAGGAGCAATCCATATAAAGGGTGTCCTAAAATTCACACAAGAAGTAATTTTGATAGAAAGCACAGGTTTTTAATTAAAAATTGTATAGCATAGGGTTATGTATGGAATAGCATATCGGGTAAATGGCCTCCACGGCTTTGCTGGCACATACGCACTCTTTTGTCGAAGTTGTTCATGACCGTTCTGCATAAATGTGGCTAAATTTCGTTAATACAGCGCTCAATTTGCTCCTTCAAGGCGAGGGTGCTGGTGGGCTTGTTGGCATGAACCTTAAACTTCAAAAAAACCCAAAGAAAAAAGTCCAACGACGTTAAATCGCATAATCTGGGCGGCCAATTCTGATCACCAAAATGGCAAATTACATGCTCGGGCTGTATGGCATGTGGCACCGTCTTGTTGAAACCACATGTCGTCCACATCCATATCTTGCAATTTTGGCACAAAGAAGTGGATTATCATGTCGCGATAGCGAGCACCATTAACTGTTATTGCCTGACCAGCCGCATTTTCAAAGAAGAATACGAGTAATCCGACGATGTCTCCAGCCCAAAATCTCAACAATCACTCGTGGATTTTCTGAACCCCAAATTCGACAATTTTGACGACTAACAAAGCCATCAGGATAAAAATGAGCCTCATGGATGAAGATGATTTTGTTTTTTTTGTATCTGCCAAACCTTCATTATTTTTAAAATATTGCTCACCAATGAAAACCTGGACTGTCAGCTGTCACGATGTTTTTTTTTTTTCGTTGGCAACACTACCGCACAAATGGTGCAAAATTTAAATCTTGCGTGAATTTTGGGACACCCTTTAGAAGTATACCATTTCTTCGATTTACGATGAGTAAGTCGAGATTACTTCATTTTGACTTACGACGTCTCAAGATACGTCATTTATGATTCGACTTACTACAAAAATTCCAGGAAAATTTAAATTATCTGGCAGTAGATTCAAACTTTTTATCACATATTCCTAGAAAATTGCGTCTTTACATTTTTATTTTCATTTAGTTTTCTTTCTTAAGTATGTACATATTGTAAAGTTTATATTCTTCGTGAATAAGAATTGTTTTTGTGATAATACTTCTTCTTTTTCTTTGTTTACGACGCGTTTTTGGCGAAACCAATTAGTGACGTAAGTTTAGTCTTTTGGAATGCATTCTAGATTATTAAAAATTGTGTAGTGGTCCGAGTTGACTTTGAGTCGAATAGCTGCGCTGGATGAAATTTGATTGCCAAAGAGGGCTATTCTATCAAATGAAAGAGAATATGTACTATTTCCGAAGGTGTGGTCTTGAGGGCACCACTATTTCAAAGACACGTTGATCTTAAAACATACCCTAGTTGCACTCAACTAGGGAAACAATAAGATCAGTATGGATACAGAGAGCCAATATGTTATGGTTTATCAGTACGCTATGTGAAGTCTGACGAGACTGACGGTGCACATCCAATTGCCCGTCGTGCTGTACGTGTAATTTTTTTTTTTTTTTTTACACGAATGGAAGAAACCTACAGAATATTGTATATTGTTTCCGAAGAACCTAATTCAGAAGCTCTTCATAACCGTTTTACTCTCGGATGTTTGTCAGACGCTCACGAGAGATGGGACCATGAAAATAAGTGTTGATGTCACAAGTACTCAAACCGTGAGTCTTTCCCTCAACGACCTGCACACTTTGAAAGCTTCCATAATATTAACGAAGGCAACCATGGTACACTCCTGAGCATACCAGCTCTAATGAGCATACCAGCAAGTGTAGAGTTGTTTGCAATGGCTTATCCTGAACCTAGCCTACCTTAAAGGCTACTAGATACTGCCGTATTATTTGAATGGCGTGATACTTTCGTCAGTCACCTGGACGTGTGATTTAAAATCATTAACGTCGACCAAATATTCGAAGTGATATTTACCGTCTTTTTTCACCGCCAAAGTTGTCAAATGACATCTTATATTATGACCAAGTAGGTATACAAAGTTTTAGCGCCCGATCTGAATTAATCGGCTTAAAAAGTATACGAAGGCACTAACAAAACTGCTAAGTTGTTGAAAAGGATACAAAAATAATAATTTTTGAACCTATTTAAATATATTTTTTAAGTTGGTAGAGACACCGAAACATTCCTTAAAATTATCTTTTTCTAGCTTTTCAATTTCTGCATTGCCTACATTAATGGTCTCCTCATTAGAGCTTACGATTCTTCCCCTCAATTTTTTTTCCTATTTTTGGGAATAGGCAGAAATCACACGGCGGAATAAGGTGCTAGAAATTTATTTGTGTTTTTATTCCAGCAGTGTGTGCAAGTTTAGTTTAAATTACCGCCGTGTAAACTACGAGTACCTTCGTGTAAAAAGTAGCGACGAAGTTGCTTTTTAGGTCTTCATTCAAAATTCGCGAACATGTCATGGTGGCATCTAATTTCTACCTTCAACATGGCCACATTTGTATCGTCGGTCGAAGACTTGGAAGGACCTTCAAGAGGTTAGTCCTCCTCAGATAAATGGTATGGAATCTATGAAACAACTTGAAGACACCCACAGGGGATGGGTCATTAATTTCATATGCATTTTGGCATTCGTGGAAAATTTGCACTGGTTTGAGTTGACGTCGAAATCTGAAGAGAATGACAGCGAATTTAATGAAGGTGAAATTTCTACCGACCTTACATACATAACAAATTTTACGTTTACTCATCTCCATTCAGACTAATTTGTAATGTAAAATTAAATGGTTCTTAGAAATCGACAACCAAGTTCTGTTTTTCTTAAAAACCAACTTTTGTTAACCGAATCTCGGATAAATAGATACTTGAAGTGATTATTATCTGAAGAAAATGTGTACTTGAAATGATTATCCATAAGTCGACACCAGAGACATAGGCTTTCGAAACCCAAATGACTAAGTCTTAAAAACGCGGTATTGCAATTCTTATAGATATTTGGAGATACGGTTTTGAGATTATGATTTGGGCACTCTTCCCTTACTCACAAAAAGTTATCACTCGCCATGACTGGTACTTCTTCAAGAATCCACAAAAATCCTAACGATTTATTCAGGCTTTTCCCAGCCCTCGCTAAAAAATTCAATATGCAAAAATTTCTTTTTTTATAACTTTTTCTCAGGAGAGGCGAACCTATAACGCTGTCTGTTGAATCTGCTTTTGAATTGTTGGAGATTAAACGTTTCTGAAAATATGTATCCCGGGAGTAAATTCAAAAATTTACTTGTCCTGTAGAAGGAGTTTTAATGAAGTGATGTTCACGCCATTGCTAGGTGGACATAGAGGTAATGGTCCCTGGTGGCTTGCCTAGTAGATCGCTCACATCATTCTATTGAGGTTTTTGGAATCTAAATGATTATAGGCATTGGTTTGCTACCAGTTTTCGATGAGCTAATGGCTGTAGATTGGAAGTTAGTCCGGGATCTTTTATTAAGCAGACTGCTCGTCTCTGTATACTATCGTTATCCTGAAAAGGATAATTTGGGGCCGAACTCCAAACATAAGAACATTACTTAAGTCCTGGTCTAACTTGTGCTTTGTACAGGAGAAGGAGCTGTTGCGTTGTATCTTTTTGCTCTAAATCGGTAGTTCAACTTCATAGATGCCATGTTACACCAGAGTTGACTGTGACGCCAAGAAGATGCATGGACAACAACGATATGGGATCGTAGTTTTGCCCGCAAGCATTTCTTTCCTTTTTTGGGTATTGGTTGGATACGGGCAGTTTTGCAGTAAAAGGGGGAAACATTTTTTGACCATAAAACATAGAAAAAAGTCTATTTGAATAGATGTTAGTTCTGGTGCACAGTTTTTGAGGATTATGGCTGGCATTTCGTCAGGTCCTGTTGCCTTTTTGCAATCCAAATGATTAAGGATGCTCCGGATTACACGTGGTCGAAAATATACATCTGGCATCGATGACTGGACCTCCGTGGTACTTGATAGCGCCTGAGAACATAATAGCGAAAAGGTGCCAATCTTTAGTGTTCTTTAGTCTTGTGGCTAGTGACCCGTGTGATCTTTCACAAGAAGTGGGAATGAGTCGTGAATGAAGTAGTTGCTCATCACTTTCGCCGTTGACCAGAGATGATGTGAGCCACTGGGACAATCTAGGAACGAATGAGTATGTCTGGCCTACCTTATTCCTGCAAATGAAGAGGCACGAGATTACAATTTATCCAGTATGATGGATGAGAAGGTGTGGCATCATCCTTATCTTGGCATACTGTACGGGTGGTATCTATCATATATAAATCGCTTCTTTCATCCATCCACACAAGAGCACATCAAATACGAGCTTTTTGGTTTTAGGACCCAATTTTGTGTGAATTCAGAACAATACTCGTATTTGTTGATAAGAAGTACTTCCTCCATAAACCTCGTTGCCTTAGTTAACTGCAGGTAAAAAATAATACATTCGCCCCCCTTACAGCTTCAAATGATACTCGTCGTTTGATACATTTTTTCCCATTCAATGTTGCCTAGTTGACATCATGTAAGTATGCATCAGGTTTCCGTAATAGTCAATGTCAAACTAACTTCAGCCACGTGTTCATCAATTCAATGAAAAGCTTCACTGACAGTTCGTCTGGTTCTTCCGACGATGTTAATGTCAGCAATTTATGAGCACTCTTCGCCTGGTTTTAACAACCATTTCGGCTGACACTGTAATTTTGGTTGTCATTGCTGTTGGGTTCCCTTTTTAAATAATTTTTTATTTTATTTTCTTTTCTTCCACAGATCGCATGTTAAGTCATCACTTTTGGCATCTCTTAAAATTTTACTACCAAAGAGGTCTGACTTGATTTTTCAGTTCCTCTCGGAACTTGAAGTCATAAAAAAAGACACACAAAAAAAATAGGTGCCACATTTTATAGCTCAATCAATTTGTGGTAAATTTAAAGGGTTTTGTATTTAGTTGGATTTACGGGTTAACCGTATTATTTTATTGATTAAATGTTTATAACGGCAAAACGAAACTATAAAATTTGACATTTGATGGTTTATTTGTTAAGACACGGCATTTAAGCTAATTGAAGGTGGCGCTAAAATTAACATTTTCCAGTATCCCCGCCGAATCAACGTGAGGTTGTTGATTTTTTTTTTTTTTTTTTGCAAATTAATTTAAAAATAATAAGGTGTTAATAGATTACCTCAGCTTTGTTCTTAGTAACTGGACTGGATAAAGGAATGCAAACATAAAGCAAACAAAACCGATTTTCACACATTACTAATTCGCATGATGGCGCCATTATCAGTTCTCGAATCCCCTCTGTTATCTTGATTTTAATATACCCGCTTCGATTATGTGAACAATGTCAATTCGTTTGATCAAAATGTTCATGGATTAGGGTGGTGGATAGCACAAAAGTTGATATGTCGTACGAGTAGTGGTGGATAAAAAAGTATGCATTCGACACAAAGAATTCGTTTATGTACTCTCTAAGTGACATCATCATAACCTAGGTATTCATGAATATGAATTACTCGTTAGTTTTATCCGAATGAGTACAAGTAGTCAAAAGTATTCACATGTTACAGTATTCGGTGAAAGAAAACACAGCCGAAATTTTGACTTAAAATGATTGATCGATGTCCTATATGTACGTCTCTATACATCAAATTAGTGTATACTCAGTACTGTCAGAGCTGTCATTTTAGATATTTCAGAAAAAAAAAAATCATACAAACAAGAGCTTTTGTACACACATTCTCCCTAGTCCTGTCATTGAAATTTTATCTTTACTCCAAAAAATAGTTGTGCTCGTGCCTTGAAAAATGGCACCCAAACGACGGTTTTTGGTTATTCCTTAAAAACCCATAACTTTACAAAAGATGTCCAGGCAAGAGTTGTTCAACAACATTTTTAATTTTCAAAGTACAGGCTATTAAAAATAAAATTGTTTGTATCTTTTTAATAAAATTTCCTAATTTGTGTGCGAGTCTTTCATGGATCACGTGGTAGAACCTAACGGAGACGAGTTCTCGATTTTCAAAACACAGTGTGCTGTATTAAATATTTTTAACATTTATTTAATACCCTTTTCTAATGTACGAGTATGTCCTTCCAGGATACGCTACGTAGTCAGATTTTGAATTTTCACAATACAGACTGTTACAATGAGAATTGTTTGTATCTTTTAAATACAATTTTTCAATGTATTTGCTTGTCTTTCCACTACTCTCACCACCCTTCGGGCTGCCTAGAAAGGTTTAGCTTTGCCCACTTATAGTACATACTCGTACCGTGGAGTTTTCAAAATACAGGATGCTACAAAGCACATTTCTAGAATTTCGTTAACATAGCATTCCAATGTTAATTTCGTGCACTTGTTTTTGGCTTTTATCTTGGAAACGGCTGTAGATAGGTAAATACTATCTTCAGAAATTCTGATGGGGAAATTGCAGTAAAAAACATTTTAAGGTTTTATGTTGAAGTATTCGTACTAGAAAACGTTAAATAGTATAAAAAAATTGATTTTGAAATACTCTGGCGCTTAGAAAGGAAGAGGAACTTTGCTTATTTTGTTGAGGCAGTCACTCCAGGTTTTGTGATATTTAAATTTTCTTTGTAATATACTCGTATTTTGCAAAGTAAGGGGTGGGACATCGGCTGGTTTCTTTTTAAATTACATGTTATTTTGACATTGACAGCTCTTTCGCGCTCAAAAAATTGACAGAAACACAATATCATATCTTCGCTTGAGTAACGCTTGAGTAACGTTGGGAAATATTAAAAACTTATTTCCAAAGTGAGTGCTGTGTTGTCGAAGCAGTGAGAATTTTGAAAATAAATTTCCGTCGAAATAATGCACCAACCGTGCCTGCTGTACACAAGTTTGTGAAAAAAGTTTGGCGTGAAAAGAGATTGACGTGCTAATTAATAACGCAAGTCATCCTCGTGGTCGTCCTGTGCGCTCAGTCGAGAATATTGCTTTTGTTGCCGAAAGAGTGCGCCTAAACTCGAGAACCCGTACTATCCTGATGAGAATTATGCATAAAGAACTCGGATTATTCGTTTACATGGTCCAACTGACTCAGAAATTAAAGCAAAATGACCACCCGCTTCGTTATCGTTTCGTTTTTCTTCGAAAATGAATATAGGAATAACGTTACGGTCAATGAAGAGCGCTACAGAGGCATGATAGCCAATTTTTTTTGGCTAGAAAGTGAGGAAATGAACTTGGACGATCTCTGGTTCCAGCAAGACGGTGCCATACAAGCCGTCCAACAATCGATCTTTTGCGCACTAAGTTCAATAATCGTGTAATCAGCCGTGTTGGTGATGTTGCTTGGCCTCCGCGGAGCTGCGATTTGACGGCGTTGGACTTTATTTTTGTGGACTGTAGTTAAAGATCGATGTTATGCTGACAATCCAGAAATGATTCAGGCATTTAAGCACAATATTGATCGAGTTGTTCATAAATAGAGTCCCGAACCATCGAAAATATAATAAAATTAGGTTGAAAGCCAGGCACGGCAGCCATTTAAATGAACAATCGGAAAGAATACTCTCTTCCATAAAGCAAAAAACTTTGAAAAATATTAAATGGATTTTTTTATAGCAATTTTAAAAATAAACCAACAGATGGCGGCGCACCCTTTATAAGCAAAGACTGTAAGATTAGAAGACTGTGTTTTAAAATCTAGTATTTCAGTGGACTACCTATATTACATTTGCCTCTATATTAAAAACCTGTATGCAATTGTCGGTCATATATGTATGTATCTTGTCTTTGCTACCAAAATGTTGGTTTCTTTATGATATATTACTGACAGTTTTGACGTCTTCTGGAACAACAAAAAATGTGTTTTTAGAAAAAGCTCATTTGCATTTGTTTTGGGTGTATCAGTTTCAACGTTTCGAGCATAATTGGATTAGAGAATAGAGAAAGGGGTTTCATTCAATGTATTTTCCGCGTACAATTACTATGGTTACCAAATCCGGCAATTGACGGCGACACGCAGCTTTATAATCTCCAGATATTCTGATCAAATAATATGGGCAATAATTTCCTATACCTATTTGTTACAGAAGTTTATAACATAAAAACTTGTATTTCTATTAATATTTGCGTACTCAATTAAGACCCAGCCCGTTTACTTTTAAATATACGAGTACTAAGCTTGTTCATTTCAAGGAGTATGTCAAAGGACTTTATTGCAATAAATAAGACAACATTTAAATACTTGATAACTAGCATATTTTGTCAGATATCTAATCAACGATTCGCATCTTTTTTACGATCAAGTTATTTATTGCTTGATAAAACTTTTTTAATATTTTTGCCTTCGGCGGGTATATGAAGGAAAATATACCTTTCTGCGAAACTATTTAATGGAAAATGAGAAAAGTTTTCCATTTGCGCGCTTAAAGAAATGACTAATCGACTGAAAATATTCAATCGAACGAATTGAATTGAATTTTAAACACTTTGCCTGCTTTTATCTGTGAATGTTTCTGTTCGATGTCGACATTTATCACAAAAAAAAGCTACCACCCTGTCTTGCAGTTGGTTGGTGGGTGGGTTTGCACATTTCGAATGAATTCTAAGATATTTGTTGGATAATAATAATGAAATACAAAGCTTTTTATGAACTTAAGTGACATTGTCAAGGCATCCATGTACTTAGTTTTTAACTAAGTGAACACAATTTTAAGGATTCTTTAGAACAGTAGTCATACTAATTTTGTTTGACTAATTTCTTGATTTAAGTTAATAAATTTATTTTCTATTCTTCAATAAATTTTACTTGCACCTAAAAGGACAAGTATATGCATTCGTTTCGTGAACATTTTCGATCTCGAGATTTTGATCAATCTTGGTATTACTAATAAAAGAGAGTACAGCCGATTTTGAAAAAAAAAATATATATATTTTCTCAATAAACCGCTCTTAAAATTTGACATTTGAGCTGCAGTTGTGGATATATGTATATGTATGTACCTATGCTAATAGATGGCGCATCAGTTATCGAGCAACACGTGACTGATAAATGTTGATTTGACATGACCGCTGTCATCAGTGATCGTGTATTTATTTATTCGATATGGTTTGTTTAAATTTATTGTTTGAAATTTATTTCAGGTTGAGTCTAAATAAAATTAACCCTCTGAAAAAGGAGATTTTGGCAAATTTTATGAGCTGGGACAGCGGTTTAGGTGCATCCTCTAAAATTTATCTTCTCAATTATAAATAAGAATGTACTCTTGATTACCCTGAATCTTTTGATAAAACTGCAATCAAAAGTATCTGTTGTGAAAGATATTTTCAGAAAATTGAAGTTTTGTATACATACGCAGAGTCTTATAAAGAGAAGGGATCGCTTTTATCTCTTAAACGTCTTAAATATAAACGACGATAAATATAAAACTTTTCCTCACACAAAAATAAATACTTTTGACATTTGTCAGCCATCTCAATTCAATGTAGTAGAATTGTACTAGTACAATTTTCAAAGTGCACTCGATACGTGACCATTCTTATGTGATCATCCCAATGTACTTACTCCATCACTCGATAGCGTATGAATTTTATTCACTCGTTAACTGATGTCATAATTCGAACCCAGGTCTCGGAAAATTGCCTATTTCTCGGCTATGACTTCACCGATATTTTTTGAAATCAATACCTGAACAATATTTTTTTTTTATAATTTGCGCGTGCCAAAGGGATATGAGTACCCTTAAATTGTTTCAGGGTTCGGGCGTTTGTAGACAGTGAGAGAGAGGAAAAGATTAGCGTAGTGATTTGCTAGTATTAACTCAGCTGGTATTAAGTTTCGGTAAAGTTCAAGGGTGGCGTCCAGATAGCTGGGGAGCATTTCGATTTGCTGTTGTTGCCGTTGCTTATGATTCACAGTCATCGTTACGATCAAATTGCATTTTCAACCATACTCGCATGACCACCCTACTGCCAGTGTTATGCCTTCGCAGTAGAGTTGAAATAAGCTGTCGCAATTGATCGACTTTTTTTTTTTATTTATGTCAAATAAATAGATGATTCTTGACATAAGGATTTGAACCGTGAACCTACAGCGTGACAAGCGATGATGTTACCACAACACAATGGCCACCCGTGAGCTGAACAATATTTGACATGCAATGCCGTGACATACCAAGTTGTGAAAAATTATTAAAGTATTTATTTTGTTCTGTACCAGAATGGTATAAATGTCTGTTACATGCTTGTAACTTTTGAACTATTTGACCTAAAATTTTGCGCAAGAATAGAACATGGTGGACCAAAAAGAATCGAGAAAACAAAAAATTTTATTAATTTTCAGTGAACTCCAAGGGTGGCTGTCCAGATAACTGGGGAGTATTTTTTTGTTTCGCTGTTATTGTCGTTGCTTATGATTCAAGTTTTTTTTTCCGCCCTCCTGATGTCATCATCACGATCAAGTTGCATTTTATCCATATGACCACCCTACTGCTAGTGTTATGCCTTCGCAGTAGAGTTGACATAAGCTTTCGCAATTGATCGGCTTTTTTATTTATTTCATGCGAAATAAATAGATGATTATTGACATCAGGATTCGAACCGTGAACCTGTAGCGTGACAAGCGATAATGTTACCACTACACCACGGCCACGCTTAATCATTTGAATGTTTTTGAAATCCCGCCCCCCAATTTCACGTCCACTTGGACCGCTTTCGATAGTTTTTAGAAGAAATGGCCTACGGATATACATGTATACAAATTAAATTTTATCAAAATGAACTATGTGAGGACAACAACTATGTATATGGGCAGACATGGAACAAAAAGTGTTTGCTTGACCTGACCCTTTCAAGTATGACCATAGCTTTTTCTTTTCCTGCGAATTAAAGGAAAGAAAAGTACTCGCACTTGACGAACTTTTTTTCTAAATAATCTTTTTTGCGTTTTCGTTGAAATTTAAAATCGAAGTCCAAGTTTGATACAAATTTATCAGCTTTACTTCGAGCCATTTTATTTGATAATTCACAAAGATTCAAGGTTATTACGCTGCAATCTTTAGAACTTTATCAATTTTAGTCACTAAGCCCGATCATTATCAACTTTGTTTCGTTCTTTTAACTTGATTGGCATAACTTTTTGTTCACTATGTAAAACTGAACCAATCCTAATGACATACTCATTATTCAAAGCTGCAATAAACTATGTCACTCTGAACACCTGTTGCAACTCTGCAAGTAATTCACTAGACTTCTTCGCTCGTTCCATTGAACCAGTTTTTAAACAGCGGTGCATTTTCCAATGAAGGGATATATAACTGCAACTTATTGAATAAGGTGTAGAAAGGTTAACGCGGCAGATTGGTATGAAGCGAAAAATAGATTGAACTAGCTACCAGTGGCAATTACCATCAATTTAGACATTTGCACCAGCAACGCTGTTCTTGATGCTGCGGTGTGAATGTGTTTTGCACGTTCTGCTTAATAATTGCACTGGTGGCTGGTTTAACCTGTTCGTCACTTTAGTCGCCAATGAATTTTTTTACAGAAAAGGGCATGGCTGATGACTATGTACTGATTTGAATTCATTTTCAAAGTCAATGTTTTGTTCCAGAATCGTGAATAAGCACAGTTTGTTCTAAATTTTGTATAATTTTACAGTGCCTTTTATTTATGTAAATGATTTCATTTATTTATTTTATTTATATTTTTTATATTTATTATATTTATTTTATATGATATTATATATATAACGCGATAACTTTATGGTTTTTCTTTTAAAATAATGAGTTTAAGAACATTTTAGCCAGGTTTGTAAACAAACAATTCGATATGTCGTTATATGTTATGTGTACCTTTTCACATCCCTGTCCTATGGCATCTGTCAAATCCATCTGTCATCCATAATGACAGGTTGTTAGTTCTTTCCTTGCCATTTTACAATATGCATCCTTTAATCACCGCTCAACGCATTAAACCTGTTGCATCTTATCATACTATAAAAATAACAGTTTTGTAATATCTGTGTATTGTGATTGGGTGCTGGACAATCAACAAGTTGACGCCGATTTTCGTCTTCAGCGAAGAGACTTATTTTTCGATCGACAGCTACGTAAACAAATAACATTGCAGAATCCAAATGTGTTCATTGATGTGAGTAACATGTGGTTCCAATAGGACGGGGCTACGTGCTACACAACACAGGCAAATTTGGGTCTATTTCACGAAAAGCTCCCCGGCCGTTTAACTTCGACATTAATTGGCCAACAAGATCATGTGAACTAACCCCGTTGAATTTCTCTTTGTGGGGCTATGCAAAAGATCGTGTCTATGTAGACAATCCCCAAACTTTGGAGCACTTAAAAACTAACATCTGTTTTGTTATGGCCGCAATACAGGGAGATATGTACCGATAAGTCATCGAAAATTACCTTACAAGAATCGAAGTTTGCAAAAACTCCAGTGGCGGTCAAAATTCGTTTTTCTTGCTGCAACTAAGTATTGACTTAACAAGCAGTTTTCATATAACAAAATCAAAACGTTTGGCAGGTACGAGTATCTTTCCATCGAAAGTTCCTGTGGTCGAATGGCTCTGTTCTTTGTAGACGGCGGAGCAACAAATTTCGTTCATCTAGAATTTGTAAAAGTGCATTGTGCACGTATCCTTGTAATCGTTTTTTTTTTTTTTCGCGCAAAGTTTTTTATTTCGTCTTCTACAATTGCAATTCCGACATCTCTTTAGATATCGTTGTTTCTTATGTACCACGCTGCGCTGACAATTCCTCTTAGCACTTTATTTTCAAAAGTTTGCAAAATATTGTAATTGTTTTTTTTTTTTTGGTGCAACCCTAAAGTTGTATATCGTATGTCCACACCGGTTTAAGCAATTGCTTGTATAAAAGTAGTTTGTTATCTACATTAAGCTTGGAATATTTTTGAAGCAACTAGGTAGTAGATTTCTCTGTGTTTATTTTTGAGTTCTTTTTCACGTGCGGCTTCCACTTCAACTTTGCGTCAAGTGTCATCCCGAGGTATTTAGCCTCGTTTGAAAAAAAGAATTCGAACGGAATTGAAAAAGATACAGTGAATTTCATTTATTTCATTTCATTTCATTTATTTCATTTAAATGGTTTGTACATTAAGATAGAATCTTTTTTAGTACTTAGAGGTGTAACTTCAAAACAATTATTTCATTGAAAACTTAAAACTAGATACAAAAAATTTCTTAAAACTAACTTGAGGAGAGATAGATAGGAGATACATATGGGATTTAATGTTGAGGTGTGGTAAAATATTGAAGAATTGCACTGTTAAAATTGGAGTGATTTGATATAGCTCTTATATGTGAGGGTTTCCATAGTCTCTGTGACTTTAAAGCTTATGTAATGAAATATATTCACGAAATTTTTGCCATTCTTGTTAATAGTTGTATATTTTTAATATTCAGTACTGCCCTTGTTGGAATTGGCGACTGTGAGGTGAAGTTTCGATAAAACTAAATGTCATCAATTGACGTTTTGGGTAACGGTAAAGTCACAATTTGTAAGCTTGCTATTCATCGCCATAAAAAAAGGCAAGAGTCATGCCGAAATTACAGAAATTATTAATCGTAGTAGAAGTACAATTCAATATATCATTAGGAGATATAAAAATGAAAGGGTGTTTGAAATAAAATAAAAACACAATCCGATAAGAAGCTGGATTCTAAGTAAAGTTAAGGAAGACCCTACAATTTCTGCACATAAAGTCGCTGCAAAAAAAAAAAAAAAAAAAATTAGATGTTAGTGATTCTACAGGCAGGCGAGTGCTAAGAAAGAATGACTTTCACGGCCGAATAGCACGAAACAAACCTTTCAAACAAAAAGATTAGAGTTTGCAAGAGAACATCTGAGGAATCAAAGTTTAACATTTTTTTCATCTGATGGAAAAATATCTGTGTGGAGGAAACCCGACGAGGAGATGAAAGTTAAGAATTTGCGGCCGACTGTAAAACATGGTAAAGGATCTCAAATGGTTTAGGGCTGCATGTCATCTCAAGGTGTCGGAAATCTCACAATTATTGATGGGACAATGAACAAGTGGGGATATTTAGATGTTCTTAAATAAAATCTTGTGCAGAGTTCGGAAAAATTTGACATTCAAATCACCTTTAAGCTATACGCTGACAACGATCCCAAGCATATTTTCCTTGTTGCAAGAACCTGAACCCTGTATAATTGTCCAAAGGTAATACAAACCCCTTCCCAATCTCCTGATATTAATGTTATCGATAATATCTGGAATGAATTCGAGTTATTAAAGTCATTTTTCCTGCTTCGCATAATTACTAATTTTCTGCTACAGTGTTTGGCACATGTTCTAGTACACAAATAATAATAATAATAGTACATGCAAACGATTAGTCGTACATATTATATGCTCGATTAACTGGTGGTACATTGTATTGCCTAATGATGAACATCAACTACATTATTCTACTCATTCGCATTTTTGTTTTCAATTAAGTTAATGTATTCTGATACTCTAATAATTTGGACGATGTTGTTCTGCCTGTTTCAGACTCCAAGTTTTACGTTACGGACTTCCGATTAGAGAGCACTGCACCAATCTGATACCCGTGCGAATGAAGAAGATATCAGCGCTGCCAATTTGCAAATTTGCTACGTCGTTAATGAAAAAAAGCCATTTGCTACTGTGCTACCCACTTTACCTAAATTTATGGCTCTTGCTACTTTTTTTAGACCTTTCTTCGGTTTGACATATGTATATTTTACCTTTCTTCCAATCATTAAATCATTAAGTAGAAATTTTACATTATTATTATTACTAGCTCTGAATTAGAAGCACGGCGACCTAGAACATTTATTAGACCCGCTTCTAGTGTTTAACCACCTTTTCCAACCCAGTTTTCCTTAGGAATTTGAATATCTCCATTGGATGAGAGCCTCTCAGGTTGTCAGTACCCTGAAAAGTCCGACTCTTTTGGTTTCCTCTCCTCTTCATAGTTATCTCGGATCATGTGTGCTCCCATCCCGCAGGAGGGTTCTGGCCCAACGAATTAATTTGCTGCTGCCTTGCTTGCAATAGACTATCTCCAGGTTAAATTGAGCACACTTTCTGATAGCTGGGAAGTTTGCCCATTTGGTTCTTGGGCCGAACACTACTGCCCCAGTTTTCTCAATTGTCCTCGACCCACTCGTATACCATTTTATGGTGTGATCTTAGTGGGTAGGCAAGTTTGGTACTTAGTGGATTCATTGGTCCATTCTGACTTAGTGCTTAGTTTACGTGGTGAAGCTTTTGATGAAGCTGTATAACTTGACCATATCATCCCTGAAGATTTCTATTAACGGAGCAACAACGACAGGTCGGCATGTCATAAGCAGTGCTACCTGACAGGCAAATCGAAGGGTTTTGAGTTTTTCTGGCCTGAACGTCAGTTATTGTTATTACTTCATTAAAATGATACGATGATCGGCGAAAAACTGACAGATCAACTAGACCGTGTGTTTTGCATGCACTATACGAGTTGCTTCAGACAACTGCTTGTCGGTCAGTAAACTTCGATTTTTTTAGCGCACGCAGAAAATAAAGAAAAGCAAATAAGTTTTTACATAAATTCAATTTTTATTCAATTTTCAAGAATACAAAGACTGACATGCACTGCAGCTACCAGTGCCATGTAGAGTTACACCAACAGCAGGACTAGAGGTTATTCTCAACCTGTTTCCATTAGAGCTTTTTATACAGCCAAACAATTGACTGGAAGCCTAGCACGACGAGACATACTCAGATCCTAAATAAATGCTTAGATGATGTAATAACCACTGACTACACAGTACCCTCCTTGACTTTGGACGACAATTCTCCTGTTCATTCCCGAGCAGGGACAAATGGGTAGGTGACACAATACCAAGCACTCAAACCAAAGCCATTTATACTAATAGATCCAAGATAGACATTGGCGTGTGTGCGGGCAATTTTTCTGACAAACTGAGCCTAGTTAAATCAGACTTCCGGACCATAACAGTGTTTTCCAGACGGAAGTCCTAGCAGTGACAATTGCTGCCCGTGAGACTGCGATGAAGGCGACGATATCACCTTTTTCATCGACAGCTAAGCGGCTATAAAAGCAAATTGAAGGCCGTGAAGTGTTGTCACGAAGAGCTTAAAGTTCTTGGCACACAACACTGGGCCTAGAGCAATCTGATCAGTCAGTAAAAGTCCCGACTTATAATCTTAAACATGAAGCAGGGATTAAGTCTCTCTCGAAGAAGCAAACGACAGATGGCGCTCCCTTAGCACCTGTAAAATAACGAGAAAACTATGGCCAACGTATAACAAAGCCAGATCTAAAAAAATGTTTCAGAAAGGCAGAATGACCCTCTCCACTATGAGTATTGTGGGAATGGTTACATGGCATAGTACTCTGCGATATCATATGAAAAAGCTAAGGCTAAGTGAGGATGATCTCTGTAGTCATAAAATACATAAAACCAAGGGTTTTGGACACTTCTTCCAGGTTATCGAAGAACTATGTGGCATACCTATCAAAGACATCTGTAGGTTAATCAAGGCTTCAAGGTGGTTGGAAATCCGAAGGCAATGGGAGAATGCTTTATTGATTGCTCCGCGAGCAATAGATACTTTCCCTCAAAATGGTTATCACAATGGGTCTACATATATTGATCTGAGTGTTGCGCAGAGGGATCTATTCCCCTCCCCAACCATGTACCTACCCTAATCTAACCCCATCTTAAATTTTTTATATACTTGCACCAATGTGCTTTATTAAATTCCTCCATTCAAATTGGCAAAGACAGTAGGTACTCGTACCTAAAACTTAGATACCTAGTTGATCTAAAACCTAGAATGAGTTTCAAGTGTCAAGATCTGCGTGATCTTTGTCACAACTGCTCTTATATCTCGTCGACACCTTTCCCTATTACTAGTAATTTCTTATTGGTCCAGTAAAATAGTAAGATAAAGCAATTTCATACGTACATTCTAATGCCTTTTACATACACCGTGTTGTAGAATTTTCCAGTTTAAATCGAAACCTCTCTCATTTGCAGTGCCTTTATCAAACAATTCATTTCTATATATGGATACATACATATGTATGTATAGAAAAATAAACATATCGCATCGCGCGATATCTATGCAAATACCATCAATATAAAGTGCTAATCGAAATGTCAAACTAAGCAAGAAATTTGCGTTTCCTTAACGGTTTGATAGGCGTAACTGGGTGATCCACGAAAAGAAATCAGCATAAATCTTTTGCGTAGATTATTTCCTGTTCATTACACACCTACCAACATATCAAACAAAAAAAAACACCTCGCACCTCCAATTAATAATTCATCAAACGAGTTATTCGATATTTTCAATTCATCATTAGCAAAATTATGAGCGGGCATAGCTACGGATATATGTATGTAAATCTAGTCTATTGTAAAAAAAAAGGTGGTGTACACAAATACACTCTGGGCGGTAACACTGGCTTTACCTGGATAGAGTATGCAAAATATAGTCAACTTAGTCATGACCTTCAAGATAATGTTAATGTGTATGGGTTCTCTCTTAAACCATTGTTAAGTGGGAACCGTTTTAATTTTTTTTTTTTTTTTTTTATTAACGCTTTAGTTCAAGGTCTTTGGAATTGGATGTTGATATTCTTTTTTAGTTGTCGTTTTCTTTTCGCACTTCATTCCAATGTGTTAAATTCTCAAGTAAATGATATGGACGGAATCACCGTGTGAAATGGTTCTACAGGTGAATTGGAGTTTTTTATTTCTAAACGGATAACTTTATATTTGGACAAAGCAAACATTAATCTACCTTTTAGGGCTGGTTTCGTAATTAGGTGTGTAAATTGGCGCAGAACATACGACCGAAGATTATACACAAGAAAGTCGATAAGACTCCATAGAAGTATTCAGAGAAAATTATTTTACAGAAGTTTAGCACAAAGCAGAGTCTTAATACATTTTGGCTTTTACAAATAAAATAGTTTAGAGACAACTTTTAATGATTGCTACCGTCGTAAGCTTATATGAGAGTGCGCACAAATGCACCTGAAAAGTTCTCACATAACCCAAGAGCAGCAGAAGTTGAAATTGTAGAAATAAACTATAAAATTGCATTCTAATCTAAGAAATAGTTAAAAGTCGAATTATCGATATTTAAGTTGAATCTAAAGTGACCGCAAAAATATTTTTCTTTTGTTTTGCAAACATCTAAAGTTAAATAAATAAATATTTTGGTGCTAAGAGGTCCATACTGACTTGGTTTAGCTCCTTGTAGACATTCTTGCTGTGCGACGAATGGTGGGGACCTACAGTTTTTTGTCGTTTCCAAAGGGGCATTTTTTTTTTGTATTGATAGAAGGTTCTTATGACAGTTGTTAGGTGGGACCATGTAAAACCTATTTCTGAACTTTATGGGACTTGATGTTGAGTCTCCCGCTCACGGAGCTTACAATCTCTGAACGATATTATTTGCGTAACAACAGTGATGAAGTTTGCTTATTTCATTTCTATGAAATGCTAGAGGAATCTTAGAGTCAATAAATTAAAGTCTACTTTAGAGTCGACTTTTAAATTTCTATTTGGAAGGACATTTATCTCCATGATGACATGATGTGCTTATTACAAGTTCAAGTACCTAATGATAGGGGTCCCATTGACAACTATCAAAACTATATCAATCAATAACCGAAAAATATCGTTGGTCTGCTTTGAATACGACCGTTCAGTACCTCCTAAAATGTAAAGCTGCAATCCGTCTAGGACGGATCATAGATACCCTATCCGCCACAATTTAACTCACCCGTAATCATTCGTTAGCGTGGCGTTGCGAAATTTCTAAAACAGGATATTTCCATGATTTCTAATAAATTTTGTCACAAAACTGTTGTTCTGTTTTTCTTAATTTCCAAAATTTGTAAGCGAAGTTCACGGATTCTGATGATATATTCACAATAAGACTAACCATTACGGTAAATAGCTTTAGCAAAGCAATATATAGTATGTAGGTTTTTTTTTTTTGAAAACGCCCCCAAAAGGTGGGCGTGGTTATGTGTAATGTACGGACGAATGTGGAAAAAATCAACATTACATGTTTTAACTGGGCAGTGTTTTTCAGTTTCTAGGAAAAATAGTGAGAAAAACGGAATTTTTTTTAAATGTGGGCATGTCTGTGAGCGGATTTCAAATATGTTTTCAATCCTACTGTTTCGGATTCTAGAAAGCTTATATGCGAAACTTTATGTTCCTAGCTCAGAAAATAAGGCCCAAAAAGTGGTGATATACGGACAGATGCACGGATATCAAAATTAATATACCCTCGATAGAGTATAAACAAAAAGTAAGAACAGACCCATTAGTCATAGTGACAGTCAGCAGTCAGTCGGTTGCAGGTCAGGAGGCGAAAATATAACGCTGAGCCAGCTCCCCGAGATGTTCGTAGATGCATGTTGATTTTACTCTTGCATTGTTGGAGATAAAGGTTTCTGGAAATGTGTCTCCTTGGAATAAAGTCTAAAGTTGACTTGTCCTGTTGCAGAAGGAGTTTCGATAATGGGATCTCCGCGCCGTTGTTAGGTGGACATAAACATAGAGGTGATGGGCCCTGGTGGCTTGCCTAGTAGAACGCTCAAATGTCGCATTTCTAGGGATTGTTCCTTTGGAACATCTGCCATTATAATATCTGTAGTATAAACATAAGCCTGGTACCAGTCTTCGATGAACTATTAGTTGGAGATTGGAAGTTAGTCCGTGATCTTATATTGCGGTACAGTACTCAAGTCCTGATCTAATTTGTGCTTTCTATATCAGAAGGAGCTGCTGCGCTGTAAAGTATCTGTTTGCTCTAAATAGGTAGCTCAACTTCATGGATGCCGATATTGCAATAGTGGATATGTGGTCGTGCCATGTTACAGCAGAGTTGATTGTGACGCAAAAAAGATCCTTGGGATGGATAATTTGTTTCTTTTATTTGAAACTGTGGCATAGTAGAAACGTTTTTTCTGGAAAATTTGTTTTCTTCGCATTGAAGTCGACTAAGTTTGCTTGTCTCCATTGTAAAATTTTCAACAGGTCTTCATTTAATGAGTTGATCTGGTCGCATCTATGACGATTAGCATTCATGTTACAGCAAGATGAAATTAGGGTGCTGTCATCGGCAAACCTGAAGATCTTGTTGTTTGTTGACTCTAGAAGGTCGTTGATATGTAGTGAAAACAATATCATCTACCCACAATGGCTTTCTGGCAAATTCTACAGAAATAAATTGTAATAAGCATTATTTAGAAAAACAATTTCTTGACCTAAAAGTTATGTACGGTGTTCCATATTGAGATTGAATGTGTACCTTTTTTCTTAATCGTACAACATACAACGATGTGTTTGTCAAATATACTCCGCTAAACTTGGAATCTACTATGCTTTTTTCCGCAAATCGACTAGTGGCAACGCTGTTAAATTGGCTTACTTGATTTCCTTAGTAAATTATGTTTTATTCCATAAATTCATGCCTACTTTTTTAAGTAGGAAAAAGCAAGAATTTAAAAATTGTTTGTCGAGATAAATTTCTCAAAAAATTAACAAATATTGAACGGTGCTTTTTGTACTCAAAAATTCAAATTACAACAATTAAATTTAGGCAATCATTTTTCTGACTTATTTCCTGAATCTGTGGGACAGGGTATTACACAGTGCTTTACAAACGGATTGTAGCCTTCTGTTATAGTTTTATTATAATCAGTTTTGCCAGTCATTTAAAACAATAGTCGGATGACTTATTAAATAAAAGCACATTTGAGTTAAGCGATCAAACTGTTGTGAGCAATAAGTCTCTGGTAGGTAGGTAGATGCCGGTATTACTTCTTTTAGAAAGCTAAACTCAAAGCCAAAACCAGTATGGAAGTTGAAATATGTGTCCAACTACCTGTGTTGAAAAACCTTAGACAAATTTTGGTTGTAAACAGTTGATTTTTGGTATGTTTCAACATACAAATATGTACGTTGAAATATTAACGCAATCCATTGTCTTTAAATGCTCTTAAAATTTGTTTTCCTTAATCTCTAATATTAACCACCATACAGTAATATAGAGGCTTATAATGAAATCTTAGGGGATAGAGAGACATGAAACAAATACCTTTCATCTGTAGAAAGCCTTAAATGAGACAAAAGATTTCCCCTGACATCAGTTATGTACTAACTAGCGTTGGTGTTAATGCTGTCAGCACAAGTGCTAAACATTATTTCCAAATGATTGGCTGTCGTTGGTGCTGGTTGCTGGTACAAATTATTTCTTGCTTTAAAAATAATTTCACAAAATGAGACGTTTTCAATCTAAACGATGGGGGTGCGATGACATTCTGCCACACTCCTATCAAAATGATATGCAAAAAGTCACCACCACGTCTGAAGATTCGGCCAGCTACTTTAATTAAAATTAAAATTTTTCTTAATTTTTCGTTGTCCCTCCAACTCAAATGACTTCACATGCTAAATTTAGAATCGCCAGACTTATTTTATTAGGTTCTTGCCTAATGCTGTTAAATTTCCCTACAAATCTGTGGTATCATTTTGGACTCCTATCACATTGTTTCGGAGAGAAAAAAAAATAGGTCAAATTCTATCCAATGCCCATACAAAGTCTATAATTGGGCATAAATAAATGAACAGGCAATTCAAGAGCCATTAATTTGCGATTTATTCCCTACCTACAAACTAATCGAATCGAAATAGACCCCATATATAACCCATTCAATTATCCTTGCTCCTTTCATAACGTTCCACAGTCAGGACTGAACGCATCAATTTACACAAATTTATATCACTTGCTCATTTGCCATGTCGGCGAATTTTTGCTCGTTGTTTGCCTCCCACCCACTGGCTCTATCCTTTGTTACTAAATGTCAATACTTGTTATCTTGTTCCACAATGAAGACTACAACGACGACAACAACGACGACGACGAAGTCGCTTCTTATAAATTCTGTCCGACACGATTTTGATGTTCTTTATAAATTCAGCTCATTTCTGGGCGGAATGAACAAACCTTAACACACCGTTTTGTCTTTATACACTTTGATGAGGTTAGCATCCTCTTGGAGCACAAGTCAATCTAAAAAGAAAAAAAAAAAAAGAAAAATATGAAAGAAATTCATTTTTACCTTTAGTACCTTAGAGCTCATTGAGACATCACCACACACCGCCCCCACTTTCAAGGTAGATGACAATTTTATACTTCATACACGCGTTACAATGCGACGACATACACCGTCATCGTAGTCGTTAGAGCCGCACCATCGCCAAGTTGGCGCCATTTATCACCGATACCGATAAAAGGATATTACACGGGTTTGGAACGAACACAAAAAAAAAAAAAAAATCAGAATTTCCTTCGTCTTGACTTTTCCTGGCGTCTCTTTGAATAACTCTAACTCGCATCGTGGCATCTCATCCCCCCACCCATAATTGTCAGTATAAAACCGGCTAGAAAAAGGAAGGCAAAAAAGGAAAGCAAAAAAAAAATGAAAATTATTACACATATCCCCGCAGTGATGAAATAAGATGAAGAAGCAGTTCACTTAGATAAGTTATTGTTCGAAGGGGGTGAGCACCCTCGCGCACGCGATGACATCACCATCCTTTCGCCGTATTCATATGACATTTTGTCCCGAAACTGCTGCGGTAGGATTCAAATCAATTACTTTATTTTATTTCCCAGGATATGTTTGCCGAGCACGGTCGGGCCCATGCTATGTATTCGTCCTCTCTACCCCGTCAAGTATATGATATTCATATTTAATATGCTGACTGTTTTGTATTTATGCATAAGGTCTTGAGGTGGAATCTCAGCAGATTGTGTGCCCCGAGGAGGATGTTACAATTTCTCTGAGTAATGGCCGAAGGGGTTTTTTTTCTTTTATACAACTGATGGCTGCCACATGCTATATTATTAACCTAATTAAGGATGGGAATATACTCATATTATCCTATCCATTAGCCCGGTGACATACTTACTACATCTTTTCGTATCTGAATTTGGGACTTATTAAATTTCATAAGCGCCGACAATTCAACAAATGACCATCGTCTTGAAAATAAATTCATGCATGGACAAGCTATCCGTAATGCATTAATTCCACGCCCATGACTTTTGCGTAGTAGTTAAGATACGTATCGCCAATTGGGAACTGGACCTAGTTCGCCTAATCACATCAAATTAGTGTAACGCTTTTTCCTTCATGAATAGATATACCTTTCTTATCTCCCTCCGAAGAAGCAAGAAGAAATTATGTATTATCACCGTGGTGATGGAATAATTGGCTCTGATTGTACCGATGACCGCCCTGTAGAATATACTCGTACATAGGTGGGTATTAATGGAAAACAATTGACTAAATTTGAATGTTGCTGTTTTCATTTCAAGGATAGGTATTTAAATTTGAACGAGGTTTGATCAGCATCATGGATTTCCCATTAGTTGTTAGTTTGTTCTTGGAAGTTGGAATAAATATTCTCGGCACGTGGCAGCATATTGTGGACGACAAATAGGATTAAAAAAAATCCATCCGAACCATTGATTTACTTTAATTAACACTGATCATAGCAGGCTCAAGTGGGTTAAGCGTAAGCCTTGAATGCGTAACAGATAAAGTCCTCGAGCAAGTGCTTCTATTTCTGTTTATGGAATATTTGCTTATCCCGGATTACTTGATATACATATTAATATATATATACATATGTACATACGAAATAAAGAAATTTTCATAATTTAAATACGACGCCATAAGATAAGCTTCCCATAATGCCGAGGCAAGGTGCTTATGTGGGATGCTTGCTCACGCATGTACCTTTAGCGAATAGGTGCAACTAGACTTCTGTAGACACGCAAAAAGTATGCGGGAAGACGTGGGGCTATGCCCGTAGGTGTAGAATATACAATGCCATCAATAGGGACATGCAAAAAGTAAGGTTTGAGAATTTCGATCTCAAGAACTTGACCCAATTTTGAATCTCAATTTAAAAATTTCTATTCATGCATACCTACGTATACTTTCGAACACTTTCAAGCGATAATCTTTTTCGTAAAGAATGATTATTTTTGGAGAATTACACAAAAAATAAAACGATTAATCCAAGAGCAGGGAACGAGCTATGGTGGCTGAAAACATATTTCTCGCAGGATGTTTTCTTCTTTGTGTAGCTCTCTAAAAATAAACATTCCTGACGTCTAGTTTTTTCATATAATAAATTGTTAATTAATGAATTAATAAAAAAAAAAAAAAACAGCATGTGCTACAGATTTGGAACCACAACCTCGAGGGTACGAATCATTAGCGCAGCGTCTTACCCATATCGGCTACGGTGGCGATGTCAAAAGTCATACTTGTTCACTTTGCACACATGCAATAAAAAAAGCCCACTTTTCATTCTCAGATTATTAACCCTGTCACTAAGCCGCCTAATATTTTGTGTCAAAGACAGCGAAGGCCCTTTCAGTTTTCAGGCGATGTAAGGGTGCTTTTGGCAAGACATCACCAAACAAAGGTCCCGTGGATCTGCACGCCAATGATAAGGCTTTTATTAGCATAAGTGTCACCTATTTGGTGGAAAAGCTTTCGCAAAATTATGTCACTGCTTGTCTCACTAAACTCCAAATAACAATTTGTCTCGGCTACACTGTCTCTAGCATGCCTGGCTCTGCTCTAAATGCATTGTTGAACCTCCTTCCTATTGATATTTATTACATGAGCAGCACAATAAAAGCAATCCTCCGTGTTTTGATATAACGAGCACTGGAGTTTACACGCCTGGCTCTGCTCTAAATGCATTGTTGAACCTCCCTGATTATTTAAAAAAATTGGATTCACACGAAATGACTGCCTTTTGCTTTATCACAAGCTTCCAAACGGTGTGGCTACAGCGGCACGTACGGTTTCCATGGAGATCGTGGACGCTGCTCTGGTTAATGCTGTTCTAAGGCTTTCCAAATTTCTGTCGGGAGTCTTGCAGGCCATATCTCCAATTCTGATCACAAACCATAATCCGATTTGGACTCCCCGACGGCCAATCTTCTGCTGCTATAAAGCCAGGAATATTGACTCTGAGCCACTCCTGCGTGGTTTTGGCTTTGTGCGCTGGAGCAGAGTCCTGTTGGAAGATCCATCTGTATCCATTGAAAAGGGTATTGGTTCAAACCCTTCACAACATCCTCTAGCACATCTTCTTGGTAAACCTTTTCACCAATTTTTACGCCTTTTTTACACCATGGTGAGAAACCCCCCACCAAACCATTACTTAAGCGGGATGATGGTCAAGTTGAACCCTTGGAACAACTTTTTTCGCTTCCTTAGATGAAGTGGCATAAATTTGGTATTTTGTGTGTTGAAAACTTCTTCCACGGTAAAAATTTTCTCATCCGTAAACAGAATGTTTTCATGGCCATTGTCCGCGTGCCACATTGTTCGCTTGCATCTTTCCAGCCTAATTTTTTTTAGTTCAGGAGTTAGAGTAGCCTAGACATGGATCTGGTTGATGTATCCAATTCCTTGGACATGATCTTCTGCTTGCTAAGGGAATTTCTCCGAATTCGTTCACGTACTGCTTTTACTAACGCACTCGTACGGACGACACGCGGGCGACCACTTCTTGGCCTATCCTCTACTCCAGACAATTCGCCGAAGCGAGCAATAGCTCGATGAACGAGTATTCTCGATATTCCGAGTGGTTTTCCGAGTGGTCTATCTATCACACCCTCATAACTATTGAACCGTTAGGTCTGAGTTGGGTCTTACTAACCCGCATATGGCTCTAAAGTAAAATATTTAAACAATAAAACAACAACGTTCTGGAGGTTACAGTGAATGTGAAGATTTTTTTTCTATAAATACAATTTTTTTCTATAAATCAAATGAAAGGTAATGATGAGCCGATTCCAAAATAAATATAGTTCTGTTATTTTGAATCCATAGAGTAAGAGTTCTGGTCTCTAGGGGAACCCTTTAAGGATGCAAACGACATTGTACTTTGAGGTCAGTGGCGTAAACGTAGGAAGCTAATGTCGACGACATGGTCTTGCTGGCTTCATAAATGATCTAAACCAGAAACTACAGACTGAGTGTCAATCCACAAAAGGCAGTTATACGAGTAGTTCTCTTTGTAAGAGCTGTATTAGCCTTCCACATGACTGCAAAAAGGGCAAATTATCTTCTGATGCTAGTTGAAGTTGTGCTCATATCAGAGCAGCTTTTCATGTCGAGTTTCCTTTATTAACATAGTCCACAGGGCTTTGCTTTTATCAAAATCCAGAAAATTCCGTAACTATGACAGTTACTTTCCAGCTCTACTTAACATATTTTGATTTTGCTTATTTAATACAATAATTTTCGAAAAGAAAATTCCACTATCATGAAATTACTGGACTTTAAAACTTACGGATTAAAAATAATAAAAATAAATCAAATTCGAAACTGCTTGCAGTGGTGAATCTACTGAATCTTTTCAAGTTAAAATTGACGATAATTGCTTCAGTTGTAGACTTTGATTGCCTTCTTTCTAGGCAGCTCTTCTAGAATGACGTGTCCTCCCATTCTGCAGAAGGGTTTTGTCACTAAATCTTTTGCCAACTTGTCGGCTTCCTGGACACTCCTCTACACCGATAGTGTCATTGTTAGTCTTACCTACTCGTAGTGTCTAGATAAACTAAACATCCTAATTTGTCTATAAACTTTCAACTGACTTTTAAGTTGATTTCGTAATGGAATAGTCCTGTAGTGTGTGTTTGTTCTTTGTTTGTGAAATTCTAAATAAATACAAACCATTGGCTCTGAGTACGTGTGTGCGAAAGTGAAAATGAATCCAGATTAAAATTGTTAAACAACATCTGTATGTTGTTGATGCAAGCACATCAGTTTTTGTTGGATCGGTCTGCCTCTTAAGAACACTTAAAGTTGTCCGTTAATAAGTAAAGTATTGTTATACGAATTTTTAGGGAAAAACTGAGTAAGTAGTCATATTTTAAATGTCCGTTATAACCAAGACATTAAAAAGGTGCACATTTTTCGATGTGCCCAACTCATTCCTCCAGAACCTTCATCTAAGGTGAATAAAGGAAGTGGAATCGCAGGACTATCAGCTTTCGGAAACCTATTCATTTCCGTCCTCCTTCGTTACTTGAACTCTTTCGAGGTCGCCCGAGACCGATCCTTTAAAAACCAGTCGTTTTCACTACGAGTATTTGAGGTACGACGCCCCATTGCCACTGTACATGCAATACTCAGGCAGATTTTATAGCTATTGTGCTTGCGGTTATGTTTTTTTTCTTGGTTGTAAACCAACCGGGAATTTTAATATAAAGGTATGACCCTGTAAATTGTATAAGCCACGGTACACAGCTACCATCATATCATCTCGAGATGTACCCGATTGGTACCCCACCGTTTCGACTATCATATCTCTTTAACGATTTTTTCTAACGTCTGTCTGATTTAAACGGAAAAGTTTAAGCGAAATCTTAAATCCATGCAAATGAAAGAAATCCTTTTCTTTTCTATTCAATAAAATTACAAAAGTGCATTCAACTTTCAACTTCGCATGTGTGTAAAACAATTGCCAGATACTTCTTTATCCGACACAAATACCCCACTCAAAAGACACTTCTTAGACATACGAAATGTATCTATTGAATGCATTATTTACCAATGTACTTATTTTTCTCATTTTTCTTCTACTTTCAGAACTCAATCCGACATAATTTGTCACTGCACAATCGTTTCATGAGAGTACAAAACGAGGGTACCGGCAAATCATCATGGTGGGTGCTGAATCCGGATGCAAAGCCAGGAAAATCGGTACGTCGAAGAGCAGCATCAATGGAAACGTCCAAGTACGAGAAGAGAAGGGGACGTGCCAAAAAGCGTGTTGAAGCACTTAGGAATGCCGGTGTTACTGGCTTAAATGATGCAACACCGTCACCGAGTAGTAGTGTCAGTGAAGGGTTAGATCATTTTCCTGAGAGTCCTCTTCATAGGTAACTATTAAATTTATTGTACAAATGGCTGAGTGCGGTTCTAGTTTTGTTCAATTTTTTTTTTTCTTTGAATTTTTTGAGTAGATAATCTTATTAATGCTTTGCAGTAGAGGTTTTGGTGATTTTCAACCAGGACCAAAATGAATGCTCTAGTTGAATTCAAATAGAAGTTTCTAATATTTATTTACGAGTATTTCCTATGCATTATTGTTCTTTTGCTGAATGCCTTTTTGAAGATTATGGTTAAGAAGGGTGGAAAATAATAATTTGGTCTCGGTTGATGTTTTGGTTAAGAAGAAATATTAATATGTCGAGAAGACAACTCTACTTAATTGTCTTTTTAGCGAAGGAAACTGAGGTCGCTGGAAGTGATTCTCCATTTGTTTTCTATACTGGCCTTTGACAAAGAATGTTCTTACTTCCTTGAAATTATAGATTTCAATCGTTACATTTTAGAAATGGAATGTGTTGTTTGTTGGAATCGTGAGTATCCGAACATACTTCGCGTACACCATTGAAGCTACATGACAGCAGTTTCCATAGTCTGATTGTCTGGTAGGCGGCCAGTATGTAGAGTGTAGTGTATTTGTTTGTGGTTGCGACCTGTACATTGCAGGTTCGAGCGCCAGCGTTAAACAGCAACCAATTACTAATTCAGAAGGCGTTTTCGCTTGTTAATAAGTGTATTAAGTCTATGCATTTTTCGATGCTGAAGGATCAGCGAACTTCATTATCCATAAGTGAATGATTTTTGTGGAGGTGTCAACACATTGAATGTATAGGTAATAGTATAGCACTCCTACTCAGGGCTTTATTAACTTGTGACAGTGGTTATCTATGGCTTATGTGGTTATAACAATTGTTAATTCCAAATTAATACAAAATAACTCAACAAAAAATCATATTCCGCAGAGATTCGAACCCCCCATCATCGAGAGTTAGAATACTCCGGGTTAACGAAAAGTCTGTGCTACCTCAGCGGGTGTAGTCGACATATTTCTAAGAGTCTTCTACCTAACTATTTGAATTCGTAATTGAGTGAGATTTATAAAGTAAAGAGATTTATAAACTATTATGCGTCACGCTTCCGCAATATAAGAAGTTTTTGGCTTTTTGTTTGAGAAGATAATAAATTTCTTTGATTGACATAGCTCTTGTATTGAGCTCCACCTATAGAGATTTTCTTCAAAATTCCAAAGAGTTAAACTACCAAAGTCGTTTGAAATAAAGTACCTAGGTGTGGATGCACTTAGACGCTCTCTTGAAGCTTTGTGTATAGATTACAAATTTCGATCCGCCGAGGATTTAGGGAGAGGAAGGCCACCGAAGGCAGACCCCCATCTTACAAATGGAAAGGACTCACATTAAGGCCACAGGTGCCGTTTAGTTTAGGCCGTTCCTGGTCTATCCTTGGCTTATGGCAAATGCCATTTGATGAATTCGACCACAGTTCGCCTGGTTGGAGGCAAGATAATACAAGTACTGGTATGGTGGAAGTTGTGCTAGGCAGGATTGGAGAACGGAGAGGAAGGTACTGATGACTCGATTTTGAACTACAGTCAATGTAGAAGTGAAGCATTGAGTTTTTCGCTACGACAAGGCAGCAATTCATTGATGAATATTCCACTTTATAAAGTCAACTTTTCTGTACTTTACAGTAAAACTGAAATGACGAGGTTCTTATACAATGTCTCCATATTTCTTATCGATAGAATCTTGTTCAAACAAACAACAATTGGAAAGAATGATTCTTCGTTTAATCAGCATACTAATTTCGTACCAAGTACAGCTTGGGTAGAAGAAATATTATTATTTATATTATTTAACTAGTTAACCACCCTCGAAATCGATAGCACGAGAATTGCCTTTTGTCTAAAATATTCTTGTATTGACCTACAGTTTACTGCCATTTCCGAGGGTCATAATTGAGAAGCTTCTTCAAGGCATTTTTAGTCTCGCGAGCGGTGCCATCATTCAAAAACTGGCCCTTTGGGATTCACGCGGTCAGATTACGTATTACATCCAATGCATACATATACATATACGTATAACATAGAAACTATCTACCATTTCATGTGCAAATGTTCGGCTCTAGGTAGGGCCAGACAGCGCACAGTAGGCAAACCTTTCTTTGACAACCTAAAGGAGATTGCAGAGAAAAGCATTGAGGAAGATATCAGCTTTATTAATTCCACAGGGTTATTTTAAAGAAGGTTTACGATAACCCCCTCATCCCTATAGTTTATCATCCGAACAACACCCGATCGGTCACGTGAGTAACGGCATTAAACGGCGCTAAAGCGATAATTAGATTTCAGCATGGGATGCTGTTACAGCCACTCCTACTTATCTATCTACCTATGCCATAGCACTAAATAGCGAGTTATCTCAGTAACCCTTAGAGGATAAAATCCATGGCGCCAGAAGCTATGCAATATAACCTGAACTCATGGCACACGGTACATGTTCATATATGTACATATATGTATTTCTAGGCGCTAGATTTTGAAAAAATTTGCATCAAAAGTAAGAAAACTGCATGACACCTACTATTCATACATGTGGCAGATGCAGGTGTTGGGTGCTAACATGATATTGAATTAAAAATCAAATAAAACCCAAGCACCTATGAGTATGCAATGAAAATTTATATTTAATATTAGTTCTTATTAAATGCAGGGTGGGTCATAAGTTGCGATGAGCAGTTAAAAACTTTTTTGTTTATTAATTACTTTTTTTTAAACTTAAGTTATAATAAAGTACATTGCTTGCAGATTTGCTTACACTATAATCAATAAACTAAATTTTGTAATGTCTCGATTTTCGGCTTCGTGGTGCTTTTTTAACGTCATGTTGCTGTGGTGCCCTTTCCTCTGCACGAATGTTCTCCCACAGTTGTGGAATTGACTGAGGTTTATTAACTTACACTCTCTCCCGTCAGATCTGAGGACCAAGACGACCACTTAATTTCAGATCTTCTCGAAATTATTTGTGTTCCAAAAATGTTTCTTAAGACTTAGTGGCTTCAGCAAGTAGCTCCATATTGTCAAAACAATATTTCGTGCCTATATCCGATATCGTTCTTCAGTGGCCGTCACCTCATTCGATTATCATTTTCGAAGAAGAAAGGTCAAAGAAAGGAAAGTTGTACAGACTTGATATCTGCTTGAGAATTTCGTACAATCCTTTCAAGTATGAGGTTAAAGAAATCACATGACAGCGTGTCACCTTATCTTAGTACTTTTCTGACATCAAAAGTCTCGGTGATGTTGTTACCGACCTTCATGGAGCGGCGTCCATTCTCCATCGTCATCCTGCATAGACGGACAAGTTTGGCAGGGATGCCAAAACTAGACACGCCTATGTGTAAACGATGCTGAGGTTCCATTTTTTCGGAGTGTGTCTTACAGATGAGTTAATGTATACTCCATACTAAACCATCCCCAGTTGCTCTAAATAGCTTTGCAGTTATAGACCGTCGGAAGACTCCTTGGATTTAAGCTTAGATCGGGTCGAGTGGACGGAATTGTTGATTATTCGGGTTGGATGGAGCATTTTGCCTGACAGTGAAGTTTTGGTCGTCTCCCCCGTTTAACAGTCTGCAGAAGTGATCTTTTCCAATTCTCAGCACCGACTGTGACTCTACTACCAGATTTCATTCTTCATTCTGTTCAGACTCTCTGCTCTTTTTACCTTCTGGTAAAACTTTCGAACATCACTCCTGCTATAATATCTCTCCATTGACTCGATATCGCGTGTTTTTCATATTTTCTCTTATTAGCTGGTGTTCTTCCGTGACTTATGGCCCACACTGTATGTAGGTACAAATAGCATTGATTTCTTTACGCACCTGTTTAAGTGAATACTTTATTACGTTCACAAATAGGTATTCAGCAGAAGGAACTTTTAAGTTAATGAATTTTTTTTTTCTGAAATTGCAAGCTTCAAGGTTGTACCTATTGACTGAAGGATAAAAGTTGACTATATTTAAATTTAAAGCTACTAACTCTTCTTAATTGTGAAACGTTTTCATGACTTCTTAGCCTTTATTATTCAAAATTTCATTGATCAGTATAATTTAGTTTAATGCGTGCTTTGTTAACAGACTAGTTCTCCCATTATACTCGTACGTATTATTTCATAATTCTTTAACGCACATACGTAATTCAGTTTATTTTTACTGCACAGTAGTGTTAGAGTTTTTTTTTATTTTTCTTTAATTCATTTTTACCTTTTCATTTCATTTGCTCCTTTTTTTTCATTTTTATGTTCTTCCTTTTTTTCGTTCAAATTAATATCCGTGCTCTTTGCAAAAAAAAAAAAAAAAACAAAAACAAATTAACAGCAGTGGGGGATTTCAATTGTCACCCGATTTTCGTCAACGTGCATCGTCAAATGCGAGTTCGTGCGGCCGTTTGAGTCCTATACCGGCGATTGTGGGTCTGGAACCAGACTGGGGGTTCCCAGCGGACTATGCTAACTCGAGCATAACGCCAGCGCAGGCGAATGCTCTCGATCAATTGGCAGGATCTCTGGCAGATGAACTGACGTTACAGAAGGACTTTCTACAGGGGTCAGTTATTGTTTTTCGTTTTATTTAATTTTATATTTTTGATTTAAAATTAGTATTTTAAGCTTTTTTGCGTTATATTATGCATGAGATACGGTTTGATTGCATGTTCAGTTAAAATGCAATTAGATTTTAGAATTAAAAAAAAATAAAAAATACGTTACACTTGTAGCACGAATGGATTTTATCAAAAAGATTTTTCGTTCCTCTTTTTTTTTTTGAAACCAAACGATCATACGGATGGAGTAGGTTTAGTGCAGCTTCGGCCATACCCAATCAGCCACCACCTCCGTACCAACCACCGCAACAAAATTATTCAATTAATTCAGCAGTCGCTCAATCCTATGGAATGCAACAGAATCAATGTCCACTCCATCGCTCACTGACCTGCACTTGTTTGCACAATTCAAGAGAAGTAGTTATAACAATCATCCAATTGGATTGGTCTTTGCATAGTGATACTAATGATTTAATTTTGTTGTTTCCAAAATTTTCTATTATGAATAATGAAGGGCTTATCACCTTCGTCCGGTACTGGAATGTCACCCGCGTATCCTAATAGTGAGCCGTCATCGGATTCGTTGAACACGTACAACTCTGTAGTGTTGGACTCTGGTGTAGGATCCAATGATAACTCATCGTTACTGGTGAGTGGACAACAACAGCAACAGCAGCAGCAGCAACAGCAATTGCAACAGCAACAGTTACAACAGCAGCAGCAGCAGCAACAACAACAGCAACAACTTAGCACAAATTTAGATGGTATGTATCCTTATTATAGTATTATATTTCATTAATGTTGGGTTGTAGTTGACTTCACTTAGTTAATTAACTGTACCCTAAATAAAACCCTTACTATAACTTGGTCATATAGGCGGAACATTTCTTGTTTCGAAGTAACTTCTAGTTGGCTTTATACGACCAAGAAATATTTGTTTGCCGTGTTCTGAACGTATGTACATATTCAGGACAGCAGTGCTGTCCTTTTTCAATATTCAAAAGTAGCATAATTTGTAATTGTTGAGTACCATTTTCAAGTAGATAGTAACAAAACGATTCGCTCGGCGATTCGGTAAGTGCGAACGGGCGCGCGGCGTAGTAAATACATATGTACATAAAAGGTGATTCAATTGGAGGTTATAATTTAAATTTGGCGCTACTGTCGTTCTGTCAAAGATAAACTGCTGATATTTGACATCTGTGAATACTAAGCTTCAGGAATGACAGAATACAAGATTAGGCATTGCGCATGTCCACCATGTTAATTTTCTTTTCTGACACTGTGACACGTCACAGGGGACTCGTCAACTTTTATTAGCGGACTTTTCTGTGACGGTTAGTGCGTAATTTTTAAAGTTTGAATTTTTGTTTAAATTATTTATGAAACAAAAATATAAGATTGAAAATGAGGTGTGCGGTATTCAACTATGATAATAATAATACTCGTAAAGGCAATGAAATTATTCTGTCATTCCTGACTAAGCATTGACATTTGTAATCATGGAACGATATATGGGAGAAGAAAACATTTTAATTGTTAAAACTTTTAATTGTTTAAAACAAAAAGAAAACATTTTAATTGAATGAGAAAAATTTAACCAACACGATCCGCGCATTTGAAATAATGTTGGTACACATCGTCCTCCTATTGGCCGTGAGGGACATTGTTCGTGACAATCCATCAAAATTCATTCGCCATCGTTTCCAGCAATTGAACCTTTCCGACAGCTTAACGTAGCGCATTTTAACAAAAGATCTGCATCTACATACAAAAAGGGTTATTAATTTCGAGGTTCAGATTTCACATTCCTGACATATGGTATCTGTCAAATCCATCTGTCGTCCATAGTGACAGGTAATGAGTGCTTGCCCTGCCATTATATAATATGGCTCGTTTAACTATCGCTCAATCCATTAAAATTGTTGCATGTTACTACAAAACAACAGTTCTGTAATATCTGTGTATCGCGAATTAAGGACAGATTATAGTCGTCATAATCGCCCAACTGAGTAGACAATTTGAGACACAATCACCAAATTCGAACAAATCGGTAGTTGGTGTGATGTCGCAAGGCCTGTACATCATCGTAATGCTCGATCAAATGAAATCAGGGCGAAAATCCGGCAATGTCAATTCCACGCACCGCTCAGCACTTGGGAATTTCCTGCAGCTACGTTTGCATTTTCTTACCTATAAGGTTCAGAATATGCGCCGATTGGATGCTGGAAAATCAACAAGTTGACGCCAATTTTTCAAACAAAATCTTCTTTAGCGATGAGGCCCATTTCTCGCTCGTTGGCAACGTAAACAAACAAAATTGCAGAATTTGGGGTTCTAAGAATCCAAATGTGATCGTTGAAAGGCCATTGCAACCACCACGGGTGACAGTTTGGTGCGCGCTGTGGCCCGTAGTGTGATCAGCCCGTATTTTTTTTTTTTGAAAACGACGAAGGCGCCACTGTTACCGTGAATTATTATTATTTTTTTTTTTTTTTTTTTTCCCGAGGGTTGGTGAAAAAATCTTCCATAAACACTATGAGGATAGCAAGCGCGTGCTCATAGTAGTGTCAGATTCTTACTGACTAAAAAAAACCACCCTGCGATTTAATTATATATTGCAACTAAGAACGAACTTATCAAACAATTTTTCTATCATGAAAAAATAACACGTTTGGCAGGTTACCTTCCACTGAAAGATCCTGCATGTTCCGCAATCTAGGCGCGGTTGATTCCTATCTCGCCAAGTCGAAAGGTTTCGTCCTTTGTAGTCGGCGCAATAAATTGCTTTCATCCAGAATTTGTTGGATTGTATTGTTGACATGTCCGATTAGTCGGTTTCTATGCTTTCTCGCGAAGCTTCTAATTTCAGCTTCGATTGTCGGAATTCCGAGATCCCTGTGGATATCATCGTTTCTAGTATACCACGGTGCGTGGACAATTTCTCTTAGCACTTTATTTTGAAAAGTTTGTAAAATATTGGGGTTTGTTTTCTTGGTACAGCCCCAAAGTTGTATACCGTAAGTCCACACGGGCTTTAGCACTTGCTTGTATAAAAGCAGTTTGTTCTCAGTACTGAGCTGGGAGTGTTTTCCGAGCAACCAGTTCATTTCTCTATATTTGATTTCGAGTTCTTTACGTTTCATTTTCACGTGCGAATTCCATTTCAGTTTTGCGTCGAGTGTCATTCCAAGGTATTTGGCCTCGTTTGCAAAAGGTATTCGGGCCAAGTTTAGGAAAATTGGCAAGACATTAGTTTTCTTATAAGTGAAATTCACGTGAACAGATTTAGATTCGTTGAGGGCGATCCGCCAGTCCCTCGTCCATTCATTTACTTTATTCATTGCGTTTTGCAGTTTTGCAGTCGTTTCTTCGATTGTTTTACCTACGGCTAGGATAGCGGTGTCATCGGTAAACGTAGCCAGGATAGTGCCATCTTCTTTCGGTATATCTCGAGTATATAACAGATAGAGAAGTGGCCCAAGAACGCTTCCTTGCGGTACACCGGCCGAAATTTCTTTTAGCTCCGAATATTCATTTCCATGTCTAACACGGAAGAGTCTATTCCCGAGATATGATTCTAGAATGTGAATTATTTGAGATTGAAGATATTGATTTGAGTGTTATGTGGTACCAACAGGACGAAGCTACGAGCCACGTAACACAAATTTTGCTCTATTGCACGAGAAGTTCCCCGGCCGTTTAATTTCGAGATTTGGCGACTTCAATTAGCCACCAAAATCGTGCAATCTGACCCCATTGGAATTATTTTTGTAGGGATCATATCTATACAGATAATCACCTCACTTTGGAGCACTTAATAACCTACATCCGTGAAGTTATGACCACAATACGGCCAGAAATGTACCGACAAATTTTCGAAAATTACTTCACAAGAATCGAAGTTTGCAAAAAGTTCCGTGGCGGCCATTTAACCGATATTGTATTTCGTACATAATGGCATAGTACACAATTTAAAACATTAAAAAATGTCATTGAAATCTTTAATACTTTTTATTTTATTTAAATTATAATCCTAAAGTCGTGTCTTGACTCCGTTGATTGAGTGTTACAGAACCACGAAGTTGATGGCCATTTTTCGAACAAAATCATCTTCAACGATGAGGCTCACTTTTAACTGGCTACGTACTCGTAAATAAACACAATTGTCGCATTCGGAGTCATGAAAATCCACGGAACATTCACCAAGTTACAATTTGATGCAGATTTTGGGTCTGGCGAACTCACCGGTATCACCGATTCCTTTCTTATTGAGGTGTGTTAAATCCGGTATCCTTGGGGATCCCAGTATCTTCAGTCTTAATCTCGCTGTTGCAGGGCAGTGGCAGAAGAAGTTTTCTATATCTTCCTCCTCACAGTTGGCACAGATTGTTGTACCAGCTAGCTGGAGTCTGAACGAGTATTTATTGAGATTTATGTGCCCTGTTAAAAGTCCCACCATCGCTCTTAACTGTGTTCTGCTTGAGTTGAAATCTCTTTTTGCTGAGTAGTTACTAGGTTCTGTTACCACGGATCTGGCCACTTTACACGTGTCTAGATTCGTTCAGCAGTTATTGAACTCTTGTCTAATCTTCTCATTGATTGATCGTTTTAATAGTTATCACTCGCTCCTTTCCTTGCTAGTTCAACTGCTTTTTCGTTACCCGGTACATCTTCATTTCCCGGTATCCATATAAGGCAGACTCTATTGCGTCGTTATTTTGACAAAGGGTTTGTGATCGCGCTAATTGTTGCTTTGCTGGGCGAGCAGATGTCTTTTTGCCTCTCTTCGTTGGTGTCTTCTGCAAGTAATACGAGTAAGTGATTGAGACTTCGAGTAAGTGATTGGGCCATACTTCGAAAATTCTCATGGTGCTGCTGTAATAGTCAATGGAATTGTTAACAATCATCTCTGGTTCCGGCGACCAAAAATTGACTATCAAGGTTGGGCGATATCACACCGTTGGTAAATGCCAATAACCCGAAACGATTCCAGAGCTAAAGGACGAGGTTCGACGTGTTATTTATGAACTACAGTAGGATTTATGCCGATAAATAATGAACAATTTTATCAAAAGGGCGGAAGTCTGCAAGGTCAGTCGTGGCGCCGATTTGGCCTGTATCAATTTCCTTATTTAATGTCATTGTCTCAGCATTATATTGACATTAAATTATCAGCAGTTTATCAGAAACTAATGTGTTTTATTTCAAATATAAATTGTAACCCCCAATTGAATTACCCTTTAATAAAATATGGTTAAACCCTGAACAAATACGAAAACAGTTCATTATTTGTAGTTACAGAACCTAACACTCTTTCCATAATGATTAGGGATAATGTGATAAAATTTCGGTTGTTCAGAAGTCCGCATTTTTGTAGCTTACTTGTTAATGTGTCGATGGGTGCTGCGATTGCTCACTCTGGACCAAAAACGGACTCGAATGACCACTTCGAAGCAACAGTGAAATTGAAAGAATTGCGGTATGAATTGGTTCCCCATCCACGATATATTCGAAAAAAACATGTTTCTATATTATTGTACGGAATTATCGAACGCCCCTTGTAAGCGTATTGACTTTTCAACTATGTATTGTCAATACCTTAAAAAGGATGTCCTACTGTCGTCCGACATAATCCTTTGAACCGATCTAATTTAATAGATACTCGTACCTCCGCGCAGCTGGTTGACAGCTTTCACGTGTCGTCTGGTTTGAATCCTATCAATTCATCCACTCCAACTCACTTCTTGAACACCGTACTAGACATTGGAAAAGACTAATCTGGGAAACTTATCTGGTAAAAATTCCTGAAATTGTGGAGTGGTAAACAACGGGTTGGAGCACCTACTGACCTGGATTGCAATCTCCTAAATGACTGCTACATCTACCCGATGTACCAACGCTGTAGTTGAGAGATTCGTTCGTCATTTTGTAAGAGATGTTAACGAATAATACTTTAACTCTACTCGTTTAACAGACGCATACACGGTCAAGTCTATTTTATCTAGTAAATCAAACGCTACAGGCTTGGATGAAATAAATCTTGATTTTTTAAAAAATTCTTCTTCCATACATCGTCTGCGAATACCAAAATTATTCCGATTCCGAAGTCGCAGAATCATGTTCGTCCTGAACTCCACAGATTGTAATGCTGCCATTTTGCTTGTCGTTGATGATATTCGTAAAGACTTGAATATTTGTATTATGTACAATATAATTTTTGTTTGTTCTCTCTGGCAACCAAACTTTTATGGTCTTATCTCTCCGGCCGTCAGCAATATGTGATAGTGGGGAATCATATGTTCCCATTTCTTGAAGTAGCCATAGGTGTCCATTTTTGGTCCCTTATTATTTTTTTCTGTACGTCAATGAATTTCCCCGATTAGTCAAACATTATTCCAAGTCGATGATGTCCAACTCTTCCTGATTTTTCCGGTCTCTTGTGAGAGTGTTGTGGGCGACATCAACGAGGATTTAAGTAATATTCAATAGTGGATAAATCAAAAACCATATGCAACAAAGACAACTGGACACATCCTGTTTTCCACTAATAAAGCTCGATTAGTAACCCATAGGGTATGTTCATACAGCCACAAATCTAGGAGTAGTCTTCAACGCCCCGACCACTTAGTAGTAACAATCGGTAAAGTCTATAATAATTTCTGATTGCCGTGGTCTACTCAGCGCTTCACACCCACAGAAACTAAGATGCTGCCGGTGATGAAGACTTAAATTTTACCTATTCTGCTGTATGGATGCGAAATTTTCTGTAACGTAGATATGTCTTTAATATTAAATACTATGAACATATGTATATACTCACTTATTTTAAGCAGATCACCGGCCTTACCTTTGAAGATATTCTGAAATTCAGATCATTAATTTTGTTCCATGAAATTATGTAAATTCATCATCCTGACCAAGGGCGGATCCAGGGGGATGGCACAGGGGCACCCCTTTTTTTTTTCTGTGAAACTTTAATTGAATATTTAGCAAAAAATATTTAAACAATTTATTCGAAATGGCCGCCATTTGTATTTATGCAGACCTTGAGTCGTTCTGGTTACTCATCAATCGCAGCACGCACCTCATTCATTAAAAAATTGTCCACTGCATGGATAAGTGCGCAACTTCATGAGTTCCATATTTGAGTGTCGAGTAGAACAAGCCATCGTCTCTAAAATAGACCACAGCTTATAATCCAAAGGATTGAGGCCTGGACTGTTTAACGGCCAATCGTCTGCTGCTATTAAGTCCGGCACAGTGTTTTGGAGCTATCCTTGTGTTGTTTGTGCATTATGATCTGGCGCAGAGTCTGGTTGGAAAGTTCACTCGTTGTTTGAAAACAATTATTGGTTAAGTCCCTTCACAACACCTTCCAGAACATCCTTTTGGCAAAAATGAAGGTCGGTAACTCCTTCGTGACTGACGCCCAACCAAACCGTCACAGATGCGGAATGATTTTTTGGATCAACGGACGTAGACTCTGTCATTTTGCTTATTAAACTATTTTTCATTAGTAAATATTTTTTTATCGGTGAACAAAATGTTACTGTTACCAATTTGCGCGTCCCGGTGCCATAGAGCTTTCGATTTTTCATTCCGTTTTTGATTAGTGTGTCTTATATGCGTTGAATCCCAAATCTTATTTGAATAAAGCGAGATGTGGATTCTGTGATATCTTCGTTTCTCGTGACAAGATTTTCTACTTTCACAGCGGTTTCCGATTACTCCTGGCTTTAACAGCTTTGATAGCCTGTGGAGTTCTGGTAGTGCGAGGGCGTCCGGATTTTAGACACTCAGTTACTCAACCAGTGCTATACACAAAATTCCGGGTGATTCTAAGCGGTCGCAAGGTCCGGAAAATATCGCCTCTTTCCATATTACACTTTTGAAGGCCAATTACCATAACACGGTTTTCAATATCGTCCCACTCCATATTGAAAAACTTTTCTGTAAATCTTTATACGCGTTAACTTAGTCTAAATGTTCAATACCTGTCAATATGGAATGGATGTATTCAATACTAAATAGTTTCACGATGAGAGCGTTTAAACATGACTAGGTGTACTCTACATATACATATTTCTATTTTCAGATAACTGTGCTTCAACGCTAATAGGACAATGCATGGAAGCATTGAACAATCAAACACAAATTGACGAATTTAATATTGATAATTTCCACGGCGGTATCGAGTGCAATATTGAAGAGGTTAGTATTTGTACGGTTTAATATTTTTGTTGTTTTTTTATTTTATGGGGTTTCCCATACATTTTAGGTTATGTGTTTGCTATTCCCTGATTGACTACGAAGGTAGAAGAGATTTGCATTTTGAAGAAAATTCAGGAATTAACTTATAAGGTTAGATGCTTCATAAAGTCTCAGAAGATTATTTTCACTCATTACTTATTAAGCTGGCGATACAATGAAGTCCGGGATGGCAAAGGTCGCAATTAACAAACGACCAGCTTTTTTGGATATTTGCACAACGTTGGTTAAGTTTCTTCACCATTTGCATCCGAGAACTTCCCTCTGTGGGGACTCAAAAACTGTTGGTTGAAACATAACCGGCATTTCGTTAGTGAAACCAGAAAACTGTGCAACAGCAAATTTTACAAGAGCATTAAAACGTCATATTTTTCTCAACAAATGGTGTCGTTATGGAACTAAATTTTTTTCTAAATGATTGTTACAATAATATTTGAATTATTAGGAAATTCAAGCTTCGCCAGGTAGTAGATATGGGGTTTAGCCAATATAGGCAATATAGGATTTTGAGTAAAAGTGGAGTTACACACTTTTTTGGTTTCATCTACGATATTGTATTAGGTGACAAGCATACTTAATTTGGTTTTACATTCTCGTTGTTCGATGAACCTTCTTCTGTAGGAACACTGAAAATTCATTTACAAAATCTAACCAGATTTTGGAAACTCCAAGGGAGTACTTACGTAAAAATGGATATAATGGTATATTCTGTAAGTCACAGCTCGAGTGGGCGTAGAATTTAATGTTTGGCAATTTATGATGAAATTTAACAGTTTTGGTAAATAGTGCTGCCAATTTATTTTTTAAATAGTTTTTGACACAATTGTCATTTTAACACCTCACTGAACCTACGAATAAGGCAGTAATCCCGTTTCGTCAATTTGGGTGACATGACGTGCAAAATGCACTGAATATTAATTTTTGAAAATTTGGCAATAGATAAAGTATGTACCGACCATACAGGTACATAAATTATCAATTTTAATTAAAAAACGTTAGAGCCTCTATTCAAGAAAACAATAAAACTTTGAAGCTTGTTGATATCTACTGTCACTTAAGCCATCCTGAAAGAATACACCTTTATCAAGAACTAGGAGATGCAAAAACGAAAAGAATTTTTTTAATGCATTTATAAAGAGCAAGTAATTTAAGGTTTCATGAAAATGTTCGATCTCAAAATTTTTATCAATTTTAATATTGCATACTTCGTGCAATAGAGTAACTGATAAAAGTATGCCCCTCAAGTTTTGCCAGTCTGTCCGTCTGAATGGCTTTACTTCAAACATCATGTTTGAAGTCTGTAAAGTTACAATTCGAGGCAAAATCTGAATTTGCATTCCAAACTCAAAATTAACGGTACTTTAATCATGGCCGGTTTTGAAACAACGGTTTTGTTTAAATCGCATATACATATGTACCTACACACATTATGTATGTACTTAGTTAAGTCATAAATATACTGGTACACGAATTTTTGGTGATAAAATAAAAACGAAGAAGTATTTTTTAAAACTTTAATTAGTTATTTAGGAAACAATATTTAAACAATTTATTCGAAATGGCCGCCATTTGCATTTATGTAGGCCTTGAGTCGCTCTGGCCGCTCATCGATCGCAGCACGCACCTCGGCCATTGGAAAATTGTCCACTGCATGGATAAGTGCGTGCTTCAAGGACTCAATATTTGGTTGTCGAGTAGGACAAATCGTCGCCTCTAAAATAGACTCCAGCTTATAATCCAAAGCATTGAGGTCTGGGTTGCCTGACGGGCAATCGCCTGCTGCTATGAAATCCGGCACATTGTTTTGGAGCCACTCTAGTGTTAATCTGTTGGTTACGTCCCTTCACAATGTCGATTTTTGCCGATATTTTTACTCAAATTTTTCCTGTGACAATTTTGCCCATGCCGGTGGCGGAGAGCTTTTAATTTTTCATTCCGTTTTTGCTTTAATTAGGCAGTGAATAAGTGGCCAGTGTGTCTTTTATATGCGTTGAGCTCCAAATCTTGTTTGATAACGCGAGTCATGGATTTCTGCGATATCTTCATTTCTCGTGACAAGATTTTGTGCTTTTACAGCTGTTTCCGATCCATCCCGACTTTAATAGCTTTGATAGCCTGTGGAGTTCTGACAGTGTGAGGATGTCCGAATCTTTGACGGTCATTACTCCCCCAGTGTTCTCGAATAATTTAACAGTTCGATACACTAAATTTCAGGTGATTTGAAGCAGTCGCAAGGTCCGGAAAATATTGCCTTTTTCCATATTACACTTGTAAAGGCTAATTACCACAGCACGGTTTCCAATATCGTCCCAAACGACTTCTGTGTAAATCTTTTTGCGCTTTAACTTAATATAAATGTCACTCATTGAATATCTGTCAATATAGAATGGATATGTTCAACACTAGTTTCACGATGAGTGCGTTCAAACGTGTACCAGTATTTATGACATGACTAGGTACATATAAAAAATGTTGTGAAATCGAACAGCAAGGGGGCAGTATGTACATACATGCGAAGCATTCGTGTACACATTATTTATTGCTGGACTCGAATCAAACGGCTCATCAAATAAACTTCGGCAAAAGCCATGTTGAATACGAACTATGGACCGGGAAAATCAATATTCTAACATTTAACGCTGAAATGGAGCTACTGGAAATCGGCACGCTGAATACCATGGATGTCAACAGAAATAAAAGATACATTTAGTCTTGCACCATATTCAGATAGTCTACAAAAATATCGGATCAATTAATTTCGAACGGTCTCCAAGGATGGATGGTTTTCTCCAACACTATTAGTAGAAGACTCACAACAAGCATTTTATTGTTTTAAAAAGATTTACATCGTCATAATGGTTTTATTAATATATTTGGTCATTGAAGATATTAATTGGAGAAGATTTTAAGCTACAACTGATCATTAATTGCTACATATTAACTATTTACATTTCAGCTACAGAATGTACCTACGAACATTCAGCCTGGATGCATCTGTTACGGAAAAAAGTAAAAGATATTTGTTAGGTTTTCTTAAAGTACAAAAGATTTGACGAAAAAACTTCGCAGTCAATAGACGTTAGATAACTTTTTAAAATATCGTCTTGTATTTATATGACTCAAGGGTTTATAGGAGGTCATTGCGATATTTGGTGTTATCTGTTAAGCAGGGTGCACTGCGTGGAAATATAAACTGCATTGGTACATAACGTGCTCTGTCCTCTGTTTTTATCATGAAAAAATAATGCGTCGTCGCCAAGATTTAAAAAAAAGGTATTTGGATATCACTCATATGTACCACCAAAGGTCAAAAGAAAGCCGAAGGGATGAATCGATTCGAATGTGTAATACTTTTCTTCCACGCATTGATTATTTATCTGGGAAAGGCCAAATTTGTATTTTGATATCAGAAAGATAAGCATTCCAGAAATGTTTTTCAGAAGTCGGTGAACAATTATGTTTTTAGGTATTCATTTCGATATGGCTGCTAAACTACCTTTATACATACATATAAGGATTAAATAAATTCAATTGTATGTGTTGAATAAGACTGCTTTTGACATCGTCGACGATATTTGACATCGTCGACGATAGCACCTCTGTGGCCGAAATGGCTAGTAACTATATAAACACTTGATCTGATCCTATGATCGTTTCCCGTCGGAGAATGAATTTTTTGTCAATTATATAAAAATTCTGTATGTATGTATATCAAGCGCATGTCCTTATCGATTTACCTAGATTTCATACAACTTTCCTTATAATCGTTGTTCTCCTATATCCACCTATTTCTGAGAATAGCGAGGTCAAACTTTTAAAAATCTTTGGTTTTCCTTCTTAGATATCTCCGAAACGGTGAAATTTCTGAAAAATGTCTTACACGTTTCTTTCTTAAAAATATCACTTTAAACTTAAACTCGGTTCGTATTACCAAAATCAAGGACATTCAATTATTTTTATTCAATTTTACGCATAAGTACTTATCGTATCTAGTTCGAAATGTTGACATATTTTTATTTAAATAATACACTCTGTAAGCTTTAACATATTTTCATTGCGCTCAATGTAATGATTTTGAAATTTCAGTATTGGAAAATCCGTTTTTTTTTTTTGTGTAAATGTTCTCCACCACTTAGAACTGTGTTCCTTGAAGCTCGTAAAACCCAATGATAGATTGAAAGGAAAGGTATAGTGAAGAAGGTTAGAGGATATTGTTTTGGAAAATACATATCTGTTAACGATTTATGAGTGAATTGCTTCACTAGTTTTGCGTTAGCACTTGATAGCATTCTGAAAGCAAGCGTTTACGTGAATGTGTACTGCTTTGAGCACTATAAGTATATTTCCTTTCAACGAAGAACTCCTGCACGTATCCCAATATTTGGAACATCCTTAGATTAGAACAAAGGTTTTAACAAAAACCGTTAAATTTTTCATGTGCATTTATTTTTTAGTTGATTCAACAAGAGATGAGTATCGATGGCCTCCTTGATATCAATATTCCGCTGGCAACACTCAACACAACAAGTACAACGACTCCATTGCAAAATAATCATCATCAGCCAACGAACAGCAATGCGGGCACATCCATAGATTTACCTCAAAGTCAGTCAACAAACACTCACACGAGGGTTCAATATTCACAGGCCAGTGTGACACCACCATCATGGGTTCATTAAAAGTAAATACATTGCAGATCTTATAAAATCCTCTTCTTCTTAAAATGTAAAATCAATTACAAAAATAAATAAAAAAAAAAAAACGGCAAACAACGGAAATAGTAAAGAAACAAATAATAATTAGCACTAAGTAACAAAATAAATAAAAACTATTAAAAAAAAAAAAAAACATTGACTATCCTAAATTTTAGCAAAGTTTCAAATAGGAAAATTAACTAAACTTAAGTATAAAAATAATAAAAAATAATTACATAAAAAAAAACTGAATAAACATTTTAATTAAAAAAAAAAAAAAAAAAACAATATTATTGTAATATTATGGCTGCTTCTACTTCTGTAATTTTAATAGAACAAGTAAAAAGAATTACTAAAAAACAAGCAGATTATATTAAAAAATATTTATCAAAACGTGAGGTTAGTATTGCGCTTTCATTTAAAAAAAAAAAAAATAACTGTACATATAAACATTAAACAAATGTCGTAGACCTAAGTTGTAAATTGAACAAAACAAAATATATATGAATTATATATTTTAATTTGCGGATAATGTACGAACATCTCAAGAATTTCATCACCTGTTTCCAGCGTTGAATTACATAAATTTTATTTTTGTTTTCTTATTCTTATTATTTTTTGTTTTTTTAACTGTTGACCACTTTTGCTAGAGTGCTGAATATCTGAAGAAAATTCATTAATTTTTTAATGTAGTAAATATTTTTATTTTTGTTTTTTTTTACAAATATATTTCCATTCAGTATAAATTAATATTTTTAATTAAGGAAAAAAAAAAAAAAACTTTAGGTATCTAACAACAATTAAGAAAATGCACATAATGGTAAGTCTGAACATTATGATCCCATTTATAATTCCCTGCTTTAGATTGTGAATTGTTCACAGAAATACTCGTATACTGTTTATTATCGAACTGGTTCACTTCGAAAGAATGAAAGGCAGAAGAAAAAAAACTAACATCGAACGAACTCGAATGCCACTAAAAAGTAGTGGCGATAGTATACAATCTTGTCGGACACCGCTTGGAATCGCTATTTCCTCCTATGCAGCACCTGCCATTTCATACCTTAGTTTTGTCGAGGAATGTCCTCCTGAGAAAGGTACGACATGAGAACTCTCCATTTACAAAATAGAGTGCCTTTTCCAAATAAACAAAAAACAAAAAAAACACGTGCATCAAAGATCTATACTTGACGCATTGTTCGATGATTGTCTGTAAGGTGTTGAGGGGGACGCAGCCTGAGGAAAAATTTGTAACGAGTGAAACGTGTTTTCATGTGAAAATATAAAAATGATATTTGTAAACACGAGTCACTAAATTTTCGTATTTGTGAAAGTTAGAAGAAACATGAGAAATCTCTCGCTTCAAATTATTCTGAAAGATCAAATATACATTGACGTCCATAATTTTCCGGACGATACGTTCTGTCAGAGAAGTTGATATAAAATTCTTTATCTTTTTCATTTTAATAATTTTTTGTAAATAGCGCTTCAACAGTTTTTATTTATCTAGTCAAATGAACAAATTAATTGAATTTAGTAAATAAATAGGCTTGAGTAATAACATAGCGTTAGACATCTTTTTCGTCGAAACTTGCACCACTTTGGTTGTCAATCTAGTCATTCTATCAATCAGCTTCTTAATAGTTTCCAATGTTATTATGCTTTGAGTACGACCGGTTGAACTCTGCACAGATTTCTGGGGCTGTAAGCCGTCGATCCCACTTGCTTATTAATTTTATAGTCTGGTCCTCTTCTCTTCCGGGTCTTAAGAGTTGATGATTTTTACCACGTCGCACAGTGGTTTGAGAGCGGAAAAAAGGTCTTTAGAGAAAGTCATATGTAGCCTTTTTTGTTTTATGTCTAAGAACTCTTAGATAACCCGGGCGTATGATTTCAAAGTATTTTTTTAATATCTATATTTTATGTACATATTTACAAGCACTCAAGTTAAAAAAAAAAAAAATTATTCAAGTCACGAACCATATTTTCAACTAAATTTTAGATGTCTTTTTCCGAAGTTCCTTAAAATAAATACTGTATCTTTAAATATCATTTTATTGGTCTATTCTTGACTACCTAAAATTAAAAAAAAAGATAGTTCATGAAAGAAACCTTCTAAGTAGCCTCAAACATAGGTACTACAAAAATGGTTTTGATGAAAACTTTTTGAGTTTTAAAATTAGCTACGCCAAGCTACGCATGACGTATATCAACCTGTGCTCCATACTTTCAAGTTACAGCACAGAAAAAATCAAGTCCATGTTTTGGAGTTATGTTCAAATTTGTCTCACTGAATCGGGTTTTAAAAAACTCGCTCTTGACGGTGGTATATATCAAAAAGTTATAATTTCTGCGGTACCAATTGTGAGAACGAACTGGTTTAAGCCCATTATTTTTAGAAAAAATGTGTACCTTTATTTAAAAAATAAAATGAAATTAATACATTAAGCCAGGTATGAGAAATTCGATTTTTAGCGAAACCATTTCTGTGTGCAAAATTTTTCAACTTTCCATTCAATTTTCTTGGGGGGAAAAAAATAAGTCAGTATTGAGTGATTGTGCGTTTGCGCAAGGTTTGTAAGAAAAATAATAACTCTTTGATCAACCAATAAGTGAAGTGAAATATAAATACAGCACATAGTGAGTTCAATGGATTCAATCGCAATTCCTTATTCGGTGTTGTGTAGTGAACTTAGGACTAAGGGAAAGGGAATACCCCAACTTAACTGAGCAAATAGAAATCGTGATATTTTATTTCTCAATTTTCATTTTGATGGACCTCAGTTCATAGAATCAAAAGTATTTTTGAAAATAAATACAAGAATTGGCTCAAAGGAGTTTTCGAAGTAGAATTCACCCAAAACGTCAACTAATACTGGAAGACCGCGAAAAAGTTTTGAAGAATGCTGTGATTGAGCTAAAGGTATAAGAGAGACGAAATTAGAAATAAGGGACATAAGTCCCAAACTTTTTTTTTGGGACTTCTGTCCCACATAAGTGAGACATAAGTCCCAAATGGAGTATGTCCCGCCTAACATATGCCGAAATTAGTTTCACTTTTAATTTGTAGTTATGTCTTGCAGACTAATATATCTTAACAGTACTTGCGTGGCCCGCTTCGCGGGATAAAAGGATTTCACACTATGGGACATCTCTTCCACTCATACACCGACGGCCTTCGGTCTCACATGCAGGTCCTCAGGGCGCCGCTAAGCAGCATATAACTAAATTTGTATATCCACTTTTAATTTTTTAAAAACACATGCCCGATTTTTTTAGTTTTATTTTCTCAAATTCTCAAAAACTGTTTTGTTTATATCGATATATTTCGTTAATATATGAAATAAAAATTATTGTTATCTATCAAATTGCTTCTTTAATTTTCTTACATTATAAAAAACCAGTTACGTCTAGTGGAAAAAGGAATTTCGATGTCTAATCGAAATAAGAAGTTCTTTTTAAACAGATATTAACTCTCCGAATATTTGGGACTTATGTTCCATTTAGGACAACTAATTACATTTGGGACTTATGTCTCTCTCACTTATGTGGGACATAAGTCCCAAAAAAAAGTTTGGGACTTATGTCATCAGAAGCATCAGAAGGCTTTTCCTCTTCACATTTTCATCCAGATAAGGCTCTTGCATTATTTATGTAAGCAGAATTGTCGAAACGCCCTTATGAAGTACTTAGACATGCCCTTAAAGACGAAGGACATGATGTTTTGCCACCTTAAGATAAATTGCTAGAGGTAAAGGTGCTATCCTTTAGAAATAAACATTACGGAAAGCTCAGCAAGTGTGAAACTACAAGAATTGTTAGACCACACTGCAACAAGGTTATTAGAAAGAAAGACAGCAGAAGAGATAACCAGAATTGAGGGAGAATCTTTAACACTATACACTAAACGGGGATGTGATGGTGCCTCAGGACAACCCCAGTACAATCAAAAATTTGACCAAGAAGAAACTTCGGACGCTAATATGTTTATCTTTGGTACCAATTCAAATGACTATGAGGGTTAGTAAGGATACTATTGTGTGGAATAACGATCGACCATCCTCTGCAAGATACTGCAGAGCCATCCAATTTTCTTTTGTTAAAGAAAGTGCAGAAATCATACGAGATGAGAAACAAAGAATTGACACGGAAATCAGCAATTTATCTCAGACGATAGTTCAAATGGGCATTCGTCAGTTCACAATCAACCACGAACTCATGTTCACAATGTTAGACGCGAAGGCAGCCCAATCTGTAACAGGAACTACTGCAACTTCTTCCTGTTTCATATGTGGAACTACAACTTCGGGAATGAATAACTTGACACAAATAAAAAACAAAACTGTAAACAGTGAAGCTTTGAAATTCGAAATGTCTCCTCTCCACGCTCGTGTAAAATTTATGGAGTGTATCCTCCATGTTGCCTACAATTTGCCATTTAAAGCATGGAGAACTAACAGTGAGACCCGCCGAATTAGAGACGCTCAGAAGAAAAAAATTCAGCAGAAATTTCGTGAAAAACTGGGCATCATTGTTGATGTTGTAAAACAGGGTACGGGGACAAGTAATGACGGCAACACATCCAGGAGGTTCTTTGCAAATCCAATAATAACGTGCATTTCCTGTTGGATCACTCTCTGAGGAAGCCCAAGAATGCCGAAATAAGGATTATAAAGTCTACCGCAGTTTTAATTCGAGAAAATGCATCCGCATTGCTACGAATGAAGATGTGATGCATCATATCCTCATATCCTCAGATCAACTAATAACAGGCTTAAGGCTACAGGCAAAAAAGAGAATACTACCAATCAGCGCAGACGCTTGAAACCTCATTTTAGCATTGTAAAATAACTACTACTACTTTTTTTTATACTATTTATTAATTAAGTGAAAATGTTTTATTTATGCTTTATAAAGGGTGGTTAAATTTTAAGGGCCGATGTTGAATGTGAACCACACCTAAACGTCAAGTTTTTTCTGCATTTCATTTAACATTTCTCAATTTCAGACTAACTCAATTTGAACCATGGGAAGATACACAATCGAGCAACGCGTAAAGTTATTCAGGCTTATTATGAAAATGGGCGTTCAAATCAAAATGCATATCGTGCATTTCGTGATTCTTTCGGTCAATTTAATCGTCCAAATGTGCGTACAATCGGAAAGATCGTGCAAAAATTTGTGCAAACCGGGTCTGTAGGAGATGTGAAAACACCAGTGCATGCTCGTACAGCTCGTACTGCAGAAAATATTGCTGCTGTTCGCGATAGTGTGGCTGAAGAGCCGTCCACCTCAACTCGTCGTCGTGCCCAACAATTGCACCTCTCACGCTCATCGTTGATGAACATTATGCATAAAGACTTGCATTTACGCAATTACAAGAGCTTACAAGGTGCAATTGACTTAAGAACTAAAGCCTCTTGACCATTTCAAGCGTCGTCAATGGTCACAATGGTGGCAAGAAATGGCAACAGTGGATGATCAATTTTCGAAGAAAATCATCTTCAGTGATGAGGCACATTTTCACTTCAGTGGATTCGTCAATAAGCAGAATTGCCGCATTTGGGCGAATGATAATCCAAGAGTGATTGTCGAAAAACCAATGCACCCACAAAGAGTGACTGTCTGGTGCTGTTTATGGGCTGGCGGCATCATAGGGCCGTATTTTTTCCAAAATGAGGCCGGTCAGGCAGTTACTGTGAATGGTGTTCGCTATCGTGAGGTGATAACGAAATTTGTATGGCCCGAATTGGAAGATATGGATGTGGACGATATGTGGTTTCAACAGGATGGTGCCACTTGCCACACAGCTAACGAAACAATGGCTCTTTTGCGCGACAAATTCAATGGCCGTGTTATCTCACGTGGTGGCGATGTCAATTGGCCGCCAAGATCATGTGATTTGACACCGTTGGACTTCTTTCTTTGGGGTTATTTGAAAGAAAAGGTGTACGTCGATAAGCCAGCAACAATTCAAGAGCTAAAGGATGAGATAATTCGGCACATTAACGGCATAGAACCTCAATTATGCCTCAGCGTCATCGAAAATTTGGACTATCGGATGGAGGTGTGCCGCCGAGGTCGCGGCGGCCATTTGGCCGATATTTTCTTCCATACATAATTGAACCATACCAATATTATCATAATAAAAAGAAATGACAGTAATTTCCTAAATAATTTGTGTTTAATTCAAAATCAACATCGGCCCTTAAAACTTAACCACCCTTTATATTATTTTGGAAGTATTTGTTTTTGTTTATGTTTGTAATATACATAGTTTATAATATTTTATTCTGTTAGATACAAACTCGGTAAGGTTGGTGGTTATTGATATGCCCTTAAGGAATCCATGCTGGTTCGGTGAAAGGATAGTCTTGCAGTGCTTTCAAAGAGCTTCGGTATGCGGGACAGTTTAGCGATGGGCCGGTAGTTGTATATTTCACTTTTACAAGCTTTTTTATGGGTGGGGATTATGTATGAGTTTTTCCAGATTTCGGGGAAAACTCCCTGCGAAATAGATAGTTGGAGTAGAGTAATAAGGGGTTGGACTAAGAAGTTTACGTATTTTTTCAGAACTATAGCAGGCCCTTTAGTTTATTGATCTTATCATATCTTACGAACGACGCCGAAGTTATGTCAATTGTGACTCAGGAGGTTTGGGGTCAGTTGTCGAAGTAGCGGAAGTAGTTATGATCAGGTTGAAATCATAAAGATATTCACAGAGTTCAGAGAATTGGGAGTAGACGTATTGGTAATGGGAAAAATCAGAGTCAGATCGGGATTTGAGGAATGCTTGCCATATTTTGTTTCTTATGTTATGAAGTGATCGTAGCTCTTTATTATACCATGGCGGGGCTGACGTAAGGTCTTCTGAGGCACAAAAGGGACAGATTGAATGAGGCAGGTGAAAATTGGATCTTTAAAATGCGCTAGAGCATTGCCGATGCTGTCAACTTGGATAGGACTAAAGTCAATGTTACTGAGAAGATTATTAAGTTTAGCGAAATCTGCCTTACGAAAATTAAAGCTATATGATTTCTCACAGTGAGGAATTGTACTTAAGTTGTCGTACGAAAACGTTAGAAATAGAGATGGGTTTTTTTTTTTTTTTTTTTGGATTGCGCCAGGGATGTGTAATCTTCATAGATACTAGTAGCCCGAGTGCTACTAGCATGCACGATTCGCAAACCTGAGTACTCGATGCCAGGAATACGCCTACGTACTAAACACACACCCTACACACTTCAACCACTCTCCCCGCGGGACTGCCGTTAGGTATTACTTCGCGGGGCTGGTTAGCAATTCATGCTATGCTTCTTGTATTGCTGCTTCTGATGCTTCTGTTGCTTCTGCTGCTCTTCTTAGCTTTTCTATTCTCCGCAGCTCTTTTTGTAGAGTTGTTACGAAAGAACATATTGCCATCCAATTTTCTTCCAACCGTAACATATGGTCGAGGAGTAATGACGGACTTGGCAGAGTAATTCTCCATGCCGTGAAACGTGTGCAGTAAAACACTGCGTGCTTCGTATCCTCATCTTCACCTGGGCATTCCGGGCAGGATGGTGAGTTGTCGTGTCCGAATCGGTGTAGATATTAAATAGAGATGGGTGGAAGCGATCTAATGTGGAGAGAAGATGGTTTCTGGCAGTTACATAGGGAATCGAACGCATCTACGGCAAGCTGAAAACCCTCGATTGGTTGAGAAGGGCGAATGTAGCAACACAGTATGTAGAGGGTGCGCCTTGGGAAGATAATTTTGATCAAAATCAGCTGTAGGCGAGGATTTAACAAAAGTTAAGTCAAAGCTGTTATGTACCGCCAAAAGAACTCCACGACCTAAGGAATCGTCATCTTTCTTTGACCACCATCTCGGAAGATAACGTAAGTTCGTTTCAATGAGAACAGAAAACTGATGTTTTGAGAGTTAAGAAATACGGAGGAGATTTTAGTTTGCAGACCTCCTACGTTCTGGTAATAAATAGAAAAGCATTCTGGGGAGGTAACAGTAACGTTACGAGTAGAGAGATTTGGGGTTGAAACTTTATTAGGAGGAGGAGAGTGAGACGATAACTGATTAGAGGCGAAAGTAATTATTATGGTCGAGTGCGAGTTCTTTTGCGGTGGGACCTACGTTTAGAGCTGATGTAAGATGCGAAAGACGAGAGATCGTTTGTTACATTGAGAGGTGGTATTTTGAGACTCCCATGGAACTGAACAATTATATTTATCAAAGGGAGACCCTCTTGAGAGATGGAGACCTTAATATTGGTATTAGTTTTTCCATCAATACTGATGGAGTCATATTTATCATGAAGGTAGGCAAGATAAATACGAACATTTTCGTAAATTTTTCGATCTCTCAAACGTAAGATTACGTAGCGGCTATCATCACCGGACCTGCAAATTGTTTCGTAAGTTTATCAGTGGGTGGAAGCAGCGGGTCTAAAAACGGAGGTGATGGTGGAGTTAATAGCACCGGCATTTGAAGATGGTTAGTTAGAAGATCTAGGTGGGGTTGACGATGAGGAGGAAACAGAGTTAAGAGTGTGAGAATGAATGAAATTAGGGTAGTTGGCTGGAGGGAGTGTCCTTAGTGTTTGGTAAGGAGAGGGGACAGGCGAAATGTCGATTTGTATTTCCCCATCACTTCAAACATTTAAAGCCAACGTGCACAGGCTCGTCCTCTGTTCCTCTTCACCTTTTCCTTAAACGCCCGTGCCCTGTAACAGTATAAAGGTATTCATATTCCTTTTTGCGTTCGCGAATTATAAAAAAAAGAAGCTATTATTGCTAACAAGGGATACCCGACAAAGTATTAGTTTTTAATTATTGAAAAACGGGATCTGAAATACAAAATTTAATTTCCTTCTATTTTATTTTGAATTGTGTGTTTTTTTTTTAAGTTGCCTATTCTAATTATAATTCCCCACAAAAATAGACTATAATTTATTTTTTTTGAATATGTTTCTATTTATGGTATAGGTATGTAATTCTTTAATTTTGTATTTCATTCTCACTAATATTAGGACTACATACGCAACTTGGTGCCCTTGCCATAAAGTTGTTAGAGGATAGGTGAGGTCAAGAGTGCTATCGTCTGCGAAGTAATGGATTCGATAGCGAGTGACAGAGAGAAGTATCGAAAGTATCGAACCTCATCGTCGATCTCGTGGGCAAGCAAAGGGTGATCTGAACTAACAGTCAAGGTGCCCAACTGAAAGCATCTGACATACAATTGGTCTGTTCGGAGGAATTTGGTAGTAGAAGCCTCAGTCAGTTCCGGACTGCAGCGCCAAGAAAAGTATATAAACGTAAATATGTATGTACGAGTATGTGCGTATGTTGGGTGAGACTGACAGCTCTTTCGCGCTCAAAAAATTTACAGAAATACAATATCATAGCTCCACGGTACGAAATGAATCGATTTACGCTTGAACATAGTTGGGAAATATTGAAAACTTGGTTGCAAAAGTGAGTGCTATGTTGCGAAAACTGTGCGAATTTTGAAAATAAATTTCCGTCGAAATAATGCACCAACCGTGCCTGTCGTATGTAAGTTTGTGAAGAAAGTTTGTGAAATTTGCATGCTAATTGATAACACATATTCATCTGTGACATCACGCTCGAGAACACGCGATGCACCGTGCAATTTGAAAGTATGTAGAACCTCTGAATTTTTCCAAACACGCACTGGATTTCGACAAGGAGACGCGTTGTCGTGTGACTTCTTCAATCTCGTGTTAAAACGCATAGTGCGGCGGGCAGGTGTTAACACGGTAGACACTATATTTTTCAAAACCGTGCAGCTGTTGGCGTATGTATGACGATTGAAGAAGAGGCTAGACGAGTAAGTCTTGAGATCAATGAGAGTAAAACGAAGTACATGCTGTCCACCAGAAACAACTCCGTCGCACACCGCATTGGACAAAATGTTACCATCGACAGCCACAATTTTGAGGTAGTAAAGTTGTTTAGGCAACCGCAGCTACTTTGGCCTGTCTAAACAGCTAGGGTCCAAACTTCTAACCCGAAGGACTAAAATTATGCTCTACGGAACATTGATCTTGTCAGTTGTGCTTTACGGAGCCGAAAGCTGGACGACAAGCAGGACGGCAGAGCAGATCTTGGGCTCCTTCGAAAAAAAAATCCTACGCCGGATATTCGATCCTATCTGCGAGGAGGACGAATGGAGGAAAAGACATAACCGCGAACTCTATGAGCTGTACAAAGACGTGGATGTAGTTCGAAATGCAAAAATCCGTCGACTACACTGGCTCGGCCACATCAAACGAATGGACGACAACGCTCTAGATAAGAGAGTCATCGAATCCCAACCAACTGGTTCGAAACGACAAGGGAGACCGAACGCCGGTTTAAGGACCAAGTGATAGCGGACACAAGAAATCTTGGTCTTGTCAACTGGAAGCAGCGAGCCCGGGACCATGAAGGATGAAATGCAGCAGTTCAGGCTCTGACCCTCCAAGGGTCGCAAGCCTATTAAGTAAGTAAGTATTCATGAAATAGAGCCCCGAAGACAAGATGGACCAAGCCAGCCGCAGCAGCCATTTAAATGAAATTATTTTCCATAAAAAATCGTAAAGTGTACTCTCTTCAATAAAGCAAAAAACATAAAAAAATAATGGATTTTTTTATAGCAATTTTAAAAAGAAACCAACAGATGACCCAGAAAAAACTACAGTGCAAAAATTGATTGATTAGAAACTGTCAAGTCCACGTGGACGTGGGCCTGATAAAAAACATTTTTCGGGGTAATTCTTTGAAGAACGTGGTGCTCGATATCTTTGTATCTTACTTTGATTTCCAGTACATTTTCGTATACCTACTCGTACAGGTACTCGCTTGTTTTTTTTTTTATCAGTTCTTAAGCTTTAACTTCTTTTAAATTGTATCTGTGTGCCGGCAAACATCCCCATTTCACCTATTTTCGATAACGAGTACATACATATAATAAACAATTCCTTGGAAGCAAGTTAAATGTCCTTCATGATATTTTTTATTCAAAAGAAATCTAAAGCTAAAAAAAATTATAAAAAAGGAACAAAAATTACGACAGATGTACTGTTTTACTGCCATACGCATGATATTTTTTTTTTCTTTTATTTCTGACCTACGTGGCTGCTTTTCCAACATCGCGTCTCGTCGCCAGTTGTCCTTTATAACGACCGCGATTGGATGAGTTTTCTATTTCTACTTCTACAGTCGCTGTGGCATCCTTCACTGTGAGCGTTGAAATTTTAAGTGACGTTTATGAATAAATTATGTTAATACTGTAATTTTCTAATTTATGAATATACAACAGGATTTCAAGAGGGTGTTTAGAGGGCTTTTTTTCTGCGCACATAATTGGTCCTTGTGTCTGATAATGGAAAACGGTGGTGGAAGGACGCACAAAACTGTGAAGGAGGAGGAATAAAAAGAGAAAAAAAAAAACGCGCCAGGGCAATTATAGGGATACTATTTGGCTTTTCTCGTGTTTTCTTCGTGCTTAATTCCACTTTTTGTGTTCTTTTTACTTCTGCTTGGATGGATTTTTGGTTCCCAGGGCTTAATGCGATCGGAAAAGTAAAATTTCCACTTCATTGCGATGGCAACTTGAAGATATTTCTTAGTGAGTGGGAGTCAATGGGAAACTTTTTGGTTTTAATACAAAAGGTTCGTACGCTAATAAAAAGTGAGTGATTTAATTAGAATATGAAATTACATCATCTGGGGGACATTTTGGTAAGAATATCATGACGTATCCAACTCTGAGAACAAAATGTTTATATCTACATAATTTATACTGTATATCTCTAAAAGATAGGAAATGCTTGTGAACATACTCATGAGAGTGCACCGCCAAGTTCTTGAACAACTTGTGCAATACCATATTATTTACCCGAAACAATTTCGGCCATTTTTACCTTCCCATATCGTGAATGAGTCATATTGGGAATCGTACCAAATTCGAAGTTTCTAAATTAAGCGATTGCTCTTGAGACAGAGGCCTTTAAAAAACGCTTATTTTCCGACATACTCACGAGTACTCACTTTGTATTTTTATAATCTTTTCTCAGGAGAGGCGAACCTATAATCCTGGGATAGTGCCGAGATGCTGGAAGATGCCTACTCTTGAAATTTTGGAGATTAAAATGTCTGGAAATTGTCTCCTGGGAGTGAATTCCAAAGATTACTTGTCTTGTAACAGAATGGGTTGCTAGAAATGGATGTCTAAGTGGTTCCCACGTATGTAGATTTGGAGGTTACGGGCGCTGGTTGCTTGCCTAGTAGACCGCTCAAATACCGCATTTCTAGTGGTCATTCCATTGAGGTATGCGAGAAATCTGTCATGATAGTATCTATAGTATAGGCATATGTCTGCTACGGTCTTCGATGAGCTAATGGTTTGAGATTTTATATTAAGTGGGCTTTTTGTCTCTATATGCTAACGAACGGATGAAGAGAATGTTTTGGGCTGAACTCCAAACGTGAAAACAATACTCAAGTCCTGGTTCAACTTGCGTTTTGCACAGAAGAAGGAGCTGTTAAGTATCATTTTACTCTTAACTTAATTTAATGGATGCCGTTGTATATATCAATAGTTATTATTAAAGAAAACTTTTCTGTAATGGAAATAGGATTGCAGAGCGATGGTCTATCGATGGTCTGTCTTTTGTCACTCGATGCAGTGTTCTGTGGTGATCCGCACGATGTTTATGCTACACTGTGACGGCTAAGCAAGAATACATCCTTTAGGTTACCCCCTTGAGAATTAATTGGTCAGCTCTTGAGAATTGAATGGTCAGCCTTTGATTATATCTCCCGCAAAGTATTCACTTACATTTACTTGAAGAAGTGCGTCCTACGTAAGAAAATTGTAGTGGTGGCCACGATGCAGTGGGTGGTGTATTTGCATGTAACCCGAACTGTGCAAAACCTAGAGGGAAACAGTAACCAGCAACCGTCCGAACATAAAAGACGCGAATAAAATCTAGGTTTATCCAATCATCACAGTAAAAAAAGTGCTCCGAGGTTTTGAAATTTACTTTTTAGAGTAGAAGAGAAATTGGTAGAAAAAAGGATAATCCGATTTTTTTGTTCACATTTTCTAAAATGGTGTATATATGTATGTATCTAGTAATGCCAAGCAAAAAGATAAGAAAAACAAAACTAAATTACTCGAAAGTTTCATGTGTTTCAAACCTTTGCAGGATCTAGATGGTAGATTGGTTGTAGTTGGAGTGTACGTGCACTGCGACCTTTACAGATCTATTGTGCTCCCCGACTTGGAGCTCAAATGGATGATATACACGGCTTAGAGCACCTCCTCTAGTCCAATGGCATTAATGAACCGGAGTATTTTGAGTGGAACCAACTATGGTAGATCCTCTTCTGATAGTTGGTAGTCATCCAGGTGGTTCCTTCTTTTGTGAATCAAAGCTCCACATTCTTTAAGTAGATGCCGTGGATTTCCTCAACGTCCCCACAACACTGGTCTCAATGGCGTCGATATTGTCATCTGTACGCATTCTGTGCTTTTATGTCCCTTGGAGTACAAAAGGGTAAATGCAGTGAGTAATTTTTCAATTGAATTGTGAATAGCCAACTCAGTTGGTCTATTATGTTGACCGTTAAATTGGCGTAACGCTCTATAAATATTTTTTACTAAACACAGATTTTTGAAATAAATTTTCACAATTTGTAAACGCTGCTCGGACGTAAGTTTTTGTATGATAATTTGCCAAACAATACTGAATAAAAAAGATGGTGTCAGCTATCAGATCAACTATCAGCTGTCTGAGTGTTGCCAAATTGAAGAAAAACTCATAAAAAACCACCCTTTATTTATGGAAAATATTGGGCCGCAATTTCGTATTTACCATACTCGATTTGAACAGATTCAGATTTGTTTTCTTGTACCCATAACAGACTAAAATGGTTAATCCCGCTTAACTCACTGATCGTAACCAGGAAGTTGGTCTATCACATATGACTTACATGTGTTTGTGAAAATGTATCTGTATGCGTCACACACATTAGGTGATGTATGATTGACGAAAATCAAAACATTTTTGATTTTGCATGACCAGCGTCATTCGTGAAGCTACATATAAATGCTGCATGCAGTGCTGTTCTGCAAGACATCTTTATGCCCAAAACACATGTGCAAAACTTCGTATGCAGTGAAATTAGAATACACATGTTTTAATTCGCGAGGTTACATATACATGCTGCATGCAGTGCTGTTCTGCAAAACATCTCTATTTCTAAATTCGCTGCAATCAACAGTGTTTGGGGTATTTAGTATAACCAACTTTTGAAGGTTATTCCAAAACTGCGAAAATATTTTTTTTGAACTTAGTACAATGCTCAAGCATAATGTTCAAAACACATGTGCAGAAAATCTGTTGCTGGCAGCTCTGCATGTGAAACAGACGTGCAGATGTTTTTTGACGTGTATCGCATCGGATACTGTCATTTTACAGCTACTGTAACTTACGGGTACTGAATTAAAATTTCATTTGCTTTTGTGAAAATAATTTTATTTGTTTCCTAAGGGCTATTTTTTCCACTGAAAGAAGGTTTTTATGATAATTTTACTCTTGGATGTGAAAAAGAAGTCTTTGACGTTTCCTGGGACTCGTACCTTATTCCTCTCGCGCAGTGATGACGCACTTAACGCCCACACACCTACATTATTATAAGTAAAAAATTCCAATGACGATTTTTCTTATATTTATTCGGAATTGGAAAAAAAATTAAGCGCACTCAGTTCCACGTATCTGCAAAAACTCAGATATGAAATTAAAAAAAAAAAAGGTTAAAATAATTTTGTTTTTTTTAAGAAAAAGATTCCTTAAATTTCGAAACAAATAATTTTAACAATTTTCCAAAATTTGGTAGGCGCCATGACCTTGCATCTGTTAAATATTGTTTAGATATCGGTTTTGAATAAAACCATCCAAGTAATATTTGAAAACGAGTCAATTTTCAAAAACCGGTCGACAAGTAAAGTACTGTTATACGCATTTTTCGGGAGAAACTGGTACGCAATCTGTTCGCATATATTTACCTTAAAGCAGCTAAGTGGAACAAGGCGCCAGGTGAGGATAGAATACCTTAAAAAATTTCTAAAAATGCACCTACAAACTTCTTGATGAAACTGGCGGAAGCTTACACGGACATGCTAAACTGTGGTAATAAAATAAAACTAAAAACTGTGGGAAAAATATTAGAAAACATCAATATGCCCCATTTAAAAAAAGGTGTTTCAAAGCAGCGGAGAACTACAGGGTAATTTCTTTTATGGATACAATGATCAAAATTTTAATGGGAGTCTTACAGAGTCGGTTGAGTGGCTGGGTAAGGAAAAGTAAAATATTGAACGAATACCAAGATACCAAGGTTTCAGAAAAGGTTACTCAAGTGTCGACAATATTTACAATCTGATAAGTATCGCACCATTGATTTTAAGGCCGCCTTTGACTCCATACCACGCACATCCATACCACGCAAATCTCTGTTCTATAAATTATCATCTATTGAGATAGCGACTAAGTTCTTAAATCTACTAAGCGAATTATACACAAACACCAAAGCAGCCGCTTGGGATGGAGTGGAAATATCTAATTATTTTGAGACTAATATGGGAGTCAAACAAGGTTGCCTTCTCAGCCCGTTGCTGTTTGCTTTATTTTTGAACGACTTGCATGATTTCATTGGAATTGAAACTGTACACTGTACACCGATGATATAGTAATACAAGCCGATGATATACATATATAGGAACACTCCAAATGATGATCGACAGAGTAGAACAGTACTGTAACTTGTGGAATCTAGAGGTTAATCCGGATAAATCCAAAATTATGGTTTTCAGAAAGTCCGGAAGATTATCGCGAGGAGACAAATGAACGTATAAAGAAAGGGAAATTGAAATTGTCAAGTCATTCAAATATTTAGGAATGATTTTCACCCCAAGTCTGGCTTTTGTAGATCAGCTGAAGGAAATGGAACGTAAAGAGAAAAATAGTGTCAACACAATATGGAACATGTTCATGTCTAACAAAAGGATTAAGCTATCATCGAAGTACAGTTTATTTAATGCTTCTATAAGATCAATCTTTTGTTATGCAGCTGAATATGGGGGTATATGAATTTTAATGATACAGACAAATTACAAAGCTTTTGGATAAAACGCATGTTCAATCTACTGCAGTTTACGCCAAGCTATGCTTTACTTCTCGAAACCGGGCTTATTAAAACACATCTACGTATGTATATACACTCAAGTAGAGTAGGAGTATATTCACAAAACCCTTTTTAAATTTCATATTCAAATTTCACTCATAGACTTCCCCAACAGCTAACTAGGAAAATAATTGGAAAAAGGATCTCATGGTTTCAGTACTGAAGAAAACATTTTGACGGCTCAATCATTGATTGGACGAGTTCCTGCGTTGTCGTCGAGTTGTCGGAAAGGCATAAGAGAGACTTCGAAGAAAACTGCAGAAAAGCCACAGAAAGTATATGAGGCATTTTGAACTTAAGTTTTTGATAGAGCTATATTATACCATTAAAAGACGACATTAGTCATTGTTGTAAATTGGTCTTCTTCTTACTTACTTACTTACTTACTTATTCACCATAACTCAAATATAAAATTTGAAGAAAATCGTTTTCGAGAAAGCCAAGATCGGTCAAATTGGAGTTAGAATGAAAATTTCGATATCGCCTCGAATTGTGAATCTACAGATCCCAGTTATGAAGTTTTGACAAAATCCGTCCAGCCGTTTAGGCTGCAGTCGGCCATACATACAGACAGACAAACACATAGAATTGAGAAACTCGCTTTTTGAGATTCTCTATTATAGTTACTTCAAGTGTGATTAAAGTCCCAAGATAGACAATTCTTAGAAAACGAATACTTGTCCTAAAAGATAAAAATCGCCGTAATAATATACACAGACGTTGGAGCTCCTCTAAAATTTAATATCCACGCTTTTTTTAAGCTGTTTGTAGTGATAATTAAGCTACATTTTAAAGATGTTAAAGCTTTTGAATAATGACAGTGGAAATGTGCAATCAGTAGTTTTTCTAACCTTAAAAATCATAGGGAAATAACAATATAAATTAGTATTACCTACTGTGTGGCTGTGTGGTGTCTGTCCATACTAACGTACAGACGAACTTAGACCAAAGGAGGTCCATAGTAACAATTTCTGAATGCCACGCCTATTTTTTAAGGATTTCATACGATCCGTTCCAAATGGATTGAACCTTTTCTGTAAGTTTTTTAATGAGGCTGTTCACAATATTTTGATTTAAGATAATTTTATCGGTTTACAAATTTTGCCCAGTTCTTAGCTCAATCTTATTTCTTTTTTCAACGTAACTAGCACTGAATGTTGTACTTTTAACTTCTTAAAAATATCGCCAAAACAGGAAACTTTTCGAAAAAATGTCTCCAAGGAAAAGATTCTTTGTTTCAAAAAAATCTCTTCCCACAAAAGCGCACGTGTCAGTATCCTTAAAACCCAAATACCATCGAAAGCACTCAAGGGCACCTTTTTTCCTTCGAAAATTAACATGAACATTTAGAATTTGCAAAATTTCACTTTCTTTCGCTTTTTTTAAAATTCATATCTTAAGTGTTGGTTGTTCTTTTACCATTTAAAAATACATAATTGAACTCAAGTAAGGATTTGCACAGAATAAAGAAGTCCTAAAAGGCTCTTTGCCGTCACATGTCTTCAACAAAACGTTTTTCTCACAGAGATGGTGTAGGTTCCAGTTAATTGAAAGAAGGCAAGACCATATTCAACGCTTCACTTAATTCTTGCCCAAGGACGTGGGACTAATTTAAATTCATTTACTTGAGTTTCTTTGATAGCTGCTACAAAATTAATTACCTCCTTAGGGATGATCCCGAAATGAAATCCTTGCTAATGCCTAACATCAAGCAAATCAAGCGATGAATTAAGGTAAAAAAAATAGAAGGCAACCTTCTCCAGATACCGTTCTTCCTGTTCATTTACCAGTAAAAGCATGGAATTTTGTCCTTTGGGCCAGCTTCCTTCCACACCGGACGTTCGTCATCATCCGCCAACCGCATTTCCGCTTCGCACAAAATATGCAGATCTGAAAAATTAATTTACGACAAACAATTTTAACGGACAGTGATTTTCGGAAACTTTTTCCTCTCCAGGTATTTCAGATTCTTTTTCTTAAATTTTTTTTTTTTTTTGTACCCAACTTCGAACTGGAATTATTGTGGAAGCAGAAAAAGTGCGCGCAGAACTTTTCCTTAGTCGCCAAGAATGCAAAAGTTTCTAATACAAAAATTGAATTTGAATTCGTGAGGTAATCTTCAAATTAAAACAAAAAAAAAGGAAAGAAGGTGATGAGGGGAAGGACCTACATAAGAGGAAGCCGTATTCAGCTCATGAAAGTGTAATTTAGCGTAAAAGCTTTGGAATATGAGTTGGCTAAATGTAATTGAATGTGCAAATTTACTTTTGTAACATAATTTTTAAATATTCTCTTAGCAATTGATTATAATATAACAACTTAGTTTTGAGGGAGAGCTTGCCTATCCTAAATGTTTCAATGTACCAAAGACGAGGATTCAGGTCCACTGGGACTATCTGATTTCGTAAGTGCCCTCAATTCTCATTTCTTTGACGTTATAAAATATTAAACGATTTGCACTGCCGTTTTTAGAATCATTGAAAATTTAAAATTGGGGTATGAATGCTGATTTTTAAACGTAAAATGCACGTCCCTGAAACAGTTTTACTCATCAGATCAGGTTACTAATTTTATTCTTTGCAAATGTTGTACTTCTTTTTAGTTCTTCGTACTAGAGTGATATAAAACGGAACACTAATGGATTCAATACTGCGTTTGTCTGTATGTGCGGCAGTATGTCACACGTTCGAAACTTTTGAACCGTAAGACATAGAGTGCTGAAATATTGCACATAAATAGTTGTGCTGAACATAAAACAATTAAGGAAAATTGTAAAAAAATAATAGTTTTTTTTTAACCCCCACATGGGAAGAATTGGAATATATGAAAAATAAAAGCCCTCCTGGCATAAGGCGTTTTTGAAAAAAGTTGGAAGGCGTGCGATTAGAAATCATCCCTCAAAAACCCATGTTTTTTTTTGTACAGAAGGTGGAAATCTTCGAAAGATGCTACAGAAGTAATAGGTAATACAGCATGCCGGATTTCTACCGGCTAAAACCACCTCCCCGCCTCTCCCCTATTACCTGCGGGACCACCGTTTAAGCATTTCTTGACAAGAGGGCTTAGGTTTTTTTTTGCCTTTCATTTTGTATTGTCGTGGTTGGGTTCTTTCTATACGTGCTGCTTTTTTCAGACTTAGCTGTTCCTCTGTCTTTCAATGTTACACAGTTTCTTCATTATGCGGGTTATATTTTCAATCACCATATTCATGCATATTCACCCTTCAGCATTTCCCCAACGATATTTTCAGGGGTTGGTTGTATTTCAAAGCTATTTCTGAGTGAATCTCTTTTGTTTATAAAACGCGAGCACTGGAAACTTCCATACAGTCTGTGCATAGGAGCTATTGTCGTGCTTGTATTTGTCCAAGTATGACCGGAAACATCCATGTCCCGTCAGAAACTGGGTTATGTGGTAGTCGTACTCTCCAGTCGTCGAGGTATTAGTCTGTATGCCCATCTGCTTTTCTCTGAGGTATTCCAGCGCTCTTGTTGCTTTGTTATGCTTCGAGCTCTTTCAATTACAATAAATGCATACTTGCATCTAGTATGACTCCAAGGTATTTGATGTGCAGTTTTGAAGTGGTGGTGTGGCCGCCGACTGTGAACGACTCTGTCTCCATCACCTTCCTGTTGGTTATTAAGACGTCTCCGTCTTGTGTTACGCTAATGACAAGCCAACCAAGGTAAGCCATTGTTGTACGATTCTTATGGTTGCATTGCCAATCTGCTCGACCTCTTCTAACAGTTTGACTGTAATCACAATTGCGATGTCAACAGCAAAACAAAACATTTTCGACTCCTCGGGTATTGAGAGCCGCTGCACGTCGTCATACATGATGTTCCACAGTAGGGGGACGAGCACGAATCCCTGTGGTACATCACTAGTCACACTGTTTTCCTTCAAGCCGCGATCAGTGTTATATAGGATGTAGTCTGTCGCAACTATTGAACGCGATTATAATGTTGAGAGTAATCACAGCACAATATCTCTCGGAGCCTCCTTTCCACCTTCTCCCTGTATTGCCTTTTGCGATGATTCAATCATGACTTTAATTGCGTCTATGGTAGAGCATTTCTCCCTTATGCCGTTTTGTTCGGACAGACCTCCCGCTTCCTGTATAGCTATTTTCAATATGTTTACCGGACATACCAAACATGCATAGTGAGCGCTACGACGACGGCTCATTTGGTGGTTTGTTGTTTCCCGTTGTTGTTTGTCCGAGAAGACTCCTTCTTTCAAGCATGAATTGTACACTTCGACAAATAGGTCTGTCCGCGCCTTGAGTGCCATCGCTCTGTTGGGGGTCTTGTTAGGCACAGGTACTTTTTTTATCACCGATCTTGTGGCGTGTATCATTGAGCTTCACTGCAGTGATTATGCTGGTGGTGGGCATTTCCTTCCTTTATTACTCCATCCACATTTTTCATTTCTGATTGTGTGGGAACAATCCAGTGATGATTCCTTTAATGAATTCAGGGCAGGTAGAGATCTGTTATTGCCATATTTTAAGCATTTTCATAACCACCTGATACGCTTGTTCTCATGAATTTTGATCAGCATCACAACACTAAAGAAACAGTTCCTTTACTTCTTTAGATAGCTCTTTTAAAATCGATTCGAGCAGTTTTGTAGCGCTGTCGGAGTTCATCTGAATTAGCAGTTGGTCTGGCATGGGTGTACAATCTTCTCGCTTTTTACTTCCTACGTAATTCTTGGATCTCTTCGTTCTACCAGTACACTGGCGGACGGTAATTTCATGTCCTTTTCCTGATCATGGATGCATCGCAAACTCTAGTAAATAGGGCAAACACATCTACATGCCCTAATTATGTAGCCTAAGTTTCATCAAAATCCGTTGAGCGGTTCTTGAGTCAAATTCTTGAAAGACACTAGTGAAGTTGGTAGTGTAGGAGGAACACCCACGAAAACCACCTCCTACTATTTTTACGACTGAGAATGACTCGTTTAGTAACTTTTCTCTAAATAATATGTATTTGGACGTTTGGTGGGGTGTAGCCCATTGGCTAGTCTCGAAGTTATTTATTTTCTTTATTTCACTTCTAATACGAGTAGCTCTGTTTTAGTTTACTTAGTTGTTAAAAATAAAGAAGGGTAGGGGAAAGGATGAAATGACAGTTTTTTGTAATTAATTAAAAACTAAATCGTATGGCTTCGACCATACATACAGGCAGACAGACATACAGAATTTTTTGATTCTCTATTATAGTAATACCAAGATTGATCAAAATGTCAAGGTCGAATTTATTCCGTAGACCAATACTTCGATCACTTTTTCGAGCAGCTGGGGAATGACGCGGGGAATGTTGGCTTCCAAGTCGTCCATAGTCTCTGGTTTATCGGCATAGGCTAGCAACTGTGTTAAATCACACGATCTTGGAGGCCAATTCACAGGTTCAGTTGCCTTTTGCCTGCCGTCGTGTGCACACGCGTTCCAACTCCCTCTCTCTAATGTGGTGACAAAAAAAAAAAACAAATAATTCCATCTAATCAAGCAAAACAATAAAAAATAAAATCGATCGCGCGCCAAATCAAATCAGTGAAGTGCAGTGGAAAACAAATAAAATAAAAAAGTAAATAAATAATTTAAAAAAAAGCAAATAAACAATTCAATGCCGGTGTATATGTGCTACATATGTACATACTTTCAGTTGCGATGACTGAGAGAGTTTAACATTTGATGCATAGCGGACCCTAGCTGATTTTCGTTTGGGCATAGCACCTGCGACAGTTTGTTTTTGAAAACTATTCATTGGATCTTCACTTCACAGCTTCGCTTAGTTACGTCAGAATTGTGTCTTTTTGTGTTTCTACGTTGTAGTGATGAGGGAATTTAGGGTTGATTTTACCAACATTCGTGGGCTTCGAATGAATTTCTTCGATGTGTACGCCCACGCCCATTGCCATAAACCAGCTGTTTTGGCACTAAGCGAAACACAGGTAGTTGAAGAATCTTCCTATTTGAAACTGCCTGGATATAACTTAGTATCATTATTCTTTCCCCACCATGGCCTCGCCATTTTTGTGCGTGTGATATTGCTTACCAAGTTCCACAACAGTATGGCCACTGTTCCAACCGGAATTTAATTTCAAATGGCTAAAATTCACCGTCCGTAAGCAAATAATCCACTACTGCTTTATTTACAGAAGCCCTAGTGCGGACTGCAACTCAATTTTTGACGAATTTGATGCGCTGTCCGATTCCATCACTCGAATTGTCTCCTTGTTTCCTCATACTGAAATCGTCATTGCGGGCGATTTCAATATACCCAATTCGGATTGGCTTAAACTTTCTGGCCAGACAACACCGGAAGGAAGGTATGTTGAACTTTTTGCTGAGGTGAACAATTTGACTCAGCTTGTAAATGAGCCTACACGTATACCGGACATTGAAAGTCATTCCGCCAACACTTTGGACTTGTTTCTCACTTCGCACTCTGATAAATACACTATTGAGGTATTAGCGCCTCTAGGTCGGTCTGACCATAACATCGTATCAGCTAAATTCTCGTACTCCGACTAGTCAGTTAAAGAAAAAACTCATAAAAGAAAAGTATGACAATACGAGAAACCCAACTGGAGCGGTCCTAATACCTTCTTTAGGAGTTTTAACTGGTCGCTATGCTTCCTCGATAGCGACGTGGATGCCGCAGCCGATGTGTTCTTCTACGCTGGCAAAACATCTGCGTAAGCTTTTCTGTCTATCCTACTTTCAGGGCTCTTTCCGAGTAGATGGACAACAGTCTCCGACTCTCTTTCTTATTTTTATAAATGATGTCTAAGATTCCTTAAACGGTGCAAGAAATATTTTACCCTGTCTGATCTGGCCTCAATTTATAAGGCGCCCTAAGCTGGAATATATTTTTTTTTATAATTTGCACGTGTGAAAGGGGTTATGAATACCCTTATACTAATTTTTAGGACACGGGCGTTTTTGAGGGAAGGGGAAGAGACAGAGAGAAAAACAGATTGGTGTAGTTGGTCTGAAACTCAGCTGGTATTAAGTTTCAGTGAACTCCAAAGGTGGCTGCCCAGATAACTGGGTAGCTTGTTTGTTTTTGCTTTTGTCGTTGCTCATGATTCACAGTATTTTTTTCCGTCCTCCTGATGTCATCATCACGATCAAGTTGGATTTTAGCCATATGACCGCCCTACTGCCAGTGTTATGCCTTCGCAGTAGAGTTGACTTAAGCTTTCACAATTGATCGACTTTTTTTTTATTTATTTCATGCGAAATAAATAGATGACACATCAGGATTCGAACCGTGTACCTGTAGCGTGACAAGCGATGATGTTGCCACTAAACCATGGTCACCCTCAACGCCCATATCTGGTCCGGTGCACCCAAGACCGTTCTGCACATTCTTAATAGGGTACAGAATCGCGCGTTAAAACTTATAGGTGATAGAGACATTGTGAATTCCATTCATTTACTAGAACATCGGAGAAATGTCTCCTGCCTCCCTGTTTAATCGTTTTTTTTTTTTTTTATAAAAAAATGCTCCAGCGAAATAGCCAGTTGCATTTCTCCCCTTCAAAATTTCACCCGCAATACGCGACATGCTTCGAATGCACATCAGTTTACCCTAAAGCCAAACTTCGGTAGTACTGTCAAATATAGGGATTCATTTATAAGCCGAACAACCCGAATGTGTAATGATCTACCAGGCTCTGTATTTCCCCACCACTACAACCTTCAAACATTCAAAACCAACGTGCATAGGCTCCTCCTCTGTTCCTTTTCCCCCTTTACCCTGACGACCGTGCCCTAAAACAGTTTAAGGGTATTCATATCTTCTTCGGCGCACGCAGATTATGTCCACTACGCGGAATTATGCATTAATCAAATGTTTCCTTCAATAAGTTGATGGTTATACGAATTACTTGCTGTGTGGCATGTTGTGCCGTCTTGTTGAATGAAACCACAGCTCTTCGCACAGTAAGTTTTAGATTTTCGATTTAAACTATTTTCCAAATAAATTTGCATAATTTGCAAGCGTTATTCGGGCGTAAGTCTATTCATGGTGAAATGACAAACCAAACTGAACACACATCAGCTGTCAACTGTCAAATTCGAAAAACAAACCTCTAAAAAAACACAACTTAGAGAAAAAATGTTCGGAAAAAATATATAATATAGAAGTTAGTGTGCTCTACAATGCTTCCATGCCTACTTTTCATTACCGTTTTCTTAAAAAATAAAAAATAAAGTGCACGATTGGATCGTATGTACTTGCACCTATATGTATGTAGGTTATACGAACAAAATCGATTGAGCTTCAGCCGAAATAGTAAATATTTAAGAGCCAGTTACTTTTAGTGAGTAACAGTATGCACAAAACCCTTTTTTTCAAAATTGAGATAATTGATATTTGTATTTTTATTTGATCGCAAAAACAATGGTCCAAGACGTTTCAAGTGTGGCTGCTTTCAAATTTAAAAATTATTTTTTTTTATCTTTGGCACCTTCACAAACAGTGAATCGACAACAAAGTACCATAATAATGGTAGAAGAATTCCGCCTCTCTCAATCTCAATCTTTAACTTATTAATCCATTTACTCTCAGTAATTAGCAGCCTCTGGGACAGTATGAAATCGATCCACATGGTAATAGTTTCATCTACTTCGTGACTTCTGGCAGAGTTACACATGGAATCAAAGGTGACATCATTAACGACAAGAACACATCAACGGTATACTTCCCCTCATCTAACCCATTTTCCATCCTATAAACGAGACCATGCAGGGTAGGTTCACAGAATCTACCACTACGGGAGTGCTGGCATCAACTCAGAGGCTTTCCTCTCAAACCCATCGATCTCACACATTTTTCTATCACGCGTTCTAAACTTTTCAGCAAAAAACGAATAAAGGCTGATAGGTTTTAAATGTTTCACCAAAGTATTATATAATCCTTTTACTTTGGTTCAGGAATAAAGAGGACTTTGACATCACAGCGAAAAAATGATGCATACCCTGCAAGTCCTGAAAACCCTTTCCAAAGGTACATAGGTACATAATACTTTTCGTTAAACTTCACCAGAAGCTCATTTTTTACCTGAAAAAGTTAATTTCATTAACACTTTAATTAGAAGGTACAACCCAAGCTTGATAGTCCGTCCTGCCGAAAAGAATAAAAAATCTCTCAACCTGATAGTATAAATAATAGCTAATCTAATTATGACAAGAAGGTAATTTTTAATTGTTAATAACAAACCTTAGCCTAGCCCAGCACGATGCCATTACAAAGTTAATGTATCGTAAAATTGTCCTCAAGAGTCGACCACCCGTATCACTGCAAGTACCCTTGAATAAAACTTCCAACAGGTCTAATTGAATTTAACTTGAAACACCCTCAACGTTCGTAAAATTAACTTATCAGTGTTAGCTTGTCAGCATTACAAAACGCCAGCGGTTAGAGCATCCACCCGGCGAAAACTCTGCGAATTATTGATGCCGACAGGAGCCGGGACTAGCCAACTCCCTTAATAAATTCACTGGTGTTGGGAGAAGTTTTGCTGAATTAAGTGTCTGTCCATCCAAAACCAAGTGACAATACCTTGTACCTGTTCGAAGAACGTGTAGTCCCCTTCACTCGTTCCAATCCCCAATCACAAATTATTCATGCAGAATTTATTAATGACGCAGAATTTGGCATTAAAATTTAATCAGACACAAAAGTTGTCAACTCAAATTTAGCCACACAACCACCATGCTAGAGTGTGGGTCCTTTTTCTTTTCTCTTTGAAAATCGCAAAAAAAAATCCCGCAACCTGGAGTGGGAACAAAGTTTAACTCATGCCAACACTGGAAGCTCTTTGATTGAATTATTAAAAAAAAAAGTCCACAAGGACAAAAAATTGTGGAAAGAAGCCAAGAGAAAGAAAAAGTTTTCGTCTTCACTTCCTGCAAGTGTCACAGTTTGGCACTTTTCAACACCGCCACCATCACCAGTCTTACCATTTGACATTCAGAGTGTCAAAGGGATGGGTGCTGGGGTGGTGGTGGGCTACTTTGCCACAGGATATAAATGAACCTACGTTCTTCTGCTACGTTGCTCTGCGGAGGGTTTTCCTTATTTTTTATACATTTTTTTTTCTCATTTCGTGAACTGGAACGCGGTCTTGTTTTAATATAATAAAACTCTGGTAAAATTATTCTATTCACCACCTTATATGATGAGGGGTGAACCGTGAACGCTTCGATGTGGCTTCTCATATTACGAAACCCTAGTGTATTTCGCAGCTACTTCGGCGTTTTTTTTCTGTCGATCCCTTTATTGTGTTATAGGGAAAATTTCAGGCCTAAACTCAACGACTTAACTGGTGCCATGGGGAACAAATCACGGTAACAATAAAATCAAAAACGGTTCGTTGTATAGGAAACCCTGGCAATGGGAGCTTCCCTTCTCCATCTACCAGACGGTGGCAGAATGGCAACCGGCATTTCACTTAATCACAATGTGTCAAGTGTATAACCGCATTATGGAGCCGCCTGTTACAAGGAAATGATGAAAAATCGTTCGGTGCGAGGAAGCGTGGAGTTTTATGACGAATGAATTTCCTTAGATCTTTGGTTCTATCGTTTATTTGACAATGGGACGCTTCCATTGATACTCATATGGCTACGTATATTCTACGGGCACCTAGTTTCAAAGAATTTTTTTTATTAAATTCACCAGTAACTTGGCAAAGGAAAATTATACATTTTTAAATAACTTCTCAAGGTTATAGTTATGTGGTGGAGAGCTTGTGATATATCACAATTGAGGAAAATATTTTAGGATTTTCTTATAAAAAAAAATTCAAATGTATCCGTAGGTTGAATTTAAAGAGGAAACCTTATTACTTTATGGGTCTTACAAATAAAACTACGACAGTCCTTGAAGCAAAACCTTCGAAGAACGTAGGCGTGATTAATATTTTTATAGAAATTATTCCATACGAGTACTGAGAATAAAAGCAGGCTTCCTTAAAGGCTAAAGTTTCAATAAGTATTAATAAAAATAATTATTCGAATAAAATTAGCAGCCGTATTAATTTGATTTTTCGTTTGTAATTATCGTTAATTAAATTAGGATAAACGTTGATTATGATTTATGAATAACGCTGTAGGTGTTTACTACGTGTTTTAGCATTTGCATCAAAAATGGTGTAGGTACTCGTACTAGTAGGTCATCAGTAGACTTCTGTTTTATTAAGCAACTGTGTACATACAGTGATGGGAAAAAAGTAAAAAAACATAATATGCAGAATTACAATTTAATTCTACCACAAAATCACTTGTATTAACTCTCATGAAACTTGATATAAAATTCCATTATCATGTTTCTTTTCAATCCATAAAAGAATATTGGTGCACGGCAACTGTAAAAAAAAAATTACGAAAATTTTTGAAATACATCTTTATACCCGCCGAAAAAAGTATGAAAAAATGTAGTTTTTCATAAAAGTAATAAATATTTCTTAGTAATTATATGTGTTTCTATTAATATTTCTTTCCATAGAATCGGTAAATTTTTCACAAAATTAAACTGGTATGTTTTGCCACTCATTAACGATTCCTTCGTTCAGTACATTTTCATTAGAATTTTGTTTGCTAGAATTTTTCTATAATGCTTGTATTCGTCTAAGTTATGTACCTGGCTACTGGAAAATAGCGGAAGTAATCATAATTGAGAAGCCAGGAAAGGATCGCTAAGAAGTGTCTTCGCATTCATTATTGCATTTAATGTCGAAACTCTTTGAAAAATTAATTTTGAAAAGGCTAAAACCTATCATTGACTCTGAAAAACTTATTCCATCTCATCAGTTCAGATTCAGGAACAAGTACTCAACTCTGGATCAGGTCCATAGAATGGACCGATGTAATCGAAAGGGCCTTAGAAAGTACAATGGTTTCTTCAGCAGTTTTCCTCGACGTAGCCTAAGCCTTCGATAGGGTCTGGCACGAAGGGCTGATCAATAAGTTAAAGTTGCTGCTTCTATTCCAGTATTCGTGATTTAGTCCTATCTCTCCGAGCGCTTTTTTTTAGTCATGGAATTGCATATTCTCAACTTAAAGAAATTAAAGCAGGGATTGTACAAGGAAGTATTCTGGGTTGCTCTATCTTTTATATACTAGCGGTCTACCAGTTACAACTACTAGTACGACAGCGATGTTTGCTGATGACACGGCAATTCTAGTGCTTGAAAAGACGGAATAGGAATCTAGTAAAAAATTACAGGAAACGATTAATGTAGTAGCCAACTGGGCAAAGTTGTGGCGAATACAACTTAACAACACGAAATCAATCCATGTCGACTTTACAAACAAATAAATAAAACACTACCCAGGAACCATCTTTGGTTCGCAGATTCCATACTCAAATTCAGCAATGTATGTGGGTATGACCCTGGACACAAAGTTACGTTGGAAAGAACATGTCAAAAAGAAAAGAAGTGAACTAAATATCAAATTGAAAAAAATTAATTGGCTAACGGGTAAACAGTCAACATTATCTAAGACTTACCCATCACGTAAATAAGGAGGCATCAAGACTTAACCGAACAGATGTCTATCGGAGATTGAAGTGAAAAAAGCGTCAAAGTACTCTAAAATTAATTAAGATATAGTTAAAATTAACAGAGTTAATTAAATATTAAATTATCTTTATTTTTGCCTACACTCTCATAAAATGAAAACTTCTCGTTTACTCATAAACTAGTTGTAGTACAATAAAATGTAATACATTTTACAACGTTTCAGTAAAAAAAAATTCTTTTTACGAGCTCCCACAAGTGCTCAATTGGATTGAGATCCGGAGAAAAAACATTACCGATCCTCCACCATGCTTTACGTTTGGCAGTTGATACCTTATATTGTATCTTTCACCTCTTGATCGCCTCATATAATGTTTTCCATCGCTTCTAAATAGTTGGAACTTACATTAATCACTCTACATTCATCGCACACTCTCTCGCTGGTGGAAGTTTTTTTTATTATTTTTGAGATTGTTTCTCCTTGGTATATTGAAATAACACGAAATTTGTATTTGTTATTTCCCATTATTGTACAGAGATACTATTTTTTCCTTCAAATCACTTGAATACACCTTGCTTTTTGGCATTATGTCCTTTTGTTTTTAAATAAGGTTGGAATTCTGGTTGAAATTAAACTTTTACGCAATTTTAAATATTTATTGCTGCTGGGCACTGTCGCAGGGAGATTTGTCGTCGCAAATGTTGCTAATGTGGTGCCTTCTTCTTATGGCATATCACGTGTATATAACAAGCGGACCAAAAACTCTTCCTTGTGGTACCCCAGTCGTTATTTCTTTAAAATCCAGAAATTCGTGTTTGACACGAAAGAGTCTATTTGTAATATATGTCTACAAAATTGTATATATGTAAGTGATCAGAAAAAACTTGTGGTAATTTGCACCTCAAGCCTTCGTGCCATAGCTTGTCAAATGCTTGCGATACGTCAAGGAAAACGTTTGAGCAAATCTTTTTTTCTTCAAGAGCTTTCTCAATTATATCAGTTATTCTATGTACTTGGTCAATCGTAGAATGCTTGCTTCTAAATCCAAACTGATGATCAGGAATGAGAGGATTTTATTCTATAGTGCCGTCTGTAATCGCCTACTTAATAACGCCTTATAAATGTTTGAAATAATCGAAAGAAGCGAAATAGATCTATATGACTTTTTGTCATACGATTATGACTCCCGCGATTTTCCATTGGCTCGGAGCATATTCTAATCCAAGCGCAGCGTTTATTATATACGTATAGAGAAGATTAATTATAGCTTTCTAGGCAACGCTTTAAGAACCTCTCTTCTCGTATGCAGGAGAATTCTTAGTTCCTTTAGGGTTTCAATAAGTGCTTGTCCATCGAACGGTTTCAAACTTTCTTCCAGCTGGGCGGCAAAGACTTTCGCTTTCTGTTTATCATCTCTGGTGCATTCATCGTGATTTTTTTCTTGAGTGGTAGCGCCTGGATTTGTGGGTTATATGCTCTTTATAACTCGGCTGAGGGTTTGAATGAAAATTCCAATTTCGCCGCAGATGATATTGTCATTTTGGCGGAAACGCAGACGATGATGTAAATGAGGTTCTGGACCCTAAAGTCAATATCAATAAATCAAAAATAATTGTGTTCCGAAATAGGTTTGGACGATACTCAAGGGAAGAAAATTGGACATGGGAAAATGGAAGAACTCGAAGTTGTGAAGGAGTGTAGGTACTACGAGGTGATAATGACACCTACTTTGTCGTTTATAAACCTTCTGAGAGAAAAACTCAAGGAAGAGAAAAGGGCAATAAAATGCAACTGGAGGGATATGCTGGGTATATGGAAAGTCGTACAGTGCATCAAATTTAAAATTGAAGTACATCATGTGCTACGCAGCAGAAGTGTGGAGGTTTTATTTTATTTTTCGGAGGAAAGGCGGAAATTTTTCAAAAAGATTTTTACCAACTAAATAAACCTCCCTTCAACTTTTTTTTTCCTGCTACAACTAAGTATTGCCTTAACAAGCAGTTTTCATATAACGAGATTAAAACATTTGGCAGGTATCTTTCCATCGACAGTTCTCGCTTGTTCCACAATTTTAACGCGGTTGTGATTTACCGAGTTTGGTCGAATGGCTTCATCTAGAATTTGTAGAACTGCATTGTTCACGTGTCCTCCTAATCGGTTTTTGTGTTTTCGTGCAAAGTTGTTAATTTCGTCTTCCACAGTGGCAATTCCGAGCTCTCTATGGATATAGTTGTTTCTTGTGTACCACGGTGTGGTGACAATTCCTCTTAACACTTTATTTTCAAAATTTTGTAAAATATTGTAATTGTTTTTTTTTTGGTACAACCCCAAAGTTGTATACCATATGTTCACACCGGTTTAAGCACTTGCTTGTACAAAAGCAGTTTGTTCTCTTCGTTAAACTTCGAATAGTTTGCAAGCAACCAGTACATTTATCTGCATTTATTTTCGAGTTCTTTGCGTTTCTTTTTTCACATGCGACTTTAATTTTTGCGTCAAGAGTCATCGCGAGGTATTTAGCCTCGTTTATTTAATGCTTCTTGCAACTTTTTAGTGGTTTCTTCGATAGATTTTCCTGTCGCCAAAATAACAGTGTCATCTGCAAATGTACCTTATGTGTTGTCTTCTTCTTGCGGTATATCACGAGTATACAACAGATACAAGAGCGGACCCAGAACAGTTTCTTGCGGTACCCCTGCCGCTATTTATTTAAATTCTGAATAATCAATACCGTGTTTGATACGGAGGAGTCCATTCTCGAGATATGACTCCAAAATGGTATATAAATGTCCTGTCAAAACTTGTCGCAATTTGAACTTCAAGCCTTCGTGACACACCTTATGAAAGGTTTGACAAACGTCTAGATATACGCTTGAGCAAATCTTCTTTTCTTCAAAAGTTTTTTCAATTACATCGGTTATTCTATAGGTATACTGGATCAAATGTAAAATGCGAACTAAATCCGAACTGATGATCAGGAATAAGATGTTTTTTCGGCTATAACCGGCTGAGTAATATCCCTTCGAAGACTTTGGATATAATCGGAAGAAGCAAGATCGGTCTATATGGTTTACCGGGTTTTGGAACCATTATAAGCGATTTTCCATTGGCTTGGAATATACTTTAGCCTAAGTGCAGCGTTTATAATATTCCTATGTAATTCTTTTAATTTATTATAATTATTTGAGAACCTCTCCTGTGATTTCTTTATTTCCTGTTTGAGTTCAACTAGCATTGCACTTGCTATTATATAGTTGTCTAGTCTTATGTCCGTGCATTGATATTTTCAATGAGTGGTTGGCTATCGAACGGTTTAAACTTTCTTCCAGGTGGGCTGCAAAGATTTCCGCTTTTTACTTATCATTATTGGCCCATTCGCCATTTTTTTTTAGTTGGAATTGGATCTGTGGTTTTTTAATGCCCTTAACCACTTTCCAAAGTGTATAATTAGAATCTTTTTCCGCTAGTACTCGTGTCATCGATATTCAACGTACATTCCTATTGCACGATTTTAATAAGTTACACAAACTATTTGCATGTGCTTTATGTTGTGGGAAATGAGTTTGTTGCTTTCACACTTTCCTTTTTTCTTTCACCAATTCTTAAATTTCCGAAGGATATTTTAGAGCATAATTTTCTTGCTTTTTTGTCAGTGCTGGAGTATTATGCCAGGCGGCACATTGCAAAATTTCAATGAAGTGATCGACTTCAAATTCTAATTCATAGGGGGTCTTAAGTGATGCCCTCAGATCTATATTTTCTTCAATATTGTGTAAACGTAGAGATCCACAAAACACTTTTCTCTTTTAGGCTTACTCTTCTTAGTTGCTCTCCTCATCGTCTTGTGGCATAGGTCTCCACAAATATCTTTCTTAATGTCCTCCCAATTAGTTTTACCTTTAGTTCATCTGGCTGGTATTTCTTTTCTAATCAGGGTTTCACTCGTCGTTAGAATGACTGGAGAATGATCAGAGGACAGATCATAGCTCTCTTCAACTTTTATATAATTGCGTGGCATTCCTTTTAGGTGCACATGTTGCACCTGGTAACTGGTCAACCCCTTTTGTACATCTGCTTGTTTAGGTTGTACTTTATTTACATTTTGAAAGTAATATCGCTACCCAGACACTGCCTGCAATATATAGTTGCAAAATTTCTAATATAATGAAAACTGCAATTCTTCAAAGAATGGGTAAGCAACCAACATAATATTTTGCAACTACGGATGCGATTACTATCGAACGATGTACCCGTGCGACGAAAGTGAGACTAGGATTACGTATCGAGTACTCGACCATGATCTTGGGGAACAAAATTATTTCCACTACTGAAACAGTTTGGATAAAATTTCTAGTGCAAGTAAAAGACAAAACAGTTGATACACATCTTGTAGATTTTTCACGAACCACAAGCTATAATGACAATAAAATAAAGAAGTCAATCCCACTTAAGTAACTTTAACTTTTCTTAATTACACACATGTTAAACGTTTTACCACGAACTGCAACACCCCAAAATCAAGTTCATTTAATGCCACTAAGTCAACACCTTTAACACTTCCAATCCTCCCCAGTACTTAATGTGTGTTACGAATGCAAATTAAATTGCTCGTCAACAGGAACCGGAAAATCTCAATAAATATTTTATAATCTCTGTATCTGTGTTTGTATGAAAACCACAATTTGGGTGCGTTGCACGTACAAACACAACAAATTTCCTTTTCGAAAACGAACCCTTGCCGCAGTGTGAACCCACCCCACTAGGCGGTACTCAAACACTCTTGAAGGATTGTGAAAGGCACTTGTTGCACAAGTTGTTTGTTGTAGACATGGTGAAATGGTGTGCCAAGGAGCAGCTCCTTTATCGACTTTATTTTGCGAGAATACAGGTTTTTGTAGCACAAAGGGGGTATTTAACTTGGATGTAGCTAAAGGGTAACGATTATGCTTTGTACTTATGTTTTTTTTCTTGATTTTTCTTTCAGTTTCTTTTCGCATTAAATTTGATTTGTTGTTTTGTTCGTGTTTCTGAAACGACAAAGGTTCAACATTGAGCTGTTTATGTAAGATTTGAACTTTGAAGGTGGATTTGTACGGATTAAGTGAACACAGGTACTTATTTCTAAATAGATTAAAAGGAACAGTAGCGGTCAGGTATCCTTACAGAATTTATATAAATTGCCAATCAAACATATCTTCTTGCAAAAAACAACGATTCCATTGCTGTTCTACGAATTTCCTCACCGAAAAGTAAGATTGAAGTTCGACACATTTATTTCGAAATATCTTACTTTACTTCATCTTAGATGGTGCTACAGTTCAGATTGGGCATGAGTTTCAACCAATAAGCATCTCTAGATACTCGTATATCGTGGTTAAACTAGCTGTCTACAGTTTCGTACACGAAGTTGGTTGAGGCCCCTCTCAATTTGCGCAGTCTTGCGGATTCGTGAGTGGATTCGAAGACTATCGGGGACCGAAGGGATGTCCAGTCGTGCTACATGTCCTAGTCGTCCTTTCGGACTTATGACACGTACCACGATATACATGAAGTCTAAATTTCAAATTAAAATTTTCTGGTGGCGTCACATGTATGTATCTTTTGTATGTATATTGTGATTCGTACTGTTCGTTGTTGTATCTACTCTATTTTTTTTTTTTTTTTTTCCAAACTATCAAATGGTATTTCTATCCATCTTTGACTTCCGCAATGATAAAGTTCTTATGTAAAGGCTCGTGAGTAGTCTTTATTACTCAATAGCCTTCTAAGTCTAAAGAAACGACGAATGGTATGACTATTTCCTCATTTGATCTGTGATGATGTATTTGTTGTACTTTCATACGTTTAAAAGGTCGTATCTCTAATGCTGAAGAACTCAAATGGCAGCTCGTCGCCGGTTAGATCTTTTTTTTTTTTCTTATCAAAGGTCTAGGTGATGTTGGTGCTGGCATTGATGGAGCAATGTGCATTCTTCACCGTCATTTTGCACAAACAAAAGAGTAGCTCGTGGTGTCTGCAGTGGTATTCTTAACCCGTTGCTGCACTGGGACATATCCATGGGATATACGGGATATATATCCATGCCTTGCGAGTATCTTTGAAAAAAGTATAGTTATCCAACAGACAGATCTTTTCGAGTACGGTACGGTGAAGAGTACTCAGAATTAAAAGAAATAACAGCTGGTGTCCCACAAGGTAGTATTCTCGGGCCAACTCTGTATTTATAATACACAAGGGATATACCACTAGACAACCACTTTTGCAGATAACACTGCAATTCTTGCAGTCGACAAATATACTCTTAAGCTGCAGAATGCAGTCAATAAAGTAATACATTGCACTCAACTATAGCGCATTAAACTTACTCTACCCACCTTAAAAATGTAAAAGTTATATTTAAATATAATTCTTTCGCGAAACATTAATGTAGAACACGTCAATACTCTTTAGATTTCTAGCATTGGCAGGATGGGATAGGGTATAAAGCTTCGATATCAGCATACAATCTAAAGGGATCCTTCACCTATCGATACCACTCTTCCATTAAATTCAAAATTATGCTCCAAAACTTCTAACAAAAGTGTAATAAATAATATTTCATTTAATTGCCATATAAACACAACTTCTCATCACACAACCTTCTTAACGATTTGTCACTTAATTTGCGTATTCCCAACAGAAAGGAAGAAGAAAAAATCTCAGCTCGCTTGTCAATGCAATAAAAATTCTCCATCACCATTGCGATAAAGTCCTTTACAAGTTGATTTCTCTAATCCACTCTGTGCGAAGTATAAAAATGTCCTTTTAAGCAGCCCCTCAGCTATAGATAAGCACAAATATCAATTTATATGTAGATTCTTGGTGCTTATTTGCGCCTATTAAATGACATTGAATTGGAAACGTCTGGGGGTTAGTCACCACTAGTTTCGGCGGCTTATACTTCATTGGCGACCTCCAAAAATAGTACACGCATCCATCCCCACCAACTAAGACGCGGGCTAGGAGGGTGACAAAATGTGATCACAGTGACGCGATAAGTTCTCTTTTTATTGGTCGTAAGCTAAGTTCACAGCTCCAGGGTAATTGAATTTTATGGAATGATTTAAATGGCAAATTCGTCTAGATTTCGCGATGGTGAATTGTTGGTATAGTTTTAAGCAATGCCCATGGAATGAGAGCAACCCAATACCGCAGTTTTTTTTTGTTTTGCCTTGTTAAGTTGGTTAAGTTGTGTAATGCTCCGATTTACAATGAAAGCACTTTGGCAAGAACATTAATGTCGGTTTGTCACTGATTCAAATCAGTAAAAAAAAAGAAAAGAAAAAAAGACGGTCATGTACAAGATTGTAGTTATAGTGATGGGTTTGAGAATTGGAAGAAGAAAGCCCTTGGAAAAATAATTTTCAGGTTGCTTTTGAAATTATTCAGATGGTCCTTTGTGATACTTTTTTTTTCGTCGAGTCACAAATTAGTTCTTTTTATTTGAGTTCACCTCACAAAAGTCCTGCATCCTTTCAAAAATTAAATTTACCAATTAGAAGCGAAAGATACGAATCAGGGCCAATTAGGTAAGGAGAAATGATAGAGCATCTGCCGTGACAATTCAAATCTAGAAAAAATATTTTGAAATTGAATTTTTTTGTACATCCAACTCATGGCAGCCTCCCACCAATTATAAATTGTGTAAATAGAATGTAATTCAAAATTATCTGGAGCGAATTTCTGCTAAAAAGAACTTTGTGGAAAAATATTTTAAAAAACCTTTCTTAGTTGTGAGTTCTTTTGCAGCGATTGACATTCTTTGTGCCCCTATGCGGGGTTCAAATTTTTATTGGAACGTTTTTTATAACCAAATTGATAATAGGATGAAAGATAGGATGAAAGAAAATGTAAGCGGAAAGTTGAACATAAATTCAAAGACCACCAAGATCATTAAGACCTTTGGTCGATGGAAATAAAATTAAGAAAAAGGTGGGTAGAGTAGCTAATTTTAATGCTCCAAACGATGAACTTGATATTTTACTTAACTTAAGTAAAATGAAAAAAAAAAAGTTTTGGTGCTATCCTTATTATATATATATATTAATTATATCAAATGGGACCAGAGTTCTGAAATATAGTAATAAATAAATATTTCGGCATTAACAACAAATATAGTGCCTGGCCAAGCCCCTCGCACCTACTCTTCCTGTGCGACGCAAGAATCCAAAGGGCAATTTTTTACACTGAGAGACGCTTCTCATGCCAATTTTACTTTCGGCTGTTTGTCATATATTCGCGAGAGGTATGTGAGAAATTCCGCTCAGTGATCGCGCACTTAACCACTGATCCTCGGCGCCGACTAAATATTCGACAATGTAAAATAAATATTTTTTTTTTTTTGATAAAGTTTGTTGTACAAAAACCTCAAAAACCAAAGCAAAAGCTATTTTGAAGAAATTGAAAAATTTCCGAAAGGTATTCAAAATCAAAGTGCGACAAGCATGACATTGAAAAATAAAGTGCACAACTGGTGCATGTACTTGCACCTATATGTTGTTTAACTTTAATTTAAACAAAATCGTTAAAAACATTTTTTTTCTGCTATGGCATCTGTTGATATATGTATATCTACTGCAATTAAAATGTTAAAATTTCGAGAAAATCGATTTTTTACAAAATCCTTTTTAGGAAATTCCTATTCCTCTTCGAATTTAATCCAAAAATAAATTGCTGATTAGTCGAACGACTAGGTGCAATCCCATTCGGGATGACGAAAGTCAGTCCCCCCGGGAGGTTTTTTTTTAGATCGGGTTAAAGTCCCTCACTATTTCAGAAGCATCCCTCGCGTACTAGCTCTGCAATGTCTTTCGATGATTTTTCCTTCCTTCGGCTATACATACAGATATATGTATGTGCAGACAGATAAGCAGGCAGGCAGGCAGAATTGCGAGACTCACTTTATTTAAAATTATCCTTATGGCAATACCAAGATTGATCAAATCTCGATGTCGAATTTTTTCACGGAACCAATACATACAGTACATACTTGCCTTTGTAAAGGGTGATTCAATTGTTACTATTTAAATCTGGCACTACTGTGATTCTGTCAACGATAAACAGCTGATTTTTGACACCTGTGATGACATTTGTAACTATGGAGCGATATGAGAGAACAACGCATTTCAATTGTTCAAATAATGTTCGTGACAATCCGTCAGAATCCATTCGACTTCATCCCCTTCGTCCATGCAGTACATTTTAACAAATGATCAGCATGTGCAGGCTTACAAGATCTAATTGACTCTGGAATTAAAGTCAACACGCAATGAACAGCGTCGTGACTTCGTTGATTGTGTGTTAAAGAACCACAAAGTTGATGGTGATTTTTCGAACAAAATCTTTTTCAGAATGGCTATGTAAACAAACAAAATTGTCTCATTTGGGGTCAAGCAAATCCACAGGTCATTCACGAACAAACACAAAAAGTCATGTACACATGCTTTCAACAAAATGGTACCACCTCATCTCTCGTTTCGGCGACCAAAATTGGCCACCAAGATCATGCGAGTTTTGTGAAGCAGAATGTTTATGTCAATGACCCCCAAACGATTCCAGAGCTAAAGGACGAGATTCGATGAGTTATTTATGAACTAGCGCAAGATTTAAAACTTGAAAGTCTATCAGGCCAGTCATGTCCGATAACATTTTTCATGTTTAACGTCAATGGCGCAAAATTATAGTCGCGTAAAGTACACTTTAAAAAGATTTTAGCACGTAACAAAGTCAAGATTAGTGTTTTCCTATTTATAGTCGACATTAATCCACTTTATAGTTATCAGCTCGCGCTAACTTTAAAACCACCAAAAGTACCTTTTAACTTTAAAACCACCAAAAGTACCTTTTATCTTTTAGAGTGGGCCTTTAACCATGTAAACAACCAACAAATGTTTTCGATTTCTGTTCGATCTGTCACATTCATTTAAATTTGATACAACATTAGCCCTTAAACTATGTTTTAGTTCTCAAACTTTAAATTTCTGGGTTTGTTTGACTAAAATTTGCTGTACCTAAGTCAGTTCTAAGGTCGATACTAATTGTAGGTAGGTTAAAAATTGTTTATAATTCAATTCAAAGTTAAGTACTGGCTTTAAAGTTAAAGGGCTGTTACTTAGTGGCTACTAATATTTTTTAAAATCAGATGGCATTTTGCGCCAATGTGTTTTATTACAAATTTAAAATTTAACCTCCAATTCACCCTTTAGATGCAAATAAAAATGAAGTGCATTACTGGGTCACATGACTCGTATTTGCACCTGCATACATACATATACTATAGGAGTATGTATATAATTTGCCTATTTTCTGAGTGGGGAGATAAATCGTTAGACCAAACATTATATTTTTTTTTAGAATCGGCTATTAGTAAAGTATACAGTTAATTTTGGGGTTAAAATTAAAATTCCGACTTAGCTTCGAATTGTGATCCTACAGATCCCAGATCTTTTATTGGGTAAAATGGAGATAGAGGAAGGGGTGTCGAGGAGAATCAAAGATTGGGAAAGATAGATGTTGGGCAAATTAAAAACGCTTCATTGTTCGCAGCCGTCCATCTCGGGTTAGACGCTGCGGAGGGGATCATGGCTTCGTGGTTATTTTAAGTCGATATCTGCTCGCTTTGTTGATATTGGACCCAGGTGTGTGTGGTTTTTCGTATTAAATCGCAGAGCCAAGCTGCGTACATCTATCCAATATCAGCTTTTAAATTCAATCCACTTAAAACCATCATTGTATACTCGTAACATACGACAATTAAATTCTTATTCTCATTCTAAATTAGAATCTCGAACGTGTCCCAAACAATTTCCAATAGTTTCCCTTTTGTTATTACAAATTTCTAAGTTGCATAGCCATTTGAACAAAGTTGCCTTGAGTATTAGGTTGGTCGCTGACTTGCGATCTAATGCTGCTGATATGGGCCAAAATTCTGCAGTTTGTGCAGCGTTGCCAGTTTATTTTCTTGGAAACTGCTAAGCCCAAGGAAGAAAATTGCTAAACCTGTCAAGGCATATACTTATATTTATCCGTACATCTCTTTGTATCCTATGATTTTGAGATTATTTATGTACGTGCGTACTTAATTTTATCTTGCTGAGTATGTTTCATACGTAATATGAACGCGGTTTAATACTTGAAATAATAAAAGTTAGCCGGTGCGATTTGGCCTAATACGGTGTAGTGTTCTTAGTTGGCTTCGCATCACATAGTATACACTAGCCTCTTTATTGTTGCAGAGATTAGATAATACTAAAATAAAAAAAAAGTCTAGTGAATAGGTATGTACATTTCTAAATGGTCCATACAATACAAAATAGAATATGTAAGCAGGGTATGCGATGTACACAGAGTGTTCCAAGATCTTCTATAGAAACATTAACCAACCCACCCTAAAAATGATAGCTTACACTTCAGTTGCGGTCATTTTAAGGAAACTTTAAGTATCTAAAACTTGAAAACTCAGAGCGGCCGCCATATAATTCTTTCTGATTCGAAATTAGCATCGAAGAATACTTCGATTGAAAAAAGTTAGGAGCGGCCGGCAAAGTCGACTTTTGTTTAAAATTTAAAACAATTTGGACATGTTCGCGAATTTGGCAAAAACTTATGCGAGCTTAAACTCTTGCCCAATTTTTTTCTTAAATAGTTATTCCCTTAATTTCTCAAAAAATATTTATTTTGTTCTACTTTAATAAATTCTGTACAAAGCTGTTTAGGTGTAAGAGCATCATAAGTCATTTAACTAAAAAAAATATAGCTATTTTCTCATCCATAGTTCGAATTGCGATTAGAAAACTGTTAAAAATGCTGAAATACTTAAAAATGTTTTGAAATCTGCTGAAGGTGAAAATCTAATAAAGCAGGAAAATGCTGAACCTGGTAACACTAAATTTGTGTTTTGACTGAAACGAATGATTGCGCGATTGATTTGTCTCACATGCTATAATACATGTATACTCACTTACAACCTTTCAGTAACTGAAAGAGGAGCTGGCCTTGGCGCTGAATTTTCTTACCAATGGTTTTGTGTTCTGCATTGAAAGATTATGGATGGTAAGTGTTATACGGAATTAATCATCTTCACCAGGAAATATACAATTCCTTACTTAGCTCATCCTAAACTGAATGGAACCAGCCTCGCTTTTACAGACAAAATACCTGAGTTTTATTTTGGATAGGAAACTTAACTGAAAACCCAACTTTAAGGAACACATTAAGAAATCTACCATACCAAAATTTCCTTTCAAGAAAAACTTCCAGGCCACTATCCTATCCTATCATGGTTCTGGACAATTAAATACATGGATGGTTCAAAGATAATTGATAGGGTGGGTGGCGGGGTTTCTCCGACAGGCTAAATGTGATCAGATCAGGATCAGAAGCACTCGAATAGTCACGTCTCATTTAGTAGGAAGCATATCAGTGAAACAGTTGGTGTCATTACGCGACATTGTCTTATTGGAAGCCACTCCAAAATGCTTGGCCTTTCCTCGAACGACTTTTGTAGAAGCTGTAGGAATGAAGAGGAGGAGGAGGCCCTTGTTAGGGTCTCTCAGTCCGCAAAAGGCTTCACTTAAGAGCTTACTTCTCATGCTCATAGCTTGGTCTGCTTTTAATAAATTTCAAAACTTACTGGCGGCATCTATGAGGAAATTGCAAAAGTAATAAGTTTGTGCTTTGTTATAGCAGCTTTCTTTCAAACTTGTTTCATTATTTTAAAAATTATGGGAAGATGGCTTTTATGGGAATAGAAAAGTTTTAGTGGTGAGTACTGTGATAAACAATAAAATAAAATTTATAACAAAGAGCTTGAATAATATTGCATGAAAACTTATCCAAGCTTTTTGGCTTTTTGGCTGGTTAATTTGATTAAGATGCCACAGTCTGTCTAAAGCAATCAAAATCAACAGCGGTTAACCATTTGGCATCCAATTTTTAAACAGTATTGGCGAAACTCTGTTGAGTTTTTTTTTGTTTTTGGCGTTCCGTTCCAGAATGCTATAAATGGAACACTAATGGAGTCAATCAGTGTCTGTCTGTATGCCTGTGTGCCAGAGCTGAAATTTAGCACAAATGGTACGTGGTGGAATAAAAATAATCAAGAAATCAAATTATAAAAATATATTCTTGCTGGATGACTTATAATAATACATAATAATACTCCAAGAAAAAAAAAAATAAAGCTGTACTTCCAATGAGTCCCCCGATGTCCCCCATCACTATCACCGAAATTTTAATGCAAAAAATTAAAAAAAATAAATAAATTGAGAGCATATATGTATGTTAGATTTATAAGGAGGCAAGGAGAAATTTATAAAAAATCATCTTTCACAAACAGTTCTTGAAAAATATATGTAGGTGTCATTTAACAATTCGCCCCTGTCAACATTCAACTATCATTGCGATGACTTTTGATAAGTAAAAACTTGGTTGAAATAAGGAAAATTCAATATAAAAACGGTGAAAATATCGCGGAAACGTTTCGTAAAATTCGCACTACTTTTGGTCATCATCAAGCGCCTTCTCGATAAATATAAATAAATTATTATGTCTCGAACAGGTTAGTGATGTGAAGGCTCCAACTCGTGTTCTCTCGCAAAGTCAGTTGAAAATATTGCCGCCGTAGCTGAGAATGTGACTGAAAACCCTGGTGTGCATTTTACATAAAGATCTTTGCCTACATGCTTATAAGGTCCAGTTGACAAAAGAATTGAAGCCAGCAGACCACGCACAACGCCTTACTTTCGCTGATTGGGTGCTGAAAATGAGTGAACAAGATCATGATTTTTACACAAAATTATTCTGAGTGATGAGGCTCATTTCCATTTGTCTGGGTAAGTAAACAAACAAAACTGACTCTGAAAACCCAAGAGACATAGTGGAATAACCTCTCTATCCGCAACGAGTGACAGTTTGGTGCGGTTTATGGGCTGGCGGTGTCATTGGTCCATTTTTTTTCGTAAATGTTGCTGTTGGTGCCTTTTCAGTGAATGTTTACTGACTTTTTTTTAGACGGCGCCACATGCCACACAGCTGGTGAACCAATGGCTCTATTGCATGAGAAATTTTCTGGACGTGTGATTTCTCGAAATGGAGACTTCAATTGGCAGCCGAGATCGTGCTATTTAATACCATTAGACTTTTTCCTCAGGGGATATATTAAAGATAAAGTTTACACCAAGATTCATGCACTAAAAGAAAATATCAGAGCTGTTATTCATGAAATACAGCCGCAATTATGGGAAAGAGTGATGAAAAAATTCTTCAAAAGAATGACTATTTGTAGGCAGAGCCGAGGCGGGCATTTGGCAGGTATTGTATTCCATTACTAACCTCAGAGTTTGTACTTTAGATTAAAATAAAAATAAATGTTTTTTTTTTTTTTTTTTTTATTATTTGCACGTGTTAAAGGGGATATGAATACCCTTATACTAATATTTAGAACACGTGCGTTTTTTTTTGTGGAAAGGGGAAGAGACAGAGTGGTGTAGTTTGAAACTCAGGTGGTATTAAGTTTCTGTAAACTCCAAGGGTGGCTGTCCAGATAACTGGGGAGTATTTTGTTTGTTTTCGCTATTATTGTCATTGCTTATGATTCTCAGTATTTTTTTCCATCCTCCTGGTGTCATCACCACGATCAAGTTGCATTTTAGCCATATGACCACCCTACTGCCAGTGTTATGCCTTCACAGTAGAGTTGACTTTGCTTTCGCAAGTGATCGACTTTTTTATTTATTTCCTGCGAAATAAATAGAGGATTCTTGACTTCAGGATTCGAACCGTGAATCAACAGCGTGACAAGCGATGATGTTACCACTACACCACGGCCACCCTTACCTCTTACCGACGATTTTAATGATTATCTAATAGACGTACCTACCTACATGTCCGACATAACTCAATAAAACCGTTGATTGGTTCTCGAGTTAGGCGATTCTATGATAAAATGTTTTAAACCATAAAATGAAAAATTTCATCGAAATCCGCCCAGAAGTTTTCGAGTTAGGCGGCTAACAAATTTAGCTGTATGCATCCAGTGGATTATATGCGGTCGCATTCCTCAGCGTTTACTGAAAGTTTTCTATGGTGGGGTAACTTTTCACCCCACGTATTTCAGTAGTTTTGAAGAACTGTTTGTGCCAGAAGATTTGCTATAATTTTCGCCTTACGTCCTCCCCGAATTTGTCGCATTAATAATTTTGGGGACATAGCCAATGAGCTGGTTTTTGATTTTTTTTCGTTTTGCTATTCGGACAACTTTAATTTGATATGTCGCATGGTGGAGTAAAAACAAATTTTTTTATTGGGGTACGGTTTCCCAATAATTTTTTTACAATTTTGTTCACAACCTCAGTTTAAACGGTTCAAAAGTTACAAGTGTATGACAGACACACGGACAGACGGACATATGTCTGCTAGATACTATGGAAAAAATCCTAGAACGTATCATATACAGCAGACTAATCGGGGTGGCAGAGGATACCAGAATGGTTTCTATCGTCGATGCCATAAAGGGGGTAGTATATACAGGAGTTGAAGTAATACTGGGGAGAAGCTGCTGAGGGAGCATAAAGAAATATTGCACAGTCGTAATGCTCGACGTAAAAAATGACTTCAACTCGGCGAACTGGTCATGCATTAGGAGGTCCCTGACCAGAAGAGATAGACCATACTAGCTGCTGAATATAGTCACGATTTACTTCACCAACGGGAAGTTGAGGTACCAGACCGACGATGGCGTTAGTTACTACAACGTTTTCGCGGGAGTTCCACAAGGGTCAGTCCTTGGACCTCTCCTATGGAACATAATGTATGACGGAGTCTTGCGACTATCGCTGCCACAATGAGTTAAGGTGATCGGCTTTGCTGACCATATCGCCATGGTTACTGTGGCCAAATACATCCACGAGATAGAGTCTGCTATGGATGAAGCAGTCGCCAAAATATAAAAAGAGTCTGCCGGCCTAAAGCTAGCTGACCGCAAGACCGAGGCTGTCCTAATAAAGACTGTGGAATACGCAAATTTCTGGTTTGAGAACCAGACAATCAGGTCTAAAGAGACATTAAAATACCTAGGAATGATGCTCGATGTAGACTAAACTTCAAAACGCACTTCGAGTATTGAAGTAAAAATGCGTCACAGATGCAGGCAGCTCTTTTCCGTATGCTGCCATACATTTGAGGACCTGAATACTCCAGGGGGAGTCCTTCTATTCAGAGTACTAAACTCAATCCTTCTATACGCTTCCCCTTTCTGGGCGGGGGCACTCACAACGAAAGAAACAAGAAGGAAACTCTCGTCTGCATACCGGCTCTGCGCAATCAGAACTATAAGCGGTTTCAGAACAATTTCGGACAAAGCTGTCTGTGTTATAGCCGGTATTATCCCCATCAACATTCTCGCTAATAATATGCAAAGGGTTTACCTTAAGCGAATCGCGAATCGCGAACCGTCGAGAAGCTAGTGTTACCAGTAGGGTAAAACGAGAAGTAAGTGCAATGTCTGTACCACTGTGGCAAGCCAGGTGGGTTAACAGGGCAAAAGGCAGATGGACCCATAAACTGATCCCCACCATCGAGGTCTGAACAAAAGGAGCAAGTGGGGACTGCAACTACCACTTATCTCCATAGAGGTGCCACGTGGTGGGTAGTGTATTCGCTTGTGACCTGAACTATGCAGGTTTGAGACCGGATGGGGAACAGCAACCACAGCCACTCGAGCATAAAAGAGAATCGAATAAAATCCAAGTTTCTTCAACCACTACACCAAAAGGAGTTTTGTCTGGTAGTACAATGGACCGAAAATTGAGTCTGAGTACTCCGGGATTTGGATTTGGAAAAGAAACAAAATTTCCACTGCAGGAGCTTCGCGGAGGGAAGAATGAACCACAGCTTCTCATAAGACATATGGCGAGGTTAGGGGACGACTGGCTAGAGACCTGTTCCTTCATAATGAGCGTACAGAACGATCTGAGAAGAATCGAAAGAATAATAAGAGCTGAAGCGGCAAATGCAGATGATGTAACATAAGTTGCTAACAAGCCCCACGAAGTAATACCTAACGGCAGCCCCTGGGGAGTGTGGTAGAAGTGTACAGGGTGTGGATTAGTAAGTAGGCGCACTCCTGACATCGATTATTCGAGTTTGCGAAGTGCGTGCATGCTGGTAGCCCGGTCTATTAGTATCTTTAGAAGACTAACACATTCATCCGCACAACAAAAACAACTGTATGGAACACTATGCATTCTACATACTAGTTAACAATTTAGATCCACTTTGCAACTTTAATTTCAGAATAATCAGTTTCAGGTTGAGAATAATCGACAGAAAATTGAGAATAATAGTTTCTTAATCTTATTATTCTCAATTTGAAATTAATTCTTTCAAATTTGCAATTGGGAAAGTACCTGAAAACTTGTGTTATTTAAAGCCAATGCAACACGAGCGATTTGCTTCTATGAAGCTTTTCACTTTTAAATTGCCCACGTATTCTCCTTGCAGTGGACAAAGTGACACTAAGTGCCTTAATAATTTAAAGTGATTACTCCTGCTTCTGTTGGAAATTGAATTATATGCGTCTACGAAATGCAATGGAGTATAAAAAATCCATTAAATTATATCCCTGCAAGTGTTAAATAAAATAAGTACATATGCATGTAGCCACACAAAAAAAGTGCAGTGTGGTACGGTGCAGTTGGAAAAAAGTTTTCCAACGACAATAGGCACATCTTCTACAGACAGATACACACAGTTTGCTGATATGAATGCATATCGAGGAAGTGCGCCACTCTGAAAGAAACAAACGAACAACTTTCTATCGTTTAATGAACTTTTGTTTGGTAACTTTTTTTTCCTGTTGTTCTTGTTTTGCAGTTGGAGAATTTAACCCGTTCGGAGTGTCATCTGTCCTTGGTCGAGTGCGTTTAATTTTAACGCATGAGGGCAGTGTGGTTGAGATTAAGGTGCTTTGAAGGAATTAAAATCAACATAACTTAGCTGTATGTGGTATCGTCTGTGGATGTGTACAGCGTTTGATTAAATAATATACTAGCGGCTTTCAGGCAAATTGAAATTAAAGTGAAACAAACAAATTAGTATAAAAATTATAGTTCTTCGCATATTATGTATTTTTTATTTATAGTAATAGTATTTTTTATATATAGTTTAACAATATTTTTTTTTTTAAATAGTAAACAACATTTTAACTAGTCAAAAAATTAACTTTTCAAAAAATATTCTAACTTAAGTTTTGTACAAATAATTTTTTCTGTTATAAATTCGGTTACAAAATTTCCAGGGCAAACTGTTAACTTATTTTCATGACAGATACTACAAAACGCAATAAACATCACTTAGTATGGTTTCAGCTACTGATTGGTTATCATGGAATGGGGTATGAATGGCATTGCTGACATAGCGTTGCGAAAAAAATGATGCTAACCAAATTTTTTAATTACTAAAACTGCTCGGAAAATCAAAAATGTTTTTGTACCGATTTGTTGAATCGTCTCAGTTAGAAGACAGACCAAAAAAAAAGCCGTCCGCGCGTTGCCAGTAGGAGCGTGGCGGTAAAAGCTGCACGCGAGCAATGTAACCCCCTTCGAAAACAGAAAATTATGTCGTTTTAACTGGATTTACCCACCAGATACATTTCAAGGCTCATTCGGGATGATCCCATAAAAGCCTTTCGTCGGTCAACTGGACATCTATTGACGCCTAATTTAAAGTAAATTAGGCTTGAAGGATACAAGCAACTCTTATACTGGCACGCGGATACCAGCCACGAAAATATCCTTTTTACGAAAGAAAATATTTTCTCCGTTGAAGAAATTTTTAATAAACAAAATGATACAATTTATGCAAGGACATCTAAAGAAGCTTAATGGTTTAGTTGGGTGTATCCCATCAAAGAGTTACTGCTCTTCATTTTTGTGAAAAAGAAGTCAAAACTGGGGAAAAGGCGTACCAAGAAGATGTGGCTTGACGAATGCCTTTTTTTTTAATGTAGCAAGATGGGTTTTCCAACAAGACTCTGCTCCAGCACATAAAGCCAAAACAACTCGGCTTAGAATCAATATTCCTGCTTTTCTTGCATCAGAGGATTAACCTTCAGGAAGCTCAGATTTGAATTCTTTGCATTATTGTTTGTGGGCAGTGTTGGAGAGAATGGCCTGCAAGAGACCCCACCGAAATTGGGAGAGCTTTAACCGAAGCACCGTTGTCCATACCCCTAAAAACCGTGCGTGCCACTGTAGTCCAGTTGCCACACCGTTTGAGGGCCTGCGGTAAAGCAAAAGGCGGTCACTTTGAATAAACCGCCTTTTTCAATACACTTACTATTTAAGCAAATAAATTTTATAAATACTAATCCAAAATATTTTGTTGTTTAATTTTTATAAAGTTTTGCACTTGTAACAGAAGTTATGGCGGGACTAGGTACATACATATAATAAATATAATAAATATTTTTAGTGAATACAATTTATTAACAAATAATTCCGATTTTCTCTTTATTTAAAAACTAGCGGGTACCCGGCGTGCGTTGCTGCGCGTAACAAAAAGAAATACATGTTTTTGTATGGTAAACTTCGCAGAAGCACTCTCGGGCTAATACCGAAGATTGCCTGTAAATATGAGTTTAATCGCTCCGGTGGTTTCGGGGTCCATAGCATACATACAAACATGGGTACATTGAGTTTTATATATATAAATATTTTCTTAAGACTACAAACTTAGCCTTGTAACATAAATAATCAAAACTCAATAAAAACACAGGCTAGTAAGAGAAGAATATACAAAAACATCGACGGTGCAAAGAATTACGCAATACCAGCCTTAAGTCAAGTCTAACGTCGTGTTGCGCTACACACCGCAGTCAAGCCATTAATATTTTGCGAAATTGACCTGAATTTCATTATCTTTCTGCGAAATAGCCATGTTATTATTCCACATAGCATCCGATTCACTGGAGCTCACCCGCGGTTCATAGACCACTATAGATATATGATATGATATATGATAGAGCACAGACACGGTTTGTCTGTCCTGAATGTATCCCAAAGCGTAGATATAAATGAAAATCAGGTTGAACATGGCCCTACTTAACGATCTCTTGAAAAAAAATGGATTGCAATATAAAGCCGAACCTGAAACTAAATTGTTCTATAACGTTTACCTTACATTCCGTGGGTACCTACATATATATACCTACACCTACATATATATACCTATTTATGTTTCTTTATATAGTGCTACAGTTTTAACCAACAAGCATCTCCAGCCAACTCGCTCTTCTACTAGCCGCGTCCAGTTTTGCACACGAAGTTAGTTGAGGTCCCTTTCCACTTGTTTGTGCCTCCTTTACAGCTTCGTCCCTTCGGCCCTCCGGGATGGATCCGAAGACTTTCCGGGTCGGAGAATTAATGTCCATTCGATCTACACGTCCTACCCATCTCAGACGATGAATTCGAAACCTTCTGGTTAAGTCAATGTCGCTGAACAACCGATATAGTTCTTTGTTGTATCTTTGTCTCCATTCACCGTCGATACAAATGGGACCAAAAGTTACACGAAGAATTTTTATTTCAAAACAACCAATAACAACCAAGGGTCTTTTCATCTGCTTCTGCACCATGTAGCAGGACTAGGATGGTAAGAGTCTTATATAAAGTCACGTTAGTTATCTGTGAGAGGGCTCTGCTACTCAATCACATTCTTAGCCCAAAGAAACAGTAGTTGGCAAGAGTGAATTATCGCTTGATCTTTGCGCTGGTGTCATTATTTGAATTTATAGCAAAGCCTCGGCAGACAAAGTCTTTAACTACCTAATAATTGTAGCTGTCTATTGCGACGTTCTTTACAAGTCATCAATGTTGACTGCCCTTTTTGAAGGCAGCATATATTTTGTTTTGCCCTCGTTGACCGCTAAACCCATTTTCGCTGCTTCTGTTTCAATGCTCAAGAAAGCACCACTGATCACGTCATCGGGGTACGAGAATAGTTATACAAACTTTTAAAAGACCGTACCCCTGATGTTAGAATTTTATACAATCCTATCAAGTATGATGTTAAAGGAATAACATGATAGCGCGTGTCTTTGTTGTAGTCCTTTTCTGACATCAAGAGCCTTGATGGACCAGCATGCATTCTCCATTGTCATACTTCACAGACGGACGAGGGATTGACGGGGATGCCAAAACTAGGCATGGCTCTGTATAGTTTGTCTTTATAGACGCTATCATAGGCGACTTAAAAATCAATGAAAAGTTGGTGAGTATCGAATTGGAGTTATTATTTTTTTCCTAAGTATTCCATGATGTGAATTCTGACCTATGGTGGATTTTCCTTGCCTAAAACTACACTGAAATGGCAGATAGCACCTTATACCCTATGTTGAGGAAACTGATACATCTGTAGTTGGCGCAGTTCAGAGGGTCTCCTTTCTTTAGGATCGACAAACGATGATGAGGTTCTATGCGTATGCTCCGTACCAAAGCACCCCCAGCTGCTTGAAATAGCTCGGAAACCTTGTTTGATTAAAGCTTAAATACTGGTATGTTTAATTCACTCGGGTGGACGGAATTGCATCGCTCGGGTTGAATGCAGCATTCTGCCTGACAGCGAAGTTTTGATCGTCACCGCCGTTTAACAGTCTGCAGAAGTGATCTTTCCAAATTCTCAGCACCGACTGTGACTCTATTTCCTTCTTCATCTCTACAGCTATTTGTAGCCTCGGCATGCTCTTTTTACCTTCTCGGAAAACGATCGCGCATTTTTTATATTCTTTCTTCTTCTTTCTTAGAAGCTGGGTATTCCCTTCTATTCTTCTTATAGATACCGTAAGCCCTTCTCGTCACCCTACGCAGCTTCCTTTATAAGCCTCTTGCTTTGCTGTGTGCGCTTAGCGGCACTCTTCATCAAACCAGGGGTTTCTTTGTAGTGATTGGGAGAAACGCAGTACATCAGAAGCAGCGTTCTTGATGGCTTGCTGATGTTAACGGCATTGAACTCTTGAAATTTGAAGGAACACTCGATCGGTGAAAGCTCTGGCAGTTTCTTGCGATTGCAGTCGTTGTTAAATTTTCTCATAGTACCTCACTAGTGTTTGGGATATCCGCATACGTATCTTGGCAGCAAAATACTGTAAGAGTGCCTTGCAATAATCGTGACGTGATCAGTCTGGTTGACAGTTAAGTTGATCCGGAGAGAGTCAGGTGCCCTTATGAATATTGCGATGCGTTAATCGAGTGCTAGCTACAGTGATGTTTCGCGGTCCCGCAAAGTCGATTAGCCTGAGTCTTGCAGGCTGTATATTCCGACGGTGTTTCTAAAGATGCATTGCTTTCCAGTTTTTGTGCTAAGAACGTCAAGCACGATTTTAGTGCCAAAACGTGGATATTGGTCGTAAGTCTTGTCCAGGAGCTCGTAAAATCTTTGGTCATGTCGTACTTATGCTCTGTGGGGACGAGAGCGCATTTGTATTAGGCTAATGTTTTTGAATTTTCCATTTTTCATCAGGCGTTCGCTCATATTCCTAAGGTTTAAAACATTTCGCCTAAATCGGCCTCTGACAACAAATTCACATCCAAATAAACGCTGATGTTTCTCCCTGTATCAGTCATCGTAGTAGATGTCAGAGTTTTTCATTCGCTTTTTACTCGGTTCATCCCACCGCTTTTTTTGGATGTCGGTAACATCTGCTTTATAGCAGTCTAGGGCCTCCGCTTATTGCTGTTAAGTGTCCGAATATTCCACGTGCATATCCGAAGATCGTTCTTCGTATTTCGTTTTCGAGATTCGTCAACAGCAAAATCATCCTTATACGAAGTTTGTTGTTGCTTCGTAACTAGAAGCTTATTCCATGGTAGGGCAGCTACCCCGGTACAATTCCCAACCTGGAGGGTCAGATCCGAGGGCAAAGGGCCATATATTCCGATGCCAGTACTCACTACGGGGATATGAGCGCTACCGTTGGCCTATGTATTAACGGTTTATCCGCCACCATCTACTTTTCAACACCCAACGAAGTCTTGAAAATCCTTATAAACCTGAACTCCGAATATGTAGAATTATCAGTAAATAGTTCATCCTAAATGGAACTGTTGACGCCACCGTTGACTCTGAAAAATCCTTCTGCTGCCTCTTGGATTCAAGAAAAACTGCCTTAGACATATGTGATAGGTGAACATTATATACTTGCGTCAGATAAAGACTAACACTTCATTACACAACGTTGGGTAAAAATAAGGAAACATAAAAACTTTTCCTGAAGGGGAGAAAAAATGGTAATATGTCCTCATAGATGTTCTTTGTTCCTTCAAGGATGTAGGTACTCTTCGACTACCATCCGAAAGTGCTAATGGCCACACAAATACCTAACAACTTTGTTGTCTCATCTCCCTTCAAATTATGGAATAAAGAGCAGGATTATTCATTCTTGACAAGTTCGAGTTTTCCTCCTTCCATACTGGATAATGGCGTTACCTTCCTGTAATAAATTAACGTAATTGATAAACTCAAACATGTGTAAGACGACATAAAAGTCACATAATATTCTATTATTCACACAGAGAACATCAATAGAATACTCGTATGTATCTAATTAGCAAGTAAAAGTCTGTATGTATACACCACTGTTTGTTCGTAAATGTTTCCGAATGCCGTTTCTAAGAACCTACCCAACACCAAATCCGCCAAAGCTTAAAGTTATATCATTAAAGTTTCCCTCTAATCCAACGCGCCTTTCATGACACATATGACAACTTACTTCCTTCCACCACCACCACCAGTTGCTGTATCCTTAGTTCAACAGGTGCAAAGTACTCTTTCGCTATAAGAAAACTGTTTTTCCAACTGAAAAAGATTTTATTCTCCATATAGACCGATACAGTACTAGCATCTTTGAAAACTAATTTGCAGTGTATTGGTGAGGGAGTTGGAAAGGAAGCAGCACAGAAAAAAAAAGGACGAAGCAAATTATTTTTCATTGCACAAGTCGCTTTATTCAACATGACGACGACTTACTTTCCCCCATCCCATCCCATCTCAGCCTACCGTAGATACGTATATAAAAATACCAGTACATAGGGCTTACAGAGATCTTTGAGATTCCGTTTCCTTTTTTTTTTTTTTTTAATATATTAATGATGGGGGTGGCGACAGGAGGTAAGCAAGAAAATACACGAACACCTCTCAACATTAACACACACTGTGCATGTGAAGAAGAGACGACAACCCAAAGCTACCGCAATTTACCAAAGTCAGACGCTCCCGATAATCAAGTTCCGCAGATGGGAAATTTATTCAAAGGCGCTTGTGTCCCAAGGCGGTGGCGGTGGTAGCAACAGGGATTAGGATGCTTCTGATTGGGATTGGGAACTACTTATATAGGTATATACCCTTCTCAAATGTATACATGTGTCTCCATGTAGTTTGAGGATATCTTTTTATGACCAACTGTATGTATCTCCTCATAGAGAATATTCAATTTGAGGCAGCCTCTGGGAAATATAACAAAATCTACCTGTCACTGTATGTGAGATAGTACCTACCATAGCCAGCGCCAGCGACAACCACAAAAGACTACCATCCATCGAGTATGACAATCGTCCTTGCAACCACTTTGAAAAGCCAAACGACAAGAACTACGGAAAGCAACAATTTGTTGTGCCGTGTTGTGTATTGTGTATCGTACTTTCAAACGCCGCGCACATATTTCAGCAAATGTAGATATCCCGGCGCGGCACTGTGCTTTTGTGGTGAAAAGCTCTTCATCCCTCGACATTCAAAGGATACTTCTCTTATCAGTTTTGCTTTTTGCTCCAGATCCAGTTGAATCTCTCTCGCCGGGCTGAAAAGGATGCAATTTTCGGTAATAGGTACGTCGTAGTACACAATTGCAACTTCTTTTTTTGTGAATCCTCCAATCAATCCTGCAAAAGGAAGTAAACCAGTAGTTGTGTATAGATACAAAGGTTCATTTGCATAAAAATAAATAAATAAACGAATTATTTTAACTCATTCGGGGCGGGTGAGTCTTCATAAAATTAATTTTAAATTTTATCGCTTTTTTTGATTCCATACGCGAGGAATAAGTGTGTGTAAGAGCTTGTTAATTGGAATTTGTGCATAAAGTCAGGCAAAAAGGCAATAAAAAAAAACCGTAAAAAGGATACTTTCCTGACACATTGACAATTCATAAAAAACCATGATCAGTAAGTCTCTCACTATCTTACTGTCTCTTATTCCTTCTTATTACATATATTATTCATACAATCATAAAATGTGCAAAAAAAAAAGTTCCTTCATCCCCTAGAGAGATCTATTTTTGAGACATATCCCCACAAATTTGATAATCGAAGGTTTAACCCATCATTAACCCAGACACCCCCAGGCTCTCCACCGCAGCTAATACAATATAATTGTGCCACTTCACATCATCGCATTTTACCCGAGTGGTGTACGGAACTTTCTTTTTTTTTCTTTGTTTTCTTCAATTTTGCAACCCATCCTTGAGCGTCGTTCTTGATTAAACCTAATAAAGCCATGTAATGACACATACATACCTACAAACAGCAGAGTAGAGCACATCTTAATGTAGCTCGACTTACATAGTAGATGAACGGATGTGATGATGTATACCTACAGATGCGCGACGTTGTAAACCTGTCATCGAATTTACAATTGAACGTAGCGATGGGTTGCTTTAAGGGGCGGTTAGAGGAGCTGTTGAGAGCATGAAGGGGTTATTGTGATAGACAACATTGAAACAAACTCTCCTTCTCTTGTCTCTTTGAGTGTTCGTTGGAGTGTTTACATTGACACATAAATACATGGCATCCGATTGCTGTTTGCGATGAAGAACGCACATATTTCTCTGGGATCCGTTCCGTGTTCCGATTTCCTGTGGCACTTTTTTTTACATGAAACTACAAACCAACGAGAAAGCGAGACAGCAGTTTCACACAAAAGGATACACACAGATATTGAAAGTCTGTGGTGGAAAAGAATTTGGTTAGAGCAACAAGGGGTCCTAGTTCATAAGGCATAGACAAATGTACTATGAGTACACTATGAATACCATAAGTCACCACCAACCCCTTCCTCAAGCGAACGTTTTAGGTAAACTCTTCTGGAGTTGGTGTGTTATCCTTTAGAACACACAACCTAAAGGGGGTGAGGTGAACGTGTAAAAGTGCCCAGAAGATATATAGCATTTACCCACCTTAAGTCCATTGAAATAAAAGTCGTCGTACTATAGGCCCTGGGTGTAGATTTACTTGCGTCTCAGGGATTTGGGCAGGAATTCAATGCGCTCGTAGTCTGGGGGGAACAAAATGCTGAACATGCCTAAAATTGTTTCCTTTTAGTTTTTTTTCCTCCACAGTTTGTCGTTTTAGGGGGGCGTATGAATAACACATTCTCCAGGAATCAACAGGAGGAAAACGTGCTCTGCAAACTTTGTCTTGCATGTGTACTATATGTCGAACAGTAAATATATATGTATATGCATGTAGGTATGATTGTATTCGAGATCTGACTTTTTATGGTCGAGCACTTTTATATCTTTTAAATCTTCAAAATTAGCAAAGCGAATATTCAATAGTTGTATCGTCAAGTTTAATGGAATTTTTAAAGAAAGAGATTTACTTATGTCGTGCAAAGTGACGAGCGTAAAGTAATTAAGTTTTGTTTTAACCTAACCCCGTCTGATCTGGCCTCAATTTATAAGGCATTCAACCGCCCTAAGCTGGAATATAACGCCCATATCTGGTCTGGTGCACCCAAGACCGTTCTGCACATTTTTGATAGGGTACAGAATCGCGCGTTAAAACTTATAGGCGATAGAGACATTGTGAATTCCATTCATTCACTATAACATCGGAGAAATGTCTCCTGTCTCTCCCTGTTTTATCATTTTTTTTTTACAAAAAATGCTCCAGTGAAATAGCCAGTTGCATTCCTCCTCTTCAAAATTTCACCCGCAATATGCGACATGCTTCGAATGCACATCAGTTTAGATTCATTTATAAGCCGAACAACACGAATGTGGAATGATCTACCAGGCTCTGTATTTCCCCATCACTACAACCTTCAAACATTCAAAGCCAACGTGCATAGGCTCGTCCTCTGTTCCTCTTCCCCCTTTTCCCTTACGCCTGTGCACTGAAACAGTTTAAGGGTATTCATATCCCCTTCGGCGCGCGCAGATTATAAAAAAAAGCCTATTTTAACGATTTATCTTGAGATATTAACGGAGTCGACCTATATGTCGCCAATTTGGCTACTTTTTCAGGACCCGGAGCGTCCACATTTCGAAAATGGATTTTGGCCTCTTATTGATATGGGATTATATATTGGCGACCCATTTGTAAAATAAACTTTATTTATGTTATTCACATTCATTTTTTTTTCATTGCATCTAAATCCTACTGTCTTAAAGTAGCGTTTTTTTGCCGGAAAATATTGAACGCGGTTATAAACTAAACGGCTTTTAGAAAAAGAAAATGTTAAAGTTATTTGAATCTCCATTTATTTGAATCTCCATTTATTTGAATCTCCATGAAAGCCTCATTTAGCGTTTCGTAGAAATCAAACAACTTATTACACGTTTCCGAACGGACATAAATACTAAACTTCGAAATATTGCTACAAATCTGGAAAATATTTCTAATAGAGAAGATATTCATTGACTTCATTGTTCAACATTTTTATGAACATGTTTTGAGTTCTGCTGACTTATGTGTTCCAAAAATTTAAAAAGTACTTCTGTACGAGAATTTCTTCTCATGTATTGCAACTCATCATGCAAAGAAAAAATTGGCAAAGATATCGTCAGTCTGTGCTCCGAAATCAAGTACTACTCATATTTCTGTATAAGTTGATTTCAAAAACGAAACGAAGAGCGGTACAAAAAACTTAGCTCTTTTGAAGGAGGTGCAAAACCCTTTTCAAACATTGTGAAAGCAGTGAAAAATAAGAACAAGCAAATTCCTTGTCTGAAATCTTCTTGAAGCACTGAAGCCAAGGCACTTTAAATTTTTAAAAACAATCAAGCGGTGTCCCGAAATCTGGGTAGTGTATTTACAAATACTTTAGTAAATAACTCGATTCAGGTTTTTAACTCAGTCCGTACAGAAACATCTCCAAATGTATTTGTACGAGAAGTGGATGTAAATTATATCATTGATAGCTTGCAGATTAAAAACACCGGAGATCTTGATCAGATAAATAATGCGTACCTTAAATAATTACTTAGATCTGGGGTAAAGTTTTAATATTTATTATAAATGCAGCCGAAGTTGTGCCCATTTTAAAAGCAGGCAGAACCATAAGAAGCCCTGGAAGTAACAGGCCAATTAGCTCGTTAAGTTGCATAATCAAAGTATGTGGACAAATTCTAATGGAAAACAATTTCAAAATAATCTGTGATAGAAATGTCTATTTGTATGAGCAATTTGGTTTTAGGCGCCACCACAGTTCTGTCCATCAAGTGCTCAGAATTTGCAATAGTATTAAACATAATTGTGAACTAAGGAATATCGACAAAGAGGCTTTTGATTCCATCTGGCAAATGAGCCAAAATAATAAATTTTAATTTCCAAAATCCCTTGTCAAACCATTTTTTCAGTGTTTATGTCAATAGTAGCGCTTAGTATATTTTCATACGAGTGTGCCCCAAGGCTCTGTTCTTAGGCCAATCGTATACAATAAATATACATCAGACTTTTCAAATTTGCCATTTATACTGCTGATACTGGGATTTTTGCATCACACGAATTCACTCTCAACATTGGAATGAATCTAAAAAATGCAATGGAAATACCAGAAAGGTATTACAGAAAATGGAAAATAAAACTAGATATAGATAAAATGCTAGCCATCTTTTTCACTTGAAAAATGGAAACTTGCAATCTGTTGTTAGCTACAGTTTAGAGGGCGGAGATAATTTGGATACCTTCCTTAAAGTACTTAGGAGTGTATCTCCATACCCGATTGACGTTCCATGAGCATGGTATGCTTTGAGAAAGATCAATATTGTTGTAAAAATATTATACTCCTTTATTAAAACCTTATTATTTAACGATAACAAAATAATCATACATAAGGTAACTTTCCAATCCTTTTCTATGGCTGTCAAGTATGGAGAAGTTGTGCTAAATTTTTTATTAATAAGCTGCAAGTTCTCTTCTCAAGGAAATATAAAATCCCAGGCATTGACTCTCCAGCCCTTACTTAACATTCTTAAACGAAGCAAAATATCTGGGTATAATTTTGGATGGAAAACTAAGCTGGAAGCCCAAGATACAAGAAAGAGTAAAGAAAACCACTGTCGCACTTTTCACTTGCAAAAAAGCTCATATAACTCACTGGCTCTACATCTCGGTCATTAGACCGATAATCATGTACGGGGTGGTTGCCCGGTGAATTGCCTTGGATAAGACCATAAATCATAAGAAATTAAGCAAAGTCCAACGTTCAACTTGTCTGTGTATTAGCGGAGCACTGCTTATGATACCTTCTGCAGCAATTGACACTTTATCTGACATATCCTTGGACATTTTTGGTAGGTAAATGGCAGCTAGTTAAGCTATTCGCCCTAAAGCATAGTGGTGCAGCAAAATATGTATATGGGGTCATGGCAAAAACTCTTCCCTGCAAAAATTGACTATACCATACCCAAGTTAAAATTTAAAAAAAACTTCCAAGTCACCATCCCTTCCTCTGGGAGGAAGATAGATTTACGGAAGACAAGTCGATATATTTTTACACCTATGGTTCAAAAAATAACGATGAGGTGGATGGTGGTATTTTATCTGATAGGCTTAACCTAAGCCTCTCTTTCTGTCTTCCAAATCATTGCAGCGGCTCCAGGCGGAAATATTGGCAATATTTTTGGCTGACAACGTGATATCAACCGTCGATATCCGTATATTTTCAGACAGCTAGGCAGCAATCATGTCCTTGGAATCGTCCTGAGTCAAAGTGGAATCCAAAATTTAATGCTTAATTTTAGTAACTAAGGATCTCGCTCGTCAAGCTCGAATATTTTCCAATCTAATGTTCATTCAGCATTTTTTTTTCAAAATGAGAACCATTTCTAGCAGGCAAAGCCTGCGTCACTATACGATAATTTTAATCGACGTATTTTTTCAAATTAAAGTGATTTCCCAAAAAATTAAATACTGAAGATTTAAAGTCTCTGATATCCGTGCCTGCTCTCACGCAGTATAATGGACCTGCATCAGATAGCTCATAATTTGGAGTCAGAGGCGAGCAAAGTAAATACGACAGGAAAAAAAGCCCTAAGCACTTCAATTTTTCAACAAAACACCAGCGTCGCTCAACTCAACATTGCCGGACAGCAAGTGGAGAAAGTAAGCAACTTTCTACATTTTAGAAGTATGGTCTCAGAAGATGATGGTACCGAACTGGATGTGGACAGCAAAATTTGTAAAGCAAAGGCTGCGTTCAGTATGCTGTCTAAAATCTGGAAAAGCAATGTTTTCAGCTCAAAAACCAAGCTAAGACTGTTCCGATCAAACGTGGAAACAGTGCTACTTTATGGGTGTAGTACATGGAAAGTGATCAACTCCGCCGTTTTGAAGCTGCAAACCTTCATAAATAGATATCTTCGTAACATCCTAAGGATCTTCTGGCCGAAGACGACCAACTACACGCGATAACGGGCCAGGAGCCAATAGACACCAAAATATGGAGGAGAAAGTGGCAGTGGATTGGTCACACCTTACGGCGCGAAGACAGTTCCGTAATTGCGAAGTACGCCATGCAATGGAATCCACTTATCCAATCAGGCAGACGCGTGGGCCGCCCTAGGCATACATAGAGAAGGACAGTCGAGGAGGAATCCAGATCATTGGGGATGACTTGGAGGCAGATCAAGCGCGTTGCAGAACTCCGAACACGATAGCGCGCAGGCATTGTTAACCCCCTATCCCCACGAGGAGTTAGAGGACATAATTAACTAAGTAAGTAAACCTATAAACCTGCATCAAAAGGTTTGTAGGAGATATGAAGCTCTTTAATAGTCATATAAAAAAGTTTAAAAGTTACTCACAATCATTATTACTCGCTAGGGCGAAGCAACGCGGGTAACAACAAGGCCGATAAAAATCTAGGGATCGAAAATTTCCACGAAACTAATACTTGTCCTTATATGAGCATAAGTAATAAAGTGTACGACTGGGTCACACGTACTTGCACCTATAGTTGTTTATTTGTAAATGTATCAGTTTGAAATTTATACACAATTGCTGTGTCATTTCCACAAAACGCTTGTGTTCAACCGTGTCCAACCAAAACATAGTTTGTAAAATAGAGAAATAGTAACGGTTATAAAAAAATAATATATATCGATCTAGCCATGTCCGTCCGTCCGTATACCACCCCTTTCTCGGCCTTAAATTCTTGGGACCCGAGGCAGTGCAAGTGTAAACATTTTTAAAATCCGTCCACAGACACTCCCACTTTTTAAAAAAGTCGCCTTTGGAAAATATTTTTACTTGAAAGAAAAAATATTACCGTAAGGAAATATGTACATATAGACGTTCATATGCTCTACAATTCATCCATACATTATATAGTGTCACGCACACTTTTGGGAGGTGCTTTCTTCAAATGGACGTATTTTGATTTCTCAAAGCTTAGGTCTTACTGTAAATATTTCTCCAGAATACTTGACCTTTGGTTACAAATGGCGACAACCATGCCCACTATGTTCTAAGAAAAAGTCTGCCACAAATTATGTAATAAAATGTCTTAAAAATCTAGTGAATATCCTCTGAGTAGAAAGATTTCATTGCATTTCAACCACAAGGTTTACAATGCCACGCCCATTTTATAAGAGATGGGTTAGATAATGAGGGTATCATGCGATCCATTTCAAACGGCTTTTAACTTTTCCGTATATTTTTTTAAAAAGAATAAAAATCTTTAAAAATAGAAAAAAAAACATATTTTCACGATTTTCCAAAACTTGGCCTACCATGACATACATATGACAAATATCGGTTATATATTTATTTTGAACAAAATCAATTGAGTTATACAAAAAAAACATCAAATTAAAAAAAAAAAATTGGTCAATAAGAAAAACACCGTTGTACGTTTTTTTTTTTGCTAAAAACGTAGTACGCCATCTGATAGCATATGGACATCCACTACATAATTTATTTTTTTTCAAAATCGGTAAAGTACAGTTAATTTTGGGGTTAGAATGAAAATTACGATCTACTCGAATAGTGAATTCACCGACCCCATGTATGTACATACATACATATAGACAGACAGAGTTAAGAGACCGACTTTTTTGAGTTTTCTTCATAGTAAGAGATCAAAATATCGATGTTGTGTATTGGGGACGCGCATTGAGCCTTCAGAAGAACTAATATATGAGTGCATACGTATGATTCTTTCCGCTTAAATAAGCATGTATTTTGCCCTGTTATTCTGTAAAGAATGTCGTCTAATCTGAACCTTTATTGACATATTTACAGATGTACTGAATGGCTTTGACTGAATTGCAGACTTCCTAGTTTTTGTGAACATCAAGCGTACGAGCGTGAAACGTACGAGGTAACAGTTGCAGCTGTAAAATATTTGGGAAAATTCATTGAATATTTCCCTTCTTTAATGCACGGTGAGTTTATATTGAGTAAATATTCCATAAAGGCCGTGTACCATACTTCTTTTGGCAACTTCAAATAACAAAATACTCTTCTTGGTAATTAGATATCCTTCAATATGAATATCCTTGCTTGGTAAACCCGATATGTTTTGTAGAGTATACGAGTAACTACCGAAAGCACGGACGATGACAGATAGGATCAAGTTTAACCGTAGGTATACCGTAATTTGCAGATATTTTTTTCTGGTAGGGTTACGACCATTAATCTGCAAAAGGAGTACAGAACAGACTTCTTCTTTTATGTATCTATACTCGTACTCACATGTTAGTACTGCATTATGTGTTTATCGCGAAAAGCACTCTGCCAAGCAAATCAGCAATATTTTGTTGTCACTTCTCTTTTATCACAAAACCAGGTGACGGCAACCTGTTAAAACTAATTTGTTAGCTGATACTTTGTGATTTAATGGAGGTGTCTGTATCTGCAGAAAGGATTCTAAAAATAATTTTGATTAATGTGATTAAATTCTGATTATGGTGCAGGTAGGGGAATATTTTTATAATTAAATTATATGGTCACGAGTACATAGTTCAATGATGCATTTAAGTGGCAACTTTTTATAAAACCTATTAGACTATATAGAAATATGAAATTTTATTTTCGCTTTTATAAATCATATAACCAAAAACCAACGGACCAAGTTCTCTTGTACAAAAATCCTGTAATTATTCAGCCACGAAAACGATTGTCCTAGACCCGGATCTGACTATTACAGCGCATTACAGAGCACGGCAGAAGAAGACAATGTTAGCCCCCTCCTTACCTAAGTATGTATATATCCATAGGGTATATTAATTTTGATACTTAGTTTGTAACATATAGAACGGTAGACCCTCATAAGTTTATATATTTTATCTGGCCATGTCCGTCCGTTCGTCTGTCTGTATCTCACCACTTTTTGCACCTTACAATTTTAAGCTTGGAACATGAAATTTCATATATGTATGAGCTTTAAGAATTTGAAGCAGTACAAGTGTAAAAATTTTTGAAATCTGCCCCCAGACACTCCCAAAAAATGTCGTTTTTCTCAATATTTTCACTGAAAACTGAAAAATATTGTCTAAATAAAATATGTAGATATTTATCTTCTCTAGATTTTGTCCTAAATGGTCACGTCCACTTTTTGGTTGTGTTTAAACAAAAAGAAAATCTATATCGCTTTCTCGAAGCTATTTATGGCGATGATCTATCTGATTGTCACCGTGAACTTAAAAATGTTGTCAGATAAGCTCGTATTCTGCTAAGGAAAAGCCCTAACAAATCTGATAATATGTCTTGAAAATTGCAGATATATTTTCTGAATAAAAAGACGCTTCCACTTTATTAGAGGCGGGTTAAAAGATGATAGGGTATCATACGATACATTCCATGCGGATTGTAACTTTCATGTACATATGTATGTTTTTACTAGAAACTGAAAAATATTGCCTTAACGAAATATATATATAGACTTTGAGATTCATACAATTTGGAGACACATTATATAATGCCATGCCCACTTTTAGGGGGCGTATGCTTAAAAAAAAAACGTGTTTTGTTTTCCCAAAGTTATTTACGATGATGAATAAGTATTATTGCGAATATTTTCCCAAAATCCTTCACATTCTTTTACAAATGCCCACTTTTTTTTAAGGAAATGTTTATGAGGGTTGGATACAATCTGTTCTAGACGGATTGTAACTTTTCGTATGTTTTTTTGTTATAAAGTCCTTTTCCACTTTAAGCTCTTACGAGGCACAATAAATTAGACTCGTTTTCTTTTGTGAAGATTCCTCTCTATTCCTAGTCCTCAATCTTCAAATAACAGAAATGCAATATCAAAGCAACAAATGGAAACAGTAGAAATGATATATGATAATATAATGATATAATAATACAAAATTCGTCAAGTACCATTGTTTAAATTGTATGCTAATTTTAATTTAATCCAAGGAAAAAAAAGATCTGGTCGTACTTGAAAGGGTCAGGTCAAACAAACGCTTTTTATTTCATGTCTGCCCATATGTTTCTTGTCACACGGCTCACTCGGGAACCGCCAAAGACATTTTGATGAAATTTATTTTGCTTCTATGGATGTCCTGATACGTATTTCACTTCGTTTAAAAACTGTCAAAATCGGATCAGGTCTGAGTTTCATGTAGGAGTGGTGTTTCAAAACTTCATTAGCCGCCTAACTCAAGAACTCCTGAATGCATTTCAATGAAATTTCGCTTTTAGACTTAGATTGATACGCACGTATTGACAGCTGAAAATAATTCAAACAAAATGAAGTGGCGGTCAAATATGGAGATGTGCTTACAACATATTACCTTTCTCATACGCCTAAGTGAAGAAATACTTAACGGATTTTGATAAAATTTAGGTTTGAATTACACTGGATGTGTAGACACGTTTCTCTGAAAATTGGAAAAGCATTAGAACTTCTTAAACTTGGGACACTTTTATATCTCACTCTTCTTTTTGACTGAATAGTTACAGGATTTTTGTACCCAAGAACTTGGCCTATTTGTTTGCATTATTGATTGGACGGTTTTTATATTAACTATTAAATTACGTACCCAATTGAAATGAGAAAAACTGTTATGCAATGGAACAACCCCCGTCAATTTTTTATGAAAAGGCAGATTTTCAGATCTTGTACTCTGTCTATACCCCAATTATTACCTACGTAGACAAATTTCAGGATTGTACGTTGATTGGGTATACCCTATATATGTATTTTGATGACCTTATAGCAGACTGATAACCCTTCCCTCTCCATTTTTTTGGGAACCATATTTAAAAACTGATTTGGTTCATTTTATCCTTTTTGTCACTGCCTCAGTACCACTTTTAAAGGTTTTAAGTACTCTACTTTCTATTATACTGTTAAACCCTTGCCTCGGTTTCAAGGTTTTATGTTTACGTGAAGTACCTTATAGGTTTTGATGATCAGTGAGTGAGTCAGTCAGCCAAAGTGTCAGTCCCAAAATAATTAATATTTTTTTTTTATATTCACTTCTTTTTCCTCCATTTTGTTTACCTTGATGTCATTGGCATAGTGTTGGTTCAGGGCTCTTCTATTGTATATTCTGAACATCTCGTCTGCGAGGATGTCGATGGGGACCATTCCAACTATAACAAAGGCGGCCTCGTCTGCGATGGTTCGGAAGCCGCTGATTGCCCGTAGCGCGCAGAGTCTATGTCCGATTGTTTGGTTACCAACCTGAAAACTCGCCAATTCTACTGTTTTTCGACTGGTTATAAGGACAGCTTCTGTTTTATGGTCGGCTAGTTCTAGTTCGGCGGAAACTAGACAATCTCTTACCCGAGCAATTGCTTCATTTGTAGCTGATTCGACTGTACTGATCTGATTTGCAACTGTCACGACGGCAATGTCATCAGCGAATCCAATTATCGTTATTCCGTTGGGCAGCGTTAATTGTAAGACTCCGTCGTACATGATGTTCCACAGTAGCGGTCCTAAGACCGATCCCTGTGGGACTCCCGCAGTGACGTTGTAGTATTTTACTCCTTCATCGGTATTATACTTCAGCTTTCTGTTTATGAAATAGTTCGTCACTATACGCAGCAAGTAATATGGCGTATTCATCCTGGCGAGTGATCTTCTAATCAACGACCAGTTCGCAGAGTTAAATGCGTTTTTAACATCCAGCGTTACCACTGCACAGTACTCCTTTGTGCCGTTGAGCCATCTTTTTCCTTCGATGGCACCTTCTGCTATATCAACTACCGCTCGCTGTAGATCACGCTTTTCTGAAGCAAAATTAGCCGTCTGAGAGAGCTCCTTTCTCTTCTGCTACTGCGAGTAATCTATTATAAATTATCTTCTCAAGGATCTTTCCCATGGTATGCAATAGGCATATTGGGCGATAAGATGATGGTTCTCCTGGGGGCTTCTTTCCTTTTGGTAGCAAGACCAAATGCTGTACCTACCACCTTTCAGGAAAGGTTCCTTCTTCGAGACATTTCTGCATTGTCATTATGAAGAGGTCTGGTCTCTTTTTTTATGGCCGCTATTAGTGCCTTATTTGGGATGCCGTCAGGTCCGGGCGCCATATGGTCGCCTATCTTGCCGCATGCCTTAACCAACTCCTCCGTAGTAATTAATGGGATATCCTCTGCATTGACTTCCTTTATGATGTTGCACATAGTAGCTGGTCTTAGGGGGAAAAGGTACTCTATTATGGATCTCAGCATTATTGAACATGTTATTGGAGGGGCCCTACAACCCTTCAGTTTCATCATCACTATTCTGTATGCCGAGCTCCATGGGTTAATGTTAGCTTCTTGACAAAGACGTTTGAAGCATGTGGTTTTGCTTTCCTTAATGCTATTTAAGTTGCGTCTCGTCAGTCTAAGGGTGTCCAAGCATTGTTGAAAGTCCGCTCTCCTTCTTGATCGTTGGACTTTGCGCCGGGCTTGTAGGCATTTTGCCCGAAGTATCCTTATTTTCTCGTTCCACCAGTAACATGGTGATACCTTCCTGCTATTTGTCCTTCTGGGCATTGTGGAGTATCTCTTCGAATGTGTCCAGTAAGGCCCGCCCTCTGGTGTTGGTGAGTCTGCTGCCCCATTATGTGGACCATGCATTAAAGTCGCTTCCTATAACCATTGTAGCTCTCTAGAGTGCATCCGCGGTTAGATTGTCTAACATTAGTTGGTACTCGCTTGCCGTTAAGCTGGGTCTTGCATAGCAGCTATAGAAATGGATTCCATTTATTTTTGCTCGCACAAAGCCTTCTGTTTGGTCGTTTATTGTTTGGAAGGCGTGGCGTCCGCATATCCATTTGCCTATATAGGGCTCGCTGATCATGATAACGCCCGCTCTTTCGTCCTTGGCCGTTTGTGCTAGGATGTCTTGAGCTATTCTACAGTGATTGAGACTTATCTGTAGTATCTTCATGGTCCTTTGCTTGTGATAGCTCACCTGAAGACCGGGCATTTGCTGCCACTTGCTATATGTTTCGCATCTTCTGGGCAATCCTTTCTACAGAACATACATGATGGCTCTTTGTCACAGTTCTTTGCAATGTGGCCTTCTGATCCACATTTTCTGCATAGCTTGCAACAGTCTTCTCCGTTTTTACATTGCCCGGCTATGTGACCAAACTCTAGACACTTAAAGCATTTTTAAATCAGGGTCCGCTCGCGGATGCGATAATTAACCCAGCCGATTTTGATTCTTCCGGCTTCTAACAGCTTTCTTACGTCTTCTGCGGGGAGGCTGATCGTTGCCGTCCGAGTTCCTCCATACGCCTTTCGCAGAGATAAGATATCTGCCGGTGAAACTTGTACTCCAAACTGAACTTTGATTGCATCGATTATGTCATCTATTGTAGTGACCTCATCGATGTCCTTGATCTCGAGTATAGTACGCTGCGTAAGTGTCCTTACATTCGTCTGCTCCGCTAAGGTTTCACTGATGACGCCTTTAAACTCATTGGCCTTGATACTCGTCTCCTTGAGTTGTATTAGGAGGTCTCCTTCTGTGTCCTCCTGATTCTTGAAACCGCCTTTCCAACTGCTTTCAGTTTGGGATCTGCCTTTACTTTCTGTAGTATCTCTGCGTAAGAAAGAGTCCCCGTTGCTTTAATGACGATAGCGTCAGGTTTAATTTTCTTGGCCTCTTGTTGTTTCTTTTTGGAGACCTTCCTGGTGGCATTTACCCATTCGTCTTCTCCTGCCACCTGCTTCTTACTTGTGGTTGCGTTTATCCGCTTATTTCTGCCCACTGGGGTGTCAACACCAGATGTTGCATCTCCTTGATGTTTACCAGATATGGGTGCTTTTGTTTCCGCTTTGCTTCTGGGCGTTTATCGGCACCTCCATTTGATGGGTGTTGCTGTTTCGGTTTTGGCTCCGGAGGATCGCTGTCTGCAACCTGTCTTCTCTTTGGCTCTAATATGGGTTTTAGCCATGGCGAAGTTTGCGAGAAGTTGTTCTGATGAGACACCCCCTTAATTTTTTCATTGTGCAGTTGTAGTCCCGAGAGCTCGTAGAGACATTTGATGCTTTCAATGGCATCTCTCATCGCTTGGTGAATCGAACGCCGCTTTCCGTCTTCCAGCATTTCTACTAGCCCTCTAATCTGTTCACAAAGCTTGTGGAAATCAGATTTCTCGGGGTTTGATTCGACCGTCACTTTTATTATTGCTGGTGACTCTCGTAGTTCGTTGCACCATTGTGATGCTGCTACTTGGCCAAGTGGTGACCTCAACATCCTTGAGCCCCCCTGGAAGGGGTTCTAATCGTTCTCTTCAATTTTTTCTCCGGTGTTTTTGTTTAATTTGTTTGTTGTCATTTCTGTTTGGTCCCCACTCAAAGCCGCTATCAATGTTTGAATGTGTAGTCACCCTAGGATCCCATGGTTATCTATGCAAGCAGGGAGGCCATGCGAGGGTTGGCACAAGCCCTTATGGGGTCTTGTGTCAGTGCCTGATCGGTGCTAAACAGGAAATAAAACTTGTAGCATTAGCCTGAAAGCCTTTTCAACAAAATTTCATTCTTGCTTACTCAGGTAACAGAATACTACAAACGTCAGCCCTAATAGCTTCTATTCAAATTGGTTTTCCAGTATGCCATAATTAAGACCTTACTGGGCTCGGTCTTAATGTTTCAAATTACTGATGATCAAGTCGTCATATGAAACCGGTTGTGGTTCCCGTTAGAATTTACAGACTCCTTTGCGGAGCAAGGAGCTGCGCGTTTTACGGTGTGGCTGGTACGTCCGGATCTCGCCATTTTCTCCTTACTGTATCCTTCGTAGCCACCTTATGAGGTGGGAAGCACTTACGTGGAAGATGGTGCTTATTCGTCTTGTCACAGAGAGTTCCCTCCCTTCTCCTCTGCCGCCCTTGGTCGGGGACTACTTTGCAGTTAACCTGCATATCTGCAGGCCGTTCACTATCCGCCAGTTGTGACTCCCACAGTTGCCTGAGCTTAGGCTCACCAGCCCGTCCGGCTTGGTGACTATGTACAATTGAGGGTGTGCCAAGCTTCAAATGTCTTGGCTTACAAATGATAACAGCATGGATTATTGCATAAAAGAAATTAATCCTGGCAGCAAATAAGGCATACTATGCTCACCTTAAATTCTTTACGTCGAAATTGATCTAGAAGAAATGCAAGTTTTGCATCTATAAGACGATCGTGGCTCAATGGTTAAGTGCGCGATCACTGAGCAAGAGGTTCAAGAAAACACAAAAATAAAATATAAAAAAAAGTTTTCCCATGATCCCACCTCTCGCGAACGTCAAACATCCAAGAGAAAAACTGTCATGAGAAGCTCCTCTCAATCGAAAAAATTGTGCTTCGGAAACGACATACAACTGTAAATGCCAACCATTCGTGAGGCGCACAGCACGAGTGGCTGCGAGAAGCTAGGCCAGGGCCTCCATTGGGCTGTTAGTGCAAAATATTATTATTATTTAAGACGATCGTGAGACCTGTGCTGACTTACGGCTCTGAGTCTACGAAAAATACTTAGTTCCAAACTATATGACAGCGGCAAGTATCGCATGAGATATAACCAAGAGATACTCCAACTGTGCGGAGGAAATTCGTCAAGACACAACGTCTCTGATGGGCTGGTCATGTCTTCAGAATGAATGCGGTTTGCATCCACAAAAATCTTCACAAAAGGCAGTACGGACAACGAAGAACCGAATGGATTGACTGCGTAAATAACGATGCAAGGAGGCTTGAACTAAGGAACTGGAAATCCATGGTGATCGAGAAGTTTGGAGGAGAAAAGTTCAAGAAGCTAAAGCGCACCCCGAGCTGTAAAGCTACAAGAAGAAGATGAAGATGAAGGTATGTCAGCAGTTGGTTAAGCTAAAAAAAAAAAAAATATTGTTTGCCGAGTTAGAAGGGGGTGCTCTAAGTTGTTTCGTGTAAATAAGGTGGTATTGCACAAGTTATTGGAGAACTTGGTGGTGCACTGTAGTGCTCCTTGATACACAACAAAATAGAAGACAATATATTAAACCAAAGGATAAATACCTGTCATTTTGCTTTACATAACATAAAAACTACACCTCACATGAAGTCTCAACACATAGTTCTATTTATGCATGGTAATGGTACATATTCATCCGAATCATGTTTCAAAGAATATTTCAAATCAATATCCTGTATGATAGGTACCCGAGCAAATACATACGAGTACCCAGGATTCCAAATTTATTTACATGACATCATACCTATACAAATATGTACATATAATTTTTAATCATAAATATTTGCAATTTTCAGTAAATTGAAACCTTGGAAGTATCAAGCATAATACAAATGTATCTACGAGTATGTGTATACATATAGAATAGATTAATTTTGCAAATTTAGATATGAGGATGAATGCTCTTTAAGGGCTACTTGGAAAGGTTTTAATAGGGCCAATTATTGAGGAAGGTGCACATCAAAGATTACCATGTAAACGTGTACCTTTGGTGAATATTTTAACTTTGCTGAGGATAAGTAAAAATTTTGTTGATACCTTTAGTAGCTGTCGTATACAAATGTACAATGCACTATAGGTAACAAGAGTTCAGTTCGTAATACTTCACGGCACCGTAACATTTAATAAGAATAGTAAGTATACTAGAAATATATTCTACATGATGGGTTAAAAATAGTAAGCTACAGTTTAACTTTGTTCTTACAAATTGTAAAGCATATTTTTAAAAGCATTCAGAAAATCTAAAATTCACCTAGAAAAGATCGTAAAATACCAGCACTGACAGACGTGGGAGCGCTACCACCCTACTGTACCTATATATAGGTATACGAGCGAGTTTCGAAGAAGACGAACATTTTCAGATGGGTGCCACGATTTTTACTTGCAAAGTAAGGAAATTTAATTTCTTTTTCAGGAATGTCTCCCATCATTCTTTTGACAGTCCCCTGAGGTAATTCTTCCAGTATGTTTTGAAGTCATCCAGTGTGTTGAGAGTTATTTTTTTTTCCTTTAATTCTCTTTTTAACAGAGCCCAATATCTTTCAATTGGTCCAAGTTGTGGACAATTTGAAGGATTGGCCTGTTCATATCAATCCATCGCTTTCTTTCTATTGTGAGATGATGCAAGATCAGGCCGAAACAATGGGGCCCTTGATGATTCTTATAAATAGCCCTCAACTGTTTTGACAATCATTAAAGTAGATTTCGTCATTAATTGAGCCAATGGAAATGATTTTTTTACTTCTGAGACCACAAGAACAAAAAGTTTGCCAATTCGAAATTTTGCTTTAAGCTGGGTTCGAAACTTTGCCTTGACTTTTCCAAGTATAAAATACTTACCCTGGAAACTGGTTGAAGTCCGCAAAAACATTTGTTTCATCGAATATTTGGTAAATAAATTTTTTTTGCAAAAGTTTAGCTTTCAAATTTTGTTTCACGTTCTAATCTGGAACTTTGTACGTTTTTTAGCACGCAAATTCAACCAACAAATTAGAACATTCAGCCTCTTTCACTAAATTTCGTTCAGAACTGTTTTTTTTTTTGAGCAGCTTTAAAATTTTGTGTTTCTTTGTGGGTCTATAAGCCCGGGTTTTCGATCTCTACTTCCTTTCAACTGACAGGTCCTCCTTGTATGGATATGTATCTTTAGATTGCAAAAGCCACCATTTTTCGGGTTATTTTCAGTAGCTTTGCAATTTTTAGGCACGTCCCTTCTGGATGTGCTAAGTACAATTTAATAATATTTCTTTCTTACTCGTAATTCTAATTCAGACTGCGTGTTGCTCTTGTGAATTATCAAATTGGAATGACATACTAGTAACAAAGAGTAACGGTACTCACAGTTTTAAGAATGAAAAATGGTTAATTAATTTAAATGTAATTTTAGTATTTAAAAGTAGGTACTTGGTAATTGTGACATTACCATAATAGAGAATCGCAAAAAAGTGTGTCTTTAAATTCTGTCTGTTTATCGGTCTGAAGTTCTGTGTATGTACAGTCGGCAGCAGCCTAAACCGCTGGTCTGGTCGTTTTTACTTCAAACTTCATATCTGGAATTTGTGAGTTAATCCCGAGAGAAATTTTCGTTCCAGCACCAGAATAATTCAAGTCTCAGTGATTTGGAAATAAACAACATACATATATATGATATATACCTTCTGATAAAAAAGTGACTGGAATTTCCCATTCAAATAAACCGCGCTTCGATATTGTCAAAATCTTTTTTTTTAGGTTGGTACATCTGTCATCTAGCGCTCAAGTATCTGTTTGAGCGCCATTTGTCTGGAGTTTGTGCGTGATAGCTTTGTAAACAAGTCAGTGTTTGTTGTGTTTTGCGAATTTCGCAATGTCAAATTTAGATTTAGAGTTTGCCTGAAATTTTGTGATTCTAACCAAATATCATGTGCAGAAGCGTTGGAAATGTTAATTATTGTACTCAACAATGTCGAAAACACAAGCGTCCGAGTGGTATAAATAATTTAAAGCGGGCCGTACTGTCCATCCACCAGTATGACTGACGAAAACATCGAAAAAGTTAAGAAAATTGTCCTCGCAGATTGTCGTGTGAGGATCGGGGAGACAGCAGCTTGGTGTCTCGTTCAGATCGGTGCAGAGCGTTATGCACGATGTTCGTGATGTTTGATGTGGTTTCTTGACCACGACAACGCACCGGCTCACACTCATTACGTACGCGACTATTTGATCAAAAACAACGTCCATACCATTCCGCAAGCTCCGTATTCACCTGACATGGCTCCTTGTGACTTTTTCCTATTCCCACGACTCAAGTTACCACTTCGCGGAAAGCGTTTTGAGACGATTGAAGTGATAAAGGAGAATTCGCAGAAGGAGCTGAAGGCGATTCCAAAATCAGTCTATGAAAAGTCTTTTGAAGATTGGAGGAAGCGTTGGAATATGTGCTTGCACTGGAGATTACTTTGAAGGGATTAAAATGGATATCGATGAATAATTGAACCGTTTTCGTTTTATTGAAGAATTCCGGATTCTTTTTGATCAGAATGTATGCAAGTACGTGCAATCCATTCGTGCACTGTATTTTACTTTGCCAATGTCAATCATCTCCCAAAGTTCAATTGCCTGGAGTGGAATAACGGTTTTTGGTAAACTTTGTATGTCAATATAATGTTGAGATATTCAAATTAAACATACAAAATTATATCGCCCAAATGGGCGCCACGGATGGTCTTGCATACTTCTGCCATCTAGATGAAAATTTGACGCGATCAATTTCGTCCTTTTGCTCTGAAATCATTTGGGGGTCATTGGCATACACCTTTTACTTCACCTAACCCCAAAGAAAAAAAAATCCAACGGCGTGATATCACAAGACACGACTTGGAAACATTTTGTGCAATAACTGCATTGTTTCTTGCGCTGTGTGGTAGGTGGCACTGTCTTATTAAAACCACATGTCTTTCACATCAATTGGTGCCAAAAAAAATTGTTATAACGTCCCGATAATGTTCACCATTGATTGCTACAGCAGCACCACAAACATTTTCAAAGAAGTACGACCCGACTTGGATGCATTGGTTGTTCATGTGTAGTAGTTTTGTTTATTTAAGTAGTAATTTGAAAGTGGGTCTCATCGCTGAAAATGATTTTGTTCGCAAAATCGCCATCAACTTGGTGGTTCTAACACCCAATCAACGAAGTCACGACGCTGTTTATTGTCTGCTGGCTTCAATTCTTGAGGCAATTGGATCTTGCAGGTATGCAAATGCAGATCTTTTATTAAAATATTCTGCGTGGACCTGAAGGAAAGGTTTAATTCCTGTTGACCATGACGAATGAATTGTTTTAACAATGAAATGTGTACTGCTCTCCTTTGCCATCTGCCTTAGAGAATAACAACTAAGTAGATGTTATTGCGAGTGATTTCAGTAAGGCTTTTGATAAGATATCTCATCAACTAATTCAAACTGTCTGCCCTTGGCTTTGAACCCATATTATTAAAATGGATATATTCTTACCTGGAAGAAGAGTTTTTATAGAGTTCGCTTCAGGTCTGTCCTCTTCACCCCAAGGTCTGTCCTCTTCACCCCAAGGCTCTAGTCTTCTTTAACAAGACTTCGATAGTTTTTCAAGTTGGTGCCTCAAAAATTGGTTAGAATTAAATGCCAAACAATTATCTTGTCGCGCAAGTGCAACAAGTCCTCTCCCCGACTTTACCTTCTCCAAAGTCACCCCATATCCTTCTTTTACGAGTAATCTCTTCGCGACCTTGGTATATTGTACAACAGGGAGATAAATTTCCTTTCGGATATCGATGAGATAATCCTTAAAGCCAACTCATCACTTGGTTTTGTCAAACGATGGCCCAAAGAATTCTCCAACTCTTACGTAAGCAAATCCCTTTACATTGCTTTGTTCGACCCCTCCTCGAGCACGTCAGTCAAGAGTGTATAGCGAATTCATATCCAGAATCTAGAATATTCAACGTCGTTTTCTTCGAAATCTACCCTGGAACGTTCCTGTTATCTTGCCTCCCTATTCAGACCGCCTCAACCTAATTAACTTGAATATCCTTGAAGAACGTAAAGACATAGCAGACATCCTCCACAGTTACCTTGTAATTATCTCTCTCTCTTCTATCTATCGGCCCATTGCACTTCTTATGGCTCCAATGAAACAATCTCCCATATGCCGCGGAAGGTTAACTCAAATCTTACAGTTTTGGATTTCAACGCAACACTCCGCGCCTAAATCCCGATCTCTTTCATCGATATTAGTTTTTGTTAGTTTTTAAGTTAATCTATAGCAGGGGGCGTTCGCCCCCACTAAAATTAGAATTAAATTAAATTAAACTAAAAATTAGATTCATAGATGTTAAATATCAACTGTTTATCTTTGACAGAACCTCAGTAGTACAGATTTAAATTTATAACCTCCAACTGAATCACTCTGGCCTATATATTCATAATTAGGAAAAGTCGAGATATCTTAATTAAATTTCTATTTGGGTCAAATTTGACCCAAACACTGGTTGTGAGTAAAGCTTAAGCTCCAGTATGCAAGTTTAAAAATGGACCTGCAATTAGGGATGGGTATCGAGGAGAAAACATTATCAACTTGAACATCGGTGTCAAAAACATTGACAGTCGACCTTAAAACATTGATGTATTTGACACGTCAAATAATTCACACACATTTCGCAAGTGTGTATTCTTCCCTGGTGTTCAGACTGTAACTCTTTTTGTATTCGGCGAGTGTGTATCTGATCCACGAAGTTACATCTGTAACCAATGCACTCCAGTAAAATTGAACTAATAATAACAAGAACTTCATCAGAGCGGAGCATAAGAGAAGCGATAGTGTTAAAATGTGGGGTGTTGCTGTTGCTTTCATAGATGCGCCACGTTAAGTTGTTCCTTGATTGTTGTTTTCCGACATCTCAAATGCCAATTTACCATCAGTTAAGAGACGAGAATAATTCATCTTAGTTAATCAATTTCTTGACTGAGGTTTTAATTTGTTGATATTATGTTTTCTTCCTTTTTGATTTCCTGCTTCGCATGGAAAGTATCCGTACCTAACCTAGTCGACGAAAAGAAGTTTAACTCTTAACTGAAACACACTGACGACATGGCTTTTCGGAGTACATACTTTGTTCCTTGTGTTTTGCGAGGGTCCGTCCCTTGGGGTTTAATTAAGGAAATTCGCTGAATCCTAAGCAGACTGGCATGCGGAATTGATTAGAGATGTACTTGAATCCGTTCCGTTGCTGTTTGCTTCATAATTTTGTTTATTTATTTTGTTCTCTTTCTCTTTGTGTGCGGCTGTAAATTGAAATTAATTTTTTTTAATTGACAATAGACGAGCGAGATCTTATAGGTGGAGCAGGAGTCTAATCTAAAAGGGAGAATGCAAATGGTTCCTTTGTTCGAAGAAAATTACAGCCTATGGGGAAAGTGTGAATGAGGGTTCACTCAAGGGAGTCCTTACAAAGGCAGCTAGAGGGTGTAATTAAATTAATTGTTGTATTATAAAGGAACATAAATTAGGTACTTTATTTCAAAGTTGTAGCCTTTCAAAGAAAAGACAAAGTGCTAGTTGTTAAATAGAGGTTTCTAAACCAAAGTATAAAAGTGGTCTGAGCAAATTTGAAATACTTATGTCAATTTCCACTTGCAGAAATCATTGGAAGCAAGAACAATAAATTGGTTTCCTGTTCTCGGTACTTAACCCAGTTGCGTGTTGTTGGTTGTTTGGTGTCTGTCACCTTTGCAAATTACTTTGAGGGGTTGCCTCATCGAACGCCATAATGGGAGGGTGTAGTCTCTTACCATGTAGCAGTGTTGACACTTGGTACACAAAGTACAAAATGTGTACTATTTGGTGGACAAAGTCTATATATTTGTTGTACTCTATTTCTTTAAATAAGAGAATTGTGTGCAACCTAAATAAAATCTGTATAGATTTTCAATATGAACGGTATGAGTGTCCTCTTCTTGGAGCAAAATCAGTCCTCCATCTTCTTCGAAGATATCCATTTTGTTCTCCTTTTTCGTTATTTCAAAGAATAAATATTAGTAAAGAATCCTGCAGATATTCAGCGCGTTTCACATTTTATTTTGGTAGCTCTATTGCTTACTGTTTGTATACAGGGTGTTTCTTCAATAGGGGTCGCTACTTCGGCATCAGATAGAGCATTGAATGTCAAGTAAAAATAAGTTATGGTTCATATTATATTTTTGTTCACCTCCTTATATATTTACCAATTTCAACAGTTCTAGTTTTTGGCGAACATAAAATATACAGTGCCTAAGAATGTAGAAATTTTTAAAAATATATGATCTTCAGATTTCTTGTAATTTCGAGATAAACTCGACTTTTCGTAATCTTTCCTAATATTTTTCATTTTAACGTAATTATTTGAGAGAAAATGTATATTTAATGGAATATTTTTGTTTCGCATAGTGGAAAGCAGCTACATATTTTGTAATCACGGTTTTTACGTAGAATTCATACTTTGAAAGATATAAAGTAAAAAATGTATTAAAAGTGACTGCCTCGATTAAATAAAAGCAGTGAAAAATTCTTGCGAGACTTGTGATGTTTCGCTTTTATTTCTTATTATCTAAATAAAACGTGAAGAAAAGTTACAATCTCTCTGGAACGAATCGTAAAGGTGGTTAAGTTTTAAGGGCCGATGTTGATTTTGAATAAAACACAAATTATTTAGGAAATTACTGTCATTTCTTTTTATTATGATAATTTTGGTATGGTTCAATTATGTATGGAACAAAATATCGGCCAAATGGCCGCCGCGACCTCGGCTGCACACCTCCATCCGATGGTCCAAATTTTCGATGACGCTGAGGCATAATTGAGGTTCTATGCCGTTAATGGGCCGAATTATCTCATTCTTTAGCTCTTGAATTGTTGCTGGCTTATCGACGTACACCTTTTCTTTCAAATAACCCCAAAAAAAGAAGTCCAACAGTGTCAAATCACATGATCTTGGCGGCCAATTGACATCGCCACCACGTAAGATAACACGGCAAAAGAGCCATTGTTTCGTTAGCTGTGTGGCAAGTGGCACCATCCTGTTGAAACCATATATGGTCCACATTCATATCTTCCAATTCGGGCCATAAAAAGTTCGTTATCATCTCACGATAGCGAACACCATTCACAGTAACTGCCTGACCGGCCTCATTTTGGAAAAAATACGGCCCGATGATGCCGCCAGCCCATAAACCGCACCAAACAGTCACTCTTTGTGGGTGCATTGGTTTTTCGACAATCACTCTTGGATTATCATTCGCCCAAATGCGGCAATTCTGCTTATTGACGAATCCACTGAGGTGAAAATGTGCCTCATCACTGAAGATGATTTTCTTCGAAAATTGATCATCCACTGTTGCCATTTCTTGCCACCATTGTGACCATTGACGATGCTTGAAATGGTCAAGAGGCTTTAGTTCTTGAGTCAATTGCACCTTGTAAGCGCGTAAATGCAAGTCTTTATGCAAAGTGTTCATCAACGACGAGCGTGAGAGGTGCAATTGTTTGGCACGACGACGAGTTGAGGTGGACGGCTCTTCAGCCACACTATCGCTAACAGCAGCAATATTTTCTGCAGTACGAGCTGTACGAGCATGCACTGGTGTTTTCACATCTCCTACAGACCCGGTTTGCACAAATTTTTGCACGATTTTTCCGATTGTACGCACATTTGGACGATTAAATCACGAAATGCACGAAATGCATTTTGATATGAACGCCCATTTTCATAATAAGCCTGAATAACTTTAACGCGTTGCTCGATTGTGTATCTTCCCATGGTTCAAATTGAGTTAGTCTGAAATTGAGAAATGTTAAATGAAATGCAGAAAAAAACTTGACGTTTAGGTGTGGTTCACATTCAACATCGGCCCTTAAAATTTAACCACACTTTATAATACCCTATCCCTAATCTTCTAAGTCAACACTCATAAAGTGGGTGTTGCGTTGTGAAGTTATTAATTCAAATGCAATGACACCTGGATACTTATCCAGAGCATTGGAAAATAGCTGTGGTACAGCCGATCCCCAAAAGATAAAAGGACATCTCCAATCCGACAAATCTCCGGTCGATAAGTCTCCTTCCGAATATCAGCAAGGTATTCGAAAAAGTGATCAATAGAGCCTTAATTAAGTGGGTTGAGGACAGTAACATAGTTCCGGATAACCAATTCGGTTTCAAGGCTGGGCGTGATACAATACATGCCGCGTCTAAACTGGTGTCAGATATCCAATGGAACAAAGCAAGAAACAATGCACGGGTGCCTGCCGAATTGACTTGGAGAAGGCCTCCGATACCGTATGGTTGGAATGGCTTTTTTTAAAATTGAGTAAGTTGGGCATAAGCAAACCACTACTGTACATGTTGCTTAATATGCTCACCACTAGAATATTCGTTGTCAAAAATGGCAATGTGACTTTTGCTGGGACGTTAGAAATTAAAAATGGTCTGCAACAGAGTGCGGTTAATTCACCGATACTTTTCAACATTTACACGGCCGATCTGATAGGATCTCTTCAGCACGCGATAGCGTACGCGGACGATTTGATTGCGTACATTGCAACACTCTTGCAGTGTGACTTCGATAAGATTCAGCGATATTGCGACGACTAGACTGAAAGTTGAAGATCAATTTTCAAAAGTCGGAAACCATTCGCGCAATATTAAAGATGTGAGGAAGCAGCACCAGTAATTCTGGTGGTTACTAGAGGGAGCTCCCTCGTCGATCCCTTTTGATCAGGGGTAGATGCAGTACGGCAAAGTTGGCCGCCATATTTTTTTGCCTTGGTCGGCTCTAAAAACATAAAAAACTATATACGAGTATTTTTAGGTATCTAGGTTAGGTAGTTTAAATTTATAACAATAAAAAAAACAGCACTTGGATATAAAAAAAACTAAAAAAAGAAGAAAAATGCATATTTGATTATGCATGTAGTTAAGTTAGGTTAAGACTTATTTTAAGGTAGCATTTAAGTTTTATATATAAGATAAAATAAATAGTACTGATACTAAGTTTTTAAAAGAGGCTGTCTACTCAGCCCACTATTATTCGCGTTGATGTTGAGTGACATATCTTGGGATGTCGGCTGCATCTAAATGGCTTATTAGTACTAGTTTTGATGTATACGGACAACATAGTAATACTGGCTGAAGATGTTTGAACATTACAAAGATGAAAAAAAGGGAAGTGAAAGCTAAGAACATTATTAATAGTACGTGAACGTCTTCATGGGGAAGAACTGTATAAAGCCGTCAGTCGAAATAAAATTGTTCCACGCAGTGAGCGGATCAATTTACAGCTACGCAGCTCAAGTATGGGGATTTTCGAATTTTTAGCAAGGTAGATAAAATTCAAAGGTTTTATATTAAAAGAGTACTTGGTCTGTCTCAGTTTACACCTTGAAACTGCATATAGATTACATACTTAAGACATTTTTCCTGTACATTTTCATTGAAAATAAACAGCAAAATTATTATTATTACAGTAATGCCAAGATTGATCAAAATCTCGAAATCGAAAATTTCCAGGAAACCAGTAGAGGTGCAATTACTCGTAGAAACCCGTTTCGGGATAATCACACTGAAGAACTAATAATTATAGTAGATTTCCAATAGCTTCGGGATACAGTCGGGCATTTTGGAGGAATGCGTACATAAAATTTTAAAAATTCGGCTTACATCTTGTGGAAAATTATCAACCCTAGAACCACGGTCGCGATAATTTTTATCGTAAGACGCATCGTTTTCAGGATATTCGCACTCAAAAACGATAGCTTCGGGGCAATTTTTAAAAAAATTAAAAAAATCCATATTATACAATACATACCTAAAAAGGATAATACAGTAGACGCTCGATATAGTGAACTAATAAAAACCGGGCCTGTTCACTGGAAAGAGATTGTTCACTGTAACGAGCGTAGACTCCTTGGAGCAATTATAATCAAATTGCCATTTTACATGCAATACATCGAAAATAGAATATAATTACAATTTTTCTTTGCATTTACTAAAAAACAAGCCAATATTTATTAAACAGAATAATTTATTTTTAGCAACAGCAACTCATCTTTAAAAATATCTTAAAACGTAACAAAAATAATACTAAAAAAACTTAAAAAACAAAAAATACATCAAACTTAAGCTGTGCTAAAATAGTAGTCGTCTTCGTTTGCTTTTTCTTTGAATTTATGTTAATTAGTATCGCCTTTTCTTGCAACCTTTTAAGGACCAAAACATCCGTAATCTACTTTATTGCTAGTTGCCCATTCAAGTGTTTTCTCAATCAATTGAACAGCATCTCTAGAAGACACTACGAGTATGGTTGTTATTCTTCTTCCCCTTCGTTTTCGGTTTCTTCAATATCAGACAATATCTGATCTTCATTCCAATTATTCATATCGGCTGCCGTATATGTTACTCCTTTATGTATGTAGTTCAGAAGATTAATCACTAGACTCTAAATTGTTGGAATACTGAGGGGTATTTCATCTTCATCCTCAAAATCATCTTTCGGGTCTACTTCAAACGAAAGGACGTTTTTCCAGCATTTCGCAATGACTGAAGCGTCTAATTCATTCCATGCTGCTGTCAAGTTCAAAACAGAGTCTTTTATTGACACTTCCTTAATGGCTTCACAAATGTTGTCTGAAAAAAAAAACCTGATTTTATTTCACATTCAAGAAAATGTTTAAATAACTGTGAAAAGCACCTATCTTTTTCAGAAGCAACAATTGATATCAGCAAATTCTTGATCAGGCGGATGGCATTTTGATTCATAGGCTGAATTAGTGGTGTTACATTGGGGGGCATGTACATGACTGAAATGCTACCATCTGGAGTTTGAAGCTCACTTTCAGGAGGATGGCTGGGGGCATTGTCCAAAAATAACAAAGCCTTAACTGGTAAGCCATTTTGGCGAAGAAAACGTTGTACTTCCGGAACAAATAGAGTATGGAACCAGTCCTGAAAAATTGCTGATGTCATCCAGGCCGACTTGGAGTTCCTGTAATGCACAGGCAAGGACACATTTTTAAACGAACGAGGTTTCTTTCCCTATGACAAGAGGTTTGACTTTATGATAACCTGTGGCATTAGCACACGCTAAAAATGTGATCCTCTGCATCTCTGTTTTTCGCCCTGGAGCTGTTTTTTTCGATCGATGCAACATAAGTCTTTTTCGGGAGAAGCTTCCAATATAGCCCCATTTAATCAGCGTTGTAAAGTTGTTCCGTTGTTAGTTGCAGCTCTAACATTTTCTCGCTGAGTTTTTTTTTGAAAGGGCAGACCAGTTCTAGTTGAGATTATAATTTTTCGCCTGATATCTTTAGGTATCGAACACAATACCTGTTTTTAAACTTCTGCAGCCAACCATCACTTGTGGTGAAACCAGATTCATTTTTATTTATATTTGTGATCAAGGGCGGATCCAAGGGGTGGGCACAGGGGCACGACCCCCCCCCCAAAAATAAAAAAATAAATATAAAAATATTTGCACTCAAAAATGGTTTTTAACTTTTGTAGAAATTCAGACATTTTGAATGACTGCAATAAACTGAATGAAAAAAAATGTAATTAATGAAAATAGTAATGGACGATAGTTCGAACGAATGAAGTTGTTCAATTAATGAAAATAGTAATGTAATCTTGAATTTGAATGCTTTGAGCTTTACTTTAAGCTTTTATCGGCCTCCCTCTAAAGCATATGGATATATAGTATACTATGCTCATATCAATAAAACTTCAAACTAGTAAATATATATGTAATATCTTTCTCAATTACTCAGATTTATCATTAAGTGTCAAAAATACATACTGTTACAAAAGTGGGGAACGACCAAGTCGAACCACCACCACTACTAGTACTACTACTAGAAACTACAAGAAAAGAAAAAAAAAAGACTCACATCAATAAACCGCTGTCGTCAACCGCTGCCATCATCCGCTGCCATCAACCGCTGCCTTCGCCGCCCACAGTTGTCCAATACAACCCGTCTGGTTGTCTGCAGCCATTCGCAGCGAAATTCTCCTCTCGCCTACACTTCACTTCCTAAAGAGACACGAGATTAAAATAAAATTAACACACAGGTAATGAATCTCACCTCCAACTTTAGGCACCTTCCAATACTCCACCAACACACCACCTCTCCAGAGTCATCTTGCTTGCCCTAGCAAGCATCATCATCAACCCTCGGCGCCGAACCAGCGGGTTACCTCCAGCGCCTCCGTCATGTCCATCAGCCGTCACCTATTGAAAGAAAAATTAATTAAAAAGGTAATTTCACAAGTACCTCACTACTCACCTGTTCTCTTCCAGTATCCATTACACCATCGAAGCGCAGTCGCCTGAAAAGAAACCCACCCGCAATATCTACCTGGAAAAGTTTCACCGCACCAAAAGTAAACAACCCCGATTTCAACTTGCGCAATTGTACACGGCTGCACCTGCGCTGGCACAACCGCGGACCCCTCGATTCACAGCAACGATGTCGGCTTTCCCCATGGCATAGGCCACCGAGGAATCCAGTTTCGTTTACTGGAACAAAAGGATCGAATACACTCGCGAAAAACACAACCGAGAAAGGCAATAATGGCAAAAGAAAAAAAGGTAAACAAAGATCTTAACCACTCACCTGTTGCAGAGGGTATCCAAATATAGCCGACAGCAAGCTGTGGCGTGTGGACAATGATCTTCATTGGAGTGCGGGTGGACTTCGCACTCCTCCCAAACGGGAAAACACCTGGATTTATCGACCCAAGAACACTCAAATTCGAAGAACGAACAATCCAGGTCGACGCAGTACACCGCGCGGGACTGCTGCCAAGAGGAACCGCACTCTCCTGGAACTTGGTGTCGGAACGTTTTCCGGTATTGATGGTCGGACGGACGCACACACTCCCGAATCAAAATGAGACACTTTTGCAAAAAGAAAACGCCCGAAAAACACAAGAAAACACGGAAAATACCCGGCGCGGTGGAAAAAAAAAATAAATTGTCGAAAAACAAAAAAAGAATGGGAATTCTGACGTCTGTCAGCAATGTCATCCGGGGCACGTTCAGTACACTTTTTGATGCGGCGCTCCCATTCGGATATTCTGCGGGTTGGGTTACATTGGTGTGCTGTAGGATAAAAGGGAAATAATTGGGAATGGTTGGGAAAATACAGGAGCGCGGTTTAATCGCAAGAAAGCGACGAAAAGTGGCAAAAAGAGGAAAAATGCAATTACAAGAGTAACTCCAGGTTCTCCGAGACGATAGACCCCTCGTTGGAGAGGGAAAATTACGGGCAATCAGGAAAAATGGGTGACGATGGCAAGGAAAAGGTGGACAAGTGGAAAATTGGGATAGAAAATTTTCCAAAATGGCGGAGGAAAAATCCGAAAGGCTGGAAGGTAATTGGAAATTTTCATAATTTTTTTTGGAATCTTTCCAGGCGCGAGTGAGATGACAAGAGAGGACGGATAGATTCAACGAGGGAAATTTTGGTGGAGAGTTGGAAGCGTTTAAAAGGAGCGCGTTCGGCAAGAGAGATTGGCTTTTTGCTGGTGATAGTCATCGTGTCATACTCGGAAGTCCGTCGGGGTTTTAATCGAAGAAATCGGAGAAAGACCGAAGTAACGCGGAAGTACCGGACTAACAGAGCAACGCGGAGAAACGAAGACAGCCGGAGAAAAGACGCAGCACAGAAAAAAAATTCGAACAACAACAACATTTCTAAAATTAACAACAACAAAATAAAACCTCTCGGGAACCAGAAATAAATCTGCTGAAATTAAACTAAGAAGTGTTTTTCTTTTTTCTTCGCCGGTGCGTTTTCTTGTTTTTTTGTGATTCACTCTCGCTTTTTCCTCCCTCTTCCAGCTGCAGCCCGGGGTCGCCACCGATAACCCCCCCCAGAAGTGTAACACTGGTGTCAGATGTGGGGTTTGTCTGAACAGAGCTAAGGTTAGTTCTTTTCCACGGAAGCATGGAAGCTGAGGAGGTTCGCCAACAATTCGCTGCGCTGACGACGATGCTACAAGAGCGAAGTCTTCACGAGCGCACATTCTGGGAGACGAAATTGGAGGACTTTAAAGCAGAGCTAGTCGGTAGGCAAAAGAAGACGGAGGACCGAATGGAGGCGTTAGAGAAGACCTTCAGCGACAGGAATTTTACGCCCACAGCCGAGCAGCACTCGTCGCCTCATCCGGTATCCGAAGACACCGCTAAGCGGACGATGTTATCGCATCAGCTGGGAGCAGACGACGAGCAAGGTGGTTGTAGCATGCAACCAGCTACTCACGAAAGCGAGGTATATCATACACCTCGCAAAAACACAGGAAACGAAGGCGCTCTTTGTCAGCCGACCACCAGGGAGTCGTTAGGTAAGCAACCAAATCGGGCAGTGAATTTCGGGGTATTGCAGCCGTACGATGGACAAGCGTCTTGGGCTGACTATGAACGGCAGTTCGAAATCATCGCTGCTTTCTACGGTTGGACGGTTGAGGAGAAGGCGAACGGGCTGGCCTTGCAGCTTCGGGGAGAAGCATTGCCCGTGCTAAGTGCGCTTCCTAGAGGGAAGCCTTTATCGTATGGGGCACTCACTAGTCTCTTGCAGCAGCGGTTCGGTCTGGATCACCATACTAGCTACACTATGCTCCGGAACCGAATCCAGAAGCCACGGGAGACATTGGCGGAGTTCGCCATCCAGCTGCAACGACTGTCGGTTGCCGCCTTTCCGGATTGCGGAGAGAAGGTGTTAGAGGAGATCTTGCTGAGCCAGTTCATCGAGGGAATTCGTGACGAACAGGTACAAAACTTCGTCACCGTTGGGCGTCCTCGAAACTTGCAGGAGGCCCTCCAAATTGCGCAGGACATGACGTCGCGGTTTGAGCGAAGGAACCATCGGGCAGTGTGGATGGCGTCTGACCAGTCGAACTCAAGGCAGGATCAAGAGTGGCAGACGGAGAATCCGATGGCTCGTGGGACTCTGGGCCAGTCGGAAAACTAAAGACCACTGGTCCCAAGGAGCAGAGACCAGTGGTGAAGCGTAGTGTCGCTCCACCGGACAATAAAAACAATTTCAATCTTTCTTCCAGCAACCTTTCGGCCCAGACCCCGGCAGCATCCAAGTTCGTAGGTGCACTAAGCGGGACCAGCTTATCAGTGGATGCTTACATTGGAGGTGAATTGTGCAAAGTAGTCATCGATACGGGAGCCAATGTGTCGATTCTGGGAGAGAAGTTTTTGCCAGAAAAGACGCGTATAACCGGTATACCTGTACAGATCGAGGGCATTTCGGGAGGCACAATTTGGACTCTGGGCAATGCGAACGTCAGCCTTGTTATCGACGGGAAGGAGTACTCCCACTCTTTTGCGGTGGTGAACCGTAGGGTACCAAACATCCTTGGGATCGACTTTTTAATGGAGCACCGATGCTGCGTAAATCTCAGCGAGGCACTGCTGGAGATCCAAGGTAAGAAACTGCCCTTACAGGTGCCGGCTAGCGCTCAAACGGGTCTCCTATCCACCGTTCTACCACAAACGCTCCCATCAAAGTCCAAGACTCTACTGGATCTGCCGCCACCGAGGATTATAACGGGAAACGACAGTTTGCTCGAGCCAAGTGCAAAGATCCAGCATCGACCGGGACTCAGACATGGCAATGCAGACGCGCTATCCCAGAGACCTATTGGAAGCGGCAAACACTGCATAAGGGCTGAGGAAGAGGTACAACCAGGTACATCGCAGAACGCACCGACCTATGTGATAGAGCTCCGCCAACGGCCACAAAAAGGCCACGATGTTGCACGGATACATCCTCAAACGGCAGCAGATGCAAAGAAGGCCAGGTATGATCTGAAATCGAATTCTACTAATTTTCATTTCGATCAACAGGCATGGTTCTACAACCCAAAGAGGCGGAAGGGTTTATGCCCGAAGTTGCAAAGCGACTGGGAGGGCCCAGTAAAAATCGTCGAACGGGTATCGGATCTAGTCTACAGCATCCAGACCACAGGAAGCAGAAAAAGGAGAGCGGTTCACATCGATCGTCTAGCAATTACGCAACCCAAGGTGAAACTCAGACGGAACTTTGAGTTTTTAAGACGGGGGCAGTGTTACAAAAGTGGGGAACGACCAAGTCGAACCACCACCACTACTAGTACTACTACTAGAAACTACAAGAAAAGAAAAAAAAAAGACTCACATCAATAAACCGCTGTCGTCAACCGCTGCCATCATCCGCTGCCATCAACCGCTGCCTTCGCCGCCCACAGTTGTCCAATACAACCCGTCTGGTTGTCTGCAGCCATTCGCAGCGAAATTCTCCTCTCGCCTACACTTCACTTCCTAAAGAGACACGAGATTAAAATAAAATTAACACACAGGTAATGAATCTCACCTCCAACTTTAGGCACCTTCCAATACTCCACCAACACACCACCTCTCCAGAGTCATCTTGCTTGCCCTAGCAAGCATCATCATCAACCCTCGGCGCCGAACCAGCGGGTTACCTCCAGCGCCTCCGTCATGTCCATCAGCCGTCACCTATTGAAAGAAAAATTAATTAAAAAGGTAATTTCACAAGTACCTCACTACTCACCTGTTCTCTTCCAGTATCCATTACACCATCGAAGCGCAGTCGCCTGAAAAGAAACCCACCCGCAATATCTACCTGGGAAAAGTTTCACCGCACCAAAAGTAAACAACCCCGATTTCAACTTGCGCAATTGTACACGGCTGCACCTGCGCTGGCACAACCGCGGACCCCTCGATTCACAGCAACGATGTCGGCTTTCCCCATGGCATAGGCCACCGAGGAATCCAGTTTCGTTTACTGGAACAAAAGGATCGAATACACTCGCGAAAAACACAACCGAGAAAGGCAATAATGGCAAAAGAAAAAAAGGTAAACAAAGATCTTAACCACTCACCTGTTGCAGAGGGTATCCAAATATAGCCGACAGCAAGCTGTGGCGTGTGGACAATGATCTTCATTGGAGTGCGGGTGGACTTCGCACTCCTCCCAAACGGGAAAACACCTGGATTTATCGACCCAAGAACACTCAAATTCGAAGAACGAACAATCCAGGTCGACGCAGTACACCGCGCGGGACTGCTGCCAAGAGGAACCGCACTCTCCTGGAACTTGGTGTCGGAACGTTTTCCGGTATTGATGGTCGGACGGACGCACACACTCCCGAATCAAAATGAGACACTTTTGCAAAAAGAAAACGCCCGAAAAACACAAGAAAACACGGAAAATACCCGGCGCGGTGGAAAAAAAAAATAAATTGTCGAAAAACAAAAAAAGAATGGGAATTCTGACGTCTGTCAGCAATGTCATCCGGGGCACGTTCAGTACACTTTTTGATGCGGCGCTCCCATTCGGATATTCTGCGGGTTGGGTTACATTGGTGTGCTGTAGGATAAAAGGGAAATAATTGGGAATGGTTGGGAAAATACAGGAGCGCGGTTTAATCGCAAGAAAGCGACGAAAAGTGGCAAAAAGAGGAAAAATGCAATTACAAGAGTAACTCCAGGTTCTCCGAGACGATAGACCCCTCGTTGGAGAGGGAAAATTACGGGCAATCAGGAAAAATGGGTGACGATGGCAAGGAAAAGGTGGACAAGTGGAAAATTGGGATAGAAAATTTTCCAAAATGGCGGAGGAAAAATCCGAAAGGCTGGAAGGTAATTGGAAATTTTCATAATTTTTTTTGGAATCTTTCCAGGCGCGAGTGAGATGACAAGAGAGGACGGATAGATTCAACGAGGGAAATTTTGGTGGAGAGTTGGAAGCGTTTAAAAGGAGCGCGTTCGGCAAGAGAGATTGGCTTTTTGCTGGTGATAGTCATCGTGTCATACTCGGAAGTCCGTCGGGGTTTTAATCGAAGAAATCGGAGAAAGACCGAAGTAACGCGGAAGTACCGGACTAACAGAGCAACGCGGAGAAACGAAGACAGCCGGAGAAAAGACGCAGCACAGAAAAAAAATTCGAACAACAACAACATTTCTAAAATTAACAACAACAAAATAAAACCTCTCGGGAACCAGAAATAAATCTGCTGAAATTAAACTAAGAAGTGTTTTTCTTTTTTCTTCGCCGGTGCGTTTTCTTGTTTTTTTTGTGATTCACTCTCGCTTTTTCCTCCCTCTTCCAGCTGCAGCCCGGGGTCGCCACCGATAACCCCCCCCAGAAGTGTAACAATACATTATCACTTCCATCCATTTGCACCGCACTTAAACTAATTTGCACACACCTACGCAAGCACTTACGAGTATGTATACATTTTTATTGTCAATTAAATTCAGTGATGCATTCAGGCAGAAACGCCACCCTAGGTTTTAAACCCAATCTGATTTTCTGCCACCGACTGCAAACTCAAGGATGGTTAATGGGATTTCGCAGGGTCAAAATTCAATTGAATTCGATTAGCACAACAGCTTCACCATGCACACCTACCTCCTTACCCTGAAATAGGGTGCTGTGTCGGTCATACCTGGCCGCCAACAAATATCTACTCAAAAAAAAAAAAAAAATAATAATAATAAACTCAACTAAATAAACCCCTCCTTACAGGTATTTGGTATAATAGTGAAAACCGCGATTGGGTACGAGTTGCTGGGCGATAGTACCCATTGTACCCTGTCAAGGGGTTGAGACCATCATCGTTACGCAAACCATCATTCTCGGCGAGTGCTGCTCACCATCCAACATCACCACCATCCGCACCCTCGTCACCACAGATAACAGCAGCATCCTCCACATCATCAGCAGCAGCAGCAGCTCATCCACAGCACCATTCGCTGCAACATCATCATCATCATCATCATCATACGCACTCCTCCTCCGCAGCCGCCATAAATTCATTTCATTCCCGTGGAACAGTGGTTCCCTTTGAAGGCTACTCTACGTTCACATCATTATCCGACTCACATCCAGCCAACGGTTCTCCGACATCGCTATCGGCTATCGCAACTACGTCAGCAACAGCAACAGCAACAGCAGCATCAGCCATGGGTAGGCGAGAGATTAAACGAGCCAACACGAACGTTCCGAAGTCTTACGACAGCTCAAGCGGTAAGTTTTTTATGCATTTTTCATAGTTCGGTTTTACAGAATTTCATGCATGAAGCATTCTTATTTTTGGATTTGCCTCCAGGATCCGGGCACAGTATTCTGAATGAAATAAAACCATAGCAACGCACTAATTACGAGTACAAAGCATGTTAAATTTCTTACACGTACTCTGTGCTATCCAACAATAGAGGGGGTTAAACTATTTTGGATTAAATTTCCTAATTAAAAATTGTTTGCGGCCTAATATTGATGATATTGATGGTCTGAAACTATAAGCATGTGGTTTTAGGAATTTTCCTTTCGGATGTATGCTGAGGTATTGAGATTTTATCGAGGACACTCGCTCTTACTATTTCAACGAGTTTGAGTTAGAAATAATTAGGTTAGGTTAGGTACGGTTCGCTTTGGTGCCTGCACAATGAGTACAGACAGACTTCGACCAGAAGTACGAGTATGAAGGACAATTGTGATGCTATGATGATCTTGGGACAGGATTACCCAGTCTTATCCGTAGAACCATTGATATCCGTATTTTTTAGGTTACCGAGTTAATCGAAACGGAAAGATTAAAGCTATACAAACATACGAAAATTTTCTCTTCCTCCCTCTCGTCCTTGCAGTTCTTTTGAGAAGATTTTCTGGGCAGATTAATAGTTCTCGTATATGTTGTTTTTTTTAAAACGATTTTAGGTACTTAAGATTCGTAGAGTAGCCTGTGTACATGCTGGACTTCCTGCTAATTTTGGATGGTTAATATATGTACTTACTACTACTTATGTAGGTCCTGTTTTGCCTTGTGGTTTTTTGGGCCTCCTTAGGACAGTTGCTAGCAATTCACTTAACAACTCGTCTTGCGTTGGCGTGATATCTGCACCGTGCAAGAATTTTCCAAATTCGCCACTGAATTTTTTTTTTGAAAAATTCCTGTTAGCATTAGAAAAAATATAATTTTTCCTCTATTCCAAAAAGAAGATGTCAACGATGCGTCTTAGATGAATGAGTACATAAAAATAATTTCAGTGAGTTTTTAGAAAAGGAATTGTCGACAACATTCTAAAAGTATTGCCCATACATATCTGGACAGAGAACTTTAAGACGGCTTGCGATTCTGTAAACAGAACCGTTGTTGAGAATTATACAAAGTCTGTACGAGGAAAGGGATTCGTTCTAAGCCTACTATCTATTGTAGTATATTATAAATTCTTTATGCAAATATAATGAAATAATTACAATTTTTAATGCAAAAAGAAAAAAAGCATGGCTTAAAAGCCGTCTACCAGGAATTGACAACCTATTACTAATTTTTATTTTTTTACATGTTAAATGTTAGATACAAAATATGCACATACAAAGCTATTCAGTGATAGATACATTTCATAATTCAGTTTCACTAAAATAGTTATTTGTTCCCAAATTGTGACTAAGCCTTTTACAAATATTTACTAGATATTTGAATTGTCTTACTACTTCAATAGGCTTGCTTTACAGGGACCAGTTCTCCTATAATTAATTGTTAACTCACTGTAGAGCTTTAATTTGTTAATTTGCAACTGAAGCGTGAGAGGGTTCTCAGCCAGTATAATGAGGTCGTCAGCGTAAAGCAAAACCTTAACCTCAAATAATAGGACTGAGAACATAGGCTTGGGGGATAAGGCTGTGTTCTCAGTCCAGAATCTGTGCTGAAGTAGCTAGACAAAGCGTTACCGCTCTACACCGCAGCTAAGATATTTGAAATTAATTCCGTATAAAGCGATAGATCGATCATAGTTAATTTATACAGAGTCGATGATGTCGAAAGCCGCCTTAAAATAAAAAAAATAAAAACCTACAAATTCCTTTTTTTTCTTATCAATGTACCTCCTGGCGATAGGTAGGTGGGTAGAAGTGGTTATTCCAGCGTGGCTTGTTGGAACCCAATTAGTGCTTTTGTGCCGATTTGATAATCACAACTCAATTGACTTGGATCTTAATGTGTGTGTGTGTGCGGTTCTTATTTAATGCAAAGAATGTATGTAATTGGAGGATTTCATAAAGAAGAACAAATTTGATCGAAGGGAAGGGAACGAGCCCGCGATAAATATGGTTTTAGCCACCAACGCTCAACCAACTGAGCATCAGGTCAGTTGCTCGGATCAGATGTTTTCTTCTTTGTGCAATTCTCCAAAACAATCATTCTTTTCATTTGAATTTAAGAATGGTTGATTTGTTGATATAAAATTACATGTGCCGTAGATTCGAACCCACGACCTCGAGGGTGAGAGTGTTTCTCGATGTCAAAAGCCATATTTATCCGTTCCGCATACATGAAGTAACAAAGTCAGGTTCTTATTTAAGGCAACTACTGACCTCCTGTTGCCTTGGTATATTTGCAAATATTTGACTTGGAATGAAAATAGTATTTTTCTAAGTCCTGCTTTTTGTTTGTGGGTGGGTGAGAATCTTCATAAGACACTATGAGACACCGTGTACTCGTAGTAGGGTCAGATTTTTACTGACTAAACTCATCCGTCCCTTTTTCTTATTTACTACAACTACATAAGTTTTCCTTATCAAGTAGTTTACGAGTAAGCTTCGAGGAATATTCGCGTGAGGCAGGTAGATTTTCGGCAAAAGCACCTGCTGATACCGTCATATACCATGGAGCATTCACGATTGCTCTTAGCACTTTATTTTGGAATGATTGTATAAATTCTCTATTGCTTGCTTTACAGGGTGACCAGATAAGAACGATATGAAAAGAAATTTGAATAAAACAAAGGTGTGAGATATCAAATTGATTCTGGCTTTGGCTTTGAAGCTACATTTATGCCATTATGTATGGAATAACACATCATTTAAATGACCGCCTTGGCTTCGATAGCAGTGCTTCAAGCGGTCGGTCCAATTTTTGATGACTCGGTCCAATATGTGCGGGGTTATTCCGGCAATAGCGTCTCGAATGTTGACCTCGAGCTCGTCCAAAGTGGTTGGCTTGTTACCGTAGACTAAGGACTTGAGGTAGCCCCAGAGAAAATAATCGAGGGGTGTCAAGTCGCATGATCGAGGCGGCCAATTGATGAACGCTCGCCGTGAGATGACCCAGTTGCCAAATTTCTCCTTCACCACTTTGAACTTTGCGTCGCTTGTATGGCATATAGTGTCGTCTTGTTGGAACCACAGCTCGGATATATCGTTGTTCTCGAGCTCTGGCTACAAAAAGTCGGTTAACATCGCTCTATACTGAGGACCATTGACGGTAACGGTGTTTCCTTCCTTATTTCGAAAGAAATAAGGTCCGATAATGCCGCCGTGTCATAAGCCGCACTAAACAGTCAATCTTTGTGGGATGCATTGATGCTTGGTCGAACACTTGTGGATTATGGTCGCTCCAATAATGGCAATATTGCTTGTTGACATAGCCGCTAAGCCAGAAATGGGCCTCGTCCGAGAAGATGATTTTTTGGCCAAAATCCGGATCTCCGGCCAACATTTCACGGCGTTGTCTATGGTCGTTCGGCTTCAATTCTTGCGTCAGCACAATCTTATATGGGTGTAGGCACAAATCCAACCATAAAATAAGCCTGTTTGACTCTCTGGCGATGTCCAATTCAGTTGATCGGCGCCGAATCGGCATTTCTGGGTCTTCTTCTATACTGGTCGCTACGGCCGCTATGTTTTCTTCACTTCGCGCCGATATCTACTGGTTTGTAGCTTAAGGCCCAAAAGAATGTACGCATGCTCAAACTTTTCCACGGTGTGACGAATTGCCTGCGCACTGAATCCATGATGACGACCGACCTCTCTGCGAAATTCACGTTGCGTTTTTACAACTGAGTCGTAATTTCGATAATATTTTTTAATAATTTTCACACATTCGGGAAGCATCAGACGAACTTACCGAATATTTTGACAGCTGGATGTCATTGGTAACTTTGACAGCTGCTGAAACATAACAATTGGAAAAACTATCATTGCTATCTGGCCACCCTTTAGCTTGGTATGTCTTCCAAGTAGCCAATACATTTCTCTAAAGCGATTTTCAAGCTCATCGCTTTTCTTTAAAGTGCGGTTTTCACTTAAGTAAGTAGAGGCGAGTCCAGATATTTAGCTTCATTTGTATACGGTATTTGTACCGAGTTATTGAATACTGGTAGATTGTCCATTTGGTCTTGTTAAGAACAATGCGCCAACGTTTTGTCCAGTCGCAGATTTTACCCAAAGCTTGTGGGAGTTTTTCAGTTGCTGACTCGATTAAACTTTCCGTTCCCAAAATAGTCGTATCGCCCGCGAACGTTGCTACTACGTTGCCTTAATTTGGCGTATATCCCGAGTGTACAGCAAAATTAAAACAGGACCAAGAACACCTCCTTGCGGCGATTTCCTTTAACTCGGAATATTCAGTTCCGTGTTTAATACGAAGTAATCTATTTTCAAGGTAGGATTCTAAGATTATAAATAAGTGTTTCGAAAGGACCCTACGATGCCCGTGACTCAGCAGCGCTCAAATCTGTACCTTGAGCTTGATAAATTGTGAGATTTCCATGATATAAGTCTTTACCACGCTGAATCAGACCCACTTCAGATTCAGTCGTGCATCTGGTCTTATTATTGGATCCTCTTTTCCAGAGTCAAGAAACGAAAGGCAAAAGTCGTCAAAGTTTTGATGATGCGTTTTGCTGGCTTGGAATTCACATTGTTATTCAGAGTCGTAAGAAGCTTACGTTCGTTCATCCAGTAGTAGTTACCGGGTATCATCACGAGAAGTAGATACATATGTCAAGACGATTTATGACAGATATGTACATATGTGTAAATTTTTGTAATTGATTATTCACTCCAGATCAGTAGATTAGAAATAATTTCATCATTTTTACGCTTCCTATACCTGGCCCTGGCAAAATCAGGCGGGTTCTATATATTCTTCTAGACAAAATATAGAACTCTAAACTGAAACTCAAATCATTTACAATAGTCTTGTACAAAACTAAAATTACTTTAATTCGGTAATAAAAAAAGAGAAAAAAAAATCACACTTAGGCTCACTATGTCATCCAAGGTGAGGATAAGACATCTATAAATGCATCTTTCATTTCCAACCACCCACACAATGTGGACTCACCAAACAAATGGATACATTAAGTATATACAAACATATAATTAAAGTATTTAATAAATAAACAACGAATTTTGTTTCACAAGAAACAAATATTAAAAAAAAAAAGTTGTGTAACTTCAATCTAAGTATTGATTTGCAGCTTCCACGGCTAGTCTAAAGATGTCATCAGCACAAGGATTTAAGTCCCAGAATGCCCCACTGCAGCCCAGTCTTTCGAAGCATTGATAGCGAATATTTTCGGTTCTTGTGCAGCATGCAGATATCGCCCAGATACAAGTTGATACTCCTCGGTTAGTTCCTTGTGATGGCGGTGGGGGCACTGTTGTAGTTCGACTAATTGATGGACGTTCGGTTCGTGCTGGAACTGCCTGCTGGTTCCACTGGCCTAAAAATTCAAAAAATGAAGAAAATCAGATATATTTCTAATATAGTTGCTTCAGCTTCAAAACTGTGAGCCTTCCAATGTACCTAACTATTGCTTCATCCGACTATTCATCACTGATAAAAAATATACCAACTAGTACTGTGTGTGGTGTATTTTTTCGAATTTCAGACTTGAAAAGCTTGCGACACCTTACCGCTGCGCAAGGTTCGAGTAGTAGAGGACTCCACTCGTATAAAGCCCTCGGTCACGGTCCTCAGAATCGATAAATAGCTGATGAAGCAAAGGCTAATAGACTAACTGATATTTTTTCTGGTTAATTTTTTGTTGCGAGATATTTAATTTATAAATAGTCCAATCAAACAACGAAAAATAGGGAATGGACCCCGGGGTGTCTGTAACATACCAATCCGAGCAGTATTTAATTGTTTATTACAGTTAAAGCGTCTGATTTTCTTGAATGCTTGGAAAAATATGAATACAAAAGCGCCTCTAAAATCAATATGCTACTTTTGTTTCTTTAAATAATAGCGTTTTTAACCGTACAAAAATGGTGTTTACCTGCAAAGATGGCATATTCATAGTTCTCCCGACGTTTAGCGAAGTGAATGAACCATGAAACAACTTTCCAAGCAAATACATTGTATACAGTTCTCTTAACATTATCATTGCACATGAATCTCATGTATAATGATATATGAGTATGTTATCTAAATTTATAATAGAGGGGACTAGTGACAAAGTATGAACCTGTCAAAACAACCCCTAATCTAAGGTCCTGATACTTATTTAGCTATTCAAAGTATAACTCTCATATCTGACGCACTTTATTTAAACTAAGCTATTCCCAAAACTTCATCTAGTTAAGACAAACAAGCATGCTTAACAATTACCTGCAGATGATGTCCACCCTTGAGTACCAAAGTTGGGAGGACGCCTTGTCGTCGTTCTTTGAAAGTTTGGATTGCCTACAAAATAATCGTTCACAGGCATTTATTAAAAATTATATTTACTGTAGGTAACATGCAGCATGCAAAAGAGTTATTCAATTTATTAGTCCCGTATAAGATTTCAGGATGTCAGACAACAGTTGAATACTATAATATTTCAAACCTATAGATATTAGCTTATTTTTCTTTCTTTTAAATATAATACACTCGAAGCATGATCTCAAGGAATTTGCTTTCAGATGCCATAAATTCAATAACAAGCTCTATACAGAAATCTCAGGAGCATGAGATCTCAGTCCTAGCTTTCCATGACATAGAAGGAGCTTTTAAGAACATCACCAATAAGGCAATAATATTGACACCAATGATCAGGCCCTTTACAATGAAAACTAGCTGAATGTGCCCGAAAACGTTTGGTCTAACTCACATGTGTCATATAAATATCACAGAAATATTGTCAGAAAAAAAAACCCAGTATCTTGTATCACGAATCTAGAGAAAAGTTCCACTGGTTCAATGCAAACCACCTGAATGGAAATAATCAGCTTTTTCTAGATCAGTATGGAAATTTATAAAAATGTTTCAATTTCTTCCTTCTATATCCTTGCAGTTGGATATCAATGATCCGTGATACAGTGATGTGTATACCTACTTAGGAGTCCCTATGTCTCTCGGCATGTCTAAATATTGAATTTAAAGATACTGAAAACCATTTTCGAGTGCAAATATCTCGAAAACGGTGTGTTGTATGAAACTAATTTTTAGGATTGAAATTTTATGTTTTAAAATTCTCTATAAGATGGATGGCACATTTTTTTTTTCAAAATTGGGCAAATTTTAGGTACGCAACGTTCGATTTTATCGAGAATTTAATAGGGGAATCATTTTTGAGTACGAATATCTCGAAAACTGTGCATCATAAGGGATAAATTATGACGTTCGAAAATGTAGGTTTTGAAATTTTCTACAAGACGCCGAATTTTTCAAAATGCCATGCCTTCTCTAAAATTAATGGAAAAATATTATAAATATTTGTTCTCAAATGACAGTATTCCGAAAAGTTTTTCAAAAGCCGCCATTTACGGAGGTTTTTCTTATAATATATAATACATACATATATGCATATTCCTGATTGAATGATATTATATTCAGTTACTAACTTGAATTTATTTGATAGTGTCCAGCTAAAATCAAAGCGTGTTCAATAGTTGGCAGTGGCAGGGATTAAATTCAAAGTCTTTGACTACAGGTACGAGACATCATTGTCGTATGCCAGTAAGTTCCAAGATTCCCAGTTTCGACCTTTAGTACAATACATTATCGAATTTTGATGATTTGTTTAATACTCAAATTCAAAAGCGCTTAGTTAACACATAAAGTTTCTTAATCCGTAAAAGCGGACTGTAATCCTTGGAGGTATAAGCGTTTTTTAAGTGGTATCTGAGCTCCTACTGAACAATCTTTCGACATTTTAGACATTTTACTCGTAGAATGAACCATGGTCCAACTGTCTACAAAAAAACAATGCGGAAGGGATTTGGACCTCTTCCCTTAGCTACAGTTCTCGTACTTATACAGCGAATTAGAGCTTAACTTTCAAACCAAAAATACTTAGATACTAATTTAAGCTCTTACCGTTAGGTGAATTAGTTAAGATTAAAAAAAAATTACCTGCTGATGATGCTGATGCTGCCGATGATGCCGACCCTTGCATAGCAAAGTTGGGCGGACGTAGTGTTGTCGTTCTTGACTGGCTTGGAATGACTAAACAAAAAAGGATTGTAATTAATAATTTATGTCTTAGTGCACAAAATATTAACTATTACTGTTTGAAATAGATCCTTGGTTAGTCGGAGGAACATAGTCTTCATCACCAGTGTGAATAATTGGTGGTACTGGTCTCCTCGGTGGTCTCGTTGAAATTTCTAAAAACCCACATAGTTAATAGATGACTTTTACTAATGCCCATTTTAATCCTTACCACTCCTCTGTGTTGTCGTCTGAAAGGAATTCCATATTGGCGGACTTTCCGGTATTGTTGGCTCATCTGTAAAGCTTCCGCGGACTGGAAAATCGACAGGCTGCTTATCTATCGCAGGTCTAGCAGTTGTACTAGTTGTTGCTTTTGTTCGCCGTCTTTCGTATTCGCCAACACCGGGAGAAACGGGATTATGTGGTATTCCTTTTACAGTGTGCCTAAAATTGTAAAAGCTTCATGGTAAAAATTTGCTAAAAATAAAAAAACTTCATTTTGCGAGGTATATTCCTCACGGGGACAACTCACTTTATACTGTTCACAGGATAAATAGCCAGTTGTGGGCGATAGAACACTCCGCGATAACGCGGGTATGAGTACCCATAAAACAAAGGGTTACGTTTATGACGGAAAGCATGCTGAGCGATTTCATGTGTCTCTGCTAATGTGGCATCAACGTCACGACGCTGACGATGCCGGCGAGGATATTTTTTTGGTCTTTTACTGAGTAGACGCTTTGAATCTGAGCTTTCTTCAGTATTGTTGTTGTTGTTGTTGTTGTCATCATCGATTAAGGATATGACTTCGACATGAATATCGTTCTCATTGAATTTGGTGTCGTCCTCTTTGATCCCGTCATCTTCAATGGGGTAAACATCGAAGAAGACCTTTTCCGGTTTTATATATCGATAGTTTTCGGTGCGATTAAGGCGATTACGACGAGATATCTCTTTGTATTTTCGCCTTGAGAGAGGCCTTATTTCAGTCTCGCGTTCCTTCGAGGAAGATTTATTTTCTTTATTCGGATCTATGGGATGTGAAATTTTATGAAATAAAAATACAGACAAATAATTATGACGGCATACCATAATCCTCACTGACAATGTCCTCCTTGTAGTATATTATCGGATGGTCTTTCGTTGTGGTCTCGACAATTGGAAAGTTTTGCCACTGAAGGATAAAAAAACAACAACAGAAAAACAAAGATTTTAGAAATAGTACTGTCGGTCTGGCATGTGTTATTGTAAGGCAAACATACTTCTATGTCGTCGGCGTCCGTGTAGTCTCCATCATTATATGCGGGGACATCATCAGTCTCCGATGGCCGGCAGGAAGTCTGTGACATCAAAAGGACAAAAATCAAACATCCAGTCATAGGAAAGCATTTCCGTTTTGAAAGGAAGCCGTATGCATTTGTGTTCATTTTCGTTTGTTATAATTTTCTTTTTAAATTATATAATTTCTGTGATCTGGAAAGATAAAGGGGATTTGGTTTTGGTTAAATTTGTATCTCACTTATTTTCGAAGATATAGTTGAGGACATTTATAATAAAATAATGATAAATTAGTTCCATAGTAAGGTAGTCGTATGTCGACTGACTTGAATCTTTCTCGATTGCAGATTCCTCTGAAAGTTCAAATTTTTCTACAAATTCTACAAAGTGGGACATTTCAACTTAGTCACATCACATTTAATTAATTTAATATGTAGGGAGGCAGGCGTCGTCGGGCTGAAAACTAATACAAATATGCATTACTGGAAAACTGGTAGAAAGAGTAAAGGATTTCCAGTATCTTGGGAGATTGTTTCGATCGATGCCGGAACCAAACTGGATATAGCCAACAGGATCGCCAAAGCAAACTCCGCTTTCGAGATGTTGTCCAAAATATGGCGAAGCAATGTAATCAGTTTGAACACCGAGCTAAGACTGTTCTGCTCCAACGTTGTATCCGTGCTGTTATATGGATGCGGCGCGAGGAAGCTGCAAACGTTTGTTAACAGGTGCCTGCGCAACATCTGAAAGATCTTCTGGTCCAACCTCTAACGAACGCCTCTACCAGAAAACGGACCAGGAACCAATAAGCACATCCATTGGCCACACGTTTCGAAAAGGTGACAGTTCTCTAGCTAACCATGCTATGCAATGGAACCCTTTAACCCAGGATGGCATAGTACTTGGTGGTCCGAGGAGAACATGACGCAGAATAGTCGAGAAGGAGGGACGGCAGTTTGGCAGAAGTTGAAGAGAGATGAGACGCATTGATAGAAACACGATGGCGTAGTAGAGGCCCTAGGATCCACAAGGGGATACAGCACAGTAAAGTACTTCACATTTAAGATCCTGCCACTCTCACAGGGTAAAAAGGAGTTTCCGTTGTATGTCTGTCATAATTTTGAAACCAAGTGACGGGATCCTTATTTTAGTTACAATTCTTAGGAAAATTAGAACTTTTAAATAGGGATACATTTTCCTTCTTCACATAGACGATACATTACTCGTAGGATTAGGATAAATACAAATTAACAGAAATTAGTGCCGCTGGTCAAACATGTATAACATTCTGCGCTGTAGTAAAAAGAAATGGGGAATCTATACAAAGACGAGGTTTGGGTATACTTACACAGCTCTAGTGTGCCCAATCCTCACCGGGTCACGAGTTTATTTTGCCGCTCTGAGTAAAGCAAAGAATAGCAAGTAAAGGCACAACAAGAACAAGGTAGTGGTCCTACATCTCCTATCTCTCGACCTAGATATTAAAATGTCGCACTGGACATCACAGTCACATTCGAAGAATCTTGGCGCTGGGCTGCTGAGCCTTAACAATTGAATTGGTTGTATTTCTAATAGACTACATTACCCCCAAGCTGAACTATTAGGTAAATTTCGTATTTTTTTTTTGTCTGTTGAAAAGAGTTTATATTTTGGACGGGTCAAACTATCGTATATAAATCCGTCCGTGTTATATAAAAACAGAACTAGATAAAAATGTTAAACTGTTGATAGGGAATGTAAGGAATGTGGAATGGAGTACCAGTCGAAAGATACTATCGCCTTAATGAATTAATAAACCGCTGATGTGAATGAAGCCAATTTAAAAGAAAGTTATCATGTCGTACAGCCAATTACTGCTAATTAACAGGGTCAAACAACTGTAACATTTTCTAGAAAATAATATATTTGCAATAATCGCGGCATCGTCTTAAGGTTTTCGCCCATCAGCACCCCACGGCTCCTTTAACAAACGAGTACATACATCGTACATTTTATTAAATCTAAACCTTCCTTACCACAAGACTGCCCGATTACTGATATCTAGAACTATACTTAGATACGAGTAGTAGTAAGGCAATGTACTGAACCTCTCTCCATATAAGGACAAATATTCCCGTAGAATCAATAATATTCCATCTAGATACAGTAGCGCTATTGAACTATACATAGATAGTGATAAGGCAATGCTGCAAACCCCTGACGGCGACGTATCTCTATTCAGATTGGAACCTCTCTCCATATTTGGAAAAAAAACATCTATTCCTGTAGTATAAATAAAATTCCATCTACATATAACAGGAGACAGAACGGCGACCAATAGATGGCAGATTTAACTTAACCTGTATTTGAAGAAAATTAAAGACATATTTTTATAGATAGGAAAAGCTTAAGCTTTAAAATAGTAGCCCCTTCAGGACACTGTCTGATAAAAAAATGGGTATTCTCACCCACGATTTCTGTAGAGGCGAGGGAAGGCAAAATTAAAGAAAACCTCAACGACTTTGCTACACTCGATATCTTTAGAATCAAGAGTTTTGTCTCTTTTTCAAAATGCCTCCACAAATAACCGAACCGAATGGGGTAATACTGTTACGGTTAATTACAAATTATCTCTCCTTAACAGGATTGGCTTCCTGGAAGGTTCATGGTACTATAGTATTATTGCATATGAGGTAAAGGCTCCATTTACAAAGACAATGGATCTATCTTCTGGCTTAAGTGTGTACTTTGATGAACAGAGCAGGAAAAGTTTCCTAACTTAATGTCAACTTTTTTCAAGGAATACGAGTAAGCAATAGGATAGTGAAAACCGCTTCAAAATCCATTCAGTGATTCCCGATATTAACGAGTTTATATAGATACTCGTAGACAGTCAGACCGGTAGATACTTCTTGTGATTACTGCTTTAACAGTATTTGAAGTACGATGCTATTAAAAAGAATTCACAGTCTCAATAAATATTACTAACACTGAATATTTAGATAACAACCAATCACTGGCACCGAACACAAAGCGTATAATAAAGTGACATAGACACTAAATTTAACATTTTGACTGGACCATGTTCTATGACCAGTTAATTTAATATATTTGATATGTTCAGGTCTCAAAAACACTTCAATAATCCGAATAACTTTTGTCTGAAATACTATAATTTTACACTGAATACCACAATGTTAGGAAGAACCCTTCAATAAGGTTTCTTAATCCTGTACTGAATTTAATGCGATGGGCTTAACTCAACACTTTCTAACGAGTTCAAAATTAAAAAAAATGAAGATCGAGATATTTTAGAAATTATTATTATTTTTTTTTGTTGGCAATGTTGAAAGTTTACTTTTTCTTTATCTCACAAAATTTTAATTATCAGAATTTAGCACTTTCCACTAAGCATTTAGAATGAAACAGTGCACTTCCTTGCATTTGATTTATTTTTTTTTAAATCTACCGAGAAACAAATCATCTCATCCACTAATTGCTATTTCGTCTTAATAAACAAAAACAAAAAAATTACTAACACCGGCAGCAATTAAGAACCATTCACATTCATACTTTGAAAACCACAAATTACTAAAAAAAAAAAAAATAACTCCTCACGTTCAGTTACCTTTTTTTTAAATTCTATAAATCCCGCCAAACAATTTCAATTCAAATTTTTTACTTCTGAGTATAAAAATAAATAAAACAGAACAAAAATTCTGTGACACGCGTTTGTTAGAATATTTTTTCCCACTGACAGTGCTGGCTGGTCTCACTCATTATATATCTCAAACTGAGAATGATGATAGCTGGCGTTTTCTCTGGCTACGTCATATTCGTAGAATGAAGCTCTGGACTTTGAAACTTCCCTCTTGCATCAGTTTATCGATTTAAACAGCTCTGACTCAGTCCCGATTGTAGCGTAGAAATCTTTCCGAAGTATGGAAATACATACTTTAAAGTTACATGTCAATGATGATGGTACTCATTGGAAGGCGTAAAATAAAAAGTACCAACATACCTACAAGAATGATTGATAAGGCAAGAGAACATTTTTTGTATAATTCTGAATCGGTGATTTCTCGTTTTTCTACCTTCGCAGAATGAGTAGCGTCACAAATGTATTGGATTGTGTCAATACGAGTATTTTTCGCTACTCTGTCAAACGGAGGTGTACTCGTGTCGTGAGCGAACAATTTTGCTTGTTCAACTGAAGGAGCTTCCTATGATTATAATCTTCATTAAGCTGACAAAATATTAGTCATTTTCACTAAACAATAGGATAATTAAAAAAATTTGTTTGAATTGGAATGATTCGACTTTTAACTTTGGTGTGATGTGTGCAATGTACATATGTACATAGTAGTACTCGTATCTATTTGTTCATTTTAGGAAATACCTACATAGGTATGTATATATTATATGTGCCGGTGTGCTATGCTTCATACTTGTACTTCTAGAAATCCATTGTTTGAAAGTTAATTCAGAAGAAGTATTTTCTGCTGATCAACATCAATCGATAGGAAATCTTACTAACTTCCTTAACTACGAGTACCTAGGTACATAAGTAGATACATGGGTGAGCTAGCCATTATAAGTTGAGTACACTATACAAAAAATGTGATGCGAATTAAATTTTGAAGAGAACATTAAATTAGACCAGTCTGTGGTGGACTTTTTCATATGTAGGTCATGGAAGACGTGACTATCATGAGTCTTCAAAATTCTTTAAGACAGATGAAGATGTTTTTTTTTTACATTTTACTCTTTCCAGAAACATTTGGAGTAGTCAGTATACCCGTGTAGCTACAACAACGAACTACTTTTAGTGTTACCACGTATCTCCTTACATGCTGGTAGAAAGAAGAAAGGCTTAAACAATTGAAATGCTACAAAAAAGAAAGATAAAAAAGGTAAGTAGGTAGGTAGAAAGGTTTACCAAAGCAACGTCACTCGAAAGTCAGTTACATCTCACTTGATTTGCTTGTTAAGATGTGCTGTTTGGCAGTATATTGAGAAATATGCTAGTATAAATCAGAGACCCTTACATCCAATCTGTCCAATCGTTGTTTGTTGGATTTCTTTTCGTCTCTTTCCTTTTTTAGCGGTTAGGCCCCGGCTAGTTCTTGAACATACAACTACTTGCAGGGAGCAAAGACAATATCTAATGCGATTCCTCGAGATCGCCATTAGGTCTTCAAAGTGTCTAGTGCAGTAGGATAGAGGATATAGATCACAACGCCGAAATCGCACAATATCACAATGACCAAAAATTGACCGTCGAAATTATTGTTGACAATATTCAGAACGTTTGAGATAATATGAATAGTTATCACACCACTTCGCTACTCTTTTCATCTTATCTGCACAAGTCTCGCCAATATTTTTGGGCGATAATTCATTGCATTTGCATGTTGTGGTGATATTTAATGTTACGAGTTTTTGGACCATGTCACAATATTTGGCCGTTATGCGATTTTGTGATTTGGGTGATCTGCTATGGTGGAATAAATACCCTACGCTGGGTAGTGCACGGTGTCGACAGGCACTGATAGCCATAATCCAATCGATATCCGCTATAGTTTAAATTAAAAGTTCGTTTGTCTTGAGCTTGTAATAGGTGGGTGTATTCTTTTAGATGGGCTTCAGTTATTTAGTCCACTCTACCTAAGGCTTAACATCGATTCCAGCGAAATGCGTACTTGGAATCTTCCGTAGTAATCCCTATCTTTCTAGATTATCGCCTTGCTCGTTCCCTTCTATGATCTGAAACTGAGGCAAAGTGACCTTAAGCCTATCACCTAAGCTAGAAATGATGTGGTAACTAAATCTGTGACTCTGCAGTTGGATAAAACTTTCAGATCCCGGTAGGCGGTAGGAATCTTTTTTTCACTTTAGAGATGATTAAGTGAGTTGTAGACGTTAACGGTGATGGTAAGGCTTACCAGTTCGGTTCCCGGATTCTTTGAATCTCAAAGAGCTTTGCGATATACTTAGAGCTTTTGTGGAAAATGATTGCAGGCTAGCTATGGTGCTAAGATAATATTATAAAAAATTGCATCCCTTACTGAAAGTCAACTTTTATGGAAGGCTCAATTTCTCGCCAAAAACGTTATATAACAGGTGCAGGGAGTTACACATGATTTGTTTACCCGATCTTTGAAGTGTAGAGAAAAAACTGTTATCCGTTCGACTGAAAAAGGGTGAAGCTGTGTATTTTGGTTTCGATTTTCAGTTTTGCCTGAGTCCATGTCCATTTGTCAAGTTTATTTGCAGCATCTTTTATGATTTTACTGATCACAAAGCATTTATAACATCAAAATTACCATCAAAATATCATCGGCCTTGGCTCTATCTAAGCTAAGTGTCACTAAAATGTCCCTTATTAGCATTAGAAGAGATAACATCAACCTAAGTTGGCTAAATAGCTGTTTTCTGAGGTTGCTTGTATAGTTTTTTTTTTTGCATGGAGATTATACATAAGATTAAGAAATAATGAAACAGAATAATTCATGTCGTTCTTGGTATCTCATGCCCGACTTTATTTGGTCAGCGTATAAGAAGAACCATGTTAACATGTCACACAAGGGCAGATGTGACATTTTCACCTTTGAAGGGTATATTGCTCAAAATCGGCCCTTTTCCATTCTAGTCAATCAAGTTCGCCTTTGCTATTTCGCAAAAAGAGTTCAATATCTATCTTAGTTTGATGCTATGTAATCGTAAGGGGAACTGTTGTTATTATTATCCGAAAGATCATACATATATACTCATGAGGTTATTATATAGCAATCAGCATTACTATCCCAGTTTGGTCTGCTACACTAGAGATAGGTCCTTATCACCGGAACACTTCAGGGGAAATTATTAATGATTTTGCCCAAAAAAAAATTCATAGTAACGAAATTATTTGGGGGATTTTTGTTTTTGTTGGCGATTGCGCACGAAAAAACGTCAACTTCTCCAAAATAAAAAGAAAGAGCATGCCAAGCCCGTGACTAAGTCAATAGATGTAGGTGCTATTGCGGAAATGTTCTTCGAAAGTTTTACCAGAGCAACGTTAAAAGAGCCCTATCTGTTAAAGTCAAAGCTCATGGTGACACGCAGAAGACAAAAACACTTCTCTTAACCGATATGTCAACCAAAACCACACTATCAAGCAGAGTGCTCCATTCAGCCAAAATAATGTCAACCGGTAGCAATCCGAACTGAAAGCTAGCAAGGCAGCTGAAGCAGACTGCCAGTGGAATACATTAACTCCTCTGTTAAATATATGTAGATGAATGAAAGTATGCCCGATGAATGGCATCTCAGTATTGTTTGCCTGTCTCTCAAAAAGATTTTGCCTGTCATATAATATGAACGTCTGAAACCTTTCGTTAACAACCAGGTTCCGCATCAGTGTGATTTTAGACCAGAAAATTCACCGTAGATAAAATATTCAAATTGCGGCAGAACTTGATAAAACCGAAGAGTTCCAAAATGATACTTTTTAATGTAACGTATAACAGTGTTATAGAAGTCGGTCAAAATAGCATCGAAAATTTCAATATCAGAGAAGGCCAAAATGATGACAAGGAATGATTAGAATCATCCAACTAATTCTGGAAACTATTCGAAGCTTAAAATTGAAGGAAATTCCTGTCATCGTCATCGGAAAAACAAAATAAAAGACAACGATTTGATTGCACTTTCTTGACCTAAACATGTGTATGTACATACATATGTACATATGTACATATATCAGACTTATAATCACAAATGGGGCTCTAAAAAATACATCATCCCACTAACGGTAGGTCTTTATCAGGTCCTTATCAGCAGAATACTAAATGCGAGGAATTTGTGTTAACTATTTTCGGGCATGTTGTCTGGGAAATTTTATTAGTGATTGCGAGCATCGACTTCTCCGACAAAAAGACAAAAAAAAAACTCAAACGCGAATTTATTTTAACTGTGTCCTAATTTCAATTTTTCGTTAATCTGGAGAAAACATTAAATCTATGGTTGTCTTTTAAAAATTGTGGTAAAAATAAATACTCTTTGTTCCATTAGTTCTCAGACTACTCACTCGGGGACCACTGAAGTACTCGTACTCGTACAAGTACTTGTACTCGTACTTTGCTCCTTTAACATTTTTCAATGTTTATTTTAGCATTTTCTAGCATCTTTTGCTTTTCAATAAATTTCAACTATAAGCGCAGATACTTATGAAACTGATGTACGAGTACCATCGATTTACAAATCGCAATTTCATTATTTGCTTCCTCGTTAATCCGAAAAATAATTGACAGTTACTCGTATGATAGTTTTTGAAAGGGTGAAATCAAGGCAAACTCTTTTGTTCTATGTCTGCGGGATATGTAGATAGTATCGTCTAAAAATTGTCAAAATTGGATTGAGTGTGGGGTCAAGTTTTCCGATTTTGATGCAATTTGGCATGTTAGACAGGACTGACACATTAGTAGTTGCAATTGAAGATTGTCAAAATAGGATGGAATGAGGTACCAAAATTATTTGAATCATCTTTCTCACACGTCTGACAAAAGATTTTGATAAGGTTTGGGTTTTGGTTAAGTCTGAAGTTTCTGTTATAAGTTTTTTTATAATAACCTTATATTCAACTGAATCGATTTTAATGAAATTTGTCCAGGAAGTTTTGCCCCCCTGAAAATATACCATCATTATGAAGTAAGGAGTTTTAAAAATGTTCCAATCATCATTCTTATCAATCTTAGCCTGTAGCAGCTTAACAGAGTGGGTTCTGTGTTAAACCAAATATGGTGGGGTGATTTTTAACCAAACGTTTTTTTGAAAAACTACTTGCACAAAAGCCTTTTTAGCCTTCTTATGATTTTACATACTCTAATTTTTTTTCGCGCTAATACTTTCGGAGATAAAGGAATCTTGTTCACCTGTCTTGGCCAAACGGTTCAAAAATTACAAGCGTGTGACAGATACACGGACACCGTGTTGAATTCATTAGTGTCTCGTTTTTCCAACGAATAAATATTTATTTATTTACTTCGGAAAGACCTACTGTGCCAACCCATAGAGTTCTAGAGAAAATTGTTTCGTCCGAGACTGTGAGGGGGGTTATTAACTTTCAGTCAGCATTCTGTGAAAATGTGAAGAGAAGTTTCTTCACTCTCTAGCCATAAGGTCCAATAATAAATTATGTCTGTGGAGGTATCTTTTCAATAGGCAGTAGCCACTAATGACACTGGTTAGAGTACTAAGGTGGTTCCTATTTAGATTTATTGTGAGATAGCACATGGACAAAGTCCAGATTCTAGAGAACAAATACATTGTATTTGAACAGGGTCTGCTTCATCGTGATTTTTTTTTTAATCCCTTGCTTACTCCACAGAATGGTTCTAGTATCTTGGCTAGTGAGTCGGCCACTTCTTTGTCAATATTACTTTTGTGTGCAGGAATGTAGTATGATCATGTTATTCTTTGATTTTGACTGTCTTTAGAACTATCTTCGATTTAATCGTGGCTGAGACTTGCCCCTTTAAATAGTTTTGTCCCGCATGTTAAATTGCAAGTTTATGCTTACGCACTTATTGATGGGAAATATTTCTGCTTCAGAAATAGTTGAGGACCTAGGCTAACTGAGAGATTATCGCCAGACGACTCGCCGAATATTCCGGACCCAAATCCACTTTCTCATGGACTGGGTTTGCACTTTTTCCAATTGTCTTTTGAGAGGGTGTTTTCTAAGTAATTCCGCTTGAAGCAGTAGTCAAGCAGCGTGTCGTCGAATGATGAGTTAAGCAGACTGAGATGAACATCATGGAGATATCGGGAGAGCGATGTTCTTAGGTGGGAAGGTCTACGCAAGCTAAGCCTCGTTTTCATTCCTATGTGAACTTATACTGGTGATAAGCCCAGAATAATGTTGAGAGATGCAGTAGTGATGGATCACAGATAGCTCGTCATACAGATTTCAGCTCGATTGCCTCTTTCGATTGTTGAGGGTGGCCATGGTGTAGTGGTAACATCATTGCTTGTCCCGCTGTAGGTTCACGGTTCGAATCCTGATGTCAAGAATCATCTATTTATTTCGCATAAAATAATATAAAAAAAGTCGATCAATTGCGAAAGCTTATGTCAACTCTACTGCGAAGGCATAACACTGGCAGTAAGGTGGTCATATGGCTTAAATGTAACTTGATCATGATGATGACATCAGGAGGATGGAAAAAAATACTTTGAATCATAAGCAAAGATAATAATAATAACCTCTAGTTGCCTCCCTCTGTAACGAGGGATCAAGTGAGGGGCGAAAGAAGAACTCACGAGTTGTAAGCCCCGATATTTCAGCATCGTCAATGCTGGTGTGTGTCACTCTTCAATTATCCATATCCAGATCTCCTTCTTGTTGATGGAAGCTTCAATTTTGGTTACTAAGCCACTGATTGCTGACTCAGTAGATTTACCCGGTTAATAAAAGTGTTGAGAAATATTTTCCTTTTACATGCATGTCAACTGTATTTTCCATGCATTTCAGAACCAATGAGATAAGGCTGATGGGACCGAAAGTTTTTAGACCTCAGTCCGAAGCTCTGCCAGCCTTGGGAAAATATTTGACAGTTACCTTGCTTCACGTAGCTGGTAAGTGTGCAAATGCTAAGCTTCAGCTGAACACCTTGGATAGTGTGGGAGCTATGATATGAGCCCCCTATTGAAGTAATACCGGGAGTATACCTGCACGTTTTCGTCAGGAGACTTGAAGGGTTTTATGAAAAATTACAAGTTTTGCAATCTCCCCTGGACGGTATATCAGACTAGTTTCGTTAGGGTGATAAACTATTTGAGTGAAGAGCAGCTACGATTGACCTGGGAAGTGAGTGTTAAGAAAGGGTTCAAGAGTCTCTTTTTTGGTTTCAAACTCACTTCTGTCCTCTTCTGTGAATAAGCCCAAAGAGGTCCCAGAAGCCAGAACTTTCTGAAGACGGCATCCTGAGGTGGCGTCAGAAAGGTGATGGTTGGTTTGAAAAGTTCAAGCCCGAGCTCAAATAAAGCATTTATAGGGATCAGTTTGTTGAGGTCTTCGGAATGTCTGCCATATACACAATGGCCTTGTCTACAATTTATCTATGCATTATATCGGCCACGTTCACTTTTATGAGGCGTTAAAAACATCACCGGAATGGTTTAAGACAAACCGACGCACTATCAAGTGAATTGTTTCACATTGTTTTCGAAATATTTTCGTATGTGAATTTCCGATACAGAAACAAAAGTGCATTAGCCGACCACATTGAGATAATTGCAAAAATTTTCAAAATTTTATTTCAGACGATTGTCATGAGTATCGAAGTGGAATATGGTATCATCAACAATTGACTCGTGATTCGCTGTCATTTTCATTAGAAATAACATAAATTCAAGACTTGTACTAATTTCAGTGGATACTTGTTCTACAGAGTTCGTATTCGTTGAGATCATAATTTGGGAATGATAAATGTAGCCAGTCATAGAATCCATTAAATCATCAGAGACGTACATCATCTAGCACCAAAATTGGCAATATGTGGTGATCTGAATAGCATCATTCATCAAAAAGTAGCCAACTCATTGAATCAGTGAAAGCCTTTAATCCATCACTTACCAATTCTACTCACTTGATGTTATTTTCAATTGGAAACAAATCTGTAGAAATTTTATAGCCAGATATTCCTCTTTGATATCATGACCTCATTTTTGGCACTTTGAATTAATCTTTTAAATGCCGTTTCGATCTGTGTTGTATTTATGGATTTTCGCAGAACAGATCTGAATGGTCTTTTCTATAAAATCTGCAGTTTATTTTAGGATCGAACGTTTATTTCGCAGGATGTAAATCGATAAATAAAATTGGCAGATCCGTCCGTTTCAAAAATGATCAGACAGCTCTTTAGGGTTATTAACCTTTAATAATTTCCAAGGTGCTCTCGTTTTATCTGGGGCCATATACCTACCATTGAAGCTATATTGTCGATCAATTCTAAATGCTTTAGCGCTCCTTTTTCTAAAGATTTTGGAAAAAAAAAAACTCATCCATGTACAATATATAATTAATTCACTCAAAGAAACACAGTACACGCTCGCTAATCCGAACTGGTCGCACAAAAGAAAGTAATCAAAACCTTTTTTTTTATAAATCGAAATTTATACCCCATACATATATTAATTTTGATACATTGATCAAATCAAATTGATTTAATGCATTAGAAAAATATGTAGACGTTGGCTTTCCCTACTGATACATTGCGTAGAGCAACCCCTACATTTTTGGGTCATTTTCCCGAAATGCAAGAGTTTTCTTGTGCGAAGTTCTTTACAGTGATATGTTCAAGGTTATTTTAAAGATATTATCAGCATGTGAGAACCAGGATTCAAAATTTGCCTGTCACGTCCACTTCTTTTTTTAAGAAGATGAACTACCAAAAGTTTTTTTTTTTTTTTTTTTAAATCATGGCATCGAAGTATGATAGATATCAATGTACGAGTATATTTGTATGTCTAATTCAATCAAACATTTCACATCGCCCCGCCTACTTTTTTAGGGCGCAGTAGAAATATTAGACATATGGTATCCGCTTTAGATGGATAGTATGTAGGTTATGTTAGGTTAGGGTGGCTGTCTGCACCTGTGTACAGACACACTTATCCCAAAGTAGGTCCATTGTGATACCACGGAATCTATTGCTATTCTAACTATCAAAGAGCTCAATGAACCAGAAGAAGAGGATGTTTTTGACGTCAACATTTTCTATATCGGCGAGGCCGTCAAAAAGAAAAGCCCCGAGATGTAGCAGACTTTTATTTGGACAGGGCTGGAGAGTTACAAAGGAAATAGAGGATCGTTTCTTCATGCTCTTCATCCCTGTAGCTCTTGCATGAGTTGTTCGAAAAGAGGTCTAGTCTATGAGTATGTAGACCTATAGCACAATATCCTGTGAGGACACTGATGATGGTGCTGATCTGTGATCATTTAGAGAAACGAATTTATTAGAGCGTTTTTGATCTAGCTTAAGCCAGATGTGCTTATATCCTGAACAGATATTTAGTTTTCAACCAGGATAGGACTGCCTTAATCCCCATTATTTCCACCTAAAATACACCACAGTGACCTGGGAGGCAAAAGGAGATGCACAAATTGAACTTTTCGTAGGAAACACTTCCACCCACTCTATAACTTGTTTTTCAACCATCTGCGTAGAAATGAACTGACTCACCATCGTTAACGGCCACATTTTTCCACTCCATATGGGTGAGAATTGATGCCCGGAAGGTACGATCAAATCTCAGTTTCGGTGGGGTATAGTCAGTGTTGTCGGTGTTTTGTAGTTCAAGGATCGAGGAATGGCAGGTAGGAAGTTGGATCATATTGAGGAGGCCTTTAGACGGATGACTGTACTGGCGGCCATCTGTTTGCCCAAACTGCTTAGAGGCAACAGATAAACCAGTACAGTGGTTCTAAGTGCACCGCTCATGCACATGCATGTGGCTCTTTACACTTTCCCTAAGACACATGGATGGTAACTTGTCTGAGTGCAAACGTGATGCTAATGGATTCAGGACGGTTGTCACACGTTTATAATTTTTAAATCTTTACGTTGAAATTTTGAACGTAAGTCTTTTGTAATAGTATCATTCAAGAAGGCGCCTAGCAGATACATATATATTTCTACCACAATATGCGATAAGAAATCTATCTTGTTTCAACTTCAGTCATTTCAAAACTTTTAATACAAGTCACGCGTACATTTTATCTATATTAACTTCTTTTTTTTTTGCTATAAGAATGCGCCATTCAAGGCCGCTGGAGAGGGATGAGTCAGAGGTGGATCTGGTAAATGATAATTTCAATATCAATTTTAGTATTTCTCAGGATGCTATTTTTGCAAATTTGTCTCAACTATTTATATGATTCAAGTTTAAATAAAGAACATTGTTTGAATTGCACTCCTCCAAACAACGAAACCTACATATGTACATATGTATGTATGTATGCCATAAACATTTTGTTTACTGGAGTTATCTTTAACCTTGACGCCTTGGTTTTGGACTATTATTTTGCATGATGGATGGACGGGCGCTTGAGCAACATATTTATTAGTTATAGAGCCCTAAAAAATGTCCCACTGCCTGTTGTATATCAAATATGACAAAGTTTGTTTAACAAATATGTCCAAATATTTATTCATTTCATCTACATCTCATGACGGCCAAAATAAAACGACGCCGGCTTTGGATCTATAACTTGGGCGTAACGCTTCCAAAAACCGTATGGAGATAATAATTTAAAAGTCAGTAATAGACGGACTCTGCGAGTAGTAGCAACACATATGTACTTAGTTCCCAAAGTTGATTTTTGCTGACTGACTGTTAACGAAACAAGTGATAAAGTCTGATGGTATTGCAGTCTAAGATAAGCCTCATATACTCGGACATCTCCAGTGGACCTGAAATCATCCTGGACATGATGAGCAGCTGAACATGTTCGCCGATTTTCACACACGTACGAGTAAAATATTTAAAATAAAATTAATATGGCAGGCATGCCCACCATACCGCCATCGGCCACACAGAATCGAACATGCTCAGATTTCCTTACCCTGAATTTCGGAACAAATAGCCAAATTGATATGGGGTGGTGATTTTTAACGCCACGTCTTCCAATTTTTTTCAAAGACCTATTGTGCCAGGATATCTTTTTATATATTTAACTTTCTCATGATTTTAAATACTCTCATTGGTTGCCTTGTGAAACCCATTGGTCGAATCTTTAGAACTGAATATCTTTTTCCTACATCTGGCATGGCAGCAGTCATCTCCAAAAAAGTTTCAAATCAAAATAAAACTTCTCCTTCTTCTTGATGCAGACGAACTTCATCATCAAAATACTTATTCCTTGTTTTTGAAATAATTTTTGTTCTTTGAAATTTTCTTTTTATTTTCTTTTTGTTATTTGTTTTATTTTTCTGTGTGAGAACAAATCTATAAGTCTGATTGAGCTAGCAATGTTGAAAGCAAAAAAAAAAAAAAATTGTTGAAATTAGTTCTGTTAGCATTCTTCTAGCTCCGAAAAACAAAAAAAAAAACACTGCAAACTTTTATCAGATAAAACTTTTCAACAGTGAAATGCCAATCAATTGGTTATTTAGAAGAAAAGGCAAAAAGATACGAGTATCTACTAGACATCTCTTTTAAAGGTATAACAAGTTTAACACCATTTTAACTACGAATTCTCATTTTAATCTATCGATTTATATCTTTTCATTCTAGTCTTTCTTAATAAATCATTACTTCCGCGCGGGTGGAGGAGTACAAGGTCAAAGGATAAACGGCAGAGAATAATTTGTGGTCGTGTTTCAGTGTTTGAAGTGGGGGAGCTTGTTATATCTTGGGAAACGCACCAACTGTTTACTTACTCGATATTAAGTTCTGCATCACTTTATTGATGTCCTGGGATAACTTTCAGTAGAGAGGGAGCCGTATATTTAGTTATTCTTCAATTTTGTCGATTGCTGATTGACTGATCTGTGCGATGAGTGTTTAGTGCCTTTCAATTGACTTTTAAGCTAGTCATAAGCACTTCAGAGTATAATGAAGCTAGGGTGCATACCTTACATAATCAAATAAAGTATTTGTCACATAAAATCCCACCTGATGGTCATAACAAATTAACCTTAAATATAGAAGTAAATGTTTCTACTTATAGAATTTATACTTATAGCTACGAGTATGTAGATTTAAGAGACTTGTGTTTGGTTGCAAGGGCTAAGAATGAAGAATATTTAAAGTATGTGAAGTCGGCAGGATTAGATATTACTGACATAATAAGTTAGAATTAAGTAAAAAGATTGGAACGAGACTTGAATGTGGATACACCTTCCAACAACTCATCAATTTTAGACAATAGTTGACAATGTGATTAGGGAAGGGCTTAAAGCTATTATTATACAAATATCGTAGAAAGGCTTACTCGAATTTATAACAGCAGGAACTAACAAGAAATTTTCGGAATAGAGTCTCAGTGGGCGTTGCAAATAGTCAAACGGCAACCCACTTAAAGAGAATTAGCCAAATAACTTATAGACATCCAGCGCATTTAGATTTTTTTGCTAAAAAGGAAACCATATCCCGGAACACTTAGACTCAATTTGCTGCTATTTGTTACTGTTTTAGAGTTAATGGTAATTTACTTTAGAACTTCTGGTGATTTGGTTTCACTATGTGCGTTTTGAAATGTATGTGCAATACCTTACCTACTATAGTTAAACTACGAAACTAAATACTCAAAAGCTTAACATTCTCGGTTAGTACTTCAAAGAATGGATTACTATCCAGTGCATGGCATTGGGAGGCTGTATCCAGATCAAATAGCGGTATAATGGGGAATCAGTGATTAAATAAAGCACGTACGTACAAAATACTGCTTTAAGCCGGACAAGTACCTATTTCCTCTGCCACTGTGATATACGAATGGTAGAGACCTACGGTATTGTGCTGTTTCAGGAGAGGACTTAAACCTCAAAAAATCCAATGGTTGCCGCTATTTCCGAAAAACATCTGTCATCTGTCATTCTTAAATATTTTTTAGATGTGAAAAACAGTGCAATGAAGGGAGGGGGAATTCAGCTGCCTAAGCCTAGTTGAAGTTGAATAAATCGGACATGTAAAGTGCCGAAAAAGACTTCACATTCGTAACAATTTAAGAGTTATAGCGTGATAAGCTGTGGAACTTCACAATGGTACCCCTCCTCTGTCATACGATTTTTTTTTCAATTTTCACCCTGAGTATACGCGTACTATCGAAATAAATCACGAGAACATATAAGTAGGTACAATTGCTATTCGATTTGAATGCAATGTTTTTCACTTTTTTGAAGAAAATTTCATTCATAACCTGGGAAACGTACAATGAAGAACACAAGTTCTCGATAGTAGCAATCTGCTGACCTAATGTAGACCTCTATAGAGTGTTTCCTAAGGTACAACAATTTTTCAGAAATTCAAATTTCCTTTATTCACAGTTGTCGCCGAAATTTCTGCCGACGAGTTTCTTTCGACGAAATTACCTTCTTCCAAGTAAAGTACCATTCATTTTCAGGCTAGATTTCACCTTTGAGTATTTCTTCACAGACACTAGATAAAAAGTGTAAAGAAAATCCGTCCAGACTTTTATGCTGCAGCCCAATGTACAGACAGAATTGCGAGACCCACTTTTTTGAGATTCTCTATTATATGTATGTCAAGATCAGTTAAAATTTCGAGATTCAACATTTTCACGAAAGACAATAAAAATAAGAAACAGATATACACTGTAAATTCGTATTTATTAAAACTTTAAAAATTACTCAACACTGACAAAGTTTAATTCTTCGAAAGTCCGATAAGAAGAAGAATGTCACTTCTCAACCAGATATTTAAAGAATGTCGAACGGATAACATATTAGATATGACAAATTGATTTAGTTATGATGACGCGGGAGGACGAATATCTTACATGACTTACTTATTTACATAATGACGGCAAGCACATGCAAGCCAGATATGTACACACCCTAGCTCATACATATGAGATTATTATATTATAAAAATAACACGAATTTAAGCGGAAGACTAAGTCAAAATCTTATCTTTAGAATTCAAAATTCCAAGAAAAATTCATTGTGTGCTGCTGACTTGTCATGAACGAAGATTGTTGGTTTTATCTTTTCAATGAGTAATCAATATTTTCCCAGTTGCCTCATAGATATGGGGTCTCCTTGCGGCACCCACACCCTTCTCAACAATGAAGTTTTGTATGCAGAAAGGAAATGAGCACTGAATGCTGTGGCGGCTGCATCAATACAGAAAACACACTCATAATATCTACACAATGCATTCTTTTTATATTTTGTGTAAAGCATGTATCTTGCATGCTTGCGTATGGTCAAACTCATTAAGCTACATCGCAAAAGTGCAGGTCTTTGTTGCAAGCATACGAGTATAGTGCTTCCAGCTTGGAAAGATCTTGTACGAGTATGCCACATGAGTGCATTTAGCGAAATCATAATTAATTTCGTTCCTTTCATGCTGAATTTTTTACGTTTATGGGTACCGAAGGGGACTAATAGACACCGGTTGCTATTAGGTACATACAAATGCTTTACAATTAAAAAAATAAATGTTATTACCTTCCAACAATTAAAATTAACCGAGCGCATAATAGAATCTTAAGGTGTGGATAACTGGATTGTTTGTTTAAGTGTTTCTTAATTGGAGTTGTATATTTGTCATTAAAATGTTATTGTAAAATAAACACAATTGTGTTTGTTGATTGACTTTAATACACAGCGACGTAGGAAATATAATAGCAAAAAACAATCATTTGTTATCGGTATCCAGTCACTAATTGCAGTTAGGAAACTTCTAGAATATTTTTAAAATTAATTGTATATGACGAATTAAATAAATAATTGTAACCAAGTCGGCTTTGGAACGAATAGTTAAAAATATTTGAATTCTCTCTGCCGCGACAGCGATGACTGCCCTTTAGAGCAGTCACCACCAAAGTGGATACATGGATTTAGGTATTCATGTGAAGGTGGTGTGTCAAAAATCGGTAACAATTCACAGTGTTGAATATCACATCGTTTTATCACATTGGGTTCATTGTAACTATTACATGTTGGCACTATAAAATAATGACGCCCTTATATGGGCCTCAACGTCAAAACAGTGGCAAGAAACTGTCAAAATATACTATCATATTTGAATGAGGTCTATGCCGCCGGAAAGGAGATCAATAGATACGAATTATCTGTTTCCCCCCGGTCATAGATAGGGTGCCCATATTTCCAAAACCGAAATTTCGGACAAAAAAAAAAGGTTGATGATCTATTCCCAATGGTATGGGGATTTGAATACTGGGTTCTGATTTGAATAATCGGCTACCTAGGGCTTTGTTGTCCATTCGCTCCATAATGCCTGAGTCAACTTAGTTTAATCGAATTAATATCTGATTCCTTGCTTCATACGGCACTGTGTACCGCTTTAACAAAACAAACAAAATCATTGATCTAAACCCAACGAATTAATCTGATCCTTCGCGGTCAAAGTTTAAAACCGATTTGCTTTACAAACCGATATTTACATTTACATTTACTTCATATTAAGTGAACTTCCTAACTACTGCTACTGCCGACACAGTGGCGGACGGGAAGTTCAAAGCTGATTTACACGACTTTCTCACTCCAGCAATGAAGTATATTCTGAGTGTTTCCGATAGCAAAACTATTAAGATCGATTAAATTGAGAGCAAGTATATATTTGTGTATGAAAATTGTTGGTTCCGAATTTTTTCATAACTCTTTACGTTACGATGTATCTTTAAATAAAGTGCACAGCGAAATATATATACTTACATTTTTTTAAGAATCTGAAATCGTATGAACGGTTTTCGAGATTTTTATTCATTTTTCAAAAATTGGCTCTCCGTAAACTAACCTTAAGGCTATTAAGTGGTGTCTACGGTGAGTTTCGAAATACAAATCGCCATTTTAAACTTAAAGATGGCTGCGGTATTTTTCAAGCAGAGGTTATCGCAATAAAGACAGCCGTGAAAATGATTATAGAAGCAAAATAATCGGTGTCTACGTTGGTAGTCAAGCAGCCAATCAACTTCGTTAAGATCCAGGCTCGTAAAACTTTGTAAAATAAAATTGAATGCGATATCAGCAATCAACACGGTGACCCTATGCTGGATGCCAAATGAAAAGACGGACGAACTAGCCAGAAACGGTTCCGGCAAACATTTTTTCAAAGGGTCTGATGGAGGCTACCACACCGCTTAGCACACTATACAGAGAAATAGACAGTGTCAATTACATGTGCTACAGCAGATCCATATGGCCAGTATAGTATACATTAGTCGTAATGAAATTCGAACAATCTCTGGTATTCTTACTGGACACTGCTCGCTAGGTAACCATGCAGCATAGCTTCGACTATTGTCGAAGCTGTAGGGACGAAGAAAAAATAGAGTCTATTCGGCATCTACTGTGTGACTGTCCGGCACTAGCCTTCAGGAGCAGCACAGCTCTTGGTAGCAACTTCTTCTCAGGACTAGAGGACCTACGAGATATCATGCTTTTAAACTTCTGATATTCATTGGTTTATCTGAGTGATTTGAACTAGTGGCTTATTTAAAATGTTAGGTTTCCAGAGTTTTTCAACAAATTGGACACAATGAACTCTATGTGGTCTAAGTGAGCGGTCAAACGGGTGCCTAACCTAACCTTAATTTTGAGTTTAAAATAAAAATTCTGTTTATTCCTCAGGGTACGACACCCTTATGTAAAGTTTGAAGTAAATACATCCAGCCCTTTAAACAGTCTTCAGGATTTCCTTACAATTTTGTATTAAATAGTTTTCGAAAATTCGCAATTTAAGCAATCGTAAATAATTTTGCACAAATGGCAAAATCACTGGGTATAGAAACTTGAAATTTTGCATTACTCGTACTTTTAGGCTCTAGGCGATGGGGTTTTGTGAAATTCTTTGTATATTAGCCTAACTTACAAATCGGTCTATGGAGAATAAGTATAGCTACTCGTACATTGTGTTTACTTGTGTGCAATAAATAAAGCCTCTGCAATCATCCAAAGGGGATAAATCAATTTCTACGAGACGAAAGACTCTGAACGGTAAATGAAAATGAGAAATAGTAACACAGTGTCTACTGCTTTCCAAACGGAGACTTATGCAAACGTATAGGTATGAATTATGTTGTAAGGAAAATGTTGAAGCATTGGAGTATTTGCGTCTGTAGTGACAGTCAGGCTGCGCCTAAGGCCTTGCTCAACCCTTTAACCACTTCCAAGGTAGTTCTAGAATGCAAGAACTCTCTGAATTCGGTCGCAAGGCTGAACTCTGAAAATCTGCATCCTAGGCTACACTGGAATGATGGGGAATAAGATCTCCGAAGAGATTGTAAGGCAAAGCTTAGAGGAGATCTTCTCAGGACCCGAACTGCGTTGGATCTTCCTACGTCCTCCGTCAAGGCCTCCACTGACGATTGGGTTTCTTATGAATGCTCCCGGAAGTCTGTAACCAATCCCCAGAAAATACTGCAGGCAACATATCGGCGTTCGACTTTTGCTAAACACCTCAGTGTGGTACAATATCTTTTAAGATAGTGCAAGCTTCAGTATTACAATACTATTGATCTACATGTGCATTAAGTGACTAAGTGATAAAAGACTACACCTACACTTCAAGTTAAAGGAGGAACAATGTATATGCAAAAACTAAGTTAAGACAAATTTGTTTACGTATATGCAATTGCCTATTTTTAATATAAGACTTAAATAAAACTAATCATCATCATCCAAGTGCTTCGAGGTAAGTCTCAACTTAAACTGAGTTGTACAAGTAATCAGTTTTATAGCTTGGGGAAGGGAATTCCACGGCCGAATCGCATATTGGTGCTCTGATACCAAATATGAGTAGCGCACTGGGATGAGATCACATGTTGTAGTAGAGCGCGCAAAACTAATCCAATGTTAGAGTTTTAAGTTTAAAAATGTTTTCGACAGTGAGACCTTGTATCGATTTAGAAGAGGAGGAAATGTATTATTCTTCTATCTTCTTAGTTCATAGATATAACGTGCTATTTGCAATTGCAAAATAATTCACAACCATACAGTAAAATTGGAATAAGAAGCGTTTTGGCGAGTATGACCCTTGTCTTTGAGTAGCCCATAGCACTCCATATACTTTGCCTATGGTTAACCTTATGTGGTTATTCCAGGTAAGTGTTTCGTTTAAGTTATACCGAGATTTCTTGCTGAATCAACAAACTCAGTGGGTACATCATTGAGCTGTGTTTTTGAAAAATACAATGTAATGATAGGGTTTCTGGAGATAACCAAACATTTCGATTTCGTGGGGTTTATGCAAAGATCGTGATTTCATTTATTTCACATACTCCATATTCAATAACACCCAATGGGCAACTACTATCTAACTGAACATCTTCAGCATAGATATGAATAGATGAATTTAGTGGATATACAATGAGGAAAATAATGGACCCAAAATAGAGCCCTGAGGAACATCTCTATTCAATGGAAGAAATGTAGACACCGATTTATTTGCAATATTTGCTGAAATATATGATTTAAATATGAGAAAACTAAATTCATAGAAGATGACGAGAACTTGAATTGGTTCCTAAGTTTACGGCATAGAGTATTGTAGTTGACCGTATCAAATGCTTTAGAATAATCAAAAAGAGTGAGAAACATAAAAGTCACTTTGTCTTCGTCTACAGCTTGCCTGATTTCTTTTACAACATTTATTAAAGCACTTACGCAGCCATATTTAGGACGAAAGCCGGGCAGGTTTGGGAATAACATACAACCTTAGCCATAAATGCAAACCATCCCCTAGTTCTGCTTGTCCTTTTGGTCTCTCAAGGCATGTCCCAGCAAAAACTTCAAAAAATATTAAGCATTCGCGTGCAGCCGTTCAATATGCCTTGAGGTTATACAGGGAAACTGGAGAGTACATTTGTAAGCCATGGCCAGGCAGATAAAGAAAGTCTTCGGCGCTTGAAGATCGGATTCTTGCCCGTGAGTCTTTAAAAAATTGTCAAATACCTCTTCTAAACTAGCTTCGCTTCAGGAATGCCAAGATGTTACACTATCTGCGAGAATGGTTGGAAGAATGCGGCCAAAATACTACGCTATCTGCGAGAACGGTTAGAAGAAGACTAACAAAAAGCCGATCTTAGAGGTTGCAAGGCCAGAAAAAAACCCTGACTTTCTGAGGAGACCAAGGCGGGACATCTTGAGTGGGCCGAATTGCAAAAGGTTTGGAGCCATGAAGATGGGAGCAATGTCGTGTGGTCAGACGGGGCAAATTTTGAGGTAAGTAAATTGCATACTTCTAAACACAAAATCAAAAGGAGATTTAAAGCATAGGACATTTTTTTAATATAAGTGAGTCTGAACTGAACACTAAACCGGAATGTGTCTAGATTTTTGGAACTTCTGGCACAGTCTATGTTTACAGGGATTGTGTGGTACCCACAGTCAAGTTTGTTGGTGGTAGTTGCATGGTGTGGGGCTGCATGGTGGCAGGAGGCATAAGAGAGCTATTCACGTGCGAGGTAAGAATGAATAGCGACAGCTATATTGATTTTTTAGGGACCTCTTTAAGGTCATCGTAAAATATTTAGGAACAGTTCTCACCGAAGCATAATTTTTCAGCAATATAATGCTCTATGCCACAAATCTCGGAAAACTATAGAATAGTTTTCAAACCAAAACATCCAGTGCTTGGGATGGCCAGGTCAATCGCCAGACCTGAACCCGATTGAACACCTGTGGGCACTTCTAAAAAGACGATAAAGAACAATAATCCGACATCTTTAGTATGCCTGAAGGGCACTATACGACGAGAAGAGGAAAAAATCAGCTCGGAAGAATATTTTAATTTAGTTGCTAGCATGCCTCGTAGAGTTCTTGCAGTGATAAAAGCCAATGGAGGGTCAACTAAATATTAACTTATACAAAAAATAAATGTTCGTCCACATACTAATTGTTTTTTTTTTTTATTATTTATACGCGTTGAATTTTTCAGATACAACGGCATTCTATACACTTGCGTAGGGTGTTTTTCATTTATGACCAAGGCTGTATTATTATTTTTGAGAAACTTGCGAATCTGATAGTTCATTTTGATTTTTAGGGACAGGTAGCTCGTTTCCAAATAGTAGGAGAAACTTTGGCCATGAATGTCTTATTAAATAAATGAATGATGTACTTCAAAGTATATGGAAGGGTAGCTATCACAAATACTGGGTGAATTTCATCAAATCTAACTGAATTTGTTTTAATAAGAATACAGCTTTCTAAAACATCAAACTGAAGATTGTTGGTAGCAAGAGTTTTCCTGGTGGTAGTTATGCTGTTATCAGAATTCATGATAGATAGTGAAGTAAAATTCTTATTCAGTTCATTACAACCAAGACCTGTAAGATTGCTATTTATTTGTCAGCCCAATCCAATTTCTCTTTGATTTTTCCAAAGCTTATGTTCAGCCAAAGAGGCGTCTATTCATGGGGCGTAAAGGGGTCTCTTTGCTTCGCGTATTTGGCATGTATCCTTATTTCTGAAAACACGATATAACTTAAGCAACAATTTGATATAAATCAATTAACACTTATAAGATTGATTACGCTTGTAGATTAATGCTTCGATGCTAATAGTTAACCTGGGACAATCCTTAGTTCTCATTGGTTTAGTTATAATTTAAAACTAGCAAACCAAATTTCGTTAAATTCCCTACAATTATTTTCTAAGTCAGGCGTGCAATGGAATCCCCCTCCCATATTTTACCACCAGCCTATCTGATTGTTATGATTTGGAGCGTCTAGGCAGGCACCAATCCAAATTTCATAATAATCCATTGATTTATTCTTGAGTTAGCGGCTCTTCAAGGATCTTTTTAAAACTCCACCCCCAACATTTTACCACCACTTTGTTAAACTTCGAGGATTTCCAGATAGTACCATCCACACTTAAGGTCAAGCTGACAACCAAAATTTTATCAAAATTTATCAAGTGGTTCTTGATCTAGCTAAGTGTGTGGCACAAAATTAATTGGCAGTTAAAACACTCGAGTATGTAGGTAAATACAAAATATATGTGCGCATATACATTTTTTTTTAAATAAAATTTAAATTCTCTTGACACTCACAAAAATTGGTTCCATAAAAAAATCCATACAAAATCGATTATTTTATATCACAGTAACATAAGGAATTGATGAATTGCTTATTTTGTCATGTGCCGTTTTGCTCAACTATGTACGTGTAAGGGTTTCATAGCAAAGCATAGCGAGGCACTTTTGAAGTATTTTCGACTGGCAATGGATTTTTTGTTCATACAATCAGGGCTCTCCTAATTAGATTTAGTTGAAACATTGTGTTATTGCATTTCTTCAGTAACTTCAATCAATATCTAATTGGAGCCAATAGTTGAAACACCTAAGAGAGCCTTTCCTCACCCAAGAGAATAACAATTTGAACCACAGTATCAGTTTCATTACCATTCTTACACAACAGGTGGTACAAGTACATTAAAGAAATGTCTTAAGGAAAACTTCTTAATGAAAAAATAAAATCTGATTTACTTTAGTATTTTTCCATTCCGTCGACGTTTCCAATATATACCATCCGCCTAATCCTCTAAATCTCTTTCATAATCACAAAGAATTCCTGCCATCCACAACCTGTAACAAACAACCCAGCAAAAAAAAAATACTTCATTGACTGGTCGCAGGCCACGAACGTATTATACACTCGCCGACGTTTGCAATTTGTCAAGGATTGAAACTTCCCACCACTAAAGTACGCAAAAAAAGGACACAAAACATAGTATCCTTCTGTCCACAAAAAATTAAGAGCGACTCACCGCCGAACTTCCGAAATCAAAATAAATAATGACCCTAATTGTGAGCCATTTTATCTTCCACAAAATTGATGGAGACGTACCCACCGCAAATATTTTCCGGTTCTTTCTCTAAACTTTACAGCCCCCACTTTTCCAGGAAAAAAACCATCTATCTGTATCTCTGCTGCTGCTGGTGTCATCCCAACATTCGCTTCTCGTCATCGCTTTGTTTTGCCTGACAAACAAAAAAGGATAACCGACGAAGTTTGTTTTTTTGGATTTGTTTTGTGGGACCACTGCCTGGCAGAAAAGAAAAATGCCGATTTTTCTGTTCTCCCCATTACAGATTCAACACATGAATCACGGGATTAAAGTGGTATATTAAGGACGATGGGTTGTTTTTGAATTAATTGGATTCGGCCATGTATGTATTTCATACACCACCGATGGGTTTTCTTAGTTTCATATCTCTTTTGTTTTAGTTTTGTTACCTAGTGGGGATTATACCAAAGCGGAGCGATATTTATCATGGTCAACTAATCGAAGCAGATGGGAGTGGGTACGGTTCATTTCAAGGATCTTCTTTCATATGCCAACTTTATGAATGACGATAAAAAAAACGAACTCATCCTCATGTAAATGTTATAAATATTTTGTTTGATGTGGATACATACAAACACACACACATATTCGTACGTACACATACATATTTTTGGGGGGAGTAATCAAACTTTTTGTATAAACATTTTATAGAATCCTTTTATGATCCGCTTGACTACGTCTCCTTTTGTTGAACAAAGGTCGGCATGGAGTGTGCAGGATACATAATCGATTTATGGTCGATTTAAGTAATATTATTGAATAATATGGGTTGAAGTACATACATAGCCTTGGTATTTTGTGTAGAGAGTAGGAGGATATCACCATGGTTATCTCCTCTTGGGGAGGTATGATTGTATTTACGAGGGACTCTTTGGATTGATGAAATTGAAATTTCAATTCGGTACATAAAAGCACTTTTACATTGTATCTGCATATCTGCGGGGTTATTTTGAGTGGATGGCTTCCGCTCAAGTGAATTTATGTTGCATGAGTTCTTATTATCCTGTCCCTGTAGTCCATCTATCATGAGAACAACAAATTTATATTGAGTATAAAATACCCTCAAGATATCATCAGTCAAAGTGGATTTCATTTCGATATTGCTACTTGGTTATTTGACCAGTTGTGTGGAAGAGAACTTTGTTAAAAAATAAAAAAAAAACCTTCTACAACAGGTAAAGGATAGCAGCAATTGTTGATGTTCTTTCTTTGAAAAAATAAATTCATTTTGATATCGTCTGTCGAAGGTGGAGAATGCATACAACAGAGATATACTCACTGTATACTCAACACTGTATACTCAACATTGTATACTCAACAAAATTAAATTGATTCTTTCTGATTTTCCCCTTACTCAGCTGTGGTTTGTGTACTTTTAAGGCTTGAGTCCTTGTGGGAAAGTCACTTCAAATGACATTCCAAAGGACCCTTCTCATGTGCTCACCTGTACATTTGTCGGGAAACTACTAACAGTCCGAAACATGAATTGAGCCAGTAGTTGCTCGGATCAAATAAGGTTCACAGACCAACAGATGCCTTCAACTTGAAAATTAATTCATGCAGTGTATGCAATATATATATTGGTCTCCCAAGTGAAGTAACGTGCTTAGAGGCGGGCGGTGAGTACGATATTGGCGTTAACTGTAAAAACAGACAAGGATTTGACATTCCTTTGAGCCTTTTAGCGATCTGATATTGATGGTCAGAGGCAAGATTTTGTAAAGTTGCTATTATCCTGTGTTACGCTCCGATTGAACTATAGTCTGAGGAAGAAAATTATGATTTATATGTTCTTACCTATATGCAGCTAGAAGACAACACTAATTTAATACCTAATGACTGCGTCGCCAAGCCTATGACTACTATTGTAGATTTTGTTTTTCAAACAGTTAAAACAAACAACCCAAATATGTCGTGATACCAAACACGTCGTGGATCCAAACACGTCGTGGATCTAAACACGTCGTGGATTCAAACAAGTCGTGGATGCAAACACGTTGTGGACCAAATACGTCAATATCTACGTGTATAAAGGTTTTTTTTGGGGAATATTTAAACCACATGTAGCTGAGGTCATTTTAAGCAAAAAAAAATCCTAATAAAAAAAAACAAGTCTGTGGATCATTATGAATTCACTGGATCAACAGATTCTTTGTAAATTTATGATTAACGGGGTTTTTTTCTAATTTTTCTTCTCTTTTAAATTTTTCTCACTTTATTTTGACGAAAAAAGGGCATAATATATAGAACTTTCAAAAGTCACTTACTTTTGTAAAGAGCAAGAATTGTTTCAGTGAAAAAATTCGACCATGAGATTAGCGCTACCACTTTACGACGATCGTATCAAATGTGCTACATTTTTAGAAATTTTATCACATTTTCTACTTTGCTACCCGCTTTCACCAAATACATTGATTTTGCTACGTTTTAGACTTTTCTTTTCGTCTGGAAATCATCAGTATTTAATAAACTGGCAATAAGATACGAGTGGTAGAAAATAATCGCTGTAAAGCGGCTAACTCAAGAACCGCTTAAGAGATTTTTATTAAATTTGGTGTGGTCTACGGTCCCATTTGAAAATCATACAAATCGAATAGAGTGGTGGTAAAATATGTCTGCGGGGTGATATTGCAAAAATCTTCAAAAATAGTTGCGTCACACACCGGACTTAAGAAACATTGCACACTAGTTTGGAATAGCGTGTGTATAGTTCCATGAGAGAATCATTAAGACTAAATGAGTGTGTTTTCACACACTTAGTTCTCGAAAAAGGCTCCAACAATTTCAAGAAAAATTCATACTCGTATCACGTTTGCAATAAGATTGTATACTCAGTTTTTCGCTAAAATCGACTTTACACAGTTTTTAAATCGGAGCAATATAGGAACGAACAGAAGCCTGTCCCGAGATACTCGTATCGTGAGCTGAACTCGGTTATAAGAACGAAAACAGCTGACATTTTACATTGCAGTCATCCACGAAGATGATAGCAACGAGTCCGAGTACAATATAAAGGTCGAGAATAGCGTGAACAGCGACAAAATGAACTTCATTGCCATGAACAAAGAACTAATAGGTGATCCCAGCTTGCGTAAACATCCAGTGAAGTATTTGGATAGTTTCCACATCTTTTAACCATATATTGGCTGGAGATATGACGAAAATCAAAATGAGCTTTCTTATGTCTAATATTTCAGAACTTGCATTGCCACGCTCAAAACACTCAAGACAAGATTTGAGATGCCGACATATTCCCTGTAGAGTTATGGCAGGAAATGATTGTCATTGTTGAGCCCCTAAAGTAAGGCAATTTACCAAAGTGCCAGGACTAGAGGCGTATTTTTGTTGTCTTCGCAATAACAACGCTCTTTCGATAATGAGCAGACGGAATTCCGTATTTCATCAAGACCTGTGTGTGAAAAGGATCATTTAACTATGATGCGCTTTGCGAAGGTGGAGCATTCCAAATAAAACTGTGTCTGTTATCGAGGATGTTACAACGGGTATGAATATAAAGTCCGTCCGAAGGAAAATTCTACAAACCAATTGGTCTTGAGATAAATAAGGGTAAGACCAAATGCATTCTGTCGACAAACAAAGAATCATCTGTTCACAGGCTACGTCAAAGAGTCATTGTTGAGACCTACGATGCAATTTTAAGGTAGCTACAGCGGAGTAAATGTGACAAAAGAGATCTTCATGGAAACCCGACGAAGATTGATCAGGGGCAACGTTTGCTTTTTCGATTTAGCAACACATCTGAGTTCAGAACTCCCAAATCGAAGGACGAAGTTGACGCTCTATAAATCGCTAATTCTACCAATTATGCTGAATAGTGCGGAATGCTGGACTATAAGGAAGGCGGCAGAGCAGATAATGAGCTACTTAGAAAGAAATATACTTCGTCGGGTACTCGGTCCTAGATAAGATAATAAAGGTGAACTCTTTGAGCTGTAGCAAGATGTGCATGTTGTCCAAAAAGCCTAGAAACGCCGATTACACTGCCTTGGCCACATCGAGCGAATTGACAGCGCTATAGCCATGGGGATCTTTGATGCCAGGCTGCGGGCTCAAGTCGTCAGGGGAGCCTGAACCTCCGTTATAAAAATCAGGTTATTACAGGCGCCGGAAGGTTCAGAACGGTGTATTGTAGACAACTTGCCCGGGATCGTGGAAGATGAAAGAGTCAAGTGTCTCAGAAAGTGACACTTTATATGTCAGGAATCCACCAAATCAAAGTAAGTCGAACCGGAAAATCAAAGGCTGACTTCTTCAATATCTAGATCCGCAACTGGATTTAATATGGATGTTTTATATTTGAAAATACTTCATTCTGGCATAATTTTGTTCCGAAGTGTCTTTTCATTCGAGGTTCGTGTCTGCAATTAGTCTCCACAGTTCGTTTTCACGATAAGAGACGGATAATATCACGGATAAGAGAGAACAAGAGATTATTGGCTGCAGCTGTCATCCTGGAATTATTACATCAGAATTTTCTTGTTCCAGTGGTCGAAGAATTTGCTAGAAGTTTCTGGCTATTAGAAATGCGGCTATTTAAGGACAGATGGCGATCGAGGCAGGGCAGTTCGTTTTGAACCACATGAAGAGATTGGAAAAGTGATAATGGGCGAAGGTGTAATTTTGTGATAAATTGAAAGTTGAGAGTTAACAAGAAGAAGTAATTAGTTTGGATTTGTGAATTAAGTAATTGAAAGGAGAAGAAAGAGACCTTGTAAGGAAGGAGTTTGCGAAGAATAGTATAGTGTTAACTTGAATTGTTCTATAGACTAAAAAAATAAAGAAATAATTTCACAGAATATCGTTTTATCTACTCGAGCCGTAGCTCGCATATTACAATACATTGCGGATGTTCTGACTGAATTGTATCTCTAACAAAGAGCCATATAGATGAATGGACCAATCATTCAGACTAAAAATGGCAGAGAATTTGTTGCATAATCAGTTGCGAAAGTGTGCAGTAGTACCTCAAGACAAATGAAAAGCAGATTGCAAATGTGTCGATTATGATCTTTATACAGCTGGGACACATTCCCAGGAACCGCATATGATGGAGCGTGGCCTTTGTAGATTCTCTAATACCCACAAACGTACAAAACCCCTAAATACCAACAACAAATAGTTGCCTTTTTTTTTAGCCCAGTTTCTTGACAAAACGAAGACTTTCCTTATAAAACGACAGTATACCATATTTTCTATTATGTGCTCACTAAATGTTCTAATCAATTTATCTTAAAGTTCTAGCACAATGTATTGTGTGAAGAAATCTTTCCCAAAATTCAATGAAAGCAGGTAAGTGTTCAACATTAGATACTTGTAATTAATTTGATAACTTTGTAACTATTATATCGTGTAAGAGGATTGGGTATCTGCTGCTCATAATAAAGTATTTCAATCACGTAACTTTTTACCAGAGTGCTGCTTGATTACTATTGTTGGTATACACGTAAAGTACCTGTTTCACTCATGGTCGGTTTTTCGTGGTAATATTTTATCAAGTTAGGTTGTTGTTTACCGAAACTTGAAACTCCAAACAAACCCTTGGGATTTCGTTGTCTTGTGACGTAAATGAAAATAAAAAATCATCTCGGATTGGGAATTTCCAAAATGCATGCTAATTGATCATCTAACTTCGACGTACTTATAATAATTAATTTGGTACAGCGTTGTTAGACAACTTATTTAATAACTATAATTGCTAGTTGATTAATTTATGATATCTACGTGATGAAACAAAAGACAACTTGGCTGTGGCTTAAAATGTAATTTATTGTCCGACTGATCATTATTGTCTCATAAATAGTTCTTTAAATTTGCGTTTTAAATAAATCATATTTGTAGTTCATACTCGTATTACCACTGTATGATGTCATTTGAAATTAGTTTTGTGACAAAAAATCCTTTTTTTTTTAGTCAAATTAGGAAATTTGTAATTCATTCTGAACACGTTTCTAATCTTATTCGTAATTAGCTTTAATGCCTGGATTTTCCTTCTCATATATTGTCTGAGATACATCAATCGTACTAGCTAATGCATTTTTTTCATTCCGAATGATAAATTATACTGAGTCGTGCAAGCTCAAAAAAGTAAACTATGTGACTAATTTTTATATTTTTGCAGCTTGTACGAGTATCTGTCTACAAAGTATTGTTTTAAATTAGGTCATTGCTGATGTGACTACTGCAAATGATGGAATATCTTAAGAGATTTACGTTGGCCTTGGAATGTCACTTAGTGTTAAGACTGCAGAAAAATTAAAAGTTGACTGTGTTAATGGTAAACGTAATTTGATGCTAATTTATCTTAAGTCGGCAATAGATTCTTGATTTAAGTGCAAATGAAAATTAATCTACTACCAGATTAACAGGTATCTGGAGGAGACATTCTGAATTCCCCAAAGAATCGATGTCTGTTAGTTACAGCATCGAATAATTCGAAGTGGTTTTAGAACATTTAGGTTGTATGTTACACTCCTCGATAATATGACCTTGTTCATTTTGAATTAATAAAAATAAGAGTGAAAGCTTTATTGGAAAATTACATCGTAAAATGTTCGACACATGTTTCGTCTTTGCGCTTCACTCAACTACGACAAAGCTTATATTTTACTGCTGATTTGTTCATGTAATTGGTAATAAAAATTAATAAAATAAAAAAATATCAACAAGAGCTCGATGCGATGAAAAAAGGAATACTTGTCCGATCAGAATATTTTTTATACCTCAGAACGTATGAGCACAGAGAGTTAAATTCAGTTTAAGAGGTCTTCCAGCCGGGCAATGATTCTCCCTTGTAGCTTTTTAACTACGTGACCTACAGAAGTGAAATTTTCGGGGAATATGGTGCATATGTATGCATATGAATCGAAAAATTGACATACACAACACACATAATGTATTCCTCAAAATACGAGTTTTTTGTAGTATGTGCTTACATATAGTAAATTGGGCTTGATTGTGGGAGGACTTAGAAGACTTACAGTTTGAGTGTATTCTAGAAATGAATATCATTCCAAATTACCAGTTTGGTTTCAGAAAGAGACAATTGACGGAGCATGCCTCCTTACTTTTATGCAACAAGATTGTTCATAAAATGAACCAAAGAAAATGTAATGTTGTGTTAGTCATTAAGTCGTCGTAACTTTCCTGTAACTCCAATGATCCATTGGTTTGGACGTATCTGACGAATTCCCGGCCGTTTCGGGCGTTCCCCAAGGTTTGGAACTTGGACTCAAGTTATTCAATATTTTTCTTCCAGATTTTCCTTTCAATGAACCGATTGCAAGCGAGTGTGGAGCTTTGCTATGCTGACGACATCATCGTCCTAGTTAGTGATGTCAGACCTCATGCTTCTCTAAATATAGTCCGAAATTCAATACCTACTTTGGTTTCCTATTAAATTCTTGGGGCCTACATATACGAGTAAATACAGAAAAATATGGATCAACTTATTTTAGAAATGCTTACGAAGAGGACATCGATTAGCTGTGAAGGAAAGTAGAACGCTTTCCTCATATATTCTTGATAACCGAATACCTCTAAAAATAGGGACGTAATACTCGGGGATATACGTACATTTCCAGAATAGATTTTTGTTTAAGAAACACGCAAGAAAAGTTTTGAACAAAGCGAAGGTAGCGACGTCCATGTTGAAGCAGTTGACTTCAATATCATGGATACTAGGATGCGTTTTATGTTTGGTTTAGAGCCAAACACTACTTTCCTATGAGAAAGCTCCATTGCTTAACTTAAGAGGATGGTTTGTTATAGCTTGCCTCTAATATACATCGCTATATAATCAACTAATTCAATATGTAAAACCTGTACGTCGCTCTTTCCACCTCGATTTAAGTAAAAGTAGTTTATAGTTTCTTGTTTTAGCCATTAATTTTAAGTCGGCCCACAAGAGCCAAATTGTTAAACTATGCCAGGAGCAAAAATATCTAAAGTATGAAAAAGTTAAATTTATTAGATTTTCATAACTGAGATTGATTTTTAGATAATACGAGTACGCATCTAAACTATAGTTTATTACAATTGCTGTACCCATTTTTCATTCAGCTTGTCTCTCGAATACCATCCATTTGGATGGCCGTGGTATAGTGGTAACATCATCACTTGTCACGCTGTTGGTTCATGGTTCAAATTCTGATGTCAAGAATCATCTATTTATTTCGCATGAAATAAATAAAAAAGTCGATCAATTGCGAAAGCTAAGTCAACTCTACTGCGAAGGCATAACACTGACAGTAGAGTGGTCATATGGCTGAAAATTCAACTTGATCGTGATAATGACATCAGGTGGACGGAAAAAAAAATACTGTGAATCATGAGCAACGACAAAAGCAAAACAAACAAGCTCCCCAGTTATCTGGACGCTACCCTTGGAGTTTACAGAAACTTAATACTATCTGAGTTTCAACCCACTACTACTACTACCCAAAAAATTAAAGTTGTTTCATACAATTTCTAGCAGTAGATGTGATAATACTACTTTTAACTATACAACTGTGCAACTGTTAATTTTAAATAATATTTTTTTTTTCTTTTTAAGAATGTGAAATTCTCGAAACACTACCGGAAATATGGGGTTTTCTTCTCGATCAATAGTAGTGTGGAACTTTAACCTCACTAAAAATACCTTCAATCATGACCAATCTAAGAAAGATCAACAAGTGCTTTTTGTTTCTTTATATTGTTTAGATTACTTTTGGGAATATATTATGTTTTTGAATAAATTTCCATCACTGTTTAACTATAGTTCATGTGGTTTTGTTGGTAAAGGGTGGTTAAGTTTTAAGGGCCGATGTTGATTTTGAATAAAACACAAATTATTTAGGAAATTACTGTCATTTCTTTTTATTATGATAATATTGGTATGGTTCAATTATGTATGGAACAAAATATCGGCCAAATGGCCGCCGCGACCTCGGCGGCATACCTCCATTCGATGGTCCAAATTTTCGATGACGCTGAGGCATAATTGAGGTTCTATGCCGTTAATGTGCCGAATTATCTCATCCTTTAGCTCTTGAATTGTTGCTGGCTTATCGACGTACACCTTTTCTTTCAAATATACCCAAAGAAAGAAGTCCAACGGTGTCAAATCACATGATCTTGGCGGCTAATTGACATCGCCACCACGTGAGATAACACGGCCATTGAATTTGTCGCGCAAAAGAGCCATTGTTTCGTTAGCTGTGTGGCAAGTGGCACCATCCTGTTGAAACCACATATCGTCCACATCCATATCTTCCAATTCGGGCCATAAAAAGTTCGTTATCATCTCACGATAGCGAACACCATTCACAGTAACTGCCTGACCGGCCTCATTTTGGAAAAAATACGGCCCGATGATGCCGCCAGCCCATAAACCGCACCAAACAGTCACTCTTTGTGGGTGCATTGGTTTTTCGACAATCACTCTTGGATTATCATTCGCCCAAATGCGGCAATTCTGCTTATTGACGAATCCACTGAGGTGAAAATGTGCCTCATCACTGAAGATGATTTTCTTCGAAAATTGATCATCCACTGTTGCCATTTCTTGCCACCATTGTGACCATTGACGACGCTTGAAATGGTCAAGAGGCTTTAGTTCTTGAGTCAATTGCACCTTGTAAGCGTGTAAATGCAAGTCTTTATGCATAATGTTCATCAACGACGAGCGTGAGAGGTGCAATTGTTGGGCACGACGACGAGTTGAGGTGGACGGCTCTTCAGCCACACTATCGCGAACAGCAGCAATATTTTCTGCAGTACGAGCTGTACGAGCATGCACTGGTGTTTTCACATCTCCTATAGACCCGGTTTGCACAAATTTTTGCACGATTTTTCCGATTGTACGCACATTTGGACGTTTAAATTGACCGAAAGAATCACGAAATGCACGATATGCATTTTGATTTGAACGCCCATTTTCATAATAAGCCTGAATAACTTTAACGCGTTGCTCGATTGTGTATCTTTCCATGGTTCAAATTGAGTTAGTCTGAAATTGAGAAATGTCAAATGAAATGCAGAAAAAAACTTGACGTTTAGGTGTGGTTCACATTCAACATCGGCCCTTAAAATTTAACCACCCTTTAGAACAACTTCATGCTATATAGCAATATTTTTGTTTCGTATATACCATGGTGCATTAATTATTCCGAGAAGTACTTTGTTTTGAAATGTTTAAACTATTTTGGCATTTGTTTTCTCTGTACATCCCCATTATTGGATGTCATACGTCCAAAAGGGTTTGAGTATTTGTTGGTATATCATTGCTGGTATCATTTTGTTTTAAATTGACAACTCCGAGTTGCATTCTAGTAACTTCTAGCTTTCTATATTTCACATTTAACTCTTCCCTTTGCTTTTAAATATGGTCATTTCACTTTAATTTAGCATCTTAGGTCATTCCTGTGTTGGCTGTATTAGCATAAGGAACTATTGTACTTAGTTATTGATAAAAATTGTGAGGGTACTAATTCTTTTATTTGTAAGGTTAACGTGGGTTGACTTGGTCTCACTGAGATTAATGAGCCATTGTTGCGTCCTCTTATATTATCGACTGCATTGTGCAGCTTATTAGCAGTTTTAACTATACATTTGTCGACTGCTGTGTCGTCTGCAAATGTAGCCACCATGACATTGTTGACCAGTGGTATATCTCTCGTCTATATTAAATACAGAGTTGGTCGGAGAATACTTGCTTGTGGAACACCTGGCGTTATGTTCTTCAATTCTGAGTACTCTATACCATGGTGTACTCTAAAGTATCTATCTGCTACGAGTATATAAGATTTAAGTACCTCATAGTATTGTCTATGCAGTTTGAACTTTAAGCCTTTATGCCATACCTTGTCAAAAGCCTGTCTCCTCAACATGCTGTATAAAATCCTATCTGACCTTGGAAAAAACTCAAGAACTCCAAATCGATACTCACCACCTTTTCATTGATTTTAAAGTCGCCTAAAGTCGACATTGACATATGTAATTAGAAAAACTTATCGAGCTGTTAGTGGTGCTTTAGGGAATATTGCGAAAATAGGTTTAGTGGTTTAACGAGGTCAAAACAAAGTGCTGTCATCAAAAAAAGGACAGTCAACATCGGCGACTTGGACAGAACCACACAATAGACAGCTATGATTCTGAGTTAGTTAAGGACTTTTTCTACCTTGACTCAGCTATAAATTCAAACAATGACACCAGCGCAGAGATTAAGGGAAGTATCACTCTTGCCAACCGATATTTTTTTGGCCTAAGAAGGCAATTGAGTAGCAAAGTCCTTTTACGGACAACTAATGTGACTTTGTATAAGACCCTCATCATTCCAGTCCTGCTGTATGGCGTCCTGCTTCCAGTCCTGCTGTATAAGCATGAACGCCATCAAAGGCTGATGAAAACACCGTTGGTTGTTTTGAAAGAAAAATTGTTCAAGTGATTTTTGGTCCCGTTTTTATCGACGGTGAATGAGAGATATAGAAGATATATCACTATACTTGTCGTACGCTGAATGATACATGGATTTTTCTTCCAGAAAATATATATACATTTAAATGCCTGTCTGTCATTAGACAAGGACAAGAACTCGTCGAGTAAGGATCATTTGGTAGCCTAAATTACTAAAAAATCATGCATCTAAGGGTTAAAAAATATAGTAATAGGCTAATACCTACACACCCTACTATAATGAGGAGTAGGATACTGTAAAAATATTGTTGTTGTTGGTATTACCGCATAGAGTCATATCGCTCATAAATGTTTAAATCCTATCTTCTATCCCACCCAGTTTTCGGTTTTTCCTCCAAAACAGGAAAATTGAGGGTTCTTCCAGAAATTATTTTATGGCAGTGCAGTCTAAATATATTCTGTTACCTAATGATTCAATCAGATTTGGAAAATGTTACGCACACTTCAAAATTTGTGGGGGTATTTTATCACTTTGTTCTGGAGTTTGTACCCGAAATTTGTCAGTGTATAATGCATCAGCGCGACCAACAGGAAGACACTCTGTAAAAACAGAACACAAAGATACGAATGAATTAGAATCCGCCTCAAGAGGATCCTCTAATACCCCCTGATTCCTCTTTTTATCGAATGAACCTCCTCAAAACACAAATGCCGTAATCCCGTGGAACAGAAGCCACCTGTGTACTAGATTCCATCTATCCTTTCACGAAAATATCGATTTATTCGTGTGTGGAAATTTGTAGTTGTACGGTGAACAGGTATAAAAACGCAGATAAGAGTTCATGAAACTTTTTTATCTACGATATAAATGTATGCTTTCCAACCAGCGAAACATTTGAAAAAAAAATTTCAAATGAAACTTGATAGAGAGAGCAAAAATCATAACCTCAGTATTTTTTCTATTCACTCTATCGAATACAAAAAAAAATAAAAAAAACAATTAAATCATGCCCAATCGAGTGTAAATTATTCATTTTATGCATCCTGGCACTAACCGAGCGCAACAGGCATTTAATCGTACAGCAACTCGTTTGCCTTTAAAAATGATTTATTTAAAATTCAAAATTAGAATTTTTCAGTTTCACTTAACATATTTGGAACATTATGTGCGTCATTGATTTTGAGAATTTTTTTTTTTTAAATTCATGATTGTTTAATTTGTATTATTCAAAAGCACTAATATAACAAAATAAAAATTTATATTTCGCATAAAGTTATCAAAGTCTACTTGACCTAGTACCAGATAATTGTTTTTTTTTTTCCAATATTTCCACAAATAAATTCATAGATTAAAATTCTACAACAAATCGGTGAATTCAGCTTAACAAGTAGATTAACAATATCAGGAATGCAATCACGAATATGTGCTTAATTTGTTTCCCACAAACAATGACAAAACAGAGCTTTGTGGGTGCTGCTATTGTTTAATCTTTTTTTTGAATCTTTTATTCATTGTGAATTTATGAACACGATTCGCTAAGTACATGATTTTCAAAGAATCAAATATCCACACCTAGGTGGATATTTGATTTAGTAATTATTTTAAAGAGGGCGGGTCCTTTGAAATACACGGATGTAGGCAAATGCACAAGGGTAGTGTTTATTAAAGGCGAAATGAATTACACCACAGAGACTATGTTTTTACATGAAAGTACATGACAGGAAAATGCTTTTGCTAAAAGGCATAGGTACACTAATATTTCATTCGCAACATCTCAGTTAATTAGTAACTGTAAATGATAAATGGTAATATGAATACGACCTTGTCTTAGATATTTTGTTGGAAATTTACTTAATTAACTTAAGTCGTTGACCCAAAAGATTCATTTCAATTTCACTTAGAAGGTGAGACAAGAGATATCTTTTGGACTTGCAAGCGTTTATAAGACCGTTAGAGCACTTTAAAATGCTCCTACACTCTGTGTCGAGTCCGAACATGGCCCTTAATATATCAAAAATCTGTCATAAAAAGCACTCAATCACAGGATACAGGACTTCACAGAATTCAATAATAAGGAACAACAACTTTTGGCTATCGTTCTCAGACGAACGCTGCTTTTGGGCATTTAAGGTCCTTAAGGCTATAAGGATGTTCCAGCCGAATGAGTGAATGAGTGACCAAGGAAGAAAAGGACGACTTTCATAAACTACAAGGTGCCATGCATAATTTAACATCTAATGACATCGGCATTGTGACGATGGAATTTAATGTCAAGGTCAGTGTCAACGAAGTGCTCAGATATGTTATTGTAAATTGCAGACATCAATCGCCTCATCATAAATGGCGCAATGTATGCATTCGGAAGGTTGTCATAAAGCCATTTGATGTCGAGCAGCGAAGTATTAAACATTTAGGGTTTAGAAAATCTTTGGAATATCCGAAACAGGTGAGGGGTCGACATATCGTTCACCATGTTATAGTAGGCTTATGTACTCGTATAATAATCCAATTAGGTACGCGTATAAGAACACTGCTAGAATCATTATCTACATCTTTTTTTATTTATTCATTTTTTTTATAAAATTCCTTGTTCTCTTTACATTTGACAGAATTGACTATGTCCAAGTAACTGGTAACGAGAGCTTATACAACTACCGGTGTTAGTTTCAGATGGATTAGCTGGAAAGATAGATGCAGCAATAAGTGTCTGTACCTTCTATGTGTCTGCTTTCCGAATGGCATTCCGAAATAAGGACGTTTGTGAAAGAAGGTATGCCTCAAAGTCATGATGAGGTACCTAAAGATCATAACTTCCAAATTAGCTCAAGTGAAATTGTTCTCGCTAAAATAACTAATATCAAGGAACCCCTGCAAAGTACCCTCAATAATTAGTAAGCCATTTTCCAGTCTGAGTTCTTCTGCTTTGACCTGTCGGACAGCCAGGTCGCTATAAAGACACTGATAACGCATGAAAAACTGGTATGGGAATGTTTTGCCAAGCTAAATAGACTTGGTCAGGACAACAGAATCACTTTCTACTGGGTACAGGTCATGTGAGAGTAGAGGGTAATGAAGCAGCTGATGAACTAGCAAGAGAAAGATCTGAGACCGTCTTCGCCGGACCAGAGCTATTCTGAGGGCTGGGTCAGCATAAAATAAGGGAATAACAAAAAAGGGAAGAAAACCACAAGAGAGCCAAACTTTGGGAGGATCTCCTGGTGCTAAACAGGCTAAGGAACTTCTAGGGAACTACAATGACTCCGTATTCTAAAAGGCTTCCTGACGGGTCACTACAGGCTTAAGGAATACTCGTATCTCAGGAAACTGGGCATAAAGTGAAATGGAAACTGCAGATTCTGCGGGGGCGTTGAGGAAACCCCAGGGAAATGGAACCACCTGGATACCTACCAACTATCAGAAGAAGATCTGCCATCATTTGATCTACTCAAGATACTCCGGTTCATCAATGCAATTGGATAATCGACTTGAGCTCCAAACAACAGTCCTACCAACAAACCCCTTAAGCTCACAAGTAAGTATTGGGTGCAAGTATAGACAGTAGGTTGAGAGAATACTCAATTAAAACTGTCACTTTCGACATTATTATCGAATTGGTTGTATTCAGTCGAATAGGGAATGCTGCCAAATATTTAAAACTTTAAGCCTGAAATGATTTACGTATGCAGCCCCTAACAAGTTACCACTCATGTTTCAAAAAAGTGTCAGATATTATTAATCATTACTTTGTATATAGTGATATATATGTATTGTGTATTGTATGGTAGAACCGAATCTCTAAAAAAGAATATCATCGCAGAGATAGATCACCGCCGTTGTGATATATCATTCTTTATCCATAGTTTTATCATCGACTCTCTCAGCCTGTTTAAACTATGGGACATTTTTCCAGTATCATATGCAACTCAAGTCTTTCCATTTGTTCATCATTGCTAGAACTACGGACTCTGAAATTCCTCGAGGGGTTTCTGATACTTTAAACCTTGTCATAGATTCCTTACTTGTCTGTTCATCCGCACATTCACTTCCTTCTATATACTTGTGCCCTGATACCCACCAGAACATGACTTATTTATGTATAAACATTGCTTATGACGCATTGAACCAGTACTCAACTAATCTATAGTCCAACATGTAGTGAATCAGTGCCTTAAGCAATGCTGGGTTCTTTGATACTGGTGTACTCGTATATCTCAATGATATGGAACTCACCCGGAAAAACAAATAATACAAAGACAATTTGCAGTGTACAAGACTACATATTTATTTGGATTTTGACATCGAACGACGATCCCCCATTAGTTTAGGTTTCACATTCATAAATCTCTGAGCATGTTTTATTAATTTGGGATACCACGTATTTGGGATACAGTGCAATCAAGCAATTAAGGATTTAGAAATGATTGGTTTGTTTGCTTCTCTTACTACTTTTAATAGCCATATTCATGTTTGTGATTCTATTGATTTATTTTTTCTTGCAGCTGTACTAGATACACTTGGCAATAAAATAAATCTTCTTCGAGTATATTAAATATCCTGCCAAAGCAGATAAATGTTTTGTGAGCTGCGCACTGATAATAATAATAATATTTTGGAGTTTACAACCCAATGCAGGGTCTGGCCTATCTTCTCGCAGCCACTCGTGCTGTGCTCCTCCCAAATGATTGGAACCTACAACTTTATGCAGTTTCCGAAGAACAATTTTTTCGATTGAGAGAAGCTTTTCATGACAGTTTTACTCTCGGATGATTGTCAGACGTTCGAGTTCGTGTTTTCTTGGATTCGAACTTTGAACCTCTCGCTCAGTGATCGCACACTTAATCACTGAGCCATGACACCCACATTGATACTCATAGCAAAAAGGTGCAGGAGATATTGAGCCCAGTGACAGCTTCTACGGCTGCTGTTGCTCTAAAGCCGTTGAAGCATGGCGGTCGTCTTTCCTTGAATTTTGTCCAGCAAACGACCAATGTATAAGTATCTATACGATCTTGGTCTCTGAGGCCAAACCTAGGCTCTGACACATACGGTGACAGGCCTGACGGTTATGAATTTAATTTGAGACTCCCAATTTAGTTTTGCAAAACATGGCGCATATGAATTTAACTTTATTTTAGAAATAGCTAGGGTTGCACGAGAATCGTTTCATAGTACGCCATTTCTAAGCTACATGAAGGGCACGTTGCTTGGCGCATATGTTAGTATCTCACTTGCTCTTGAATATAATTTCTAGGTAATTAGCATATCCAAAAACTCTGGATAGAATACTTCGCTACAGTCCTTAACCACTTATATAATGGTGATATGATCTCGAACTTTAATTAGTTTTCCGAGGCAACAAATACCCGAATTCGCACCTGACCACCCAGTAAAACCGAAATAATAACAGTAGATTGCTGTTTTATTTAAAAAAAAAAAACAAAGCAGTGGGTATTGATGGCAATCCTGCTGAACTATTGCAAGCGGCGCCAAATAAAGAGCGTGAGGAAATGAGCAATTTCCTCAGGAGTGGAAAAGAAGGATGATCATCGAGCTTCCGAAAAAGCGAAATGGATTGCGAAAACTAGCGCTATCCTGGCCGTAGCCAAGATAATAGCTAGAATCATATTAGAATGGGCTAAAGACATCCTTCGTTAAACACCTCGACAACGCTGACGATGTTTGTCTACTTTCACATCCGATAATGGACCTTCATCTGATGGCCCAAAATCTAGAAGCTGAGGCAAACAAAGTGGGACTTAAAATAAACATAGCAAAAACAATAGTCCTGAGGACTTCTAAAACCCGCGTTCAACTCAATATTGTAGAGGAAGTCGAGGAAGTATCTAGGAAGTCTGGTTTCGGCTAACCGCGGTGGCACCGAACTGGATTCTGTGCAGCAGAATCGGGATGGCAAAAGCTGCGTTCGGAATGCTATCCAAAGTCTGGAGAAGCAATGGGTGGATATCACTAACAGACGTAAGTTGCAGACCTTCGTAAATAGATGTCTAAAAATCATCTTGACGAATTTTTGGCCCAATAGTGTCTCCAACAAACAAATTTATTAGAGAACAGGCCAAGAACTTATAGACATTAATATATGATGGAAAAAGTGGCAGTGGATTGGACACACCCAACGGCGCGAAGACAACTCCATTGTGAAATATGCCTTTTAGTGAAATCCGCTTACCCAGGCAGACAGAACTGCGGGACGCACTAGACAAACGTGGCGCAGGACAGTTGAAGAGGAACAAATCTCTTTGGGAAAGAGTTAGAGTCAGTTCAAACGCATTGCAGAACTACGAACAGCGCCTTCGCGCCACCGTTGTTGACGATCTATGCCCCTCGAGGGGTGAAAGGATTTAAGTAAATAAAGACAGCTTAACCTAGAGTCAGTGGCGGTTCGTCAGCAGGGGCACATGAGCAGTGATTCTTAGATTTTGTGTTGAAAAAATCTCAAGTAAACATAAGCACTCTTCCACAGTGCATTTTATTTTAATGCTGTTCTACTAACATTGTTGCAGAAGTAACAGATAATACGGCCGAAATTTTAGATTTTAAAATTCTCTACAAGTAAGGTACCAAATATTTTAAAGCCTTTAAAAATTTAAAGAATGCATCCACCATGTCAAACTTTACCCCGCAGGTAATGGAAATCGTTTGAGAGTTGAGAGCTAATATCTCGGTAAAGAAGCGTCCTACAAAAAAATCGATGTATTCGAAAATGTAAGTTTTAAAATTCTCTATCGTATGGATGCCGAATATTTAAAGTTTTTGGAAGATTATAGGAACGTCTGATTCTGTTCTGAAATTAATGGAAATCAATTTGCAGTGCGGTATTCTAAAACTTTGTTTATTCTTTTTGTTAATGTGAATCTCTGTCCCCATATGGCACGAGCGACCTACGTATATAACTAGAATCTAGCTGATTTACTTCTATGTGAATCTCTGTTCCCATATGGTACAAGCGACCTGTGACTAGAATCTAGCTGATTTTCTTTTATTTATAGATTGCCTATGATTGACTAGAGCGACCACTGGCGGGACAACGTCTTTTGACTAGCACGCCCAATTTGCTACAATCGCAACAAATTTGGTGAGAAAAACGCAATTGCTACAACGTTTTCAAAATCAAGTAGTAACTGAGAAAGTCAGTAAGCACTTATTCTAACAAAATAAGTTTCCAAGGTCACGCAATCAACATATATTGTACCTTTTCGTGTGTGTGACACATAATACTTTCCGTTTTGCAATAAAATATGGAAATTTTTTGCGAGAGTCCGACATTTAAGACAATCTTGTTTTATAGTTTTTGTTTATTTTTTTATAACTACTTCTGTCAAATTTAGGTGAATTTGCAACGTCATACTTAAATTTATTTGTTCGACTCACCTCCAATTGTCAGCTGGATTATCACTATCGTCTGACTTGCTATCTGAAATAAATAAGAGAACCAGGTATAAGCGTAAAAATCATCAGAATTGTTAAAAGCTTTTTTTTTTTGCTTCAAAACTGGTATATTCAATTAAACACAAACCCTCATTTCCATTACCAGTATTTTAGCTTAAAGCTGGTTTTATTTTATTTTATTTTACCTTCGAAACTGAATAAAAAGCTACCTATCTATGGAAATTACCCTCAACTTTTACCAAAATGGTGACAAAGCAAATAAAAATAAACAAAATTAAAAAAAAAAACCTAAACTCATAACATGACCTCCATCAATTTCGTGCATAGACTTTCTGTCCCCGGGTATAACCTCTCAAGCGGTTGAACACCCCGAATCTTTTTTTTTTTTTTTACTTCTACCAGAAGAAAATACAATAAAGATGAATAATAGCCAGAAACTAATATATACTCGTAAGCATGCGACATTTTTAAAATTTTTGTGGTTGAATTTTTGTGGTTCTGACTCGAGTACGAGTAGTAAAGCCCAACAACTTTAAGTGTGACGAAACCGACATACCCCCAAATTGCGTGGAATTCGCAACATGCGCAACTAATGGGAATGGCACAGACTTTGTCCGAAAGATAATCTTTTAAAGTACTTGTTGTAAACTGATTTAAAGGTCTTGTAGAGAAACCGATTGGAATTTGAATCTTTGTATCGGGGAATTTGTATTCCAATCGAGTAAAACTGAATCTTCTTGTTTGAAAGATTTACCTTTAGTCGAGCAATGATTATTGATGGCTTTTCGCACAAAAATGTATTTTGTTTGTTGAAAAAAAACTTCAATAAACAATGGATTCTTATTCCGGAATGTCATATGGAATGCAGGTACAGGCACTTATTATTCTGCGAAGTATAGTACGTGGGCCATGAGACAACAAACAATGCGTTTCAGAGCAAAGTATTTCCGGATCGATACGAGTTTATTTTTTTTAAAAGAAAGCACTTTTTTTTTACTTGAAAGTTTTTTTTTTGGTTAACAATTCATTCATCTGAAAAAATGTTTTCTTACAGGCAATTAATTTAAAAGAATTGTATTTCTTTTCGGAGTGAATCTCGTCTTTTTCATTACTCGTTTTGAACTCGTGCGTCAAAGGTCACGCTCTCGCACGCACTGTTGCTTTTGTGTGTAGTAATCATACATTTTTCAGAGTTTTCCCCATGTTTTGTTAATTGAATCGAAAAATCCCAAATAGGTTCAGTTGGGGGTTTATTATAGGTATATGATAGACGGCCAATAGGTCTTTAAGATGAATCTACACAAATCTTGAATGCATAGGTATTTGTCATCACAATCTTAAAGGTAAGGATTCAGACAGGAATTTCAGAAGGCCCTGGAGAAAGATATAAAAAAAAGCCTTGAGACACCATTAGTGTTATAAAGGAAACTTCAACAACGAAGAAAACAGAATGTGAATGAAAAAGGTTGGACAGAATTTGATAGACTCTTTTTATAATTAAGTATCCACTTTAGTACGATTAAACAATAAAATGTCTGCGAATTTCCAGAGACGTTTCAAAGGAGAGTGAATAGGTGGAGGAGAAGACAAGTATAAAATGCGTCGAAGTGACATAATTTACCTAAGTGCCATCAACTGAAACTGTTGTTGTTGGTTTTGATCCATACCCTTTTCCCAAAAAAAAAGTAAATAAATAAATAAATTTATTTAGAATGCAGTCCCAAGTGGAAGAAATTTCTTGGAAATAAGACCACAGAAAGAGCACGTTCTCCTAATCAAAATATCAAGTGTAAGGGCATGCAGGCAGATAAACTAGTCCAGCATTGTCCCTCCGGCTCCGAGATGAAATTGAACTCTCTCCAGGTCGGAACGTTATCGCTCACGCCTTAACCATTTTAAGCGATAAATCCAACTCTTCTTTTTACTAAAGTCACATTTATTTGTAAGCGTATGCACCCTTGTGTTTAACAACTTAGAGGAGTGAATAAATTTTATCTGTTAAAATCTACAATAAAATTGTATAATGAACAGAAATAAAACAAACTCCCTTCATTGTTTCATTCATCAATAGCTGAGAGTGCTGAGGGTGCAGGAAAAGCGGGAGAAAAATGCAGTAAAAATGGAATAATACCAAATGAATCAGGGAACACAACATTTTCAGACCACCAAAGAAAAATGATTCCAAATCGTTACTCAAAACATTTTGCTTTGCAATACTCGTAGGATTTTTCACAGATCCCTTGTCACCGTTTAAGCTTGGTTAAATTAAGTTCGTTACACTTAGACCATAAATAGGTTCATTGGGATACCATAAGTATCATATAAAACGTTCGAGACATCTCGAATAATGGAGAGTTGCCTCTTCCACCTCTTCCTTATTACAGCTCCTGAAGAAATCATTTAAAAAGAGACTAAACCTTGTGGCGTATCTTCCAATGAAGTAGGGCCCGGTAATGACACCTGTCATTGTCCTGATGTGGAATTTTTTCAGCGAAACCAAACTGCTAGAGCGTTTCTGATCCAGCTTAGTCCATATCTGTCTAGTAACAAGACACGCAGTGCCATTTGCCCATCTGAGCTTCGTTTTGCTGATCGCATTCAGTTTAAGTATGTACGAGTACTCGTATGTTGGGATGTTGACTGTAAGTTCTGGTCGATACTGCAATGAATAATATATATCATTCTCTCCAAGATTTTCAAGGAAATAGTTATGGGCTTATTGGTCAGATATAGAGTTATAATAACGATCAAAATTTTGATCGACGGTCAAATAAAAAAAAGAAGATGATCGACATTTGTTTTTTCCGATCATGATCAAAAATTTTATCAATCGAATTGGACATTTTCGATCGATCAAAATATTAAATTAACATATGTTGCTATGATATATATATCCAATGGATCAGTTTGATCGATCGTTGTATACATATTTTCGATTGATAAACTAAAAATCTCTTTCAATCAGATATTTCGAGAAACATATTGGTTTTTGCACGACCACGGCAAAACTACAGGGGGATTATGTGTTCCGTCTGTCAGTCGGTTTGTATGTACATAGGATGAGTTTTTTTTTTAATTGAAACACCTCAATATACAGGAAACGGTTGGAGATATGACTTAATTAAATACTTAAGAACAAAATTGTAGAAAATTGAGGGGGCGTTATTTGGTGAGCTACCTACCACTTTTCCATAAATTTAACTGCTATGGAGATATCCAAGAAAGAATGTTTGAATTTTTTTTTTTAAAGTTACCTCATTTCCTTGGAAATGGTTGGAGAAATATCTTTATCTGCTGAATTCAGAACTTAAGTTTTGTTTTTTAAAAAAAAATAACCTGTATTTGTACTCAACTAATGAAACACCCTGTTTCAATTTTCAATTTCTGCTGAATTCAAAGTGAATCTATTCTTATAGAATTGATCGAAATTTGATCAATTTAAATTGATTGGAAGATTGTTTTGAGTTTCGATCAACTGTTAATCGAGATCGAACTCGAAAATTTGCGATCAAAAATTTAATCTGATCCGAACTTGATTATCGATAGATCAGCTGTTTGTGATCGCTGTATAAGTTTTCAATTGATCGTAAATTTGATTTTGATCCGTCGATCTTGAATTAATAGTGACTGCGAATCTTCTGATATCTTTAGGATTGACGCGGAAGCTTCTATTCGCTTTATGAATGAAAAAAGCGCCATGGCTCAGTGGTTAAGTCCGCGATCACTGAGCGAAAGAAAAAAAGTTTTCTCTACCTCTCACGAACATCTGACAAACATCCGAGAGCAAAATAGTCATGAGAAGCTTCTCTCAAACGAAAAAAATTTCTCTTCGAAAACGGCATAAAACTGTAGGTCCCAACCAATTTAGCGGTACATATCTCGAGTGACTGCGAGAAGATAGGTCTGGTCCTGTAGCGTCGAAATATTATTATGTATGAAAACTACATTCTAGGAATGTGACTCAAGTTGAGACAACGTCTAAAGATGACGTCTGGGCAGGGAACATCTCTTCTGGATTCCGGCGCGTTTTATTCCATCTGGCTCTGGTTTAAGAAATTTGTATTTGCGTTTAATAAATTACTTCTCACCATTAATTTAAAATTTTGAAAAAGTGACTTAGAATGGTTTAACATTTCAAGATTCTTTGTCCGTTTTTTTGTAAATCTCGAATAGATCGATTTCACTTCATGTATGGTTGTGTTTAACCGACAGATGGACTAATATAGTAGACTATGCCGAACTGATTGTGTCGGGGTTCTATAAGCGCTTTACATCCAAATGACACATAATAACAAGCCGATACGTTCGACCATATACTTAATTTGGCTGAGTACCTACATTACAACTGATTGTGGGTTGGTCTCTCTGGCGAGATTTAGTTTACTGTACCCTCATATGCTTTTAACGCTTCTGAAACTTTGGATATGCGAAAGCGAGTTTTCCTTACAAGAAAACATTTTGTTCGGCGAGCATGAATAATTTTTAGACGCAACATTTTTCAAAATTCATTAAAAAAAATAAAAAATAAAAAATGTTACCATATGTGCAAAATGTTAATGTCGTGTCCCCACATATGTACGTAATGTCGAAAATGTCTTAGATATGAATATAAATCGTCTTTGTAAGTTAGTGGGTACCTGCCGTTACTATTTTTTTTTTCTTTTTAGTAAAAATGTGAGTACCTATGCAGTGATTTTGATGTTAGAAAGAAAATTCCAATTTCTTCTCGGACTATAAGCCCGAATACCCTAGATATAAAGCTTGATGTAAACTCGTCCAGTCGGTAAGAATTGCTAGATCCACTTTTTGAATTTTTATATCATCTCCATATCTTACACTGCTTCATTTTTAAACCCTTTCAGACAGACAGAGCCATCGTCAAAATTTGTCATATAGTTCTCGAGTTAGGCCTTTCTTGGTATCTACAATTTTTAATCAGGGTTACAAAGTTTGCGTTGAGGGTGTGTTTTAAGAAAATTATTTCTGTTATTAATTTATGAGTCTTATCAAAATTGGCACACATGCGGTGACTGGAGTATGTTCACGGTGTAGTGGGTTTGCTTGTGACCCGAGGAACGTAAATCGAGTCTGAGTGCTCCGGGATTTGGAAATTTCCCTTAAAAAAAAAAAAAAAATCTCAATGCAATGTTGTAAGTTTCTTCCGGAACTCAAATCATTCATCTCGTTACACCGCTTAGAAATTTATACTACGACAAGAATTACTAACCAATTTTTCGCTTGAAATCTACTTGCTGATACATGTTGTCGGAATCTTTATTTTTGCTCCCGGAAAATATAATTGCTATTTTTTTTTTCGATTCACAACTAACGTCGGCGGTGTACACTTAAACTTATTTGCAGCTACAGACTTACGAGTATAGTATGTTTAATATTTCAACACTTTCAATGCGGTTACGACGATTGTGGGCTGTAGAACGGTGGTTTTTTGCAGAAGGGATTTAGGATTGACCCCAAATATTTTCGGTAGCAGGGAACCTTCTTATCAGTATGGGAATGTGGTTTTGGCGTGTGTTTTATTATTTTATGGTTGCTTCAGTAGAAGCAAAAGTCGGTATAGACATCCGCTCACAGTATGTGGTTCAAAATGTTATTATTATTTTTTTTTTTTGTAACGAAGGTGAAAACCTCGAAAGACACTTTGTGGTCAATCTATGTAAGATCGACAAATGATTTTTTTTTTCTTTTATTTAAAATCGCGATAAGGAAAGTTGTAAGTACTCTTCCATAACTTTTAGACCATTGGTACATGAGGCTTGGTTCTTCTCAATCTCCGGGTATTGTCTCGTACATTTAAGACGGTTTCTATCTCGGAGTTGATGTGATTTTGCAATGGAATTGTGCCTTCTAACCAGTTCTGTCACCATGTGTATCTGCAGGTCACGATGCAAATCGCTATCTCTTCTATACCAAGGGGGATTTATTATTCCACGAAGGACTTTGTATTGATATATCATCCGTATGGATGCCGTACGTCCAAACTGGCTTCAATACTTGCTTATATAGCATGATTTTGTTCAGGGTAGACATATCTGAGTTTCTTCCCAGTAACACAATTTTTCTATATTTCAAGTTTAGTTCTTCTCTTTTCTTTTGAATGTGCTCTTTCCATTTTAACTTCGCATCCAAAGTCATTACAAGGTACTTAGCTGTATTGGCATGAGGTACAACTTGATTGTTAATGAATATCGGAAGATTTATCTTTTTATTTGTGAAGTTTACGTGAGTTGATTTTGACTCATTGAGTTTGATACGCCATTGTTGCGCCAAATCCCTTACTCTATTGACTGTTGCCTTCACAGTGATTTTATCAGATCTATTATTGCAGTATCTTCTGCAAAAGTAGCCATAATGGCATTGTTATCCACCGGTATGTCCCTGGCATACAACAGATGCATAGTTAGTCCTAGGACACTTCCTTGTGGAACACCTGCTTTAATTTTCTTTAGTTCCAAATATTCTTGTTCGTATCGAACTCAGAAGAGTGGATCTGAAATATAGGATAGATACTGTTTAGGTAAATCCCTATGCAGTTCGTACTTGAGGCCCTTATGTCAAACCTTATCAAAGGTTTGAGAAACATCTAAAAATAGCGATTTTCTTACAGTGCTTTTTCCACTACATCTGTAATGCGACGCACTTCATCTATTTACTTCTAAATTCGTAAGCTTGAAAATAAGGTAATAGAGCATTTTCAGATCTATAACGACAAATAAGTTCGAACTTTATCTGAACTGCTTACTATTAGAGATAGTAGGGTCTTTTTCTTTTTCGAATTTACAAGACAACTAAACGCAGCAACAGCAGCTCCCGAAATTAACCAGGCGTTTAATGAGATGTTGTAAATGAACGGGCAGTGAGACGTTGGTTTACAAAATTCAGGGAGGGAAATTTTGATATAGAAAATGAAGCCCGTGGAAGTCGGATGACCAGCATAAATGACACCGAATTACAGGCGGAAGTTGAACGTTATTCATCGACAACTGTACGATGCCTTGCAGGGAAGTTTGGTGTATCCCCAGCAACCAGAAGCTACCATCTTGGAAAGATAGGTAAAATCAAAAAATTTGATAGACCGGTACCCCACGGATTGCCTGAAGCTAATAAATTGCGAAGACAGCAGGTGACCAGTGGCTTAGTCAATCGTAACAGAATTGAGTAATTTTTAAATCGGATTGTTACGTGTGATGAAAAGTGAATTTTGTATAGCAACTGCATACGATCAGGGCAGTGGGTAGGCTAAGGCAGTATGCGAGACAATCACTTCATCTAGCGAGGGGGCAATTCACTACTCTTTCTTCCAACCCGGTGAAACCATCAAAGCAGAGTCATATTGCAGAGAAATTGCAATTATGCAAGGAACATTTTCAATGGACGTAGACCAACGCAAAGATCCGTGACAAAACTTGCAGATTTGAGATATGAAGTTCTGCCTTATCTACCATACTCACCTGACATTTCGCCTACAGATTACCACTTTTTTCGAAGTCTGAACAATTCCTTAAGTATTACATGGCTCGCTGATCGAGACGCAGCAATTTTGGCCTTCGAAGATTTCTTTTCCTCCAAAAACAAAGATTTTTCAAAAATAGAATTTTCTTATTGCCACAACGTTGGCAACGAACAATCAATGATAGTGGTTTCTTTAAAATGATGGCCTTTCATTTATCGCTTACAAAATCGGACAGTCCTGATAAGATGAAAACCACTCTTCGTTCAGATTTAGAAAATTGCATTCTCTGAAAAAGGTATTGAAAACTTTTTGTTAAGCTTTAGATCAAACGTAAGCATTTTGAAATCTAAGTATTCTTTTCCTCAAGTCTTACTTTTCAAATTGTCTTTCATCATTCCTAATTTTCAGGGCTTCAGTACTTCAAGGTAACAAAAGTAAGGACGGAACCCTTATGGTCAGTTAGTTGCTTGACCGTCCATCTGTTTGTCACGGCCTCATAACTTTTGAACTATTAGACCATAGTTGAGTTTCACTAATCCGCAGACAGATTGAAATTTTGAAAAAGTTCAAAAATAAAAAAAGTTTTGGTGGTCAGAGTAAAAGTCAATTGGTGAAAAGGTGATTTCAAAACTGTACGAGTATAGTTCAAATTTTTACTCCATCAGGTAATAGAGAAAGACAGAAAAGTGGGTCTCGCCTGTTTCACTGTCTACAGCCTAAATGGCCAGGTGGATTTATTTCAAAATTCATATCTGATATCTGAGGCTATATGGCTATTTACAATAAAACTGCATACTCAGTTTTTCGATAATAAATCTAATAACGGTACTTTCCTTATTAGCTGACTCCCGTAAGTTAACCATGTCGCGGTTACGGCTTAGACGATTTTATTCAAAATTAATATACAATGGTTTTAAACAATTACCGTCCTATATCCCTTCTGTCAGTGTTTTCGGAAATTTTCGAAAGAGGCATGAAGACTAGAGTTTTATCTTTTTTAAACAGCACGAAGTTTTTCAGTGATTGCCAGTTTGGTTTTAGGAGTGGCAGATCTAAAGAGAGTGCTTTACTTAAATTAACTGTAGAAATACATAATAGTGTAAATGCATCTAAGATCTCTGCTGCCCTATTCATAGATATTACCAAAGCTTTCGATATGGTGGACCACACTTTACTGTTAGACAAGCTTTATCACGCGGTTTTTAGGGGTTTTATCCATGAGTGGTTTGCTTCATATTTAAAAAACCGAATGCAAATGGTAAAGATAAAAAACTGCCTCAGTTCACGATAGTCTATTAACATGGGTGTTCCACAGGGTTCTGTTATGGGTCCTATCTTATTTTGAATTTATGTAAATTCTTTATTTATCCAACCCTTTAAAGGTAAAATAACTGCTTTTGCTGACGATACTGCTCTTTCGTATTCTAATACCAATTATTTTAATCTATTTTTGGATGTTAATAATGATTTAGATATCCTAAGAGAGTGGTTCAAGCAGCATAGACTCATAATCAGCACGAAAACCAAATTTATGTTCTTTAATATCAAGGGTACAATCTGTGATCATTTCCCTCTATATTTTCGTTCGCCGAGTTGCACACGATTTTGTTTAGTTGGTTGCCAGCACAATTTGGTTACCTTTAAAGACAATCAAAGCTGCAGTGACGATTGCTTCGAAATTGAACGTGTCCTCAATTTTAAATATTTGGGTATTATATTGGATTATAAGCTCAGTTGAAAGGAGCATACTTCTTATCTGAAGCTATATCTAAATAGAGTAGTTAAACAGCTCTATCATACCAGTCTCTACTGTAGTTTACCCATCTTAAAATTAGTTTACAATGGTTTGTTACATGCAGTTAGAATTATGTGTAAAGTAAATCGTTGCACTCCTTGTTTTGAGTTATTCATGTTCCTTGAAACTCTACCATTAAGGCACTTATATTGTTACAAAGTTTTAAAAATATTTTTTGAAAATTCTAGATTCTATGCTGTTAGATTAGATGAAAACTACAATTTACGTGTCAATGCCAGAAATTTTGTCACATTAACTATTGTCAATAAAACACACTTTTCACGGTTTTACTTTGTCACTGCGCCTCGACTGTTTAATTTACTACCTGAAAACCTTAGATGCGAAAGAGTGAAAACAGTTTTCTTGTTTAATATCAAAAAGTGGCTTTTATCTTTTAATTATTCTGCAATTGAAGAATTTTTTGTTCCTATGATATAATTTAATTTGATTTTGTTTGGATCTTCTGCTTCATTTTTGCTTTTTATCTTTCATTTATCTTTTGTTTATATATTAACTTTGTTTCAAGAATATGTACATATATAGCATATAGTCACCTACCTAACTTTAATTTTTTGTTTTTTTAATTCTCCCCATCAACTGTTTTAATAATACTTTAATTATTATCTGATACATTCGCCTCTTGTCACCTGACAACTGAGTGTATCTTATACTATTTCATGCAAAAACTGTAAAAGCTTTTAAAACTAATGTATTTTTATCCCAATTTTTGTTAGATTTGTAGCTCTGTTTTGCTTTGAAATAAAGTTTTAATTAAAAAAAAAAAATATCATTTTGGGCATATGTGAGGACATGATATTAACATTTTGGACAACAAAATTAGCAGATTCTTAACACGGTTTTCGAAAATTAAAGCCACTTTTCGACATTGCATTAATTTTAAATTCGAACATACTCGTATACGAACAAACAGCACATATATGTACGTATGAAGCAAGTTTTTATTTTCTGTCATTTCCGTGGCAAAAATGTGAAGCTTCTAAAATTGGAATTATCGGTCAACGGTGGAATTTTTCAAAATTCTTGTCAAAATAGAGCAACTGAATCCGTATTACGTGTTAATTTGTGCCAAATTGTTGTTTTAATTGTTTAAAATGTTGATTATTCCTGTGGGGGAGTTTAACTTTTTATTTTGTTGGTATTCAAAAAAGATCTTATGCTTAGCTTTGGAGTATGATTTGGATTTCATGGTAAAAATATAGCGATTTTCATCATTCGCGTGTTTAATTCACGAAATCTGTAACTCAAACTAGCGCTTATCAGTTCTGAAATAGTAAGGAAATTATTATTCACTAAAATTATTCAGGGCCAGTTAGTTTTAAACTACAAATTTAATGTCAAAGTGGCATTCCCATGATAGACATATCATTTCCGTGACAATGGCGTCATTCCCATTTAAATAAAAATCCTATAAAAAAAACTTTTAAATTGAGAAACCTCATATGGTAACTATCAGTTATATTTATGTTGACTTGATTCTGTGCTATTTCAATTCTTTTCCCATGCTACATGCTTTCATTTGATAGACGAGTGTACTATATTTTTCTTTTTTTTGTGCGTTGCGTTGACTGAATGTTGTTCACTGGGACATGACATTCTTGCCATTTATGGGGCATTATATATTTACGTCACCATCGCGCTGGAGCATTTCTTTTTGAAAGTTAAGTATCTCACTTTTATCGATCCAAAATTTCGTCGCTATGTCGCACCATTCGGTGAAATTCAAATCGTTCATACATGACACAGTTTGTAGCTTATTCGAACACCTTACTAAAAGAGTTAAAACTCAGACAGAATCATAGCAACCTGAGCCTACCCTCTTGAAGTGGCATTCAGATTTCAATGTCAATGCGAATGTTAATACTGCTTTTGATCTACAGTCAACTGTTTCTTGCATCCCATATAATACTTCGCACATCCCTTTTTATACCACTTCACTTTTTTTGAAAAATGCAATGTTTGTACACACGGCTTGTGAGAATCTTTGTCATTGTCACGTACTAGAAGTGATTGACAGAAATTTGATGACACTGGATCTGATGTAATGGTTCTTCTTCAATAGTATCCCTATGATTTGTCTCCGATGTTCCATAACGAAAAGATAGCTGGTGGGTTAGATTCGGATTTGCTTTTTGCCTTCTTTTGTTTGCATCAAATATTTCTTTCATCCGGTGCTTAAAATGTTTGTATTATATAACCAGCGCTATTTTCTCGCTCCTTGGTTATCCAGCTAAATGAAAGGTTGCCTCATACGAATATCTACCTATAAATCAACTATTTTAGGAATTTCAATTGCGCTAAGGATTTGCTTTGATCTTTCTGAAAGGCGGCACACTCCTAGAGGTCTTTTAGACATTCACAGGAGGCGAAACCGTGGAAAGTCTTTAAATCATTCGAGCAAGCACCTGTGGCAAATTCGTACACTTTGTTGTATATCTTAACACTTTAAGATATAAATCAAAGTGCACGACTGTATCACAGGTGCTTATTGTAGCAGAAATGTTTACATTGTTTTTTTATTAAAAGTTTTGAACAATTTACAGAGATATGTTATATCTACCTTGCAGCTTAAATTTGTTACTAAAACTATTAACAAAAACACAGATAATAAAGAAAAAACAGTATTCTGAGGAAAAGCTTTACACAACAATATACAATTCAGACTAGGTTTGTAGAGAGCTAAGAATTTAATACTTCAATACAATAAAAACTATATTTATACAGAATTAACAGAAAATAAATAAACGTAAGGATTAGATAGAAATATGAATAAATAAATAATTTAATTAAAAGATAGACATTACACGAAAGGCATTACACATAAATAAATAAATAAATAAATAAAATAATAAATAACATAATAAATAAATAAATAAATAAGTAAAAAAAAAAAAAAAGCCCTTTAGACAGCAAAATCTAAAATCAATCTATTGTCAGACAAAGTTAATGATATATTAATCCTACAAGATACTTTTTCAACGTTGGCTAGCAAATGAAGCTCGCCTGTGGAAAAAATACCAAGGAAGACTTAAGATCATTTTTAAAAGTTTATTTTGCACACTTTCCTCAAACGGGTGATCCATAAAATGTAATTGCTTGAAAAATTGTCTTGAATATATTTTATTTGTTTGCATTATTTAAATTTGTTTTGCGGTTAATAACGGATATAGCGTCTTGATTGTGAAGTTTATTTAATCTATGATTTCATTGACTTGGAAACCAAAAGTCACAGTTTTGTCAAGATGAACCCTAAGGTACTTGACTCTAAACATCCACTCACTCTGAACACCACTAACTACAAGATTTCTCTCTTGGAAGCAGACTTTCCTTTTTCTAGTGAAAAATATATCCTGATTCTTAGTGGCATAGATTTTAATTTTCTAATGCAGATTGCAGGTTGGTTTCGATGAAGGAACCAATTGCATCTGAAGAAAACACATATGAATCCGCAAATATAGAGGACTGGCAATTGTTCAGACGGGGAAAATCCGAAGAGTAAATAATATAAAGAATAGGACCTAAAACAGAACCTTGGGATACATCAGCGTTGAAATAGGACCTGTTTGATAGCCAGCTTCAAGGATAGTTCCGAATGAATGACGATGAAGGTGTGAAGTTTTAAAAAAAATTATTTGTTTAAGAATCTCTAGTGTCAAACATTGTCAAACGCTTCCTCTATGTCTAGAAAAACCATGCATGTACTTTTAACTAAATTTAAGTTGCTTTGAACATGCTTCGTAATGCGATGAATTAAGTTTACTGTTACGGTGTGGTCTAAATCCAAATTGTTCATGTGGTAGAATATTGTTTATTCCACAGTCTTTCTTTGATAATTCTCTCAAAGCATTTACTTAACGAACTAAGTAAGCTTATATAGTTAGAAGGCATGCTTCCGAGAAGAGTTTGAAGTTAAATAGTTATTCTAGTTATTCTAGTCAGATGCTTCAAATATAGGTTTTTAACTTTATCAAAACCAGTAGACTTAAACGGTTTCAATGAAGTTGAATTGTCTTATAGATCACTCAGCAAAACAGATATGTTGTTCTCAGTTTATTAAACCCATTAAATGTTTACAGCCATTCATTTTTAGCAGAAATCTTGGTTGCTATTGAATACTCGTAGTTTGAAAAAAATTCGTGACTGGAAATCGTAATTGAATTGCATATTTTTAGTGTGGGAATAGCCAAATGCGTCTCTTGTATGACCCTAATCATATTCTAGAAGGGCTTAATTCCCTTTTTGGAATTTGTCATTCCAAAGCTTATTTCTAAAGGAAAAAGTTTGTCTTTCAATATTGCACTCAAAATGTTGGTCACCTTTCCCTATTTTAGCTTTTTTTATAAAACAAATTCTCCAGCGAAATAGCCCCTTTAAAATTTCACCCGCAATACGCGCCATGCTTCGAATGCACATCTGTTCACCTTTAAACCATTAAGCCCAACTTCGGTCGTACTATCAAATATAGGAATTCGTTTAGAAGCCGGACGACACGAATATGAAATGATCTACGAGTACCAGGCTCTGTATTTGCCTATCACTACAACCTTCAAACGTTTAAAGCGAACGTGCACAGGCTTCTCCTCTGTTCCTCTTCCCCCTTTTCCAAACGCTCTGAAACAATATAAAGGTATTCATATCCCCTTTGGCAAATTATAAAAAAAAAAAAAAATCCAGAATATTTAAGGGTAGTTTTATTGGCTACCTATTCTTAGTTACTACTTTGGGAACACTGATTGGTCCACATTTTCTAAGACGCTAGAAGTGGAGAAACTAACACGATTTTCAACCTGGGACTCCGATGTTCGTTCTAGAAAAGCTTCACGAATTGCTCTCAATTTCGACCCTGGAATATTATTTTAAATCTATTCCAATTCGCATTTCTATAGTCATATCTGGTGTTCCTGTAGTGCTAAATTAGTAAAGCACTTAACCGATAAATGGTCCGAGTTCACTTTATGTAAAACCAAGGACTGACTGGAAAGGTTAGGCTTATTGGTCAGAAAATGTTGATGGGTTAAGTTGGGTGTTTGAAGGATTAAAAGTAGGATCAGGTGGATACAGAATACTAAATGGGTATCTAGAAATTAAGTCTGCAAGTACGTTGCCCCATGAATTAGCTCTAAGATAACTCCAGCTCATGTGCCTACAATTAAGATCACCGCCTATCAAAAAGAAACAATTTTTCACTGTTTTGTGTTAATTACAGGAAGTACTTTATGCTTTAATGTTCTTTTGACAACGATGACAACACCGCCACCACTTCTCTATTTAAACGATAGCATTTATACAGACTATTAGATAAATTTGTATTACCACCAGTAAATAAAGCCAACATCTTTATTATACTTGCTTTTGGGCCGAGAATGAAAATTCCAATTTAACCTCAAACTGTGACCCTACAGATCTCAAAGTTTAAAAAAAAAATCATTCAGCCATTTAGGATGCAGTCGGCCATCCATTCAGACAGCATTGAAAGACACACTTTTAGAGATTTTCTATTGTAGTGTACCAAGATTGATCAAAACCTCAAGATCGGAAATTTTCAGAAAACCAAGGTGCAAGTAAATATTTTGCTTGAGATCATAGACTGATGAAACAGTCTAAGCGACAGACTTGAAATAGCCTTGAATATAAATGCTTGATTGTATGGGAAATTTATTCACTGCCTCATAGAGCACCAAGCCCCTTTGGTCATGCTGCTCGCAAGTACAATAGGTCACGATGACTTGCATAGTTTTTGTGTGTCATAAACCTTCGATCTCTCTGTTAACAGCAACGTGTCTTATTCATATTATTCACGTTTTTCTTTGAAATCCATTAAAAAGGTAAGATTTGTAACAGTGTCACGACTGTCGTATACGAGTACCACCCACTTGAGATTTTCCGCTTACGAATCAGGCAGTGGTTTAAGCAAGATGCCAATTCGTGGACATTTAAGTAGGTACTTGTCATCATACTACCATTTAAACTTTACGCTTATGCTCAAACTGTGAGTCATTGGAAATTATTTGCCATGGCACATAGACTGCCATCAATGGTTTTGTTGGCCCAGTCATTAATGTTTACCAAAAATTCGGTGCGTTTCACTGCGCATGGCCGGCAAAGCATAATAAAATTAATTTAAAGTTCTTCCTCATGTATGAACGCCTTAATTGTCTATTGTCGGCAAGTTGATGAATTATGCACCTTCCGGAGTCGCATCATTATCTAATTACCAGCACATAGTACATCACAGACTACAATGGATGTCTTGTCTCGAATTCTGGTCATGCCTCATAGGAAACTACTGGCAATGTCAATGTGTCAAATTTGTGTGAGAATTGTTTGCGAATTGTTTCCGCACATCTCTATCGATCAAAGTTACTTCCGGTGTTGGTTCAAAAATCGAAACCAAATGCAGTCAATGTGGCACAGGCACACGGGTTTCCTGCTAGGGGGACGTTTTACAAAAGAAAATAATATATGTACAAAACTGTAACCACATTTCGTATTTATCTGAAAGCGTTGTATGTAAAACGAAATCCTTAAAAACCATCTCGGTGAGACTGACATTTAATTCTTCCGTTTGGCATCCAGACGGGTTGGATAGATAATCCCATTAGACTGGACAATCTAAATACCTTTTTAATTCGATACGTAGAAGCTCCCAGATAATGGGTTATAATTTATTTTGTTGAGGTCAAATGAGATTTAAGTGTATTTATTGGGGGTTGAACTTGAATCCAGATGCTTTTGAGATGGGTATATATTATTTAGCGAGCAAAAGTGCTTTAATTCTTCGAGGTAAATTAAATATCTTAGAGATTAGGAGAACGATTGCTACCTATAAAACTACAAAAGAATTGTTATCATTTAATGAAATTTTGAGGGATTTTGTCCGAAAGCAAGAATGAAAGGTGTTTATTGAATTCTTTCATTTTATAGTGAAGAGGGTTCGTTTGTACAATAATTTACTAACAACAAATGGTCAAATGAAATTGAAAAAAAAAAAAGTTTAATAAAACGACCCAAAAATTTACTTTGAGATACCAATTTATCAAGGGGACTTGAATCATGAACGGTTTTTTCAAATCGGCCAGTTATTGAAAATTTAATTTAATTCTTTGTGTTTGTTTCAAGAAGGGTATGTCTTATTGCTCTGGTCGACTGAAATGTGTCTCAGAATTTCTAACAAATAACAAAAATTAAGACATGAGACGAGGAAAAAAATCTAAAGAATGCCCGCATGCAGCACATATTTGTCTTCAGCAAAGGGTGATAAAGTTATCTCCTGACGAGCATACGACTAGCCTCCTGTAAGGATATTTTTTCTGTTGACCATCCTCGCAAAGAGCAGTGGCATATCAGTCTAAGATGTATGACCCGACCCTCAACTGGTGGCGGTTCGCCCATAAGAGCACAAAAACACTTAAGCCACGTTTCAAAAAATCGCACATACACATTTAATTCGTAGATTCTAAATATTTTTTAAACACATCTACGAGTACTATGCTTTTGTTTTCATTTCCATCATTTTGACAACAACACCTTCGACTTATTGCCTGAAATGAATAGAATGACACGTGCTCATCTCTGCATAAAGTTAACATGGAGTGCGTGTGTGACAGGCAGCATGTACACCTATATATTGGACAGCTACGTTTCTTTTATATGGAAAGGAATTGTGCACAAGAAATTTGTGCCTGGAGCATAATGTCCATGGGAACTGCTGCATTTTTTTAAGTTTCGCTACATGCATGGTTTTTTTTGCTGTCGTAGTAGAATTTTCTTCTTATAAATATGACATTGAAAGAAAATTGTGTGACTTGACATTTAAAATATGTACCTTCGAGTTGTACGGTAAGTCCTGCAAAAAAAAAAAAAAAAAAACTATTTCAGTCTAAATTTTAGATTTTAAGTTATCTAATTCAGAATTTTCCAAAATGTCAGTCTATACAGGAAGCTATGAATAAAGGAAGCCGATCATTTTTCAGTGCGAATATCTCGCAAATGGTTATAACGAACCAACAATTTTTACCGCCGAAAATTTCAGATTTTTCAGAAATTTTCGAAACACATTTAAATGCGCATATCTCACAACACCCACGAATATAAAATGCAGGACAGGGTCACACGTGCCTGCATCTACGTGATGATCATTTGGAATTCACGCAAATTTGAAAATTAGACAAAACTCAGTCTTTTTAAAAAAAAAAAAATGCGTTAAAAGCAAAAAACTAAGTTCGACAATTTTCCAAAACTTTGTGTTCCATATCTTTGCAAATATCGTAAGATCTAACTAATTTTAAATTTATTTAATAAATAAAGTACCACTATAAGACATATTTTTCAAAAATTTGGTACGCTATCTAATGACATACATACATATTTACGACTCAACTAAAATATGGAATTCCAGCACAATCGTTAAAGCCGTTTTCGAGAAATCGATTTTTTTTTTAAATTGGTCAACAATAAAGTATCGTTGAGTTTTTGTTAGGTTAAAAATTCCGATTTCAAATTGAATTGCGACCTCAAAGACCCCAGATGTAACGTTTCCGTCCAACCTTTTAAGTTGCAGTCTTCCGTACATTCGACAGACGGACAGACAGACAGAATTGAGAGACCCACTTTTATGAAATTCTTAACGAAACCTTGCACTTTGCTGGTGCTCTAGACTTAAAATTCTCTACAAGATGGATGCCGAATTTTTCAAAATGTAACGCACCCAAAATGGCAGACTTTACCCCAAAGTAATTGGAAATCATTTTTGAGTGCGAATATCTCGAAAACTGTGCGTTCTACGAAAAAATTAATAGGTTTCAAATTTTAGGTTCTGCATTTTTCTACAAGGTGAATTAAATTAAATGGAAATCGCTTTTCAGAGCTAATATTCCGAGTTTTTTTTTTTTTTTGTGCAATGTGAGCCCCCAAGCCCATATACTCGTATACGTAGTGCTAGCCATTGCTTTGGACAGACCACAAACTGTGGAAACTCAGACTTTTATTAAGCAGAAATCCCAGCAGGACAAAGAAAGAAAAATAACTGACACATAAACAAGAAAAACAAGAAACATAAATAAAAGCAGCATATATTTGGGTGCATATTTGGCATTAGATATAACTTACGAGCCATGTCCAAAATATGACGTCAATATTGCGCTGTGGAATTTTACCGTACATACGAGTATAGAAGATTAGGATATCTTTGGTGACGCAATCGAAAAATACAGCCTTCATGATACGACCTCCAAAAATGGATTCAGGCTAATTAACTTTGCAGCAGGGCGAAAGTGTGAATTCTCGCATCTTAATAATCACAAAGCGATCTGGCGGTTTCTAGAGGAAACAAATACGAGTATGTCAACCAGATGGATGATTGTCCAAACTATTTGCTTCCAAGGCATTTACGTAGCGTGTATTCGAAAATATGCAACACCAAAGAAATGCTGTAAAGATTTATATCGGATGACTGGAATCACACGAGCCGATCAGACAGACGCCGCAGCGAAGTCAATGGTTAGATGATGAGTCCCGTCAAGCCTGCGTGTGAAACAAGAATCATATAAAATGGAGCGCTGCACATTGTGAGCAGATCTCTTTATTTGGTTGCTGTTGGAGTGCAAACTCACTGTCAGTATCCCCTAACCTAATGACCACTCCAAGTTCAAATAAGGAAATTCACCAAATCGAAGTAAGAAGGGCAGTCATAGCATCAAACATTTGGAAACATCCGCGGAAACACAGAGTAAATTAAAACTGTTCATCACCTGTTTGATAAATGTTACTTTGTGATTAACGGAAAGGATCTTGAAAGTCACTTCTTTCATGAGATGGAGGACTTACGGAACATCGAGCCCAGCTCAGTTCATATTTTCATCTGGGGGGTTCTTCTTTTGCATCATTTTTTTCACTTTCTCATAGTACCTTTCTTGAAGGAGGTGGACTTTGTCCACTTAATTTACATTTTGAATATAATACTAGCCCAGAGATCAAGCAAAGGATGTCAATTTGGAATCACTGAACGAAAGGCCCAAGGTTTGAGTGCCCGAAAATACAAAATAATCGCGAACGTCTAACAAACATCCGAGAGTAAAATCTCCACCAGAAGCTTCTCCCAATCGAAAGATTCTCTCTTCCGAAACAGCATAAAACTGTAGGTCCCTATTGATTACTAATTTATTTATTTGAAAAGGCAGTTTAATGAAAAGGAGAGAACAAATAAGAAAGATAGGGAAGCGGACCGACTAATTAGAAGTCCTTTAGACCCTTTGAAATTAGGAGAGGTACGATCACCTCTGTTATGGAATTTTTTTAGTGAACGAATTAATTTCCAGGGTAACAATTCGTGTATACCTATATGCCGTTGACGTTGCATTACTATTGAAGAGAAGTCTCTCAATGGACTTAAAAATTAATTCAACGGAGATCATTGCGATACATTTAGTCAAGAAAAGACTTATTGAAATCTATCAAAAACAGGAGCTCAAATATTTAACACTCAAGCTCTTATAATGTGCCTGCGGATGCGAACATTATATCCAGCGGTTGATGAGATGGTAGCTTTGGGCAGCCAATCTAGAGATTGGTTTGCATATGCATGACAGGCAATAAAACCATGTCCAAAGCAAATATATTTGGGTAGATATTCGGGTCATCTAAATCGACCTTGATAGAAACTATCGCAAGTAAGGCATTGGCATTGTAACAGACAGATAAGCTGCTTTTGAAGCGCAAAATGATTTCGGTTTAACCACCAGAGACAAAATCAATAATGTCACTCTACATGGATGCCAGGCCAGAGTCGACGTTGGACTAAAACTCTTCTGAATATTGGAAACAATAAGCTCTGGACAGTACTGTCGAATTTGCGGAAAGTCAAGATAGCTTTTATAACTTCTAACCATCTTTATGAAGGTGCATGCCAGGGTGGGTCTCCGGATACTTAAGTTTTTAAAAGAAACAACATCAACTAAGTTGTACCAGGAGGCCTAAAACACCGTTTTAAACAACTAAATAACCTCAGAATCCATACATAACTCACTAAGGATATTTTGATTTCTCTGGTATTCTCCATTATTTCAATAAAAATGTACATGTGTACCTACTTAAAGTCTTACATGATCGACTTCAAGGCCATTGAAATGTGTATTTGCACCAAGAGAAATACGATTTCACGTTAAGCCTATTCTAAGATTAGTAGGTACCAAGTTTTATTTTCTACTTCAATTAAAATACAAAAATAATTCTTCAAATAAAGCAGAAAAAAAATGTATAATACACTTAAAATAGCGACAAAGATCTTGGCCTTGACAATGGCTTTATCAAACTCACATAATCAGTTTTTTTATTTATGCTAGGACCATACCCTATTTTTATTCCCTTATTTCCAAATTCGTTGCAATAAATTTAAGGTACCCTAGCTTATGTAAATTTGGTCTAAATAAAATATGCTGCTGCATTTTAATGTTAATAAACCACAAAATAGTGTTAAACAGATAAAGTGTTTCATTTCATAGAATTCATTTGTTTTATGACGTAAATAGAACTTTATAACATAAATAAGCTCTAAATTATTAAGTGGAAATTCAGGTCTGTAAAACTGGTTTATTTTAATAATGAATTAACAAGAGACAACTTTTTTCCTTTTTTGTTATCAAGTAAAAAATCCTAAACCATGTTTGAGTAATAAAAATTCAATCTGATGGAATATGCGGAACATGAATCTATAGAATGTTCTGCCGCGCTTGGAATTTTTGGTTATGCCATGGCTATTGGTTTAATGAAAAAAAATTGTAATTAAATTTCATGTGACGTGCAGCGGATGTTGACAAATAAATGAATTTATACGGATTACACTTGTATCATGAGAGGTTTTATTGAGATTAATTTTAATAGATTCAGATCAAAAGGCTTCGATTTGCAGGCAATGTGATTTCATGTAAATAGTGAGTGGGTGGGAATGATTAATGAACTTAAACAAAAAAGCTAGTAATCATTTTTATAATTCAACGAGTTTTGTATGCACATGTCACGAATATTTATTTTTGTATATTTCAATACATACTCATATTACGAGTATGTACGTAATGTTATTAATTATTCAGATTTTTTTTCAATTTCGTTTATTTTTAATCAGCAAGGCAGCGAGTAACTAGGTCGATCTCTCCTTCGCTTTAATTAAACACGATGAATACCAATTGCAATGGTATCTCTGTCTATCTGTCCGTCTCTCTGAACCTCGGGTTGCAGCCTAAAGGGCTGGATGAATTTTCTCCAAACTTCGTTCGTCCAGAGACGAAATTTGAATTTTCATTCTAGGTTTTAGACAATCATTAGAAAGCAAAGTCAGCCTGACGATCCCCCTACGGTATGTATCTATACCAATTAGAACAAAAATTACATAAACTCGTAAGAGATACCCAAAAAGCAGCATGGAAAAATACACCCTGTATTAAAAGAAGAATGAAAGGAAATAACTATTCTAGAGAGATCAAAGAACTTCTGGCCGAAAAAAGAAGATAAAGAAGAAAATGAAAACAAATTAGAACCTCTCAGGCTAAAACAAAAGATAACTCAGACGAGAAATTAAACAACCGAAGAATATCTCAACTAATAACTATCTAATATGACTTATTAATGATAGTAAAGGGCGGGCCATCTGTTGGTTTCTTTTTGAAATTGATATTAAAAAAAATCCATTTAATATTTTTCAATGTTTTTTGCTTTATTGAAGAGAGTACACTATCCGATTATTTATGGAAAATAACTTCATTTAAATGGCTACCGCGGCTGGCTTAGCAGTAGTTCATCCTGTTAACCTAATTTTGCAGTACACCTTTATTGATTCGGGGCTCGATTCCACGAATAGCTCGATAAATATTGTGCTTAAGCGCCTCAATCGTTTCTAGATCATCAGCATAACATATGTAGGTATTTAACCGCACCGCACAAAAAAAAAAAAAAATCCAACGGCGTCAAATCGCAAGCATTTCGACCGAAAATCCTTTCACAATTCGCACTGTTTCGGCAACACAGCACTCACTTTGGAAATGAGTTTTCAATATTTCCCAGCGTTGCTCAAGCGTAAATCGATTCATTTCGTACCGCGGAGATATGATACTGTGTGTCTGTCAATTTCAATTTCAATAAGACCGGAAGTACCTGAACAAGATCAAGATGAAGAAATAAAAATTGTAAAATTAAAAATAGTATAGAACTGGAGAAATTCTGCGGCAGCTGCCAAGAAAAGCAATAATAAAACTCACTAATCCAATCAACGAAGCTTTTAAATTAAAATATGTTCTCAGTTTATGGGCAGGCAAACCACTACATGAAACAAAATCATATATGTCCAAGCGAGCAGCTGTTAGCAGAAGGATAAACTACTATACATCATCCAGGAAAGAACTTGATTCCAAATCATCAATTTGGTTTTCGAAATAAACACCATTCAACCCATATAATTGAAAAGCCTTAGAAGAAAAAAGTCTGCTTGACAATTATCTTAGATGTGGCACAGTCTTTTGATACAGTTCGGCATGAAGAACTTGATTACAAGCTGTGAATCTTCCTTCCAAAATAGAATTCTAATATTCTGAAATCGTACTTGAAATAAAGAAAGAGTAGCAATCTTCTTGTTTGATTCTAAAGTATCAAACAAGAAGATTGCTACTCTAATTTTAACAAAATCCAGGCGGGTGTACCACAAGGCAATGTTCAATTGATTTTTCCATTTTAGATGAAAACAACCACCTGCCTGTTCCCTTTGTCCTTATCACACTTCTACTTCAAGAATCAAAAAATAAGTTTCCGGTGTGGCATGCAGATGTTCCTACATAAAAACCATGTAAACCAGGGGCCTCAATGCTAAAAGTGATCAGATATTGTGATTATCTATTTAATTGTGATTTAAAAAATAGTTATATCGCGAGAAATACTGAACGGACTTTATTACACTTTGTTTTCTAATCGTATATAGAGATCATCAACATAGAGCGTAGTTAAATGTTTTTTTTTTTTAAGTCAGACTCGATTTTCAGTCCATTGCACTTTTTGGTATATTAGTTGGAGAAACTTAGATTTTATGCGTTTCTCTTATGCTCAGGTGGCTGCACAACTCGGGTCAATGTCATGGAAATTAACTCAATCTACTTTCCATTACTTGAAATTCTGAACTTTGGTCAACACTGCAAATAAATCGGGTAAAGATGATGAGCCAACAGACAATAAACAAACAGGCAAGCAGGTGACAGTCATAAATAAGGATAAACTGGTAAATATGATGCTAATTAACATTTTGATAGAAGTTATTATGAGTCATTTTGGGGCAAAAACAAAAAAACTTAGGACCAATTCAAAATAAATAGCTTTTGTGTTCAAAGGAAGCAAGGTGAGTGCAGAATGGAGCTTAGCGGCAACAGCAATAATTGAAAGTTGTTTGAAAACTAGTTCGGGTAGGTATTATTAATTTTATTTGATAATAAGTCGTGTTATTGAGTTGTGCTTTCGCTTCCGGAGTCATTAATAATGAGATCTGCATGACTTCAAATTTCTGTAAAACAAAAGCCAAAACTGAACAAACTTTATTGATAAGATCGAGGCAAAATAACTTTCTAATATTTTGGCAGTCATTCTGATTCATGGACCTCTTTACGAGTATTAATGAAATTAATATAGAAAGACTGATGGGTAGCACTCTGGTCTATCAGTGACCCATCGAATGTCTCTGCATCCTTTGCTATGTCCAACGTAGTCTCAATATTGTTGGCAAAATTAAACATTTGGTTACGAAAAATGTCAGGAAGATTTCAATTGTACAAAGTAGTTAGTAGTACTTATTTAATTACTTAAAAAAAAATAAGAAATAGAATACCTAGTCTTTCCACAATTTATTGGCAGTATTTTTTCCATCTGTTGGGAAACAGTTTTAAAATAATATTTAATTTGCTACTTTACGCTTATGAAGAACGTATGTATCTTTCTATACCTGCAAGTAGGGCTTCTAAACAGTGATTAATGTAATTACATACAGACTATCATCATCATACATCAGTTGTATAGGTATCTTAGGTATCTTAATTAGTTAAGTGAATGTAAATTTGAATTTTGTTTAACAAAAACATTTAAAATCGATATTTGGGCATACAGATGCGATTTCAATTTAATTTGCATAAATATCATAACCACACGCACACATAATGAATTTTGTATTCGTCGATATTTGCAATTTGCATATATCACATCTATATTTGTGTTGCAAACTAGGAAAAGGTTTGCATGTTGATTTGGAAAAATAAACTCCAAGTTTATGAGTACGTTTTTTTACCTAGACTGTGTGACGTATTTAAAATAAAATTAAGATAATTAGATTTTAATTGAGCGAAATACGATAGTAAATAGGTATGGATGGTCATTTTCCAGTACTTGTGCCTAGGTGATACATTTCGTAATTAGATAGCAATATAGACCGGAGTCGACCTGGGCCTCAAATAAAGGTGAAATAACTTCGCAAAATTTGCATGGAAATTGCATATTATTTCACACGAAATATCTCCCCGGAAATGGGGTTTTTTTTTTCATGCTTTATTGGTATATATTTCATTACTGAAAATGGGGGCTTTTTGATGTTTCATATTAAAAGAATCCCCAAACTTTATGTATGAAAAATGTCCCTAAAAAATATCATTTCTTAATTTCTTTGGTTTTCATGTTACGGAAATTGCAACTGTTTTTCACTTTAAAACATACATACACCTACTTGTACAAGTAGGTATCGGGATCGTTAAAATACATTTTGTTTGGTAAATCCGTTAAAAAGAAGAAAAAATATTTAGACAAATTTTTCAAAACTTGATATTCAATGATCTTGCATATGTCAAATATTGCTTAGTCATTTATTTTGAACAAAATCGACACATTCATAGCCGAGAAACAACAAATTTTCAAAACCGATCAGTAAGTAAAGTGTTTGAGTCGTTTTCAAAAAAAAATATATTTTTCAATATCGGCCTTTTGTAAAGAAAATTCGATTTTTGGGTTAGAATGAAAATTCCGATTTCGCTTCGAGTTGTGATCTCACCGATTCCAAATATGCGGATTGAAGATAATCCGTTCAGTTTCGCTGAAGTTGGTCATAGATAAACGCAGACAGATGGGCAAACCTACTGCTAGATAAACAGACAGAATTGAGAAAAGCACTTTTTTCTCTATTACTGCAATAATACAATTTATTAAAATCTCGAGGTCAAAAATGTTCACAGTACCAATACTTGCTCTTTTAGGTACAAGTAAAAATGGCAAACCAAATCTGCTTTTGGGCGCCGTGGGTCAGTGGTTCAAATATGAAGCACCTTCGTTTCTCCAGTAACTTTCTCTTCACGTCTTATGCCGATATTTTACACAAGTAACACAAAATACTGAATCATCGCAAGCAGGTTAAGCGTGTGTAGTGGTAACATCATCGCTTGTCACGCTGTTGGTTCATGGTTCAAATCCTGATGTTAAGTATCATCTATTCATTTTAAGTCAACTCTATTGCGAAGGCATAATACTGGCAGTAGGGTGGTCATATGGTTAAAAATGCAACTTGATCGTGATGATGACATTAGGAGGACAGAAAAAAAACTGTGAATCATGAGCAACGACAATAAAAGCAAAAACAAAAATGCTCAACAATTATATGGACGCTACCCTTGGAATTTACAGAAATTTAATACCACCTGAGTTTCAAACAACTACAAATCTTTCTTTCTTTCTCTCCCTGTATATATCTACACAACGCCCTTGCCCTGTAATAGTATAAGGGTATTCATATCTCCTTTGGCGTGCGCAAATTATAAAAAAAAGTCGCAAGTATAGCTAACATCTAGTGACGAGAACTATGGAACAATAATCGACTTATCGACTTATTCGATAATACCGAGATATTAATTCATTCTATAGTTATTAAAATTCACTCATTACTATTTTCATTCATTGAATGAGCTGAATGAGCTGAGTACGCACGCAATCTTTCAAAATGTTCGACTTTACCCTGAGGCGCGCAGTACAAAAAATAAAACCATTACTGAAACTTTAGGTTTAGAAATTCTCTATAAGATGGATGCTGGATTTTTTTAAAATTTTTCAAAATTGTATTATAAATACGAAATTCTCCAAAATTTTCGACTTTACACCGAGTCTAATGGTGGAAATTGTTTTTGAGTGTGAATATCTCGAAAACGACGCTTCTTACGAAAAAAAAATGTTTCGACCGAAATTTTAGGCTCCGAAATCCTCTATATAACGGATGCTATGATTTTCAAAATTGAATTAACACAATCTTGCAAAATTCCAGAATTTATCCCAGAGTTAATAGAAATCTATTATATTTGTTTTCTTATTTTTTTTTTTTGGCGTAAACCCCTGACCACATGCGGCACTGGGTTGTGTACAGAGTTTGTACTTGCACCTATAAGGGCAAGTATTGGTTTCGTCAAAATTTCCAATCTTCAGATTTTGATCAAACTTGACATTACTATAATATGTCAATTCCAAAAAAATTTGTGTCTCAATACTATCTGTCAGTCTGTATATATGTATGGACGACTGCAGCCTAAACGGCTGGACAGATTTACTTCAAACTTCATATCTGGGATCAGTAGGTTCACAATTCAAGGAGAAATTGGAATTTTCATTCTAACCCTAAAATAAACGGTACTTAACAAATATCCAATTTTGTCGATTTGTTCGAAAACGGCCCCAAACGTTTTGATAACATTTCATATTTGAATTAAGGTGGATATATGGTCTGCTTTTTTGGCAGAGAATACGTATAACAGTACTTTACTTATTAACTAGTTCTCAAAAAATGGTTATTTTCCCGATATGATTCAATCAAATTAATGGCATACCAAGTTTTTAAAAATTATTTATATTATTAATTTTTTTTTTTTTTTTTTGATTTTCAATGGATTTAAAAAAAAATAATAATAAAGGGCACGACTGGATCGCACCGACTTGTTTTATATGTATGCGTTATTCGTTTGAAAATTGTTCAGATTTAAAAATTTTGGAAAAATCGGTAAGAAGCAAAAAATTTTCGCAAAATGCGGTAAGAAACTAAAAAAACTTGTCAAAGTCAAAGGTTAGATATCTATTTTGAAAAGCGTCTTAGCCGAAAAATAACAAATTTTCGAAAGTTCGCTAATAGGTGAAGTACTTTCCCTATAGGAGCAAATAAAAATTGAGACATTTACAACTACTGGTGCAAGTACATGCGACCCAGTCGTGCACTTTATTTTTATTGTACAAGGTGGCGCAAAAGTCGAGTGAATAGATTTCCTAAGGCAATAACTTTGTCAATAAAAAGAATTGATTCTGTTTGTTGATTATGTTTATTTAGACGTTTAAATTTGTTTCCATTAAGTCGCGAAAATAATATCGGTCAAGTAGTCACTGCCAGAGTTGGTGCACATTCGTGCTCGTTCCAGAGTATTTTCCAAGACTTTTCTCAAAACTTCTGGTGATAAACTCTCAACTTCTTATCGAATCTTTTCCTTTAGGAACGCCAAGGTCTGTGAGTTGTTCGTATAGACCCTTGGTTTCAAAATCTACCTCGTGTCCCGTCGTCTTGTTTATGTTTCAGGATCCTCTTGGACATTTGCAGCCACAGCTATATTCTCGACCGAATATATATTCTCGGCTGAATAGGGGCCGGTCATGTTTGCTACTGTCCCGTGTTGACCCAGTTTTCTTGAGGCGAGTGGCTAAATGCCGCATTGTTTGCCCAGTTGGTACCACACGACCGACGGCGATGAAATTCACGTTGAGCCAAATCCACCGACCGATTATTTATCAAAAACGAGACACAATTCTTCCGCGTTCTTGAAGAGTATAGCAATCCATTGTTTATCTACATGTATTTTCCTTCTGTTTATTTCACAAATGTCAAAGTCGCGATGACATAAAACGCTATTTACAAAAATGAGAGCATCTTCCGAGAGGGTGATAACTTTTGCACCACCTTGAACATATATTTCCTGTTTTCTGAATTAATGAATGAACGAAATCATTCAGTCACTAACCATGAATAATCAAACTTATTCGATAGTGCCCAACAATAGTGATATCTGTTTTATAGGAGTCTAGGGATTCCACAAGTTTTTGACTTCATGTAGTCCCTTAACAGTAGTAGGGTGCACACTTTCCACCTACAGATCGTCTGCTAGGGTCGTGTACAGTAAAATCATTCTATCTAATAATATAGATTAATAGATACGATAGTGTCGATGAAAATGGTTATGCAGACTTACATGACCTCATACCGCAGTTTTGCCGAATGAATGGAGGCCATCGAGCTAAAACTGTCAAGAAATAAGCACTATGCTTTCCAGCCTTGGCAATAGCATTATTTGGATTACTTACACTCATAAAAAGCATTGTTATGGAATTTTTATCTACTTAAGCATCTTACTTCGTTTAATGGCAAGATGACCAACTTAAATCTCATGAACTGATAACGATCTCGGAAGGAAATTTCAAAAACCTGATGCTTATCTGGATACCATAGTCAAAGCCTGATTATTTGGATCCCTTCATATCGTTGTCACGATTAAATACTAAAATTATGTAATAAAGATCAGGAAATTCCAGATTATTGACGATTATCGCATCATTGCATCATTTTATTGAAGAAGATAATCAAAATCAGTGACTTAATTTATTTATGTATTTTTTTTCTTTTTTTTGCAAAACCCAACAACGACTAAATTACCGTGAAAGCTATATACATAGTTTCTCCGAACGGCCAGACCTATCTCCAGGATTTAATATTTACATTCCCTGTCCGATCATAACAGTTCCAAAGAAAATTACGTAAATCAAACAAGATCATTAAAGTAATTTTGGAATTTCCCAAATTGTATTTATATGATGAATGGACGCCTTATTCCACTGGAACTCTTAACCCAGGCGATAGTATTGAAAAAAAAATAAAAATAAAAACTAATTGGTTTTTCAAAACCACTGCTAAAAATAATAACAAACCGCAATTCGCTATCTCTTAGAAATAAACAAATAAAATATATATTATGTATACAGACACAGATACGTGTGTTAAAATTTAGTATGCGCCGCTTGTATTATCTTGATAAACTAGACCCAGATGTGATGTGTGACGTAATACATATATGGCGACATTTTACGTGTTCTCCTATTAATATTAATTTTATTAATTTATTTCAATTTGAACACGTTATTTCCGAGAATGGACGAACTGCACGAGTAGTTCTATTAATTGGTTTCGATATTGATTAGTTTAGAGGCCATACAAGTATCTATACATATGGTACAAATAATAATCACGTATTGTCGTAGTAGCAGCATTGAAGATGTCCTCCCACATTCAGGTAGTATGTATACCATCCATTATCTCAGGAGTACTTTTTAAAATACAACCATAAATCTTAGCTGTGCGGGTTGTGTCGCAAAGGACGTAGGCACATATGTGACACATCAAAAATGAAAGGTATGACGAAAATATACCTACAGGCAGATGCATACGCATGAGCTCGCGAAAAAAAAATAATATTTCAGTGGCAAATACCTCGCAGCTTTTCGAAATGTCATATGAGTAGAGGTATACACGGTTGTTACTGAATATTTTGCTTATGCAGACTTTGCTTGTAAATTGATGTTTTATTTTTGTATTTACAAGTAAAATTAAATTCAACAAAAATGTGAAATTAATGAAATTTGATTGCATAATGCATCAACGCTATTTTATTGACAAATATGGATATAATTTTACAACGAAATGAATGTGCAAAGTAGACAAAAGTAATTAAAATGCATTGACCCGAAGAATTTCCCACAAACAAAATATTGCTTTTTCTCTGTGAATGGAAATTATTTATGCATATGGTACTGTTGAGTTTGTTTCCATAGGTAGAAGTGAAAATAAACAAAGTTGTGGGTGACTTTAGTAAATGAACGCAGAACCAACAGAGCAGATCTTGATTTTTTTTTTTTTTTTTACCGTTATGTTTATACAAAAAGTAGAATAATTTCATAAAGCCCTTCGATTTTACAATCGCGATAGATACTGCCTTTCAAATTTAACGAAGTGTATCGCCCGGCGCACTGATACGACCCTGATGAATGTCAGGCATTTCGTTTTGTTACGAATTGACCATTGACTCATTTTAGCTTAACTTTTAGTTTCGAATGTTGTATAAATAAAATACAATAGCGTCAACAGTTTTTAGTCATACACAGCGTTCCCACTTTATTAGATTTGCGATGTGATACACTGGCAAAGCAAATTTTTAATAGTCAGATTTCTTGTCTCCTTGTCATCACAAAAGTCATTTTGCACACTTGCGCTACACACATATATTATCAGATTTAGAAGTTTGCCCGAGATACGAGTAGCTATTCTTACAACTCAAGAATTTCGAGAAATTGATTGCTATACATACATAGATAGGCATTGATAGTCAGGCAGCGTTTAGGACAGTAAAATCAAATCCTGAACTACCAAACAATGTTCAGAACCGCGGAAGATTAGGTTGGGTGTCTTGTAATGAGCTTGCGGATGAACTAACAGGGGACAAAAGCTAAGTATGACAATATTAATTTGTTAGGGCACTGCTTCCGGTGAAATCATACTCGCCCTTATTCTCATAGTCGTGTCACCCGAAAATGAGGTGACTGGTAATTAGTATTCTGGTTAGTTTGTTTAAGTGGCACTATAAGCGACTAGGGGAATACACTGAAAAATGAGTTTACAAAAGGTTTAGTGGGGTATTGAAAGCTCGTACAACTTCGCATCAATTTTCACGATATCATACTAAGTTTGAAATAGAGCGAGGTGATAATCTAGGACTTCCATTTCAGAAATAAGGATGATTATGTAAATAGTTCGACCTAGAATAACATACTTAGACTGTTTCTTGTGCATAAAACTCATTGAGTTTTGCAGTAAAATTAAATGCTTTAAGCGAATGATTAGGTTGATACTAGTATCTCCTCAGGGATCGTCCATTATGATGTCGCCGATACCACATTGACTCGAGTTAATTCTGCAAAAACTACCTAAAAATTATGAACAAAATAAAACTACGTATAAAGTCAGACTGCTGACAGTGACCCGGGCGGTGTAGGTTCAAACACTAGCGGGAAGCAGCAACCAATTGCCACTAATAAAACCTAAGTTTCTCCAAGCACTCCGGGATTTGGTTTTTCGTATAAAATAAAAAGTGGAATACAGACTGAAAGACTTTCTACCTTTACCTTGTACAGTAATGGGATATCCTAAATCCATGGATATTATAGCCAGTTCACATACATTGTGAGGATCACTAAATATTGAGATTGAACACTTAATTTTTGATCCATAACTTTGCAATCGTAATAGATTTTTTATGCACATAGAAGCCGGAATCCACCTTTTTCGACCCGACATACACATACAGCCGTATTCATTAGATTTTTTTGTTTGAACTTTAACTACTGATTAACTGATTGACGTATTTCTTTGAACTTAGTATATTACTGAAACATTGAGCATGTTGATAACTTAAAAAACAAACAATTTAATGAAACTGAATTGTACATTTGTGGTTGTTAACTAAACCAGGATCAACGTTAACGTTTATTATGATTTATGAATAACACTGAATGTGTGTAGCCTCAATTATCTTCATTCTTTTTTTTCTATAACTCTCCAAAGTCCCAACCGCCAAAGTCCTTCAAAACATTCTTCCTATTAAGGATGGGGAACCTTTTTGAAATAGCGTAACTAATTTCTAAGTTTATTTCTAGATCTTATTCAAGAACAAACTTAACCTCTAGTGTCAGGGGTTCGAGAGGAAACATAGAAATAGTTTTAGGTAGATGGGTGGAGGCTAATATAGTTTTCATACATACCTACATACATAATCTGCTCCTCTTATACCCTACGGTATCGACATAGTTTTCAAAGATGGAAGAATCTCTCACACGCCTGTCCCATGCATCCTAGTCCCATGAGAAAGATTTGGAAAAATTTATTGATATCCATCTTCGTTTCAATATGGATTGACCCGAATATTTTGTCACCGCAGCAACACTCGCACTTTAAGGGCAAATAAGTGGAAGCAACTAAATTATATTTATTAGTATATTGAACTGGCACTCTCGAATCATAGGGTGGATGTTTCAGTTGTATATAATGAGAGATACACAGCAAGATGGTGCCAATGAGGTTCTATTAATCCTGGAGGTGAAAAGTTGCAGGAGAGTCGATTACATAGACACAGACGTTGATTTAGTAATCTCAGGAGAGCGATGGACTATGGTGGGAGAGCATATGCAGATTTCGAACTCTTCGAAAGGGCTGATAGGTTAGGTTAGGTTCGAGGGTTGCTGGAACTGTCACCTTTAGTCATTAGCGCTACCCCTAGAAATTAAAAAAAAAGAGCAAGAAAGAGAAAAACATTCAAATTATTCCCGTCCTGGCCTGGTAAACAAATTTCAGGATAAGTATAAGTTAGTCCGCCCATTTGTGCAATTATGCGAAGAAAAAGTTTCCAAGGAGAGAAGGCACCACTTGCCTCGAATAGAAATTTTTCCCATTCTGACCGGTTGCAGAATTTCAGAATGCATGTGAGTTGTACGAGTATGTCTGCTACTTCATCTAACTCTCCGAAGAATGAGTTCACACTGAGAGTTAGCCAACATCTACTTAAACTAATGCATTGACACAAGAAGTGGAAGGTGTTTTCCACAAGTGCTGTCCATTCATTATTCCCATTTGCTCAGAGTGTTTATTTAAATGGTTATGTCCCGTTATTACTCTAGTTAGTATGGATATCAAAAATGGGCTGATAAGTATGGGTTGGGGATTAGCCCTTCTAATGTTGGCCATTCAAAATTTATTGGTTTTGCATATTTGTTCACAGACTGACAGTGCTAAGTATAATGTATCTTGAATTGGAGGCTGAGAATCCAAATTTTCCGGCTACACAACACCCAAAGTAAACTTTAATAACTTCGTCATGGTCAGTTTCCCATACAAAGTAGACTAGGAAAAAGGGGAAGATCAAAATCTTCACCAATGACTCGAAAATGGAATTTCTCCGACAATCTCAATATATCAAAATCATACCGGTTACCGGATTCATACAGTGTCTTCCAAGCGGAAATGAAAAAGATCAATATACCTCTCAGAACTATCGCTGTCCTCATTAATAGCGAGGTCCCTATCAAGGCAATTGTATCCGCTATCCAAGCTGGTGGAACAACGCAAAGAGGAACTTGCCTCGCTGGGTCATCGGTTCACGATCAGTCTCCTTTTTGTGCCGGGACACAACAACATTGAGGGGAACGAGCGAGCTGATGAGCTAACGTGGTTGGCATCTCTTGACAAATTTCTTGCGGAAACCGTTCAAGTACCGCTGGGGGAGCTCAAGGGCAGTATCCATTTCCTTTCAAAGGCCAATTTGCCTAGATATGCGAAATTGCATCATATCTAGGCAAATGTGGCCCAACTATAACTGGTGGAGAACACAAGATCTACAAAACAAAAACCTTGCAGATTTTGCTAAAATTGTGGCGATTAGTAGATGCTACTGGCCCATTGGGGTCCACGCGGTCAGACTAGGCATTAAATCCAATGTATATTGTGGCAGCTGCAATACTGCAAGCAAGATAGAAAATATCTACCATTTCCTCTGCATGTGTCCGGTTTTAGGTAAGACCTGACACTAGGCAAACTTTTCTTTAACAACTTAAAGGAGATTGCGGAGAAAAGCATTGGAGAAGTTATGCGCAGGATTTAAAAAAAAGGTTTACGCTAACCCCCTCATCTCTTTAGTTTATCATCTGAACAGCATATGATAGGTCACGTAAGTTGTGACATTAAAACGGTGCTAAAGCATGGGATACTGTTACAGTCACTCCTATCTACCTACCTATCACCTGTAGTAGACTCATATTTAAAAAATAAACACCGACTACATTCTGCTTAGATATTCCCTAACAAAACCTTTCCAGGCTACCTATCAAACTGTGGGATGGATATATGACTATATACAGGGAATCCGTACATTTTTATATGGATACCTACAAAATCGACGGCCATGTGGAAGTGGACTAAGTATTAAATACTATCAGATCACTATAGTGTATTGCTGGCGGAGATGATGTCAATTCAAGAAGCGGAACATAATACTATGTGCCCTAAATTATATTTACATCACGGCCTCTAATTATTCTCGGTTGGTGTTGATTGTTGTTCCCCGCTCGAACTCGAACCTGTACAGCTCAGGTCACAAGCAAACATACACCGTAGCCACTCTTATATATGTAAGTTCTTACTTCTGGTCTACGTGATCTAAGTAATCCTTTAATCAAATCAAACTTAATCTACAAACCTCAAACGCAACTCAATACTAAAACCCTAATTCCCAAGTGTTTGGTGCTGCAGAGGTAACGAGAAAGCCAAGTGAATAATTCTGGTATTCATAAGCGCTTTTTTGACATCAAATTTTGAAATTATCAATATCACGTCAAGACAAACATTTTCTTACAATAAGAAGCCTGTCTATCCCTTAAATCTTTCTTATAAGCCTTTTAGCTCATTCGTTTAAAAGGTTATAAGCATGTGTCTCGTTTCACCACTGCAGTAGAGAACAAACAACCCTGACAATGAATACAGACGCGAAACCCACTTGAAATAAAGGATAATACAAATTAACCGGATAATAGGGCTGAGGATACAGCCGTGTGGTACATCACTTTAAAGACATTCATATGGAATTGCCACAACCGCCTATAACATTTTAATAGGACACTTAATATAGGACAATTAAAAGCTTCCAGTACAATTACACGCTTCCAGTACATAAAACCGTTTTGTAAAGAAACGACTGCCAATGAACTGTCATTAATTTATTATATCGAGCAGGTATCTACTTAACTTAACGAGTTCTTGTGAAGCTACAAGAAGAATTGATATCTCATCAAAAGACAACATTTTCCCATGAAGAATAGGAGTGAATGTTAAAAGAATGTCCACTTCAACTGGTTTACAATGGGTTTCCAAATATTGTGTCACTTCAAAATTGGAGTTCGCAAAAAAAAGATACTAAATTATGAGCAAACTTCCTGCGTCCGCTCCATCCATCCACCCAAAAAAAAAAAAACAATCTCTATTGTAATAAAGGAGGCACGTTTATAGGCGCATCTTCCGTCTGTTTTCCAGCAAAACTGATAACCGAACATTATCTCTTTTAAACTTAATTTATACTGCCACCAAAATCTGTTAAACTCGTTTTCATAGCACTCTGCTGTGAAAGTTGTTGTTTTTTTTTTATTTAGGCAGAGTGTGCTCTTCTCTACTTAAAAACGAGATGAATACTTCATTTTTTATTGAGCATAAAATAAATGTGTTAAGATCCCAATTATTATTGGGGTATATTAATTAAAATGCCTGTACTCAGCTGTCTTCAAAAAGATACAGACCCCCCCCCCCCCCACCGGAGGGCATGGGTCTTATGGAAATGACGCAAAACAAACCTACGAGTAACATCACATTAAAGTAAATAAAATGCTAAAACGTGTCATAACTTCAAATCTTACTTCAAATTAACAGTAAATACCGCATTAGGTAAAACCGGAAGGTGTTAGTCGTCACAACAGCTTCGTTTTGTTAGCACCTTGATAATGTGATTCCATTAGATACTGTTGCTAACTCCATGGCAAAATATATACTCGTTCTTTATGTAGTCATAAAAAGTGTCGTTTACCTCAAAAATCTGATGGTATGGAGAGCTTTCTTGGGTTCATGAAAATTTCAACTTAAAGACATAAAGATGGGGGTTACATGTGAGATACACCAATGCGGTATAGATACCCCAGATGATCGTTTGATGGAAAGTAATTTCGCTTGCTCGTCGAAATGATGGTTGTCAATTTGACATAAAATATTATTACCTACTTCCAGTAGGTAAATTATATCTTTGTAGAGATAGAGATCGAACGAATTAACCTTGTCACATATATCCATACCTTCTACGACTTCCAATACAACTTCAACGATTAATCAAACCCAGCGCAATCCTAAGTGTCGCTTAATGTCAATTACAAATGTATACGTCTAGCATATTCGTGTCACACCTCAAAGTAATTACGTATCCATGCAGCATATACTTATTACTCGCCACGATAGGAGCGTAGGACGACAATCCGCATCAATAATTGTAATTTATTGATAGAAGCGCTTTTGACTATGTATCTCAATGGCTGTCTGGGCGATTAAATGAATTCCGTCGCATACAGCCGCGCCGAATAGATTCATCTGTTGGGCATGTGTGATCAATCGGATGGGAAACCAAATGAAATCATAACCGCTTGATTGAGCTGACAGAGTTAATTGGAACTTAGAAAAGAGTTTGTCTTCACACATTTAAACTAATATTGCAGTCTTCATGGGTTTTTCCGAGATCAATTAATCGAAGACCCAGACATATTTATAACGTCACTCTGACTGGTTCTGAATACACTCATAGTAAATGTCTCCAATTTATAGAAACGGAGTGTAGGTTCCGTCTACACTTTTCGTCAATTTAAATTGAACAGGGTGCACGAAAGTTTGTTGAACTGTGAATATTTTTTTTTTTTTGCAAAAAAGATCAAAACAATTAGCAATTCCTTTTAGCGTCGCGTTGTCTATGCCTTATATGCAATATGTGAATTTAATTGATCGAATGGGAATCTAAATTGGAAGCAATGAGTTATTACCATCATGTCCTCAGAACAAACGAAACTCGTGTTTCCTATTTTTAATCAGCAAACGACCTGTGACTTTAGTTGCTCATATCATCTACTTTTATGTGAAAAAAAACCCATAAGTACTTTTAATTAAACGTGAGTGATAAGCAGGGAATTAATTGAGGTGGGAAAATGGGAATATCCCCGACATAACATCGATTGCAACAATAAATCAATTTAAAACCGTCTGATATCTCGAGTGTTCACACATATTATGTTTCCAATTTCATTGTCTAAATGTGTCTATCAAGGCGTAACATTTGGGAATTTTTGGTATGATGAATTTTGCATCTTTTCTGTTTCGTAAGTTCGGAGCGCTACAGAGGAATAATAACCGAGGAGATAAACTTGGACGTTCTCTGGTACCAGCAGGATGGCGCTACGTGCCATGCAAGCCATCCAAAAATCGATCTTTTGCTCACAAAGTTTAATAATCGTGTAATTAGCCGTTTTGGTGATGTTGCTTAGCCTCCGCGGAGCTGCGATTTGACGCCGTTGGACATTTTTTTTTTTTTTTTTGTGGGGTGCCGATAGAGATCGATTAATCTAAGCACAATATTGATCGAAATATTCGTGAAAAAGAGCCCCAAACATTCTGTCAAATTGGGTTGAAAGTCAGCCGCGGCTGCCATTAAAATGATATTATTTTTCATAAATAGTCGGTAAGTAAGAAACTTTAAAAATATAAAATGGATTTTTTTTTTCTATAGCAATTTTAAAAAAGAACCAACAGATGGCCCACTCTTTATTATACATAAATAAGTAAATAAATATTGTTGCGCTAACAGCCCATACAGAGTGCGAATGATTGAGACCTACAGTTTAATGCCATTTCTGAAAGGAAGTATGTATTATAAAATAAGGTCGGATCCCTATTGAATCGGTCCAAAGATTGCCGCGAAAATCGTTTGCATATTTTCTTTTGATCGGCATTCAGCAAATGCGGCACCCATCTTGCGCAGAGCTTTCGCATCCCTAAGTTTTTGTGCAAGATGTTTCGCACCCTCTCTTCCGATATACACACAGCCTCAGCTATCTCACTCACCTTCACTTGCCTATCGTCCAACACGATATCATGAACTTTTTCGATGATTTCGGGTATGGTTGCGGTTCACATGGGTCATCTTCGAGGGACGTGCGACCACGTTTAAATTCAGCTGCCCACTTTTAACGGTTGACATGAAAGGAGGAGAGTCCCCGTAAACTTTTATCAACTTTGGATGAATTTCCTTAGGGGTTAACCCATCCAAAACGAAGAATTTTATCACCGCAGTTGAAATGAGCTTGGAGAAAATTTGTTTTATAATATACCACTACGGAAAAACTGAATCTGATCATAAAGAGGAATCAATTCCAGTAAAACTTAAGTACCACTCGTACCTCATTTGATTAAAGGTGTAAGAACTTTAAGTACAAAAAATTTCCACAAGATTTTTCCATTTCAAGTCAAAATAAATGCTTTATGAAGTTCATAACTATTCGTACTCCTTTCGCATATTCCGTCAATTTTGTACTCCCCTACATAATATCCCAACATTTTCCTTAAATTAAGGAATAAAATGTAAATTCATGCTTTATAGTAGGTTCACTGCAATTAATTTTATTTCGGCAATAAGTAATCTGAAGTTAAACACATTGAAGCATTATGGCCGAGCAATAGTAGAGCCGGATCTAGTTGTTGTTGTTACTTAAATAATTAGAAGCTGCTATCAAACGTCCACTGCCTGTTAATATATCTGATCTTTTGATGGCTCAACTCTTCTTGGTCGAATTGGGCTTCAACCAACAAGTTTCTTCAGACAGCTGCTTTCAATTGTGTACGTCAAGTTAGTTGAATTTTCTCTATACATGCGCACTCAATTGAAGATGAGGTTTGTGTCTTTTGTGTACTTAGTCCTTCGGGAAATCTCCGACCAGGAATATTGATATTAATCCACTCTAGCTATCTTAAGCGCTAAAGCATAACTTCTTTATCAGGTCGATTTTACATACCTACAGTTTGTTACGCTGATCGCTGATGCCTTCAAAGCAGGCATAAATCGTACAAAGAATTTTTTTTCTGAAAGACTAAGAATGCTTTCTGCAGTCTTTGATAAAGTCCACGCTTCTGCACCATACAACAGGACTATGTTGATGAGGTTTTTATACAGAGTTTCCTTATTTCTCTTTGATAAGTGAAAACAAAGTGCTTCTCCCATTTATTTTTACACTAATGTCGTGAAGTTAACAGCAGAGCCCAGGTAGACAAATTATTGACTGCCACGAATTTTTATATTCTGTGTACCATTATGTTTCGGCGTAATAAGTCAGCTTAAGCGTACTGTAATATAAAATTAAAATAAATTTAATGCCTGTTGGAGAACAGGCAAGTATGGCTTTTGATATCGCCAGATCAACACCTCCGTAGCCGAGGTGCCCAAGAAGCTGTAACAGCTGTAGCAAAGAGCTCATATTACAGCAAATTGTAATGTTGGATAGTTGATAGAGCATTGTTGGATAAAGGCCAATGACAGTTGAAGTAGAAACAACGTTTGGAGCAAATCCAAGAAGCATTGCAGTAGGGAGAAAACAAGCTTAGAACAATCCTGCGGTAGACTTGATTTCAGTCACAAATGCTCTATCAACTGAGCCATCTGGGTATTTATAATACTTTAAGGTAAAGTAAGTTATTTATTTTGGGTAGTGCCAAAATATTATTATTATTATTATTATTTTTATTAAGTCAAGTTAAGTCAGGCTAAGTCCACTTAAGTCAACTTAAGATAAGTCAGCTTAAGTCAGCTTAAGTCAACTTAAGTCAGGATTTTAGTACTCCCCTTTTAAGACAAAATGCTTCTCTACTGTGAACTTGCACAGCTGACTTTTGTTAAATCGAAGATTTGAGACCAAAACTTGTGCAATAGTATAGAATTTTAGCATTCAATCATTCTTTTATAATTTGTCTGTGCTCTATTATTAGTTTTACCATAAATAATATCAAAATCACGTGTAATTTATTCATTTCCTATTTTCACTTTAAATGTCATTGACTGTCACTTTCAAACTGACTTAAAGGCAGGTGTAACACCCCTTCAAGTCGGAATTGACTTTAAACAAATTTGCGTTTAAATTCGTATCGTTTATCTATGGGCCAAGAAAACAATTTTTGATAGATTTGATGCTTTTTTGGAAAAGGTACATATTTAGAAATGTAAACTTCATCTTAGTAAACTATTAAAGTACTATGTTATCTAGAGACTAAGTATTTCATCCCAATTTTTATTTTTTGAGAACAACTATAAATTAGTGTAAGGACTTTTTCTTAGAACACAAAAAGTGCGCATGGTTATCAAACCATTACAGAAATAGGGAGTCACCTATACTGAAATAACAAAATTAATTTGACAGTAAAAATTAGAAAATCAGTAATACCGCTAAGCTTTGTATAAAGTTACAGACTGCATACACTTTAGGGCATGTGTGTACATGGTGCCCTTAACGTCCCAGAATTTATTTTCGCGGTGTATAGTAGTCAGAAATTTTTTAAAAATAGTCTAGATAAAGAAAATAATAAAACTGACCTGCAGATTTTTGATGTTCTTGTGTTTTCTAGGCCTCATAAAATATTGCAGACCTTGCGACTTTTCTACTTAATTAATCTTTTTCAAAAGCATTCTTACTCGACAGTTTGAAATGTCCCGCGGGTCCTCCGGAAACCATGGTTTTAGGAGCGTATCTTTACTATTTCTCTATGCTACAATACAAATAAACTCTATGGCATAAAATTAAAAAAAAAAAAAACTCCACTTAATACAATGGTACACAATCGGATTAGAGTTTCCGGGCAGAATTTGATTGCACGTGTTGTTTTAACAAAATTGACACACTCATTCTTTGCCCAGAAACAATTAAAATGAAGACCTGTAGACAAAAAAGCTAGTAATAAAAATACCGTGATGAGTATATAATGTGTTTGATTGACATTATTCACAAGCGATCAATTTCACGGACAACAAATCACACCGACAACGAGCTATCATGCATCGTTTATGTAAGCACGCATTGTATAGCAAATATTGACTTTGATCATTATCTTGTTAAAACAAGATTGAAGATTAGATATCAAATTAAAGCGATAGTATAGTAAGTTATACGTAGTGAAAGCATCAGTGATGTCATAAAAAAAAAAGAAATATATTAAGACTAAGTGGCACCAACGACATATACATACGTGCGGAGGTACACTGAAGAGGTATTGTGCTTTGTGCAAACTCGACAAAGTCTAACATGCCCCGTAGAATTATTCCTTGACCTGTGCGGTCCATCAGAACGTGCGTTTGAATGTCATAAAATTTAGGATCCTAAATTTTTGTTTAGAAAAATGTAAAGCATTAAAAGTACACAGCTTTCTTTAAATTCGCCTCCCTTTATTCAATATTTTTTACTGGGCACTGAAAGGACGTTGACTTTCTTTACAATTCGTCCATATATAAGGCCACGTCCACTTCTGTGTCTTTAATTGGGCGTGCAGCAAGCACGAATATTTTCAAACCCCCACCAAGCATATCTCAGTTCATCCGATTCATCAAACGAAATAACAGAACTTCAGTAAAATTCATCGGGTCGTTCATGACAATCTCAGTCATAGTCACTCATATTTTACCCCAACTTCAAACATATCCGACGCCTGTGTTGTATTGTATATTTTACTAAAAGTGATTTTACGAAACTCACAAGCTAACACCAATACAACGAGCTGTCAATGTGGTGTTTAGAAGTACTGCAAGAAAAACAGCAACGATAAGTTTGGGTGTGAACGAAGTCAAAACGAAGTATGTATATGCCGCTTACTACGATCAGGAACATCGAGGAGTCTGCACTGAAAAATTATCCTCATGGGCGGAACTAAACGGTCTAGGATTAAAGCCAACAAAAACCGAACTAGTTCATTAAAAGGAGGGGAATAGAAAAATTCGACCTTCCAAAGTTGAATGGAATCTCTCTGAATCTCTCTTCAGAAGCCAAATGAAAAAGGCCTTATGTGCTTTCTACGCGTCCAAGAAAACCTTCGGTAAACGATGGGGCTTACGACCGCCAATAATCCATTGGATGTATACTGCGATCGTAAAACCTATACTCATAAAGATTAGCATGTTTTAGCATAACAGGAGCACAGAGATCAACGTCTCAGGCATGGTTGAGTTCATGCGAGGCATGGCTGCCAAAAGTGCGATTCGTCTTTTCGACCTGGTCAAAAAGTGGGAATCCAGCGCCTCTGAGATGGCCCGGAGGGACAACGCAGCAGAGAAAGACTCTCATCTTAGATGGAGCGTACAGTTGAAAAGGGACCTCAGCCAACTGGGCGTGCGAAATCGGAGGCAACTAACGAGCTGGCTGGAAGGGATTGCTGGCCTCCGGACTATGATAAAGTAAGTATGTACATATGTCATATATCGTATACTGAAAGAGTGTAAACGACCTGAGTTTTATGGACATTAGTCCGGATATACGAAACTATATTTCATCAAAATTTGTTTGGCGGTTTCTGAGTTAGACATATGAGGAAGGGCTAGGAAGAGGCAGAAAGACTTCTAAAAGGTTGTCAAGAAAACAAAGTGAGTGGTTGGCAGCGTGTTTTCCATTAGGACAATTTCGTTGCCAGATGTCTTCTTTTTAAGGAGGAAGAGTGCTCAGCATTCCTTTATAATATCGAGAGAGGCTTTTTAATTTTCCAACAGCGCCTAATGCTTATAGAGTGAAACTTCTGATGTGAAATTTACACCATAGCCACAAATTATTCCAGTTAGAACTCTAAGAAGTGATCCTACCAAAGTCAACTAGGCCGCTGAAAAGAAAAAAATACCTTAGTGCAGGCCAGGCTTCTTCAGATTAGGTCAGGTAAATAGTAGAGAGAGACTGACACCGATGTTGATGCACCTACAAATCAAACCTGCGTAAGCAGTCTTGTACCCTCTATGTCCTTGGAGTACTATCCCAGAAACGTCATTTGTCTAGGTGAAACACCCAAAGTTTTTGGTAGTGTAAAGACTAATTTACCAAGGCTGTCTGAAAAGTTTACGAAAGTTGTTCTCCAGATAATACATCAGTTTTGGAAACTTTCATATACCAGACAATGTTATATTGCGGTGAATGGAGTGACTCTTTCTACCTCCCTGTCCTCCCTGGGCGCTATTACTCGTTCTTTTGACAAGTTTCTGCTGAAGCAGTACTTGAGTAAAAAAAAAAACACACACACTCGGCACTTTGTTTAGCCTCTATTTCAATAACGCTAAAGGCAGTGGTTAGGGTGATGAGCAGACAACCTGACATACAGGCTCTTGCCAATCATTATACCTATACTTGTGCCAATTTTCTAAACATTGTTGTTTCGTTAGTCTTTATATATCAAGCAATAGGATGTAGATTAGTATCGGTCTGACAAAAGGAGTGAACAAGCAATGGTCGAATGCGCTGTTGATGATGAGACTTACAAGTTTGCTATGCAGGCTAACCCATATATTTGAATTCAATAGTTTCGCCATATAGGATAATTCAAATGACGACATACAATTTCATCTCTCTCGTAAGTAATTGTCTTTTTAATATGACATTTGCAGATAGCCTTTCGATTATGCATCATTTTTGCTCTCTGTAAGTGCAAACTGTTGTACCTACGAGATGATGCTTTTAAAATTACTGCTGATGATGATTACTAAGTCGTCAGCATAGCCCATAAAGTCAATGTCCTACTCAGGGAATGAAGCAGGTACAACAAAGGACCATAAAGGACATCATCGTGTTGTTTTCACATCAACAATACTGGTCTGGTATATTACACCAATAAGCATGGACATGATCCACCTATAGGTAGCTGCAAATGGCACATTGGTATGAGTCCTGTTTGTATGATAGATGTCTGTGTAATTGAACGCTCCATTAATGCCCAGGATATTGAAAATACGGGCTTCCTCGTGTTTGGTGAAAACTTAAATTTTAAACTGGGTACAGACTTAAGTATTTACCCATGATATACGATGTACAACCACGTATGTACCTCATTGGTGTGGATGAAAAACATTGTAAGGAAAAATTTGCAAGTGTTTGATTTTTCATCGCACATCGTGACCTCGTACCCCGTATGTAGTTAGAGTAGATTCATATGGAGGCGTATTATGGTCCTTAGGCAAGCTCAATTTTGGGGGTATAAGAATTTTTTACATACACAACTAACTTAGATATTACAGTACAGGGCGTTTCTCATGAGTTTGAGTTTGCTACTCTTAAAATCAGTTTGCTGGATAAATTATTTGTCTTGTATAGCATTCTGGTAAGAGGTTCATACTCCATAGTCATATTCAGGAGAGTAAGTAATAGCTTGATATTTATTCCCATTAAACTCTAAAAGATTTAGTTTACACCTAATTGGCACCCGGCTGAAAACGATGAAACGCGATAGATGACATCAAAATCGGTAGCCACAACATCAACTTTCTTTCCACTTAAAACAAATTCAATTAGGTTAATAGTAATAGATCTATCTTGTAGGAACCCATGTTACTTAGCAGAAAAAAATAATTAATTATACAGTAAAAAACAAAAAAAAAAAACATTCGCATAGAATGCTTGCGAAATGCGAACTTAGCAATGAGCCTATAGTTGGAAATATCACTCGTCCAAACCTGTTTAGATATCAGAGCTCGTCGAATTGTATGAAAGTTTTCATTGTTTATGGAAAATTAAAAACGAACAGTATCTACTCCGGCGCTGGAGGAACTCGTCAAAAAAATGTACGAAGCCACTGCTTGAAATGTATCGCCGTTCATCTTGAAAAATTACGAATATGACTTGAAAAACATCGTATAATTTTGATGAATTTCAAGGTACGGTGAAGTTATATTATATATATTGTAGTACCATGAAGGTCTGCACCCATCTTTAGGTACTGCATTATGTATGTTATTAAGAGCAAATGCAGTCGATTTACCAGATTGATAGACATGTTGAAGTTCGCTCAGTAGAAAGACAGGCAACAGATTCATATATTCCTATCATTATATTTTGTACTTACAGTGGGTGCTGTAGCTCAGTGGTTAATTCAGGTTAAAATCATAGTAAAAGCTTTATATATGTTTTGAATATTTGACCGACCTCCAAAAGTAAAAATGTTGATAAAAACCGAAAAGTATGACACTCATAACTCGACTTTCTGCTTATACTTATTTTTTATTTTTATTTATAGTAAACAAACAATTATTTCTTTCGTGTTTGCATTTGAAAGCGAATGTTCCTACTCTCTAAACCAATTCTGGCAATGTGTCTAAGGAATAAAGTTGGATACAACAGCAAGAGTTGTTCTACAAAAGTTATAAAACAAAAATCCCACACTGTTCACTTCTTATTATAATTGGAAAGTATACTTCAATTCTCTTTATTTTTATGGTTTTGTAACTTCACAACAATTTCTTATCAAATATCGTTAACTTACACTCTCATATCCAATAGCCAAAATCTCTCTATTCACACTAATTTACTTATTGAAATCTGTGAATAGCTTATCATATTTATCCCCACTCTCAGCAGTTCCACAAACTTAGGCATTATTTTTTTTCGATTGTCGTTATCCACTTCCAGAACCTTTGAGATGTGAACCAGTTGACTTTTGTATGAAGGTTTTGTCTGGTTCTTGCCAATGAAATAGATGGTTGGTATCTGTACTTACAATTACAGTTTCCATTGTTAACAGATGGCGCTGTTATGTTGTACTGTTATACGCATGGGTACTTTCAATGGAAATTGAGGAGTAGGCCTGCAGATGCAGATGCAGGTTCAATACTCACACATTTCCCTGAAAACTCCACACGAACTACATATTTAGCCATCGCATGCAGAGAAGTGCGATAAACTAGAGCGACCTTTGATAAGGAGACCAATTTAGCTTTCTGGAAAAATCAAAAAAATGACCTCATGTTTTCGTCTGCTTGAGATAATTTCTTCTTTTCGACTTTTCAAGTATTTTTTAAAATTTTACATGCACAATCATTTCCACAATTCTTATAAAATAAACATGTGCCTACATTCAAGCATCTCATAACCCAAAACAAATCTAAACGCAATATCTTAAGTAAACAAACAAATCAAAAACTAACTCAAGAAAGTACACTATCGAGGTAATGTTTACCCTCAGCGGACTGCCAAACATTCCATTATATTCACATATTTTGACTTTCATCTCAAATTTTGAAACTAGGTCACCGAGTCACCGTCCGAAGTATGATACTCATCAATTAGTTGCTCGTGTCAAAGATGATTACCATCAGGGGCAATCTTCTTCGCAAAAAAAAATATAATAAATTGGAGTTAATTTCATCCCTCTTCAAAAGTTCATCATAATTGGATGAATTATTTATCCTTCGGATCGAGGTCAAAATTACAGCAACTGAGCCTTAAAATCAATTAGCGAGAGATTAGCACTTAACACAAAGGCATGCGGTTTCACTCTCGATATTCTGTGGAATTTTCAATTTGTTTTCAAACCATAAAATAGTAATTATCTGCCTCCAGAAAGTAAATAGTTTGGCCCACACATTCACACTAATTCTCGTGGGGTAGGTCATTAAAGTTAGACAATATTTTAACTTAATTATGACTATTTCCAAAAAGAACAAAAATCAAATAAAAGATACTTTTCAACGCTAATGAGAAGGCAAAATTACCTCACGGTCGCAGATACTTATATACATAGGTATATATTTACTACTCAGCAAAGTATATAAACCAAAGAAACATTTCAGTCTTTGGCTTCTTTAGAAGTAGAAGAAAAAACATTTTTTGTATATTTTTAGCAGCACGATTCTGACTTCATTTGCATATGTGAAAATAATTGGTTTCTTCACAGTTTTCCCGCCTTCCTTTCAATTTATCAGCCACACGTACATACATACATCATACATTATGTATCTATCTACATATATACAGTACAGAATTCTGAATTGATTTTTTGTGTTCGCTTCATTGTTCACGATTCTTTATTATTCTCTCGTGTTGGATTTTCCAATGCGAAAAGTTCAAAGACATGCTGGCATGAGGAATGTGATCCCACAGTAACAAGAAGATACTTTTTTTTGTAATTTACCTGAAATAAACAGACAGCAGCAGCATTAATCAGAGTAAACAAAAATACCGCACTTTGGTTTTACACTTTTCTTCACGATTTACACTTACAAATCTATACAGAAAAAGTATTATTTACTTAATGGCCGACTATAATGCACACGCGCTTCGAAACTCTATTTTATGGAAAAGAAAGGCAAAGATACAAATTAAACAGCGAGCACTTGAAATAGTGCGAAAACAAAAGATTGTGCTGTGTCAACGACGGTACGGTGGAGACAGCGGGCGGCAATCGTGGACCGGTATTTGGTAGCGTGTTACGAAAGTAAACACTGGACTTGAATAGGTCTATCTCTAGATAGACAAATGTAATAAAAATCGTAAAACTACTGCAGCGATTTGATCAGGCAGCGCGAAACATCGTTTAACGTCATGTATCTCTCGAATACTACTGAGTTGGCAAACTTTTTCAAAAATGCTCAATAGCTGCCTATGCCAGCTAGCCAGCCATTCAAGTCAACCAGCATACGAGGCTTCGAAGTTTGTTGTTGTTCGCTTGGCATGCCAGCGGCTGCTGATGTTTTAGCTGCTGTTTAGCAGGTTTTTGTTTATACGAGATAGTGTTGCGGTGGTGTGTAATTAGTGTCATTATTAAATTTAAGACTAAGTGCATGGTATTATCATTTTGTGTAGAATATATGACATGAATATCAGAAAGTGATTTTGTTAAATAATTCGAAACTTTTTTTTTCGTTTGGTTTAATACTGGGGTTCTTAACCTTTTTTTGCCTTGTGGCCCACTTCTGACACCTTCTCATTAGCCGTGTTTCTTTGTATAAAGTTTAATTAAGTTTCACACAAAAATGATTTTCTATTTATTCAGCATGTTTGGCATTACTCATTTAGTCCTGATTTTTGGTTCAAAGGAAATTAGAGTTTCTACCATCGTTCCACTCTTTGTTTAATTATTCTTTCAATGATTTTACATTGAATGAAATTTAAAAATGAAATTAAAATAATTATTATCAGCAACCTTTTTTGACCATCTTTTGTCCTATATTCGAAATGTGTTATACTCAGTTATCGGTAACTGTCGATAATATCGAAAGTTACTGGAACTGTATACCCAGTTATTTGTTGTTCTTGTTTGCCATGCGAAATTTGTCTGAACTTGAAATAATTTCCGCAAAGTGAATTTGCCAATGTAACAAGATCCTTTCGATTAACAATATATACATACCATTGATGTCACTTATGTAATTTTAAAGGCAGCATTAATGACAGAAATATAGTAGTCTTTTCATGTACAAAAACCCTTGCTTCAAAAGCATGATTGTAGCTTATATACTAGGAACAAATAGAAAACGCGTCGGTTCAAACGTTTAGATTAGGAAAAAAATTACATTTGACTCTTTTGTCTAAAAATATAACGTCTTTGATATGAATAACCTTGGGCACTTGTGAAACGTTAAGAAAATAAACACAAGCCGAGTTGAACAACTAAAGTACCTGTACATTTATTTCACTGAAAGATGTCGCTTCCAATAACTTTGATAGAAATCATATATAACAACTAAGGATATGACTGCATCTGTGAGTGTTAATAAAGGACGTAGCTATTTATATAGCGTTTCTTTTGTTTAATCTGGCATTTTTGTATTGCAAGGAACTAAGCATCAAATAGCTCTGAGGCTCACATAAAAATTATTTCATAGCAAAACAGAGTAAGAATTTGCTAATTCTCCTATTTACATTACACCCCTGCGGTTTTAGAAAAGTTCGGTATAAGTCATTTAAGCACAGTACTTCAGCTTACCTACATAGCAATTGCAATTATATTTGTTGCAGTTTTCCCAATAAAATAGCTAAAACAGCTATTTAGGAATGGCAACAATAGCTACTTTTCATAGCAATATCTCCTATTTGCATTTTACATGAACAGCAATAATGGCTGGTTTTCATAGCTAATTCTGCTGTTTACATTACAGTTGATGTTTAAAAAAAAATATCAGGAGATGTCTTTTAAGCATAGCAATTACAAATATTTAGGTATATGGTTATTGCTTTCGACTACTAAGCCAGAGGTTAGAGTTTCGAATCCCAGAAAACACCGACAAGTTTTTCAAGGTTTTTAACCTCTCGTGGCCTCAGAAACTAAAATGAGATAATGAGTCTTTTTATTGGAATTAATTTAATAGCTAAATCAGCTATTTAGGAATAGCAAATAATGGCTATTTGGCTATTTGCGGTATCTAATAAATAATAAAAGCTAACCAACTGTGCTGAAAATGCAACTTGATCGTGATGATGACATCAGGAGGACGTACACAAATACTGTGAATCCTGAGCACTGACAAAAAACAAAAATGCTCCTCAGTTATCTGGAAGCTACCATTGGAGTTTACAGAAACTTAATACCACCTGAGTTTCAAATCACTACACCAATCTTTATTTCTTTCTCCCTCTCTGTTTGGCGTGTAATAGTATAAGGGTATATATACGTAAATAATAAAAAAAAAAATTGGTAATAACTCTTGTAGTTCTTACCAGATATTTGTAATATAACCATCCGTGCGGTGCACAGCACGTGTAGCTGCGAGAAGCTAGGCTTGATTCTGTGTAGACTGTTGCGATAATATTTATTTTTTTATTTATAATATAATAACTAGTAAAAAAATAGCTAGTGAGAGGCTGGTGATATTTCACTCTTATTTTTCTGTATCTTGCAGACGATAGATTTTATATAAAAACACTTCATCATAATTTTTCGTTTGTATTAATTGTGTGTCATACTGCGAGACAAAAATATTTAAATATAAGGAAAAATTATGAAAAGTCAAATTTATCTCGAAATAACGAGAAACCGCTGGCCACGTATTTTCAAAATTTTCCATTTTTTGCGTTCGATTAATAGTAGAATTGTTCAAAATGGAACAGATACTCGTATGCAGATAGAGGCATTGTAAGATGATAACCAAAATATAAGCCTTAATGGTAAAACGTGGACCTATACTTAAACCTTTTTTTTACTTGAATTTCAATGCTGTATCAGAATTCATAGGAGCGAATTTATTCACAATGCAATCAACCTTGAGTGAAATGATGTGACATGTTGTATCATGGAAAATTCAGGACTCTATTTATACCCAGATATCTTTTTGTGGTTGCGTGCCGATGCAGCATCTCATCCGTTTTTTTTTGCATTTGCCCTGACCTATTACTAGACGTATTACGAGTATTACACAATCGTCTTCGCTGCCACAGCCACATGAGGGTGGCCGTGGTGTAGTGGTAACATCATCCCTTGTCACGCTGTTTATTCACGGTTCGAATCCTGATGCCAAGAATCATCTATTTATTTCGCATGAAATAAATAAAAAAGTCGATCACTTGTGAAAGCTAAGTCAACTTTACTGTGAAGGCATAACGTCATATCGCTAAAATGCAACTTGATCGTGATGACGACATCAGGAAGACGGAAAAAAAATACTGTGAGTCATAATCAACAACAATAATAGCGAAAACAATCAAAATACTCCCCAGTTATCTGGACAGCCACCCTTGGAGTTTACAGAAACTTAATACCACCTGAGCTTCCAACTACACCACTCGGTCTTTCTTTCTGTCTCTTCCCCTTTCCACAAAACGCACTTGTTCTAAAAATTAGTATAAGGGTATTCATATCCCCTTTAACACGTGCAAATTATAAAAAAAAAGCCACAAGTAGCAAAAAAAAAAAAGGCTCATGATTCTAGAAAATAATGTTCAGTAAATTAGCATTTTGCATTCAATTAAATCCTAATAAACATTGAGGACAATCTATTGTCAGCATTTTATCTTCCATTACTAATGCAACCGAGGTTGAAAAATGTATATTATTGGATGCAAATGCTACTAAGCCAAATGAATACAACGGCTGCTATACGTCGATACTGACTGACTGAAGTACAATATTCTGTCACAAATGACGTAATATTCGTATGCAAAAATGAATTACTACATACTCGTAGCATGAGAGCTTTGAAAGTTGTTTAAATCGAACTTTTGAAAAATTAAATTTGTAATAATATTGATATTACAGACAATACTTTTCAGATACAACGGTCTCACATGTCAATATTTATTTTCAATGATCTAAAGCAGTCCGACGGATCACCATAGGAAAAGTTTGTGAATGGTGAAGACATGAATCTTGTCTCTAAAGTGTTAAAAACTTTTGTTTGGTTAATACTGCCAATTTGCTTTAAAAAAAACATACAGAAAAGGTGCAATCTGTCTAAAAAAGATCGTATAATACCCTACCCTTCTCTTTTTCACATCTATTAAAGTGGGCGTGGTGTTGTAAAATCTTTAATCCATATGTAATGTCTTCTTCCTACGCAAAAGATATTTTCGCAATTTTTAAGAGATTTTATCAGAAGAACTGTCTTTCGTATATACTTTGAACAGGACCACGCCCGCCTTTTGCGGGTGTTTCCTTAAAAAAGAAAAGAAAATATTTCGCTTTTAAGCCTTATTTTGAAGATCTCATTAGAATCTATGAATTTCGGATAAAAATAGTGAAAGCCACGCCCATTTCCTTTAAGAATCGGTCCTCGGAATAGCAGATAGCCATTGTATTTGTTTGTCCTAGGTGGTCACTTTTATAGCCACTTTGCGTGAAATAATGACCGGCTGTTTGACATTCCATTAAATTTTATCTGAAAAACTACCTGGGAAACGTTAAAGAGATGAATTTTTAGTTGGAAAAGCTGCAACTATAAATGCATTGGCTCCGAAGTTTGAAAAACATGTTTGTAAGTGCTATTCAAATTTCGACATTTTTAACGTGGCATTTCTGTTTATTTTGATTCCATTTAATGTCAGTGGGCGCCATGGCTAAGTGGTTAGGTGCGCGATCACTGAATGGGATATTCAAGGTTAGAATCGCAGAAAACACACACAAAAAAAGTTTTCTTACTCATTTACTTTAGAACAACTTACTACTACTACTAGTCAAAAATTCGAGCTAGTTTTCTTAAACCTAAAACTATATACATTTATCAATCTGCTCATTTCCACATGTATTTTTATTTATAACTAGCGTTTACCCAGCGCGCATTGCTACGCCCTTGTAGAAAGTGTTTTTTTTGTTTTTTGCCGGAACAACGCTTTTGAAGTGAATAATATGTGGTTAAAATTTCAGGATGATCGGTTAAAGGGTTTAGCAGTCCATAGGGAACATACATACAAAGTATCACTTTTATATGTACATATATATATAGATGGCTAGAAATTAGCAGCTCTTTGATCGGTAAAAATTTGGTTGTTCCATAGTTTATGGATGAGTCTAAAATTTCATCAAACGTTAACACTGGGTCGGCAAATAAGATGCTATACCAAGTGTTTGATCTGGCAGTGGAGGTGGATAGCAGTGTTTGCACATTTTGTAGTATGTACTAAAGTAGAATTACATCAAATCCGCAACACTTTCTTGTTTAAGAGTCACATTTGGGGCTATATCTGTTCATCGGAGAAACTCGCTCAAGTGATGCGAACTTCTCAAATACCAAACAAAAACATACAGGAGAATACAATCCGCTTGGAATGGATCGTATGATATCCTATCCCTCATGTGTTAACTTATGCGAAAAAAAGTTGGTAAATTGATTATAAAATTGTTGCTTCAAATGTAATGGCATCTTGCAACACGGAAGATATTTCAGTGATTTTATCAGAAAAAAAATGTAAAGGTTTTTTTGGGACAAAGTGGGCGTTGTTCTTAATATTTGTTCATGCACCCTGATTTTCAAATGAATACTTTTCCATAACCGTAAATAGCTTTAAAAAAGCTAAATAGGAAGTTTTTTTTTTTTAAAAAAAAAACGCCCCGAAAAATTGGGCGTGTTCCTACATAATATATGAAGAAATTGTAGGCAATGTTTCTAAAAAATTTTTTTTTAGTTTTTATTAAAAATAGTGAAAAAAGATCATTGTCTGTGGGAGAATTTCAAACCCTTTACATTTATCCTGCTTCGGATTTCATAAAGATTATATAAAAAAAAATTTATTTTCCAAGTTCAAAATTTAAGAGCCATAAACTGGTGACAACTTTCGATGCTGATCATATACTCGTATATATGTATATACTTTTGAAGCTCTATAGTTATTGTTTCTCTACGTTAAAAATAAGATATCTAAATTGATATACCCTATGAGATATAGTATGAAAAATAAAACTTGAAGACAGCACTTGAATCTGTTTTGTTGTTGATTCGAATCTGGATTTTCCGATCGTTAACAATCGTCATTCGTCATACATATGTAGATGTTTTGTATTGTATTGTATACTTGAAAGAGTGACTGTAATGAAGGCAAGTTGGCTAACCATATACAGTACTTAAATTGGTCTGGTCAAGAAACTCGTGCGTCAACTTTAGATTAAACAACAAGAAATCATAAGAAAATAACTAAGGAATAAGCAGAATTAATTTGAACTGGCAAATTTTGTGATCATAGATTCCACTTTGACATTTTGTATCTGTGCTCTTCTGCTCTTTTGTTTACAAATATAGATAGCACTGTGTGTGTATGTGTGTGTTCTTCTGTATATTCTTGGCATTTGAAGGCCGTTTGAAAGTGATTATGCTTTAGCCGTCGATAGCATTTGATTATTTTATGTTGCGCGTGGAATACGTTTCGCGCGGGCTTGTCCACATGGGTGTGCCCATGCCATTTAAATTAGCCAGACAGTCGATATACGAGTACATATACATATTACATGTGTAGCTACTCGTATATAAATGGACCGTTGCTCACTTCGCAAAAAAATTAGTGGACTTCTTCGTAGTTGGATCAATGTGTATAAAGATGTGCTGGGTATCGGACTCAGTACCCTGATCAAAATAAACATGAGTCATCAAATAATTCGACCTAGACGGTCGTTGTGTATACACAAATATAATTTTGTTCGATCCGGTACTTGACTATATGCAATGTTAGACTCATAGATATAAAACGAAGTCTGCGCAAATGATTTTAAACTTTGTACTTTGTTATGCGGATGGAAGGTATACATCATGTAATTTATGGTCTTGCTTACGAGCAGAGAATCTTTTGGTTAGCGTTTGCAATATGGACGGAGCAGTAATTCTAGTGAAATTGATTGTATTGCTTACAATTAAGATTGATTTAAAGTCAAATACGTAGAAATAATTCACCCAAGTAGAAATTGAATTTATGACTTTATAGATTGATAGTAATGTTCCTAGAACTGAAGTTAAAATTGAAAAAATCGGACTCAAATACCATAGCTTATCAAGCTATGTATATATTATCTTAAGCGGTTATGGCTACAAGGGTTTTTTTAGTATTTTAAAAATTAAATTGAATAGATAAAACTAAGATTTAATTTTAAAAAGTTGTCGCATAAATATGTTTGCATAGATCATTAAATTGTGATACACAAACAAATTATCTCATAAAAAAGAGTCACACAATGCTGTGAAATTTTACATTTTAGCCTTTTCTAAACAGAAAACATACTTTAATAACTTTTGCATGCTGATTGAAAAAATCGACTCCTTAAAATAGAACACATAACCTACCTCATATATGTAGACTAAAATTTGTTTTTTAACTAGCGGTATTATGTATATGTATGTACATACAAACTAGGTACTAGTCTAGGACCGAAGGAGTGCTCCTCCTTCTCCGAAGACTAAATGTGCATTCGAAAGACCTACCAGGCCTCGGGTAAGAAATAATTACACGTTGACCATTTTTGGTTCTCACCCCCTGACAAAAATTGGTTTCTACACTCGGAGAAAGAAGGTTCCAAAAAGCTTAGATACCCCAAAAATTGCACATGCCCAAGCATTTCAATCCTGTCAGTGCCCCACAAAACTCCAGAAGATGTTCTGGAGTCTCACTGGACTCATTGCAGAATCTGCAAAGACCTTCCTCGTTATACATAGTTTCCTTAAACGCTCCCCGAGTTTACAGTGCCCCATTAGAAAGCCTCTTAAGATACGTAGGTTATTCTTGTTAAGACAGGTGCACGCTTCGAATCTTCCAGTTGTAGTGTCCCAAAAGTTTCTTAGCTTGCCTCAGACCTGAAGTATTGACCCAGGTTCTCGCCCTGTTTTATTTTTCCATCTTCCTGAATTTCTCGCGTATGGTATGATTTCCTATTCCGCAGAATGGTTCAGGTCCAAGATCAGGTCTTGCCAAGTAGTCTGCTTCTTCGTTGCCCTCTATTCCAGAGCGGCCAGGAATCCAATAGAGGGTTACCTTGTTACTGCTACCCAATTTATTAAGTTTATATAGGCATTCCCACACAAGTTTTGATTTAATGACATGGGAGTCAAGTGCTCCAAGTCTTTTTGTTACTTAACTTCGTGCGGAATTTTTTATCAAAGTTAAATTTCCTGGTGCTATCGTCTCTAGGAATTGCTAGAAGGGGGAGTTTCTTGAAAAGTACATAATATTCTTTTGAACTGATGCATTTCTCCCTCCCGATGCCCTCTCTTGCCATCCTTAAGATCGTCCGCTTTGCGTTTAGCTCAACTACTTCCAGGAATACTGCAGTTGGACATGTTCTCATGGCCCCAATAATACAGAGGCAAGCAAGTCTTTGCACTTTAGTGAGTGTCTCCTTCGTTGTGACTACACTTGTTCGTTTGGCCCACACTTATGCTCCATATGTGATCATTGATCTCTTAATGGCGATACACATCCATCTAAGAATGCTCAAGTTAAGTCCCCAAGACTTACCCGCTAGGCTTCTATATAACATAGAAGAAGATACAAGCGAGCTTGAGTCCCAGTATCGTATGAAAATGAGGGAAGTTCACAGTAGCTGTGACAATATTTTGGCTGAACAAACTAAGGAAGCAGCAAGTACAGTCACCAAAGAGTTGGTTACACACGGTGAAGAATTTTGATGAAAATCAAACGCGAACACAGAATACAAGACGAATATACTTCTGCATTTTAGAAATATCTTAAGACAATTTAATTTTAATACACACTGCCGCTGGACCTTAAGTGTTGTTTCTTTTTCGACTTTTATTTACATTAACTTCAAATTCCTCGATCGTACCGCACAATTTACTTGTTTCTGAATCTACCTATACCTATGAGCATCACTACGTACTCGTAAGTACATCGCGTTTCTGGACACGTGTTTCAGCTCCATTCGGCTCCATCTGCTAGAAACATTCCGTGGTAACCTTCATCGTTCATCTTGATTAGCATATTAGATTGTATAGCATTGCTAACTATTTCCGTATGTAACTAATCCGCATTATAAAAAATTTCATATAACCGCTTACCTAACTTACATCGCTGTTTCCTCAAGAAGATTATCTTAGCTGGCTATCTTGAGAAAACTTCGACCATGCCATATCCCTCACCTTCAAATGAAATGCGATTTGGTGTGCTTCTAAGAATTGCCTTTGTAGAACTCTTACCAGATCCGAATTCGATGATGAAAACAACATTTTGGATTGTCATCAAATTCGATAAAATGCAGGGTTCCTTTGCATACATTATTTTTGTTCCTTTACCTATGCACATTTTTGATAGATGACAGATAACAACTAAACAGCTAAAAAATCGTAACCTGTGAATAAATGTCGATAACCCTATCTCAGGGAATATATTAATTATGACACTTACATAGAGAAATAATAACAATAAACCCCCGAAAGTATATAAAGATTAATTCCACTCCAGACGATAAAACTTCGGGGGTTGACAGATCGTACTACGACAAGAAAAAGATAAATACAAATAAATTTCCTAGCTTATGCGGTCTGAACTACGCATTAAATAATTGCATTTGCACTTCCAACTCAGCAATGTTTGCAGATACATAGTCTTCAGCAATTTCAATCGGAAAAAATCAATAAAAAATATCTTGAAAATTGTGGACGGATTATTATTATAATCCTTACATTAAAAAAAAGCATGTTAAATGTGAACATTTTATGAAAAATTCTATAAAAATAAGATTTTGAAGTCTTCTGGTACACAGAAATGTAAACTGGTACAAGGAACGCAGTATACCATATATCTCACGTTATGCAATTTTTTTCTGGTCAATTTTGATCATCTGAAGTGGAATTGCCCTGTATATTCGTGATCAGAATCAAATCTTATGTTAATTTAGGCATGTCCGTCCATCTGTATGTCAAGAGCTTTTGGGCCTTTAATTTTGAGCTAGGTTTGTAGAAGTACAAGTGTAAACATTTTTGAAATCCCTCCCACAAACACACCAACTTTTCCTTTTCTCAATATTTTTACTAGAAATTGAAAAATATATAGACTTTGGTATTTTCTGCAATTCGCAGATACACTGTAAACAGTGACAACTTTTGGGAGTTGGCTATTTTAGGTGATGGCGAAGTATTATTGTGAATATCTTATCAAAATCCATGAACTTCGCCTATAAATGGTAACAGCCACGCCCTCTTTCTCCTAAAAAAAATCGAAACAGTTTTTCTGATAACGCCCACATTATTATGGATAGGTTAGAAGATAAGGGATATGGTAATATACGATGCGTTTTGGACGGATTGTAAAATTCCTGCATGTTTTTTGCTTCCTGATTTAATTAAACAAAAAAAATATAAACAAATTAAATGTGTTTCTAAACTATTGAAGTAAGTGAAAGGATTCGGAGTCAAAATTTCCAAACACAAAATGTCGATTTCAAAAAAACCAAAAATATCCAAGCACAAAATGTCGATTTAAAAAAAAAAAAAAAATGTAAACAAATTAAATTTTTCCTAAACTAATGAAGTCAGTCAAAGGACAATACAATTTCCGAATTCGAGGTCGGTGAATTCAATTTGGAAGTCAGTATTTTCAAATTCAATTTTGAAGTAGAAAATTCGGATCTGAACTCAGCGATCTTAAAGTCGTATGTATCTATGCACATATATAGACTAATTGATGTCAATTTCGCCAATATTTTTTAATCTGTTGGACGCCATTTTAATTTTTGAAAGTTTGACCTTTTGGCTAACATTATCCTTTAATTTACTTCATTTACGAGGAAATACAGCATAAGTTAATTTATGTCAAAATTGAGTTAATGAGACTATATACATATATAAAAATGTTTCTGTCAATATTTCAGTTCATTATCTGTAATGGTTACCGAGTTATGAAAACTTTAAATGCTTGTTATGAAAAATGTTAAAAATATACATACTTACTTGCGTGCTGTTATTCCTTGGGGCCACTTATATATTAGGCTTTTGTGCGTCATTTTTAAGTCGTTATTTTTTGTTTTTAAATTCTGACTTCGGATATAGATTCAGCAACTAAGAAAATTTGTCAAGTTTTGAGTTTTGAAAAAATAAATAAATTAGCTGAGTTGCAAACACATCGGGTCAGTCTCCAAGTTTTCAAGTAATAAACTTAATACCTCGAACGTCTTAATTTCATCAAAATCTTGTTGCCATTTTAGTAATCAGCAGCAACAAATTATCAAAAAAAAAAAGTATTAATTGACGTTTGAGTAAAAATCTTGTTGTCTAGCGTAATTTGTTTGATAATCACTTAAAAATAAATTTCAAGTTATTGTGAACAGCTCATGAATAATCGCCGCACTTCATTTCATTTCACTTAAATCATAAAAATGCTAGAACGTACACCATTTGCTTAGCAGTACAATAAGTTGTTGCATTCGATAATTTGTAAATTGCAAACAGACAAATTTCTCCAGAATAATTCCAACGACAAAAAAATTGCTCTCATTAATAGGTGCCTATTCAGCATAAAAGGTGTGGAAGAGGCATTCTGCTGTATCACGTTCGTCATATTCTTTCAGTTCAATAGATCACTAAAATGGGGCGAGAATTCGACACTTTACGAAATGTACAGTGTATAAAGTGAAGTGAAATCGTGAGCACTGAACCAAATTGGAACAGATTGGAGTGTACAGGTACTCTTAAGTTAATCACTCTACCCAAGGATATGTTTATTCAATCATAATGTTAGCATTGGAGGGGTTTTTCAATTACATGAACCGAGACAACGGGGCTGCGGGACTTAAAAAATAGTATTAAATATTAATCAATATACATATATATTATAGACGGCTCTCTAAGTGCATACACTAGCGTCCATAAGTTTAAGAAGACCGAAAAGTTCTTGTTTAAAAAGGAGGTGTTATTACAAAGAAGCGGTAAACTATTTTTCTTTCCTTATTTTTATTTATTGGAATACAATATATATAGGTGGATACATTTTAAATAGTATTTCAGTAAAATTAGGAAACAGAAATGAACAAAATATGTTATTTCTTAAAAAACCCATTAAACTTTAATTTCGTCGAAGTATTCTTCTGGAGGTTTACAGTTTTATCAAGATCGCTATCAATTTTGATATTATTTCGATTGGAATTATGTTCCAGGTATAGTTCAATTGCTGGCAAAAGATTCCTGATGAAGAAGAAGATATTTAGCGATCCTTTTTGACGAAGTGACCCAGCAAAAGTTCAAATGGTTTCAAATCTGGCGACTTTGGTGGCCAAACCATGTTATAGAAAGCTTTAATACAACTTTGAAGTGAGTCGTTATCTTATTGAAAGAGGAACCCTCCTCCCATCAACCGAAGACCACTTAGAATAGCATTCTCATCTAGAATCGTTCTATAGCCCTCTTTGTTCAAAATGCCTTCGATACGAACGAGATCACTGGTCCAGCTGAAAGAAAAGGCTCCCACACCAAAAGCGATCCACCTCCATGCTTTACGGTGGGCACAATATATTGAGGAAAGGCGGATTTTTGTGCGAAACGTCAGACGAAATGAACTTCATCAGTCCAAATAACTCTTCTCCAGTGCTTACCTCAATGTTCCAAACAAATTTGACTACCAGGGACGGCTTTTGATTGTTGTAACGGAGACTGGGATTTCTCTATTCATGTTGTTTCTCCTCATATTTCTGATACCGTAAGCCTTCGATTACGTTTTCTAGTAATCAATTACAATCAAGTTATCTTCCTTTTTAGTGTTTTTTTCTTGGACATCCACTGCTCGGTCTGGTATCAACTTCCGGTTTCACGAAATCGCTTGATGGTGTAATGGCCTCCAGTTTTAGAAATATCATATTTAAAAAAATATAATATTTCTTGTTTTTAAACCCTTTACTTTGAAAACTAATAGTTAACTAAAAATGTATTTTGAATAAATTCTTTGTAGGCAATTTATTTAAAATTATATTGTCAAAAGTATTTTTACTATTTTTTATTACATTTAAATAAATTTTTGGCAAAAATACTTGCACTGGGAAAACCGATCACCCCGAAGGCCTCATGCGTCTACATACAAGTAAAAGATGTAGGTATTATGCAATTAGGGCTAAGGTTACTACATATTACAATGATTTGAGTAGAAAAAATAATTTCCTAACTGTAAATGGTTTGGTTAACAAAATGGATATTATCAAGGAAATAGTGGGTGGTGGTCTTAAACTTATGAACGATAGTGTGCATACCACGTACTTTAATAGCCTCTAATTGGTATGTTTGGGTCGAAAATGATCCAGAATAATTTTAATGTTAAATTTTCTGGATTGATACTTTAAGTTTTCGACCAGCTTGTGACAGCCATCTTTCTTTTACACATTTATAAACTAGCTGCTGCCCGCCGCCTTTCTCGCCTAGATTTTGCTATTAAAAAGTACTTTATAATAAAGTATAAAAAGTGTATTATAAATAGATTAACCCCATAGTATATAGTTTGGAAAATAATTATTTTAATAATTAATTTACAAGATATCCAACTACACCAAGGTGTGAGTAAAACAAAACGTTAGTGGCACCCTAACATAACAAGCTATGAGAGCTATACTCGAAAGTGGACTGAGCCCAATATAAAGAGTGACACTTCCGTGGGAGACATGTGTTTCTATTTACAGTTGAACAAAAATTTATCAAAACCTATTGAGGCTTTTAAAATCTTTAAAATCTTTTGTCTCTCTTTTCGGCGGAAAGAGAATGCGCGTAGTTGACGCCATCGTTATCGCCCAGCCTTGTTACTATTCTAACTTTAGCAACAACGGAGAAAATGTTATGGTCATAGTACCAGCAAACACCTTTACCGACTGCCGATAGCTGTGGAAATTATGGACTTTCCTAAGAATCTTTAGTTGAAACAAAAAATATATACATTATATAATATTTTTAACTAAAAACAAGTGGTGCACCATCTAAATACTAACCGCAATCGATTTTGGTGATCGGATGTTTTAGTACAACTCATGCACCAAATCTGCCTAAAATTCGCATAAAGACGTACATAATACTACAATAATTCTTGAATATTAAATACATAGTATATGAGGCCTTCTCTTCTCCTTCTCCATATGCGGCTTTCATTTGTAAATTATTGTACTTTCAAATTTAAGCAAAAACGATAAGATGTTAAGAAATTTATGTTTTCGCAACTGGTTGAAAACATTTTTTTTTTTAGATTCTCCATACTTGGTATGCCATAATCTTTTATATGTCAAATATGACAAATCGAGAAAATAGTTTTTTTTTTTTTTTTTCAAAATCGGCCTTTAATAAGGTAGAATTAATTTTGGGGTTAGATTAAAAATTCCGATTTCACCTCGAATTGTGTCCCTACTGATGTTAGATATGAAGTTTGAAGAAAATCCGTTCAGTCGTTTAGGCTGCAATCGCCAATACATACAGAAACGTTGGTCCAAGGAATTCTCAACTGTTCAACGCCGGTGCATCCATTTTGCTTTAGCGCGGTCTTCCTTAACTCAATATTTATAACTTACCCCCTTATGACGATCGTTCGAAATTTATTAGGATACAGTCTCTTAAAAAACGTCGATAAGTTGCTGATATACTCTTTGTACTCGTATATCATGTATTAGGAGGAAACATTGATTGCCCTGGGCTGCTGCAAATGATCTCTCTTAACACCAACCCACATAATCTAAGCTCTGTACTCCTTTTCCGTATTAATTATCACCGCACCGATTATGGCTGCAACAAACCAATGTCTAGAATGCTGCGTATGGTTAATGGGACGTAAAACATTTGTAGCAGATTTGCACTTAGAAACGCTCTTTATACGAGTACAATAATAATTTCACTTGCTTTCCCTCCCCTCTTTAGTTTTTAGTATAGTTTTAAGTATTTATATTATATATTAAGTTTAGCTTTAACCACTGGTCCTATTAGACTTAAACGAATAAAAAAAAATAGATTCGGATCAATACCAAGGAAACAAATTGAAAAATTGAATTCTGAATTTTACAAAGTACGAGTACTCCTATATTTTTGATATTGTTCCTCTTCAAGATAGCGTATAAATATGATTTTGGGCTTGAAATTTGGGCAATTAAAAGCTCTAAAAGCCAAAACTAATTTTATTAAAATCAACAAAGCCGAAGTTGAAGATACCTGCGTTTCCAAGTTTTATTATCTCATTTTATGGTCTCTCGAAATCAAAACGCAACAAGTAGCTTTATACAAACCAGGAAATTTCCTGATCAGCCGTTTACAATGTAGCCGGCAACAAAGATATTTGAACTTAGTTAAAAAAAAAAAACAATCATTTCCGGAGACAGGACAAAGGAATAAAATTATATTTTTTTTTCTCTCTTTTTCATTAAAAATTTGAAAAAAAAAAACAACGAAAATCCAATATGTACTCGTAGTAAGTGAGTGATATATTGGTTTACTTCTTGTCAAATTTCAATTGTATTGATAACAATAGGTTATATTAAATTTTACAATAATAATAGAAAGATGGAGATTCGAATGCGATCCGGCTGAAGACGTCAAACAACACAAATACATCGGTGTAATCATGACTCCTCGAAATAACATCAGCACGCATCTAAAAGAAAAACTTAAAGAAGCTAAGAAAGCCATTAATTTAACATACATACATTCATTGTGCTGTACACCTCACAGGTATGGCGATATATTCAACTCAGACTCTGTTGAGCAGATCCTGTGGTTCTTTCTTAAACGAATGTTTTGCTTGCCAATGACCACACAAACTTATATGTTACATGTAGAAACAGGAATACCACCTAACCACTCTTAAAATGTGTTTCAACTACATCTTAAGGGTCTTGAAACATGGAACACACCCGATTACCACGAAAAAAAATGCCCTAGCGAAATAGCTAATTACATTCCTTCACTTCAAAATGAATCCTCTTGGGCTGACATGTTGTAGACGCCATATTGGATTTTATAGTTTCAGATTTTTTCAAAAACGTCCTTAACTTGCTTTGTGAATTTACGGAAAACGCTTGTGTCTATGTCTTTTAGTTCGTCTTAAATATAGGGTGACCAGATAGTAATGATAGCTTTTCCAATTGTTATGTTTCAGCAGTTGTCAAAGCTACCAATGACATCCAGCTATCAAAAGATTCAGTAGGATTTGCCATTTTGTTGTGCATCGTTTGACACTTCCCGAACGTGTGAAAATTATTAAAAAATATTATCGAAATTCCGATTCAGCTGTAAATACGCAACGTGAATTTCGTCGTGAGGTCGGTCGTCATCATGGCTTCAGTGCGCAGGCAATTCGTCGCACCGTGGAAAAGTTTGAGCATGCGTACACTCTTTTGGATCAGACATAGGCGCGAAGTGAAGAAAACATGGCCGCCGTAGCGGCCAGTATCGAAGAAGACCCAGAAATGCTGATTCGGCGCCGATCAGCTGAATGGGGCATCGCCAGAGAGTTTGCGGTTGGATTTGGGCCTACATCTGTACAAGATTGTGCTGACGCAAGAATTGAAGCTGGACGACCATAGAAAACGCCGTGAAATGTTGGCAGGAGATCAGGATTTTGGCCAAAAAATCATATTCTCGGACGAGCCCCATTTTTGAGGCTATGTCAACAGGCAAATTTGCCTTTATTGGAGCGACCACATCAGTGCATCCACAAAGATTGACTGTTTGGTGCGGTTTATGGCACGGCGGCATCATCAGACCTTATTTCTTTCGAAATGGGGAAGGAGACACCGTTACCGTCAATGGTCCTCGGTATAGAGCGATGTTAACCAGAACAGAAGAAATTTTACGACTGGGTCATCTCACGGCGAGCGTTCATCAATTGGCCGCCGCGGTCATGCGACTTGACACCCCTCGATTATTTTCTCTGGGGCTACGTCAAGTCCTTAGTCTAGCTAACAAGCCAACCACTTTGGACCAGCTCGAGGCCAACATTCGAGACGCTATTGCCGGAATAACCCCGCACATATTGGACCGAGTCATCAAAAATTGGACCGACCGCTTGAAGCACTGCTAGCGAAGCCAAGGCGGCCATTTAAATGATGTGCTATTCCATACATAATGGCATGAATGTAGCTTCAAAATAAAGCTAGAATCAATTTGATATCTCACACCGTTGATGTTTTATTTCTTTTCTTATCGTTCTTATCTGGTCACCCTATATAATTACGTTAATAAATATTTCTTTTCGGAATGTGCCGTCATTTGGATTTTTTTTTTTATGTTTTTTTAGTTTTATTATAACTGACTCAGTTCGCTCTACAAGTAGGTTCAAACTGCTTGTCTCTACGACTTGTAGGTTGTGCTGTAGATTCATATAAGAAAGAACGGACAAACTGTTACACTTTAGTTGAATCTAATTCTGAATACCAAATCTCAGCAATTTGCAACTTCTCAGTACAAAAACAGAATAAATCCAATTTCTTATAATGACCTTGCATTTTTTTTTTTTATTATTGTAGATAGCTAATTTTATCAGAAAATGTAAATATTCTACTTGACAAAAAATATTCTATAAATATTTAACAAATGCTGACGCATAAAAAACCTGAAACGTATAAATTGTATGATACATACGTTTAATTAAAAATCAACCACCGATACGATTATTATTATGTACTGGCAGTGCTCTGGCATTTTTTACGCATTTGTAGGGTTTTTTCCGGGTTATTCCATCCACTGTTCTAATATCTGCGGACGATGTATTTATTGTGTACTTCGATTGGTCTGTGTGTCGTGGCTTTAGTCACGTAAACGAGATGTTGCGGGTTCGAATACCGGCAGTAACTGTATGAAAGTTTTTTTCTGTTCTAATATAAATAAAGAAAAATTCCCACTAAAAACGCGATTTATCATGGCATAATGTTCTGTCCTTATAATAGACATTTCGTTTCCAATTAAATCGCAGATTAAATTTACGGTTATTTCTCAATTATGCTACATTTAGTAGATAAATGATAGTGTTCCGAGTGATTTCCGAACAATATTTTTCAGTCATATTTAAAATAGAAATTTTTATTTTGTGTACTCGTACAAAATAGAAGATTTGTATGTGCATACTTATAGTCATAGGCAAATTAATATTAAAAATAATGAAATAAATGAAAAGTTTGAGTACGTTACTTCGAAAGACATGCTCGTAGTTTTAAGTATTAGGTTTAGCTTAGAGCGCCCGCAGTTAGAATAGAATAACATAGTTAAGCTAGGTTTAAGCGTTTATTGTCTAGCATATAAGTTTAATGAATTCATGAATAAAAAGGCAATAAAAATGAAAATCAATGAAAATATTAAAGTTATTTAGTTGTGGGTTAGGCAGTGTAACACTGGTAAATATTAGTCATAGAAACTATCGAATGGAAATTATCGAGTTATTCGATAGTTTCTAAAATTCATTCATAACTATTTTCATTCGTTAAACATTTTCGTTCGTTCGAACTATTGCCCATTACTGTTTCGTGCATTCATTCATTAAATTTTGTTCGTTCAGTTTATTTCATTCGACAATTCGCTGAATGAGCTGAGTGGGCACGCAATCTTCGCAAATAATTATGACCGACATTTTATGCTTTGTTATTCCCTACAAGATGGATGCTAAAGTTTTGGAAATTATTCAAAATTGTAAATAAGCAATCCTCCAAAATATCCGACCTTACAACGAGGCAAATCCTGTTTGAATGCGAATATCTCGAAAACGGTGCATCGTACGAAAAAAATAGGGAAGACCAACATTTCAGATTTTAAAATCATCTACAATTTGCGAAAATTGTTATGATTCAATCCTCCCAAAATGTTCGATTTCACCTCGAGCCTAATGGTTAAAGTTGTTTTGAGTGCGAATATCTCGAAAACGATGCATCGTAAGAAAAACGTTATCGCGACTGAAATTTTAAGTTGTGGAATTATCTACATGACAAGTGAACATCCCGAAAATGTTTTTGTTGTAATGTGAACTGCCAACTTAACTAATCTGAGGTGCTAAGGGTGAGACTATGATTGCGATCATTGCTACTCATCACTCTGATCTTCGCACTAAGCAGAGAACAGTTGTGATTGTTTTGCTGGATAACTCAGCTGCTCTGAGCTTTTACTGCTTCGATCCCTTCAGGCAACACTAAACACACACTGCTTGCTAATTGCTCCTCAGTAAAATAGTGCTAAGGAGAAGAGAAGCAACCCAATGCTAACTGCGATCTTAAGAGTGATCGTCCTAACTGCTCTTTTCCTAAAATGCTTACTGCGATCACTGCTCACTGAAAATCTCACTTAAGCCCTTCTTTAATAGAGAAGTATCGAGAGTCATTTAAATATATGATAAATATTTTGGCGCTCAGTCATTGCGCACTTAACTACTGAGCCACGGCTCCCACAATTTAATAAAACTTTTATTTTAATGGTATAGTCCAGTCAAGTACGCAAACAAATTTATACATATCCAATACAGCGAGCAAGTGGACTAATCGATGTCAATATTTATTATATTTCGACTCCTCTGAAATGTAAGGAGACATTCGTGTTATTGGAAGGGAATAACTTTGTATGTGGCGTTTGTATTGAATTATTTGCGGATCAAAACTCCATCATTGATTCAAACAATTCATAGGACAACTTTTAGAAATAATCAAGTCTGAAATAAAAATTAGAGCAAACAATTGGTTTCATGAAAATTTTAGATTTCGAGATATTGATCCATTCTGGTATTACTAGTATAGAGGAACTCGAAAAGTGCCAATTCTATCTGTCTGCCTATATATGTGCAGAATAAGCGGGTCTGTAGGATCACAATGCGAGGCGGAATAGGAATTTTTATTCTAATCTCACATTTGACTGTGCTTTACTAATGACTCTTACGATTTTGTTCTAATTTAATATTTAGACTAAGTTGGACATACATATGTCACTAGATGGCGTTGTACACTTTTTTTTAAAAAAAAAAGACTTATCAAATTCTTGGAAATTGGTTATTTTCGGATATGACTCAAACGATATTGTTCTCGATCGACATCTGAGCAATATTTAGCATCTACAAGGACATGACATGCCAAGTTTTGGAAAATTGCCAAAAAATTGTTTTTGCGTTTTACCGCATTTGAAAATCAAAATATACTTTATCGATTTCACTTAAAATCCAAATGAAATGCACGTAGGTGCAAGTGCAAGCAGATATAGCGCAATGAGCTATGGTACCTCTAGGTGCGATGTTTTTAACTTCAACTAACGTTACTAGTTTAGAAAAGGAAGTATGGAGAAATGAAATGGGTGGTGAGGAGGCTGTATGTGAGCATATCCGATCATCTGTGGACTCAGCGAACCTCACCAGCGGCTGGCATGTGTTCCGTCCGTCGTATCCAACTAGCAGACCAAAAACATTTTCGAAGGTGTCATGGCGAGTATGCTCCTCCTCTTTTCATATTAATTTTTCAAATTAAGTGTTGTTCGCCAATATGGTCCGTACGTCTGTGGGAAAGGCGAGCATTTTCTGCTCGTGCTCCGGTCCTGGGTAATTCCAGGTCCGCCTTTTCAGTTCGGGAATGTGAGGAGACTCCAACCAGGCGTGTCTTTAAGTCTCAACGTAGAAGAGGTTACCTTCTCTGGTCATAAAATGTCACCTACGATTCAAATTTCTTCTTGCCTTTACCTTAATCGTAAGAAATTTTGGACTAAAACAGTCTGTGTATATTTTTATTTTAATATTTTTTAGATTAAATTTTCAGTTTGTTACATTTGAAGATGACGTTTGCGACCGCTTTAATCAATGCAAAGCTTCGCCCTTTTTGCATTTTGTGTTTCATCAACATCATCAGTTTTTGTTGGGTATGTAAGAGCGTCTCTCGTGAATCATGTGTGCGTTCTCGGGTCCCCCGCAGTAGCTATTTTGTTTTTGTCTTCGTATCCGCTTAGGTGGCATCGTTGACCTTAACCATTTTCTTGTCAAAATGGGCAATTTATTCGTCGAGGTTCGTCCCCTGTTTCCTACAACTTGAATAAAAAGTACTTTCCCTTATCTCTAACCATTACGTTGCCGGGAAAAACGAGGCTTGCGTAAAAAAAGCACGCATACATATGTATTCTACATTATCGCTATGTTTACAATTCCTCATAAATTCAGCTTGAATACAATTTTTTGTTTATTTTCTTTTTTTTAGCTACGACGAACTTTGTGGGGAAATTTACCCAAAGTGTTCGTCGTATTGTCCAAGATGTCAAGGATGAAGGAGCTCCAAGTAATAAATGACTATGACCTAATTTATTTTTTGTGAATTTATTAATAAATTTCCGTTTTAACAGGTGGAATGAGCCGCGAGGAAGTCATCGAGACAAATGAGAGACTGCGGGCGTTGCGATTACGCTTGGAGGAATCTTATGACACCGCCAAAGGCTCTCTTGTCACTCTCATGAACAAATACGGGGATTCAAAGAGCCAGCGTAACATTTTCCAACGATATCCAATGTTAAAGCTCATGATAAAGGTAAAAATGAAAATGAATAAATTTTTGCAGGTAAATATTTGTTTTCATGTTGTTGTTTGTTTAGGATGTCATACGGCTTGAAACACAGTACTGGACTCTCATCGATATTCCACGTCAAGAAAAACAGGAGACAGTACCCTCGTACGTGATGAGGGCTTGCTCGATAATGGAAAAGACACAAAAATCTGGTGAGGGTGTAAAGACATCGGCGAAATTGGCCGAAGAAGCCGCCGAGAGGAGAGAACGAATGGAACGACTCGAACGTAAGTTTGAATAAAACCCTACCTACAGTCCATAAACAACTTGCTAACGCAAAAAAAAAAAAAAAATATTTCAGACTTTATGTCTTTAAATGCGGGCTAGAATCATCGATAATGGGGACTTTATTGAGAAGCATGCGGGCTAGATTTCAAATTTTAATAAAGCTTTTGTCGTAGTTTGCAAATTTACACCAAAGCCTTGACAGGACAATAAATGAACAGTTCAGATGTTGGTTGCAGAAATAAAAAAGGGCTAGATTTGGGTTGCACGCACTAGAGGGGTATAAATGAAGTTTTTTTTAAGGGCTAAAAGTCCGAACCTTTGTCGTTTCTAGTATTCTGTACCTAAATGATGAATTGGAACACTAATGGATTCAACACTGTGTCTGTCTCTGCGTGCGTCTGTCATGGCACACACTTGTAAGTTTTAAAAGGTAGCTGACATTTTCCTCAAAAATAGTACGTGTAAACAGAATTTAATTAGAAACATAAAAATACAGAACATAACCGCAAGAAAAAAATAATTTTTCTACCACATTGAGACATCAAATGACAAATTCTAAGGAATCCAAGTATTTAACAAAATAAAATGTCAGATAAAGTTTGTTGAAGAATGTTCAGAAACTAAAGGCATACTCCCCAAACACCCACATTCTATTACCGAAAGTATTAATTAGGGTTGTAAAGATGCAAGTAAATAAGTATCGATACTTTTGTTTCGATATCAAGCACTTTTGGCATCAATACTTTTCACAAATGCCGACTCAGTGTTGAAAGGAAAATAGTCTGCGGCCAAAGACGCGATATTGGGAAACCGTATAAATAAATATTTTCTCATTAATGAACAAACTGTACATATTCTAGTATCCAGTAGAATGGAGCTTTTGCTCTGAGTTGACTTTGATAACTGGCCAACTCACAGCGAAAGCTGAAAACTGGTGCATGCACATTGTGTTGGTCTTCCGTTACCATTCACATTCTCCTGTCATCCAGTTGTGAGAAACCCCACAACGTCCCGGGACCCAGCATAGTGTGAGATTCTTGCTGTGAGCTGAGAAATGCTATCTTAATGCGACAGCTTTTTATTAGTTTTTATTTTATCACTGTGGATGAGATGGCTTTGATCTCGGCTGTATGTAGTATAACTCTTCGCGGAAATATTAGCAATAATAGTTCTTGGGAAGCATCGGCGGTATGTAAAACTTCCACGGAAGTTTTATTGACTCGGAAATGGTGGGTTCATCCAAAAAATTACCTCTTTCATTTATGAACTGTCTGGGAAAACAGATAGGTATATGTGTCATATTTATAGCCCTCCTTTTAATCCAGTCTTCTCGTGAAAGGAATTTCATTGTGAAGTTTATGCTGAAGTAGATTTATGATGTTTTTGTTTTGTATTACTTTTGTATGCCTGCAGCACTTGAAACGTAGTCACGGCATTTCACGTATCCCACCGAGCGACAAGGGCGTGGTCCCTTATGATTGTTGTGTAAATTTTTCTTAAGGTATAAAAATAATAATACAAAAAGGTACTCGATACCAGTAGTATTGATGCTTTCATTCTATACTACTCAAATAAGTAAGTATCAATATTTGGGGGAATCGTTATAATCCGAAAATTAATTTAAAAAAAGACGAATATGTTAAATAGGAGTGTTAGAGGAAAAATAAAAGTGTTCTGATGCAAGTAGATTTTTAAAGAAATTGGCAAACATGGGGTTAAAAATCTCCCTACCATATCACAAGCGGCTTCTCTCATTCTGATAGTTTGCAGATCTACATATACGAATTAACCCAAAGACTTATTTTTTCTCAATTTCATCCATATCCAAGGATTTTTAGTTCTAGAGTTACCTTCATATGTAAGACAGTCATATTTAAAGATTTTCAAAACTCCTCCTCATATTTTACCCCACTTTATCCGATTTTGACAATTTTCAAGTGAGACAATTTCCTTGCCATTCGAGACTCACAAGCTAAATTTTATTAATATCCACTCAGAGATTAATAATTCTTATACCAAAATACGTTCCAGTGTTCCCACTTCAGTACGATTGTAGTAGATCTACTTCGTTTTTGTTCACGATAACTTTAGAATATTAGTTTTGTATATTGTTCAATTTTGCTCCATGAGAACTTGATGTCTACTTACTTCAGTACCATGAGTTATTTTAGAAACATTGTGCAACTTTACTTAGCATGTATTGAAAAATAGTTTCATTTAAAAACAATAGTTTCCGGCAAATTCTAGCAAAATATTTTGCATAAAACATTATTCAGAACAATAATTTTGTGACATGTAGATCATCCATACAGAGATTAGATGTCTATCTTTTCTGCCTAATCACACAATTTACAACGATGTACCTAAATAAATTTTTTCTAAAATCTACTACGCTTTTTTAAAATCGACGGCGCTTTCGCCATTCCAAAGTGGCAACGTTTCCTACGTATTACGACAATCTTACATACACTACCATGCAAACTGCACTCGAGTAAAACAGAACATTACTTTGATCTGTTCACTGTGGTGTTGGAAGGATGGAGATATCTCGGTTTTATTTGTAACAGGTGGGCCATGATTTAACCAGAAAAACCAACACCAGAGTTGTATTATTCCAGAAAAAAAAAACGTTAGTAGTTTTAACCGTTTAAAAGTGAATTTATGGTCGGTGTGTTTTATTGTTTTAGAACTTATAAAATATGTAGATTTAACATTGATTAATGGCGTGTGGCCGTCTTTGGCTTTTATAAGCCCTTCAACCCTTTTTGATTTAACAGGTGTCTATTTCTTCATACAAAATTTTTTCGATGTGGGTTCTTAATTCCTGCAAATTTCTTGGGTTTTGTTCCTTAATTTTACACCCGTTCAATGCTAAACGTGCTCAATGGGATTCATGTCCGGACTGCTTCCGGTCCAAATGAGTGAATTTATACCCAATTCTTATTTAGAATTTAAACATAGAAAAAGAATTGGATAAAATAGATTAAAAACATCATAAAGTTTGATAAAATTATAAAAAATAACAGTGGAAAGTTCATGATTTACTTATGGTCCTAGCACGATGGTGCGGAATTTTACAGCATTTATTAATCAATCTACTACCAAAAGAGTTCCAACACCACCGACAGTTATGATACCCCAAACCATGACACCTTTGGACCTTTCCGGACGAGCTGCTACACATTCTTCTCCAGGTCGACGTCGAACTGTGGTCTCTCCGTATGAAAATTTCACGTTGAATTTGAACTCATCTGAGAATATGACCTTTTGCCAATCATCCTGGGTCTAATTCTGCCTTTCACGTGCCCATTCTAGACGCCTTTTTTACCCTAGGCGTAAGAAGTGTTTTTTTTTTTTTTGTCCGGTAGGCAAACAAACCTGATTCGTTAAGCCGTCTTTGAATTGTTGACACAGAGATGTCTATACCGGGTGGTTTTCATAATATCTTTTCTTACTTGTGGTGCAGTGACGAACCGGTTCCTTAACGTTGTGGTCCCTTTATAGTATATGGTGGTCGATTCTAAAAATAGTGTAGCTTTTAGGACCGCTTGCACTATTTCGCTCTAAAATACAACTTTCTTGGTATTTTCTTAAAAAAAAACTTCTTCCTTAAAAGCAAGGGTTGGACCTTTTCAAATTCCGTTAACTGCCTCCTACACATTGCGAATTTTTCACTTCACAGTCAAAAAATGAATTAAAAACCTAGACGACTTCAAAAACAAGGAAACCTCGAACAAAAAGAGTCCTAATTACTCGATAATAAAAGGGGTTTCCCCGTTAAATAAACAAAAGACGGAAAAGGAACAGGTTAAAGCCAAAATTTCCTATTTTACTCGAGTGCGGCTTTTTTTTTGTATATTAGTTTATCAAAAGCTCTTCAGTAGTTTTCGAATGGGTCGTGTAGGAACAAATAGACAGGTAGACATGAATGAAAAAAGTGTCATTCCTTTTCAAAGAGGCTTGCTTTTTCTTTCACTTTTAGCAAATGGAACCCACGTGCACCCCATATTAAATCTCTAGCCACTTTTTTATTGGCACTTCCTTCAGGAGTTTCCTAATTCTAGAGCAAATAACTTATTATTATAACTTATAACTACCAGTAGTAATTTCATTTAAATGGCTGCAGCGGCTGGCTTAGAAGTAGCCCATCCTGTAAACCTAATTTTGCAGTAAAAGTTCAATGGCATCAAATTGCAGCTCCTCGGCGGCCAAGTAACATCATCAAAGAGATCGATTATTGGGCCAGCCTGTACAGCAGACATGGTTGGTGCATTATTTCGACCGAAATTTCTTTTTTTAAAATTTGCACTGTTTCGACAACAAACCACTGGGGAAATAAGTTTTCAATATTTCCCAACGTTGTTCAAGCGTAAATCGATTAATTTCGTACCGCGGAGATATGATACTGTGTTTCTGTCAATTTTTTGAGCACGAAAGAGCTGTCATTGTCAAAATAACAAGTAATTCAAACCAACAGATGGCCCACCCGTTACTATGTTGGTATATTATTTAGAAGAAATGTTAATTTTTAGATCATACAATTTTGTTAAAATGCAATATCATAGTTGTCGCCGTCAGCCATGCTATCCAATGAATAATAACATAGCGGCCTATTCGTAAGAAGACATATTCTTTCCCTTTATGATGATAGTTGAGATCAAAGCACCTCCTTCTGGCTTCCTTTTCAATTTCATATAACCAAAGTGAGACTAGTATACTAGTATTTAAGTTTATTCCACTGTTCCAGCACTTCCCTAGGAAGTCATCGGACGACTTCTTAGTCCGTTTCATTGTAGAATTTGCACGTATTTTCGCTTTATAGGTCAAACTTCTATGTTTGCCGAAGCTGACGCAAGTTCTAGATCCTTTTCGGTTAAAGTGTCTAATAATTACGGAGATCGTTTAAAAAGTTTATAGAATAACAGAGAACAAGTATTTTTCCGATCAAATTCAGTTATAATTAATTAATATCCTTATAATTCAATTCACTTTTCCAGCGATTCTCCAACCTCTTTATCCCGTCCAAGTAGTAGTTGGCACCTTGCTCTAAAAAATAGGCGTCTATGGATGCGATAAGATGAAAATGTATGTCCTACGAGCCAAACTTTAAGCTTAGGAAACAGAAAAATGTCACAGTTAGCCATATCTTTTTTGGCCATGTTCAGTCAGATTCAATCGAATGCGTCTAAGATATGATAAATGCATTCCTCTAATATGTCCATAGCCTCTGCCATCTCTCTACGACTGATTCGATAGTCATCCAGCATCATTTGGTGAACTTTTTCGATGTTATGGTCATCCCTAACGATTAACGGTAGCAAAACTTTTCGAACGATCTGTACATCTAAGTTTGTCTCAGTTTTGAGAGTGCTCTCTACGGCTTCGATTTTCTGACTTCTGACTCCTCTCTTCGTAGCTCTCTCCGGTTTACTACCTTGCAGATCTTAAAATGTATTTATGTGTCAGCTTGTCAGAGTTCACATCATCCTTTATAAAATCAGGGTCTTGTGCTCAATGCAAAATGACACGGTTGATTTTGCCTTGCGTGCTTAGTTAGTCTATGTGTGGATGAAGATAATGGAGAACATATCTTTTCTTGATTAAATAGGTTATCCAACATTCCCTTTAACAAATCCTGCAATAAAAACATTGATAGTCATTGTAGTAGCCTCGTTGTAGGACATCTTACTGCACTTTCAGGCACATGCAGTTTAATCTTTACCTAACGATTTTCTTCGTTGTGGTTCCTTTAGCTCAAATCATCGCCTCAAGGGTGTTTATAGATCTCATTACCAAAGCTTCCAACGCGGGTTCTTGCGAATTGATAGATATCCGATATAAAGGGTGACCAGATAATGATAGTTTTTCCAATTACTATGTTTTAGCAGCTGTCAAAGTTATCAATGACATTTAGCTGTCAAAATATTCAGTAAGATTTGCCATTTCATCATGCATCGTTTGACTCTTCCCAAACGTGTGGAATTATTAAAAAATATTATCGAAATTCCGGCTCAGTTGTAAATACGATGTGAAGAAAACATAGCCGCCGTAGCGGCTAGAATCGAAGAAGACCCAGAAATGCCGATCAGCTGAATTGGGCATCGCCAGAGAGTCAACCAGGCTTATTTTGCGATTGGATTTGTTCCTACATCCGTATAAGATTGTGCTGACACAAGAATTAAAGCCAGACGACCATAGACAACGCCGTGAGTTCGCTAATTGGGCGCTGGAAATGTTGGCCGCAGATTCGGATTTTGGCCAAAAAATCATATTCTCGAACGAGACCCATTTTTGGCTCAGCGACTATGTCAACAAGCAAAATTGCCGTTATTGGAGCGACCACAATCCACAAGTGCTTGACTAAGCATATCAATGCATCCACAAAGATTGGCTGTTTGGTGCAGTGTATGGCACGACGGCATCATCGGACCTTATTTCTTGGAAGGAAACACCGTTACCGTCAATGGTGCTCGGTATAGAGCGATGTTAACCGACTTTCTGTGGCCAGAGCTCGACAATATCGATATATCCGAGCTGTGGCTCCAACAAGACGGCGCTACATGCCATACAAGCGACGCAACGCTCGAAGTGGTGAAGGAGAAATTTGGCGACTGGGTCTCACGGCGATCGTTCATCAATTGGCCGCCTCGATCATGCAACTTGACATCCCTCGATTATTTTGTCTGGGGCTACGTCAAGTCTACGCTAACAAGCCAACCACTTTGGACGACCTCGAGACCAACATTCGAGACGCTATTGCCGGAATAACATAATTGTAAAAATATAAAAATAAAAATTGAACCGACCGCTTGAAGCACTACCAGCGAAACTGATACGGCCATTTAAATGATGTGCTATTCCACACATACTGGCATAAATGTAGCTCCAAAATAAAGCTAGAATCAATTTGATTCCTCACACAGTTGTTATTTTATTTAAATTTCTTTCCTATCGTTCTTATCTGGTCACCCTATAGAACATCGAGCGGATTGAAGTGATTCGTTTCGCTCAAGCGACAGCTTCCAACTTAGGTTCCTTAATTTTATGTATTAATTAGATACAATGTAAATTTTACATAACTTTAGCTTTTTCTAATTATTTCTAGACATGACCACAGCACAAATCGAACTGGAAAACACCCAACTGATTAATGACTTATACAGACTTCTTAAAAAGTATCTCGGATTGCGGCATTTAATTCGTGTTCTTAAGGTAAGCCATCTTCATCAAATATAGACTTATTACTTCAATTACTATCCTTGGTCATTACAGGAGGAATATGGTAGTTCAAAAATGTATCCAATATTTCCACGATACACAATGCTTAAAGATATGATAAAAGGTATAATGCATGATCCCGATTATATGGAAGTTTGTCACGAAGTTAACAACTAATCAGCACGCACATTACAATGATAAATCTAACATCATTATCATCAACAACAATAACAACAACACGTAACATATCGTAATGAAAATATATTACAAATACATAAGTACATATGTATTATCGGTAGAATCAAAATATGCATTAGATAGGTGAAAATATTTATGGAATCTATTGCATATAGAGATAAAGCTAACACCATATCGTTATTACATAGATAGATTATATTAACTCATAAATTAACGTATTTATACATAAATTTATCCATTAAAACAAAATAAAAGAAAATTAATTCATGTAAAATGAGCCAATAGTTAGACAATACTTGGGAGATACATTCCCAGCTGTAGTTTTAATTTTTTAGTGGAAATAGTAATCCACACATTAACAAATTTTGTTACATAGATATCTTAAAAACTTAATTGAAATGCTTTTCATATCTTTTTTTTCCGGTAAAACTCCGATTTTCAGTTCAAATCAAATCAAAAATTTATTATTTAAGACGCTTCATGCTTTTTTTCTAAAAAGATATATACATAAATATAACCTAATAAAATATACAAATGTTTACAATAAAATAAAAACCATAACTTTATATGCTCTCCATATTAAAAAAAAAAAAACAACTACCTACATATATGAATAAAATATACATTAAAATGTTTGTAATGAAATATTGTAATACAAGTAAGAAAAAAAAAAACGAACAAATTATACTATTCGATACAAAAAAAACTCTTTTGGTTAACGAACACAACCACGAAAAAAAGAACGCAAATTGTGAACAACACACCCACCGAACTAATCCACCAAAAAGCAACTCATAACTCAGACCAATTAGATGTAACAACAATGCAGTTCAACATCAAAATTGTTTACAATATATAAAACAAAAAACATTTTTCTTACATAAAATTATTAAATTAAACAAAACGATACACCAAATTAGATGGTATTATGGATACCTTAGTATTATGTATGTTCTTCCGGATCGACTGAAATGTTAAAAGCAATTTATTTAAAAATTTTAACTTAAAAACTTAACCTTAACTTATATGTGAATCAACTAAATATAAGAGTTAAACTTTTTGTTATGTATCGCCTTAATTATATTTATTTTGTTTATAAGAAAATGAATATATTTCTGTTGGTCAATCTTTGATGCCTTGAGCAGCCGCACATACTAAATTTTACTACACTCCGACGAGTGTTTTAAACAGCATGTCAATTTTTTGTTGTTTTTTACTTGGGGATTACGACATCAGCCATGTCCCGTTCCTGGCTATGTGTCTCAACATCTCACAGCGCCACCCCAAATGTCGGGACTTTACTTCGACATTTTTCTATGGTGACATAATTTGTCTCTATCCAGGGTTAGTGGTTGCGTACCCATACCCGTACCGTACATACTGTCTGAATAAGCATTCATCATTTGTTCGCAGAAAGTGACAAGTTATATATATATTTATGGCCCGTTCTCTCAAACAGTTGCTCTTTAGAGAAATAGTTTAGCCAGAACATCTGCAATAATCTATAGGTTTCTTGTGACAACAGCATCGACTGTTTCAAAGAAACGTTTCTCAAAAAAAAATATTTGAAAGGACTTTTCGACTTGTTTTTCGGTCAGCAATGGTTTAAGGTTCGTGCTTCAGTTTTTCAAACCAGATTTTTCAAGTTTGCATTTGATTGTACCGACTGAGACTCGAATGCTGAGACACTTTTTCTGAGGTGCCCCTCTAACTGGCTCAACATCCACATTGCCATGCTTATTATATCTTTTGGTCTACTTTTTGGGAAAGGAAATTGATGTTTCTGTGTTCTTTGTGGCCTGTTCGTTCTTGGATCTTTGACCGCAAAACGTTTTTTACATGCAGAGCTTATTATGCATTTTTGCTTTTACGGAAACTTAAACTATATTGAGGAAATGAACATAATGCGGAAGACGAAAAACACAAAGGAAAGCTGGGAAGAAACAATTTGAGGCACGCTTCTTTGAAACAGATTGTATACACGTTTGACCGGAATAGCAGCTACTTGGTGTTTGCGCCGATTGCACTATTTCTTCATAATCTTAGATAATATGCCGAATAAGTACACCCTTTTGGAACAAATTGGTGTTCAGCATCTTTAACCTGAAAACTAATTGTTTTCTAAAGTTTTAGTTTGCGTATTCGTGATGGGTGTTATAAAATACGTTCATCAAAATTCAAATCTAATCTTCAGAAGCAACTTTATCTAGCGCTCTGTGGCAATCTTTAGAGAGGCGTCTTATCTTCTCTGCGTACACCCATTGACATGGCGACGTCAAATGTCTGGCAAGCACCCACAGGCACCGACATCCTTCAATTCGCTCTCAACAAACTAGTGACCTAAGCCCTTTTAATACACCACTTTGCGATTCATTTGCAAGTAATACGTTCCACCAATATTTTCAATAAATAGTTCAACTCTAAAGCGTGCAAAGTTTTTGCAGGAAAAGTGAAAAGAATTTGCATAAGGGATACAAAGTGGAGAGTTGCAAAGTTGTTTGGTGGAATAGGGCTAAGGACCAATAGCTGTAGTCTTATTGTTAACCTGACCAATACACACAATTCCCTGCATCACCCCACCCCACCTTTAAACTCCCGAATAGATCCAACTATTTGGCGCTCAAACTAGACAGAATTCCTGAACTGAAGGAGACCGCTGCTGAACACTCCATGTAGGTTCCATATGAATCCTACAAACAGAACACTTCGGTAGTTAGACCAATACTTGCCTATAAAGCATCAGCACGTTTGATAGTCAAGGAAACTAATTCAAACCTGAAAACATAAACTCAACGTGTAGCTTGCACTGATACACTGAGAACATCTTCAACAGTGGCGAGGCAGACAGCGATGTACCAATTCAGCAAGACTGAGAGATTGCCGATAATGGTAAAAAAAAGCACAACCTTTGCGGTAAGAACACCATAAATATAACCCACATCGAGACGTAAATTTTGTTCGTTAAGTACCTCAGCCATGACAATGCTTTCCACAAAGCCTCCAGTGATAAGGATGTCCATAGATGTTTGACTTTATGGAAGCTATCTTAGGTGGATTTAAAATCGATAGAAAGATTTTGAGTATCTATTTGAAGCTCCTGGGTTTTTTTTCAAAATCTGCCGCAATGTGACTATGGTGACTATAACTGTCACCACACTGTTAAGGGTCAAGCAGGTGTTCACATAATATGGCAAATAAGATCTTATACGCAATGTTGAGGAGCCTAATGCCCTTGTAGTTGGTGCTGAGGTTCCATTTGTCGGGTAAATTTCTATCCGACCAAATCATCTCCACCTGCTTTAAAAAGCTCGACTCCTAGATGTTGCGTCCGAGTCAAATGAATGGAGCATTCTGCCAGATAGCAAAGTTTTGGACGTCACCGCCGTATAACAGAACTTTCCAAATTCTCAGTCTACTAGATTTCCTTCTTCATTACCTACAGACTTTATCCGGTCTTGGCAAATAGAAATAGATATTTACCTCATCATTCTGTATTTTCAACATCATTCCTGCTACATAACCACTGCATTGACTCGTTCACGCACTTCTCGTTTTATTTCTGCTTCTTTCGAAACAAGCTGGTGTTCTTCCCTTTTCTTTTTCTTGTGCAGGTAGATGCCGTAAGTTCCTCTCGAAATTCTATTCAGCGTCGCTTTATAATCCTCTTGATTTGCTGGAGTTTCTTTGAGGCGGTAGCGACATCAGAGTCGTCGTCCTTGAGGGCTTGCTGACAGTGATGCTATTGGTCATCTGTGTTTAACGTTGGCGGCATTGGACTTCTTGACAGATTCAGGGACACTTGCGTACTTATTTGATGCAACAAGTTAGTGATCCGAGTCAATGTTGGCTGGTGGGAAAATAAAAACATCCAAAATACTGGAGCGCTGCACCCATCGCAATTTGATTAGTTTGGTTCACAATTAGCTGATTCGCATGGCGCCCTTATAAATATTGAGGTGCGGTAATCGTGTGCCCGCCGCAAAGTTGATTAGCCTGAGTCCATTTCTGGAGGTGTTACAGTGCAAGCATTATATTCCGATAGTTTTTCCAGAGACGACCTCCTTTCCAATTGTTGCCCTAAAATCCCCAGGAGCATGAGGGAGCTAAAGCTTAAAACTTCTTGCCTTGCCTTTGGCAACAAATATGCATCCAAATAAACGCTTCTTCTGTCATCGTATTAGATAGCACTATTTTTCCTACGCTTTTTTGCCGTCCCATCCGAACGCAATTTTTGAGTGAAGCTTTAAGGAGATTTCCCCCATTACTAATCTGAGCAATATAGCTAAAATACTCCAGTCAACGGTTGACCATTCATCAAAAGTTTGAGAAAAAAAAATTGAGTAAAATATGCGGTATGAATTTGTTTTTGGTATTAAACATTCAACGATATATTTCCACTTGAAATAAAAAATCATCCGACAGTCGGCTTTTTTTTTTTTTTTTTTGCTTAAAATACAAAACAAAACCTTAATTTTGTGTTATAGTTTAAATCAAATCAATAAATTAAAAAAAAAACCTTTAATCAATAAACGCTAAATACCTACTCGTATGTTAAGCAAATTTGAAAACCCAAGAGCTTTAAATGTGTTAGTGTAAACATGAGACATAAATCCATGGAATTTATTGTACTTAACCGAAACAAAACATACACAAATAATATATCAAAGACAATTTCTTCCTCTTCTAAATGTATTGAAACTATGAAATAGAATGTTCAATGAAATAATAAATAAATTATTGTATTTTTAGCTAGTTGTTTCATTGTTTCTTCTGGAGTATGGTTCAATTTTAGGTTACAATTTAAATCTGGCAGTACTGTTGATCTGTCAAAGGTAAACAGCTGATATTTGACATTTGTCATTACTAAGCATTGACATTTGTAGTTATGGAGCGATATGTGAGAGAGAGATGCATTTTAATTGTTAAGATCTAGATTTATTGAGACTAGATGCAGCCTTTTATTTTCCTGCCTAAATGGAAAAAAAAATGATTATCGATGAAATTTTGGGCTGGTATGTAGCTGCTGAAGTTGCACCTGGTCGTTTTCTGAAACCCGTCAGAATCGGATAAATTGACAGTGAGTATTTGGCACGAGAAGGCATTGTGCTATGATTTGCCATAAAGCAATTATTTCACTAATCCTAGTGTAATAATTTTCTGCTACTAGTGTAGTTAATCAAAGAAACGATGAACATTATCTAAATCAGCTGGTGTAAGTAAAATGCTTGAAGAAATTACGAAGCAGACAGAGCAGAAGTGTATAAACTCAAGGACATATTTTGACATAGATTAGCCTAAAGTTTAATAATTTTAAACAATTAACAAACTTAAATAGTTAGAAACAACTAAATATTTAGAATAAGAAGGAGTATTTATCATCTGCGCCTTAGTAAAACCCAGTAGATCTCTTTGATAACCACTTTTTTGTTTTTGTTATAAAAAAAAGGAAATTTCCAAAGAAAGAGAAACCCCTTTTTTGGTTCATGGTTGAACAAACATAGATTTTATTCGCTTCTATTCCCCATTCAGGTTCGACTTGAACAGTTCGGGTCATAAGCAAACATAAAGGGTTTTTCAATAGGGACATAACTGTATAGACCCGAGACTGCCGAGTAAATAAAAGACAACACTTTACTAGTTTACTTTAATACTTTATTTCCCGATATTCACTGTGTGACTGCACATCGACAGCTGAACTCTGACAACCAGCTTATGACATAGTTCTAAAGTAGAACTGGTTCTCCTTTGGTGTTCGCTCCCTCTCTGCTACTCTCTTGGTCATGTTTCATGTTGCGACATGGGTCTCCACATCCCTCCGATATTTTTGAGCTTTAAGGTCAACCTCGAATCGTTACCTTCGACATCAGTCGGTGCTTCTGGATCCTCTGCTGCTGATCGGATGGTGGTCGGGGTGGTCGGGGTGGTCGGGGTGGTCGAAATGACCGGATTATCCTTCGCCTCTGTTGACGTGTTGGAACTAGATGGAATCTTCTTAACGTGGCTTATGTTACGTCGGAACACTTTGTTACCAGCTTGCACCGTGACCTCGCTGTTCTTCCTGTCAATGACTTCGAATTCCGTCGGGTTGAAGTTGGGAGTAAGTTTGTCTGAAAAAGATACATTTTTCATTAAAACCTTATCGCCTATTCCAATTTCTGAATCTTTGGCTCCACGTTCCCTATCTCCTCTTTCCTTCCCCTTCAGTTTATTGATAGAATCGCGATCCCTAGCTTCAGAATCAAGCATTGGTTCCTCTATATCCAGTATGGAAGGAATTTTGTCGCGGATTGTACGGTTGTAAAGTAACTCCGCTGGGGCTTTCCCTGTTGTGCCGTGGGGGGTCACATTGTACATAAGGGTGAACTTTTGCATTTCTTCCTTGTAGTCATTTCCATTAGAGTGGGCTATCTTCAAGCGTTTTACGATCTGGCGATTCATGTTCTCGACTTCACCATTTGCTTGTGGCCAGTAAGGTGGTGAAGTTATAAGCTCGATGTTGTTATTTTTGCAATAATTCTTAAACTCATCGCTGACAAACTGGCGGCCATTGTCCGCCGTGATAAATTTGGGATATCCCAATCTACAAAATACCTCCTTTAAGAAGTCAATTATATCTCTGGAAGTTATTTTTCTTAAGAACTTAAATTCATGGTATCTGGAGTAGTAGTCAATTACGACGAGAATATAATCATGATCAGGTAAAGGTCCCAGCAAATCCATTGCCAAGTTGGACCAAGGTCTGTCTGGAAAGGTATGCCTGTTCATGGGAACTGGTTGGCTAGGCTTCGATACAATGAGACAGTCACGACAATTTTTCACGAACTGCTCGACGTCCCTGTCTACCAATGGCCACCACACTTTTGACCGGACCCTCCGCTTCATAACCGTTTCGCCAGGGTGGTCTTCGTGAGCCAGCTCCAAAATTCGAGAACGTAATGTCTTTGGTATGACGATTCTAGTCCCTCTCAGCAGGATATTGCCTATGGTACATAATTCAAGTCTAAATGGAAAATATGAACTTGGCGTTTTGGAGTCTCATGTTTCGTTTTTAACGTTGTTGACAGCCTCCATAAGTTCATTGTCCTTGATGTTATTAGAACAGATCTCTGATAAGGTAAGTGCTTTGGGAATTGACTTTTCGATTATGGCAAAAATATTTTGTTCCCCCTGCTCTTCGAATGTGTCTGCCGTTTGAATTTTACAAAGTCGTGAAACTGAATCTGCTATATTTAGCTTCCCCGGTTGGTATACCACCTTGAATCTAAATGCTTGTAACCTAAGCACCCACCTTTCGATACGAGCTGGTGGCCTTGATGTAGGCTTAAATATGGCTTCTAGTGGCTTGTGGTCAGTAACTAACTCGAATTCCGTTCCCGCTAGGTAGTAAGAAAACCTTTCAACCGCCCATACTAAAGCGAGGCCTTCCTTCTCCGTTTGAGAGTATCTCCTCTCCGTTTCGGATAAACTTTTGCTCGCAAACGATATAATCCTTGGTATTTCGTTCTCAAACTGAATAAGGACTGCCCCCAACGCTACCGGGCTGGCATCGGCTATAAGTCGAATGCGATTTTTTAAGTCAAAGTACGAGAGAGTGGACCAATCTGCTAAGAGCTGCTTCAATCGCTCAAAAGATTTTTGTTGTGCTTCCGTCCATTCGAATTTCACATCTTTCTTTATTAGGTACCTGAGAGATTCAGTGACATCAGCTAGATCAGGGACGAATTTTCCCAGGTATGTCACCAAGCCCAGGAAACTCCTCGTCTCTTCCTTGCTTTTTGGAGGTCGAAATTCCAGCACTGTCTTTATTTTTTCCGGGTCTGGGCTGATACCATCTGTGGACAAGATGTGTCCCAAGAATTTCAATTGCTGCACTTTCCACAAACATTTGTCTTTATTAAGTGCCACGTCAAAGTCTTTGAAGATATTTAACACCTTCTTCAACCCTTCGCCATGTTCCTTTTCGGTACGACCATAAACCACAATATCATCCAGGTAATTGAACGCGTTTTCACAAGGAGCTAGAAGATTCTCCATAACTTTTTGGAATATTTCGGGAGCAGAGTTAACCCCAAACAAAAGTCTCTTGTATCTAAACATCCCCTTATGAGTTATAAATGTGGTGATGTGTCTACTCTCTTCTTCTAGTTCAAGCTGGTGATATGCATTCTTCAAGTCGAGCCTTGAAAAGAATTTGGCACCTTTCAACTTCGTCATTACTGCTTCAAATGTCGGTAGTGGAAAATTTTCCCTTTTTATCGCTACGTTCGCACGTCGCATGTCGATGCAAAGCCGAATCTCGCCATCACCCTTGAATGCTACCACAATCGGTGAAATCCAAGAACTTGGTCCAGAGAGTGATTCGATGATATCTTGGTCTATCGCTTCCTTAAGCTTGGCTTCGACTTTATCTTCTAAAGCGGCTGGAACTCGACGCAATGGTTGCTGAACAGGTTTAATTGTTGTATCGATAGATAGCCTTATTTTGACCCCTTTTATCTTTGGGAATGGTTTTGGACTTTCGAGATAATTAACATCAAATCCCAGTTTCAAAACGCCTAACCTAACTGCCGTCTCCCGTCCAAGTAATGATTGTCTTCCACTCTCAATCACGTAGAATGAAGCAATCAATTCAGGACGCTGTGCAATGCGTATCGGAGCTTCAAAAACAGCCTTAATTTTCAGTAATTGATCACCCGCATATGCCCTAAATTGGTTTGTTATCTCTTTCCTGACATTCCACATTACAGCATTATAACTTTTTAGTAACTCCCAGTCGGATTCACCCAAGAGGTTAAACCTTGACCCTGAGTCAATGACCATTGAAATCTGATGGCCACCGACTTGACAATCTGTGATTACGCTCGTGTCCATGTCATTTCCCTCTACTACTCGAAAACAATCGTGTTCTGTCAATTGAGTATCTTCTTCGCTCTTACTCTCGCCTCCTCCGTTCTCGATAAAGCGTATCCTAGACAACCCCGATCTTGGCCGTTTTGCAAATCTTTCTTTATCATCATTTGCCCTACGTTTTATCGATTTTGTTTTGCATTTATGCGAAAAGTGTCCTATCAGACCACACTTGTTGCATTTTGCATTCTTTGCCGGACAGTTTGGGGACTTTCCTGAATGTCCCTGGCGACCACATCTACTACAATCATCTTCGTCGTTTTTACCCACTTTGCGAGAAGAGATACTATTGACAAAGCTATTGGAAGTAGATGGTAGCATTACTTCAGTTTGATTATTAATTTGTTCGTGAATTTGGCATATTTCCGTAATCTCCGACAACGAATATTCTTTTTCCAATAATCGTTTTTTTAAATCATTCGGTGCCCACGAGTCTATTATTTTATCCTTAATACTTATCTCCAAAATTTCTTCCTTCGTTACTCCAAAAGAGCATTTCGCCGCCTGATTCCTCAACCTGACCAAAAATTTGTTAATATTTTCGCCTTGTTCTGGTTTCAAGGACCGGAACAGCTGGCGTTCGAATGTAGAATTTCTCTGTGGAGAAAAGTATTCGCTAAGCTTACCCACCAGCTCTTCAAAGACATCAACATTATCCCCTGGTTCAATAAGAGCACCTGGTATATTATATGCAACCTCTTGGAGTTGTGGGCCCCCTAGATGCAAAAGCTTGTTTCTCTTTTTAACCTTGTCATTTATATCTTCTGCCGCCAAATAAAGGGAAAATGATCGGTACCATCTCTCCCATTGGGATCTTATAATTGCTTTATCTATAACGTCACATAAGAATGGTTTGATCTCACTCATTTTCCTATGTAATGAAAATTAGAATTACTTAGAATTTCTTCTATCCAGCACAATTAAATGCGCTTACCCTTTTTGTTTTGGACTTCCCACACAATTTAATATAGTTGAGCACAATTTAATGTGCGCGCTTCTTTTTATCTTTGAATGACAGCTACAGATTATTCTGTTGTTTGGCACAATTCAATGTGCACCCTTTTCCTTGCCCAATTGAATGTGCACCTCTCCTTTTTCTCACAATTTAATGTGCAACTCATAAAGTTTCCAATTCAATGGAATCTTTCTAGCAAAGTACCGCACTCTTTCTTCAGCGATCACTTTGTCCAAGAGATTTGACATTACACGCAAATGCACGATAGTTCTTGTTTGTGTTTTTCCAATTTATTTATTAATTTTTTTTTCACTCGTCGCCAATGTATAGACCCGAGACTGCCGAGTAAATAAAAGACAACACTTTACTAGTTTACTTTAATACTTTATTTCCCGATATTCACTGTGTGACTGCACATCGACAGCTGAACTCTGACAACCAGCTTATGACATAGTTCTAAAGTAGAACTGGTTCTCCTTTGGTGTTCGCTCCCTCTCTGCTACTCTCTTGGTCATGTTTCATGTTGCGACATGGGTCTCCACAATAACAATTTTGTGTTCTAATACAAACGCATCCTTAAACTTTTTTATGATCCGTTAATGCCAAAACGTTAATCAAGGTTTACGTTGGTGAAGTTCAGTCGATTCCACGCCGTTCAAAGGAATTGAGAATTTCTCAGTCCACATTGTGGCGAAATTTGCTTAAAGATCTTAGTCTACACCCTTACAAGATCAAATTAACTCAAGAACTAAAGCCTCTTAATCATTTGAAGCGCCGAAACTTCTCCGATTGGGCTTTGCAAAAGTTTGAAGAAAATCATGAATTTCATCGAAAAATCGTCTGCAGCGATGAAGCTCATTTTCGGCTTAATGGCTTTGTCAATAAGCAAAATATGCATTATTGGACAGCAACAAACCCGCATGTGCTTCAAGAGACTCCATTGCATTAACAAAAAGTGACCGTGTGGTGTGGATTTCATGCCGGATTGGACCGTATTTTTTCATCGATGAAAATGATCGCCACTATTTTGGACTTGATATCAGTAATATGTGGTTTCAACAAGATGATGCCACATGCCACACAGCTGGTCATACAATTGATCTATTGAAGGAGAAGTTGGTCCGGTCAAATACCCAGCTCGCACATGTGACTGCTACGGATTTATTTTTTATGGGGTTAAGTCGTTGGTTTATGCAAACAAGCCAACAACGTTAGAGGAGCTCAGGAATAATATCGAACGCGAAATTGCCAACGTTGCGGCCGATATGTGTTGAAGAGTGATGGAAAATTGGCTCCAAAGAATCGATCGCTGCAAACGTGCTCGCGGTGGTTATATGAAGGAGATAGAATTCTTAACTTAAATTTAACATACCCGTATGTACTATACCTGTGTTTTATTTAAATACAAAACTGTTATGTCCTTATTGAAAAACCCTTTACTTTCCACTACACCGTGGCCACCGGCTAGATCATCCACTTAATAGTAATTCAAAAATTGAAATGTAATCCATGTAAGCTTATTTTGGTAGCATTGCATTTAGGTCTAAATATGTGCAAAAGAATATTATTATTAACGAATATATACAAGATGGCGTAAAAGTAATGACTACGAGTATATAAATTGTCTATGATTTTTGCAAATGGCGTCTCCTGTCATCGTGATATTGACAGTGATCGATAATATGGACGATGATCAATACTCCTCAAGAAGGTGGAATAATCGTGTTAATTTGTTTTTCAATTTTTTTATTTCATAATATTTCGTTATGATTAAACAACGTGAATTTAGTCGAAGATTTCCCCACCGTTCGGCACCGACTGGTCGCATAATTTGACGCCAAGCCGCACGCCTCGAAGAGACTGGCACAACGCGAGATAGGACAGGGGCTGGCAGACCAAGAGCAGCCGTTCGTTCGAAAATATTGATGCTGTGCGCGAGGATGTGAAAGACTGTCCACTTTACTTGGCATTTCCAGGCCGTAGATATTCCCAGCCATATTCGAGAAATCGAAAATTTTCGAAATTCCGTTAATAATTAAATTACCGTTATTTGAAAAAATGAGTACACAATTTTGATATGAGTCTCTATTCAAAAATTCGAAGAAAATTCTTCTTTTTTTTTTAAATTGTCCTTAAGTAAATTACTATGGACGATACCACACAGACTGGATATATATGAAGTTTGAAGAAAATCCGTTTAGCCATTTAGGCAGCCGGACGGACAGACAGAATTGAGAGACCCACCTTTTGAGTTCCTCTACTCGTATTATAATAATGTCAAGATTGATTAAAATAGCGAGATCGAAAATTTTCACGAAAAGAATACTTACCCTTTAGTACCAAGTAAAAAACAGTTTTACGCATTCTTTATCCGATTAATTTTTTTTTTAAAACGGCTTCAGCGTTGTATTTTTAAAAATGAATCATAATTTTTTTAGAAAAAAACAATATACGTATCAAAATTCGGAGTTGCTAACAATATCAACAAAATTGATGATTTTCTTGAGATTGAGAACCATTTCTGCGCTCAAATGATAACAAAAAAAAGTAGCACATGAGTGAATACTGTAATTCGCAGTAAGAAACACAGCTCATTAATTCATAATGCCGTACGTACCGCAAAGCTCCCTACTTGAAATTGTTGAATATTGTTTCTAAAGTATGTAAATTTAAAATTAATAAAAATTAAAGCAATTTATGACTAAATTTTTGAAAATTAACTACAATAGACTTAATAAATTTCTTATATTATCTATGAACGAAATTACATCCAGGTGCAGGAAAACACAAACAAATTCGTTGCTATTTCAAATATAGAGTGTCAAACTTAATTTTAGTACTAGCAATTAGGGCCCTTTCACATTTCTAATCGTTTATTTCTGAAGCGTTCTTTATACTGAAAATCACATTAATTAATGTGTTTCTCGACGGCCAACATGTCCCAGTTTATCCTACGGTTTTCAGTACTGTATCGAAGTTTTGTACCATATTCTAGTTTTTGGTTTCATTGTTTGCTACATCTGTAAATCGGTTGTATCACATGATAATGTAAGTATCATGTTAGACAACAACCGGAAATTACTTTCATACAATTCCTCTACTGTTAATTGTATTTGCACCGGTTTTGTTCTTTGATGTGTACATTTTCAAAGACAATTTCAGTACTCGTTGATAGCGTTCAGTAACAGTTTGTGAACGTACCCATCTAGCAGATTTTATTCCAAAATTGCAATATTCGTTTTTATTTAATGTATTTTGGTGTGGGTACTTGGTGCGGAGTGTATGAACGTTCACAATCGTAATCTATTTATGAGGGTTTCGCATGACGAATGGATTAACAGCCAAATTAAAACTTAAAGTAGAAAAATAATTCCAAAGTTCTTCAAACACACAATGTGACAACATGAACTGCATTTTTCAAAATCGACGATGTCAATTTTTTCAGAAACGACATCACCGTTGGGGTGGACATATGCTATTGGATTGTATACCAGGCTTTTATAACTATACTTTTATTTGAAAATTTGTTTATCCTTAAGCCAGGACAGTCCCGGATTTTAGGTGTTGCACCGGCACCAGCCGGTTTTTGATTTGTATGACATAACAGCCACCTAAGAAATACGCAGACTTGGAGAGGAAATTTGCAAAATACTGCCGTGCAGAGAGATATTAATTCTTAGCTTACTAACCCTCAGCGAAAGACTGGCGTTAGAGCTAGGCTCATCAACTGAGAAACGTAAGATAAAGATGCATGATGCCAAAATCAGCCTTGGCGATTTATATGCTAGGATAGGAAAAGCAAATTTAATTAGATAAAAAAAAAGCGCTCTCTCTGGTAAAGAAATGCGTCCGATACATTTCACTGCGACTTGGGAAACGTTAGCATTCGCAGCACCAGAATTCTCCACACCCCCATCCCATAAGTATCCTAGCTGATGACTTGTCGGTCAACAGTAGGCGCATATTCTTTGTATTTCATCATTATATTAAAGTTTCGGTTTGTTAAATACATGAATAAAACTCCTTCACCCAGAAAGGGGGATTAACGTCGGACCGATTACAAGAGACTAATATTAGTCCAGTCACTTTATCTACAAATCCACCTGAACTTAGGAAGAAGGACATTACAAAGAGAACTATTCCCAGCAATAGGCTACACCAATTGGAAATATTTAAACGCCGCTGGCCATGCGTGTTGGCGAGTTCGTAATTTCTGCCGCTCCTAATCTGGAGCTTTTGGTAGCAGTATACTTTGATTCAGACGCTGTGGAGGGGTTTATGGCCTGATGCTTATTTGAAGGCGACATCTGCTCTCCTTTTCGTTATTGGACCCACGAATATGTGGCTTTTCTTAGGAAATCGCAGAGTAAAACTGACAATTTCTCTACACCTATCCAATATCTGCTGTTTTTTCGGTTCTGTTTAACTAACCCTTGCATCTAAAGGCCGTTCCACCATTCACAATCAATGGACTTGGTAGCATACAGCTCTGCTTTCACAGAATTCATATACGTATACGTTATAGGAGTATGTGCATTCTTATTTTTTGGGAAACGAAGAATGTAAGCATAAAATGTTTATCCATGAACCCCCGAAGTCAGCATGTTCACGCCTTTGACGGTTGTGAACAATCATACTTTCCACACCATATACCCAAACCAGTAACAATAACCAAAAATGGATTGCATTTTGTGGGTTAACACCCAAATGGGTATGTTCACAAGCCGTATCGTTTGTGGTTGAACGTTGCCACCGTGTACTAAATTTGTGGTTTGTATCTATGAAAATGTACACATTCAAGAACAAAACCCATTGAAAATAAAACTGGTAATAGAAATAGTGTATAGAAATCGGGTAGTCAAATGATTTCCGGTTGTTATCTAAACTAGTAGACACATTTCCTGCAATAGAACCACTTCACAGATGCATCAAATCGAGAAATCAAAAACAATTCTATAGTATAGAAGTCCAACCAGCTAAAAGTGCAAATAAAGTCTCCTACTTTTCTTTAAATACGATAACAAAGTGAACATTTTTGTTTGAATAATCGTGTTAGATAAGTTTATTTTAGATAATCGCTGCATATGTACGAGTATGCACCCTTCGAGTAGGGGTCAGGATATACCAGAGTAGGCCTGTCGTAAGAGGCGGCTAAAATCCACCCTCCGTATACCGAGTGTTGCGTATACAAAACATGCAATGAACAAAACAAAAAGATATACTACTACAGGTAGCAGTCCAGGTTTACTCGAAAATCCACCCTCTACTGAGGTCGGTTCTACGGATTCTGCGGAGAGCCATTTATTGCAGTCCTTTGAGGCTTTTGAAAAAAGTTCAAGGGTATCTCGATCGCCACCACCAGAATCTAATGTATGTGGGAAAAGAAGTCGGCCGGAAGCGCCAATGAGCGAAAAACGAGACTCAGAGACAAGCAAAAGCTTTGAGGAGGAAAACAACGAACTTCGTGTGAAGCTTAACAAAATTGAGTTACTCTATCAGGAGATTAAGAAAGAGATAGATCTACTCCGAGAAGAAAATAATGCTCTAAAGAACTCCCATCTCCAAAAAGAACGCAAAGGTAGCCCACCCCGCTCAACTAGTTATGAATATCGAGCAGTATCCCAGAAATTAAATACCGAGAAAATTCAGTGATACACTTACGAAAACAAGCTAGAAAGGCCATTGCGTCGCAAGAAAATAAGAAAAGTGGTATTGCTCCAGATCTAATCTCACAAGTTCTTTCTATAATTCTCGCGAAACTTGAGGAGCAAAGCAATACAAATAAACTTATATTTGAAAAATTGAGCAAACTCGAACATAAAACTCGCAAAACAGGAACTCAAGTATGAATATGAAACAGTTGCTTAAAATATTAACATGGAACGCAAACGGACTATTGGAAAAGATAGACGAACTAGAAGTATTCTTACGAAAAAACAATATTGACATATGCTTAATTTCCGAAACGCACTTGAAAAAGAAATCGAGTGTAAAAATAAAAGGATACTGTGCTTACCATGCTTGTTAGAGGCGGATCTTCCCTATTCATTAAAGATTGTATTGAGCATTCTACAAATATAATTATTGGGACCGATGCGATGCAAGTAAAAAATAAGCACTCGTACTACAATATCGCGTCCGTTTATTGCCCTCCGCGATACAAACTAGAAAAGACCGATTTTATAAATCTTTTCGACTCACTTGTATCGAATTTTGTTGTCGGTGGTGATTTCAATTCGAAACACACATTTTTCGGGTTCAAGATGCGATTCAACTAAAGGCACTTTACCAAGCCGGCATGCAATTTAATGTTGACTTCTTTTCGACCGGTAAACTGACATATTGGCCCACCACAGAGCAAAAACTCCAGACCTTGTAGACTTTTTCATTACAAGAGATGTAGCTAAAGACTTTACAAAGAAAGTTTTGATCTCTCCTCAGATCATTCACCAGTAATCAGGAGAATAAGCGAGCGTCTAATGAAAAAAGAAGGGGTCCCTAGATTAACTACCAACAAAACTAACTGGGACGGCTTTAGGAAATATTGTACAGAAAATATTGTTCTGAATGTGTCGGCAGATTTATTGAAGTCATACAGAACGCAACGTGGAACAACACCCCCTATAAGAAGAAAGAAGTCGTAAATAGCGAAGGTAAATATCCGCCGGAAATAAAAGAACTGATACGCCAAAAGAGGATAGCACGCAAAAGATGGCAACAATCCCGAGCTCCCCAGCACAAAACTCTTTTAAACCATCTGTGTAATGAACTCAAGAAAGCAATCAAGGATTTCAAAAATCGAAAGATCTCTACGTATCTTGAAAACTTGACTGCCGAAAAAAAATTCGAATTATTCACTATGGAAAGCCATGAAAGGTAGTAAAAAACCCCAAATACAACTGCTACTGATAAGAAAAAACAATGGAGAAGACGTATTTATTTGCCTTGCACCTGGAAGAAACGTTTAAGTCATTTGACGGACAGGCGCTAACGACACCTGACAACTTTAAAATAAAGAGCGTGTCGTTGGTCGAACTTTTCCAGACAATAAAAATCTTAAAAATAGCAAGGCCTTAAATATAAATGCGCTAAGATTATTATACGTTCCAAGGCAATGGAAAGTCGGCGAGGTTATAATATTTCCAAAACCGGGAAAGCCTCCAAACGACAAAAAATCGTACAGACTGATGTCGCTCCTGACGATAATATCTAAGGCATTTGAAAAACTTTTGTTAAAACGCCTACAACCGGTCATTGGATAAAGACGTTTGATTCCTGACCATCAATTCGGCTTCAGAACAAAGTATTCCACAATTGATCAGGTTTATAGAATAACAAATGAAATAAAGAAAACCTTAGAGGAGAAAAGATATATTCTAGCGCTTTTCTGGACGTCTCTCAAGCCTTCGACAAGGTATGGCACGAAGGCTTGAAGTTTAAGTTCTGGTTCAGGTTCTTCCGGAACAATTATATGAGATTTTAGAATCCTACATTGCGAACAGACTATTTCGTGTTAAACACGGATCGGAATACTCCCAAATTAAGGAAATCGTTGCCGGAGTACCGCAAGGAAGTGTTCTTGGTCCGGTCTTGTTCTTATTCTACTCTCGAGATATACAGCAAGAAGAAGGCATTGTCGAAGCTACGTTCGCCGACGGTATGACTTTATTAACAACAGATAAATCAGTCGAGTCAGCAACTGTAAAGCTCCAACGAGCTTTGGACATAATTTGCGAGTGGACAAAGATTTGGCGCAGTGCTCTCAACGAGACCAAACTTGAGACAAAGTATCAAGAATGACACTAGACGCGACGAGCTTGAAAATAGATTCAGATTCAGATTCAGTATTGACTACTTGGAAGACGTTAAAATTAAGCATATATAACAAACTGCTTTTATACAAGCAAGTGCTTAAACCCGTTTGGACGTATGGTATACAACTTTGGGTTTGTACAAAACGAAGCAATAAAGATATCCTACAATCTTTTCAAAACAAAGTGCTATGAGTCATAGTAAATGCCCCATGGTATATGAGAAAGAATGATATCCACAGAGACTTAAAAGTAACTACCCTTAATGGCGAAATAACGAACTTTGCTCGCAAAATCCATATTCGTCTTCATTGTCATTGCTACAACGTTATACTCCAAATTCTGGACGAGACAAACCTTGTGCGTTGACTACAAAGAACGAAATCATTCGATCTAGCTCAATAAGGACCAGCCGCATTTATTGGCGGGTTTTAGCAGGTGCTTTTGCTGGAAAGCTACCTGCCCAACGCGAATATTTTTGAAACTAAAACTACTTGATAAGGAAAATCTAGTCGTAATTATCTACTATGAGCACCGGGCTCATAGTGTCTATGAAGATTTTTCACCTACCCACGAAAAAGAAAAAAATATGTACATAAGAATTAAATTATGTTATTATAAATTATACAGGTAGATATGAACAGACAAATTGTAATATTAATATGATAACAAATTAAAAATTATGTAACAATTAAAAATAAATACAAAATAATAATCATTATGTAGCAATAATAATAATATAATATGAACTAGAAATTAGGATATCATAGAGTACGATAATAAATGTAAGTTAAAAAAAAAACTACTATAACATTTTTAGAACAATAAAAATACGAATATTTATAACATGCAAGACTTCAAATAAGAAAAGGAAGATGATAGAAATGTTTTTTTGTGAATGAATTTCTATTTGACATTAGCCATGTTTTTTTATAACATTATATATAGTTCAGTTACGTTTCACCAACAAACGATATCCTATTTCGTATTTTGTAGATTGGCACTACTGATTTAATAACAAATTTGAGTACGAACAAAATTAGTGTTTCTACCATCGTCTCGCCTTTTCACTTGCTAAACTAATTATTCAATGATTTCACATTGAATATAATATTGAAATAACGATTTGAGATATGCTTTCTTCCCGTCTGCCAACATTGCTGAGCAAAACACCTTCCATGTGTTTCCCGATAGTCGAAATGTGCTATACTCAGCAATAACTGTGGATAATATCAAAAGTTACTGAAACTGTATACCCAATTAGTTCTTGTTCCAATTTGTTATGCGAACTCTTTTTTTTAACTGGGGATAATTTTCGGAAAGAAACACGGCGTTGGAGTGGTAAACTATTCCATAGACTAACTGCATCAACAAAGAATTTAGTATGCGTTGGAGATCTCATAGCGAGATTACGGCCGGCCTGCAAAAAAGTAATTTTCTCAAACAAATCAGTTGGATGCTATTTGAGAATAAGATTCGAAACAAAGCTGCCACAAAAAGGTATGCCCGGCCCTTATCTCTTGAAAATTTGTGACTACGTGCTATTTATTTATTGTATTTGCTGCGAAACCTTCGGTACATGAAGCAATTTCATACTTGACTTTCCTTTTTTTTCTATTCGAATAACAATCGGCAATATGGAAAAATTCTGGTAGAGCTTACATTTTAGACACAACGCTATTGATGTAGTAAAGCTTTTGACAACAAAGGAAGAATAGCAACAGGTCTGCAATCTGGAACGTTTTACTTTTTTGGTATTGACATTATTTTAGGTTTTTTGCACTCCGAAGAGTGTATTGTAGAGGTCAGTATCGTACTAATATATGTATGATATAAGGAAGTATTAGAGCTCATATATTTAAAGAAAATATATTTCAAGAAAATCAGGCGTATCTAAGCGGATACATTTAGATTTTAATAAAAAAAAATGCTTTACCGACCGCAAATGCATCATCTGTGGATAAGGATAAGGGATCTTCGGAAAAGTTGTGTATTAAGACCTGTGGAGTGATCCCGTAGCAGCTACATTCGAATCAATATTTCGAAAGTCACGATATTGGAAATTATTTCACTGACTTGAGCTTTGGTTTATACGTAGGGTCATGGTAGAAAAAACAGGGAAAACATAATTGACTACAAAATTGATTCAAATCGCCTAATATCTCTATCTCAACATATTTTAAAATTTTCTCTCTGTCTGCTAGACCGTTTGTAACTCAAAAACTATTTAACCAATTTTGATGCGGTTTCCTTCAGTGCATTGGAACATTTTCTGAGCAGCTATTGGGCTATATGCCAATTCCGTCCGGTATCAATACGCTAGGCCATGAAGCTATATGTATGTGCACCGTTGCATTATATTCGATATGACGGCTAAACTATAAACGGTATGTGAAATTAGTGTATAAGAAACTTTTAGAGTTCAAGAACAAAAAAGTCCGCGAGAGCACATACATAATGTAACAAGATAGCTAACAATAAGCACTTTTATGTTTTTAGAGTCTTAACGTTCAGTTTGCTTTCAAACTATATAACTAGCCTATTTCAGTGTAATTAAATTTGATATGTTGGCTATACTATTAGACATATGTCAAATTGTTGTACAACAAGCTTTTAGGGCTTAAGGAAATCTATAAAAAAAAGTCCACGAGAACATATCTATCAGATTTAAACAAAACTCACAAACAAGATTTTAATGTTTTGAAAAGAATGACTTAGTTCATTTAAGTATTATCTCATTTACAGTATTAATTAAAGAATATTTTCAGCTATATACGCCATCTGAGAGTGCATACATTATATATATGTAACGTGAAGTTATGACTACACTCTTGATGAAACATATTATGTTTGTAAGTGGAACCCGTACCAGGTTCCACAGCTCCTCAAACAGTCTATTTCCCATATAACGCAGGCGACAGATTTGGATATTTAGGCATTCACAAAGCTAGTGTTTGATAATATCTTCTTCTTCCGTATCTTGACAGCTCCTGCAGCAGTTAGATGAATTGATGACTAGCCTAATGGCCATTGCACCGATCGCGCAGTTCTCCCGTCAGTACACCTGTTAGGATACGAGTTTCTCTTTAATCCATTGCCAGCTCTTGGTTCTATTTTCAATCAATTTTGGCCATAAGCTGCGAGTTATAACAGTCACCTCTGGCAGATCAAGCAGTGTTGGTTGCTTCTCGTAACAAACAGCGTTGTTCGTTGCTCTAACAACTGAAAACATATCCGCTGTGAGTGCTTCAGTGGCACACAGTGCTCACCAATTGGGCATTTCCTACAGCTACTAAAGCCTGCTGGCCATAGATTGCCCAAAACATACGCCGATTAGATGCTGGAAAATCAATAAGTTGACGTCGATTTTTCGAACAAACTCTTCGTCAGCGATGAAGCCCATTTCTCGCTTGGCAGCTACGTTAATAAACAAAACTGCACAGAATTTGGGGTTCTGAGAATCGAAATGTGATCGTTGAGAGGCATCCACCGCGGATGACAGTTTCATGCGCGCTGTGGACGTGCACTATGGTTAAACAAATAAGTGAGCGACATGTGCTGCCAAAAGGATGGGGCTACGTGCCACACAACACAGGTAAATTTGGATCTGTTGCACGAAAAGTTCCCCAGTCGTTTAATTTCGAGATTTGGCGACATCAATTGGCCACAAAGATCGAGTGATATTACCCCGTTGGATTTATTTTTGTGGGGCTGTGCTAAAGATCGTATATATGCAGACAAACCCCAAACTTTGGAGCATTTAAAAACCAACATCCGTGAAGTTATGGCCGCAATACAAGCTGAAATGTTTCGAAAATCACCACACAAGAATCGAACTTTACGAAAACTCCTGTGGCGGCTATTTAACCGTCCAAAATTTAAAACAGTAAACAAATTGCACTGAAATCTTTCAAACTTTTTATTTTATTTAAATTAAAATTCTAAAGCACAAAGTGAATAACGATGTACTTTAAAGTCGTTTAAGTTAACAAATGAAGAAATCGTCACACCGTCCAACAAACAACAGACACCGCAGGCAATGTAATGGAAAAAAGACAAAAGAGCACTAATTAAACATGAAAAGTACGTACATTTACAAAATACATACTCATCAGGCAGCCCTTAATATCATTTCTGCATTTCAGTTGCAGCTTTTTCCTATGGCTCGGTTGGGCGAAATAAAGTTATCTTCCGCTAACCTAATTAAAATAGGACTAATTATCTTAAGAACCAATTAGATGTGCTTTATTCACTACAACGGCGAGAGGAAATTCTGCGCGGCTTAGTCCACTATCCTCCACAGCTGCACTAAATACGCAAAAAAAAAAAAAAAAACTATACTCGTAGTTCCCTTAAATGTCGAGTCGTTATCTCGATCCGAGGAGGATGCATTGAATGGATACACTGGAGAAAACTCATTTCTTTCATCCCAACGAAGGAAGGAAGGTCATCATTGTCGTCCCAGGCAAAGGTCAGGGTTCGATGGATGGATAAAGTGTATTTATGTTTGATTTTAGTTTTGTATCTGAGACCAGGGAGTGCAAGAGATCCATGTTTCTGTTGTTATTTTATAAAACAACTTGCAACAACAGCTAGGTACATATATCATTCAATAGGATAAATGATAAAGGAAAGTGATTTCTACAGGGCAACTCTACCCCCTGTGAATATTCTTTTGAATTTAAGAAACATAGAGAAATGATTGCAAATGCACTTTATTCATTGATATAGTAAACGAAGCGAATCGTTTTTCGGGAGTGGAAAAAATAATGGTAATTTAATTAAATCCTTCAAATGCTGTTAAACTTCTTAAGGCCGCTGCTTTCGGTAGTTGTAGTCGCCAAGTGTTGTTTCATACGAACGAACTTAGTTGCATAGGCGCTAGAGGTAGATACCATTGAAAGGTCATACAAAATAGTCGTAAAATTAAAAGAACAATTTTTAGTGAAATAATAGCTCTTTTTTTTTATTTATAAATTAGTTTCAATCTATACGGAGTACGATAGAAGAGAGAGAAGTTTGCGTAAGCATTTGACCGGAGTAGAAGAAACCTTAAAAAAAAAGAGGAACAGATCGTATGATACCCTTCCCTTCCTTGTTATAACCAATACCTAATAAAGTGGGCTTGGTTTTATGAAATTTGTAATTCAAATGATACTTTTCTACTCAGATTATATTTCCGTAATTTTTAGTGCCCCATATCGGAATGGTCTAAAAAGGAACACTAATGGATTTACACACGGTGTCTTTCTGGCTGTCTGACCATCGTTAGACCTAGAGAATCAATATTTTGCAGAAATAATCGGGAAAACAAAATTGTAAAAATGGTTTTAAGGAGAATAAAGAATATGTTATATTAAATGAAATCTAGAGTTCTAAGGAATATGCAAAATATATTTTTTTTTATCAATTTTATTGAATTGCAATTCGCCCATACGTTGTATAATACCACGTACTCTTTCAAAAAACCTTTAATTTTTTTTTAATAGCTTCTCACGGTCATGGGATAAGCCTTATTTTCAGGATCTCATCAGAATCCATGAACTTCGGTAACAAATTGTTACAGCCACGCCCACTTTCTTATAAGGAGAATCATAAAAAACAGTTCTTCTGATAAAATCTCTTAAAAATCACGAAATTAAAATCTGAATAGAAACATACCTAAGAATTAGAAGTGGAAATTGAAGAACGTCACGCCCACTTTATTAGGGATGGATTTGAAGATGAGAGATAGACTGTCATACGATCCTTTCCAGATTGATTGTATCTTTCTTGAATGTTTTATTGTGATGGTTAAGTCTTATTGTGAATATTTCACCAGAATCCGTAACTTGTTGTTACAAATGGCGATAGCCACACCCAATTTCTTCCAAGGAAAAGTCTTAGCAACAAATTAACTTCTATAAAATCTTAAGACGCGCGAGAATACTCTCTGAGTAGAAAGATGTCATTGTACTTGAATTCAAATTCTCAACGTCACGTCCATTTAGGGATGTAGATGTTGATGATGAGGGATAGGGTATCATACTATCCGTTTCAGATGGATTGTACCTTTTCTGTATTTTTTTACTTGCACATATAAGAGTAAGTATTGGTTTCCTGAAAATTTTCGAATTTGAAATTTTGTTCAATCTTTTTATTACTATAATAGAGAAATCCAAAAAGTGTGTCTCTCAATTCTGCATGTCCGTCTATCTATCTGTCTATCTGTTTGCATGTATGTGCGGTGGATTGCAGCCTGATGTGGTCTACGGGGTGACGATTCGAGGAAGAATTTGAATTTTCACTCTAACCAATTTTGAAAAAATCAGTTTTTCTTCAAAATGGCTTCAACGATTTTAAATTTTATTTTCGTTTAAATTTTATATTATGAGAGGCCCTTTCTTATAACTGCACAAAACCGACCTTTAAGGCAGCAGAGAAGGGCATTATGGTCTGGGGATGCTTATGCACCCATGGGGTAGGCAAGATCATACCATTGGAAGGCAAAATAAACGCGGATGTATACTTAAATATCCTAAAAGATGTGGCAGTACCAGAAGGGAGAAGGCTTATAGGTACCGATTTTGTCTTCCAACAAGACAATGCACCTATACATACCGCCAGGAAAGTATCAGAATACATTCATAGAGAAAATATAAATGTTTTAAAATGGCCACTACAAAGCCCCGACTTATCCCCAATCGAAAATGCATGGGCACTTCTTAAGTTACGTATTACTGAGGATGCACCCCAGAACATGAAAGAATTAAAAAAATACATAAAAGAAAATTGGGATAAAATCACACCAGATCAGTGTAAAAACCTTGTTCACACGATGAAAGATCGACTTGCAAAGATGTCTAACAGAAAAGGCGGACATTAAAAATGATGGAAACATACTTCTGCAACGCCGAATTTTGTTTTTGTTTTACTTACCTCAAAAAAAATAAATAAGAAATAACATATATTTTTTTAATATTATTATTGTTATTAGAAACTCATTTCATGCTGTATTACAGACAGTAAACAAATTTTGAAAGAAGTCCTTTATTAGGAAGATTTTTGATGTTACACATAATTGCAGGTCGTGGAAACTTATTTTTGCAACATACTGTATGTGCGGTGGATTGAAGCCTGATGTGGTCTACGGGTTGACAATTCGAGGAAGAATTTGAATTTTCACTCTAACCAATTTTAAAAAAATCCGTTTTTCTTCAAAATGGCTTCAACGATTTTAAATTTTATTTTCGTTTAAATTTTTAATTTTTTTTGTTTGAGTAAAACATTACGCCACTGGACGGCGTACCAAGTTTTTGGAAAATACATTTGGTTTTAATTATTAAGTATACTTTAATGAAAAAAAGAAGCAGGAGAAAACAATTTTGTTCGGTTATTTCTGAAACGACGGGTGTAAATTGGCTACTGTCAAACCAAAACATTAACGGATCTTTGATGGGTTGATCTAAATACTGCTACAATTTATTTGGCATATGACCAAGACCGGGAACTTTCTGGGTAGATGAAGCTACCTGTACTACAATTTGCTTATGCCTGGTTCGAACAGAAGCTGAAAAACTTTCCGAACTGGGACTTCCCATGATGGAAAAATTTGTGTCTTGCGTGTATGCTCACAACGAATTTTGCTTGACGACTCCGTCATGGTCCAAAATTGTCGCCTTAGCAAGGACAAGTTCTATTCAAGTGGTGCCACTCTGTTAATTATTACTTTTTTTTTTTATTTATTTTCTAAACATTTCATACAGCTGTCTGTACAACACTAACTTAAGTACATATTATACAGAAGACATGAAGTGGGTGTACATAAAACTGATTTGTGATCAGTGCCACCAAAAATCGTTATTTAGAGCAATTAAGGTATTTTCATTTAGTAGTTAGTTACATAAATAGTTGTCATGGTCTAGATACATTGAACATTAAAAGTTACAAAATTACCGTACTTAATTTTATAATATAGGCCTTTTTCTTTTTAGCCGTCGTCTATTTGATGTTTCTTGACCTAGTAGGATGTTGACATCCTGTGGGATATTACTCTGGTTAGGTGCCGTTTGCTTGTTTTGGATATTTTTTCGTCAACAGTAGGGATTTTTAGATGTCAATATTTGTTGTATACCAGTCAGCATTTACTATTGTTCGTAAGATCTTTGATTGTTGTCTTGGAATTATGTTTGATTTCCTGGCTGTACCCCAAAGTTGAGCTCCATATGTCCAGATTGGCTTAATAATAGCTTTGTATATTAATATTTTGTTGTTTGTTGATAGCGGCGAGTGTAGTAGCCAGTATAGTTGATTGTATTTGATTTTTTATTTAGTTTCGTTTTTGCTGTAGGTGACGTTTCCATAATAGCTTCCTGTCTAAATATTAATACATAATACATTCCTAAGTATTTAGCTACAGTCACATATCTTTTTCTCTTTGATTTTTAGTAGTTCGTAGTTAGTAGGTGTATAGTTTCTTTTTGTCGTGAATATTACCTGTACTGTTTTGTCTTCATTTATTTTAATGTGCCATTCATCAAACCATTTGACAGTATCGTCGATGATTTTTTGTAGCTGAATAGTTGCTGTAAGTAAGCATTTGTTAGAATAGAGGAGAATGGTATCATCAGCAAAGCGATCACGGATGTTATTTGTGTCGGGAGAGGAATATCTCTGGTAAAAATATTGTATAGTAGTGGTCCAAGCACGCTGTCTTGTGGAACCCCGGCTCTAAATGTGTATAATTTTGAGTGCTCGTACCTGAATTTGACATAGAATTGTCGGTCGGTTAAGTAACTTTTGATTAATAATTAATAATAAGTTGGTAGAAGTTTTTTAGTTTTTGTAGTAGCCCAGCGTGCCATACTGAGTCAAATGCTTTTGCAACGGTAAGAAATACTCCTATGCAGAATCTTTTCTCTTCTATTTCAGTTGAAATTTTGTTGGCCACTCTATGAATTTGTTGGATTGTCGAATGTTGTCTTCGGAATCCGAACTGGTGATCTGGAATTGTATTTGAGCTAGTTAAGATGGGTTCCAAACGATCGCATAACAATATTTCAAAGAAAGGACTAGGAGGAGACTTATTGGTCTATATGAAGTTGTTTTGGTTGCATCTTTTTCAGGTTTGGGTATCGGTACGATTTCAGCTACTTTCCAGATTTTTGGAAAATGTTGTAGCATTATTCCATTTAGTACACTTTTATGCACCGACAATCCCACATCCGTTATCGGGTTTGTTTCAAAGCGGAATGGGTAAACTGGTTGATACAGAATTATTGTCGCTAATATCCTCCACAGCTTGTTTTAAGGGACAAATCTAGGACTGTATTCAGTTGGGATGTAGTGATCATGTCAGGTACATTTTTTCTAGATTTACCTCTAGAAGATTTTTGTAACGTTGGAAGAGTTCCAATGTGTGTTGACAGCTTTTATTGGCTTAAAACTTCGCCTTCAACTTTCAGTTTTTTGCTCACGTCTTAAATTGTCTGTAGCGTTAACTGTTTGCTTAAAAAAAGTAAATCTAGTTTTCATTTCTTTTAATGCACCGTCAACAACCAGGAATTCTTCATGTATAGGTTGAAACAATCTCACGATACTATGTCCGTACCGCCATCTGAAGTAATGGTTAAAACTGAATCTTTTCCATTTTCAGATTTTGTAGTGATTTCTTCAAATTGTTCCTTAATGTTTTTTTTTTTTTTCTTTTTAAGGCGATGCGTCCATGTCCCCTGTACGGATTCATTCCACTGTTGTTGCCAGGTTGCAATACTACAATTTCTTTCGTACTAACTTTTTTCGTTGTAGGGTAGACCTGCCATTCCGAACTCGTTCGCTTTTTAGGCTTTCCTTTTCCTCAGCGAGTAAGTCTATGGGTAGCACTGAAGATATGACGATTGCAGCATCGGTCGAAACGCACTGGCGACCCTTAGTATGCTAAGACGGATTTAACACCACGCGACGTACGACTTAACTATCGCAGCACTTGACCATATTTTTGCACTGTACAATGTATAGAACTGGCAGCTCCTGCAAGTAGAAGCCTTTTATTCTGTTTTGGGCCTCCGGTATAAAAGCTTTCGACAATTTTTTTATATGCATGCTCAAGATGATTAAAAGAGCATCAATAATCACTCCAAAGTACTTAGTAAATGGTTGAGAAACCACTTCATATCCATACCGTTTCGCGAACTTTTATATTTTTAATAAGCACCACCTCAGTTTTATGGGCGGTAAGTTGCAAACCGGCGTTAGCTAGCCAATGGCGTACCACTGTGATTGTCTTCGTTACAGTGGAGTTCAACTTCTTCAAGAGTTTTCGCTACAACCACCACCGCGATGCCGTCCACAAAACCAATGAGTGACCCTTCTCTTGGAACAGGTAGGCGTATAATTTCGTCATACATAGCATTTCAGAGCAGGCGACCAAGGACCGAGCCTTGTGGGATGTTGCCAGTTACTTCGTACGTCTTAATTCCCTCGTCAGAATCGTAGAGAAGGACTCTGTTCGCAAAATAGATCTTTATTATTTCGCAGAGATAATTCGGTATTTCGATCCGATAAAGATAGCTTATAATGTTAAACGCGTTTTTCAAATCCAATGGTATATTGGCACAGTATTCTTTGGCGACGCCTTTCCAGCGCATGCCTTCCATAGCTGCTCGGGCTCTCGTTATTACCGCGTCATCGATTGCATGCATTGTGGAGCGTGCCTTACGGAACCCGTATTGGTGTTCTGAGAGGCCTCCTGCTGTTTCAATTGCTGACAAAAGCTCAAGGATTTTTCCGATCGTATCGAGCAAACAAAGAGGACGATATGATGAAGGTTTGTTTGAACTCCCCTTTCCTTTCGGTAGTAAAGCTAGTTTCCCAGAGCCTTTCTATCGCGTAACTTCTTACATGCCTCGAGTAATTCTTCGCGTGATATCATAGGTATGGACGAACTCTCGTGAACGCTTTTCCTAGCCAACTTCCTACTTTCCGGGCGAGGAAATAGTATCTCTACTATTTGTCGTAGCAGTACCGGGCATGTTGGTGATTGCCCACTAACGACGAAGCTTAAAATGTCTTTATCTAAAGTATTTACGTTCCATTTAGACCACTTGAGTGTTTTCCGGTTAATGAGGATTGCTGGCCCCTTGCCGGCGCTGCATAGGATAGCATTTTGATAACTATGCATATAGTTAATCTCTCACGTGCTTCTAGTAGAACACTCCCTCTACGATTCATATATGAATTGCCCTATTCTGTGGCCCATGTATTGAAATCGCCCGCTATTATGACAGGACTCATGCCTGTAATGTCGGCGACTAGACTATCCTAGATCATTTCGAAACTTTCAATAGCTGCTCTAGGTGGTACATATATAGCAGCTCCATACGTAAGTACCATTTATCTTAGCCCGCACAAAAAAATCCTCGGTTACATCCGGGTATTCCTGAATTGACACGTCTCCGCAAACCCAAATCGCAGACTTTCGTCGGTGACTCGCTTATTTCTAGTTAGGTTCCTATACCGCTCACATAGTGTTCTTTAATGTAGTCTTCTGTGTGCATATGTATATAGTCAACTCCGGATATAACGAACCTAGATGGACTGTCAAAATCAATTCGTTATAACCAATGTGGCCAAGGGACCAACAAAATTACTTGGCTACGTCATATCCTTACATTCGTGACATACTGCATAATCCGTTTCGACTCAATGACATCGTAAAATGGATTCAAACCCATGGCCATATATCCCAAAGCTTTTTTATACCACCGCCGAGTCATGTCGCTCTTGAGAAAGATCGCATTTTTCTGAATTTTCGACTCCTTCGGTTTACAGAAGATACATACATAGCTACAGGCTTTATTATAATTACAATGGACCAAGCAGTACCTTATTAGCTACATAAATATGCTACACGCTCTTAGATTCCTAACACATTGTTAGCATTTTCATTAAAATGTAACATCTTACGTATACGAGTATGTAGCTTCATCACCGATTCATGGTGTTGTTTCCATCCCTGCAGCTATTTCTGTTTTCGAAGTTCTTCCACGATTCTACCCACTAACTTCCCGCCATTTATGGTTTACCAGTTATGTATCTCTATTCAAACATTCAAGTAAGCTTACCACGTATCTAAGCATTTTTTTTTTTGGATCCACCACTTATTTGGTGACGTTACCTATTTACCATACGGCAAAACTCCCACCAACTTTATCAAGAATATCGAACATGAATTGCAACGTCCCATATGCAACCAGAAACGTGCTATATAACATTTTGCAGAACTACTCGTAAAACAGATAATGGATTCGAAAAAGAAAGTTTGTAACATGATTAGAATTTTCGGCGAAAATTTAAAGATAAACATCCTAAGTGCTTGTACGCTACGGCTTTAAGTCTTTAATCTCTCAAGCATTTGCATTTGTAGCCACATTTAGTTCTTATCGGGTCACTTGTCTATCTCTTTTAGTGCTGCATTCAACAAGATAAACCCGTGGAACATATGGCACAGTAAGCAAATCCCTAAAACTTTTCCAATTGCATAACTTTTTGCAGGAAGAACTTTTCACAAGAAGTTGAAAGGACAAGGAGGAGAAGTGAAAGTCTTTAAAGCTTTGAATGAGGGGAAATTACTAATAACTTCTTGCAGGAAAAACTTTCACAGCAAGTCCAAAGGACGAGGAGGAGAAGTGAAAGTCCGTCAAGCTTGACAAGAAGCTTCGAATGAGGGGAAATTATTCTATGTTTTAAGTTGTCACTCCCCTCCGGTGTGGAACGTAAGCCACCAGAAGGGATAGCAAAAGCGTTTTCCAACTTTAATGAATGACAGAAGCTCTGAGGAGAACTTGAATGCACTTTGGGTGAATCCGGATCCCGCCAACTGGTTGCTATGGGTTCATTATTCATTATTCAAGGAATCAGTCGTTGGCGAAGCCACGTGCTGAATAGTTTGGTTTCTGGGCAGGCTTTACCCCAAATATCCTTTTCCCGAAATTACGTAATTCAGAGCCTTCAAATGTTCGTGATCAAGAAAACACGTAGTAAGTTGACCTCTAAAGCGTGCTTCTAACTACCTTATCCGCGAATGATGTAACAATGGGCTAGATTTGGGAAAAAAAAAAAAATCTCAACGTCGACAACTTCTGCAACTCCCCTTTTTCAACGCAATGCTCGAGTATGTTATTATAGACCCAAGTGACATTAGTATTCATAAATTCTAGGCAATTTAATTGGTTTCATTTTAACGGTGCTGTTGCTCTCCTCGTCAGCTCCTCATCCCGGTAAAAGGAAACCTCCAAAACCATTCACTTGGCTAAGAAGAAATATCCCGTCGCTTAAGTTAAGGGTTCCATCAATATTTTTCAATCAATCCTCCGAGTAACGTTCGTTTTTCCATTTTCGTTTCGAGGGGAGTCTAAATTATGCCAATAAATATCCTTTAAAGCTTTCTTTGACTTGAATTGGAGTTTCCTTTCGGTAATCATTTATTAACCTGGTGGCGTAGTCGTAGTCGTCTTCGTAGTAGTTGCGAGACCTCACCGACCTTCTCCAGAAAAAAAAAAGAAAAAACTGCCGGAACGAAAAATAAAGGTGAAAAATGTAATCGCACTTTTGTTATTGACCTGGTTTGACTTTTGCCTTACACGAAAGATAGAAAATTTATTTGAATTACAGCGAAGGTGGTTGGCTGGTTCGATGGGTTGGTTGGAGTAAAAGATATCGCACGCATTAAGATATTTAAGTGGATTCTCTTTCGATAACAAACATAGGGGACCCGCTAAGCGACAGTATAGTATAGACATTGTTGTAGCTTTTTTTTGCCGGGAAAACGGATTGAAATCTTTTTTTTTTTTGTTTTTCTTTTTCGAATATACTTTTAAGGAGGAATGACAATGTGGAAATGTCCGGGGGAGTATAAATGGATTCGATACTTTAAATTCATAAGATACTTGATACTTGATGGTTGATACTCTGTTAGAGCTGGTAAATTGGTCGAAATTCAATATTGCGAATTTCTATTCGGTAGATATCGTCCTTTTTGATGGATAGTAGCTGTCGAGAATTTTGTTTCGTTCTAACGAAATACATAAATCGATCATAACACATAGTCCAGTGAGAAAGGGCAAACTAGTTGGGAAATGTTGCATGAAAAGCAACAAATATTGATGTTTGCCATTTATCACGCATAGATTAACCTTTCCTAAATAGCTGTTGTTAGCAGAGCTCAATTTGCTTGCGTAGGAGTCTTGAGTTTCAATAAATAGGTATATAGTAGGTACCATTATACATTTGATTAACCGCAGTGCTGGTATGGATTTGAGTCAGTGTGAATTTAATATTTGATGAATAATAAAGGGATTGGGTCGCATATACATACTTGCAACTACATGTTGCCTATTTGTAAATCAATCAGTGTGAAATTTAAATAAAATCGTTAAATGATCATCCCACAAGGGATCACCCAACGACCCCCCTGCTATTTGGCTAAAAATTGGCAGGAATATACCTGTTAGTATTTTTATAGGGTTCTGCTTGGGTTACGAGAAAACGGATGCTAAAGTTACGGAGAAAAGCTGAATTTGAAAATTTGTTCCTTATATTCAAAGCATCATAACTTTGGCACCACTAGTCCTAGAATAGTGAGATAAATTTTGTTAAATTTAAAAATAGTTAGTTAGATATGCATATTTAAAAATTAATATATATTAGGTGCGCAACTAAGTTCTTTTTTGATGAAAATGCAACTTTATTGTGAAAAAATGGTTACAAATGAATCATTCAAAGTATTGCCCATCGCTAGCTACAACTTTTTCCCATCTTTCTGGCAGAGCTCGAATACCTTTACGGTAAAAGTGTTCATTTTTTGAGGCTATCCACGAATCAAGCGAACGGAACAAGTAATAATCGGATGGCGCAATATCTGGGGAATATGGCGGGTGGGGTGGGACTTCCCATTTGAGCGTTTCCAGGTAGGTTTTAACGGGTTTGGCAACGTGAGGCCGAGCGTTGTCATGCTGTAGAATAACTTTTTCGTGTCTCTTCTCGTATTGGCCGTTTTTCGCGCAGTGCTTGGCTCAATCGCATCAATTGAAGTCGATACCATTCCCCAGTGATGGTTTCGTTAAGTTTCAATAGTTCGTAATAAATGACACCGACCTGGTCCCACCAAATACACAGCATAATCTTCGCAGCGTGAATATTCGGCCGAGCCGACGACATAGAAGCATGACCGGGCAGTCCCCATGACTTTCTTTTCTTTGGGTTGCTGTAATGAATCCATTTTTCATCACCCGTCACGATGCGATGAAGAAAACCCTTCCTTTTTTGCCGCTGGAGCAGTTCTTCCCCTTGGCTTCAAATCATAAGGAACCCAAGTTCCTTGTTTTTGAAGCATTCCAAACGCATGCAATCGTTTGGAAATGGTTTGACGGGTAACTCCTAATGCTGAAGCAAGCTATTCTTGCGTTTGGCACGGATCCTCATAGAGCAATGCCTCCAATTCAGCGTCTTCGAAGGATTTTGGCCTTCCTTCACGCGGACGGCACGTTGTTTCACTTAGAGCAGCATCCTCGTAAACTTTTTGGAGCTGTCGATGCGCTTCAGCCGCCGTTATCTTCGAATCATCATCTTCGAAAAGAAAATCAACACTTCCCGCAAATGACGATTATTTGGCACAAAATCAGACATTTTCACACAACCAAAAGTATATGACGCCAAAACAAAATCACTAATGTGTCAAAACAGTTTGTTTACCATATGTCTAAGCTCGGTTCATGACATTTTGAATATGTCAAAACCGACCAGCACTTACTGCTGGAGCCATCTATTGACAAACAGCGAGAACTTAGTTGCGCACCTAATAATTTTCAAGGACGAAAGATATTCAAGTATGTATAGCGTTTTTAAATTAATCACTTAAACATCTCAAAAATCGTTTTTTTGTTTACTTTTTAAGTTAAGATCTCTTTGACAGATAGATAAATATTTTCATTTTTCTCCATAAAATTGTTTTACATAATTCTTGAACAATTTACAATACAGGGATTTGATGTGCTTTTAACGGGTGGGTCATCTGTTAGTTTATTTTTAAATTACATGCTATTTTAACAGCTTTTCGCTCTCAAAAAATTGTCAGAAACACAGAATCATATCTCCGCGGTACGAAATGAATCGATTTACGCTTGAAAAACGTTGAGAAATATAATATTATATAATAATATTGAATTTTTCAAAGTGAATGCTGTGTTGCCGAAACAGTGCAAATACTGGAAAGAAATTTGCTGTAGAAATAATGCATCAAACGGTACCTGCTATACGCATGTTTGTGAAGAAAGTTCGTGAGTTTGGCATGCTAGTTGATAACACAAGTTATCCTCTCGTTCGTCCTGTGCGCTCAGCTGAGAATATAGCTGCTATTGCCGAAAGTGCGAGCCTAAACCCGGGAACCCATTATAAACCCATTTTTCTTCGAAAATGGCAAAAACTGTATGGTCAACGGAGAGCGCTATAGAGGCATGATAACCAGAATTTTGGCCAGAAATTGAGGAAGTGAACTAGGACGAGCTCTCATTCCGGCAAGACGGTGTTACGTGCCATACAAGCCGTCTAACAATCGATATTTTGCGTCATCAGTCATTTTGATGATGTTGCTTGGCATCCGCGGAACTGCGATCGCTTTCACGTTAACTTACGAAATTCCTTATAATTTTGGTGATGTCCTGCTTAAACATTTGGCTAAGTAAATAAGCACAATGTAAGATATTATATCCCCGTTTTGTTTGTTATTATAATATTATCTAAGTACCTACATTTGATTTAATTTGAATTTTTTTTCAGCAATATCTGAATTTCTTAATGAATACAACAACCTTTATTGTATTATTCTGTTTTAATTTTGTATCTACAACTACCAAATTTATAGCTTTTGCTAACCAAAGATTGCTGCGATCTATTGTAAAGGGTGACCAGATAGCAATGATAGTTTTTTCAATTGTTATGTTTCAGCAGCTGTCAAAGTTACCAATGACATCCAGCTGTCGAAATATTCAGTAAGATTTGCCATTTCATCATGCATCGTTTGACGCTTCCCAAACGTGTGGAAATTATTAAAAAATATTATCGAAATTCCGGCTCAGTAGTAAATACGCAACGTGAATTTCGTAGTGAGGTCGGTCGTCATCATGGTTTCAGTGCGCAGGCAATTCGTCGCACCGTGAAAAGTTTGAGCGTGAGTACATTCTTTTGGACCTTAAGCCACCAACCAGACAGAGATCGGTGCAAAGTGAAGAAAACATAGCCGCCGTAGCGGCCAGTATCGAAGAAGACCTGAATTGGGCATCGCCAGAGAGTCAACCAGGCTTATTTTGCGATTGGATTTGGGCCTACATCCGTATAAGATTGTGCTGACGCAAGAATTGAAGCCAGACGACCACAGACAATGCCGTAAGTTCGCTAATTGGGCGCTGGAAATGTTGGCCGGAGATTCGGATTTTGGTCAAAAGAAATCATCTTCTCGGACGAGGCCCATTTTTGGCTCAGCGGCTATGCCAACAAGCAAAATTGCCTTTATTGGAGCGACCACAAGATTGACTGTTTGGTGCGCTTTATGGCACGGAGGCATCATCGGACCTTATTTCTTTCAAAATGAGGAAGGAGACACCGTTACCGTCAATGGTCCTCGGTATAGAGCGATGTTAACCGACTTTCTGTGGCCAGAGCTTGAGCTGTGATTTCAACAAGATGGTGCTGCCACACAAGCAACGCAACGCTAGAAGTGGTGAAGGAGAAATTTGGCGACTAGGTCAAGCACTGACATATACCATGAAACATATACCATGAAACGTTATTAGATAAGAAATAAAGCGGAAAATTAAACAACAGCATTCTATAAACTGTAATATAATGGCACACAGAGTCAAATACTTTTTTAATGTCAAGCCTTCACCTTTATAAGTTTCTTCGAAAAAGCAATTAATTATATAAAATGCATTCGTGATAACACAAAACAAACAAAAAAAAAGACACCAGTCACTAAAGGTGACTCCAGTCACTAAAGGTGACACCACTCACGATAGGTGACGCCAGCCACCAAAAACAAAACAAAAGATAAACAACTACCTACACTAAATCAAAAAAAAAAAAAAAAAAGGTACCTCGAACACCGACCAAAGCGAAGGCAGCATCCACATCCATGGTGGAGTCTGGGCACAAGAATCCTCGGCTGCCACCAGTGCAAGACGTCCAACGATGCGATCGTCCTAATCACCGCACCAAAATAATGTGGATCTCCGTATCCACAGAAAAAGAAAAAAAAAAAAAAAAAACACCAAAACAATGTGGATCTCCATATCCACAGAAAAAGAAAAAAACACCAAAACAATGTGGATCTCCGTATCCACAGAAAATACCGACGAAGTTAGAATGTAAGTACCGAACTAAACCCGTAGTTCAAATAAAAAAAAGGAAATACAAAAAAAAAAGAAAAGTACTATAAATATGAATAAAACTCGGAAAAAAAAACACGCGCGGAGAACAGATTGACGGCAACGATAAAATTGTACATGCCTATGTTTCTGCGCAAGATTGTGTAAATCCCCAAAAATATATGAGCTCAGCTAAATATGGTCGATTTGAATGTCAAATATACCCACAGGTCTAATAAATAGGATAAAAAGCCTTACAAAATCTTTTGGGTCTATTAATTTTCTTTTATCCGTATTTACAGGCATTTAAATCTAGTGCAGGCTTTCAAAGATAAACAAAGAAAACCGAATCAGCGTACCTCTAAAAATAATAAGCAAACACGTACAAAAATTAAAAAAATAAGAAACTGTCGCATAAAGCAAACCATTAAGTTTTAATGTCGGTCACAAAAAAAAAGTTTGATTTTCGAGCCATTTTAACCACCTCGATACGAAATATCGTCACAATGATCACTCACGATTGAGCCCAGATCTAACAGGATATCCCTGGTTGTATTGATGGGTTGGGAAAAACGACAATGCAAATATTCTGTTTTCGTTCGGCTAATCCAGTTTCACAGATTTGTTACTTGCACAACTGCCTTGGCGCACTCCTACTTTAACTTCGAATTCCCCGATTATTCCCGCCGCACATTTAACTTTCGTTTTTACCTTATCGTACATATCTTTTAAAGGTTAATTATTTTTTTAATTTAACAAAATTTATTTCACTATTCTACTACTAGTACTGCCAAAATTATGATTTTTTAAAACTAAGGAAAACATTTTCAAATTTAGTTTTTCTTCGTAACTTTGGCATCCCTTTTATCGCAACCCAGCAGAATCCTGTAAAAATTATTTTGCTCTGAGTGTTATAACACTAATGGGTATATACCTACCAATCTTGAACGAAGCTATAGAACCTATAAATATTTGTGCAGTTTTACAAAACTTGCTGTGCCATAACCTTCTATATGTCAAATATTGCTTAGAAATCGATATCGAGACAAATCCAATTTTGGAAAATTAGTCAAAAAGTGAACGTTACGCGATGTTTTTGCCAAAAACCTGGTACTCCATTACTATTACTCCCAGATTTGAAAATGATCATTAGAGCCGTTTCTAAGATGGAAAGTAATATTAGTTTTAAGGTTAGAACGGAAATTCTGATTCGAAGTATGCAACCACAAACTCCAGATATAAGGCTTAAAGTAAATCCGCCCAGCCGTTTAGGCTGCAGTCGGCCACACACTCACTGATAGACGGACATAGGGAATTGCAAGACCAAATTTGTTGGTCTTCTCCATTATTGTAATATCATGATTAACATCTCAAGATCGATAGATTTCACAAAACCAATATTAGCCTTTATAGGTGAAGAAAAAACAGACCAGCCATTTTAGATATTAAAAAAAATACACGTAAGGAATTTTGTACACATATTCTATCTCCAAAAAAATAATTGTCCTCTGACACCAGCCTTTTCGAATACCATTCACTTTACAAAAAAAACATACAGTTACAATCCATCTAGAAATAGTATGCTACCCTTTCCCCCATCTTTTAACTCACCCCTAATAAAATAAGCGTGGCGTTGCGATATTTTTTAAATAGATGCAATGATATCTTTCTGTACAGAGAATATTTCCGCCATTTTTTTTAGAAATTTTATCACAAAACTGTTGTTACAACTTTTTCTTAGGAGAAAGTGTGCATGTCTCCCAGAAGTTGTAACCGAAGTTAACGGATTCTGATGAGATATTCACAATAAGACCTAACCATCAACGTTAATAGCTTTGAAAAGGCAATACATATGTATATACATATGTACAGATCTTTTTGTTTTTAAGAAAACGCCAACAAAAAGTGGGCATGCCCTTGTATAATGTACCCGAGAAATAATCAATGTCCACATGTTGTACCTAGACAATATTTGTCAGTTTCTAGCAAAAATATTGAGCAAAACGGCATTTTTCTTAAAGTGGGCGTGTCTGTGGGCGAATTTTTCCCATTTTTAAACTTGTTCTGCTCTGGTACCACCAAAAAGTGGTGACATACGGACGCACGGACGGACGGACATAGCTAAATCGACATAACATTTGATGCTACTCACAAATATATACTCGTATGTATGCCTTTGGGGATCTATCGTATAGAGAAATAATCACTATTGTTTTCCTTCACGAATGGTCATAGGAAGCTGAAATTTTGCAGAGTGTAACTGAAACAATTGTGTAATTTTCGAAGTATAGATTGTCTCAGGGAATATTCTTCAAAATTATTAAAAACGATTTTTCAGCATGCGTTTGGATACTTCTACATATTACAGGAGCCGCGGATTACCTAACAAGATACAACTTTGAACACTTACCATATAGACGACGAACACTTACCTTACAGAGGGGGATTTTCGATTTCCGAAATATAAGGTGTTACAAAGAACAATTTAAAAATCCATTGTATGTGTGCCTTGTAACACTTTCAATACCTCTCGGATGACATAGAAAGACAAAAACGTGTGCACTTAAAGCATGAACTGCAGCAATGAAAATTATTGGTTCAAGTTTTCTATTTTCGAAATACAGGCTGACAAAAATAACACTTTTGTTATTTTTAATATGATTTCCCAATTTGTGTGTGTGCTTTTGTCACTTGCTTGTAAGTGATTCCCAGGGAGTGTCTGCCTACCAAATGAATGATTGAAAAACGAAATAACATCCTATCATTCTCTGAGTGGAAGAACTACTTTCCAGTAAATAGCGAAAGACCGTTTTTTAACCTTTAACCTTTAGGGGTTGATGCTAATTACTGAAACAAGCGAATTGTTGAAAACCTATCTATTTTTAGTTACTTCTCTGATTCTATTTGTTACCTATTCTCGGTCTCGACCTAGATTCTTTCCTTGTTTTTATTTTGTTTTTCTTTTAATGCTCATTTAATATGAACAAATCGTAATTTTAGCTTTCTACCTAAAAGAAAAGCGGGACTAATAGTGATTAGTCAATCCAGCAGTTACGGCGGCTTTACTCTACCCTTTTTATAAATATCCAGATAATTTTTCACAGTTCCATTTACGTAAGCATGGCTTGTAACGCAAAAGACACATAATATCTTAAGCATGATGAGGATCCGAAAAAGGTGAACTTACATAATGGTGTCGAAACGACAGCTGTAAAACCTAACTCAACAAAAGTCAAATAATTAATTGATTAGGGTATGAACTTTATTAAGTAGGCAGGTGGGTGTTTTTTGTCTTTAAATATCAGGTCAAGGCATAAATAAGGCGGGATCTTGTGCGCCTTAATATACCTCATAATACGAGTACTTTACGTCAGTATTAATAATGAACTCCTCTGGTTTAGAAGTGAAAAACATTTCCAGTACACTTTCCACATGGGTCTGATTTCTTATTCTCTGATTAGGAGAATACGCTAAATGATCAATCCGTAGTTTCTCAACCTAAGTTGGAGTCTTTCTAGATTGTTCCCTTGCAACATATGGCCTGGCAGTGTCTTCAGTATTCCTTGGCGATTGATTGTTGACCATACTACTCCTTTGTGGTGGTTTGTCCAAGGGGAAGAAGTTCGAAATGCCGAGTATTCCACCAGAGAGAGAGCATTATATTTTTAGGGTGGAAACCTGCCCGTGCTGCGGTCTATCTGAATGACTCTGCCTAGGACTATAAATGTTCTTATAAAGCCATTTCTCATTACCAGCCACAATCCTGTTGAGGATTGGTTTTTGGTCAGAATGCTAAACAGTATGTCATTATTAAAAGTCAACTGGCTTTTGTATGTGGTCATTATCATTTGAGATCATAATTTTCCTCTCGGGATTTTTTAAATGTTTGCCCATATAATTCACCTTCAACTTCCGCTGCATTATGAATTTTATGATGCTCCCAAAGCTAAGTATGGTGAATATTTCTTGGTCACTTCCATTTCAATGGTCCTTGAAAGGATCAGTCAAACAAACACGTTTTGTTCGATGTCTTCTCATATATTCGGTTTCACATGGCACGCTCGTAAACCACTAAAGACATTTTGATGAAATTTAGTTTGTCTCCTAATACGTAGATAATTAGTTTTAAATATTGTCAAAATTGAATCAAGTGTGAGTGGGAAGTAGGAAGCGGGGTTTTCAAAAATAACGGACGTAGCTGGTATGCATATCACCACCATCTGCAATCCACCCAATAATATATACATATGTAATATATGCATGGTCACAAATTATTCTACCGCTTTATGTGTATCCGGCAATATACTGGAAGTACAAAAATAATAACCTATATCCGTGATTCCCAAACTGGTCTATATCGATCCCCAGGGGTCGACGACAACCTGCAAAGGGTCCATGTGAGCGAAAAAAAAATAATTGGGGGTCCATGAGATGTAAATGGGGGACAACTCATTTAAGCAGGTCGTGGCTTTAATTTTGGTTTTCCATGAATGGAATAATCTACATACACAGATAGTACACAGATAGATTTTATAGTGCACTATTTTATTCCATTCACTACACCCAATTACACATAAATCAAATTAAATTAGTATATTTCATAAAATTGTGTAAGTTTTAGGCATTCGCTTTGTGGTCGCAATACATTTTGATCCTGTGAAAACTTGCACATAATGATATACAAGTGTCATGCTGTTACAAGCATACGCGCAGTAGAAATTCTTGTCCATTCCAGAAGGCTCGTACTTTCTTTGACTTGTTCAATTAGTCAGTCAATGAATGCGAATGTGAGAGACAAATACGTCCATTTGTTTCCGGAGTCTTGAAAAGGAAAGTGTTAAGAAAATATAAACTGCTAGTTAGGCACAAACAATTAAAGTGAATCAATATCATTTTGTTTGGGAGTGATGAAGAAAAGAAAGTGTTGGGTGAACTATAATATATTCATTTGAGGGGTTATATTTGAGAGAATATTTTTTATTGTTTATACGAGTATGTCTGATTTAAATAGATTAATTTTGTCCACAGATAACTGATACTGTACAGTGTTGATTATTTGAAGTTTGGCTTCATTCCACCATTGTCTGACAAACAATTGCCTATGTGCCTTTTATGCAACAAAATCTTAAGCAATGACGCTATGAAACCATCTAATCTTGAGGATCATCTGAGAAGATGTTATTAATAAATGTATAAAACTTAGCGTGTGTTTTTTTTTCACTACACTTCACTACGGTTAGAAATTTAAATTTTTCAAAGTGAGTAGCACTATAATAGATTTCAAAAACACATTTGAAGTTGATGAATTTGCAAAAAATTAATATCAGGTAAGTAGGGAGTCTGCCCAAAACCGAAAAACATGACAAAAAAACTGAAATGGTGGCAAAGGGACTACAATCCCGATCTTACATTTGTAAGTAGCACTGGAAACCAATCGCAAAGTCCTCTCAAACTTCCCGCATAGCCAGCAAAAATCTGTTAACATTCAAATTGGTATACTAAAACTCTCATTGAATCTGTAGCCCAACCAAAATGGAACTTCAACAAAGCCATTTTGGGACAGGTTTTCGAAAGACCTTAATGACGCTTCAAGATCGATTCAACCAATATTAGACATCGTACTATGCATTGCTAAAAAAAATATACCAAGAGGCTACCCAAACAATACATCCTTGCTTGATCCGAAGAAAGCAAACGTCTGTACAAGAGCTCGATGAAAATCGAAATACAGAAATAGCAGACGAACTATTAAAGTCATTCGTCAATGACACAGGGTAGAAAATACCAACTTTTTGTACTCCAACTGTAAAGTCTGGAGCCTGTTTCGCAATCCAGGCAGCCCGAATGCGATTGCTGCTAAGGCTCTGTCGTTAATCTCGGTAAGGCTCCGTCAGACAAAATAGAACTCGAACTAATCAAAAAGATACTCAAATCGCTAAAAAAAAGAGTCAGTCAACTAGTAGAGTTCTTAAATTCATTCAGTTCCGAGGAACTTGAAGTTGCTATCAAAAAGCTCAAAGCAGGCAAGTCTACCAGGCTTGATAGAATATTTCCAGAGTTACTACTGTACAGTGGTATACATTTCAGGAACTGGCTCTCACGATTTTACACCAATATTTTGGGAACAGGACACCCCGTCGAATTGAAGAAAGTTAAAGTAATAATCTTACTTAAACCTGGAAAGCCAAATGATAAACCGGAAAGCTATCGACCGATTACCTTACTTAGTGTGGTGTACAAACATTTCGAAACATAATCGAATCGGACCCAGAATTAACGCTGTTGTAAATATAGAACAGGTTGGATTTAGACAACGACGCAGCTGTGCCGATCAAGTGTTAGCGCATAAAATTCATATTGAAATCGGCTATCAAATCAAGTTGAAGACATTAGTGGCATAATACCAGAGTATGGCACTGTCTTGAGGGATGATTAGCCCCGCTATTTCCCAACTGGAAATATCTTTCAACAATGTCCACATCACACCAAATACCTAGGGGTCACGCTGGATCGAACGCTAACTTTTAAGAAACTAAATCTCACTACTTCAAAACCCGATACCACATAATCCAGAAGTTAGATTCGACAACATGATGAACCTCCGCAAAAACGCTTCGTTCCTATTAGTTTACTCCTGAATTAGTTTACTGCTGAATACAATAGACTGCCAATGCATTGATGCATATAATCCCAGGAACAATCAGTTCCACCACCCCAACGAGATTCCTTCCAGTCTTGAGCAATATATATCCTTCTAAGCTTAGTCGTCAAAATGATTTATTACCTATAGCCCACAGCCTTCTGTTCTTAGCGTCATTATACAAATTTTCTACAAATTGTGTCGGTAATCATCCCATCTCTTCCTTGGTGGTCCTATTAGTCTTCTCTCATCAAATTTTGTCTTAATTTTCGTTCATCCTTGGTCCTGACTCCTCGATATATGACCTATTCAGCTTATTCTATACCGGTTCGTCTGTTTATTTCTTTATTTCTTACTCTTTCTGTTGTTATTAAGTTCATGATCTTTCGTTGTTTTTTCGTCTAGAGTGCCAGATGTTAGACTTATGTTACCACTGGTGTATGTCTGCTTAAATTTGAGACAAGTATTTACTTTAAGCTCCAATATTGCTTCCAGCAGTTTCAGATACGTCTGTTAATTCTTTTCCTTCTTAGTTCGTAAATGATATTAATCATTTATCAGGTAGATAAGTCCTCCACGTATTCTATTTTGATATTTCCAAGCTTTATGTTATGCTCATATTAACAGCTCATGTTAACAGCTATCCTACGGTGTACAAGCGAGTGATGTCACAAGATAGGAGATTGATTCAATCAAATTCTTGAATTATATGCCAAATGGTAAGCACGCTACTCAAATGGTGTTTACTTAAATGATTTCTGTGGAGGAAACTGAGGAGGAAACTTTTCTCCGCTTCCTTTGTATGTACATGTCCAGCTTTCTCCCATAAAAGAAAACTTCACTTAGGAGCTTTCTATATCTATGACTAAGGCTATCTTGCAAATATAGATATTAGAAGCCTCATTCGCTTCATCAGAAGCCCCAAATGGTTTGATTGAGTAGGCAGTAAAAATTTGTCATGATCCCTGTGGTATCACAACGAACCTATCAGTGGGCCATGTGTGTTGGCGTTAATAGCTGGCAGCCACTTCAATCTAACTATGCCAAATGACATATCTGCTAAGTGTATTTGTACATTGTGGGTTAATCTGTTTAAAGCTCGTTTAAATTATAACTCATACGGTTGTACCTCCTTTAATTTTGTAATTTCAATTCGGAAGATCAAAACATTTACAGTGCAGATACATAGGTCAAGATATTCAATTCTACATCAAACATGACCAATCGCTGTAAGCTATATTCCCAAGAAAAAATATCAAATCCTAATATTTTTTTGCGGGACGACTTCTTAGTCTCCTTTGTGTATATGAACTAATTTTTCAAAGACTTCGCCTTACTCCCGAGGGTCGGTTACTAAAATGAGATATTTTCCTACATCATACCCAACGAAAAACAAGGGAAGACAAAACAAAGCAATTTATATATAATCACGTGCAAAGCATCTCAGCAGTACTATCTACTTAGGTTTCCCGAAAGAAAAAGTCATCTTACCGCACCGTGTGGAAGGAAATGTATCCCGAATTCAAATGCGAAACCGAGAAAACAATTTATCATCACGTTATGACAGCGAATTCTAATTAAATTCATCTCGAAAAGTTTTTCGGCCAGTTTCAGTTTCAGCCACAGTTAAGAAGAAGTCTCCCATGAGAGGCTCCGAGCGACATGCTTTCCGTTTGACCTTTACGAGTTTATTGTTTCCCTTCTGTTGTGGCCTAAATCCACAGGAAACATAAACAAGAAAATTTCCCTTAATTTCCTTGATTATAATTAGTTAACTTTTCGTGTTCGCGAAACATGGCTAAAAAGATGTCTTCTTTTTTTCCCGCCAATTTGGATATTCAACATTAGTAAAATTTAAAGTTTGTTGTCCCCTGCGTTGGGTTTGATGGAATTTTAAGTCGGCTCAGCCAATGTGCGTAAAATCAAATTCAATTACTCTGAAATTAATTCAACGTGAATGTTGCAAAATGTGTTAAACTACAAGATCAGAAGTAGAAACAAAAATTAAATGATAAAAAATCGCATCCATTAAAACGCACACACAATACAACACTAAATGTACCCATGAATGTACATATGTATGTATCTAAAAGGAAACACAATCCATTTGCAGCAATGAACATAAAAATCATTTACTTCAATTTTCAATGTTTTATTCATAAATCCATTAGAGTCAAAGCCATTTAGACCGGTAGACAGTGTCTCCCGCCTTTGTCACAGCTGGATGTGCAATGGCAGATGGAGTTGGCAGAAGGTTAGTGTAGAGTGTAGTGCTGTATCCGCTGACGACAACGCGATTATCACAATCGCAACGAATAGTTTTAGGTTAAGAGTTGGCTTCGTTATTTCAAATGCACACCACTATCTCTTCCTTCTATTGATGTAGGACAACGTAACAACTGCTGGTGTGTGTTGCTAGTGCAACTGCCTAGCGCCTTCTGCTTTCTCTGGTGCCGACAATGATGCTCTATAAATAACTTAAATTGTGCAGTGTCGTACTTTAGAATATTGTGAAAAACACTAAAAGATTGTATGATTGTCTACGTAAAAGATTACGTTTTGAACAAAAGTCCTTCTCGGGTTGACACGCAAAAAGCAAGGTTGGCAAGGCTAGGTATCCACTGCATCGAGGATAATTTTAATTGAAAAATAAAAATTATTTTCCTACAAAAGTTTCCTTTCGTTGATGATGTAGGTAGTAGATGCAATTATATTTTGAATGCAACAAGTGGACTTGGACTTTCTCCGGACGTTGTCTCTATTTGAACTTTGTCCGTGGAAGTAGGTTAATTGACCAAAAGTGCAAGGAATGAAAAACTACTCAGTAAATTGCCTGCATTTTAAATACTGCAATGTGTCTAAGAAGGGGAGATTGTCTACGAGGCAAAAACAGTCCGTTTTTGAATTTAACTGGAGAGAGAGAAATAAATCTATAAAATGCTAGTCCCTCTGAACTCACGCTATAATTTCATGGTAAACTTGACCCTACTTTGTAGTGTTCCGTACCAGAGTGAAACCAAATACTAGTGGATTCAACACGGTGCCTGTCTATCTGTCTGCCCGTCAGTAAGTCACACGGTTGTAACTTTTGCAACGTTTGACCTCGAGACCTGAAATTTTCCAAACAAAAAATATGTTTTAAACCGATTGTGAGGGTATAATTTACCAAACGGAATAAAAAGTTCCACCCTATCATACTACATATCAAATAAAAACAGAACTCCCACGGCGACCAAATATGTGAATAAATACAGTTTGTTAAACAAAAAAATCTCCAAAACCACAGCTTAAGGGATGCCCTTCTCACCGGTCATGCCAATACCTTCTTGAACAAGCCGCTTGTGAATAAAATCTTACCCCTTTCATCAGATTTTGATGGTTTTCGGTCAAACATATATGTACATATTAGACCCCAAATTTGATGAAAATCCAACAAATGGTTCTTGAGTTGGATGTATGAGAAAGGTAATTTGAAGATTTTTAAAATTCCTCTCCCATATCTTATCCGATTTGCATCATTTTCAGATAGAACTATCACCCCAGTCTAAACTTACGGGCAAAACATCAAAATCTGTTCAGACGTCCTTCAGTTAGGCGGGCAATAAGGAATATTTAAATATTTTTGAAAATATTTGACGTACCTACAGTACATAGGAGGACAAATTTAAAAATTAAATTTCAACAAAACTTCTTCAGTGTTTCTAGAGGGAGTTGTATTAGAATAAACAGGCTGGCAGAAATGGAACAAAAAGTGTATGTCTTAGCCTGACCCTTACAAATACGATTACAGATATCCTTTTCTGGTATAATACTAATCCGAGCGAGGCCCGACTTGCACTTTACTTGAATTTACTTTTGACGTAAAGTAAAGAAAAACAAATTTGAAAACATGTTTTTAGCAGTTGCATATTTTAAAAAAAAATAAAATATTATTAAAAAAATTAATTGTTCCAAATATGCTTATGCAGCAAGTTTTACTGAAATTGTCTCATTCTTAATCAAGTAATTTGTTTGAGTTAGTTTTTGTTGATTTGTGGGGAACTACTGTCTTACTAAATTACTGGAAAAAAAAGAATTGAGCGAAGGTGAAGGGGCGCAAATTGTCCTCTTAGATCCCCAAGGACTGTCTAAGATTTAAATACCACTGCAGGTTAATTTATCACGTTGTGCGGATCAAAATGGAAAGCAACGCTGCTGAAAAACTGGCAGCAATCAAAGCAAACCCCTTACAGAATAAAAATGAATAGTTTCAGAGAAAGCAAAAAAAAAAAAAGAAGCTTACATGAAAGTTACAACCCATCTAGAATGGATCGTATGATACTCCCTCTCCCATCTTTTAACTCAGTGTGATCGTGACATTGCGAAATTTTTAAGACAGTTGCAATGATTTTATTTAATGATTTTATCGTAAAGCTGTTGTTACAACTTTTAATTAGCAGAGAGTGGGCATGGCTCTCAAAATTTGTAACCGAAGTTCACGGATTCTGATGAGATATTCACGATAAGACTTAACCATAACCGTAAATACTCGTAGTTTTGAAGATATACTTCTTTTTTTAACGCCTCCAAAAAGTGGGTGTAGTCATGTATAAAGTAGGAAAGGGGTCTAGAAAAGAAAATTTCTACATATTTTACGTTGATAATATTTTTCAGTTCCTTACAAAAATATCGAGAAAATCGTCATTTTTTTAAAAAAGTGTGAGTGTTGTCTGAGAGCGGATTCTTAAAATTTATACACTTGTACTGCTTTGGATTCCAGGAAGCTTATACCTTGCTTATAAATTGCATGTCTCAAAAAATGGTGACATACGGACGAAAGGACGCACATGGTTAGATCGACATAAATTTTGATGCTGATCACAAATATATATACTTTTGGGAGTCTATTTCTATGTTACAAAATATGCATCAAACTTAATATACCCTGGATAGGGTATAGAAAATAAAATTGTTCGGTAGTCATTGAAAACCGTAGGCTAACATCTGCATACCTCGCTGATCATCGTGGACCTACAACTACTTCAAGAATGCTTAAGCCAATGTTGAGAATAGCAGGGTTCGGACTTTTAGCCCTTTCGAGCAAATTCAACCATTTTTTTTCTACCTATATTTCTACCAAGTTTTAACCAAAATCTGAACTTTTCGTCTGTGTTCCTCGTCGAAGCATCAAATTAAAAATTTCACATAGTATGCCTTCATTTCATGCATGCAAAAATTATTCTAAATCGTTCTAAATACTGACTAGACAAGTAACCTTGAGACGTCATGTTCAGTGTGAATTGACCAATAAGGAGAAGAACTTTGGCGTTATGGTTTGGGGCTGCATGGCGACGAAAGCTCATGAAACAATTTGTATGTGCCAAGGCAGGATGAATAGCGATAGCTATAGTGTTGGACGCTACGCTAGAAGCGTTGTATGAGAAAATATTTGGATCTACAAAACCAGCATTAATTACATTCCAACAGAACACTGCTCCCTGTCACACTGGGGCTAGAGCCAGGTGCTTGTTTCGAGTACAGCATTTGGATGCAATTTTATTTGTATGCCTTACTCAAAAACCATCCAATAGATTTTATGAGTATTAATGAAATTTGTGTGTCGAGTTATGCCGGACAAGTAAATACACTACGCTCCCAAAAGTATAATGTTCTCCAAAATCACTAAAATTGCTCCCAATGAAATGTAATTCAAACTATCCAATATTTTAGGTGGCAGCAGACTTATGCCCATACTAAAGATACTACTACGGCAGATGTTCTTTAAGTCTCTAACAGTGTAACGGAAATTATTTAGTGGAATATGTATGGATAATCAATGGAATCTGCAATGCTATTAAAAAAATTATCATTTATAAACGCCAGAGACTCAAAGTCAATTTTTTCGAATATTTTTCTACAACTTGTTTTTTTTTTCAAAATTTTACATTAAAAATCCTTCCCAAATTTGTATGTTTTTTTACTGACATGATTTCACGAATTTTGTTTACTGTTTTAAATGTTGGACTATGCCATTATGTATGGAATGCAGCATCGGTTAAATGGCCGACACGGGAGTTTTTGTAAACTTAGATTCTTGTGATGTAATTTCGATGACTTTTAGGCATATATCTGTCTGTATTGTAGCCATAACTTCAGGCATGTTGGTTTTTAAATGCGTCAAAGTTTGAAGCTGTAGCTCAGTGGTTAAGTCCCCGATTACTGAGCGAGAGGTTCAAGGTTCGAATCCAAGAAAACACAAAAATAAAAACTAAAACTAAAAAAATAATAATAGTTTTCTCACGTTCCCACCTCTCGCGAACGTCTGACAAACATCCGAGAATAGAATTGACATGAAAAGCTTCTCTCAATCGGAAAAACTTCGAAAACGGCATAAAACTGTAGGTCCCAACTATTCATGAGGCGCACATCACGAGTGGCTGCGAGAAGATAGGCCAGGCCCTGCATTGGGCTGTTAGCGCCAATATGTATATATATATATAAAGTTTGAGGATTGTCTGCATAGATATGATTTTTAGCATAGTCCGACGGAGTTAGATCACACAATCATGATGGTCGATTGATGTCGCCAAATCTCGAAATTAAACGGCCAGAGAACTTATCGTGCAATAGAGACTAATTTGTCAGAACGGAGCTGTAGGAAATACCCGATTGCTGAGAGCGACCCGACCACCGCGACCACTGAGGCACTTACAGTGGCTAAGTTTCCAGTTGATCGAGCATTACGATTATGCACAGGTCTTACGACATCACAAACAGTACTGATTTGTTTGAATTTGGGGATTGTGTTTCGAATTGTTTGCTCAGTTAGGCGACTATGACGACCATAATCTGTCCTTAAATCGCGATACACAGATATTACAGAACTGTTATTTTTGTAGTAAGATGCAACAATTTTAATGCGTTGAGCTGTAGTTAAACGATTCATTTTGTAAAATGGAAGGCAAGACCTAACTACCTGCCAATGTAGATGACAGATGGATTTGACAGATGCCATATGGCAAGGATGCGAAATACCAACCTTGAAATGACAACCCTTTATAATTGTACATATACATATGTACGAGTATATCACATGATACAAAAGCTGAATTAGTACGATGATCTCAGAAAAAAATTCCAATTTAGAGCCGTTAAGCAAGTTAAGGCAGCATACATTCATGTGTATCTACAATAGTGTTTAATTATGCTACATAAATTCATTTGTAATGGTTCTTAGCTTATTAACGAGGTTATGGGGTCTGAATTGCACGTTAAGTAATTACACTTTAACGTTTGGAAGAAAAACTTACTTCGAGTCATTGTACATAGGTAAATTAATTTGACCCTATATTAGTTTTACTTAGAAACATGACCACTTTTCCACTACTAGCTTCAGGGGTTGATGTGGAAGGGGTTCCGATTTCTCTGAATCCCCCTGCCTACTTGCCTGGCGTTAACAATCAGTCATGTTCGGTAGGTAAATTTGACATGATTTTAATTTTATGTATTATCACCAATAATTTTCCCGATTGATACCCATTCTTCGCAGTTATTCCTCCACTGCGAGTGCAAATTTAAAATTTTTAATTTAAAAAACAAAGCTCTACTCATAGAGCTCTTTTCAGCGATATACGACATAGTATTGTATCTGCGTAATTGTTTTGCATGACTTGTGTGAAAACCGTGCATATAGCTTTTATTGTTTAGGAGCTATAAGGTGGTGACCGATGTACGGACGGATGCGTAAGTGAGAGCAATAACGTTCCGTGGCCCATGTTGCTATCTACATAACGATATTTTCTCAAAGCAATTTGAACAAAAAAATAAGTACCCATTCTTGAGACAAGTGATTAATAGTTAACTTCCCGTGGTAGTTAATAATTCATACAACCCTGCTCGTCCATTAAAAATCCATTACAACCGACACATTCACATCGAATACACAAAAGTCAAAAGCGAATAATAAAACTACTACAAGTAGCTACGCTCAAGTTTAATCAACTATTACAGTGGCATCTCCCACGGACCATTGCGGTGTATTTGCATTAATCATTACGCCCTAAGTAGTGTCCGCCGCGCCCTACCACCGCCAACTTAGTCCCATGCCTCGTTAGTAATAGGATAAGGAAGCATTTATCAGATTTCACCAAAGAGTTTACCCAACTACCCGCAAACAAACTCGATACCGACAATCGTCCTCTGGATCCGACATCCTAGCCCTAGTCTCCCGGCCAGCCATCTCCCTAATGAGCCACTAGGAAAACAAGAAACTTTTAAATCAAATTAAAAACTTCTACATCACGAACTGTTTTATTGAATACGATAAATTTTCCCCAAAGTGTGGGTGGGTAGGTGTACATTTGTGGATCATAGGACGAAGCCTGGTAATCTGGTGGTTCTACAGTTTGTCCTTTTGCTTGTAATTATTTGAAATGCGCCTCCATAAAAGAAACGAAGTAAACATTTTAAACGCTTAACATATTTAATGTGAGCGTTACGTGAAATGTTATACACGGTCATTTATTAAAACACAACAGGGAGGAGCTGCAAACTTTTATCTGGACTGGATTGGCGTTTCTCCTTTTTTCAGTTTGTTTCTTTTTTTGGGAGTTGACGTCATTTCACATGAAAGTTTACAACACAAATCCTACAGCAACGGAATAAAAGAAAGATACATTTTTATTAATGTGCCCTGTTTGTGGAGGAAAGTTGGTAATTTTGCATAAATTATCCTGAATCGATTGCCATTGAGAGAGAGATTCATCGCAAGTGATATCATAACAATTTGGTAGAACTTGCGATCGGGGCCATCGAGGCGCCATAAGTATTTCTCGTAGAGTTGAAGAATACAAGTGGGTTAGGTACCATTTTTTGTGGATATTTATACTTTTGAAGTTTCGGGTATCTAAAGTTTGGCTATATTTGTAATTCGATTGAAAAGATAATCAAACGACGCATAGTGAGTTGTTTATATGCCATACAAATGAGTAGTATACATTTTTTTTTTTGTTTTTAGGAATCTGTAATCGAATATTATGATAGTTTTGATAGCGGAACGTGGCCCATCATAAAGGACTGTTTGGTGGGTTACTTTGTTTGCGTGTTTGCGTGCGTGCGTGCGATTTTTCTAAATTGAACTCAAATTCTTGAACTTAATTTCATTTCCTTTTCCGATCAGTGTACGAGTATCTGTGTAATTTCACACCCCATAGAACAGGACCTTTTTTTTCGGTTTCCGTTGTGACGTAAACGTATTTTGCTAGGCAAAATTCTAATTTGCCATTAAATGCGATGAAGTACATATAGTCTACGTGCCTTTTTTATTGAACACGTCTTCAGCTCTCCGGGGTTCTATCCCAGGTGTTCTTGTGACTCATTCCCAACGGTAAGGTCCTATTTTAGGATTTTATTGCATTAAATCCCATCAAATTGATATCGCGCAACTGTTTAGCAACTAGTCTATTCTCCAACATTGTGGAGCAAGATGTAAGTTTTTATAGCTTTCAGCCTTGAAAAACGGTTAAAGGAAAAATTAGCCGTCTTAATCAAAAGTTTTTGTTGAAACATAGATTAGGAGGTGAAGCATCAGGGTGCACTTTCACATGTAAATTGCAGTCGGATCGGAGGTACTACAACCAGTTAGTGGAAGAAATACTCGTATATCTTCTTTTTTTTATGGATCAAGCAATTTAAAAAAAAAAGAAGGTTTTGTGTGACTCACAGCTCAAAACTTGCAAATTAATATGTTTTTACAATATTTTGACTTGAAACTGATTTTCTTCGAGGTCCATACTTTGCTCATTCCATTAATTGCACAAAATATTCTTTCCACTGGAGCATTACGTCCAGGAAGACAGAACATATTCATAAATAACAACGAAAGGAAAAACATTTTGACAATTAAAAAGCAACTACTTTGTTGACACTGTATGCACGGTCTATCTAGTTTTTGTTCACTTGAAATCTCAAAGTGAGGAATAGGCAACTATTGATAAAAAATTGTACTAAAATTCTAGTTTAACTCCGTTCCCTGTCACAAAAATTTTATAAAAAGAGAAATACGAATTTTTCCACAGCAAAAGGTGTATAAACTGTCAAATTTCAATTTCAAATTGCTTGCACAGTCCTTTTCGTGGTTATTTGGTATTAAATATATTTAAAGAATGTAATTAAAGTATAAAAACATCCCTTATCCCTTAAACCATCCCTAATAAAGGGGGTGTAGCGTCGTGAACTTTTTAAATACAAATACAATAGGATTTTTTTATGAAGAAGTTATTTCTGCGATATATGACTGTTGCTACAACTTTTTCTTAAAAGAAAGTGGGCGTGGCTTACACAATTTGTAACCGAAGTTCGAAGACTTATCTAACCACCACCGTAAATATAGAAAAAATGAGAGACTCCTATCGGATAAGGAAAATCTAGTCTAAATCTCCATTTATACCTAGCTTCATTAAAGAAAACAGACTGAAAATAGACAATATTTAGCGAAGAAACTTTGGAGCTACTCGTGAATACCCACTTACCTTATAATAAAACATAGATAGGCCACTCTGTAGAAATCCGTAATAGAGTTGAATTATCGGATATCCTCGATAACAACATTAGGCAGTGCACAGCTCTCATCCGTATAAATCGCCAGGACCAGGTGGAATTTCCCTTGTAGAACTGAAGGAGTCCTTTGATATATTGAATCTTTAGGTTACACTTTTGGTCTTTATATCGAAAGCTGATAAGTCCTCCCACACATCACCTAAGGACTTCCGTCCAATCAGCTCATCATTTCTCTTGAATACCCTGGAAAGACTGGTTGACGTTAATCTGTACGACAAACTCATATCGATTACTAGGCAGGTATTGAGGCTTGGAGAACACTCCAGGATCCTGAATGACAAAAAAGGTATTCCTAGCAAGAAATTGTACGTCACATTGATTTTAATGTTAAGTTCAAGACCAGATTTCCTAGCAGAAGTGTTTGGGAATCTGGAAAAGTTCTGAACGATTCTGGGATAGAGATATACAAAGACCGATCTAAAACAGCGTATGGTACGGGGGTAGGAGTTTTCTCCAGTGAGCTGATGTAAATATCACCAGACGACTTCCGGATCAAGGTAGTGTATTTCAGGCGGAAATTTAGGCAGTCCGTGAAGCTGCGACTTAGCTTTCAATTAACGCGGTAGAGGGTAGCGCTATTTACTATATGTAGATAATCAGGCAGCTATAAAAGCCTTGGAATCACCAACAGTATGATTCAAGTTGATAAAGTGATGTCGTAGGTCTCTGAATGAGATCGCTGTCAGATGCGTCATTTCCCTGTGCTGGGTTTCAGTAGACATGAACGTTTCGGACAACTGCAGACTGGACAAGTTGGCAAAGGAAGGTGTGGTTTGAAACTTGTGCTGAACGTCACAAAAGACATCTGCAATTTTGTGGTAGCTAACGACTTTGCCTACCTCCGCTGTAAATTCAAACAATGACATCAACGCAGTGATTAAGCGAAGAATCACTCTTGTCAACCGTTGTTTCTTTGGGCTGTGAAGTCAATTGTTTAGCAAAGCCTGGACAACAAAGGTGACTTTATATAAGACCCTCATTATCCCAGTCCTGCAGTCCTACGCAGAAGCATGGACGTTATCGGATGAAAACACCTTTGGTTGTTTTGGAACAAAAATTCTTGGAGTGATTTTTGGTGCGGTATGTATCGACAGGGATTGGAGATCTATACCGTTCGTAGAGCGACATCGGGCTAGTCAGAAGGGTTCGAATTCATCGCCTGAGATTGTTAAGACATGAACGTTTCTGGCCCAGAAAGGTAGCGCACGAGTGGAAAGGACTTCAACCAACTTCATGTGTATAACTGGAGGCGGCTAGCACAAGATTGAGTTGGCTGGAGACGCTTGTTGGTTGAGGCCCAGGTCCACTCCGGACTGTAGCGCCATCTAAAGTAAAGTAAAGTAAAGTAAAGATAATTTCTTAAAACATATTTTCCGAAATAAAATTTCAGTCCAGTCATTTTGGTATGTTGCCATGTCCACGTAACTTAATAAAAGGTATTTCAAATTTATTTTCCACATATGTACATGGGTGCCATGAAATAAAGTCTTATGCACTTTTGAAATTGCAATAAAGTCCAGAACAAGTTTTGGACTTTATTTCATTTTTGAAAGTGCAATAAAGTCCACATCGTAGTGGAAATAAAATCCAAACAACAAATATATTGGGAGAATTGAAAGAATTTGCTATCCACAATTCATAAACAGTAGAATATGTATGGGAGCATGCCCCCCTGCTTGGGGTCATTGTAGGATTTGTAGTGGGTGTGAGGTTTTTTGTATGTAAAGTTCGGAACTGCACCCTTTTTTTCACAAATTTACAATACAAAAAAAATAATAAATTTGAAAACTAATTTATTTTTAACTAACAGAACTCAAAAAGATCTCGACTATTATCAGTGGAAAATATTTTCTGTTTTATTCTATTCGACTTTTTCTTTTAAATAGCTTAGTGCAATAATGTCCAAGGACTTTATTGCACTTTCAAAAATGAAATAAAGTCCAAAACTCGTTTTGCTCGTTTGTTTATTGCAATTTCAAAAGTGCAATAAAGTCAAAAATTACGTTTTGGGTCTTTTTGCATAATACTTCATTTCATGGCCCATGTACCTCTTTGTGTATTGATCCCATGGCAAAAGTATTTACGACAAAGTTGCAGATGAGGACATTTTCTACATGTATACCTTACCTATCATAAAAGGTCTTACTTGTTTTTTTTTTGTTTTTTTTTCTTAAAAAACCTTAAAACACATTTTTCGTTAAAAAAAATAATGGAATTCAACTCATTATTTGAAATATTAAAAATTTTAGTTTTTGACTCAGATAACTGATTTTTGTTTCATAATTCAATAAATTTGATGGTCATTCTGCTCGTATTCAAACTTTCTGATAGAAAAATAAAGTAATTCAACAAAGACAGACTAACAAATTACCTCAAGGTATAACTGATTTATTTTCTTTGAATTATTTGCAGTATAATTGTGGATTGATGCATTCAGATGATACTATACACATGACACGAATGGGAATAAAGAAAATCTCTTTCGGTACCATTATTTTTTAATTGAATTAAAAAAAAAAATAATAAATACTCGATAAAGCAAATCTGAGTCGATTTTTGAAATCAGCATTAAATATTCGTCAAAATAGGTAAACAAAATTTCGCATCCTTGTATAAATTGCTTTTCGTTTGTTTTTTTTTTTTTATTTGAGACTTATTTTTCAGATTGACCATTTGGGTTATTCGGAGATAAAAACTTAGTACGAAACATTTGTAGAGAATTTTCTGAGGGTATGAAATGCATCATAGAGAGAAAAAACACACTTTCCAAATAATCGGTCTAAAATATTTTTTTTTTTTTTTTTTAAATATTGTTTTCATTGTGAAGTATCGTCGATTCGTATATGTCTTAGGTGCATTATTAAGGTCTGGTATCAACGTTGGAACTTTGATATTGAGCGAATTGACATTCAGAGTGTTGATGGTTGGCTTCGTACATATCGTAGTTCGCAAGAGGCCGAGTCTAAAGGCATGTTTGTAGTAGTAGCAGTATAGTAGTAGTATAAGTATTTATTCAGAAATTCAAAGTTCACTTTATTATAGCATTGACTTTTTGCGGCCAGCCTGAAGAAAGAGTAATTCATTATTCATTAGTAACATTAAATTTACGTGGTTTAACATATTCTGCCAAATTTCAATAAAATGCCTTATATCTTCCGCGAAGGTAGTTTACACAAATTGCATTCATCATTTTGTTGAATTATGTGTGAAACGTAGTTCAGATACAAAAGCTCCCCTCTGGCCTTGCATAGGTATCAGATCGTAGCTAAGTTATAGCAGTTTTGGAAAAAGATTTTGATATAGGTGCACCTGGATTCGCTTGGTTAAGCCTCTTCCGTGAATTTCGTAAATATGGATGCCTGGATTTTGATCAACAAGATCTGCGTAACTCTTTTCCAATTTGCAGTGTTCTCATCCAGTAGCCGCATGTGTTCATTACTTAGCCTCCGCCACTCACTGAAGAACTGTAGATTTCTGCGAAACAGCTATGTAGTGACTATGTTCGGTAGCCGATGACTAGGCAGTGTCATCACTTTCGTGATGTAGCAGAAATGCACTTTTAATGCAAACATATACAACGGTGCGAGGCTAGTTTCCAAATGAATCATATAGGTCGACGTATTCTCAGGTAAGCTAAATATCTTTTTGACGAATTATATAATATGCTTGCATAATATAATATGCCTGCAGATGGTTTTTAAATGAGAGTCGTGGAGTAAAGATGACTCCAAGATAATTATACTCTGACACTTTCTCAAAAACTTTAATATTCCAAGTCCATTTTACTTCCCGAGATTACATCCCTGTTGCGTTACGAAAAACCATTATTTTTGACTTGATGGTATTCCGTTTCCAATTCCATGTAATACAGCACTGTTGCAATCTGTTGATCATCATCATCAGCGTGATTCTGATTCCATTGAAAGGTCATCCAGGAAGAGTGAGAAGAGAAGTGGACTGAGGAGGCAACCTTGCTTTACTCCCATCTTTGATTCGAACCAGAGCGATACGGTCCTTTCATTCCACACAGCACTCCAGTTTTTATCATAAAGACTCCGGATAACATTTAGCATTTTTGACGACAGCCCTAGATTGCTTACGAGTAGCTTGTGGAAAACGCATTCCTATCAATCAAATCGAAAGCTGCCTTAAAATCAACGAAGAAAGTGTATAATTTTCTCCTATTTTCCAAATCCTTCCGAGCTATGCTTGTTAACATGAATAACAGAGTACTCTCGTGTTCATAAATGATATGCTCCTGTAATTAGTCGGCTCGCATGTTTGTTAAGATTTATTCACTATGAACAATATATAGTATGTATCTTTTGCAGGTTTTTTTAGCTCCTAGCTCTTTTTCTTGACAGTTCGTCGACGCATTTGTGGCCTGATACTGAGGTGAGGCATTGAGGTGTAGTTTGAATGTACACCTTTACACTTGATGCGACGCTTGCAGCTAAGAAAGTCTAACTCTAGTGATGTATGGTAACACTCTCGTTCGCGGGGCTTTTCCTCAAAATTTGCTTTGCTTATTCATTATGATGGGTACCTCACAAATTAGACAGCGTCCCAGGGCTAACAGGTACGCCACTGCCCCTATGCTGGTGATTATATATGTAACTGCAAGCGAATTAACTGCTTTCAAACTGCAATGCCACACAAAAGAAGAACACGCTTCTAGTAAATTCCTCTTTTACGAGTATTTTCAAATTTCTTGGATGCCACTTTATGGGAAAGTTATTCTAAACAAGTAAATATGCGAAACGAAATTAAAAAAACAAATTCTATTTGAATGCACTAAACTGCCTGCATTTCGCGCACCAAAAACAGACATCCAACAAAAAAAAGTATAAGTTTCCTTGTGGCATTTGTATGCTGAATCTTTTCCCATCGAAATTGAATTTTCATGCGGAAACGAACAGAGCCAAGTAGCGGAACGTACAACCATCACAACCAAGAGATGCCCTGAAAGATATAACTTAAATAGATTGCAATAAGCGCGTACTTGAGAATGCATCTAAACAGCATGCCTGATGGTTGAAGTTTATGGTACTTGACATGATAATTTTGAAACTTCGGAATGTGGCAACCTCTTGATGCAGTGTAGTAAACATTCTCTCCTCATCGCCGAATATCCGCCGCGATTACTTTTTAGCACCTAAATATCCTTTCAGCCGTAGGATATGAAAAATTGTAGCGCTCCGTCGAAAGAACTACACATTCGGATGAATGGCTTTTGTCATTCCTCTGAATAGATTCGATCATCATACTTTCACTGCACAAGCCTACGTCTGCTTACGAAGGCAGAAATACACTACACCACGTAGGTATTTAAGGAACTCTGGGGATATTTATCATCCACTGGTTAAGAAGCCTCTCTTTCAATTGTAGTAATTGATTATCTGAACATGGGGGTTCCGACTTTGAGTTCTATTTACTTTCTTTTCTTTTGGACTACGTCTATGTGTGAGCGTTTGTGTTGTTCTGGCAATCCTTGCTCGGATCAGGATCAATGTTAACTGGGAAATAAGAGTTTAACATCACGTAGTCAGCTTAATCGACCCACAGCGCTAATATTGTTGTATTGAAGGGATGCTGAAATGTTGGCGAAATGCCAGAAAAGACGGTCGAGTGGCTGGAGGTGGTGAGGGTTATTGGTTTCCATCTTTTTCCTCTTTTGTTTGTGTATGCGGCTGGTGGATTAAGGAGATTGGTATGCATCAACAGTACAATCAATGGGGAGCAATTGACAACTTCAACACAAAAAAAAAGAAAAAATGAAATGAAATTATACGTACGTGTTAGGTGAAAATATCGAATTCACTTTGAGGCGGATGTATCGATCCTGTAATCAAGTGAAAACAACTGAATGATGTATAGTATGTGTGTTTTTTTTTTCCATCAAAATGATTTAAATAATTTAAATTTTTACCAATTTCATCCTTCAACTTCAAGTTGAATAGACATTTTTAAAATATCGATTGGTTAGGTACATTTGCCATTTAATTATTTTTTATGGACTGGAAATATACTCGTAGTACAGGGGACGTTCACTGGTAAGTTATGCAATTCACATTACAGATAGAAATATTAATTGGTTTTGCATACAGGGTGTTTCAGTTCAAGCAGTATGACCGAAGTTGGGTTCAAGTGTTAACTCGCATGACGCATATTGCCGGTGAAATTTTGAAGGGGAGGAATGCAACTGGACATTTTTTATAAAAAAAAGTTACGAAATGAACTATGGAGTTCACAATGTCTCCATCATCTATAAGTTTTAACGTGTACCATGTCTAGAATGTGCAGAATGGTCTTAGGTGCACCAGACTAGATGTGGATTTTATATTCCAGATTTGAGCGGATGAATGCCTTATAAATTGAGGTCAGATCAGAAGGGGTAAAATAGTTATTGCACCGCTTAAATAATCCTAGACATTTGGTAGCAGTTTTGGCGACTTCGAATTCGTGATCGTTCCATCGAAGATTGTTGCGATGCAAGTAGTGGATAGTGGTTGAGGGTTTGATTTCGCTTGAGAGACAGGAGACAGCATTGTGTATTGGAAGCGTTGAATTCCACACTGTTGGTTGAACTCCATTTGGTTATGCTGTCCAGGTTGAAATGTAATGTGTTTAACATATGTTGCTGTTGCTGTTCTACAGCCGAAGAGCAAGGGCGTAGATAGGGAATGAATATGAAAAACTGAGGGTACTGTCATCAGCGAAGGAATAGATTGGACTAGAAGTTCCAGACAAGAGATCATTTATAAAAATAAGAAAGAGAGTCGTAGACAAAACAGAGCCTTGGGGAACACCAGCATTTATTTGTTGAATTGCAGACTTGAGGCCGTACAAGACAACCTGTATTGAGTGCCCAGAAAGGTAATTTCTAATTCATTGAAGAAGAGACTCATCGACGATTCTGATGCCGAACTCTGTCAAATGCCTTTGAAATATTAAGCACAACCATCTTAATGATGGAGAGATTGGTTTCACTTCTCGGTGAGATATGCCATCAAATCACCAGTGGATCTGTCATTGAAGAGTTCTCATGAATCAAGATATTTCAAGAATATTTCTTCTTCTTTCTTGGTAAGTAGGGACGTGAGTGTAATGGATTGGTAATTCGCCTCTTTTAGGGACGGGCTGGACTAATGCTGTTTTCCATCTACTCGGAAGGAGCCCTGTAGAGTAGTACTGACAGAAAAGCTTACACAGAGGTTTTTTGCAAGCGTGGAAGAACACCTCTACAGAACTATGGGGGAGATACCACCTAGATCAACAGATTTGTGTACTTTAAGACCTTTAAATACTCCCACTAAAGTGGACGTGCCCCATGACAAATTCAACGCTCTTAAGTACAGGCTGAGACAAAACGCTATATGGTGAAGGTGAAGTTTGCTGCAAAGTGAACAGCAGGTCCAAGTCTAAGGAGCTCACAGCTTGAATTTCATTGTAAATGAGTGTTGGAATGACAGACAAGGCAGAATGTTTAATATTTTTGATGAATAACCTAAAATGTTTACTACCTTTGGGACATTTGTAGGATTTCTTGTTTCAATTTTTGGTCATGTAAGAATTTTAGACGTCGGCATGCAGTCTTTTCTGGAAATTTAAAATGAAATAAAATACATCGAAATAGTCGTAATGCCCATGATATTGGCTTTGTTGGAAAGGCAATTATCGGCTGGGGCCGTATATCGGCAATAACGAGGCAAATGTTGGCTTTGAAAACGTCTATAGTCTCCGGTTTATTAGTATAGACTAGCGATTTCACATTCCCCACAGAAAATAATCCACAGGTGTTAAGTTACACGATCTTGAAGGCCAATTCAAAAGTCGATATCACAAAATTATGCGCTCAACGAATGTTTCCTTCAATTAATTGATTATGGCGCTCGCTGTGTAACATGTTGCGCCGTCTTGTTAAAACCACAGCCCTTCCACATTAATGCCATTCAATTGGGGAACGAAAAGTCAGTAATCATGAATCTATAGCGCTTTCCATTGACCGCAACGTTCTGGCCGGCATTACTTTTGAAGAAATATGGACCAATAATTCCACCAGCCCATAAAGCATACAAAACAGTGACTTTTGTGAATGTAACGGCTCATAATGTCTTGCACATATATTTCACTCCAAATGCGGCAATTTTGCTTGTTGACGTAGCCATTCAACTGAGGCTCATCGCTGAACAAAATTTTGTAGTGAAAATGAGCAATCTCGTTTTCGGCCCTTTCACCCGAACTGGATCTTGTAAACTCGTAAACCAAGATCTTCCCCAAAATCTTCCATAAGGTGGATGGACACAGCTCCAATTGCAATGCATGGTGGCGAATCGACTCATTCGGGTCCTTCTCAATACAAGAGTGTGGCCGTGGTGTAGTGGTAACATCATCGCTTGTCACGCTGTTGATTCACGGTTCGAATCCTGATGTCAAGAATCATCTATTTATTTTGCATGAAATAAATAAAAAAGTCGATCACTTGCGAAAGCTAAGTCAACTCTACTGTGAAGGCATAACACTGGCAGTAGGGTCATATGGCTAAAATGAAACTTGATCGTGATGATGACATCAGGAGGACGGAAAAAAAATACTGTGAATCATAAGCAACGGCAATAATAGCGAAAACAAACGAAATACTCCCCAGTTATCTGGACAGCCACCCTTGGAGTTTATAGAAACTTAATACCACTTGAGTTTCAAACTACACCACTCTGTCTTTCTCTCTGTCTCTTCCCCTTTCCATGCAAATTATATAAAAAAAAAACTACGCTTCAGAGCAGCAACAGCTTTTTCGGTGCGCACTGTAAGACGTCTTTGCGGATGCCTATTATAAGGTAGAGTTTGCGTGATCCGAAAACAATCCATGGTTATTCGAATTACTAAGTTTCGCGAACAGAACCACGATTTTCGAAATAAATTTGCACAATTTGCAAGCATTGTTCTGGCGTAAGTCTATTCATCGTGAAATGGCAAACCAAACTGAAATCAAATCAGCTGTCAGCTGTGAAATCTGTCAAGTCCCTGGAAAAAGTGGTTCCAATTCGAAAAACAAATCTCTAAAAAAAACCCTTTACTTTATATACTTTACATGGTATATCTATATTATTTATCCATATTTCAAACTATGCATTGGAAATATTCTCTGGATAAAGTCAGACATTATAGACTAAAAATGCTGATAATGGTCTAACTCACTTTATTACAAGTCCACGAACAACATATTAATTTTTCGCCTTCCTCTTCATCAACGAATAAAAATGTTAAAACCTTCATTGCTTAGGATAACATTTTATATAAAAAGTTCTTAACCGTTTTCTTCATAAAATAGATCATTTTCGAACTAGTGCTGCGAGATGTGAATGATTTTTCCAAATATGTACGAAATAAAAAGATATCTTCTTATGGAAGGTAATACGAGTACACCTTGTGAAAGTAAAAAAAAAACGAAAGCAAAAATAGGGAAGTTGTGTACGAGTATATCCCGTCGATTCCAAGATTTAATTAAACTTTTTTAAGGTTCAACTGTGATTCCTGAATGTGAAATATAGTAGAGCACACCCCACAAGAGGATGAAACATTAATATGTTGTACATGGACTTTTAGCAAAGCTGTTCAAACCTTTTAAAGATTTTGGAACTATTTCCAAATTTAAATCCCTGACGACTGATCCATCAGTGTTCTCTCGATTTTATATTTGTGAAAAAAAATCCTTTAATTATTGTTTAACTTAACTCCATTGTATAGCGTAGTATGAGTCTTAAAGCAATATCATTATACCTCTCTGCTCACGCAAATAAATAGGATTCACGTGCGAGTCAGCAGTTGGATTATTTTTAATGACACTAGTTAACCCAGGTGTAATCTCTTGGCAAACAGTGTACTCTGGAGTGTCCACAGCAACCGTGTTATACTTTAACAAAAAAAAAAAAATTGCTTCATAAGACCTTGAGGATTACTTTTATATTCAGTTAACTACAGGATTGAGTTTCCAGCGGAGTGGTGATTTATGTAATTGGGATAAAAAGTTAGCCGAGCTAACAAGTCGTTGAAGTGGCTGAAACGTACAATAAGAGCACTGCAAGTTTAGTTTATTAACGTGATAGTAGTGTCCTGCAATAAAGAAAAATAAAATCCGCGAATGAGTTGTTGGTATTTTCTCCTGTAACGCTGTTCATTTGAAAATCAGTCAGATTTTAAATTTGAGCAAAACCTTTGAAAAATTCATTAAAGACCAAAAGGCTTATTTTGGAAAACTTGGTATGAGATGTCCTTACATATGCCAAATATTGCTTCGATATCGATTTCAAACAAAAGCAATTAATAACCAAGAATATACCTAAAAATATCGAAATAGGCATTAGTTAAGTGTATTAGAAAACATACTAAAAGCACCATTTTCCCCATGAGCGCGCCCTGTTTTTTTTTCACGAAAACTGAGAAAATCACATTTGAAAATAACCTAGTATCGAGCGAATTCGTTTAAAGTTGGTATTTTCCGGAAAAATAATGCATTTTTCAGTTTATTCCAATGACATGCAGTTATAGTGGTTTCATACCTAAGGCCGGTAAGGCAAGTCATGCTACTGACTTCAGGCTAATTAGTCTTAATTCCCTTGTCCTAAAAACGAAAGAAAATACTGAAAGGTGAATACACATTAGCCGCCTTATTAGACATTGAAAGAGCCTTTAACGGATGCGGTGCATAGAACCTTAACAATAGTAGTAGAATTTTTGGGCAAACCTGGGGACCTAACCCCAAAATCATCCTATGAGTGTATATGGCTATAGTATACTGACTTATGGAAGCCTAGTTTGGTGGCAAGTAGACAGCAAAACCGCCAACCTAATGGCCACCACGAAAGTATAAATACTAGCATGCATTGGAGCCACCAGTGCAATGGGAACAGCACTTAATCAGGACTCGATGCCATCCTCAATCTGCTTCCGCTAGACATCTTCATACGAGTATCGGCGGCTATTGGTGCCCTAAGAATCAATCAATGAGACAGCTCAAGACCAAATACAATGGGTCATACTACGATACAACTATTCTACTACTATTCAATGTATCTATTACTGATTATACCACACCATACCTAGACTTTATAAGACCTTCCTCATGCACCTATCGGTGAACATCCCGCCCTGCACACTAAAGCTCGAAGCAAAGAAAAAAAGCCTTAACAGAGGCAAACAACATGTGGAACTCTCTACACACTCGTGGACCTCTCTAAACACTTGTGTCACCGCTAAGAAATTTAACTACTACTTACGAAAATTGAGTTATCTGTCGCAGATAACACCAAAACCGCGCAATAAAATTACGGAAGGTAAGGGCTCGTTACAAATGAAATAGGGTCTAGGGCCTGGTGGAAAACGCTTTCGGAAATACATCTTCCAAATCGTGGGTAAGACTCCTTGTGATATAAATATTTGGAAGAGAGGCATGAGGGGGTGGGCCAAATAGTCCAAGCAATTTTTCAGCACTATGGAAGGGAGACCATCAGGACCAGGAGAGTATTCGTTCTTCAGTTTTTTTTTATCTTTTCTTGCACATGATCTACGATTATATCAACGGAGACTAACAAAGTTTGGGCACAGCTTATTGATGTATGAGAAGTTACAGTGAACATATGATATTTCTTCTAAATTAGGTACAATTTTGTAACATGTGTGGATGTACAGAGGCCATCAGTTAGCAAGGAAAGCTGAAATGTTGCAGAATTATATAAAGATCCCCAAATGGATTAGAATTTCACGATCGTCCAAAAAAGGTAAAACTTTCCGGACTTGTAGAATGATGTGAAAGAACAAAATGCATTAAATTTTTTGATTTTCAGAGTTCATGGTGTTGTAGAGAGCATTCTTCTTCCGATTTATATATAACTTTCCTATGAGTGCATGTTTTCTCGCAGCCCACACGAAGTTTTCGGATGAGGTAACTACTGAAATTTATACAACATTATATCGAGGATTACAGAAAAGAATATAGCGTATCTGATTTACCTAATTTAAAAATACAGAACATGTTTCTTTAAATTGGATAGAATTGACTATTTTACTACAACTTCCCGCATCCCTCCCGAAGTTTTCGACTGACTTAAATAACTGAAATATACCAGGCATAGCGGATCGCTTGCAAAAATATATTTCTGTACAATTTTTGATTTTCGAAATACAGGACGTTGGGCTGCACATGACGCATGGGGCATGATGTCAAAAACTCAAACTTTGCAGACTTTTAGCAAATACCAGGAAAAATCAGAAAACAGACCCAACGTTTTGAATTTAGAAATACAGGGTGACTTATGTACAATTTTCCAATGTGAACATGTCTTTCACCATCCATTTAGAAGCTTCTTTAAACACTTAAAGCCTGAATCTTAGAATAATAACGGACCTATGCCAAATGGTTCAATGTGTGTACATTTTTCCGCGCCTCTCAAGCATTTCCGGGATGACATAACGAATTTAGACTTTGAAAACTCGTAAAATGGATAATTGAGCACAATTTTGCGTAACCAGCTTTTCGATTTTCATAGTTTCCTAGGTTGCAAAAGCCATTTTTCTATTCTTTTATTCATATTAAGTTTGGTTCACTTACCACCAACATCATACGAGTATACTATAAATAAAACATAAATACTGACCTTAATTAGGTTCGAGGTTTATCGCGCATACGGGAAATTAGGGTACGACAACACAGAAAAAACATTAAGAACCCTTCTTTTAATTTACCATGCTAGTGTGTAACTGGAATACATTCCGGAATCTGCTCCGCTTCATTGCAGAATTGAATCAAAATACACATCCTGACATGTTCTACGAGCTTACAGCGTCCCATGAGGAGGGTCTTTGCCGATTAAAATTCCTTAGAAGTATTTTTACTTGCCTAAGTTTTGGGAGTTCCCATAGATTTTGACTCTTTTCGTAGGTCTTTACAGATTATATGTCTACCCATCTCGCAAAAGGTTTCTGGTTCTTGGAAAGCTGAATCAGTAGCTATGCAAAATGACGCATTCCAAAATATCTGACTTCAGTGCGAATATCTTGGAAAGGTTTTTTTTTTAGACTGTGAACTCCCGACTTCATACATATATATATTCGCCACTTTCTGAATGAATGAACGAAATCATTAGATAGATAAAATCATTTAGTTACCAACTATCGGATGAGTGAAGACCGTGCTCAAAAATACACATTCAACGTGGTACCGACCAACGGGAGAACTTGAAGAGCGAGGTGGAGCGATAACATCGAATGCGACATCCGAATATTAGGTTTCCGAAACTGGGGTGAAACCGCGCAGGACAGATCTGTATGATGGGACGTGGTGAAGAAGGCCCACGTTCTGCATTAGTTTAGTCATAAGACGAAGGAGAAGAAGTTACTAACTATCGATAGTTACCTGTTTGGTTCTTGGCTTGATTACTCACTCCTTCCCCAGTTTCATCAGCCGTCAGAAGTTTTTAACGAAGCTATATTTCTTGATCATATCATCTCGGGCGATTTGCAGCAGATGTGTTACTTTGAAGAAGGAGTCCCTAATCTGAGCCGGAAACTCCTTTGGCTGTTCTTTCAATTACGAGGTGTAGGACTATTTCAGATCGGTTTTCTTGACCCAAATGAACGCGATGGATGTGTATATTATAGTATATATCCAGCGCGGAATCCTGAGACTAAATTCCCAGATTTTATCCTCTAGGCAAATCATGAGCCCTCAAGAGACTTAGTTTTTACTTCTTTTACTTGTTTATTTTATAGCAGTTTACAATTCAGATACTTGGCTCTCCGCTGCTTATCAATATAAATTTCTGCCAGTCGAATAGTTCTCAGAAGTATTTTCTAGAAAGAGGTATTAGCGCGTTCTCGGCACGGGGTACTGACTCTACAGAGAAACGCCATTCCTTTGCAACAGGTCTCTCTGCATTATATCGCAAATGGTCGTTGCTCACTGGTAGCTTGAAGATAAAATTCAAAATTTTAATTAGCATACATACCTAATGGTTTCCTCCTACTGAGTTTTGTTACAAATCGAACTAATCGAAGGGATTCGCTTCTTGGAAAGGTACTTGTACTCGCCCTCGCATAGTATACTACCACAGAGTCACGTTGGCATTAACCTTAAGATTAAAGTGGATTATTCGGATAACGAACAAGTTGTATGTGGGTTTTATTTATAAGAATCATCACTCCAACGCAACTGTAGCACCAAAATATGAGTCACATTGTCCTGTGTAAGACTTAAACAGTTGTTCCCGATTACATATGTGCATGGGCGTAGGTAAATCTCTTTTCTATCACCTGTCGTGTTACTTTATAGACTTAACCTTTTATAGATAATTACAAACTCCCACGTCCCGATACCGCTACTGATTGCTGATGACGCACAGCGAATTAATGATCCTTCTTCCTGAATAATGATTTCACTTAACAACGCGCCGACCGCAGAATAAACGAATTTCAACATCCTAGCTATCCGTATATCAGAACAAATGAGAATAACCAAGAAAATTAATTCCGCATGTCTATTCTGTGGTCTATTGTTATCTTCCACACCTCGAGTTTTTCCATTTTATTCTGCTTTGTCGGTCGTACATATAACTCATCTCCTTAACAATGCCACTGTACACACAGTTCCACCTGTCTGCGTCTCAGATTGATTGCGTTTATCAGACCAGAATGAGCTGTTCTTTCATTCCGCCAATGGCCTTACACTAAATCACATTGTATCTGTTGGTCCTCGGAAATATATGTACGTAGGTTAGGTACCCACAGTAATAATGGTCAACAAAAATTGTAAGACGAAAGGAAAATGCAATTTCACTAAACTTTTCCTCATTGCTTTTAAATTACTTCCGCTACTTGTGCCAGGACACTTTTTTGCTTTAAGTTACGATAAGAAGGAAACGGATTTTTTATTTTTTTTTTTTTTTGTTGGAGAGTACTCGTATATCCGTAAACCCTTCGAAGATTAGAGGCCATTACACGCTTTGGCAATTTGTTCTCGCTTCATATACGCTGCAAACTTTGCCCTTAGCCACTCGGTAATGCGAAAGTAATGCCACCAAGCCCTATGGAGACCCCATGCAACGCATTGTCCCCACTCTCAACTGACACCTTCATAAAGAACATACCACAAATTGTATCCTTAAATTTTACGGCTTCAAAAACAAGGTTATCAGAAGCGAACTGGTCTAGACAACATGTATAGGTATAGTGGGGCGGACTGTTGGGTGTTAGTCCTTAGCTCAGTGGTACAGTGTCCTTTGGAAATAATAAATTTAATAGATACATTTGCCATCTTTAAGAAATCCCCTGTGCTGGGGGCAAAAAAAAAAAAAAAACAAGAAAAGGAAATTATATTCCTCTTCTTGCAGGTTAGTGTCGGTCCTGATGTTGTTGGTGTATATCTTATTCCGCATTAAAGCATTAAATTGGAAGTGGCTTCCTTTTTTCGCTATCATCCCATTCACAATTTATTTAATAGACAGTGGGAATTAGTGGGTGCTCCCCTGGCGAGAGACTTTTAAGGCATCGAATGAGCCGAGAGCGCTGTGTCAACTTAATCCATCCAATTTGAGGAGGGAAGAAGTTTCCAACTTTGTTTGCTCTCCATTTCTTGTGGGGACATAATGATGATATAAGATTTTTGAAAAGAACTCAAATTTCTAAAACTGTCATCGTAAATTTTTGTCAGTTTGTAGTTCCACTCTTGTAGATAACTTTTTTTTTCAAATGATTGGTAAAATGCACTTTCTCAATGTGCTTGGTAATGTTTTCAATTAAATTAATTAAATCGCCGAATGAGATTGGATGTGGACGTGAAATGTTTGTCATTTCAAGTGAAAATTTCATTTAACTGACTCATGAAATTCTTGGAACTCAACAAAAAGGATGTTTTTGTTTGATTAGAAAACGTAGAAGTTTGGTAAGAAACACAGCACAAAGTTTACTTCTAAAATTGTTAAATTCAATTTTACGCTATAGCTATTACGCAACATGAAAATCAACGTTGCGGTTCCGAGAGTCTTCATAGAAAGTGGGAGAAAGGGACTCCAATCAACTTGATGTGCCAAATCAGATGTCCTGCAAGCTGATTAGGTTATACCCATGTTCAACCCTGGATTGTAGCGCCCTTTAAAGTAAATTAAATTACTAGAAGAAGAGCGGTTGTAATCGTATATTGGCTAACACACAGGGCGTTAGCCATGTGGCCTTTCAAATCACCCAAAAAAAAAAGATCTTTTTCTGCCTAATTTTTATTTCTTCTGTATACTCTTTCCTCTCTCTCCATGTACATCCAAGCATAGTAAGCTACAGGTTACTAGATACACATTTCCCTGGTAACTCTCAATTTTTTAGTGACATTGACTTTAATAGGCCCGATATACTACTAAACCACTCCCTAAGTCTGATTACACAGGACAAACTCCTTTGGGCGCTATAGGGCTTCAAAACATATAAATCTGCGGGATCAGATGACATAATACCTACCGAATTACAAGACATCTGACATCATTTTCTACAGAGTTGTCTTGATCAATAAAGATTTTCCACTATGATGGAGAAAAGTCAGAGTGGTTTTCATACCTAAAGCTGGTAGAAGTTTACACGTGAGTCCAAAGGACCTGAGACCTATAAGCCTATCATCATTCCTTCTAAAAACTCTAGAACATCTGATAGATATCCATTTACGCGGCAGTATTGATATTCAATCTATGTCTGCGGCTCAGCATGCATATGTAGTGCAAATACAAATCAGTGAAAACGACACCGCATACTCGTACGTTAGTACGTAAAATCGAGCATTCCATGTATCATCAGGAGTATACCCTGATAGCTTTCTTAGACGTAGAAGGCGCTTTTATTAACTTCAACACATCAGCGATCATAGATACGCTGGCAGACCTGAAGGTGGATAACACACTTGGTGAGTTGATCAACCTACTACTCACTAGTCGCATTATCAACGCAAAACTGGATGGGGCATCGGTCAGAAGATCTGTAAGCAGAGGCACCGCGCAGGGGAGTGTCCTATCCCCTCTTCTTTGAAACTTGATGGTAAATCAACTTCTGATAATCCTGGAGGCTGATTGATGCACGGTGATCGCTTACGTTGCTATAGCCGTCTCGGGGAAGCACCTAAACAGGCTTGTTCCAGGCCGAAATAATGGCGATTAAGGAAGTCTTATCCTAGCTAAAGAAAAACGATAGATATACGCATCTTTTCGGATAGCCAGATAGTAATCAAGTCCTCGGAATCGTATTTCTTCAACGCAATAACAGCCCTAGATTGCCGATCGTCTCTCATAGAGATGGTAAAGCAGTTTATTATTCACCTTTGCTGGGTGCCAGGGCATAGGGATATGACAGGGAACTATAAGGCTGATGTACTCGTCAGATATGGAACTACCAAACCCATCCTACCAGATAATGGTACCTTGGGTGTACCGATCGCTACTTGTAAACTCAAATTAAAGTTGGATATAATCGATAGAAAGTATTGCAACTTGTCTAGCGACAAAACAGATTTGGCCTAAGCTGGACTTGAAACGCTCTAAGTTTCCGATTTCTCTCAACAGACTGCATATCAGTGCCGCAATAAGTGTTACTGGGTACTGTCTAATAGGTAAGCACGCTACAAGGCTTGACGTTTACTCAAATGATTTCTGTAGAAGCTGCATAGACTAGGAGGAGAAAGAAACTATTCTCCACTTCCTTTGTACATGTCCAGCTCTCTCCCATAAAAGAAAACTTCACTTAGGAGCTTTATATTTAAATGACTTAGGCGATCTTACAAATATGGATATCAGAAGGCTCCTTCGCTTCATCAGAAGCTCCAAATGGTTTGATTAAGTAGGCAGGAGAAATTTCTCATGATCAATGTCACTGGTCTATGTGTGTTGACGTTAATAGTAGGCAGCCACTTCAACCTAACCTAAGCTAAGTAAGCTACTCTCGAAGAAATTTTATCTTTAATGCACAGCAGGGATGAAATTTGCGACACAAATTTAGTTTTCCGATACAATTATCTTCTCAAAAGTACGAAGTCTAAATTAGTACATTCAGCCACTTTTATTAGCTTAGTGTATTTTCAATTTGAGTGCTTTATTTACGAATAACATTTTCGGATATTTTTTTTTTTGTTTAACTTTCTGACTATTTTGCATCTCCTTTAGATATCGTGAATCTTGTTCGTCCACCTAGGCTTTGGATTTATTCCTGTGGTATGTTGATCAGGTTTACATGCTGTAGCCATATAACTTATGAACGGTTCAACCGATTTCGACGCTGTTTCCTTTTTTGATGCAAACATTTTTCAGGAATATTTATGGCTAGTTAAATATAACTTTCTGCTCCGCAAACAAATGAAATTTATAATTATTTATTTTTTATTTACTATTTATCAATTTTATATGGTCATAGACTTATCTAATCCCTAAATAAAATATTTCACATTTTGACAATTTGCAAATTTTATATCATATAAAAGGGCGTTAGAAAAAGTTGAACCTGACACACTTTTAGATCTCACTCCTTTTCGTGGCTGGAGAACTGACTTTTTGCGTTGATATTTTTGGTGAAATTTCAATACTTTTTGCAAAAATTAGACATTAGCTAGGGATAATTCAATTCTTCGAGTATGACTCGATTCGTACTTTGGACCTTAAATTATTCATGTTTTTCATTTTCTTGTTAATTTAACTCGCACTTCATTCGAATTATCCTCCCAATATTCTGCACCCTGCATTTTGGATTTCTCACCCGGCTGCTGATTATTCCCACTCTTTTATTACACTGATTGCACTTTTTGGTTCGCACCTTGCGAACCCCATAATGTTGGGGTTCGCAACAACATACATTGGCGAGGAGTGCTTTGAAAATATTTAGGAATTAAAAACGATATGTGATACCTACTATACAGAGAATAGTAGGTATCACTTGAAAAATATAACTATAAGCACTTGCCATTGAAAATATTGTAGCACTGTGCCTAGTAAGCAAACCTTGTCTCAGATAGCTTCGAAAATGCGGATGGAGCTTTTGCTAGAAAACGAACGATGTTTTAAAATATTCCAAATACCTACTTTGCTATTAATCGGTTTGCATACATTCTTCTTCTACTTCTTTAAAATGAAGTATCGCAAACCCGTTTTAATAAGTATTTCTACGGATATGTTCAACCCAAAAAGTAAAGCAGCATCTAGATAGTATTTCGGTGGAGATTAAATATTGTGAGCAAAAAAATAAAAAATTATATCTAATTAAATTATTTCCAAAAGACAGTCTATTAATTTCCCCAAAATTTAACTTTAAATTCGACAACACCACCCTTTAGATGCATATCTAATATATGTTTGTACAGGAGCATAGACCTGCTAACGATAGGTGTCCTAAGTCGTTTGAATCACCAATATTATGAAAGTCGAAAACCTGGCTAAGTTGAGTGTGTAAAGCCTCAGATTTAATCTAGAAATAAAGAAGGCCTTGCATTCGGATAGTTTAGCTTTCTAGGTCATCCGAAGGCTTCCGTGGAATTCACAATTACGAGGGCACGGTGAAAAGTTCTCGGCCTGAGAAATCAGCAAAAAAATATGTTTTATGCCTGGGAACACTTCTCATTAGTTCGTATGACAAGTTTCAACTTGTTCTCTAAAGTAGTTTCTTTATACGAATTTTTGCAGTAGACGCCTTGCGTGTTTTTCGTTAAAATTGAAAAACTTCAATATCGTGCGGTGATAAAATTCTTCGTTTTGGAGGGATTAACCCCTAAGGAAATTTATCCAAAGTTGACAAAAGTTTACGGGGACTCTGCTCCTTCCATGTCAACCGTTAAAATGTGGGCAGCTGAATTTAAACGTGGTCGCACCTCCCTTGAAGATGACCCAGGTGAAGGACAGCCAAAAACCACAACCACACCAGAAACCATCGATGATGGGTGCGCATTTGCTGAATGCCGATCAAAAGCAAATGCGCAAACGATTTTCGCGGCAATCTTTGGACCGTGAATGAGACATGGGTCCACCACCCCACGCCAGAAATGAAACAGCAGTCGAAGCTGTAGGTGGAAGCCGGTGGTTCAGCGCCAAAGAAAGCGAAGTCGATCGCATCTGCCGGAAAGGTCATGGCCAATGTGTTTTGGGATGCGAAAGGAACCCTATTAATTGATTACCATGAGAAAGGCAGCAGAGGCCTGTCTTGAAGAAGAAAAAAATCATCTTTCACCAGGACAATGCACCTGTACAAAAGTGAGCGTTGGCGATGGGAAAACTGGGGGATTTGGGGTACGATTTGCTCGGCCATCCCCCCTATTCACCTGATTTGGCACCCTCAGACTTCCATCTGTTATCAAACTTGAAGAAATTTGTTTCTGGGTAGCGCTTCGCATCAAATGCAGAAGTTGAGAGGGCTGTAGATGAATATTTTCACAGCCTTCCAGACTCTCACTTCCGAGAAGGAATACTGATGTTGAAAAAACGCTGGACCAAGTGTGTTGGAGTCAAGGGAGATTAAGTAGAAAAATAAAATCATTTTTTAACTGAAAATCGCTGTCTTTCATTGTCAGGTCGATACCTTTTCACTTTACCCTCGTAAGTCAGCAATGTCTAAGCAAATCATATATCGTGGATAGTTTGCACTGTATTTCGAAAATCAAAAAATCGACTCCTTACTTTTAAATCTTTATATGTCATTCTTTAGCCCTTGGGAAGACACGATTTAGTAGGCAATTTCTTAGAAAATCATATATTGTGCATGGGTGGATAAATGCCGGTGTACAAACCTACATTCCAAATATAAATTGAGATGAAGGAATAAATTTGCGATTACAACATCCTTATAAAAGCTTAAGGGCAGTAATTGCTATCATAACATTAACCCAATGAAATGTTTTCCAACTTATGCACATGTGTGTTCATTTATGTGGGTAGATCCCACATGTTTACCCAAGCACACCTCATGACAAAAATACTCAGGCATTTCGCTCGACTAAAATTCAAGTGAATTGGAGATAAATGCTACAAACACATTTCATTTTCCAAAATACAGACATATTTTTAGGCAGACCGAGAACCTTTACATGCTCTTGTTAGAGACGTATGGGAGTGAAATTAAACCAATTCTGAGAAGACGAAAATATTTCCTTGTAAACCTCACTGGGGTGTGCACCAAGCACGCTTTCGGTATAATAGTAATCGCTCAGGCATGCAAAAGGTAGACAGAACTTTCGGTATCTCATCTCCATTCAACGAACCACGGGTATTTAGTATTCCGGTGGTTGTTGTGAATTTTCATAAGAAGTTGCTTGAGAGTGTTTCCAGTAGGACACCTTTCCTTGATCCAAGAGCCGTGGATTGAACGGTAGCGTGGCACTTCAAGGCTGCTTTAGGGTCTTGAAAAAAGAAGTGGTGGCGAATGAACACAGCCACTACATAGGGGTATATATAGTTGCGGACAGCGATGTTGGAGTTTGGGCCTTATCGCTAGAAAAAAGGTACTGTTTTGAGAGACCACGGAACTCTTGGATATTAATAGTTCACCCTTTTCACAACACGACTCAGGCTGCCAACTTTAGATGATGAATCTAGGTCGTAAGTACCAACATTACATACAATCGGGTAACTTTTAAAAAACTGAGACACAAAAACTGCATGCACTGAATGGGATCAGGAATGCTTAAAACTACAATTTCCGATATTTTTTACAGCCCATCTTAGCCTTTTTGAAACACCCTGCATTTATAAAGCGATAATGTAAACTTATTTGCAAAAAATTAAAAACTAGAGATTTTTTTCACTGGTGTCCATGTTTTGTTACATTTTACGGTTTATCGTAACTAATTTGACTTACAATGGGTTTGTCGTATACGTCGCGGTTCATTGGTTAAGTGCGTGATTACAGAAGACTCAATGTTCGAGCCCCAGAAAATTCCCGAAAAAGAACCACCTCTCGCGAACGTCTGATAAACATCCGACATGAAATTGTAGGTAGTTACCATTCGTCTCACACTACTCTAATGCCTGCGAGGAGCTAGGCCAGACGTGGTATGGGGTGTTAGAAATAAATCTTTACCGTCCTTTTAAAATAATGAACCATGATAAATAGAACAACGTGGGTCCTCCTCCCCAGGACTACCCTCACTCAATATGGTACACCGATGAATCAAAGATGGAACACGGAGTAGGGACGGGAGTGTTCCGCCCTAACTTTCAATTGGCAGTCCCTTTGGGACATTCTACTTCATTTTCCAGGCCGAAATCCGATAGTATCTATAGTACAGGCATACTCGTAGCTCTACTACCAGTCTTCGATGTGCTAACGTAACGTTTGAAGATTAGTTAGTGCAACTGATTAGTTAGTGCAACTGATCGTCTCTGTATGCTTTCGAGCAGATGAAGATAATGTTTTGGAACCGAACTCCAAACGCGAAAACAATACTCAAGTTTTGGTGTAAATTGTACTTTATACAGTAGAAGGAGATGTTGCGAAAGTATCTCTTTGCTCTAAGTAGTTAGCTCAACTTGATGTGGTTGTGCAATGTTGCACCAGAGTTGAATGTAACACGATGAAGATACATGGTTTGGTAACCTAGACCACTTAAAAAGTATTAAGGTATGCAGGGATATCAAATGCTATGGCGAAAGCTATTGGGTTTGTATGTCTGCACTTCTGTCGATCCAGGAATTGCCATGGATCGAAGAATCATTCGAATTGAGTTTTTGATGTTAAAAGTGGAGAAGTTAACGAGCTCGCAATTAAGTATACCTGCTTATTTTTGAAGCATCAACTACTTTTGTAAATACGATGCATATTCAGAGAATAAAAGTAGATGGTTCTGACCAAATTTTCTTAAACCTCGGGAAATAATAGAAAAGTACACCCCTATGCTAGTCGGATCAAGAAAGTGAAGTGGTTAATTCAATTTAGTCGTAAAAGAAGTCCCATTTTAAGACTCTATGCACTTAGCCAAATTATATATGGTAGTAAATAAATAACCAATAAAATGATTGATTTTATTCAATCTTAACTTCTTCGCTGAAAGACATTAAACACTAATGAAACATAAAGTCGACTGTGTTATTTCCCAAAGTCCGGGAATACTACAAAGTAAACCGTACGAGTATATGAAAAGGTTTAGCTCTCTTTTCGGTTATACCGTCAGTCCATAATATAAAGATGAGCGTCGAAGATGCCCTAGATAGTAAACTAGAATAGAACAAAGATGATGGAAATAATACTATCAAAGTGGGAGGCCATAAAAGGGCGAAAGCAATAACATCAACATATGGGATACAATTGGACCATTTATTGAAATCCGATTGTGTTTAAGAATTACATTTTCACAATGGTTGCGAGCAACTAAAATAGCACTTTCATCTAACCAAAGGGGATATCATAACGACGAGGGGCATGACCTCGACCGTTTACGATGGCTATTCAATATTACATGAAACGAAATGTGTTTATATTATTTCTTATGGTTTCCTTCAAAATAGCACATCCTTCGATGATAGTCTTATTTTTGTGTACCTATATATGGCAATGACACTATCCATAAGGCAGAAGAAAACTGGGGAAGAACTTTATGACGTTATTAATAGAAATTTCGAAGACTGCCTGGAGCACAAATTTGTTATTTAATTTAGAACATGCGGGACATTAGTAGATGAATTTAATCCTAACACGGATTTTAATCTTAGTGCAGCTTTGGTATTTTATAGATCATTCTTGTCCATTCTTCGTTTTTGTAAGTTATGTAGAAACAAATACTTTTGGATTTGAATTTGGATTGTTTATTAGTGCGACAAACTTGAACATGAAAAAATGTATTCGATATCCTTGTTTCTAGCTTCCAATTGGTATGTCTCCCGATGAGGTGGAGTTCGCTTATTTTGTATACTCTATTCTGTGCACTCTAACTACAGAATCGAATTTTCATTCCGGATACCACACCTGAAGCACGTTCAGAAAGAAAATCAACTCATCTTATGCCGACTAATCAAAATTTAGTAATAAAGGGGAGTGCAGAAAGCAAATGCACTCGATTTCAACGAGTACTTTTGTTGTGGTCCATTCATTGGTTTTTCACTGTTCCAATTTTTACGTCCGATAAAGATAACACTGGATCCAAAAAAAATCCCTGGAAAATAAACCAGTCCTCGTCGTGTGAAAACTATCAGTTAAAGTATTATAGTAACATGAACTCTCAGGTGTAACAATATAGAGTATCCCTGTAACTATAGCCCAAATCATGTTTTATATACCATGCAGCTGAAAGAGTATCCTCTCTGTTTGTGGTCACATGGTTCGCTCGAGACCAACTGAAGATTTTTTTTTTTAAATTTGATTTGTATACTTGTCCTGATATGTATGTAGGGTAGATAGAACGGGGAGCAAATGGCGTATGCCACCCCTTTTTACGTCCCCACCGTCGAGGTCTGGACAAAAAAAAACACACGGGGACTGCAACTGCCACCTTACGCAGTATCTGTCCGGGCAAGGCGGCTATCGAAAATATCTAAACAGATTTGGATACGGTAGCTCGCCCTTCTGCCGAGAATGCCCTGATGAAGAGGAGGACTTGTAGGCTCTTTGGAAAGAGAAGAATGATCTTGCCAAACCCACAGCTTCTAATAAATCATATGATGAGGTCAGGGGACGACTGGCTGGGGACCAATACCTTCATAACGAGCGAACAGAGCGAGTAAGAGTCGAAAGACTAAAAAGAGCCGAAACGGCAAATTCTGATTATATGGCATAAGATGCTAACTAGTCCCGTGAAGTAATACCAAACGGCAGTTCCGCGAAGAAAGTGGTAGAAGTGTGCAAGGTGTGGAATGTGGATTAGTACGTAGGCACACTCCTGGCATCTATTATTCGAGTTCGCGAATCGTGCATGCTGGTAGCCCGAGCTATTAGTATCTTTAGAATATTACCACATCAAAAAAAAAAACCCTTCTTAAGTGAACAATGAAATATTGTCCGATCGAAACCGAATTTCTAACGCCTGATTCGGCTGAAACGGAAGTTACTCATGAAGACATTTATAACAGCTTATTTGCGCAAAAATACGAATGATTCGCTGGAAACCTTTGTTATGACAAATCATCCCCTAAAGTTCAACAAAAACAAAAATTCAAACAGCCCAACAAACATGCACAAGCATATTACCACGGAGGCGATCATCAACAGGTTCTGAGCTGTGTACTGTGGAACACAAAATGTATGGCCGAAGGTTTGGCAACATTTTGGTCGAAACCGAATCCGAAACTGAACTTTCGGTCGGACACTACTATTAAACGTCAAAATTGCCAAAAAATACAGTTAAATGCGCAATTATATGCTCATATACTACATAAAATTTTGTGGTCTTTATTATAAATGTTTTCCAGATGGCATTTCGATTTTATCTTATTTATTTGTATTTTCTTTGAATCATTAATCGGGGTCATGTTTAAGTATGATATCGTGTAACTTAATTCACTATTAATTTTTAAGTATCGGTGGATAAACAAAATTTACGAGACGTTTTTCCACTACGCAGCACGTCCGATGAATTTACCAGTCTGCAGTTATAATCAAGCAATTTTTTTTTTTTTTTTTTAATTGGTACTATCAAATAATAAATTAAGAAATATACTATTTGATTTATATAAATGCCTGCACAATATTCATTAAAATCCAAAAAATGCTAATTACAAAATATATTATAACGACAATCGTGAGACCAATACTTACGTATTTCAACGTAGACTGGTCGAAAACTGCAGCCAAAGCAACCAATCTTAAGGCAATGACACAAATACAGAGACTGGCATGCATAGGCACAACCAGCGCGATGAGTACTATGCCTACAACATTTCTCAACATGTTACCCCTAGACCTGTAGTGATGACAATATATGTAGAGGTTGCAGTGAAGAAGAGGCTCACGAGGGTACACCTCATTTCCTCTGCCACTGACCAAGCTTATGTCTCTTGAGAAACAAAACTTTAGGAAAACATTACTTCCAGGACATATAAGAACTATCTGATATTTTACTAAACAAATTTTCCAGGTTTCTGAGGCCGTCACGATGGTTGGGAACCGTAATCACCAACGAGCAGTAAGGTAGAAACCCAGTACATAATCAAGGACCCTTCCCCTGTATAGTGGAGTTACTGTATTGGATTTAGAGATGGGAGTCGCCTCTCTTCTATCTGGTAAGCTCCCATGCAGTTTACTGTGGGCCAATGCCTCACAGTTTCTAAGAATATGGTCAAGACTCTATTCCACTTCATTGCAGAACTTGAATATTTCGTTGCATTCTATATTTGGCTGTCCAACATAATCGCAATGTCTCGCTTGCAATAGTTTATGTCAAGTTTAAATTGGGCACTGGAGAATTTTTTCATTGGTTCCGACTATTTGGTTCTTGGCCCACATTCCTTATGTAAGTATTAATTTCACTTTTCCATGCGTCCTTAAGGAGAGCTCGAAGAAAAAACCGAGAAAGTCCTCTAACCAACAAAAAAAAATTCAAGAAAATCGGTTCAAAATTTCAGAAGTTATGCATTCAAGAATACGACGGGCAGAAAACCCTGTCTGCTTTTCGAATGGAATAATAGCTACAGCTTTAAGGCATCTTCGTTGTAGCGAAACACTATATGTGCATATCATCTATTTTTCCCGGGACTATGAGTTGTACATTCTACCACGGAATCACGGGGTCTCGTTTCTTAGGTCTATGTATTTATGATCCCCGATCGATGGCAAGTGTGTTTATTTTTCTTTATGAAAAATTCAACGACAATTTTGTCATCGTTTATGGTAAATTTGTGTACCATTTCCGCCATTTAAATCTTGTATAACATCGCAGAGAAACTTTGTTGCAAAGAACACACCTTAGGGCCATTACAAAAAGGCGATTAAGGAGTAAACTCCAGGATGGAGTACAATGGCTCAAACCAAAAGGATCATCTGTGTAAATTAAGGTAATATCCTGGAAAGCGAAATGGAACGGTTCAACAAACATCATTGTCAACTTCATCTTTTTACCCACCCTGCTGAGAGGCAAATCTCCAAGTGAAAGCATAAATTTGGTCCTATTTTTGTGAAAAGAAAGTGTCATGGTTGGGGGAGTAGAACTTATCTTCAAAACAGAATTCCAGTACAAAAGACACCCCGCCGAGCATTAACAACCAGACACCTCCTTCGCGATACTCAAAAGAGGAGGAAACTTCAACCCACCTACCCGTATATTCCTTCTTTTTTTTTTTCCTTTCTCTAAATCCAATTTCTTTTTCCTAGAAATCGGTAAATCTGGCGTTGAAAACATCAATTTTGTTCCATTTTCATGAAAATCATATTTTATACGATTGTACACAATGGTACTACGAAGCACTTAATGCATAACACGGGCTACATACAGTCGACTTTATTCTCGCGCAAAGTGTGCGCGCCTGCAATAAATCCTTCGTCACGGTTTGGTTGCAAAGTACCAAATAAGAGGCACGAAACGAGGTGCTAGAAAATAAAAAAAAAATAGAAATCTCCAAATTTATTCCTAAGCGCAAAAGGTGCCGTGGGTTAACACTTTACCTAATGCGTTCTTGTGAGCTGGTACTAGCGGATATAGATTCCGCCAATGTGTTGGGTCCATTCAACGGTTCAGAGAATTTGAATTGCAGAGCAATTCATTTTTCATTTCCTCTGTACAACAGATGAAACACAGAGACGCGCCGCCGTGTGTAGAATTTAATGCCATCGGGGATGTACGAGTATGAAGATGGTTCTACATGAATGCATGTTTGGGATACTGCTGTCGTGCGCACCTTATCCAGTATAATGGTCCTTTCGAGTTCCATAGTAGATAATTATCAAAAAAAAAATTACTGAAAAAAATATGTATCTTCATTAAAATAAAGTGCACGAGTTATAAAAAAGGGCCCAAGCCCAGCAACTTTATTAATAAATAGCCAGCAGTAGCAAGCGAGCCAGAATCGCGAGTATGAATTACAAAAAAAAAAAAAAACGGCATTTAAAAATTTGTTTTTTTCGTCCTTTTTACGGGTTTTTTTGTTTAATTATTACAACACCAGAGCCCTGGATGGCGAGCTTATCACAGGGCACAAGGGAAAGCCAATTACTTACCGCTCGTTAAGTTGCGGAGGGTGTGATTCCAGAAAATTGGATGCGAACAGATGTAAAAGAAAGGGCAGATAAGGGTTGCGTTATTTATTTCTTCGTGTTGCAAAACCGGTAAAGTGAAAGCATCCGCAAAGTTATTTTGAAACGAACAATTAGCATTTTACACGCCATGTTATTAACGCGGATTGTGGAATTCATTTATCTTTGTTTTCGTCGTCGAGATTCCTTGAAAATAAATACAATTATACTCGGTCCTTTATTAAATTTAAGGTTTCGAGGGTACTTAGGTTAAAAGAAAACTTTGAATAAAGGAAAAACCTTTGCAAAAGATGAGGGATGCTTGAACATGGTTGGGAAGACTTCATCCCTATTCAGGGGACAGATAACTTAATAAGATACGCAAATGTCACAGTCACAGATACTGTTTCATTTCACATCATTTTTATTTATTTTTTTAACAGCTGGACGTACTAAATAGACATTGGTCCTTTGTTCATTTAAAAAAAAATGGGTATGCACTGTAATAAATTCAATAGCCTAAGGTTCACAGATATCCGTATGTTGGTACATATAGGTACATAGTGCTTTTTGGGACTGGGGCTGATTTGAAATTGGCGCCATTTCTCATAGAGATGGTTTTATTATGTGCTGTAAATTTTATTAAGTTGGCAGTAGTGTTCAGCTGTCAATGCCATTTCATCATGGAGAATTTGACGCCACAACAACGTGTTTTAGTGATTCAAACATTTTATCAAAATGATTCATCAAATATTACAACGCAGCGTAAATTACGTGATTTTGTTGGTAGACGTGAAGTGCCTGTAAAAAGCACTATTCGAAAAATTATCCACAATTTCAAGAATCTTTACACAATAAGTGATTTATCGAAGCCTGGACCACGTCGTAAAGGGCGTACACAACAAAACATTTATGCAGTTAGGGACAATGTGAACGAAAGTCCAGAAACATCGATTAGTTGCCATGCTTGGGATTTCTCCAAGAGTATCTACTTTTCGTGTAACATTCAAGTGACTTAAGATCTTCAAGAAAATGACCAATTGAATAGAGATGTACCTGAATTTTTCCAAAAATTGATTATGAGTGACGAGGCGCATTTTGACTTGTGCGGAGCTGTAAACAAACAGAATAGTCGGATTTGGGGAACGGAAAACTCACTAGCAATTCAAGAACTACGTCTTCATTCTCGTAGAGTGACAGTTTGAAGTGCGATTTGGGCTGGTGGATTTGGCAATTTTTTTTCCGAAAATGACGATGGCGAAACTGTTACTGTTATTGGCAATAGATATCTTGCGATGTTACAAAAGTTCCACGGCGTCGTTTCCGAAACACGTGGTTTCAATAAGATGGTGTTACATGCCATACAGCCAGCCATTTCCAGGCAGGGTCATAGGGTCGAAATTTGAGGATATGAATTGGCCGCGCACTCACCAGAATTAAGAGCCGCCGACTTCTTTCACTGGGTTTACTTGAAGGATTAGTAGTCCTTAAAGCTACATATTTATTTTGATTTTGAAGATCTCGTGAGAATCCGTGAATTTTGGATACAAATAGTGACAGTTATGTCCAATTTCTTCCAAAAAAAGTCTTGAAAACTGTTTTTTTGATAAAATCTTTTCATAATCGCAGAAATTTTATTTCATTTTATTTGAACTCAATTTTTTTTACAAAACTACTTAGGGATGAGTTAGAAAATTATTGATATATTGATAGGGTACAATACGAATCATTCCAGGCGAACTGAACAGATATGCAGCACCACAGGCTGTTTCTTTTCCAAGTAGCTGCTATAAAATTAGAACAAATAGAGAAAGTGAAATATTTCGGATAGAGGAATTTATATTATAGAATTAAATTTTTGTAGCAAAATCAAGAATGTAATGACCAACAAAATATGGTTGATATAAAGATTTCGGCCATGGCGCAAGAGATCTGACGCAGTCGTCCCTCGGCATAGAGATATACCAGTGATGCTCATAGCCGAACCCAGTCTCTCCAATTAATCTTCTATTTTATTCCATTCTATATTACTATCTCCGGAAACTCACTGCAGTTTGACTGGTGACATTTGGTGTCTTTAATTTGATTGTATTTCAATTTAGAGCAGCTTGACTGCCCACCAACATGGCGATCTCCAATGTGGGGAAATTGCTTTCTTGCCTGGAAGACACTACATGCGTTCGACCTTCCTTTTGCCAGTACTTCTGGGTACTAAAATGAATCCATTTTTGTGCTATTAGTAAAGAACATGATTTGGTTATCACTTCTTTCGTGCTGAGAAATAGTATCGGTATGCTCAAGCTGAAATCATATTAGGGGGTAATATAGCCTTTCAGAGTTAAATCTTCTCCCCATATTCTGTAGCGTCCCTATAATAGCCGCAAGTCCATATGTGGTCTGCTTCCACAAAAGGGATTCTCTTAATTTGGGAGCTTCAGAACCTTTGATAAATAGGTGCACGGGCAGATTTCCATTTTTTTTTTTATAATTTGCGCGCCAAAGGGAGTATGAATTCCCTTATATTGTTTCAGGAACAGAGGGGAAGCCTATGCACTTTGGCTTTAAATGTTGTTGTTGTAGTGATGGGGAAATACAGAGCCTGATAGATCATTCCACATTCGTGTCGTTCGGCTTAACGAATTCCTATATTTGACAGTGCGACCGAAGTTTAAGGATGAATTGATGTGCATTCGAAGCATGACCCGTATTGCGGGTGAAATTTTGAAGGGGAGAAATGCAACTGTGTATTTCGCTGGAGCATTTTTTATATAAAAAAAAAGCGATAAAATAGAGAGAGACACGAGACATTTCGACAATGTTCAGGTGAAGGTATGGAATTCACAATGTCTATATCAGATGTGGGCGTTATATTTCAGCTTTGAGCGGATGAATGCCTTATAAATTCAGGCCAGATCAGATGGGGTAAAATATTTCTTGCACCGCTTAAGGATTCCTTGACATTTTGCAGCGTTTTTAGCGACCTCGAATAAGTTATTAATACACATACCGAGAATGGCAAGTCTTTCGGTTTCAGCGATACAAGTACCATTCATGGATAATGATTGGGAGTTATGGTTTCGCTTGAGAGACAGAAGGCACCATACTGCTTTGGCAGAATTAAATGCCACTCTGTTGGTTGAACCCCATTTGATTATGCTGTCCAAGTCGGAATTTAATGTGTTTAACATACGTTGCCGTTCCTCTTCTACGGCCGAACAGCAAGGACGTGAGTTAGGGAACGAATATGAAAAACTGATGGTACTGTCATCAGTGAAGGAATGGATTGGATTAGAAGTTGCAGACAAGAGATCATTTATAAAAATAAGAAAGAGAGTCGGAGACAAAACAGAGTCTTGGAAACAGAATTGAATTGCAGACTTGAAGTCGTACAATACAAATTGTATTAAACGCCCCGAAAGATAATTGCAATTCAATGAAGAAGAGACTCGTCGACGCTATAAGCACGCATTTTCGACAAAAGAGCTTGATGCCAAACTCTGTCAAATGCCTTTGAAATGTCAAGCCCAACCATCTAAGTTTCGCCGAAGTGATGGAGAACTTCACTTCTCGGTAAGATATAACCATACTGCCGGTCATTAAGGAGTTTTCGTGAATTAAAAAATTTTATTACAATAGGCCGGTAATTGGAAAGAGAGGAGTTTCGCCTTTTTAGGGACGGGTTGGACAAATGCTGTTTTCCATTTACTCGGAAAGAGCTCTGAAGAGTAGGATAAACAGAAAAGCTTACGCAGAGTTTTTGCCAGCGTGGAAGAATACCTCTTCAGAACTGTGGGGGGGGGAATACCATCTGGACCAGCGGATTTGTGCATGTTAAGATTTTTGAGTACTACTGCAACTGTACGAGTGCGAAAGTGAACTAGTCCCATTACGCTCAAAAATACAGGCGGAGGCAAGGCATTATCTGGCAACGTTGAGTTCGCTGCAACGTGAGCAGCAAGTAGATTGGCTTTGTCTAAGGAACTGATAGCTGGAATGTCATTGCAAATGAGCGTAAGACGAGGCAGAATTTTTAATATTTTTGACGAATGCCATTTCTGCTGGCAGTGTGCTTCTCATTGCCCCCGTATTACCAAGTGCTGCTAGACTGTGTACTTTGGTCAATTTATTCATTTACTTTTGCAGTCCACCAGCTGATTGGTCTAATGATTGCAGTATACATCCATTGTGACTTAGGATAATTAACCTTGTGTACTATTTTTCATATCCACTATATTATGTGACACACTCTTCCATTCTCCTCCACTCCTTTTACCAAACAGTTTTTCTTACAGAGGGGAGCACAACGGACCATCTTACGTGAGGAGGATTCTGTCATCATCCTCCATAACCAACCAACCATCCATTTCTGAAATTGTGAATCATTTTAGTTTATATCAAACTTTTTTCAATTTAGCGACCAGTGCTCTCAAACATTTTTAAATACCATCGCTGCGGTTGTGCTCAAGATACCATTATATGTTCCATCATTCGTATCGATCTACTCGTACTTCATCAAGTAAATGCTTACCTTTATCTGAAATGTTATTCGCTTTTGTTCCATGAGAGTGTCTATTTCTTTGTTAGTTGGTACCTACATACATATTACCTATTCGGTTGATAGCTTTACAGAAAAAAAAAGTGTCCATTGTCAGCAGCAATTCATCTTGAAGGCAAACATTCAGACATCTGTTTTCGACAAATGCAATAACCTTACCACCCGTAAGGGATTTAAAACTCATCAATAAATCGCCATCAATGCTAATGACTATCTTCTTCTTAAAATAATTGATTGGAAGTATCCTTTGCTCTGCCATTGACTGTGCTGAATGGCACTCAAATAAAATTTCCTTCAAATCGACTCCTACTCTCAATTGCTGAACAAGTTGTTACGTCAACACAGACAACACTCAATGTCATTCCCAGAAAACCTGAATTACTGGCCACTGCCAGCACCCTATCGTAGACGAGAGTATAAACAAAGAATACCTCTTCTCACCGCACTTTTGCACTTCATTCATGATTACGACTTACATACATAAGAATTTGCCACACTCTTTAAGTGCTTCCCATTCAAGGTGTTACAAACTTGCCAGTATATTCAAATGGAAGTCATACAAAGAGGCGTGCTATGAATTGCTACCGCACTTGGATTAGTTTCCGATCCGAACATATTTTCATTCACGTTCCAGTGGTCGTTGTTGTAGCCGTTAAAGCAATCACTTCATCAGCTTTAACCGTCCCACGTGTGCTAATGCACCCTCACCCCATTGGACCGCACACATTGGGACAGAGGATGTAGTAAAAGAAGTCACAGCTTTGCACTGGACTCGGTAATCGTTTTCATAAATTTCTCAGGGAATGGTTGCTGCTTCAATGGAGCACGTGAAATAATTAACGTAATTAGACTCTCGTGCCATTTGCCAGTGCTGAGGGATCCTGATGGCACGTTTCTACTTTTACAGTGATTGACTTTTGGAAGTCACTCCGGGCCCATTTGTATTAATATTCAGTCACCCTTTTTCGACACGCAAGTCATTAATTTCAAGTCGAATGGCAGTGCGTTGGTTCACAATGTGCCGCACCGGACTAGCTAAGTTCGCTACATCCACGTGCTACGCGTCTGTAATTGAAAGATGGTACGAGTATTTCGAGCGTTTGACCTTTCTACTTTGTCGTTATAATCATTAACCTCTTGCTACCCCTGTTAGACCTCATTATTCTGTGTTGATAATACCTCAAACACAAATCATTATGAACTCAGAATGGGCAATAGATACTATTCTGGTATTTCGATATTTTGATGTTCCCCGATATGCCTCCATTAGCATTGTTTCTTCTTTTTTGTTGCCACTGTGGGATGGGAAACACATCTAGGTCGTGGATCTCGTGTCAATTGAACTGTCGGGATATTCGGTTTTATTACCCAGCTCCGGCCCATAGCAAACAAAGTTCTATTTATGTTTCATGCAAATGAAGCAAAACTAATTCGGTGAGCATGAGCACGCATTTCATATCGGCGCGGCGAGGATTACATGATTCCGAGAACTGACCCTGGATTGTGGATGATATTGTTATTGAGACTTTTCTTCAAGGTCAGTCGAGAAGTGATGTGGATTGGCTTAAGGCAGCTTTATTGAAAAGGGATTCTTAGGGATGACAGCAAATTTGGCAAAAGAAAGAGCGACATGTCCTGTTGAGTGAATCTAATGAATATTGGCTGAGTGTTATTAAGATACGCATCTCTTAGGCTGGGCTAAAGTTGATCTAAATTTGTTATCGTCAGAGAAATATTAGGGTTGGATTTCGGGCGAAATTGATGAAGGTATCACAAGCAAAGCAACAGTTATGTTTGTCCACTTGTCTTCTTGAGAGTAATGCGATTATACGTGGGTTAGTTATTTGAGGATTCTTAAGGAGTCTGAGAAAGGTGAGGGTAAAGTATTTGCGTATTAGTTTAGAAAAGGCAAACTTTCTTTTTAATTCTTGTGGTTTCTTTGAAGTGTTATTACAAGCCAAAAGGGAGATAAATTGTGGCAAAGGAACAAAACTTTAGCCGAACGTCACGTAATTATCTTTGAGATTGTATACAATAAAGGAAGTAATGTGGTGGGTGTGATAAATAGGAGTTTAGGGCTACAAGGTTACTTAAAATGAAATTGATATTTAATAAGGATATCACTATTTACATTGATGGTATGACAATGATAAAAGTACCAGAATCAAGTACGAGTAAACATGTACTATCAAATCTCAAATAGACAAGAGTTGCCGCAAGATGTTCGATGTATCTACGATATTATAATATGTAGAATAAAAAGGAAGCAAACCTGCGGATAAACTGTAAGCCGACATAAATATGTTCAAAGGTGTAGTGAGAGAATTCTAAGATTGGCGGATCAAAGATAGCCTACCATCTAAAGCCGCAGAGCTTGCTTTAAACCTCAAGAAAATGATGGTAGTTCGTTCTAAAACTGAGTTGGGGCAGCTAAGATTGGGTAAACTCTGCCTCTTTTAAAAACATAACAAGTGCTGAAACTTGCAAAATTAGTTATTCAAGTATCCATAGAATTTTAAAAAGTTCTGAGAAATTTGCCACAAGGTGTGTACTTGTAAAATATTTCAAAACCAAACAAATTCCAACGGAAATCTTTTTATTCTTGGGAGCCACCGCTAGCAACACTGTCTGTCTGTGTCACCGCCTTCTAGCTCCTAAATTATTTAAGTTATATGCACGATTTTGACGCGAGTCATGTAAAACAGTAACCAAAAGATAGTGTACGAGTAGTTTTTTTTCAAAACAGTTACGTACAAGCGAAATTAAACTTTTTTGTTCATATGTTGGTACATATGTTGGTACATTACAGATCATTCGATTACCCTCATTTAAAATTTCGGCCTTAACCATAAAACAGTGATAGAATTTCTTCGGTTCCGTTTCAAAAATTTATATTTCACTTGTTCTCTGATGACAAACTTGAAAAAAAATAATAAAGTCAAAAGGGAAATCCCAATTTTCGGCTTCTTGCCTACTTTAGGAGGAACACTTGATTACCCCTCACCTGTAAAGTTGAAAGAAAAATCGTATGTCTTTAATATTTTTTTTATTGTTAATATTTTGTAGGTCCTACGTTATTGCGTACCACTTAAAAAAGTCTATTTTCTAAGGATCAATATAAATTATTTAAATAATTTAATGGAATTTTCTCAAAAGCCTCCTCAGTGGGTTTAATAAGACCTTCCCTGTTTTTGAATTGTCTTCTTTTGTGTAAACTTTTCGCGACAGCCATCCCCAAACATTTTCAATTAGATTTAGATCGGGAGTTAGAGGTGACCAATCTAAAACATTTACATTGTTGCTTGAAAACCACTGTTTTACAGGTGCTGCTATGTGGATAGCTGCGTTATCCTGCTGGAAAATCCACTGTTGGCCCTCGAATATTTCGTGCAAATTTATTGCCTGCGTTTCAAGAAGCTCGATGTAATCCGCTGAGTTCTGCCGATCTTCTAAGGCAACCAGATCTATTGCGCCGTGAAATGAATTTGCAGCACATACCATGAGTGTGACGACGTGATTTCCTCAAATGGTAAAAGTAATATTGAAAGCCATAAGGGCCATCCAAATTTTTTCTCGTCAGGAAAAAATCACAGCTTCCCATTCTTCCTTCCAGCTTAAAGGAGATCGACAAAATTACAATCTACGATTTTATGGCGCTGAAGTAAATGTGGCTTTTTCTTCAGTTTTTGTCGTTTCAGTTTATGTATGTGCTATATCGTTCAAAAGAATTCTTTTAGTACAATCCACCAATATTTCAAAAAAGAGGCCAACTATTTGTTAATCAATTTTTGTGACACATAATGCGAATTGTATGCCTCTGAGCAATTTAGAGCTACCCAAAAGCATTCTTATAAGAACGTCTCCAACTCACTGTACCATATTGCAGTTTAGAATTAACAAGGCCATAACAAATCATTGATATGACACTACAGGAACAATGCTCGTATGGTTTTAAAAGATATATCTTACGAATTATGATCGTCATGTAGGATTTAACAATTTGAACATGAACCTTCCAATTCAATTCATTATCGATATGAATCCCTAAATATTTAAACGAATCGACGGATTCAACTTTAAAGCTCTAGCAAATGATATTCCTTTTTAAATAATGTAAGGATAAGCTACATATTTTACAATCAAGTGAAATCCTCTTGAATATATCCCGATAGCTTAAAATGAATAATGTACGGTTTTTTCTATTGGGTTTATAACTTAATTCGTGCGGTTTTTTGTCAAAATTTTAACGTTTTTTTAAGAAAAACATGTACAATAGTATTATTCAAAGTATTGCCCATCTGAAGCTATGACTTTTTCCCATCTTTCTGGCAAATTGTGGATCCCATCCCAAAAGAACTGCGCCGACTTGGCAGCCAAGAATGAATCTTGGCAATTTTTGATATTCTGCTCTGATGTGAACCGTATTTCAGTGAGGGCGTTCTGCATCGACCGGAACAAATGGTAGTCAGAAGGGGCAAGGTCTAGGCTATAAGGCGGGTGGGGTAAAATTTCCCATCCACTGTTTTCCAAATAGTTCTTAACCGGAATAGCAACGTGGGGCCGAGCGTTGTCACGATGGAAAATTATTGCCTCGTGTCTGGTCGCATATTCTGGGCGTTTTTCGGCTACTGCTCTCTTCAAACGGATTAATTGTGTTCGGTAGCGTTGTCCATTGATGGTTTCACCCGGTTTTAGCAGCTCATAATACAGCACACCCTTCTGATCCCACCAAATACAGAGCATTACCTTCGCGCCATGGATATTCGGCTTTGCCGTTGATTTGGCTGGTTGGCCGGGTTTCACATATGATTTTTTGCACTTGGGGTCGTCGTAATGGATCCATTTTTTATCACCAGTAACAATCCGATGCAAAAATGACTTCCTTTTGTGGCGTTCCAGCAGTATTTCGGACATGCAAAACCGCCTTTCGACGTCTCTCGGCTTGAGTTCATGTGGAACCCAATTTCCTTGTTTTTGAATATATCCAGCTGCTTTTAAACGTTTTGAAATAGCTGCTTGAGTGGCACCCAAAGATTCTGCGAGCTCTTCTTGTGTTTGGCAACAATCTTCATAGAGTAATGCTTCCAGTTCTTCATCTTCAAACTTTTTTGGCTGCCCAGGACGTTCATCGTCTTCCAAGCCAAGATCACCACTTTTAAATCGTGCAAACCACTTTTGGCACGTTCGCTCAGCTAGCGCATGTTCACCATAAACTTCCACCAAAATACGATGACTTTCGGCAGCAGTTTTCTTCATATTAAAGTAATGAAGAAGAACTCCCCTCAAACACACTTTTTCAGGCACAAAGTTCGACATATTTGAGTGAAAAAAAAAATATTGTCGTTTACCCTTCAAATGAATGACATATACTGAAATGACGTACAATGACAGTAGCTTTCCAACGCATGTTCCAATGGAATAATACAAGTTACGCCATCTCTTAGCAAACCGCACGAATTAAGTTATTGACCCAATATAATGATTAATTTGTGGAGTGCAAACCAAATTCTAAGCAATTGCAAGTCCAAATTTATTTTAACTATGCAATCAAAACAGATCAGCCCAGTGTATGCAAATGTTATATCAGCAACTGTTGTGCGTATACTGTGGAAATTCTGGTAAAATAAAGAGTTAACATACCTATATAAAAAAAAATAAAAAATTGGACCCAGCACAGAACCTTGTGGAACTCCATTTTTTAACTTAAGTGAAGTACTAAGACATCCATTTACTAAAATTTTTTGTCCTTTATCTAATAAATATGACTGGAATCAGTCATAAATAAACACCCTGAATTCTGCTTTAAAAAGCTTGCTTAAGAACAATTCATGGTTAACCATGTCGAATGTTTTCGTCATACTGATAAAAATGGCCATAGTAGACTGATTTTTTTTTCAACTCCATTTTATAATTTTTTTTTTGTTTTGGAGGTTCTTTGGAAGGAAAAATTATCAAAAGGCATTGCAGAGGCGTATACGTGAGGCAGCCTTCTGCAATAGTGAGGGATTTTAATCCTCTAACAAAAAAAACTCCCGATAACTGACTAACGCCTGTTTTCAAGGAATCGTACATAATAAATACATAAATAAATAAATAAATAAATTTCTGAGCATTTTGTTTGAAAGTATTAATTTCTTGAGATACATACTGTTCAGTTTTGGTTTTACCCGTCTTAATCTCCTGATTATATTGTCAGTATTTAGTAGTTGTGTTTTTTTCAAAATTAACGTGGTTGAGATGTGTCTTTGAGCAAAACTTACAGAAAAATCAGCTGGAAAAGCCGAAAAAAAACAAAAGCCAAACACTGCAATGTAAACCCTAATGAGACAAATTTTTAACAGAATGAATTCCATGGAAAAATGCAATAAAACAATATTAGAAAGAATCTGATTCCTTGGGAGACAGAACAGCAACAAAAGAGCTGTACCTAAAAGACAAACATGGTATATAAAATAAAAATCCTTGAATGGAATACTAGTGGTATCGAGAACCGAAGAAGAGATGCAAGTAACTCTCATATGCGATCCAAGGAATCTCCATAAGTATATAAATGAGCAGTGGGCAATCAGTATACTGTTCTCCTAGCTATACGAGTAGAATAAGGAAAAATTATTTTGAAAACCTTTTCCCCTTTTGCGCATATTTCACAATAGTTTGATCGCGGGGGGAGATTTGAATGCCAAGGATAAATATTGGGAAGAGCAAAACGGGAAAACTTACCTACTAGCCAACAGATAGGAATAAGACCCCAGGTCTTGTCGACTTCTTTATAACTAAAAATATCTCTTGAAACAAAGTAAATGTAGAAGAAGGGCCTGATCTACAATCAGATCACTCTACAGTACTTCTTACACTTGGCGATAAAATAATAAAGAAAGAACATAGGCCAAAACTAGTTAATAGGCTGACTGACTGGAACTACTTCAACTATTCAACTATCATCAGCTATTCAAACATAAAATCAACTAGAATAAGCAATGCAAATATTTACACTTCATATGCAAAAAGCTGCATGGTCTGCAACTCCCAAAACTATAAAAAGAGTAAAACAAAATTCATACCCTCAAGAAATATGTGAAATTATTGCAGAAAAGAGGAAGGCTAGAAAACTTTGGCAATAGACAAGCGACAAAACTAAACTGAACAATTTAAATAATAAGCTCAGGAAATCGGTAAGAGAATTTAATAATGAGTCTTTAAAAACTTACTAATCCTTCAAATGATGCTAGTAGCGATTACTCGCTCTGGAAGACAACAAAGAAAATGAAGAGCCCAATAGCTCAAATTCCGACAGTAAATTGTTACTAGAGAACGTAACTGGGCAAAAAGCAGCCAAGAAAAAGCAAACATTTTTGCTGATTATCTTGAAGACATCTTCTAACCTTACGAAGATATGGATTGTCAAGGAACGGAAGAAGACAGCTAAAGAACTTACCAAAGAAATTAAAGAAGGCATAAATATAAAAAAGACCCCACGGTTTGATTTAATTACGGGGGAAATTCTAAAACAATTTTCAAAAAAGGGTTTAATAAACTAGCGCAGATTATAATTAATTCAGGTTAAGGTATCTGCCAAGCATGTGGAAAGTCGCAGAGGCAATAGTGACAGCAAAACCAGGCAAACCACCTAGCGAAGTAACCTCAAATCGCCCACTAACCTCACAACTACCAATGTTGTCCATCTTGGTAAAACGCCTGCAATAAATAATTGAAAAAATAATCCGATGGAAATCTTCAAAAGACACTCGGTAATAATCGGTACCAAGTAGTGTGGGACTCTTACCGCACTAAAACCACCGGTGAATCAGGACCAATCTATGAAAGATCAACAAAAGAATTTTCTTTCTTAATTTATAAATCGCATTGGGGGAAGTTTAAAGTTATAACACTTTCCCATAGCTTTTAGACCATCAGCTCATGAGGCTTGGTTCTTCTTAATCTCCTAACATTGTTTCGTACATTTAAGACAGTCTCCATTTCTGAGTTGGTATGACTTTGCAGTCGCTGATTGTGTGATACAGCGTGTTTTTTAACCACTTCTGTAACCATTTCAATTTGAAGGTTACTATGTAGATCGCTATTTCTTATATACCAAGGGACATTAATTATTCCACGAATGACTTTGCTTTGGAATTTTTGGATGGGTTCAGCATTTGTTTTCTTTGTACAGCCCCATAGTTGGATACCATATGTCCAAACGGGTTTCAGTACTTGCTTATATAACATTAATTTGTTCTGGATAGATAGGTCAGAGTTCTTTCCTAGTAACCAGTTCATTTTTCTGTACTTCAAGTTAAGTTCTTCTCTTTTCTTTTTGGTGTGCTCTTTCAATTTATGTAAGCTTTGCATCCAAAGTCATTCCAAGGTATTTGGCGGTATTGGAGTAAGGTACAGCTGTACTGTTTACAAAAATTGGAACATTGTTTATGTTTTTATTTGTAAAGTTTATATGCGTCGATTTTGTTTCGTTTAATTTGATACGCCATTTTTGCGTCCAATCACTAACTTTATCAACTGCATTTTGCAATTTTTGAGTAGCCTTAGTAGCGGATTTATCTGGCACCAATATTGCAGTATCATCAGCAAAGGTGGCCAAGATAGCGTTGATGTCCACTGGAATATCCCTTGTATATAACAGGGTGGCCGTGGTGTAGTGGTAACATCATCGCTTGTCACGCTCTTGATTCACGGTTCGAATCCTGATGTGAAGAATCATCTATTTATTTCGCATGAAGTAAATAAAAAAGTCGATCAATTGCGAAAGCTAAAAAAACTCTACTGTGAAGGCATAACACTGGCAGTAGGGTGGTTATATGGCCAAAATGCAACTTGATCGTGATGATGACATCAGGTGGACGAAAAGAAATACAGTGAATCATAAGCAACGACAATAATAGCGAAAAACAAAAACAAAATACTCCCCAGTTATCTGGACAGCCACCCTTGGAGTTTACAGAAACTTAATACCACCTGAGTTTCAAACCACACCACTCTGTCTTTCTATCTGTCTCTTCCTTTCCACAAAAACGCACGTGTTCTAAAAATTATTATAAGGGTATTCATATCCCCTTTAACACGTGCAAATTATAAAAAAAAAGATACAGGGTTGGTCCTAGGACACTTCCTTGTGGTACACCGTACCGTACTCTAAAGAGTCGGTTCGTAACGTAGGATTTCAGTACTTCGTAGTACTGCCTGGGGAGGTCCCTATGCAGTTTGTACTCAAGTCCCAAGTGCCAAACCTTGTCAAAGGCTTGAGCAACATATAAGAATAGAGCCGAGCAAACTTATTTTTCTTCAAGTGCCTTTTCCACAACATCCGTAATTCGATGCACTTGGTCTATCGTGGAATGTTTATTTCTAAATCCAAACTGATGGCTCGGAATTAGTCTTCTTTCTTCTATTATTTTGCTAAGCTTTTTCAGGAGCAGTTTTTCGAAAACTTTTGCCATATAAGCGATATTGGTCTGTAAGATGTTACTTCTGTTGGTGGCTTACCTTGTTTAGGTATAACAATAACTTCTGAAATTTTCCAATGATGTGGCACATTTCTTAGTTTAAGGCATGCGTTTATTATAAATTGGAGTTTCTTGAAGGCTATTGAAGGCATTTCTTTCAAAACCTGAGAAGTTATTAGATCGTACCCTGGTGATTTTTTGTTAGGCAACTTATGTTGACACATGCTTCTTACTTCTTTGAGCGTGACAAAAAGTATTTCACATTCGTCGTTTCTATCAACAAACTGTAAGGGATCTGTAGCTGTGTTTGCTGGGAATGGCTTAAAAACATTCGCGAGATGTTCAGCGAAGAGTTTCCGATCCATTTACCATCTTCAGATTTTATTGGCGGGTTTTGTGTCTGAGGTCTTTTTAGGCGCTTAGCTGCTTTCCATAAGGAGTATTCGGTAGGAGCATCCGTCGTCAGACTTTTCAGGAATCTACTAAGTGAATCATTTTTGAACTCACAGATTCTTCTTTTTAATTCGTTGTTAAGACGGTTAAAAACTGCCTTATCATCTGGGAATCTCGTAGTTTGCCATTTTCTTCGAGCTCTTCTTTTTTCCAATATCAGCTCCTTTATTTCGACAGGATATTTTATTTCTGTTTCTCTCGAGTTCGAAATAGTTGGAGTACTTTCTTCTGCAGACTGTTGCACATCAGCAATAAATTGTTCTACTTCATGATCAATTTGTTCAATTGTTTGCATAGGGGATCTTAGGTTTATAAAACTGTCAAGTTTGTCTCTGAATTTGTTCCAGTTTGTTCTCTTATTCACGAACTTAGGATTACTTTTTTCTTTTGGTGAGTTTCGGATACCAAACAAATGTCTATATGCTCCAGGTCTAAAAAGATGTTTAGTTCTGATACATGTTGTAGAAGACCGTTTGCATTCCATGTTGCGATTTTAAGTGTTCTGTCCATCAATGTTTTTTAAGAGCGACTTCTTCGCTTAGCTGTTTTATGTTTAAATCTTGTTTGTCAATCCTTTTTAGGATAAGTTCCAGCATTTCTTTTATAGATATTTCCTCGTTCTTCCGCACATTTTTTACAATCTGGGAATAGGTTTTATTTTCATCACTTTTGCTTAGTGCAATTGTTTTTGTCGGTCGATTTTTAGTTTTGTTTTCGACCGTTACTTTTTTGTTTTCAACTATTGATTTTGTATTTGTTGAGTTTCTAAACTTGTTCCCAGTTTTGTTTTTTCTTTTTGTGTCTTGGAATTGTTCGGCAACTGGACATCCTCTGTAACTTGCAGGATGGTTGCCTTGGCAGTTAACACATTTCGCTTTCTGTTCTTTGCCCATGGGACAGTTTTTAGTTGCATGCCTGCTTTCGCATTTAACACAAGCAAACTCGCGATTGCAGTATTTTTGTGTATGCCCAAAGGCTTGACAGCGCTTACATTGTGGAACAAACTTCGACTTTCGCAGCGGTTCAATTTTATCAACTATGCCCATAATTGATTTAATACTATAAATCTTTTCGAGATTTTCTTTATTTTCGAAAGTGAGCATAAATAAAGGTAGAGATCTCCTTTTTGTCATTAATATCCCAGCGGAGTCTTTGATTATCTCATTTTTAATAAGATTATTTGCATCGAGAGCTTGAAAGCCTTTTTGTATAAGGTCTTCGACAATTTCTTTGGCATCACATGAAGAGTGAAGGCCTCTTGCTACTACTTTTATCGATCTTGTAGCTTTATTTTCATACGAGTGCCACTGAATTTGCTTTTTGTTAAATTCTTCAGTGACAGCTCTATACGCATCGGCGTCTTCAACAATGACTTTCCACTTGTCTTTATTGTATGATGTATATTTACATGTCTTATTCGTGCATTTTCAACTATGCTCTTAAGCTCGCCAAACATTGCCAATCCGGAAATCATGATTGGAGGTGGTGCAGTTTGCTTAGTGCCTTTAACATAAGACTTTTGGGGTACATCTCCTATTTCTTTATTGGATGTTTTCATTATTGCAGCAGTTTCTGCTTTTGAAGCTGTCTGCTGACTTTTTAGAATAGTTTCTGGGCTACTCTCTGCTTTTCGTTTCTTGGATTTACGTTTGTTGCTGTTACCATAAGTTTCAAGAAGGAGCTCTTCCTCATCAGTATGAAACTCAATTGCATTTTTTTGTGGGCCTTTCACTACAAGTGTTTTTGCACTTGACTTGTTGTAATTTAAGGTCTTCTTGCCTAGTCAACGAGGATTTCAAGTTGTTTTCTGGCTAAAATTTCTTTTTGCCATTCCTCGCAATAATTTTTTTATTCAACTTGGTGGATCTCGTTATACTGCTGATCTTTTCTTTCGAACTTTTCATAGTTATTGGTTCCTTTTTCGTTAATGACTTCTGTGTCATTTGATTTTTGTGTAGGGGTTATCGATGAAATAACCCTTAAGGAGAATACATTTGGTGGAGTTCTTGGTGTTTTTGAACTCTTTCTATTTCTTATATGCAATAATTGGTTCTCCCCAGAATCCGCAGGACCGATCTCCGAAGAGAGTGGATTCACCAGTTTAACTGGATTGCCACCTGGGGTATTACTTATATCTATTTGTTTTACTCATTGCCATATTTGTTTTTTTGTAACTTTTGTTTGTTAACCATAAATAGCTTAGTTACTTCTTTTATTCAAGGTTTTTAAATACAGCTGCCCCTATGGGATCAGACGCTGACCAATGAGCCGCACACTATGTGTCAGACGCTCTTGGGTTTCTTCTAGAGCTGGTCTTTAGAGCGATGTCTTATCTTACATTTTGCTCCTAGTTCCTGAGAAGGTAACTCAGGTGTCACAACTCTTGGATCCAATAGATCCAACGCTCGTCGTTAGTTCACCTAACGGCTATCCAGCGGGCGCCACTTGGAGGTGACGATGCGATTTTGCTCCGCTACTATCGAAGTAGAAACAAAAAAAGCTTCAAAAGGCAGTAAATTATATCTCAGAATGGACTAACAAATGGCAGATTAGATTAAACGACCTAAACTCAGTCCATATTAATATTACGTATAAAAATATACCACACACAAATGTAGACATTATACTGCGCTGGAAAGCACATGTAAAGAAAAGAGAGATGAATTGAACATGCGCTACAAAAAAATGTATTGGCTTATTGGAAGATACTCATCCCTGTCCAACTACAATAAGCTATTGCTATATAAGCAAGTTCTAAAACCAGTATGAACCTACGGGCTCCAGTTGTGGGCATGCACATGCCAGATAAACCTTCTAAAACAAGGTACTACGAAACATTGTTAATGAAACATAGAGGTCTAACAATTGAAATCTTATAAATCACTGCACACCATGAGGTTAGTATCTTCTGTAGACTTACCGAATCTGAATCAAAATTGATAAGCTGAGAAAAAATTATATTTCTCTGAGAAGGCGATTTAACTAATTTTTCAAAAATCTTTGAAAAGTTGAGAAGCAGCGAGATAGGTCTGTAATTACCTATATTTTTTAATTATCTTTTTTTGAAAAGGGTACACATTTTAGTGGTTTTGGAAATTTTCCGTTATTTATACTTAAGTTAAAAACTCAAAATATCTACGATTTTCTAGGAATTTTGTTCAAAAGAGAAAATTTTAGTTTTTTAAACCCTTAATTAATTTTAAAATTTTGCAGTTGCGACAACTGAGGATTTTAAGGTATCCTTAATGTTCAAGATATTATTGAAATTATCCCTATGATACAGGGATCGGATGTAGTGGAGTTGTTTACAAGTTTTTTTATAAGATCTTGTTGCATTACACGCATTACAGTATCTGTTTAGCAAATAACCTACCATACGTTATGGTACGTATTTAAATTTCATGATGACCTTGCTGCAATTCGCTCCCACTAGCATCCGTTCAAAGAATCAACTACCCACGCAAACAACGCTGATTTAAATAAACAGCAACATTTCTCTTCAACCACTTTCCTTCTGAGGTTATTGCAACAGAAACTAGTTTATCCCGTTTTCTAATCAACCTTAGCAAGAGTGTCAACATTCAATAAAACCACATATCTATTTTATATTAACTGCACTGCAGTAGATTTATTCCTGAAACAGCTGCAGCAATATAAAAGACATGCAATCAACATTAATTACATTAGTTAGATTTCGTCATCTGAATTGGATTAACCGCATGAGAATTTTACACTCTAATCACATACCATGGAACACAGATTGGTATAGATTACGACGATCGTTTTTATTCCAAATATACTATTTTCGCATCATCCTCTTTAACAGGTAGCACTTTTGATTGTGACTATAGCTCTGACTGGATGCGTATCTGGGAGTGTTTTGCATGAACCTGGAGTATCCTATCAACATGTGTTACCATATGAAGTAACATATTCAAATTCACAATCTCCAGTTCTTTTATCCCAGCCTCTTGGACTGACCGTGGATGAACTTCTTGCTGCTGCAGGCTATCCGCCATCACCTGCTCCTGTATCTGAGGTTTCTGAGGAAGACATCAGTGGCAACGAATCTGCTACGGAAAGGGAAGCTGAAGCAATTTTAAAAAGTCAGTCAACGCCTGAAGCATCAATTGCAATCAAAGATACAGCAGCTCATTTATCATCCACGGTGCAAACATTGTCAGCACCAATAGCACTGGGTGAACTAGCACCTTCTTCAGCGACTCCAGAATCCCCTTTGCAAGCACCAATAGCTATAAATGAACTAGCAGCTTCTTCGACCCCCCTAGAGTCTTCATCATTGGGAGCTGAGTCTCCTTCGGTAGCACCAGAAACCCCATTGCCAGCATCAATAGCCGAGGATAAGCTAGCATCTCCCGCGGCTGCTCCGGATTCTCCATCATTAGCTGCTGAATCGACGTTGCCTGCAGCAAATATCAAACTTCTCGACAGCATAACCCGAGGAGCGTTTTATATTGACTCCAATGGAAAGTTGCAGATGCAGGCATCGTATTCATCGGGTGGTGAAGGATTGTCAGTGGTTGCAACAGATTTATCCCAACCTACCGCCGGCAGCGTTCCAGTTGTAGTCCCAGAATTACCTGTAGTTGCTATAGCAAAACCCTCAAAACACCGAGGTGCATCAAATGTTAATGTGAACGTAAATGTGAATGTGAATGGCGACGGAACTGGAAGTTCATTTAATGCGACATCTGTTTCTAAAATTATTAACCCAATCCAAGTGAACCACAAATGTAATTAAAACTTCACTTTTACCTATGGTCAAACGAATTTTATTTCCATGCTTGTGTTTTCCTTCAATTTGTATCTTTTTACACTTTGTTCAAAGAGCAGTTAATGAGTTTATCCTGAGGACTTGATACAACTTTACTGTTCTTCAATTAAAGTTGGCCAAAGTTGACACAACCTTATTATTGCATTTCTAAAAGCTGTGGTGATTCTTATTTCGAAAAGTGATAGAAACTTCGAAATGACATTTGCACTTGCTCCATATGTGCTGTTTGTTTGAAAATTGTTTATCTGTTCATTGTTCACTAGGCTATTTTAACCATATGACCAAAAATGCTCAACACAAAATTGGTTGAGGTCCTTTTCCACTTGCGTGCGCTACCTTAGGTGAGATCTTCCTTAACCGCCTCGTCCCTCTGGAATGAAATCGAAGAGTTTTCCGGCCGGAGCGTTGATATCTATTCGCTCTGTATGTCCTGGACAACTAAGGCAATAAATTCGATGTCGGTGTACAACCGGTATAGTTCATTGCTTTGTATCTTCTCTATTCCTCGTCGACATAAACGAGATCAAAAATTAATCGAAGGATTTTTCTTTTAAAACAACCAAGGAAGTTAGTTGAGCGCCAGGTACCCTTATAAATATTGAGGTGCGGGAACCGTGTGCTAGCTACAGTTATTTTTCTTGCTGCCTTATAGTCGATCAGGCTGACTCCGTTTCCGGAGATGGTCTCATGCAGGATATGTTTTCCGACGATACCCCCTTTTCCTCTTTTTGCGTTAAAATCGCCAAGCAAGGTTTTGACGTCATAACGTGGACATTGGTCGTAAGACCTGTCGAGGAGCTCGTAAAAGCAATCTTAGGTCTCGTCGTCCGTATGCCCCGTGGGGCGTGATCGCATATTAGGCTGATGTTTTGATTTTTGCCTTAACGCAGATTGACATCAGGCGTTCGTTCACATGCCATAAGCTCAAGACTTTTTGTCTAAGTCTACCTCTGACTACAAATCCGCATCCAATTAAACGCTGGTTCTGCTCTTTGTAGAAGTCACCGTAGTAGATGTCACAGTTTTTCATTCGCTTTTTGCCCCGCCCACCCTACTGCTGGTGGCGTCCGCTAATTATTAGACTGCACGTGGCCTATTAAGGGTCCGAAAATGTCACCTGCAGATCCGAAGGTCTTTGCCCTTATTTTTTTTTTTAAAAAAGTTCGTCAACAGTAGAATCATTCCTATCCGAGGATTGTGGTTTCTTCGTAACGCCAGGTTGAACCTCTAAAGCTGAACCCCTACGCCAGTGTTACAAATAATCAATAATATTGGTTTAATTAAAAGTTTATTTTTTAGACGCTGTTGGTTACACAGCATTAACGGTAAACTTAAACCGTTCTAAATGAGTAAATAGTTAACCAACTTCATCTATTAAAGTATTATTTGTATATATTGCAATCTATCACCTTTCAAAACATTTTAAAGGAACTCATCTTGATGCACTGCCATCAGGTCTTTCCCCTAGCGAAAGCGCGTTTCCACGTCAATAATTTCTTAAGTACTTACAAACACACACCTACGATGCACGGCACCAAAAGATATGGCAATCAGTGTTGCTTATGAACTTCTATTATGAAGCGATACGAGTATGTTTATAGCTGCCCATAATTTTAACAACCTACTCGAGTACATACATATATATCCATTGCTGGTAGTAAATATTGCGTAGGAAGAGTGGCAATCCTTGTTGTTTGGTTGAATTTCAAATATTTACAGTCACATTTAATCGTAAATCCCTTAACCTCTTTTTTGCAATTTTACGGCTGATATACTCGGTTTCATAAGAAAATCACATAACAAAAGAATGTTGTGAATCGAGGGCTAATTTAGATAATAAAAGTAGGTGGAAAAATTATTAAATAAATAAAGTCTTTTACTGTGGCGTATATATAGGTACACATCAAATTTTGTACTCCCTTAAATTAACGTTTGTTTAAAAATCAGTTATGATATCATTTCGCGAATATTGTGCTGATAATACGTATATATTCATTTTTAGCGAAATTCAGTGAGGAGCTTTCGGGAAATGTGCTATTATTTGAAGACTGTTGATAAGTAAAGCACCATTTCTTCTTAAATTTGCTAATATGCAAGTTACTCTCCGCACCCTTCGGAGACTTATGGATGACCTGGAAACCTAAAATTTTGCAAGCATATAAATCTGGCACTACTGTGGTCCCGTCAAAGATAAGCAGCTGATATCTGGCATCTGTCAATACTAAGGTATACGAGGGAACAGTGCATTTTAATTTATAAAACCCATATCCGAAATGCAGACAATTTAACCAACACGATTCATACATTGCGAAATTGCGAAATAATGTCTTAATACATAATCGTTTAATTCGTGCCGCTCGTGCCGCAATTAAATCAGTGTTGGATGTAAAAAGACCAGTGTAGACCCATAGTGGCCGGATACACGAAAATATCGCCACAGTGAGTGACAGTATTTGCGATAATCCGTCACAATCCATTTGTCATCATTGACAGCAATTGAAACTTTCCTAACCTTTAGCAAAAGATCTGAATCCGTATGTCAACAAGATCTATTTGACTCAGGAATTGAAGACTATAAACAGGGTCGTGACTTTGTTGATTGGATGTTAAAGAACCACCAAGTTGATTGTTCGAACTGAATGGCTACGTAAACAAATTGTCGCATTTGAGATCATAATAATGTGTTACAAATAATATCTTTAACTGAAGCATCCTCTGTGGTAAGTTTTTAATTACAGGCCTATCTCGCTTCTTCCAGTATTTTCCAAAGTATTCGAAAAACTGATCAAAAAGAGAGTTGTGTCATATCTTAACTCTATATCATTTCTTAGCCACAGACAGTATGGCTTCAGAGCTGGTAGATCAACTAAGGATGCACTTGTAAGTTTCTGCAGCAGTATATATGTTAGCATCAATAGTAAGAAGTTAACTGCTGCTCTCTTTATTGATATAACTAAAGCCTTTGATACTGTTGATCATACCATCTTACTAAATAAATTAAACAAAACTGGATTCGGGGGGTTTATACTTAAGTGGTTTGAATCCTATATCACGAACAGAAAACAAAGGGTTAGAATATCAGGTACATTTAGTGAGTGCTGTGATATAAAAATTGGTGTTCCCCAGGGCACTGTTCTTGGGCCTATACTGTTCTTAGTATTTATAAACCCCATCTTTACTCTAAATATCAAAGGCATGCTGGCGGATTTGCTGATGTCATAATTTGTTCATAATCTAGCAATTCTCTCTTAGATCTGCAGCTGATATCAGACATTGGTTCCGCTTACACAAGTTAGTTATCAGCGATAAAACCAAAATCATGCTTTTTAATACGTCTGGTCTAAATTTACAACTTCCAGATTTCACGTTTCATAATTCGTACTGCAACTACTTATTGGTAAGTTCTTATACTTGCTGTGCATCACAATCTCTAATGACATTTAATAATACTAAAAGTTGTTCACCAAATTGGTTTGTTATTGGTAATGTACGAGTTTTTAAGTATCTGGGTCTTAAAATCGCCAATAGGTTAAATTGGTTCTCATACCACTTCCCTAAGAAAGTACCTGCAAAAAACAACTAAAATATTATACCCTTCGAAACTATTTTGCACGAGGAAACTTTTAGAAACAGATTATTATGGTTTGGTTCAATCCAAATTGCAGTATGGTTTGACTTGTTGGGGCGGCACACACAAAAACAAAATGCAACCTTTGCTAGTAGTTCAAAAACCTATACTTAGAATCATCTGGAAAAAAAGGCGCCATGAGCATAGTTTCCCACTATTTATGAATTCCTTCATATTGCCCCTAAAACATTTTTACTTTTATAAAGCTTTAAAAATATTTTTCTTAAGAAGCGGGTATTCATTAAATCATGATCCGAATACCTATGATCTTCGCAGCTCTGCTAGTAATCTTGCTTCTATTCCTCCACATACTGCTCTCGTGAAAAGTTCTCGGCCTGACAATGAAAGACTGCGATTTTCAGCTAATAAATGATTTTATTTTTCTACATAATCTCCCTTGACTTCGACGCACTTGGTCCAGCGTTTCTCCAACATCAGTATTCCTTCCCGGAAGTGAAAGTCTGGAAGGCTGTGAAAATATTCATCTACGGCCCTGTCAACTTCTGCATTGGATGCGAAGCGCTTCCCAGAAACAAATTTCTTCAAGTTTGGGAACAGATGGAAGTCTGAGGGTGCCAAATCAGGTGAATAGGGGGGATGGCCGAGCAAATCGTACCCCAAATCCCGCAGTTTTCCCATCGCCAACGCACACTTGTGTACATTGCATTGTCCTGGTGAAAGATGATTTTCTCTTCTTCAAGCCAGGCCTCTTCTCGCAAATTTTGGCATCCAGCTGGTCAAGAAGGTTGGAGTAATATTCGCCTGTAATTGTTCTGCCTTTCTCAAGGTAATCAATTAACAGGATCCCTTTCGCATCCAAAACACACTGGCCATGACCTTTCCAGCAGATGCGATCGACTTCGCTTTCTTTGGCGCTGAACCACCGGCTTCCACCCACTGCTTCGACTGCTGTTTCGTTTCTGGCGTGTAGTGGTGGACCCATGTCTCATCCATGGTAACAAATCGCCGCACAAAATCGGTCGGGTCCCTATTGAATCGGTCCAAAGATTGCCGCGAAAATCGTTTGCTTTTGATCGGTGTTCAGCAAATGCGGCACTCATCTTGCTCTGAGCTTTCGCATCCCTAAGTTTTTGTGCAAGATGTTTCGCACCCTCTCTTCCGATATACACACAGCCTCAGCTCACTCACCTTCACTCGCCTATCGTCCAATACGATATCATGCACTTTTTCGATGATTTTGGGTGTAGTTGCGGTTTTTGGCCATCCTTCACGTGGGTCAACTTCGAGGGACGTACGACCACGTTTAAATTCAGCTGCCCACTTTTTAATGGTTGACATGGAAGGAGCAGAGTCCCCGTAAACTTTTGTCAACTTTTGATGAATCTCCTTAGGGGTTAACCCATCCAAAACGAAGAATTTTATCACCGCACGATATTCAAGTTTATCCATTTTAACGAAAACACGCAAGACGTCTACTGCAAAAATTCGTGTAAAGAAACTGCTTTAGAGAACAAGGTGAAACTTGTAATACGAACTAATGAGAAGTGCACCCAGGCAGGAAGAATAAATTTTTGCTGATTGGAACGCCATCTCTGCGTCAGGCCGAGAACTTTTCACCTTGCCCTCGTACTCATCTCGTCTCAAGTTATTATTCTTCTATAGCTCCTCGTATATTTAATAAACTACCCATTGAACTAAGATGTTGTAGAAATATCTTTTCGTTCATCAGTAAGGTAAAAAAGTGACTGTTTAACTATGATTTTAATGAGCTAGATGATCTATCTAAGTTAATTATCTAATGATATATATTCACCATGAAATTAAATTCACCTCACTACAGTATTAAATTTTGAATAAACTTAAATTTCGTCTTTTGCAATCTAACTCAATACATCCGTCACTAGTTTTACTAACTATAGAATGTATCTACTTATTCATTCATTCTCCCATAAATAAAAAAAAAATCTACGGATCATTCACCAGCAACCAATGCATTCACAAAAATCATTGTTTGATGCGGATTTGGACCGGCGGCGTGATAGGCCCTATCACGCCGCCGTACATCGTCGAAAATTCTCGTTTTGCTGCTGTAACAGTCAACATAATAAATTATTTTTGGCACCAGTTAGACGACATTGATGTAGAAGATATATGGCTTCAACAAGATGGTGCCACCTGCCACACAGCGTGACAAAAAATGCAGTTTTTGCACACAAAGTTTGCTGGCCGCCTCATCTCTCTTTTCATCTACCAAAAATGGTCACCAAAATACTACAATATCACGCCGTTGGATTTCTTTTTGTTTGGGTTATGCGGTTATGGTAGAGCAGAAGGTGTACAGCAATGACCCCCAAAACGAATCCTGAGGTAAAGGGCGAGATAGGACGATTATGAACTACCGCAGAATTTATACCGAAAAGTAATGGAAAAAATTATCTAAAGTGCGGAAGTCTGTAAGTCCCAGTCGTGGTGCCCATATGGCCGACATCATTTTTCATGTTTAATGTCAATCCCTCGACATTATATTAACCTAGAAATATCAGCAGTTTATCGAAAACCAATATTTTATTTCAAATTTGAATTATAACCTTAAGTCGTCGCGGGATTTTGCCCATGTACTCAAATTTTTGGGCGTAAGGGATATAGGCCGTAATCGCGGGAATTATATGTCTCCAAAACATTTAATTTATTTCCTGGTTTTATATGTTAATTAAGCTAATTCTAATGAGTGAGATGCATTTTCACTTAATTGGCGATTCAACTGTGTATTTTGGTGGTAAAAAAGAGCCAAAGGAGAGTCAAACTCGAAATCTGGATAAAGAGAAAGCAAAATTAGCAGCCCTGATTACACTTGAATTAGTTTTTCTTTTATTCTTATTCGTTATGCGTAGAAAAGTAGAAAGCTGTGTGATAATTTTACAGCCGAGCTTCTATCTATTGTTTTCAATTAAAAATCATCAAGATTACCCGGTAGCATCAACTGGCCATGGCTTTTTGCATTCATTAGGATATAACTATCGGAGGATCGTGCCCTGCCCTAGGATAAAATGTTTTCTTCTTTGTGCAATTTTCCAACAATAACTCATTGAAGAGAATGACTTGTATGGCTGATTTGTTGATATGATTATTAATTACAAAAAAAAGAACAGAAATTAATAAAAATATCAAAACAAAAGAAAAAGCGTTAACTAAGTCGACTATGTCGATGTTGATCATGGCATGGTCAAAAGCTGTACAAATCATTCAACCGCTTATTACATAAAGACAATTGAACAGAATTTGTTTCTCCCTTAAGTACCTATCACACTGTGGAACAAAAAAAAAAACAAGCATTTTTTAACAAAAACGATTGTTAAAGTGAAGAATATTTAAAAAATACAAAACATCAAGTTTTTCTCTAGGTTAGGTTAGGTTAGGTTAGGTTAGGTTACGTAAGTACAGACATTCTTAGACCATTGTGATACCACTGGATCTATCTGTATTCAACGTATGTATATTGCGGTCTAATTGAAAGGATGTTACTGGCGTCGGTACCCGCCAGATCGCTGAGATCATCGAAGAAAGGAGTCCCCACATCTTTTAGACAAGGCTTGACAGGTACCAAGAAAGTGGAGGATTGATTATTCCTCCTCCTCATCTATGCAGCTCATACGAAATCATTCCAAGAGTCCTAGCCTTTTAACATGTGAACCTATAGGACAGTGCACCCTGAGGGCACCGATGACATATGTAGGTGATTTGCGATCGTTTAAGCAGCTTACCAGTCCATTTGAGCATATTTGATATAGCTTAGCCCAGATTTGTTTGGATACCTTTATTATACAAGTCATACGATATTCCCATCTGTGGTTGTCTTTACTGGTAGCATCCAGCTTACAAGTAATCGCTTATTAAAAACTCCCTCAACGTCAAAGAAAACTACCATGATAACTACCTTTGATATTTCAATGGTGCGCACGAGCGAGTGCGAGGCCATCTCACCTGACTTGCCTTTGTAGTAAGCATATTGGGACGCATATAGGTTGGTTGAGTTGATGCTGGTGCGCAAATGGGCATCAATCAATCTTTCTACCTTTTTTAGCAGGAATGAAAAGATGGGTCGGAGATCCTTTGGATTAATTTGTGAGATTTAACCTACTTTAGGTATTAGGACAACCCCAAAGTTGGTCCAAATTTGAGGAATATGAACAAAATTCTGACAACCCGTCATGATAATATTTAACCACATATCTGAGGATTGTTGGATCTCTGTGAGTTATAGGTAATACCGCCAGGATCTGGCGATTTAAAGAACGAGTGCCAGAAGAAATTCAATGGTTTCCTCGATAGAGTCCGTCTATCATTGGGTAACTGGGAATAGTTGGACTAGTTAGAGATGATTTTGCGTAGCCTGGAAACCTCTGAGGATTCCGCGATGTTGGCACAGAAGAGTCTTCGGGATAAGCGCAGCTTCTTTCCTCAAAAACTTCTTAGTTTTTCTCTAACTTACAAGGTAACTGCAGGTCATATGTTTTCAAAACGAAATGCATCTTGAATTGTCACTTTAAGGAAGGTTTAACAAAAGCTCGCTAAGTTGGCGATAATATGGTTGTCGATTTATTAAAGGCTCACGACACTTATTTTAAAAATTCGGGGAAATCGGTAAGAATAGAGAAGAGGAAACGTGATATTAGTGATGGAAGGTTGGATGAAATTCAACTCAAACCAATTTAAATTTTCTCGAATGCGAAAATGCATATAAAGCGAATGCACCACCATTGTGACTGTTTCCGAGTGGTTCCAAAGATTCCATACAGAGCATTTATCGGTAAATGGTGGGTGAACCTCTTAAAGGTCCCCCCAAATTTTCGACCGACGATACAAATCTGGTCGAATTAACGAACATCCAAAAATGCAGAAAATGATTGGTGAAGATTGGGCCTGAACGCCATGGCTCAATGGCCAAAAGAGGCGCGTGTTCATTTTGGTCCATATTTCTTGGAAAAATTAGGCAAAACCGGAACAGGTGACGAATCTTGGTTCTATATGTACGACCCGGAAGCCAAACAACAGTCCACGGTATGGAGCACAGAAATTGCAAGTCCCTAAGTTAAAGACAGTAAGTGTTAAATGGCATACAAAAATGGCAACTTCGTCGCAACTCTTTTACACGAGGGTAATGCAGCTGCACAGGCTTTCGAAAAAACCAACAAATTTCTTGCACTCTTGGGTATCACTGAAATTTGGCCAATACTTTATTCTCCTGACTTGGGCTGTAAATAATAAAAATAGAAGACTTGTCAGAATTGAAAAGCTCCAAAAAGACGATTTTGATTAGTGTGTTGCGTGCAAATGACGCACCATAAGCCGATCCATTCCTTCCCCCCGGTTCTAATCCACTCCTTCATTTTTGTCCTTTACTTTTAGTCCGTTAAGTGGAGTTTTTATTTTTTTTTTTTTTTTCGTTCTTCTAATTTAACTCTCCCGTCTTCTCTGAGGGAGGTACCCTAGCATCCAAAGCCAGATGGATCGTCTGGAGAGGATAAATTATTCAGTCGCACGATTTTTTTTTTTTTTTTTTATCAATCTACCCGAGTGAGAAAGCTGTAGGTAAATCGTAATTATAAAAACTAAAATACGTGTGCATTTAACACAAAATTCTGAATAAAATTTTTAAAATGACAGATCTTTGAAAAAAAAAAAAAAAAAAATGCATGAATTTGCCTCCCGCGTGAATGTGTGTTTATTTGAGCGAGGTGCAGCTGTCAACTTAAAACCTCACTTCTTGGTAGACCATGTGTAAGAACAGAATTTTTTTTTGGTGAAAGTGGTAAAAGAAAGAAGAAAAAAAGTAAAAAGGACCCAAGCAGGTTCTTTTTTTTTAAGGATTAGTGGGACCGAAGAAAGCAGGATAAATGACTGTAGCGGGAAATATTTAACCCCCAAATCAAGCAGATGAGATATTGTTTCGAGGAATTTTCCCAATCGAGTTTAAGGACACCCAAAAAAAAAGATAAATAGATAAGCAGAACCCTCAGAGTCCATTTTCTACTCCATTAAACAGTTCATATAATTGCCGCCAACTGTTATCTTTTGACCAAAGGAGATCCGCTGTGTTAGACTGCCGCTATTTTCAATATTATAATTGAACCATTCGGAGCTTCGTATAAATCGAATCGTGTTTCAATATTCGACAGGTGAGCAAAGTCGTTCAAGAAAAGAGTTTCTAAATGGAGCAATCTTCTAATAGGCAGAGACAGAACTTTTTAGCGTTTAGAATAGTGTCGCGTAAGAACACCGATGACGGTGGCAATCTGCGACCGCTGTATCAAAACCTAGTTTTGGTCAAATGTGTTTAGAGACATGATATGCCCTGCCACGGTCCCACATGTGGTTCGCTTTACTGATATAATTCAGCTAGAGTACATATTTATAAGTAAATGTAGCGAGAGGCCTTTCCATATTCTGAGCGTGACGCCTGGCAGTTTCCCGGAAAGTATCTGTGGCCTGGCACACAGTATAGGCTTTGGTTGAATTGCTCTTCCATCTCCGTCATAGACGTACCACAGTCTTTAGAAGCCTTTTGAATCCGGAGCATATCAGCCAGGACAGGACTTTAACACCTTAAGGACCTTAATCACCTCACGCAACATTGATCTGGGGGGGCTCAAGGAAGTTTTCAAATGATGATACCTTCGCCCATCCCATTTTCAGTGTAGAAGCCATCTGTTCAGAAATTCTTATGCTATACTCGTAGACTTATTTTCTATCAAAATAGCAAACATTGCGCTAGACACCTTAAACCCCTTTGTCTGTTTGAATTTCTATAATCACCACCTCGGAATAGATAGAACAAAGAACGTACATTATTCTGCACACAAAACAATTTTCTCTTACCACACAGGCAGGGTTACTTTCCTCCCCTGCACTGTTCATGAAACAGAAACTGATTCCGTCAATGCATCAGCCAGCCACCTTCCTTTTCAAGATCGTCGCCACAGAAACCAGTCAATCTTGTTTTCTAACCAACCTTAACGAGAGTGTCAACCCTCAGAGAGACCACTTGCGTATTTAATATTAATTGCACGTGCATATTGCAATGGATCTATTCCTGGAAGCGTTGCATCGATATAAAAGCCACGCAACCGTCACTGAATAAATCAGTTAGATTTCATCATCTGTATCGGGCTAGCCGCAGGGAAGAATTAAACTCAACTCACACCATGGAACAAACTTTGGTATGGAATACAGCTGTGCGCATCCCAAATATACTCATCCTCTTTGATAGATAGCATTTCTAGTAGTGAATATCGCTCTGGCTACAGGCGTTGCTGGGAGTATTTTATATGCATCTGGAGTACCGTATCCGTACATATCGCCGTATGCATTAACATATTCCTATGCACATCCTCCAGTTGTTCTCTCCCACCCCCTGAGTTTGAACATTGAGGAAGCTCTTGCTGCTGCAACACTGCACCCGCCTATCATCGCTGGGACTTCCTTGGAAGATATCGCTGCCAACGGAAGGAAATCCGAAAAAATTCCAAGTAATCAATCACCACCTGAATCATCAACTGCACTTGGAGAGGTAGCTCCTTCAACTGCACCTGAATCTCCATTACCAGCAGCAGAGTCCCCTTTGCCGACACCAGTATCTCCATTGCCAGAGTCGGCAGCTCTGGGTGAACCAGCATCTCAACCTCAGGCATCAGATGAGCTGAAATATTATCATCTAAGGTGAGTGTGCATGATTAAGGATCACGAACCCTAAAAGAAACAAATGAAGCGAATTTCCACAAGGATAAATCTTCTCATACTATGCACACCGTACACTGTTGTATTTGTAATGATTTCGTCCCTTTTTAGCACTCCTGTCACGTACACGATACCAACACCGTTGGCATGGCCATCGGCATCACAGTTCCATCAGCAGGACGGGTTGGGCCAATACAACTACGGCTATGCAAATGAACATAGTTCAAAGCAAGAATTCAAACTCCTAGATGGAATAACACGAGGTGCGTATAATTACATCGATGCCGAAGGAAAACTGCAAATCGTATCGTATGTCTCCGATGGTGAAGGCTTTCGAGTAGCAGCAACAAATTTACCCCAACCCGCTGTTCCAGTAGAAATACCAGATTCACCAGAAGTAGCCGCAGCCAAAGCCGCTCATTTGCAGGCACAATCCGAAGCGGTGTCAAATGTGAATAGAGCCATCGCCGCTGCTGCTGCTGCTGCCAGTGCTGCTGGTGGTGGGAGTGCAAGTGGTGACAATGTGGTTAGTGGGTGTAATGAGACTTCTGAGGGTAGCTAGTGCTCCAAATGAAATGTGAACCGCAAATGTCATTAAAACTTTAATGTTATCTTTGGTCAAAGGATTTTTATTTTTATGTTTGCTTTGCGCATAGAGTTTTTCATTTTGTTTGCGTTCAACTCAGTGCTGCACTGCAGGAGTTGATACAACTTTAGGTTCCTTCAATTAAAGTTGGACATAGTCAGTCCAGTGTTTTTGGTACATTTGCCAGAAGGTAAAATCGTTCTTATGAGGAAAAAAAAAGACGAAAACAGAAGTGACATTTGTCTGTCTGTGTTAGATTGTCCACAAAGTTTTTGTTTGCTCTGAAGCAGGAGAATACTATTAGAAGTCATTTCCGGAGTTTTTTGTTTGTCTGCAGATTGTTTGTATCCTTGGTACTGAATGGTGAATGGTAACTAGGGGTATGCTTAAAGCTACTTTCATATTTTATTCTACCGAAGTCCTTGCACTTCTTCTTTGTTTGTGCAAAAGGGCTCAAATATCTCGTGTAAGGCTGTTGATTTTTTTTTAATTGTAATAAGAACAGTCATCGGATCATATCTTGCCTTTCCCTTGAATGAATCAGTTACAACTGGTTTAGGTGCACTTCGAGCTAAAAGATCTATTGTGAACTCTAGTTTCCAGCCGAGGTTGTTCTGGTGCTATAGCACCTCGTTCAACTTAATAATGATAGAAGGTCACTCTTTTTTTATCCATTAGGCTCCCAGGAACTTACTCTGCTACGAGCTATTCTAAGGATGTGAACTAGAGCCTCTTCAGCTTCATCGCAAAATTTGCATATTCCGTTGCATAGTAAATAACTTCGTAAGGTGCTCATTCAGCTTACAATGGCTCGTGCGGAAGCCCGTTGGTATAAGAAGCCTATTCCCACTTAAGCTTATGCAAGATTTAGAACTTCTGCGATTACAATTTTCTAGGAGGGCCTTTGCCTGCCTTTAAGCTCTTGCCATATGGGCTCTGGGTTCATATTAACAAAAAACAAAAACATACAGAAAAGTCTCAATCTGTCTGGAATGGATCGTGTGATACCCTATACTTCATCTTCTTAAACACAGATAAAAGAAAGTGTATGGCTTTTCGTGGATTTCAAGGCTGCATATTCTACAAACTCATTAACATGGGTATCTCAATAAGGTACCTGAATCTGCTACGAAACATGTACTCTAAATCAAAAGTGAAAAGTGTGGGACGGTGATGAAATGTCAGAGTATTTTGAAACTATCATGGGTGTAAATCGAGGCTGTCTGCTCAGCCCATTGTTATCGGCCCTGCGCATCGATGAAAATCAAATACGAGACTGGAAGAATACTGTGATATCTGGAACTTTAGAATCAACTTGAGCAAGTCCAAAATAATGATTTTTAAAAAATGGAAGTGGTAACTAAATACAAATACCTTGGAATTATATTGACATCTGCTAACAAGTCATCTGAGAGTAAGAAAATAAATTGCAAAATCTAGTCTGAATAGCACAAGGAAATATTTTATTACTAAAAATAATATTAACCTCTCAGCGAAATTCAGTATTTTTAGAGCCGTAATATAAGCTACGAGTACATATCTATTGTAATTAAGTTCAGGTATGGGGATTTGGTAGCTTTAATGAAGTAAATAAAATCTAGAGACACTTTATCAAAAATCTTTTCAATTTGCCCAATTTCAGGCCAAATTATGCACTGAATCTACCTATAGGTAGAAATGGGGGTATACCAGATTTGCACCTGAACACACTACACCTTCACATGAAGTAATATTCAATGCAGAGCTTTGTGGTAAACTACGTTTTTCATTTTGTTTTCCGGCGTGTAAACGGACAATTCTAGCGAATTCAAGAATTCTGTGGGATAGTTGACTACTTCATCCAGGTTGATAACTGTGTCAACCGATTTGAAGGAAAACAACTGCCCCGGAATAAAATTTTGAATGATCACGTTGAGATCATCGACACCTTTGTTTTTCTCCCCCTAAATGGCTCGTTCGCTCAGCCAATTATGGTTTTTGAAGTTTTGCACTATGTTCGGAAAAACACGTCGAATGAGCTCTTCCTTCGATTCGGTCAACTGGCAGAAATCAGTGAGCAATGTAATGAATCCGATCGAGAATCAACTGCGATTTTCCCATTACCAATGTCCAACAATTGCTTCGAAAACACACCTGCAGTTCGAACTTGATGCTTTCGAACACGGGTTTAGTTCATCAGCTGCAATTCAACGTGGAATAACAGGAAGAGTCTGACGAAAATCACCCGATTACAGAATCATGGCTCCACCAAAAATGTTTTAATTGTCACGAAGATCTTTCAACGTTCTGTCCAGCGGCTCCAGTGATCTTTTGTGGGCCATCAGGCATTCGTCGCAAACGATCAATTTCTCTAGAATGTTCGCCATTGCGCTATTTTTGGCGATGTTGCAAGTTGGTGCCTCGTTGATTTGCATGTACAGTGGCAATCTCAGTGCAGAATGTGCAGTTCGTCCGCCTTCTAACAAAGTCGCTGCTATTCCAGATCAAGCCAATGTCAGGGCAACTTCATGCTGCGATCGAATCCATGCCAAAAGCAATGAAATTAAGAACGTTTTCCAGTTCCTCCGGGAGCATCCAGGAAGTAAATGCCAGCAGTTCCATTGTTCACAGCTTCCATCAAAGAGTCTTACGCAGTCTTTTGTTGTTGATTCAATTGAGGAACATTTGTATGAACTGCTTCAGTGTCATATCGTTGTTCTCTTTGCAATTCGTGGTTGAATGCATTGTGCATTGGACGATTAGGTGATGTCATGCTCAAATGCGACAACACTTTATTCGCCACCAATAAGCACATGTCTTCTATCACGATCAATGCCTCATTGTGCATTTCTGCTGTCATTTGCAATGGATTTGAAGTTTGGCGACGTACACGATGCAAAACATCCGCAGACCTGTCGTCCTTATACATGACCCACAAACCGTTCGGATTCGAAGGGGAACATGTGGTTATGATAATCGCAAACAATGTGCGAATTTGATGGTGATGAAGATAAGATGGAATCTTTGAGCGTATTGTCCCAACACGAATTGTTTTCGAGCAACTGTAAGAATTGACACTCCTCATGGTAAGTCGCACAAAGATTAACGGTTCTCAGTTGTTGAAACGACGTCGGACCACGAACATTCACCAACAATAATCGAAGATAGCAACACAGTATAGATGCGACCCAGCGTGTCTGAAGCAAATACCTTTGGATGTCCTTCAACTGGTGTTCCTTGTTTCCTACGCTGAAACGATTTCAATGGCGTGTTGCATGTGTAGTAGCAGCATACAGCAAAGTGCGAGCGAAAGCATCCGCTTGACAAACTGAGAAGAAGCTTGTCAATGTTGTTGGCGGTGGCCGTGCCGCTCCGCCCGCTGCGTTCTCTAGATTGAAATACACTCGTTGCTCGTTTTCCAGATGCACTGCCAAATGTACAACTGTAGGGTGTCTGTCGTGGATCGCAATGGAAAAGATGCGCCAAATCGCCTCGTTGCTGCTTACATACATAGCTACCCATCTGATACTGAGATACTTCGTCGTTTGTTTTTTAGATCAGTAATTTCACAAGTGGACAAGGGGTTTTGCGGGTACTTAACATTTATTTCTAAGAGGCACACGGATATTAAATAATTGGAATACGAAAATACCACCACCACAAGGTTTTAAAAGAAAACCACCACCAAACCTACGGTGTTGCGAATGTAAATTGCAACGCTCCCTCCAAGTCTATTCTGCCTATCAGCTCTGAAAATTGTGTGCCTATTGATAGCGTAGATTTCATTTGTGACCTCAGGACTAAACCATGTGCAAATGTAAAAATTCTTTTCGCCCACAAACTCACCCACTTTGCACAAAATGTATTTTTTTTCAATATTTTTACTAGAAACTGAAAAATATTTCTTTCAGAAAATATGTAGACGTTGCCATTTTTTACAATTCATCCATACATTGTATAGAGGCACGCCCACTTCTTCCGGGTATTTTCTTAAAAAAACGTATTTGTTTTATAAAAATTATTTACTTTGATGGTTAAGTTTTGTTGTGAATATTTCACCAGAACCCGTGAACTTTGGTTATAAATGACGACAGCCACGCCTACTTTTTTTTAAGAAAAAAAAAAACTAACGGTTTTTCTTATGAAATCCCTTTAAAACGTCGAAATATACCCTGCGTAGAAAGATGTCATTGCATTTGCATTAGAACACTTTATTAGGGATGGGGTAGAAGATGACCATCCGTTCCAGACGGATCTGTATTTATTCTTTTTTTTCTAAGTTTAACTTAAGGAAGCCCATCTGTACAGATATCCACCGCATACCGATTCTCGATAGAGCTCTCAACCAGTTTGATTGACGGCAATGTAAAAATACCCAGGAAGTGACAGTGTACAGAAAGAACAATGATAGGATTATGTGGATTGCTTCTCTTTTGTTTCGGGTCCCATCTGTGGAAGGTTCCCAACCCCACGCTGCATAATTCTTTTGCTTAATGTCAATCAATAGGTGGTTATAGCCAATTCCTTTTACAATCAAGTTTATCAGATTAGCTTTCTACTTTTGCGTCCCTCTGATGCCGCATTTATCCTTCTATGGTGGGTTCAAAGTGTTAATGTTTACATTACCTAACACTATGCTTAGGGCCTCAATATGTACACCTACTATATGTAGATATACACCAGCTGTATTTACTCATCCATTTAAATAATCCTACTAAAGTCCACTACACCATCCCGCTCGTAGAGTACACCTTACCATACTTTAATTTTCCTTCAACTGGTGAAAAGAAAAGACACTTTGCTTTTCTAACTAATTGACTTCGTGCTTTTCTATTAACTTATTCAATTTGTTGTACAATCTTCCTTGACTAAGGTCAAAATTGATTTACCATTCCTCCTTGTCTTCCTCTTTACACTCTCTTTGTCATTCTATCAAAGGTCAACAGTCATATTTATTTTTTTTTTTTTTTTTTTGGCCAAATTTAAATTGTCCCCTTAATGGAATACTGTATCCTCCTTTTGATTGCGCCCACTTTCCAACACCACTCTCGATGATGCTTCTGCCGTATTAATGTTGTTAAAAGTCCTCGAGCACTTTATACATCAGATAAAGTATCAATTCTTTGAAGTGACACTTTTGAGAGAGAGATGTGTCCCTCATTTGGAGTTGCTCGTCACTTTGGCAGAAGGCACATAGACAATGTATTGCCCTACCAGTATTTAGGGGAGACCTACATTTATAATGGAATTTCGTATCACTGTTTGGAAGTGGGCTTAGCATAATGGTATTGGTACGGTTTGCATTATTAAATATGTATTCCACACGGCGTTGCAAAGTCAACTCTGAATAGTCTTTAATAGATATCTTCTTTTAAAGTAGCTTTAAGGGTTCCTGATGGGCAAATGGAGACACATTTGTAACCTTCCTGGTTAACTGTAGGACAGCACAAACAAGAACAATGAAATGGGGGTGGATGTGGACAAGTCGAACCTTTGACAGCAAAGGAGTGATAATAGGTTCCACCAGCAATTCGAATGAAACATGTTGACATTTCGAAGGGGTGATGAACTGTTGATCTGTAAATTTATGGATTAGGTTTCCTTTTAAATCCTGTAATATGGAAGGAGTATACGTTGAATGATCTATAAAATTATTTGTTGCATTATAAATTTAAACCATAAGTATTGGGCCTACACAAAGCAAGGCGTTTCGACCAACTATGAGTATTACTTATCTTATGTCAATTCCAGGCTTCAGTTATCTCTTTGTTTGCTTTAATTTCATTACACTATTAGGTGCCTCTTCTAATGCATCTTGACCCTGAACTCCAAGCACATGGGAATAGATACTTCTTCAGATAGTTGTCCTAATTAACTAATTTACTCAATTACAGTACGCAAGTGTTGCCGTTAATCAAATGTAGAGTCACTCACTTTCATCAATTTTTTCAAGGCTTGTTGCAGTCTGAAAATACTTTATAGCCCTGTGCTCCAAACATGTTGAAGTAACACATACTTATACCTAAGGCATTCACAGAGTTGTTAGTCCTGATTAAAGAACAAATTTAATGTTGGACGGGACTTGTGAATACCACTATAAACCACAAACATGTACAGCCATTTGATCGAGCGAGACACTTATAGACGGAATGCTTGAAAGAATAGTGCTGAGGTAAGGTGGAGAGTCAAATCCTTTCAGGAAAAGTAACCTTAATGATGGAATGGGCAATGCTGTCCGAGACCCTGGTCCAAATGCAGTAAGATCATAGTTGAAAGGCGAAACTGTAGCTAAAATCCAGATGCGTCTGTCACACAATATGGCGCACATTGGTCAGCGTCTGACGAAAGAGGGACGGTTGCTTAACACACAGGTGTCAGATAGGGACCCACACCCTTGTTCCCCGGTGAGATACCACCATGTCTTGCTATAGGCTCCGTGAGGTAGTCATGGTTTCGTTTCGGGCTTGGCAGATGGGCCGGAACTAAGGTATCTGGGGATGCTGTCACAGCGATATATTTTTGTCATTCCAGATAGTAGTTTATCAACTTAATGATAGATGTAAGTTCTAGAAAACTATTTATCGAAAATCGAATTTAAGGCAGCACACAAACCGGAAACTGACGACAAACCGGAAACTCCGAATTTGAAATGGCTTACATATATCCAAAAAATGCAATCTTCCGAGAAGTATCTATGAACTTATCGAATGCCAAATTTGAATGCAGATCTGGATTCAGCACACAAACACAAAAATTTAGTTTATCCTAAATATCACATTTATTTCTCAATGCATTACTGTGTAATCTGTGATATTATGCTCTATAATATAAAATATATCTCAATAGTCACAAATCTTTAGAGTAAGATGAGATTTCCCCCCTTGTCTTGAAGAGATGTTTTCCTCCCCTGGCCAAGGCTCTGCATAAACTCTCCAATTTATCTTATCCCCTAGGAATTTGTCTCGATAAAAGAAAACAGGGCAACAAAACCTCCGCCCCTATATTGGTTTAAAAGAATGCTGTTTCACATTGGTGTTTAAGAATTATATTATAAAATCAAAAATTATTTCTTCAGGCAACAAAATAAATTCTTGAATTCTCAACAGTCGGGTTAAGAATGAATCGTTCTTGTCGTCGGAAATTATAACTGTTCATTGAATTTCCTTACATATTCTGTGTCCTCTGCCATTGTGTTGTGAATCTTTCGTGAGTGAAGTTCAGTGATTGAATTTAAAATAATAAAAATTAAAAATGCAAAGCAATAATGACGAAGTCAGTGAGCTTCAAATAGTAAATACTGTAAGTCTAGATTTATACTTAATTAAGTTGGGGAATTTCCATTTATGGAATCAACGCATTGGAGGAGTTCCGAATATCGTCAGTAAAGTTATTAAAATTATTAAACTCACACGAAATTGGCGAAATATATAAACAAAAGAGAACTACTTGCCGACAAGGTGAAGTTAAGATGTATCTAAATAAATGGCGTGAGACAAATAATGTATTTTTATTTTATTAGTTTATTAGTTTATGGCAAACTTTATAACATCGCTTAAATAATAATTTTAACAAGAAAATGTTCAAAATATTTGTTTTACATACACTATTAGATCTTTTTTAAAGATATTGATATTCGATTGTGTCTTTAAATTAACTGGTAGTGCATTAAACAATTGAAATCCTTTTATGAAAATTTGATTTTGCGTTCTTGAGAGATTTATCCTAGGTATGTCGAAGTTTCTTCTGTTCCTCAGTGTGTAATTTTGCCTATCTGAAACATAAGATAAGTTTTTGTGAATGTACTCCGGCAAAATATTGTGCTTTATTTTAAATATAAATATTAAATTTCTTACAACTACTCTTTGTTTTACACTTAAAAAATTTAATGATCTTAACATAGAACTTATTGATGTATAAAAATCAACCTGTAAGATAGCTCGCATTGCACGGTTTTGTAATTTTTGTTCTTCTGGGGTTGTAAGTATAAATACAATAATTTTGAAGTTCTATATTATCAAATTTGAGAGTTCTGGGGGAAGCACCGTATTTGTGATCGAATGAGCAGAACGCAGTTTGACAAATTTATTTTTTGTTTTCAAATATTTGTTTAATTTTTAAAACTTAGAGAAAATTTGTCATGTAGATATTACGCCGAGTTCTTAAGTAAACTGATTTCAAAATTTCGAGTTATTGTCGTATGTATATAAAGAACGAGTACATAATATCAAGTGCGAAGAGGCTCCAATCTTAATATTGAAGATCGTAATTCTTCATTCTGTATCTACTACAATTATGATAATTATGTTTTATTTTTATGTCATCTATGTATGTTTTTTTGTAATTAGTTCAACTTGTTGTCATGTTGTTCCAGTGATAATACGCCCTCAATGGTCTCAAGCTGAATTTCATCTGGCAACTTACCATCTAGCTTCAACACCCCTAAACCAATTCAAAGCAAAGAGGGGGGGTCGATGTTGAGATTAATATACTGGATATTTTGGAAAAAAACAATTACCGATGCAGAAATCCTTACTAAAAATAAAAAAAAGGAAATGTTGTCGAGTGTTGGACAGACTTTTATAGTCAGAAATATCGTGGAATATTCTCAATTCCACAGAAGTGCAGTGGTTCAGGATAGTATTCGTGATGTTTCCATTTACCAAAGTGAAACTAATTCCACAACGCGTCAACCTGATACAAACTCAATCTGGAACACTTTACCGGATTTGCGATATTAGGCATGACATTTTATTATATGTTGCAACATATAACCTGTCAAAAATGTTAAACTATTTTATTTTTGTTTTCACATAATGCACTTCAAAATAATTTCTTTCATACACACCATTTAATTTAACCCAACTGCCATACTATCAAAATTTTTGAACAAATTTACCAGGCGGAAATCAGGCAGAAGGCTTGTGTTATAGAGGAAATGCCTTTAGACAAAATGAATTTGTAAAGTTGGGCCAGTAATGAATACTCGTATACTTCACATTTTTTTTGATTCTGCAGAAAATTGTTATTTAATATCCAAAAAGTATAATAAAAACTCTGTTTTGAGAAAAATTTCAATCATTTCAAATTTTTGAAAAATTAAATTGATTTTATATTAAAAAAATTGAAGTTTTCTTTAAGTCTGTAAAAACCATAACTTTAAATAATATGGACAGTCCTTCGATTTTAAAACTTCTTTATATCATGAATTGTTTTTAAAGATTTTTATTTTCTTTTACATACATATTTATGTTTATTAATAAAATTAGAATTTTTGTATATTCTTAAAATAAAATTATTAAAACGAATGTGGTCATTTTGAATCTTTTAATTATGTAAAGGGTTTTTCAATAAGGACATAACAATTTTGTATTATGTCCCTAGTTGGACAATTTCGCATTCGATATTGTTCCTGAGCTCCTCTAACGTTGTTGGCTTGTTGGCATAAATCAAAGACTTAACGTAATAAATTCATCGGCATTGAACAAGCTGGACATTCGACCGGACCATTTCTCGAAATTACACGATTACCGAACTTCCCCTTCCTTAAAAGCCCGTGCCCTGTAACAGTACAAAGGTATTCATATCACTTTTGGCGCGCGCGAATTATAAAAAAATTATTTGATCAGCTATGTGGCATGTGGAACCACATATCACATATCACTGATGTCAAGTCCATCCAATTCTGGCCAAAAATATGGAACGGAGTCTCTTAAAGAACATGTGGATTTGTTGCTGTCCAATAACGCCAAAAATGAGCTTCATCGCTGAAGATCATTTTTCGATGAAATTCAGGATTTTCTTCAAACTTTTGCAGAGCCCAATCGGAGAAGTTTCGGCGCTTCAAATGATCAAGAGTCTTCAGTTCTTGAGTTAATCTGATCTTGTAAGGGTTTAGGCCATGATTTTTAAGCTGAATTCGCCACAATATGGACTGAGATATTCCCAATTCCTCTGAACGGCGTGGAATTGACTCATTTGGTTCATTTTGAACTGAAGCACTTACGGCTGCGATATTTTCGGTATTTCGACCCATGCGTTGTTTCACTGGCACAGGAACATTGAATAGTGAATATGTTGACTCGAATTTATCCACAATAGCACTCCCAGCCTGTCTGGTGGGACGATTATTACAACCGAAAATTGGAGTAAGCGCTCTTAAAGTTGCGACCACCAACTCAGAATTTCGATAGTAAATTTTAATAATTTGCAAACGTTGCTCGTTCATGAACTTCACTATGATAAAAACACTAACCTTGACTGAAGTTTTTACATTAACAGATCATAAAAGAAGTTTAAGAGTGCGTTTGTATTAAAATACAAAATTGTTATGGCCCTATTGAAAAACCCTTTATAAGCTCTTAATCTTCAGTCTTACTCGTAGCAATGAATAATTTTTTTTTAATCTAAAATTCCAAAATAAGGGTAAGTATTTTTGATTCCATGTTATCATTGGTTTTCTTGAAGCAACAGTTTACATTTTTGATTTTTATTAAGCATGTGTATACTCAGCTTAAGTATCTTATTCTCAATTTCTGCCAAAAATAAATTTCTTCATATAACAATTTACGTTTTTAATTTCTGAACTATTCCTTATCCTTGATGCAGGTATTTTATTCTTAATTCTTTCTAACAAGATCTCATCTGGCACAACAATCTAAGTTTTTACAATGTAAACAATTTTTTTCTTGATGTAAGAACTTTAATTATTATGTAATAATTGACACCGGGAGTTCTTGAACCAACAATTTTAGCTAACCAACGTTTGTTCTTGTGACAAAGTATAAAACTGTTGTGATTACAACTTTTTTTTCTGAGTGCATGACACAGGTCGCCGCTGAAATGATGTGTGTATTTATGCTTGTCATTTGAGTTCCAAATTCATTCTGTGCCTTAGGAATTTGAATTTAAAGAAAAAAAAAGTATTAAAGATTTTAATGAAATTTTGTTACTGTTTTAAATTTTCGACTATACCATTATGTATGGAATACAACATCGGTCAAATGGCCATCACGGGAGTTTTTGCAAACTTCGATTATTGTGAGGTAATTTTCGATAATTTTTCAGCACATTTCTGGTTGTATTACGGCCATAACTTGACGGATGTTTGTTATTAAGTGCTCCAAAGTTTGAGGATTGTCTACATAGACACGATCTTTAACATAGCCCCACAAAAATACACGATCTTGGTGGCCAATTGATGTCGTCCAATCTCGAAATTAAACGGTCGGGGAACTTTTCGTTCAATAGAGCCAAATTTGACTGTGTTATGTGGCACCCGTTCTATTGAAAACACATGTCGCTCAAATCTTCAATCGCTGTATGAGAAAAGTTTGTTATCATTCCACCATAGCGCAGAAAATTAACCGTAACGGTGGCGCATACCTCGTTTAAAAAAAAAATACGGCCCGATAACGCCACCGGTCCACACCGCGCACCAAACTGTCACCCGTGGTGGATGCAATAGCCTCTCAACGATCACACTCTTTTCTCAGAACTCCAGATTCTGCAAATTTGTTTGCTTACGTAGCCACCGAGCGACAAATGGACCTGGCCTCGAAAAATCGGTTTCAACTCGTTGATTTTCCAGCACCCAATCGGCGTACGAGTATGTTTTGCGGTGGTTAAACGATCCATATTGTAAAATGGCAAGAAACTAACTACCCGTCACTACGGATGGATTTGATAGATGTCATATAGCAGGGATGTGAAATCCTAACCTCGAAATGAATAACACTTTATGTTAATTTTTCTTGTTTGTTAATTCTTAGAAAAAGAGAAAGCCCACACCTCAGGCATACTTGAAAGATCAGGTCCAGGCCATGGATGCCCATATGTTTGTCCTCAGACGGCTCGCTTGAAAACCACTAAAGACATTTTGATGACATTTATTACATATTTATGTACTAGTATATCGTTCGTTTTCAAACATCTTTAAATCATCTTTGTTGTCAGACTAACTCAAAAACTCCTAAACGGATTTCGACGAAATATAGCACGTAGCCTTGGGCTAATAGAGATTGATCGAAATCAAATAGTTTTAAATAGAGTTTAAAACTTTTTCAAATCATTTTTCCCTTATTTTCTTGGTTCTGAGTTTTGGCAGATATGTGAACTGGATGATTTTCTATATTTCTATATTTTTCGACAACTCTTTGTGTCAGAAGATTTGTTATAATTTGTCCCTTACCTCTCCATAAATTTACATACCACCATTTTTTTTTTTTTTTTAAGTTTCGGTTATTTCAGGGACCGGCGTGGCTTAGTGATTAAGTGCGCGATCACTCAGATGGAGATTCAAGGTTCAAATCCTAGAACACACACAAAAAAAAAGTGTGTGAAATTCTCGCTAACGTCTGACAAACATCCGAGAGTAAACTCGTCAGCTTTCTCAATCGAAAAAATTGCCTTCGAAAGCAGCATAAAACTGTACGTTCCAGCCATTCGTGCGGCGAGGTGATTGCGTGAATATCGGCCTGGTCATGTATGGGTTGTTAACACCAAAATATGTGATAGACGGGGAGGTCTTTTGAGTCTTTTTGTTAAAGAATTTGTATACAAAATACATAGTTTTTATATTTTTGGACTCCCTGGAAGTTCAGCTTTAAGTCGCATGGTGGTGCCCCCAAAAGTCTCTTCACTGAAATCTATTTTACAATTTCTTTTCTTTACTATTTTTGGACCAATACATACTATTTTTGTGCAAAATTTCAACACTCTAGCTCAAACAGTTCAAAAGTTAAAAGCGTGTAAAAGACACACAGTCAAATGGGCAGCCAGACACCGTGTTGAATATGGTACGAAAGACTAAAAATCAAAATCTATCCCCAATTCTTACTTAATGCAATACTGGTATTGTTGTTCCTATCCTTACTAAAAAAATTGTAAATTAGTTAGAATTGAATTTCTAGTAATACTGGGACTTGAAGTCTGACATTATTACACCTTTGACTAACTCTGCATATTTAAAAGGAGATTGTAAGTGTTTCAAATAAATTATGCAATAAACTCAAGACACGAAAACGCTTGCCATTTGTATTATAAGTTCCCCCATTTGAAACAGGTAGCCCATAGAAATGAGTATCAACGCAAATAAGGACCGAAGACAATAATCGACTAAAAGTAATTCTTATCTACGTACATTTTACATGAATTTAGTAAATTCCAATTCAACCGGTTACAAGGTCGTGTGGAAGTCCTAATTTACTTTCTTTGTCCAATGGCATTGTCATTTGCGTTATTCTTGCTACTCGATAAAATCCATTACAAAAACATCCAATCCTCCATAGCAATTACAGTAGCCAGTAAAGACAAAAGTAAAATGTCCAATCGAATTAAAATGTCAATTGGAATTTTATTCGTAACGTAAAAGGTTCGTGAACACACCTCGAACATATAATGCCTATAAAATTGGACAACATTGAAAATAGGCAGTTTATCCGCCTGCCTATTCGCAGGATAATTACTACCTATCCTATTTCAACAGATAAGTGACAGAAGGGACCATGCGGCGCTCATAAAAAGATTATCTACATCGCACAATAATTGTCTTTATACGTCAATAATCGTTATCCGCATTGAAGGCACGGAGATCTAGGATATATAAAGGGAAACACATGTTACACATTGGGGTAGCAATAGCTTTGCTGTAGAATAGGAATAGGCGTGCTTCAATCTAGGGGATGAATTTAGGAAATTTATGATTGAATTTTAAAATTATGTTTCATTGCTGTTAAGCCCGTAACATATGAGGGTACAATTGAAAAATTGCCTTGTTACAGACATACGTACATATGTATATGCAAGGATTTGAATTTTTTATGAGCCTACATATTAATGTTATATTTTAATATATCGCTTGGGTTCATGTTTTATTTATGTTGTCTTTAAAAATCGCGTGGAAAATTTGGAATGGCTTTGTTCTTAGGTGGAACAAGGGTGAGATGTTTAGATAAATTGTGGCTTAAAAATTAAATGGCTAATCATCGATTTTTTTAAAATTAATTTATAATTTTATAGTACCATTGGTCTACCTTTTTTCACTCTTTTGAGCGTTTAGGTCGAAACCGGCTCCGCGTTCTAACAGGCTTCCTGACGGGTCAGGCTTAATCTCAGGAAACTGAGCATAGAGTCAACTACAGATATTTCGGGGACGTTGAGGAAAGAATGTGGAGCATTGATCCCCAAAAGATGTTCCTTCTTTATTGGATTAATGCTGCGTACCAACTATCACTATCAGAAGAAGATATACCATCGTTCTCAAGATACTCCGGTTGGAGTGGAGGTGGAGGTGCTCTAAGTCGAGTATATCATCGACTTGAGCTCCAAGTCGGAGCAGCAAAATAGATCTATAAAGGTCGCAGTGCACGTAAACCCCTATAACCAATCTACAATCTACAATCTTCGGCCTTATCGAGAAAGTCAGTAATCATGTATCTATAGTGCTCTCCATTGAACGTAACGTTCTGACCGGCAACACTTCTGAAAAAATATGGACGACTGATTACACCAGCCTATAAAGCACACCAAAAAGTGACTCTTTGTGCACGTAACTGCGTCTCAATAATGACTTGCGGATTTTCTTTACTCCAAATGTAGCAATTTTTCTTGTTGACGTAGCCATTCAACCAATGAGACTCATCGCTGAACAAAATTTTGTAGTGAAAATAAGGATCAAGGGCAATCTCTACGGCGCACACGATGGTCAAGCGACTTTAATTCTCACACGAGCTGGATCTTGTAATTCTCGTAAACCAATATCTTTCCAAAATCTGTGGATGGACACAGCTCCAATTGGTGTGCATGATGGCGAATCGACTCATTCGGGTCTTACTCAATACTACGCTCCACAGCAGCAACCAACAACTTCTTCGGTGCGCACTGTACGACGTCTGTGCGGATGCTTATTATCAATTAGAGTATGCGTGTTATGTTGACCGTAAAATGAACGTAGGGCAAGGTAAGTTTCGCGAACTGAACCACGATTTTCGAAATAAATTTGCACAATTTGCAAGCGTTGTTCTGGCGTAAGTCTGTTCATGGTGAAATAGCAAAAACTGAGCGCAAATCAGCTGTCAACTGTCAAATTGGCTGTCGCTGGAAAAGTACTGTCAAAAATATGTTTTTTGCAAAAATATTCATAAAAGAGAATTTGTTTTTTAAGTGGGCATGTCTGTGGACGGATTTCAAAAATGTATACACTTGTACTGCTTCGAGTACTACGAATGTTGTATACAGCTTTTTCTCTATCACATACGAGTATAGCCCATTCCCCGTTGGCTTTCTTTATAGGCGGTGATTGCTTTAGGGGTTTTTTAACACCCTTCATGGCTTTCAGGAGTTAATAATTTGTATCTTTTGCTGCGGTTAACCCTTCGAGATAGTTGGCTATCTTTTGTTTTTGAAAATCTTTTCTTGTTTCTTTCAGTTTATTGCATAGACGGTTTAAGTATTGGGCTGCGGAGTACGAGATTGTTGCCACCTCCTACGTGCTCGCCTCTTTTCCTTTACCAATTCTAGAATCTCTGCCGGATACTTAATGACTCAATTAGCTATGGAGTTACATCACGCGGCTCTCTGTATAATTTCGATGAAGCGATCGAATTCATCTTCTAACTGAAATGGTGTTTTCAGTGAAAAGTTCTCCCAACTAGTACTACCGTTAACTAAATAATGTTTCACTCATAGTCAGTACATAGCATACAGAGACGAGCAGTCAGCTTAATAGAAGATCCCGTACTAAATTCAAATCTGCAACCATTACCTCATAGAACACTGATAGCAGACATATGCCTGTAATAAAGGTACTATCACGGCTGATGTTCAGGAGACATTTGAGCCTGAAGGGCCCATCACCTCTATATCCACTTAGAAACAAGGGTGGCCGTGGTGTAGTGGTAACATCAACGCTTGTCACGCTCTTAGTTCACGGTTCAAATCCTGATCTCAACAATCATCTATTTATTTATTTCGTCTGAAATAAATAAAAAAAGTCGATCAATTGCGAAAGCTTAGTCAACTCTACTGCGAAGGCATAACACTGGCAGTAGAGTGGTCATATGGCTTAAATGCAACTTGATCGTGATGATGACATCAGGTTTAGGGAAAGAAATACTGTGAATCATGAGCAACGGCAAAAAGCAAAACAAACAAGCTCCCCAGTTATCTGGACGCCACCCTTGGAGTTTACTGAAACTTAATACCACCTAAGTTTCAAACCCACTACACCAATCTTTCTTTCTCTCTCTCTCTCTCTCAATTTCTACAAACGCCCGTGTCCTGAAATAATTTAATGGTATTCATATCCCATTTGGCGCGCGCAAATTATAAAAAAAAAAAAAAAAAAGAAACGGCACGGATATCCGTTTATCAAAACATCTTCTGCTACAGGCCAAGTAATCTTTGGAATTTACTCCCAGGAGACATATTTTCAGAAGCCTTTAATCTCCAACAACTCAAGTAGAATCAATAGTCATCTACAAATACCTCGGGGCACTGGCTCAGCGTTATAGATTCGCCTGAGAGAAGATTAAAAACGCCTGAGAGAAGATTAAAGAAAAAAAAAACTGGTTTCACATAATTTTATAATTCAAGATCCATTAGCAGGCATACCTACGGAAATATTTAAACAGAGACAATATAGCCGGATGGCATGTATAAATATTAAGTGAACCGACAACTAATCCAAAACCCTAAGGGAGTGCCTAAATTAAGCGCAATTTTATGTGAAATTTATTACAGCACACAGCGAAGTAAGCTTAACAAGAAAGGATCTTAATTGGTGTGTAAACAGGACACATCAACTCAAATAATCACTCAATAAAGCTGAGGCTGTGGAACGTGACCTTTGCACAGGTGCATAGTTCAGAGGGAGGAGAATATAGAAGACACTTCTTCCGTAAATTTGCGGTCACAACATCATAGCCTCCTACCCAGTATATCCACTTCAATTCCTTCGCATCTACCCACCTCTGCAAACTCTGAACCTAAATCAACTTTGGTGCTACAGTAATATCAAAACAAGAACAGAGACAAGATAAATGGGAACGTAAGAAGACACTACTCGTACCATACCGCCACAGAGGCAAACAGAAGTTTGTTTGTCACTTTTAATTAAAATTTGGTTCAATGTTTTTTCTATTTAGACCCAAGTAGCATGAACAAATATATCATATGTCATGACCCGGTGCCGGTACTAAGCTCCTCGATTCGTTTTTCCAAATATTTTCAAATATTTTTCTACAAAAGTCAAGGTCACTTCGAACGTCATCCATTACGCCAACAAGAACGGCAAATTACCATCGATATTTTGAGTATACAATCCGAAGACATCTGTGACACGTAACATGTAATGGCATAAAGTTGTTTGTCTCCCTGATGGATGAGCCCTGAAGGAGCAGCACACAGGCGATGTTACGAAACAGCCAGCTGAAAACGAAATACGGCATAAGCACGCATCGTGACAAGTGCTAGGGTACTGACAGCGGAGTGTCCTTTAAAATTTGTAAATACACTCTCAAGGGATTTTGGAATATTGTGCGACCCCCATTGAAGAGGATCACATACATAGGTAGGTCTATGCTATAACTGCAAATTAATTCCATACAACACGCGAAGGTCATAGCATAATAGCGCGCAAGCCGACATTGAATGTGCACATAGCAAAGAAGTGCCTACTTGCAAGGACGTCTTGGCTGCTAGTATTTCGTTGCTGGGAGTCTCTCAATGACCCCGAGTGCATTCGAGTGCAGTGAGTACAATAATAATCTGCTTTGTTGGAGGGTGTGCGCTACTGCCTGTGGTTGTCCTGATGCCGGAAAAAACTTGACATTGGAGCACTAGCAGCAGTTCCTTAACGCATTGTAATAGTAAAAGCTTTTGAAGGGGGAGGGTCAGAGGGAGCCGGAAATTATCGTTAATTTCATCCTTTTTTTCGTTTTTTTTTTTCCTTATATGTATGTATGTATATGCAAATTATAAGAAAATTGACGTACGACAGTGATTGACATTTCAGTTTACATCGACGGCTGATGAACGTAGAAGATTGGCACGCAATACTGGCGGCAGGATTTCCAAGGTGTTGTAGTGGCCTTGCTATTAAGTGCCTTCCATTTTATACGCTCGTTAGTATTGATTAATATTGTTAAGGACAAAGAAGCAAATTAATTACCGTTTGCGCCAGGATCCTATGGTATAAGAAGGAGTTCTTGCGGTATAGGCTGTGCCAATATGGCTCGACTCGAATGTGTTTTAATCACGAGCAAGACACAATCGTCGACAATAAGTCTCTGTCTATGAACCCCGGGTGCCTAGTACTTCGATCCCAGAAATGTCGTTGGTGGCAGCAAACGAAAGATGGGGGGGGGGAGTTACACTAAGGCACTCTTTCTTTGATCCTTGCGGCAACGCAAGCATTCTCCAGATGTAGTTAACGGTGGCATCTGGCTCCGACTGACTACCAGGGGGGGGGGGGGGGGGGGGTGAGGGGTTTGAGTGAAGGCAGTTTCTCAATGCAAATTTGCTACGGTAAAAATCAAACGAGCTTTGCATTCCGTTCGCCAGTCATAGCATTCTTGATATTGGCTCGTTTGGACCATAATTGGTGCGGTGAAAATTTAGGTGAAAAAATGGTACAGACCTAAGGTTGCGTGGATTTGTTTCAAATGAAATTGTTCGGAGCAGCGTTGGGCAGTCGATGTTTCCTGTTATCAACTGATGGAGAAAGAGTATGTCGACTACTTCTCGACGTTTTACGAGTGATTGTAAATTGATCAGATTTAAACGATCCTCATACGGGGGTAAGTTACTCGTATATCTATCAGTCCATGGGAGGCCGCGTAGAGCGAAACGGATGAACCTGCGTTGAACCGCTTCTATTCGGAGAGAATGGACATCGTGGTGCGGGGGCCACACTTGACTAGCATAGCGTAGAGGGTTCGAGAATTCCTTGGACCAGCGTTTTACGAAACCCAGCATTGAGTTGGCTCTGCTTATAATCTGGTCTATATGGCAGCGAAAATTAAGTTCACTGTCGCAGATGACACCCAAATCGCGAAACAGAGAGACGGGGGGAACAAGCTCATTACCGATGAAGTATGATCCGGGGACTAGTGCAACACGCTTGCGGGAATACGAGTATGTAATATTTTGACATTTATTCACATTGAGCTCAAGGAAATTTTTTTGGCACCATGTTGAAAAATTGTTTAAGTCTTCTTGGAGTGGGTAAGAGTCGGCGGGAGTTGAAATGTGTCTGAAGATTTTCATATCATCAGTGTAAATAGAAAGATATGAACTTTTAATAACATAATCAACGTCATTGGTCGACAATATGAATATCAGCCTTGAGGAACTCCGGAGGTGGCTGTAATGGGGTCAGATGCGGAGGATCTAAATAAAACTTCGTACTGTCGTTCGTCAAGGTAGGATTTAACCAAGAGCTTTTAGTTTGAGAAGAATTATGGAGTGGGAGATTTTATCAAAGGCTTTACTAAAATCGGTGGCAATTAAGTCAACTTCTTTACCATCTTCCAATGCGCATAGAGTAGTCGAAACAAACTCTGTTAAGTTTTTTGTAGTTGACCTTCCCTTTAGGAAACCGTGTAGATAAGGCGAAAAGATGTACTTGCAGTGGAAAAACATTATATCGTATATAATTCTTTCGAAGAATTTAGGTATGCAGGAGAGTTTACCGATCGGTCAGTAGTTTGAAATTTCGTTTTTAGGACCTTTTTTGTGAAGAAGTATTATATAGGAGCTCTTCCAGAGCGTTGGAAAGACACTCTATGCGATGGAAAGTTCGAAGAGAGTGGTAAGGGGTTGGGCCAAATGCTCTATGCATTTTTTCAGAACTATTGAGGGTATACCATCAGGACCAGCTGAGGATTCGCATTTGAGTCTTTTTATCTTTTCTTCGACGAGTGCTACACATATATCAACTGAAACTAATGACATTTGGGAACAGTTTCTCATGTAGGAGAAGTAATCATAACCAGGTTCCAGGACATGGTTGGAGAACTATTTGCTGAAGAAATGAGCGAACATATTTGCGATGATTTTAGGATCATTCGACGATGAAGTATATAATTTCAAAGTCGAAGGGTAATTATCGGATTTTTTTTTTTGGTATTAATGAAGTTAAAAAATCGCTTGGGGTTAGATATTAAGTTGGATTGCATCCGAAGTTCGGAGTTCGGAGAAGTTGGTATATGCGTAGAGTTCGGAGAAGTTGGTATATGCGTGGAGGTAGCTGGAATAATCAGATTCAGTGCGAGACTTAAGATATGAGTGCCAGAGTTTATTTCTTCTATTACGAAGCGAAGTGTAACTCTTTAGTAAACCAAGGCGGTGATGACAAGGGGGTTTTCTGGGATCCGAAAGGAACGGATCGCGTGAAACAGTTGAAAATCTCGGTGTAAAACTTGGAGAGAGCGTTCTCGGTATTAAGATGTGAGTTGAGGTCGAAGTTGACATTACATAAAAGGGTGTTTAGTTTCACGAAGTCAGCTTTCCGGAAGTTAAAGCTATATAGCTTGTCGGAGTGTAGAGATTTATTGGGGTTATTGTAGGAAAAAATAAGAGACAAAGGTGGGTGGTAACGATCTAATTTAGAAAGGAGGTGTTTACATTCTGACACGACACAGTTATCGGCATCCGTTGAAAAAATTAGGTCGAGTTGTCTTTCTAAGTTGTTAGTGACGCCACTTAGCTGACAAAGTCCGGAGTCAGAGAGGCAGTCAATGAAAAGGACTTCCTTGTCCGAGGAGGGATTGATAGCGACACAATAAGTCTCGTCATCCGATACAGCCCATTCCAGGTTGGGTAAATTAAAGTCCCCGAGGACAATGACAGTGTCACAGGGGTCAGCATCGTTAAATATGGAATCAATCAAATCAATGTTGATAACCTTGAATGGGCTAAGATGGCCGAATGTAGCAGCAAAGAACGTAAATAATGCGCTTTGAGACAGCAATCTTGACACAAATGAACTCGAAATTTGAGGTGTGTAAACTTTTAACGAGTGTAGAGTCGAGGTGGTTGTGTATTGCTAAAAGCACACCACGGCCAGAGGATTCGTCCTCAGTTTCGAGACCATCATCACGAAAGACATTAAAATCTGAGATGAACAATTCGCTGTTGTTAAAGTCACGGGTCAGATGTGGGAATTCAAATACATGGTGGAGGTTTTAGTTCGCAGCCCCCTTACATTCTGATAATATATGGACAGGCTCAGCGGACGGGTGCTTGGAACTTCTGATGGAGATAGAGATGAGGACCGGTTAGGAACAAAAGTATTTTTTTAAATCGGCGCGAGTTCTTTGAAGATGCGAATGGCGTTTAGAGCTGATATATGATGCGAATGAGGATAGATCGTTTTTTACCTGTAGTGGAGAAATGTTAAGACTTTCGTGAAATTGGGTGAAAATTTTCATTAGGGCCTGCTCATCGGTTGGGAGGCCTTCCTGAGAAATCGATACCTTAATGTTTGTCTTGGTTTTACCATCAATGCAGGTGGAGTCGGGTTTACCGTGCAAGTCTTTCTCTCTGTCTCTTGCACTGTCCCCTTTAACACGTGAAAATTATAAAAAAAAAAAATTAACCAAGGTAAATTCGCACATTATCGTAAATCCTACGATCTCTCAAGCGCGTCATAACATAACGGCCATCATCTCCAGAATCTGCACATTGTTTGGTTAATTTAACGGTAGAAGGAAGTAGTGGATCTAAGAAGGCAGGTGGTGAGGCGTTGGTGTTAGTGGCAGTGTTGGAAGAAGCTGTTGAGGAGGGAGGGGCGGATAATGAGACGGTGGTGTTAGTGGTATTATTAGAAGAAGCTGATGATGAGGCCGGAGCGGGATTGATAACGTGCGAACGAATGAAATTGGGGTAAGTGATGGATGGAGGATCCGAGACAGTTGGGATATTCTTTGAAAGAGGAAGTGGATGTGAGGTCGAATGATACTCGGTTGCACTTAGAGAGTTTTGCAGCAGTTTTATGTTGAAAATTGGGGAATATGCTCGTTTTGAATGACCAGTTTCGGTTACTTGGCTTGGTGGACGGGAAATGAGACATGGGAGTGTGATTGAACTTTTGGTGGGAATGGGGTCTATTTTTGAGTCTATTGGGTCTTATGGTAGAAGTGGATGGGAGTAGTGAACTTACTTTACTCAACTTATTAATCCATAACGTCATCATCATCCTTCCTATTGTGATGAATTGTTCCCCCGTCTGGAAAAGCCAGTTGTATCTAGAAGGTATCATGACCTTAAAGCAATTAGAGTTGTAACGCTGTGAAGTGGTGAACCTTCGGCATCTTGCTCCCGTGATGCAGTAATTCTGTTTGAAGAAGTTGCAGAACCAGGATGTAGGGGCTTGTTTTGGGGCATCCTGTAGTAGGTAAATGGTAAATTCGGTGGGGACGACGGTGTTAATATGGTTCTTTGGTATTATTTGTAGGCGTATTTCCTTGGAACTTGAGGGTTCGGGCTTTCCATTCGGATAGTGTTCAAGTCGTTCCGAATTTTTGAACTACTTGAGCTGCAACAGGCATAGCTGGCACGGGAACATCTTGTGGAGCAGGTTCAATAGATGGATCGGCATGAAGATCAATTTCGGTAAGAGGTGAAGTAGGGGTTGCATTAAGCAACTCGTCAAGAAGCGATTTGTTGTTGGGTAGCGGATTATCACTAGAGATGTGGTCTAGCTCGCCAGATGCGATTCTTAATTCTTTTAGGATTTCAACAATAGCAAGCCTAGTAGAAGCAGATTCATCCCTCAGAGAATTAAGGTTCTGCTGAATAACCTCGACGCGTTCCATCTGAGCAGCAATATTTATTCCCAGAGACTTCATCTAAAGTGAATGGGTCGAAGTCGACCCGTTGACTAAATTTATATCCCCATGTATAGCATTGAGTAGGGATAGCTTCAATTCCTCGTTTAAACTGCGAAGATTAGAAATTGAATTCAGGGTTTTTGATGTTTCAGCCATGAGAGAAGGTTTAGTTACAAAGTCGCGGGATTTTTTGGAAGTTAATTCCGTTAGCGTCACTAGTTTATTCTCTAAATTATTGAGCTTTGACTTGTTTTTGTTGATCGTTTGAGGATGCTAATGTATTATTCAAGTCCTCAATGCATTTAATAAGCTCATCACATTTTCTCAGTTGGTCCAACACTTTTTTAGAAAGGAGTTTGAACTCGGAATGCATTGCGTTTGACGATTTTTTATGGCACTTTATAGCAAGCATAACATGTGTGAGCGAAATTTCCTTGCACTCATCGCAGAAGAACAAATAATTAATCGACAATTCTTTTAGACAATTAGTCGATCTTCTGCTGACGCCAGTGCAAATGGGGTGGAATGATTTACCACTGAGGCCCCTGCATGTTACCCATTCCGAGTTGGTATTGTCTAGTCCACAATTATTGTTACCGCACTTTTCCATTTTTTGTTTTATTTATTTTTCTTATGACAAAGTAGTTATGTTTATAAGCACTTTTATATGTATAAGGGGTACAAGGGTGAACGCACTAGATGGGTCGAAGAGACAGCGATGGAAGAAAAAGAAAAATGATGAGTGGGGAGTTGATGGTGATCGTGTGTTATTCGAAGTTTGGTTGGTCAGCGGCAAGTGGCAAATTAATAATTAATTGACTCGCGAGGAAGGAGAAAAATAAAAACACGTCCGAACTGTACGACGGCTAAAGTTTGCACACTACATTAGTTTAAGTTCCTTTTCAATTGTGAGCTTCACCCAAGGTGATGCCTTCATCTGCTATCTTGTTCCACTGGGCTGGAATGATATACTCTCCAGGGCGTCCATACGTTCTACCTATCCTAGCCATCTTAGGCGCTGGATTCGCATCTTTTTGACCAGGGCGATGTCGTTGTAAAGCCCATATAGCTCGTCATTGAATCTTACATTATATAATGTTTCCTTAATCGTTGTAGAGAGGGCTTTACTTTTCAATTGTCCTCTTAGCCAAAAGAAATAGTGGTTGGCAAGAGTGATTCTATGTTTGATCTGAGCACTGGTGTTATTTTCAGAGTTACCCGCGGGGACAAAATTCTTAACCACTTCGAAGTTATAGTGACGTTTTTTTCCTATTCGCCGATTCTTCTCTTGCACGCATCTTCAATACAAACAGGACCGTATTTCAAACGAGGAATCTTTCTGTCGAAAAACTAAGAGTATCTATTTTTGTTAACATCCATGCTTCTCCTCCATATAGCAGGGCTGGGATGATGAGGGTCTTATACAATGTCTCCTTAGTCGTTCTAGAGGGGCTTTACTTCTCAATTGTCTTCTAAGCCTAAAGAAACAGCTATTTTCAAGAGTGATTCTACGTTTCATCTCAGCGCTGGCGCTGGTATCGTTTTTAGAGTTAACCGCGTAGCCTAAGTTGACAAAATTCTTAACCACTTCGAAGTTATAGTGACGTTTTGTCCTATTCGCCAATGTTGTGCGTCCTTTCTTTGCTGATTCTCTTCCAATACTTATAAACGCCTCACTGTCTGCCCGCTGCATTCTTTCAATACTGTCAATATCGACGGCGAAAGCAACAAACTTTTGAAAAATTATATAACACCTTGCAAGTTTCATAAAATCCTTTCAAGTAAAATGCTGCCGACGCAGGATAGCACATCGCTTTGCCTTAATCGTTTCTGATATCAAACAGTTCGGATCGATTTACCGACTTTGACGAAGCAGCGTGCATTTTCCATCGTCGTCTTACATAGACGGACGATCTAAGCAGGGATGCCTTAACTAGACATAGCTATGTATAGCTCGTCTTTGTACACACTGTCCTTGGCGACTTTAAAATTGATAAAGAGATTGTGGGTATCGATCTGAAATTCCTGGGTTTTCTCCAAGATCTGCCGTAGTGTGAGTATTTGGTGCCAGCTATTGTACTTAAAAACTGTGCATCGATCCTTTCTAGACATTTTTGTATGTCATATGAGAGAGTATGTCATTGTGATGGAAAACTTACCGCATTCAACCGATTCTCAAGGGAAACAAATGATTGCCTCAAAACTATAGTGCCGTAGCGTTGTTGTCAATGATCAAATAATCAAATTCTGGAGGGACACTGGAGACCTGGTAAGTTACGTAACTCATCACGGTTAATCAAGCACTGTTGCTCTTCATGTATATCCGCCTGGCAGTGGCACGAACATCTTTATATCAAAATTCCTTCTGTTACAGGACAAGAAAACGTTGGTATTCACTCTTTGGATATATATTTCCTTTTAATCTCCAGGTTTGAGTAAGATTTCCATTAGCTGAATTGCAATTCAGAATTTCGATCAAGCAACTAGTCGAATAAATTTCTGAAACTTTAGCATTAGTGTCATTCCATCAGTAGAGCTGCTGTTTATGACATACATAAATGTATCTATTTATTACTTTTCAGTCCACAATACAGTACAAACGACTACACAGCAATACTGCTTAGATTTGTGGGAGGCAATAAAACGCGTGTGTAACCCCGAGAATAGCATTATGTTTGTCACAGTCTGTTCTGCGATGGTTGCGGAAGTCTGACTACGGAGAATGAAAGCGATTTTACTCGTTCAACTTGAATCCTAGATGACGGTGATCTCAGAACGAGATGCTGCCAGATACAGCGCTATTTGAGACCGCAGGGTATAGATGTTGAGAGACAACCCGACCTCTTGTCGAGTTTTATTATTAAATATAGGAAAACTCGGCCAAAAATAATATACATCACACGGATTATTTCTAACACCATGTCGGTACAGGGAATTGGAAAATGTGATTTCTGAGAATTTATAAAAGTGATTTTAAAGGGTTATTCATTTCGGAGGTTGGTATTTCACATCCTTGCAATATGGCATCTGTCATATCAATCTGTCATCCATAGTGACAGGTTATTTAGTTCTTGCCTGGCTATTTTGCAATACGGATCATTTAATCACCATTCAATGCATTAAAATTGTTGCATCTTACTACAAAAATAATATATTATGGTCGTCATAATTGTCCAACTAAGCAAACAATTTAAACAAAAATTTAACAAATTGGTAGTATTTGTGATGTCGTATGACCTATGCATCTGGATCAACCGAAAACATAGCCGCTGTAAGTGCCTCAGTGGGCGTCATTTTTTTTTTTTTTTTGAAAACAACAAAGGCGTCACTGTTTCGTTGAATTCTCTGAGCCATGGGCAAATGATATTCAACTTTTTTTGGCATGAGATTGAGGACATTAATGTGAGCGACATGTGGTTCCTACAGGATGGGGCTACGTGGGTCTATTGCACGAAAAGTTGCCCGACCGGTTTTGATTTTTATAGTAGGAGCAAAGTCATGCATTATATGAGCTAATACGATGTTCCAGCCTACGTTGGTTTTTGCAACAACACAATTCATCTGTCATCCATGCAGCCTCTTTGAATTGTAACGAGTTAGCCGCCTAACAAAATTAATTCTCCATTCCGTGTTCAAGGTCATCCCATAACACGTGTTTTTTGTTTGTATTGGTAATCGCAACTTTATACAATTGCTAAGAAGAGGTATAATCTGAATTGTTAACTACCGTCACTTCTTATATATTAATAAAGAGATACATTCCCTTCTTCTGTAATAACTCCTCAATCAATGAAACCAATTAAAAATGATTCATTTCCTTTGGAACTACCATACCCACATTAATTAATACTCCATCCGTCAGTAATTTATTTATATTAATATTTGTAGTAATTAAAATTGTATTTATTGCGGCCAACACATTCCACTGCATAGAAATTACATCTTTTTTCTTCTCGTACGGACACTGGAACAGATACACATTAATCAAAGCAATTATCGTCAATTGATTCACAAAAGACCCTACCCTACATCAGTGCTGCCATAAGTCGATTTTGCTCGGTGTTCTTGAGTCAAAAAAATGCAAGGAAATGCAAAACAAACCAATTCCCATCCCTGCAATCCCATTAATCATCACGGTCATATCAATATCAATCTCAATCATGACAACGGTACACCATGTACACCACGCCTGTTGCACCCATTGCAAAGATCGGGCCTTTAATGGAACCTCCATCAATGGTGGTGGTGATGTGATTCCTGGGAACAACCTTGGGATTGAACCACACTCTCATTGTGGCTACATAACAATTACGTGCAGCTCTGCGTTTATAATTACCTACGTATCGGCCCAAGATCAATGTTACACCTCGCCAAGAACTGGTTGAGGCTAGTTGACACATACGGAGGGTAACTTAATGTAATTTCTGCTTGGATCGACAGTCTTTAGCTTGACGATTGTGAATGCAGTTCGACTTGGACTCGCACTTGGGTGCGTCACACTGCTTTTTCCTTCGCTAGCGTCTGTGCACTAACACCTGCAAGTGCAACTCGTCGTGTCGTGCCGTTGCAATAATATGAAAGGTTTTTGGCCAAAAAGTTTGGTTTACTATAAACCACCGAAGGGTATTTAATTAGCCGACTGACTAGAAATCGATTATGAAATCCTACCACAATAACTATTGAAAGACAGAAAGAGACCGGCTTACTATGCTGCATAATCGATATCTGGGCTAAGTCTTTCGTGTATGTATGCAAATGCGTTTACCCACAGGGTACGTTCGATATAAATAGATTGATTGATATCTGTGCTACAATCAAAGCAAATATTTATCTTCCATTTGATGAGTTCTAGACTGTTGCATTGGGGTACTATTGTACATAAAACGCGCATGTGTTCAACAGGTTGCTATGATTTCTATTTATTTTTGTACAAGGATAACATTTACATGTGTTTTTTTTCCCATATTGTTATTAAAACGATGGCTTTGAAGCAGAGGAACATCAATATTTTCGTTATCCTTTGAAGTTAAACATTTTCAATATGACAGATGTAGATTAATATTCTCTCAGGCGATGAAAAGCAAATACCAAGGAAAGACTGCAATCTGTCTGTAATGGATGGTTGAATACCCTAACATCATCGATATTTTGATTAAAAGAATAAAACAAAACAAATTCAATAAACTTTTACTGAAGTTTGGAATACAGAGCGGTTTATAATTCGACAATGAGGTTTACCTAAAAAGTTAATTTACTCGTAAGCTACGAGGTTATGTCAAAAAGTAACCAGACTGATTAAATAAAACACACAATACAAGTTTCTTAAATTTAATTTTTCCACGACTTTTGCATCCTGTTTTGCCACTTCTTTGGAACTGCTCTATAAAAGCAGCATCCTGTGTCTTTTACCGATTTGCATCCTTCCCTTTAATGTACTCTTTTTAAGAAAGGTTAGGTAAGTGGGTTGGTGAGAGGGGGTGGGGGGGTAAACCTCCCCCAGCACACACAGGTTACTACAAACCAGTGGCGTGGGGTGAAATTTCAAAGTTGAAGTAAAATGTTTTATTCAAGACTTACCATTTTGATGCTTATTAGAAATACAGACTTAAGATATGCAATCCAAGCCACCTTTGTTATACCTTAAATCATTGGAATTTACGTAGACAATGAGCTCATCGCATAAAAAAGTGGCTTCGATAGATAAAAGTGCCAGGTCTGAGAGTCTTTCTTCTTTTTGGGAATTTCTTAAGTAAGTGTGGACTCTTTTTAAAGTCGAAAAAGATCTTTCGACAGAGGCCACAGTCAAAGGCAGAGTTAAAAAGATTTTACACAATGTTAGAGTTTGAGAAAAAGTATCTCTAAGCATTTCCGTATTAAAATGCTTATAAAGTTGAAAAACTTCAAGCTTTTTAAGTGAAGGGGTAATGTATAAAACTTTGAGTTCCTTTTTTTGAAGTAATAAAATTAAAAATTTCATGAAATAGGGTAATTAAAGAAGATATTTTGTAATCCGGCATTGAATTAGAAAAATATTCATATTTTGATTTGTTTAATAAATCAAAGAAAATATATGAACTAAATGAATAGTTATACCTATTATTAATCTGACTTGTAACATTATCTATAATTGCTACAAAAATTCGGCTATAATTTGTATTTGAATGAATATTAAGTAGTCGGCGTTTGCGTGGAGGTTCTGAGCAGTTACTTGCGCTCTCATAGATTGAGTCAAATGAATTTAAAAATTCAGAATGAATCCATGACTCAAAACGCTCGATCTCTTGCTTCGCAAGCAATTGAATAAGACGTTCACTATACGCGAATGATATTTAAATATTGAATATGTTTTTTGGAAGAATTAATAAAATTGTTTATATCAAAGAAACCTGTGTGACTGTAAACACTAGGAGAATTAGAAAAAAGAAGACAAGGAAAACAAAACATTTTATTTAATTTGCAACTGCCAGTTAGCCATGGATTCTTTTTGTAAAAAGACTCATGAAAATGTTTCTGATACGCATCCTTTCGCGTATAATCAATTTTCATTGATGGTGTCGAGCGACCTAGTTCTATAACTTTTTTTTTTTTACAAAAAAGAAAGCTTACTGAACTCGTGGGTTTCTTTTAGAAGAAAATCAGTTAAACAATACTCAAAATTAACTAGAGACATTTTGTCTAAGAATAATAAGAATGTTCAATAGGGCACCTCTTGAGTAGATTTCTCATAAGCGAATGTGTGTTAGACAAAGAAATCGCAAATAAACTTCTACTATATGCCAGAAAGGAATAGAGTTGAAAGTTCGTACTGTGAAGAAATGAATGCATAAGCCGGAAAATGAACGGCTTCTCAAATAAATTCATTGCACGGTCTCTCGCTAGAGGAGTTCATACTTGTCTCGCCTATGTGTGCGAGTTTGTGTATGAGTAAAAATGAATAAACAACCGAAGTGGTCGCAGCATTTCATCTTCGAGCGTGTATAAAGTTATGAAAAATGGTTTGATGAACAAATAATTGAATGTGATGGTTGGCAAGTGGCAAAATACAAATTTTTGATATTTGAAAAGGGAAGCCGGAAGGAATCGGCTTGTATGGATGCCACGCCACTACTACAAACCCATAATGATACCCATTGGGGAGAAAGTAAAAGTATCTTGCCCGTGAGCTTTATATAAAAGAATACTTTACCATAATTACTGTTCTTCTGGTACAAACCATCCTGCGGATTTGGTGAAGTTTAAGATTTCATATTTGATTATGCATGTACAGTGAAAATCAGTTATAACGAACTCCGATATTTCGTTAAAACCGGTCTTTGGTTTTGAATATTTTAAATGTGTATGTATGTAATACAAAAAATAGATCTGAAATTATTGAAAATAACGTTTGTTTATTATTTATTTATTGTTTATTAAAGTAATCCGTAATTTTTTGCTGTTTACATTTTTGTTTTAAAAATTTATTTTCAATTTTCAACTCCATTTTAGACAGAAAATCTTTTTATGAATTATCAAAAATGTTATTTAACGAAACGTACTCCTGCAATTTATTCACTGCGGAAAGTGCACCTCCGATTGTTGGTGTCAAAATTTCACTTTCTGTAAGAAATAATCATGTTTTTAGTGCTCCGAAAATCTTAATTTCTGTGAATAAGAATTTGTTACCTTCCCCGCTGTCATCATTCTCCAAATTTACATCTACATTCTGTACCGATTCCAAAATTTGTTCGTCTGTCAAACGTTCCGAAGTTACAATATAATCTTCGACATGTACAAAATCTTCAAAAGTGCATGAATCTAGAATGTTATTCAATGAGTGGACATGCCTTATCCAATGTTGTAAAGGCAGTTCGTCCTCTTCGTCAAAAGCTTCTGCTCGATTAGCTAATTCAAGTGAGACAAACCCAGCATGTCTGTAACAATTTGCTATTGTTGCTACTGAGACCCTTTACCAAGCCCTGGAAACTAATAGAATCACATCTAACAAACTTATACTATGCTGGTCAACACCATCCTGCATTTTTTTAATAATGTTTAGCACTTGAAGCTTTCTGTATTGTTCCTTTAAGGATTTTAATATGCCTTGGTCCATTGGCTGTAGGACAGTCTTTGTGTTCGGCGGTAAGAACATCAGATTGATGAAAGAGAACCCATTAAGCATTAGATGCGCAGGACAATTATCGACCAGTAATAATATTTTACGATTTTTTCTTTTTCAGGTCTTTATCCCAATTTCTTACAAATTTTTCAAAAATTTCCGAAGTCATTCAGGCTCTTTTATTATTTTCTTATAGTACTGGAAGCACTTTCACATCTTTGAAGCACCTTGGATTTTTCGACTTACCAATAACGAGCAGTTTTTTTTTTCTCAGTTCCAGTCATATTAGCTCCAACCAAAACACTAATTCTATCTTTGGACATCTTACCGCCCCTTTAAATTTTAACGTCCTATTTGGTACCAATTTGTATAATAATCAATGTTAAAAATATTTTCATCGAAATAATCTTCGCGAAGTTTCTGAGGAAACGTTCCCTGCTTCACCGCTTACCTTTCCACCAACAATATCATGTCGCCTTCGAAAGCGCTGAATCCAGGCTGGTGAGCAGATAAAATCGAGTTTTCCTAATCGCTTTGCAAATTCCTCCGCCTTACTGTGCAGTATTGGTCCACTAATTGGAACATTTGCACTTCTTTAAGCTTTGAACCAACTAAGCAAAGAGGCTCCGATGTCCGGATGATGACGGGATCGAACTTTTTTGCTTTCAAATGGGAACTCTCAAAATTTGTTTTGATTTTACCTTTGTCCTTTAAAATCGTCGATATGGTTGACTGCGACATAGAATATTCAACTGCCAATGGTTTATTAGATTCACCCGGTTCCAGTCTCCAAATGATTGAAGCCTTCTCTTCTATGCAGAAAATTCTTTTATGTTTTGAACACATAATTATAGAGTAAAACACAATAGCACAGTAGAATTTAGCTCTCTTTCGGCAAATGTTCACCAATAAATAACGAAAAATCCTAGGAACGAAATGAGAAAAAAAGAAACTGCACTAAACGGGGAATCCCTAAAAATAAGATACATATTCGTTTTATTATTTTATACATAATTCGTTTTATTTTAGTGCTAATACATTCATTATACGCGATTTCGTTAAAAGCGATGTGTCGTTAATGTAATTTATACGTATCCAGTGGGTACTTTGAGATTGATTCGTAATAACCGATATTTCGCTATAACCGATATCGTTATAAGCGATTTTCACTGTAATTAAGTTAAATTTAAGTTTTATATATAAGATCAAATAAATAGTTCTACCGTCATAATTGTTATTTAAATAAAATAGTAATAATTAATAGATTAAGTCGAAAGACATAGATAAGGATTAAGTTTAGCTAAGAGTGCCCACACAGGGCCAGTAAGTTAAAATAAGATAGTTAAGTTAGTTAAGCTAGTTTTAAGCGCTTTCTAGCATGTAAGTATAAATGAATTAAATTAATAAAAACCTATAAAAAAAAATTAAGTTTAAGATGTCATTCACCAGTTTGCCAGATAGTTCTTTTGGATCCTGGAAGAAATGTCGCCGGAGGAATTTATTTCTTTGATGATAGAGGCCTGGGCAGTTTCGAAAAAAGTGGGCTGTATCCTTGTAATCGTAGCTTATCCATATGACACCGCAGAGTATTATGCCCCGTATAGGGATTTTCTGTTCATTTGCGTAAGTCTGCCGGTCCTGGCTTCGTCGTAGATAGGCATAGCTTTATAACAGTCACACAGGTGTCTAGAGAGGTCCACCTATTCTATTAGAGCTTATTCCCTAGTTAGAGCTTTAATGTGCAAGGCGGGATTTTCACCGAAGGGTCAGATTAGTCTTCTTGTCAGTTCATCGGCTCTCTCATTCCCACGTATGTCTTCGTGGCCCAGCATAGTTTTACCTTCTACTGTGTTCCAATAACCTTGAGCTCTTCTGTAAGAGTAGTCGCTTTTATTGCTCCTTGGCTATCGATGAAAAAAGTGATTTCGGATTGTTGTATTGCCCTCATCGAAGTCTCATGGGCTGCTTTTGTCGCTACTAGAACTTCCGTCTGGAAAACACTTCTGCGGTTCAAAAGTCAGACTGACTTGGATACAGTGCCGTTCGAAAAATGTTGGTCACGCTTTTTTTCGAATTTTGTCAAATTTGTTGCAATAACTACATTTTTTTTAATGAGGATTTGTTTTCTTATGCGGTTTTAATCGTTTCATGATACATTTAGAGTGTTAACATTTTTCACACACGGTCACGGGAGCAAAAGTTGTTAGACCGAAAAATGGGTTTTTTAGGTATTAAAGAAAAATGCTTTATTGGTGGGTGCAGTGTTTTTGTTTTTTTTATTGCTTCTCAGAAAATTTCTCTATCTAATTAGTACTTTGTTGGACGTCCTCTTGCTTTTATTACAGCTGCACATCGGCGAGACATTGACTCAGATAGGTTTTTCCATGCGAAAGAAGGTATGGTGTTCCAGGTCCGGATAAGTAATTTTTTTAGGTTTTCAATTGACTCTGGACGCTTCTTCGCAACCTTAAGTTTCATTATTGACCAGATATTCTCAATTGGATCTGGACTGTAGGTAGGCCAACTTAATACATCGACCTTTAGACATAACCTAAGAAATAAAAAAAAATGCAAATATTATTTTTAGTCATAAAAGTTCTAGCTTATTTAAAAGCTTGATATTAGTCTTTCATATTAAAAAAAAAAAGTTCTTACTTACAATTTCGGCTATATGGCAAGGAGCATTTTCATCTCCAGTAAAGCATCCCCAGACCATCACACCTTCAGTTTTGGGGGGCATCCGAAAGATGCATTCAGAGCTCAATCTTTCCTTTGGTTCTGTTCGCGCAAGAATCCTCCCATCTCCAACATGCAGCTTAAACTTTGATTCGTCGGAAAAGATAACATTGTTTCGCATGTCTTGAGTGCAATTAAGATTCTCTTGAGCTCAGAGCAATCATTTTTCTCTAACTCTTTTTGGAAAATCCGGCTTCAGTACTGGCTTGAGCGCTCTAAGTCCAGCTTTCACGAGCCTTTTCCTCACTGAGCTTGACGAAATTATTTTTCCTGTAGCTCGACACAGATCGTTTTTAAGATCCACCGAAGTCTTGAATCGATGCCGACGGCTGTACAGCACCAAAAAACGATCTTCCTCCCTGAGCCTTTCTTTCTGCTGGTAGTCCCGGTCTCACGTTTTTTTTTTTAAATTCCATGCAACGATTTGTTGAGCAACATTTAATCTTCTAGAAATTTCACGTGTTGTCAAATTGAGACGTGACAAACACAAAATATTAGCTTTGCACTCCGAACTGATTTTTCCCATTTGTTTTCACTAAATTACTTCGGTTCGTTTCGGACTGCTATCACAAGCTCTTATTCATAATAACATCAACTTTTATGCACTATTTGAATGAAATTTTGCTACCTAGTGCAAAAAAGCCCGTTGCTCTCATAAATTCTAAGAACTACGCCCGAAAAGTGTAATGAAATGTTTGACCAACAATTTTCGAACGGCACCTACGCCTGTTTTCATTTTGGATCCATCAGTGCATACAGCTGTAGATTGTGTACACTGTTTTTACATCCACTACCGAATGGCGAATTTCCCTTGCCCACTCGTTGTACCAATTAGAGCTTCCGATGAAGCGTAGGAGGTTTCTAATGTCTGCATTTATCAGATCGCTTAGGTCGCTTAAGCAGAAGACTCCTAAATGAAATTTTGTTCTTTGGGATAGAGTTGGGTAGGTACAATGAAGGTGAAGAATCGTTTTCTCCTCTTCTTCATCCATATAGCTTCTAAAGAAATCGTTGAACATACGCCAAGCCTTGTTGAGAAATCAAATTCTTAGAGCGTTTTCTGTCTGCTAGTAATCAGAATTCGTTCATTGGTCTTAGACAAATCAACGTACCAATATTCGTTAGAATTCATCAACTAGTTCATCTAGATGTCGGACAATTGCTTATTTGATTTAGGACCATTTGGATACTGGAACTAGAAATAAAATTTCATTAAAATCTGTTCGACATCTTTTGAATGAAAGTGTGGGAAGGACTAAAAGAACGATTAGAAAGACACGGGACAGAAACTATCGTCTAGAGGCCACTTAATATGACAAATTTCATAAAGTTGATATATTTAAAACTTTATCATTGAGGTTTGACAAATGACTAACAAAGGCCACGTAGAAGCAGGGTCTCACGCTTGATGCTGGTTCGATAAATAAAGAGATGCTCTGTTAGTAAGCCCTACTCCCACCTCCTCCTGGTCCCATCTGGACATTTATTCGAACCGCAACCGTAAAAAAGTATGTTTGTTTTGAAAAGAAAACAAACGCCTCGGCTACGGATGGATAATTGTGTTGACTAACTTTGGCTATCTACAACGGACAACGAATGGATTCTGAAATGTAAGGACCCTTCTTGACAAAAGGAAAGAAGGTCCCCAAAACTCCAGATTCCTTCCACTCGAGCGAAAATTCATGCAGTACAAGATATACGTACTGGAGCTGGCTGGACGCCTAGAAGAACTACCACCCTTCAAAAAACACTACTCTGGCAAACCAGACGGAAGCTCACGGCGTAGGATTGCTGCTAACTCAAACAGTAAATAGTAGCCTAATTTCTTGGAAACCTTACGGTGACAGGATATTGACTGCCAGTTTTCAGAGTAAGGTAAGTAAAAATATTATCATATAGTGTTATGCTCCGACAGAAGATGCGACTGAGAATGAAGAGGATAATTTTTTTATTCAATTAGGCGCCATCCAAAATTGAACTCCTAACTGGGACATCGTAATAGTCATAGGAGATTTCAACGCAAGCGACAACACTGGGCTCAAGCAAGTGATGGGAGACCGGAATGACAATGGCGAACGGTTTGTGGATTTCTGCAATGCTTACCGCTCAGTCATTGGAAGGACGCTGTTTCAGCACAATACCTGCTACAATGTCAGTGGGGTCTCAGCTATGTCGCTGGCAGGCGGAAGAAATTTGTCAGCCCCTAGCAGCACCACATCCCCTGCGTAAGCTACAAGCTATAATCCCACTATATTTAAGCTTACTTAAAATTTCATTAATGACAAGAACCCAGAGCAGAACGAAAAAAAAACATCCTTATGTCCATATGTAGTTACCCCGGGTTAGCTCTGTGTTTATGTACCTGTTTATTGAGGCTCTTTTTATTGCATATGTTTTACCGTTACTACATATAGGAATATGAACGCACCAAGCGTGTACTCTATATCCTTCAGTATTTAGCACATTTTTTTCTAAACTAACCCTTACCAAATGGCTATTATTATTTAAAGAGTCTTCTTCTAAGTCCTCCCCGTTTTGTTTTTCTCTTAAAATTAGAATTATAATTCTTTTGTACTTAATATAATATTCTTCGTTGTACAGAGATCTTCGAAATCCACATTTTTCATGTTCTACGATACACAATTCCCCAGCAGGCAACTCAATTGCAATTCACCATCTACGATATAAATATATCTTGTTCCTTTCAATTGAAAATTACATGTCACTTTGTCAATTCTAATTCCACAGAATATCCTACTCTCTCCCGGCTTCCTGTTTTGTATAATGTCTCTTCGTGTACCCAAAAATATTCAAATAGAGATGAAGATCCTACAATGTTCTCAGAAATATCTTAAATTCCCTTACGTGTATTTGAGAAGCTGTTAAATAAATTATTTGCATTGCTGGTCACCGGAAGGAAGTTGATATCTCAATTTTCGATAAAACCATTTCCATAAGAGTTTTGGGAAAATTGTTCGTATCACTTCCTTAGGGATTGCAATGATTTCCCTTCAAAGGGACATATGTGAGGAATGACAGCCAAAGGATTGACATTTCCATTTATGCAATGACAAATGGAATGGAAAAATGAAAGCTGGGAATACATTAGTCCCTGCAACACGGTACGTACGAAGGACTAAAGGGAGGAAAACTCACGGCTGATATCAATGGGACATGGCAGACGGGTTTTGTATAAAGAAATATCCCCAGGAATAGTGTTGGTCCTATGAGTTGGCTTTCAAAAATTTTAAGTTTTCTTAAAAAAAAAAATTTTGATCGTTTGAAATGGGGATTTTCAAGTCAACCCCTTGATTGTATAGCTTTGCATATTTAAATCGGTTTATTTTATGAAATAAAGTATTTTCGGTTTCGGTATTATCTGTATGTAAAGATCTCCGTTGTGTAGGCATATTGTTTGAAGTAAAGTTTCTAGAATACGCAGTTTCAAGGTATATTCTTACTTCGAAAAATCAATCTCAAAATACCAAATTTGATCAGAAGCCAAGGGGTGAGAACAACGAGACTACCAAATGTACTTTCATGGTAACAAATAATATTCGTGAAACTGACCATTTCTTAGTTACAGCCAAATTCAGAGTTGGACTGTCTAAGGAGAAGAAGGTGTGAGTCGCCTCGAGGAGGAAATTTAAAGTTGGACGAGTTAGCACGAGAGCAGCCGCTAAACAGCCAGCAGATCAAGAGAGTGAAAAGACAGAATGTGAACCCAGCTCCAGTCAACGAAGAAAAAGTTCCTCCACCCTCCATAGAAGAGGTCGACAATGTTATTAAAAAGCTGAAAAATAACAAAGCCGCTAACTCCCACAGGTTGCCAGCGAAGCACCATATTATCAAACGGATAAGGATGGACGAAAGCGTACCTATTAGTTCTAAATATATGGCTCATCTACAGAAATGACGATCCTATGTCATGTAAGAACTACCGAGGCATATTCCTGTTAAGTGTTGCGTACTAGATCTTATTTGTTCATACCAATGCGGCTTCTGGCCAAACAGATTGAAAAATGACAAAATTTTCACTGAAATTCACGGAGTGAAACTCCCACGGAGTTTCAAGCACGTAGCAATAACTTGTTAAGGAACATTATATCCTTATCGGTGATAAATATGCAATTCTTTTGATATTATCTAAAAGATCAAATATGTAAAAAGCAATTTATACACTTCTAATTTATAAATGTCCGGAATTTGGTCTCTAAAAAATGAAAACCACTAATTACTCGTTGAGCTGGTACCAGATACTTTTGTAAAGATACGAGTATGTTGTCAATTCAATTTGAATTTGAATGGAAAGTAATGCAAAAGATCAGTCATTATACTGATCAACAACAATCTTATAGTAAGCGATCCGTTGCTTTATGAGAGGCAATTTACCCCCGCTACATGTTTCTACAGCGATCTTCAGAGTTTCTGATTTGCTATGCACAAAAGTGATTTGAGTTTGGTCAGAGGCCTAATTTTCACACTTGTCTAATTTTTAAAAAAGTTAAATTTTTCTACAAGTGAGTTCGGGATTCACATAAATTTGTCATTTTGTTCAAACTACGTCCGATCTATCTTCAACTTAGTACATGTCCTATCCGCTTCAGCTACGGTAGTGTTACTCATGGCAATGTCAAACATAACATTTATTAAGCATTGCACTCAACTACATATATTTAACTCAATTACTTACTTTATGCGCAATAACAATGCGCAAGTAAGCTGTACCTGGACGCTGAACTGCGGAGAAGGAAAGCGCTATATTGGGTATGCCATCTAAATCAGGTGCTTTTTTATCCCAGAATCTGTTAGCGACTGCGAATACTTCTTCTACTGTAACTACCGGAATTTGGTGTGTTTCTTCTGGTAGTTGGTCCTACGGTGAGGTTTCCTGTTGTCTTCAATGATGCTATTTACTGAAACTCTTCAGTTTCTTCATAGCCCCCTACTACGCCATACCCTATGGATTTTGGTCGACTTTGTTGCACAATTCATTGATACTCCGGCGCTTGCTATTCTACGCCCTGATTTGTATTGCTGTTGGAGTTCCATGAAAATATATCTACATATTAATCATTGGTACGCCTTCGGCACGATTATATTCGGAACGCAAGTGTGAGATTTCCTCAATCTACCAGCAATTATAACTAGTTTGCTTCGTGATATCGATGCGTCGCATGCCCTTGTAATATGATCTGTTCTGTTTTGTTAATAGCTGAGCCCGTTAGCGATAGATCCACAAACTTTATTCTGTACTCATCTTCGTCGATGGTGACCGATTTCCTATATATTCTTTGTACTATTGGTATATTCCTCGGTTGGTATCTTACTCGCCTTTACTGGGGACTAATCTCGCATAATATTGCTTGGTGGTCACTATGTATGTAATGTCGGTTAATTTTTCATGCTGTTTTCTACTTCCTCTCCCATTTGTTATTTGGCTACCCCATTCTACAGCCCACGCTTCCTATCTACCTACGTATTACCTACCGACACATAAGTCAATATGTACCTAAGAATGAAAGAAATTGACAGTTCTAAATACTTTCATGAAAAGAGTTTTTGACCCAGCAATAATTAGCTACTACACTATTTAAGTGCTATCAGCCTTATAACTTTTACAATGCTCGACATTTCACTTTCACTTTCCGCACTACACTAGCACCTTGTCCAGCACCATAATTGCAGTCTTCTACCATAACAATTTGCTTAATACCAAAGGCCACAACATTTATGGTAGCTAGCTGCTAAGCAATCCTTATCAAGGAATCGTTTAACTCATTCAAATGTCACCTCTGCCTTGCCTATGTACCTGCGGTCGATATTGGTTAGTACCAGCAATGCTGGGGCAAACACCACCTACAAGCACCAATTAATCCCGGCGCTATCAATTGTCATCTATCCAAGATTACACAGTCATGTATCCCCGTTGATTTCCAAGGCATTAACACTCCCAACATCACATTTTGCTGCCATTATTATGTACTCGTACCTACCTACTAAGCTTAACCAGCCGCCGTAACCCCCGTGGTCAAATAACTAGCGGCGTACAAACGCAATTATAACTACTGTATCGGATTTTCACATGCTCGGCTTGCAATTTCCCAGTAATTTATTATTATTATTGTTTCCCAATCGAAGAAAATGGTGGAAGCGTGTATATAACGCAGTAAGCCAGCGATACACTCTCACGTAAGTATGCTATGAAACGAGGTGTGTCGGTCAGACGACGATGACTATGACGTCGTTTGCTCCCTTTGTGCGGTAATGCCGTGCCGGGGAAAAGTTTCTGGCTCATAAGCACACTCTGCTGCTAGCCAATTCCAGTCGAACCAATTTGCGGCGAATTGATATTATACGAGTACCTCTTCGTATTGATTTGTTTGGAGGTAAACCATGTATCGATTTCGTGATTGTTGACTCTAGCGACCACATCAAATAGGTCGTCAGGTTATTTAGGTTCGCTGGCTGAAATGGGAAATCGATAGATTTCGAAATAGTATACTTAGGGTAAACGAGGATTGTACATTGATTACGTAATTGGTATCGGATTTTATGAAAAACCTAAATAGATTGTTTATTTGGCATTCATTTGGTTTCAATATCAACCATAGGTCATTTCGTAAAACTATGATTGGAAGATTGCTTTATTGGAGCTGAACTTTGATTTAGAGTGGGATACTTTATTGAGGGTTCAAGGCAAGGAACTTGTTGTGTGATTTTCCATTTCATATTTATTGCATTTTTATTATTCAATTCAGTATTTCTTACGTGCTAGATAGCAAAACGCTTAACATAAGCTTAACTAACTTCCTGATCCCATGTTGAGGGCGCTGTTATGTATATCTTTCGACGTAACATAACTTAAATCATTTATTTATTTCATTTACTTTTTTTTTAAACTGTAATCACTGAGAAAAATATCTTCGAAATAGTGTTCAACATCTTCATTTTGTAACAGATTACAGAGTGAACACAATCTCCTTTCAGGTTTACGGTAGCGACAATCGTTGAATGCTATTAATCCATATTTTGAAGGTCGACATTATTTCATCTTCGCAATTGTCGTCATGAAAGACTTTATATACGATTTTATGATTCAATAACCGGTAAAGCTCTCTTTTACTTTTTGTGGCTTTTCTGCATTTTTTCTTTGAAGTCCCTCTGTCGGTCCAGTACTGAAACCAGGAGATCCTTTTTTCAATTATTTTCCTAGTTAGCTGTTTGGGAAGTCTATGAGTTTCATATTTAGAAAGGGTTTTGTGAATATACTTTATATGCAGTTGGAGTGTATATATGTAGATGTTTTTCAATAAGCCCGATTTCGAGAAGTATCACATAGATGGAGTAAATTACGGTAGATTGGACATGCGTTTTACCCAAAAACGTTGTAATTTATTTATACCATTGAACTTTATATACCCTCATATTTCAGCTGCATATCAAAAGCATTCATTAAATGAAAGTCATTCCTAAATATTTGAAAGATTTGACAAGTTAAATTTTCCTTTCTTTGTACGTCCATTTTTCTCTCCGCTATAATGTTCTGGACTTTCTGAAAACCATAACTTTGGATTTATTCGGATTAATCTCAAGATTCCACAAGTTATAGTACTGTTCTAATCTGTCCATCATCCTTTACAGTGTACCTACATCATCGACAAATACTCGAACTACTATATCATCGGCTTACAACAGTAGCCATACATGGATGTTACCAACATTCAATCCACATCCAATGAAATTGTGCAAGTCATTCAAAAATAGTACAAATAGAAGGCAACCTTGTTTGACTCCCATATCAGTCTCAGAATAATCAGACATTTCCACTCCATCCCAAGTGGCTGCTTTGGTGTTTGTGTATCTTTTAGTAGATTTAAGAATTTTGTCGGTATCCCAATACATGGTAGCTTATAGAATAGAGATTTGCATAGTGTGGAGTTAAAGGCGGCATTGAAATCTACAAAGAAAGCATATACTTTGTTTTATTTTCATGCAGTTTCAGTTGTGCGATACTAATCAGATTGTAAATATTGTCGACAGTTGAGAAACCTTTTCTGAAAAATGCTTGGTATTCGATCAGTATTTTATTTTTCCTTACCCAGCCAATCAACCTACTCGGTAAGATTCCCATTAAAACTTAGATCACTGTATCCATAAAAGAAATTCCCCTGTAGTTCTCTGTTGCGTTCACACATCCTTTTCTTTAAAATGGGGATAATGATTTCTTATATTTTTCCTCCACTTTACCAAAGTTTAGCATATCCGTGTAAGCTTCCGCCAGTTTCATCAAGAAGTTGTCAGGCGTATTTTAAAAAAAATCGTAAAGTATTCTACCCTCACCAGGCGCCTTGTTCGACTTATGTAGCTGCTTTAAGGACTGCTCTAATATTTTCTATGCTAATTACTTTATCCAGCTCCTCAAGCAGTTTCTGAAAGTGTATTTTAAATTTCCCAGCGTCTAATTCAGTATCTTTTTTTTAAAAAATTGCTCTGAGTGTCCTTTATAGACTTGATGCTATTTTTCAGTTTTTCATAGTACTGCTTTCTTTTCCGCTCGCATAGCATTTTAAGGCTAATAATAATAATATAATAATAATAATAAATTCTTTATTTCAAATAAACTATTTTACAGGAATTTTCATAGAATTTTTTAAATTTGTTTATGCTTAAGAAATAAAGAAAAAAACAAAGGATACGACATGGACTAACCCGTCGTCGGTAGATAGGGCTTTTTACTTTAAGCTATTGACAATTTTATTTAATTAAATTCCTCAATTATTAATTTTCTGTAATTCAGTGCGCTCATTATATAGTGGATAACATTTTTCCAGTTTTCATCTAAATTTCCATCTAAAATCTCAATTAATTCTTCTTCTAAAAGTAAGTTTTTAGTAAAGTATTTGCACCTGATCTCCCTAAGTACGGGACATCTACCCTTAAAATGTTGTATTGTTTCCTCCTCCTTTAAATTGCATAGCGTGCACAATCTTGTTCCGCTGATTTTATAGCTATTTGCGTTTAGATGAATAAGATCTGCTCGCGCTTTCAAAATTAATGTTATATCGCTTTGTGTGTTTTTATCGTTGCAATATGCGTTACCCTTAGTAAAATCCAAGTATTTGTATATTCGTGTTTGACTATTTGCGGCTTTAGATACATGATGGTGGTATATCTGCTTCTTCAAATTGTCTGTTAGTAAAATGCAATTCCTGTGCCATTCGGTTTGTGTTAACTGCACATCCTAATCTAAGCCAGAGTCTAAGAGGGTATATATATGACCCTCTTCCGCTACAGTTTCGAGTGCTATGACATAATTTGGGGTGGAATCAGGTAGTTTTAACAAACGTTTAATAAAATAGCATTGTAACTTGTCTACATTTTCAAAGCAAGAATATCCCCATACTTGTGCCCCACATGCTTGTATTGCTCTACAAGTTGCTAAATATAATTTCCATTTCGCGTTAAGCGTGATCTCTTTTTATTTGAAGAAGTCCTTCCATGTTGCATTTATACTAGCTTTAGCCGAAGAGATTCTGCTGTTTTAAAACTATTGTTGGCTTAAAGACATGCTTCTCTTTAACTTGATTCATTGCCTATTCTCCATCTATTCAGACACTCCAAGAATTTTTTCCTTGCTTGAAAGCATTCTTTTTTTCTTTTTTTTTTTTGTATATACAGAGGGTGTTTTTTGATACTGCGGCCAATTTGAAATTGGAACCATTTAAAAAACAATTGCGCTAAGTATATACGAGTATAACAAATTCCAATTGTTGCAATATTATTGGTTTGTTAGCGTACACCCGGTCCGATGGTAACCCCAGAGATAGAAGTCGGGCTGTTAGATCTGGTGACGAATGGATGTTTCCGGACTCTTTCGGTAAATCACTTGCTCTGTAAGGGTTCTCGAAATTGTTAATAATTTTTTAAGTAGTGCTCCACGTCGACCAAAAAAATCACGTAATTTACGCTGCGTTGCAATACTCGTAACTGATGAACCATTTTGATAAAATGTTTTAATCACTAAAACACTTTGTTGTAGCGTGAACCTCTCTGTGATTCAATGGCATTGACAGCTGAACAATTTCACATAATAAAATTATCTCTGTGAAAAAATGGCGCCAATTTCAAATCGGCCGCAATACCAAACTATGTACGTTAAAATACATTTTAAATTACCTTACTTAATCTTACTCTAACTATGTAATTAAATATGTAATTTTTTTGCATTAAGTGCTGTGTTTCTTGTTTTTTTTTTTTTTAAGTACATAAAACATTAAGCTATGTAAGTCCCTGGATTGTGTGGAAACGACGAATGAGTTCCCCCTCTCTATCGGCTAGCCTCCGGAATTTTTCGTACTAACGTTCTACGTCCTTTAAATAGCTACCCAATACCGCCCTACTAAACCGGAGATGCTCCTATGCTTGTCCCATGATTCAGAACTTTCTACAATTCTTTCAGGTATCCCTAGAGGCCCCAGACAACGGCCGGCGTCATAAATCGATCCTCAGCTGCAAGAAAAGTGCAATGACCTCGACTTTTGGTCCTGACTTGTATGCATGGTATCATGCCCCGCCTTAAAACTGAATTGGGTGTCCGGAATTATTGTTTTGCTCTCAGTCCACTTAATCAGGGCAGGGTCGCTTGGAACTCCACCTTCAATACATATGGGGCATGTACCACCCTTTCATCGGCCATGGATTTGTTTGCCATTTTGTCTGCATTGAACTCCGTAAAACATGTGTTCTCAGATCGACAGTGCTCCATATCATTTCGCAGGTAGAAGTTGTGCACAAGGATTCTATTTTCCAGGTCGTGGTTTGTGGCAAATGCTTGTGTATTTCCTGGAAAGTCGCTCCTATAGCCACTACCTCTTCGGATCTTCGATCACAAAGAAGTTGTCATCTTCTACTGTGTTACCTGGATTCTTTCGTTTAATGCCTGCATTCTGCGGTTTAACAGTAGCTTTGGCTGCACACGTTGTTGTATAGTGGTATATCCCTTGTGTGTAATAAATACAGAGTTGGTCCGAGAACATTGCCTTGTGGGACACCTACCATTATTTCTTACAATTTTGAGTAGTCTTCACCTTACCGTGCTCCAAAAAAATCTGTCTGTTACATAAGATTTCAGAATCTCATAGTATTATCTAGGTAGGTTCCTATGCAGTTTGAACTTCAAGCCTTTCTACCACACCTTGTCAAAGACTCGCACTACGTCCAGGAATAATGCAGAGCATACCTGTTTAAATTCGAGTACTTTCAATAATAATTTTGTTTAGTCTTTTAAATAGCAATTTTTCAAAAATGTTTTATAATATCGGGAGTAACGATATTCGGCCATAGGAAGTAACTTCTGTAGATGGCTTACCTTGTTTCGGTGTTATAACTACTTCAGCAATCTTCCAGTGATGAGGTATATGTATGTCTTAATTTAAAACAGGCATTAATTAGAAGTTTAAGTTTTATTGCGGCTACGTCCGATAGCTCTATCAACATTTGCGCGGTAACAAGATCGAAACCTGGCACTATTTTATTCGATATTTTAAACCTGCACATGTTTCTTATTTCTCTAGTAGTGACATAGGGTATTTTTTCGTCCTCCTACTACTTTATCCACAAATTCTAAAATTTCATTGACTAAGTCAGGTGGGAAGAGTTTAGAAACATCCGGCAGGTGTTCTGCAAAGATATTAGCCTTCTGCTTGGGGTTTCCGACCCATTTTCCATCGAGTGCCTTCAATGGTGGGTCTTGTAGTTGCGGCCTTTTTAAATATTTCGCTACTTTCTAGGAGGAATAGTCAGTGTTTTTATCAGTCGTCAAAGTAGGAATCTTTTCATAGAGGAATTTTTAAATTCGGTAAATACATTTCTTTAATTTGTCATTTAGACGATCGAAGATCCGGATATACCTTTCACTATGAAGAAATCTATAAGATCCGGTTTTTTCGTTTGGTTAGATGGTTGGAGATCCCGTTGAGAAGAAATCTCATCCACGTCCTGCTTGGTAGAGTTGCTTTCCTTTTGTCTTTGTTACTCTTGATCCCCTGTAAGTGTCTTTAGCGTTAAGATCACCCCCGATTATGAATCTGTTCCCCAACATCCAATATACATAGTCTTCTTGTGCAGGAGAGTACTTAAGTAGGCAGTAGATTGCTGATATTTGAAATTCCTTGTTTTTGGTTTCAATGCTAATTGCAGTTACTTGCATTAAGTTATTTGAAATTTCAGCTACTTCGTAGTGCTGTAGGTTACTCTTAACAATAACAGCTGTTCCTCCTCCAGCTCTATCAGCTGGGTGTGAAGTATGCTAGCAGATAGATATAGTTAGCTAATTGAATATGGGATGCTTGTGTAAGATGGGTCTCAGAAATGAGAAGTATGTCTATATTTTCGTTGCATACAAATATATACACTTAACTCTGTTACGTGTTGGGAAAGTCCATTTGCATTCCAGATTGCAATTCTTAAAGTTTTATTTTTCATGGTTCTTTAGTATTTCTGACTATCCAGTCTTTGAATAACAAGACTTATCATTTCCTTTAAAGGGGTTTCTTCTTTGTGTGCATTTTTCAAAATTTGTGAATACATTTTATTGTTAACATTATATTTGCTTAACTGATATTTGTAACTGGTTGCTAGTTAGTTTTTGGCGCTGACTGCTTGTTAGCTTACTTTTGCTTGTTTGATAATCCTTTGTAACTGCGCATCCTATGTAGTTTGCTCAAAAGCTTATTGCTTATTAATGGCTAGTTCCCCATTGTTATCTTTTATTATTTATATTATTTCCCTTTTAATAAGATTTTTATGATTTTTTTCATCGCATGAGCAGTAAAGACCTCTGTCTTCTAAAAGCGATTTTCGACAGATAAAAGCAAAAAAATCTGCATAATCAAGGGGGCACTTAAAAAGCACATTTATCGCGGCGTTCTTAGACCAACTCCTGCTTCACTCTTCGATTGTACGGAAATTAGTAAGTAATACATGATAAAAGAATATATTCAATTCTCTCAATTTTATCGTAGGATAAAGTGTTAGGAAGTTGGTGGGAAAAGAAGCATCATTGTTCCTTTATGGAGATAGTTTTTCACGGAAATTTACATGGGAACTTTTCCGGAATTTATTCCTCTTCTATCGAGAATATGTCTCAGAAATAAAAACTTTTTATAAATTTTGTTAGTTATTTTTTTCCAATTTGCGAGGACTATCTGCAGCAATGACAATTATCCACTTCTAAAGCATCAATTTTGTTATTCGGGTAACAACGGTTTTCAAGGGTCAATCGTCATTTCTGGAGTTTGTGTTAACTCCGAACTGAAACAGACAACTCTTTAAAAAATAAAATGTATTGGCGCTAACAGACCTTGCCTCTAGCAGCCATTCTTACCGTGAAAAACACGAAAGGTAGGGACCCGAAATTGTATACCGTTTCCGAAGGGCAATTTTGTTTGATTGAGAGAAGTTTCTCATAACAATTTTACTCTCGGATGTTTGTCAGAAGTTCGTTCGACCGAGAAAATACTTTTTGGTGTTTTCTGGGATTCGAACCTTGAATCTCACGCTCAGTGATCACGCACTTAACCACTGAACCACAGCTTCTTTTTTACTACTTCGAAATCTGAGTTATTTATTGGGTTGGCATATGGAGCTAATTTGCAGCCATGCGGCATGCTTTTGTCATCTAATGAGTAGGTACATGCATTATACTAAAACACGAAGGTGAGTTTAAAAAGCTTTGCTGCCAAACCATTGGAACCGGTGGCTTTTTTATTGACTGAAGTTGGGTTCTCTTCCGACCCTACCATTCCCAAAAAATATATATATATTATTTGCAAGATCGAAAATCCTTTGTTTAAAGTTTTGCCCCATGGTATGTACTAGAAGTGTGCAAGATTTAATCTTTCTAAGTAGTCCGTAGCATCCTGAAAGTAGTGGAAAGGCCCAAACACATTATTGAATTGAATTTAACTGATACAGAAAGTGTTCTTTGTAACAGTCTGTATATATTTTGAAAATCGGAAATCCGGCTACGTAATGCTCTACACTGTAGTCTGTGCTATAAGTATGCAAAGTTTCATCTTTCTATGTAATAGGAGGAATCATGAAATCTTATTAAAAGGGTACACAAATATTCCTTTTAGCAGCCTGTGTGTGAAAAATCAAAAATTGGGTACGTCATATTTTGATCCGTGGTCTATCCTATAAATGTGCAAAGTTTCATATTTATGGATAGTCCGAGAGCTCCAAAAATTCTTACTAAAAACATTTTCAAAGTTTTCTTTGTAACACCCTGTTGTTGACAAATCAAAAACTCATCTGAATTAGATTATACCCCATGCAAGTACTCGTACTATAAACAAGCAAGGTCGTGTCTTCCTAGGTAAGCCGTGGCTTTTTTGGGTGGAAATCTTTCAAAGACGAGCCAGACCGTTTTCCATCCACAAAACCCACCTCCCCTTCTTTGCATTCTTTTCTGCACGGTACCGCCGTCTTGGCATTTCATTGTGGGGAGGCAAACAGTACAGCATGATCACAATCTGATTGAGATTTCTTCACTCTTTCGCCTTTCTCGTTCGAGGTGTCTGACCTGAATCGTAATTTGTTTTGCATAATTACTCTTCTGCGATTGAGTCATTGGTAATTCCACAAGCTTCATCAGTGTTTACATCTTCGTTTCGAAAGGTGTACAGTGACAAAAATTCATTCTTCTCATCTTTTTTAACCAGGGTGCACTACGGACAGTGGGGAGAGTTGTCATGCTTAAATCTGTGGAGATACTCACGAAAGCATCCATGTTGACTTAGAAATTGTGTTATCAATGTCTGAATTTGGGGGATAAGACGATATGTCCATCGGCCTTTAGCTGACACGTTTCAGCTCTGTAGCAATTTCTCCAACAGAGGTTCCTGGTTCTATCGTTTGGGTGCAATCCTGCAATTACGAGTACACAGACTGCATCGTCTGATATTTTGTGAAATGCACTGCATAATTTTATTGCGCAGAATCGGTATGTCAATTTAATTTGACGTCTAATTTTCATGCTTCCAACCAATGGTGACCATAGAGCATGACAGATATAACCTCTCTGGCCAAAAGTCAACTTCGACTGTAGCTCGGTCTTCCATGATACATATGAGTGTATTATTCACTCATGAGGCTTTGGTACTAAGATACTCCAGATGTTGTACTTGTGTCAATCATGACACCTTGGTATTTGATGGCTTGCTTCGATGTAATCTTGTGCACCGCTTCCGTTTTATGCTCTGCTAGTTTTAAACCCATTAATTCCGATTGTGTCGTTGCTTACTTGGACCACTTATTCTTCACTTCTAGAAGGTGTGGGAATATGCATATGTACGTTGGGAAGTCATATTTAGGCGTTGTGAAAAATATTGTTTGAAACACCCTGTAATTTGAAATCAGCTACGTTACATTAGTAACCGTAGTCTGTGCTATAAGTACACAAATCTTCAGATTTTTTAGTCATCCGTTGGTTTCCAGAGAATTCGCAAAAGAAAACACACGTGTGTGAAGCTCTCCGGAGGAGATAAAAGTTCGATGTAATTTTCTGCATCGTGGGTGGGACGAATCAAAAGCAATATTATGCCAAAAAATGAAGATAATTCTATGGTAAACAATTCATGTCTAGAAATTTGTTTCATAATATCTATGGTTTTCGAGAAGACAACAGTATTTTGGTCGCCATTATTTTTTGAGGAATGTATAAAATTTTAATAAAAAGTTCATTGAGAATATGTGTACAAATTTTCCAGCGTGTAAGAATTTTTTTTCTGAAATAAAAATAACTGGTCAAGCTAAAGGCAACTTGTGGAATTTTTAGTAAAATGTACACAGTGATCATCAACAAAATATTCACCTAAGCGTCAGTAGTACCAGTATGATGGGCAAAAAGAGTACCTAATTAATTTTTTTTAACTTTTAATCCATCAGATAACAATTTAACAACCCTTCCCTAACTTATGACCTTTTTACCTACTTCAAAACGCTTCTCCCTTTATTAACCTCTTTTTATTTACTCATAAGATATCATATGAATAATTAGGCTTCAACAGCAACTCTTTTTTCCTAATAAATGAAATCATTTATGACCCATTTGCACAAAGCAAATGTCCCCTTAAGGACATTACAGTATGTTAATCTGTTTTAATAACGATTTGGGTACACACCACACCTACGCAGTGTCCTCATCCTTACTGTCGAAAGTTTATTTAGTACTCCTTCATTTGCAAATTAATTATTTTTCCCATCCAAATAAATAAAACACAGAATAATCAACGTTTCCATCTGTTTCCAAGCAAACGAATGACTAGCCCAAACAACCCACAAACATACGAGTAAATATGAGGTTTAATCAAATGAATGAATTAAAATAATTAATTACGCCAGAGTAAGTGTACCTACTCTAATCTGCATATGCTTACACCTTTATGATGTTTTGATTCAACATTTGATGCAAAAATTGCCTACATTTCACACATTACACACTTGCAAGGTCGTCGCCGGTGGTCCGCTCTAACACTACTCGTAACTTGTTTGGACCGTCGCGTCGGTCGTCGCAGTTCATTGAATAAAAGCTTGGCTTGTTTTATTTGGTTTTTATGAATTTTTTTTTTATTTCATTTGCTTTGTATAATAATGTTTAAATTGTATAATTATTTGTATGTACATGTGTTTGTAGCCTGTTGACTAAGAGATATTAATGAAATTCGATACCGTTACATTCAGAGCAATCAAATCAAATGCGCGCGTGTGATAAATCATCATTTCATGAGTGAGTGAGTGAATGATTGGCGATAGATACATAGAGCTGGACAGGGGAGGAGATTAGGGAGTTTTATCTTCCAGGCAAGACCCTGTAGAAGGGTCCTCTCCTGCTGTGGCAGTGTTAGATGATATTCAGTGTATGTAGTCCATTTACCATTGGTTGTAGTGGTCACGATATTGTCCGTCATCTTGTTGGTAGCTTCCGTGACTTGCGGCAGCCAAGGCATTGAGGTGAGCAGCTCTAGCATGTTGCACTTCGGGTGTGTCGACAGGCACTCCATTTTGAATCACGGGGATATGAATTGGTCCATGGTTGTAGCTTGAGGCGTAGTGCGCAGCAGGTCCACTGCCAGCACGAGCAGATGCTTCAGCAAGAGCGGCATAATGAGCAGACCTGGCATGCTGCACTTCAGGAGTATCGACTGGGACACCATTTTGGATAATTGGCACATGGTAAGACTGAGGCACCACTGGGGCTCCAACACGAGCAGCGGCATGAGCGGCAAAGTGAACAGCCTTGGCGTGTTGAACTTCCGGCGTATCAATTGGAGCTCCATTTGATGGAAGATGACCACGAGCCTGTGCGTGAGCAGCAAGATGAATAGCCTTGGCTTGTTGAACTTCAGGGGTTTCTAGGGGCACACCATTCACAATGACTGGTACATGTTGTGGCGCATAAGCCCATGGTCCAGCGTATAGAGATCGTTTGTAAAGATGATGACCAGAACGAGCAGCAGCATGAGCAGCGAAATGAGCAGCCTTAGCCAATTGCACTTCAGGTGTATCTATTGGCACACCATTGTGCAGGGCAACTGGAGCATGAGCTGCAACGGCATACGATAATGGAACTCCAACTGCAACACTAGGTGCTGGACCCTTAGGGAAATTTGTTCCAACAGCATTGAAACCATTATGTGGATCGGCTACGTAAGAAACTGATTGAATCAGACCATTAGCATCCACATAAGAGTATGAGCCACGGGTGACGCCATCATGTAGACGAACTTCATTCTTTTGTGAGTTTGGATCCGCATACCCGTACGAATATTGTCCCAATTTATCCTGATTATGGTATTGCGTTGAGATTGCACCGTACAGGGAAGCTGAACATGTCGATACCAAAAAGGCAGCCAATATGATCTGAAAATGAAAAGTGAGGAGTTTTGAAATTATACATCAAAGGGGTTTGGAATATAGTCTCTTTTTTTTATTCAATTGTCAATTGGTAAAGGGTTAAGAGTTTCCCAAATAGTTTTGCATTTAATTAACTTTGCAAGAAGTATGCATGGTTTAAATTAATTTGGACCATTGAAGAGCTTATATTTTAAAAAGGGAAAAGTAAAAACAAGACATGGAGAAGTAGACACCTTCCTTCCATATATGTATATATATATATTATTTTTTTTAAATCGATTGTCTTCCAAAAATTGGTTGTTTTAAGTGAAATAACCAAAGACAAATCTTTATTGTGCGTATTTGTGTTAAAAACATAGATTTCTCGTGGCTCTAACTGAAAAGCAACTCATTCTACGAAAAATATGGTTAAGGTTCTTACACATTTCTTCGAAAAACTGATTTTAAGGGAGATATTCGAAAAAATATAATTTCGGCATCTTTTTTTCCGCACATTCCCTGATGCCGCCTGATCTACAAATGTAATAGTATAGTGAGTGATTTTTGAAATTTGTGACCGCCATTGATTAACGGATCACTAAACAGGAGACTCCCATCAATAGGTGGTACGTTACGTAGGTCCTTGCTCTTTCAGGTACAAGTCGAAATGTAAGAGTAACACGCACAACACGCTTGGCTTGACCTTTTATGGATTGTTAACGCCAAAATATTTTTACAACTATACTGTGTCTAAATTGGTTTAGAAGATCTTTAAATTTGAAATTCTGACAAGGAAATGTTAATTTTTGACATTCGCCACAAGCACCCGCTGAAATTTATTGAAAATACCAGCCATCGCTGAATTTTTCTGATAACTAGTGCGCGCATATTGGATTTCGATTCACCCCGTGGGAAGCTCCTTTAAACCAGCTTAATTTTAATACATTTAGTTACATTCTTATTATTAAAATTAGCTTTAGTATTCAGAGTTGCTTTAATTTAGTATTCATTTTTTAAGGTTCCACCCAAAGTCCCTTAGAACATATTATATGTTCACTAGAAAAATATGTTTTAAGAAAAACATCCTAGGTGCAAAATTGTAATAGCATGTTTGGGGAAACGACATTAATTTTACGTGTGTTGAAATTAGTGGCATTGGCACCATCTACTAGCAACCTGCACGTTCTTACCCGAAACAAATAAATAAATTTCTTCACCATCAGAAAGTATCTATTTATCTGTTAAGTAAACAGAGTCGCTATTCTGAAAAAACGGCATAACCAGTATTACCAGAAGGTACCGGATGTAAATTCCACATGCAGTGGAAAAAAGTCCCCCTTTATCTATCTGTCAGAGTGTTGCCTTAAAAGTAAGAAATAAAAAAAAATTAGTCATTTATTTTGTCAGTTCTTCAACTTGTCCTATTGGTTACCAAAACAATATTGATTTCGATATTTTAATCAATTCTGGCATTGCTTTTATAGGGTAACACAAAAAAAAATGAGTCTGAAAATTCTATCTGTCTGTATTATGTACACATGACTGCAGGCCAAACGACTGAAGCTTCGTACTATTTCGAGTCTGTGGATTCACAATTCGTTGCGAAATTGAAATTGTCACTCTAATTCGAAAATTAACCGTACTACGAGTCGATTTTAATAATTTCGTTTTTCTCGAAAATGACTCTCTCGATTTAATATTTAATTTAAGTTTCAAATCTGAACTAACAGCGATGAATACATAAATTCAGAGACGGCCATCTAGGTTTAGTCTGAATATATTCTCAAAAATAGTTGAGCATTTTTCCTCAACGTATGTTCTAACGTAAATACACTCTTTTTTGCTTTTTATTTACATATCTATATGTTCCATTGTATCTGTTCTCTCATTTATGTAATAAAGAAGCTGATAGCAACCCCTGTTGAAATGTCGGGTAAGTAAATGTAACAAGTTATTGCTTAATTGCACCAATCTACTTGACCAAACAAGCCAACTAGGAACCATCGTTCTCAACCCACACTATAACGTTCAAATTGGTCAAATATTATATCCTTTGAGAAGGCTTTCTTATCTGTTGGCGGCTTTCTTATCTGTTGTTGTGAAAAAATCCCACAAATTGATGAAAAATCGGGTGCAAAAAATACCTCAAAACGGGATAAGATCAGAAATTGTTCAGTATATGCTGGTTATTCTAACTGATAAATACGAGTACTCGTATACTCTATCCAACCAATTTTGAGGAAATATCGTCACCATTTTTGCAGATTATGGAGGATGGATTTGCTAGTCGGTTGGTGTCCACACTTTCCAAGTTTGTTGGTTTTTCTGATTTACATTAAAGGGAAAAGTGAAACAAGTTCCATCTGACTGAAATTAGTTGCACAATTATTACGATAAATTTTGGAGTCTATATCCGAAAATTTAAATTTTTGACATTTTTTCAGAAGAGCGACAATATACTGACATAATTCCGTTGAATACTCTGTGATGGATATACTCGTGCCTTATGTGTAAGGAATAGCTCTTTCGTAAATACAAACAAATCTTAGAAAGCAAATTAATAGCTACGTAAGTAGAACATTTTGTAATGCTTTATTGGCAGTGTAAAGCATTGCGAGAAGGTCACAGTTCCTCCGGATCTATCGAGCGATTGATTGTTGATCATTTCTGTAGTAACACTAACTGTTTGGTTACATTTTTCGAAAATATAAAAAACAAAGCTTAAGATTGTTTTCCTATATCCATTTAGTCCCGTATTCTATCCATATTGCGAATTTATAGAATGCTTATAAGTACCTTGCCTAAAATCCTACCTCATTTGTTATTCTATAGCGAATGTACCTCAACTTTAAATCACCAATATCATACATTTATTGCCTCCATACTCGTTCACATCTTCGACGATTTTATTGCGACAATCAAAATCTCATAAAATGTAAAATATCTGAAACACAATATTGGTGCAAATATCTGTTCCACACATTGCCAACAAATTTATGACGAAGTTATTGTTATGACTTTGTTAGTAGATTTACATAAAGGTTTGTCAACTTTTATATGATTTTTACTTCAGTTATCAATTGGCTTATTGCAGATTTGACTGATTGGCCAGTTATAAAATGTTTCCTAGCGGATACAGCCAATTATCTCCTTAATTCAAGTAAATAATTTCTCAGGTTACGTGCTGCTCTAAAGCAAAATAATAAGTTATAAGAAGTACTCCTCTGGGCACTATTGTTCAATGACTGAAGTTGAAGTGATGGTTTGTTTTATTAGCTGGCCTTTTACGAGCGTTATTTTCTGTGGTTTAGGCACACCTTAAAAATACCATCGGGTGATTTATGTTGCTAGTCTTAAGGCACATTTCATGGACACTGTGAGCTAGTTCGCACTCAACAAATAAATGAAAAACAGTTCTGTTTTAAAACCTGTAATGCACCATACGGGCATAGATTACGGACAAAAGTATGAAGCTCAAGATAGGACCCAAATTTAGAGCCAAAAAAAAATTCTTTTTTCATGTAACTTTGTTAGGAGTCGATTTGGAGATATTGTATGAAGCTGGGTTTTTAAGCCGCTTATAGCGAGTGAACAATGCTTTTCGAATAAGAAATTTAAATTTAACTGAACATGTAAGAGTCAACAATAAATTTTATGAATTACTGCCAACGGTGTAAGGACCAAGACCACATAAAAGCGAGTGAAAAATTATTTGATTTGTGAAACACCGCCCTTTTCGTAGAGTGATGAGTAGGATGTATTTAGATATTTGAATGCTCTCACGGCATGCAATGTTACACTTTTGATAAATTTATTCTAAGACTTCGAGAGAAATTCTTCATTGCGTGGACTACAGCACCGAGGAATTTATAAACGTCCATGAATCACTTCGCTTATGTTTGCTTGATGATTTGCATGTAACGTGAACCATCGGATGTAGTGCTTGTCGCATAAATTTATACAAAATGCATATTGCACAATACCTGCTCCAAGGCATCCCAGTTTCCTCAAAACTCCTTATTTCATGCTCTAGTACCGATTTTACATGTCAATATCGTCTTGCCGCTCACTATACCACCATCGAAAACTTTATTTAATCTTAAGTGAGGCAAATGAACTATTTCAACTATGTCTCCGCTGTAGTGTTTTTTTTTGAAATACTATGCCAAGTAGAATCTTAAGATAAAAACTAAAAATATGTGAATGGGCTGAACCCAGTGGTTAGTTTGTTGGTCTGCAGAACCGGAAGTTCAGTTTTGAATACCAGAAAAATTTAAAATAAAAACACCAACAACCTTCTTTATGGTCCTAACTCTTGCGAACATCTGACAAACATCCGAGAGTGAACTACTACGAAGAAGCTTCTCAATTACAAATGGATTCGAAGTAATCAAACGTTTCGCATTTTCAGATACAGTGCTGAGAAGCTTCAAGAGCTGAACGAGCCGAGGTAATCAGAAACTCGGTCAAACCAAGCACTTGTAAGCGCTAGGCACATATAAAATAAAATATATTTTAACAACTGGTGCCCGGATTACGACAGGAACATTACACTACAAATCATATTTCACTAGTTCAAGAAATGTATCTGCCTCAGCTGTAGATGGTTTTGAGCTCGAAACTCTGTTTCCTTCCTTGCACCTTCCCGCCGAAGGAAGGTGCAATTAAGCGGTTACACCCTAAAGAACTAATACAATCCCACTGCAAAATATACCATACAGTAGAATCCACTTGGTATCGCAGACAGAAAAGTGATTGCTCCAAATCAATCTGCTGGGGAGTGATCAAGAACTTTGTAAATGAGTAGGGGATGATGTGGGTGTTGTTAATGTTCTATATCTCAAGAGGGGTGATAAGACATAAAAAGATGATGGTTAGTCGTCCATGTCATTATCTAAGCGACAATGTTTGCCAAAGGAAAACCTAAAAAATAGATTGCTAAAGCCATTACTAAGAAATGAAATAAGTTGTCAAAACACAAGGGGAAAGGCATTACTGATTGGCTCGGAGCAACTAGAATAGAGATCAGAACTGCACAAATAAACACACAGCTCTATCTTCAGCATAGATACATTTAGAAGTTGCTTAGGCTTCCGAAACAAACTATGTAAACAGATTTAAGCTATGTATTCTTGGTGAAAACTACCAGGCATATGTACTTGTGCATTTGTGGTGTAAAATGATTTGAACTTCACTACACTTTTGGTTGCAAGAAAATATTGAGAATTGAAATCGAAATGGATCGACAAATTCCAGAATATGAAGAACTGGCAGTGTAGTGTTAAATTGCTCTAAAAGAAAACCAGAAGAAGCCGGTCATACTTGTTCATTTTAGAAACAACAAACTAATTAATTCAGTAAGCCATCAGTTCTATCTAATTGTCGTCTGCGGATATTGAATTACAAGTTATCACACTTGATAAGCTTAATCTTCATTTCAAGCACTATGCATTTCGGGAAGATATTACAAAACTTTCTTTCTCAGCTAAAGTATCGGCTAAAGAGGATAACTCCACTGAAACTCCACAAACATCTGATGAAAAGCTACAACCAGTCGACACTGAATCCAACACAAGAAAGCAAAAGCTAGTGGAAGTAAAGGGCTGAATAGAATGTGCATCTGCGTCTGAGGCTGAGTCACAGTCAAACCTACAATTTGCGGCACCTCAAGTAAATCTCGGGCATATTCTGACTAGGTCAGTGAAATCAGTTCCTGGTTTTGATGGTCCATTGAAGAAATCCGGTAGTTATGACTTTGTGGATGGTGATATTTAAAAGGAGATCTGACAAACCAAAACTGTTGGCAAAAGTGCTCCTAATAACGTGACTCTTAATTGAGAGATTACATATTTGGCGCAGAGTTAAGGGACTCCTAAATAGAGAGTCACCAGAAAAATCAACAGGGGGGAATTATCTACACCGAGAACTGTGGACCCTTGAGAAACAAGCATCTTCACAGACTGCTAGCAACCGTAAGTCTTATGCCAGGATTAAAAGTATCTAGCCACTTACGTTCTCCATGACATCCAATTAGCAGGTAGTTGAACCAAATTAGGTGAATGAAAAAATAAAATAAAATAAAATCTCAACAATGGACCACTCGCCTAACAAGTCAAGTAATTGAATCCCCAACCTAATGGCGACCCGAAAACTCTTTAGTTTTTCATTCTTTATACCGTAATTGCATGTCAATCTGATTTGTTTGGTATCAGGCCAAGGGGAACAAAAAAATAAATGAATAAAACAAAGCATTAAAAAGCCAATTCGATTTAACGTCATAACGACCCCACTAATGGCCACAACTAACAAATAATTTTTTTACTATCTGACATACCCCCGCAGTCGGCCAATTCAAAGTATTTTAATTGAAATCATTTCAATTTTAATTGCTCGTGCTTAACAGCTTTCAACAACATTTTACTATCAATTAGTGGTTGGACGAACAAAAAAATGTCAAAGGCCACCATCAAGTGTGTCACCCCGCAAATCTAGCACTGAATCGATATCTGAAGGATTCCAGCTGAATGTGGTTGACCAGAAAACCAAAAACAAAAAAAAAAAATGTTTGCTCGAAATTTCGCAAGCACATGGTGCAACCGCATACTTGCATGCGGACTCCGGCAACAGGTTGCCCCGTTGCCAGTAGCAATTGATGCAGATTGCACTAATATTTTTCGCTTAACGATGTAATTTGATAACAGGCTCACTCAAGCGTACTGCATTACAATTTCGCAAGAAACTCTGCACACAGCTACGCTATTATTAGGCAACGGATCACTAGGTTGGACTTGAATGCGGTAACAACACCACCTGTCAGCTCATATCAATCACATGCGCACTTGTTCACACAAAGATCACCCTCTTATCCCAGATTAAGAACTGGGGGTCAGGGTTCGAAGGATGTTACCGACGAGATACTTACGAATGGTCTCATTCTGTACGAAGGAAGTTCTTGGACAGTAAATCAATAATAAAAAGAAAAGCACACACTAAATAGCACTCTAACACTCGGGATATTCAATTTGCACGATGGGAATTTGTTGAACCTCCTAGAATCGACTAGGACTGTTAACGAACTGTGCTGATCACCTGAGAGGGGCCCCAATATATACGGGCAAGATACAACCGCGAAGAATACGAATTGTTTCCCCCAGATGGTGAGAAGGTGGTGCTGCCTGTCGGTGGTGGTGGTGGTGGAGCCGGTAACCCCAATGGGTAAGTAGAGTAAAGTTAAGTCCACTTGCTTCTCTGTGTAGTTGCCTTACTTGCACTACATAGGAAATTTATTGCATTCGGTGCGTGGTAATATGCTCAAGCGATATGGCGCACGATGTACGTCTATCTTGGAAGGGAGGAAGTAAGTAAAACGTTGGCGTTGCCCCAAAAAAAAAAAAATTAAATTCCTCATTGCGCGCGCGCGCACACACTATTGTAAATAATCAACCCATGACCTTGCTTTCGCGAGAGTGCTCTGTATTTACCTCGTATTCATGTTGCTTGGCCCCTTCCCATCTCCTCGTGCGATTATGGAACGTTCAATTTTCTAAAGGTAATAAAGTACACGTACACATTCTGTGCGCATTTTTCTACCTTAATAGCACATTATGATTATTAAGGAACTAAACTTGAGCACAATGCTGAAAGCCATCGTTTGTACAGTGAGTAAGAGTGAAGCTGTATAAAGATTTTTACCTATAATTTGGAATATCCCAAAATGAACACAGAAATTGGCACACATATGTAGAATGCAATTAAGTAAGTACAGGAACGATACGATTTCTCCAACCCTTCAAAATATGAAAATATGCGCTGTTTCAATGATGACCTCCTCATTAGAGCCAAGACTCTTTCCGCCAAGCCAATCTTTTCGAATTGGAAAACAGAAAATAATCGCAGGGGGCTGAATCTGGTGATATGGTGGATGAGGAAGTAATTCGTAGCCCAATTCATTAAGTTTTACAATCATTTTTATGAATTAGTGAGCTGGTCTTGATGGAAGAGAACGTTTTCTTTTCCAAATCCATTATTTCGGCTGTTCTTTCATCTTTGCTGACGGATCCATGTTTCGTCCACAGTTACTTGTATAAATCGATTATTACTAAATTACGAGTATGTACTATTTCATTGTTGGACTCGAATTAACCAACCCGTTGAAAAAGTATTGCTAATTATAAACGAAGTATAGTTAAATATACTTGAGCGCGGTCGCTCATTGTTTACATGCGTAGTCACTGAGCAGCAGACTGAAAGTTTGAGTCTTAGGAAACACCCAAAAGTTCTTCAATGTGTAACCTCTCGGGAGCATCTGACGAACATTTGACAGTCAAATTGTCATGAGAAGCTTCCCTGAATCGAAAAATCAGACCTTTGGAAACGTCTTAGTGCTTAGTCAACACTTCACAAACACTTGTTGAGAGCTCTATGCCACTTGGCTTAGGCAACTTACGTAATCCTTAAGCTTTAATGAAAATATGTTCAGAAATTAGGATAGTTTGTATAACCTAATTCGAATTGAACACCTCAATAAAGTTGAAATCATACCACTTCAAAGCTGATAAAGCGATAGTGCCTGAAGACATTCCTGATAAGCTTCAAAATCTCCGCCAACATCATCCCCAAATATTTACATCCAATAGAGGAAAAACTTGAGATACTGAGACCTTCCCTAAAAGTACATACGAGACATACTGAGACCTTCCCTAAAAGTACATACTCGTAGTAGCAAAAGTTTTCAAGTACGAATCAAGTCACATTTCACATTATTTCATACTGTTATTTTTACTTGCACCTAAAACGGCAACTATTTGTTTTTGATCTCGAGATTTAGAGAAATTCAAAAAAGTGAGTCTCTCAATTCCGTCTATATAGGTATATCTATGTGTCATCAATTCGGTAGACCAAGTGCATTGAATTTCGAATATAGTGTAAGTCTTGCAATTTAGGCATAAAAAACTGGATTATAATGTCGCGATAGCGAACACCATTAGCTGTTATTGCCTGAACAGCTGCATTTTCAAAAAAGAATGGCCCGATGATGCCTCCAGCCTAAAATGACACGTTTCGGATGCATTTGTTTCTCAACAATCTCTCGTGGATTTCTGAACCCCAAATTCGACAATTTCGACGATTAAGATGAAAATGAGCCTCATAGCTCAAGATGATTTTGTTTGAAAAATCAGCATCCACTTGTTGGTGTTCCATAATCCATTCAACGAACTCTCTTCGTTGTGCTTGGTCAGTGGCTTCAGTTCTTGAGTCATTTGCACTTTGTATGCATGAAGATGCAAAACTTTCGTGAGAATACGCTGTAGAGAGCTTCTCGAAATGTCCAATTCTTGACCGCGGTGCCGAATTGATGTTCCTGGACTCTCAACAACACTCTCACGAACTGTTTCAATGTTTGGTGTTGAACGACTTGTTGAAGGACGGCCGGAGTGTCTAAGATCACAAATTGATCCAGTCTCCCTGAATTTTTGAATTAGTCTCTTCACAGTTGATGAAGTTAAGTCACTATTCCGACCATATTTTGTATGAAAATTGCGAACTGTAGCTGCCAAACCTTCATTATTTTTTAAAATATTACTAAACAATGAAAATGCGTGTATTATTTCGTGTTGTACTCTATTTTTAATAACCCTGAACTGTCAGCTGTCACGCTGTCTTTGTTTTTTTTTTTTTTTCATTGGCAACACTTTACCGCACAAATGGCGCAAAATTCAAATCTTGCGTGAATTTTGGGACACCCTTTATAAATTTTTGTTTCATAAGTTCTTTGGAGGCATACAGTCTGTACAAAATTAAAGTTTTCTTCGGTGCAGAGGGTAAAAAAGCTCTTAGTGGTCCGGCTACGCTCTCTTCTACAAAAAACCTAATTATTAACAATGAGCAGGAAATTTAATGTATGTATATTTTTCTGACACTGGTATGCAAAGTAAAAGAGAAGCCCTATCTTGAGGGCCTAAAGATTATCTATGTATTATACGAGTAGAACCATGATACTCGTACTCGTATGTTCAAAAGTTTATAAGCGAATCAACCTGTATGAACTGCACTGACTCACTGTAACTGCACACAACATCCAAATAGTTTTTTGTCATTCTTTACGTTTGACTATCGTTCCGCCTTTGAATCTCTAAGGCGAGCTTTTGCAGTTCAGCTATGTTGTCTTGCTTTAATCGGCTAACTCAAATATGGGCAATTTGTTGGGCGTTACAGCGCCTAATCAATGGACTGGATCGCACATTGTGTAGCAACCGGCATGTCGAAGTCGACCACGATGAAGGCAGCGGACGATCGACGACGTCGTCGATATGTGATACAATTCTAATGCCTTGGTTTGTTGTTTTTTTTTTTTTTTTTGTTCATACCGTAATTGAAGCACTGCTCGCGGTACCATCGTGGGGGTGATCGCGCGCCCAGTCAACTGCAATCGTGCCATTGGTGCGGTGCACTCGTTACAGATGCAAGTATCCATGCAATTGTTGCATGGGGTCGCACAAGAATGTGTACGAAAAGCGTACGAAATTAAAATAATACCTGCAATTTTGAGTATTCTCTGTGTGCAGTGTGGAAATTCGGGCATCGGGCATCGGCAACGGACATACCTTGAAATTTGTTTAATGTGCATTAGTTTTCGGATAAAGTAATAAAACGAAACCGAAAAATAAAATGCTGTTTTTTCTTTTTTTTTCTTTTGGGTGGATATAGTACGTAGTCGTAGTTTGGAAATGTGAAGGTTGTTTGGTTGCACAAACAAAATAAATCCAAGTGTGGGCTGTCATTTCGGGGAGGCAATTCATTGTCTTTTTGGGGAAATATGAAGTTTAGCAAATTGCTTCGGTGTGATCTAATAAATTAAAAGAAACGGATACACGTTCTAGTAAATTCGTTAGGCATTAAATCAATGTTCCAGATTTCAGTAATTTAAGCAAGGTGAACATAACTAGGATCTGTTTTATGGAAATAGCAATTGCTGTGTTTGACCATTGGCGTGAGACGATACTACACGAAATATGTACTCAAGCGTGGATTACTGTGTCCTTGGTGGTTCTTTGCATTTGTGATTTTACTTAATTATTTTTCCGCTCATCCAATTTCCATCGGACCCTTTGTATAAATTTCTGTCTGTTGTAAAACAAAAAATTAGGTTGTTCATACAAAAGAGAAGTTTATTAAAAATCGCCACGCTTTTCATAAAAGTATGACCAAATATCATCTATTAAATATGGTGTTTACATTTACCTCTGTCCTAACTCTAAAATTCATGGACAACTGATTTAAGTGTAAACGTCTAACTTATAGCTCCAATGGGATGTAGAAAAAGTATACTAAGTCAAGAAAAAAGAACATTTAAGGTGTTAATGTGGCCAGAATTCCATGTTTGCATTTACATTCCAAGAATAAACTTTTAATTCAATTGAGATTAATCAATGGTAGGTTGTAAAATAGTTACTTTTTTAAACGGAGGTAATTACATAAAGTTAAAAAACTGTAACATTTTTATCGAATTCAAGAATGGGCTTGCCTTGAGTTGCAATTATTTATGGATCCCGGAACAAGCCACTTTCGTCGGAATTTCCCACCTCAAAGACGGTTTTTGAGAATTCAAAAAGGGTGATTCAAGTGGAGGTTATAATTTACATTGGTTTTTGATAAACTGCTGATAGTGTTATGTCAATATAATGTCAAGACATTGACATCATAAGGCTGGCCTTGCAGATGAAATTTTTCATTACTTTTCGGCATATGTAAATCCTGCGGTAGTTCATAAATAAAACATCGAATCGCGTCCTTTAGATATGGAATCGTATTGGGGTTAGCGGCATACACCTTCTGCTTCACATAATTTCGATGTAGAAAATCCAACGGTGTGATATCGCACGATCTTGGTGGCCAATTTTGGTCACCGAAACGAGAGATGACGCGGCCGAGGAAATTTGTGTGCATTGTTTCTTATTCTGTGTGACAGTTTTGTTGAAACCAAATGTCTTCCACATCAATACCATCCTTGCAGCACCACGATGAAGTACCGCCCGATCATACCGCCGGTACCGGCGCAAGATCCGCACCAAACAGTGACTTTTTGTGGATGCATTGGTTGTTCGTGAATGGCTCATGGATTTTCATAACCCAAAATGTGACAATTTTATTTGTTAACGTAGCGATATTTTTATTTATTTTTATGTACAGTTTGCGCGCGCCAAAGGGGATATGAATACCCTTAAATTATTTCAGGGCACGGGCGTTTGTAGACAGTGAGAGAGAAGGAAAGATTGGTGTAGTGGTGTGAAACTCAGGCGGCATTAAGTTTCAGTAAACTGCAAGGGTGCCGTCCAAATAACTGGGAAGAATTTTGTTTTGTTGTTATTGTCATTGCTTATGATTCACAGTACTTTTTTCCATCCTCCTGATGTCATCATCACCATCAAGTTGCATTTTCAGTCATATGACCACCGTACTCCAGTAGAGTTGACACAAGCTTTCGCAGTTGATAGACTTTTTTATTTACGATAACCACCCTTTCAGCGATTACCTCTTCATTCGACCCAAATCTCTTACCTCCGACCCATTTCTTCATGTTTGGAAACAAGAAATAGTCGCAGGGGCTAAATCTGGGGAATATGCTGGATGAGGGAGGAGTTCGTAGCCTAACCCATGCAATTTTGCGTTGCGACTGTGGACTTGTGCGCCGGTGCGTTGTCCTGGTGAAAAAGAACTTTTTTCTTCGCCAAATGCGGCTGTTTTTGTTCAAATCGACTTGGAATCGATCCAGCATCTCTGCGTAATATGCGCCGGTGATCGTTTTACCCTTTTCAAGGTAATCGATGTAAATAACACCGCGCATCCCAAAAACCTGTCGCCATGACCTTGTTTACTGACAAACAAGCCTTGGCCTTCTTCGGCTTCGATTCACCAGGAGAAGTGCATTGTTTTGACTGTTCCTTGGTTTCTGGTGTGTTGTGGTGAATCCAGGTTTAATCCATGGTTACGAAACGGCTCAAAAACTCAGCCGAATTTTTCTGGAACATCGCCAAACACACCTTTGAAGTTGTCAAACGAATGCGTTTGTGAGCAAACACGGCACCCATCTTGCGGAAAGCTTTTTCGTGTCAAAATATTTAAGTAAAATCGAAATCACTGAGCTATGTGATAAGCCTGTGGCCTCTTCAAGCTCGCGCACTTTCACTCGCCTATCGTACATTATCAAACCATGGATTTTGTCGACCATTTCTGGTGTGGTGACCCCAATTGGGCGACCAGAACGTTCGGCGTCACTTGTGCTTGAACGACCGCACCGAAATTGAGTAAACCAGTGGTGAATGGTTCCAATCGATGGTGAAGAGTCCCCATAATATTTGTCAAGCTTTTGTTTGATTTGCGTGATAGTTTTTTCTCGCAAAAAATAGTTTAATCAGCACTCGAAATCCACTTTTTTCCATTTTAACGAAAATGCTAGTAGGCGTCTGTATAAAATGGCTGCCACAACAAAACTATTCTACAGATCTGTCTGAAAATTTGGTACGTTCTTTTGAAAGATGATTCTTGACAAAAAAAAATAAATTTAAGGTGACAACACAATTTGTGTTTATTTTCAGGGACTTATTGACCCACCCACGTATTTCATACGAAATCTTGAATCGAATTCATATTTACCACTTTTTTAAAAGGGCACATATCTAACAGATAGGGACTGCATTAATAATTTCGCATTTAACTTGCACCTGTAAAGGCATGTATTGGTTTCGTGAAGAATCTCAAAAAAGTGGGCCTGGCAATTTTGTCTGCCTCTCTCTGTGTGTGTAAGCATGCATGGTCGACTGCAGCCTGAACCGCTGGACGGATTTTCTTCGAACTTCACATCTGTTGGTTCACAATTCGAGCAGAAATATAAATAAAATATTTTAAGAGCTTTATAAATTTCATTCACTAAGAAATGTGTCATAAGTTCATCCCGGACATTAGTGGGTCCTTATCCAGTTTTAAAATATAATGTTTTCAAAATGTTCTGAGAATTTATCTAGTAGTTGTTTAGTAGTTATACATAGTATTAGATGTGATAACACCTGCCAACCCTATTTTAATAGGCTTTAACGTCTAAATTAATTATTATTTATTTGGTATTTGTTGGTTAACAAAGAATCGCTGTACATGTAAGAGCAAAATACTTATTAATAGTACAGATAGCAAGTTAACATAATAAAAGGAAACAAAGATTTCATGATTCATACAAAAATTAAAAAAAAAATAAAATAAAGATACAAAAGTAATTTAATATACACCAGTAGACTAAAAGAATAAAAACAAGGAGTGAGTAATTTCAATTATGATACAAAATGAGATAAACACGCCGACGAAAATTGTCTATATTCGATTATAGACCTCGCCTGGTGAGGCAGATGGTTCCAAAGACGAACAGCATGAATAAAAAACTGTCTGCAGGATGTCAAGTAGGTATGTATAGATGATCTTATTGTAATACAGTGGTTAGACCGAGAGAAAGTGAATTTGTTTTAAACATACTCAGGTTGCTGTCTGCGAATAATCTTGAAGAGCAAAATACAAGACCAATATTTTAGGAAAGCATCAATGTCGCAACCAATAAGTTTGAGACGTTCTGCTGAAACATGATCATATCTACGAAGATTGAAAACATAGCGAGCCGTCGAATTAAGTGCCCTTTTTTGCTTTAGAAAAGAAGTGTAATCACAGTCAGCAAAGAGTTCACGGCTAAAGTAAATAATAGGCACAATAAGTGTTTTGTAAGTAACTTTAGCAGGTAGTATTGCTTTGCTGACTGACAGATCTCTGAGCGATGCATATATTTTGGATTGGTTGGTTTAAGAGGGTGAGGTAATGCTCTTCACTTAGGCCTCCAGTGGGCCCGTTGTGTTCCCCTCGTCTGTCGAGCTGTAGGAAAAGTTATGTAATGGGAATAGGAGTAACAAAAAGGAGATTATATCATATAGTGATCGGGAAATCATCTTGTTCGTCTAGCGAACTCCAATAAACCACCGATTCCTTTCTTACTGAGGTGTATTAGATCCAGTATCTTCAGTCTTAATCTTGCTGTTGCAGGACTGTGGCAGAGGAAGTGTTCAATATCTTCCTCCTCCTCCTCACAGTTGGCACAGATTGTTGTATCAGCTAGCCCGAGTCTGACCGAGTGTGTATGGAGATTGATGTGCCCTATTAAAAGTCCCACCATCGCTCTTAACTGTGTTCTGCTTGAGTTGAAAGCTCTTTTAGCTGTGTTGTTACTCGGTTCTGTTACCACTGATCTGGCCACTTTACACGTGTCTAAATTCGTCCAGTAGTTATTGAACTCCTGGCTAATCTTCTCATTGATTATCGTTTTAATAGTTGTCAGAGGGACCCCTATAGTCTTAACACGATTTTCTGTGCCACTCGCTCCTTTCCTTGCTAGTTCATCTGCCTTTTCGTTACCCGGTACACCTTCGTGCTCCGGTACCCATATAAGGCGGACTCTATTACGCCTGGCAAGTAGGTTCAATTTAATTTTGCACTCCTTTATTAGTTGTGATTTTGACACAGGGTTTGTGATCGCGCTAATTGCTGCTTTGCTGTCTGCATATTTGCTTCTCTTCACTGGTGTCTTCTGCGAGTATTTCTGTTGCTTTCATAATTGCAAGGACTTCTGCTTGAAACACGGTTGGTGAATAGCAAGTTCAATCGGTGGGTTAGCACAGAAGATGCCAGCCCCTGATTCCCCTGATATTTAGAACATCGTGGAGTTTTTTGTCGTCCTTCCGTTCGTCCAAGATTCTCTTGTGGGGAAAATTGTTTCGAAGCTGTTGGCGAACGTATAAGATTTTTCAACAACAACATCACTAGCACAATTGATGAGTGGTGTCATTTCTCTTATCATTTTGGTGATTTTTCGATGCCCCGTGTTAGCGCCTTCGTTGAAAAGTCCGGTGATTCTAAGCCTTGCGGCTGACAGACGAGCAATCATCTCCGCTTCGAGGTGCACTGGTAGGATGTTTAAAATCGCTTCTTTGGCCGCTGTTGTTGTTGAGGATTGTGCTCCTGTAATGCCCAAGCAGGCCATACGCTGCACCTTTGTTAACAAATCTCTTGCGTACTTTTTATTTGTCACTGGCCACCACACAACTACTCCGTAAAAGATGATAGGTTTTATTACGCATTCGTATATCCAGTGGACCTGTTTCGGTTTCAGGTCCCATGACTTCCCGATGGCCCTCCTGCATATCCAATATGCTCTTTTGGCTTTGGTAACTCTTCTTCCAGGTTCTTTCTACAGGTCAGTTTGCTGTCCAATATTATGCCCAGATACTTAGCGCTGTTGCGGAGTTGTAGTGATACTCCTCCGAGTTATGGAATGTGAAAGTCACTAGTTTTGGTTTTCTTTGTGAAGAGAACCAGTTCCGTTTTATTTGAATTTATTTCTAGTACACTCTCCTCCGCCCATTTCATTATGATTCATAGGGTGTTTTACGTAAGCTCTCCTATGATGTTCAGGTGCCTACCTCTTATCGAAACGGCTAAATCATCTGCGTACGCTACGCATTTTGCGCAGGTTCCATATAGTGCTTTTAGAAGGTTGTCCATTGTGAGCACCCACAGAAAAGGAGATATTATCCCCCCTTGTGGTGTTCCCGTAGGAACTGTTCCCCTTCTTCTTTCGTCTCCCAGTGAAGCTGTGATGATGCGGTTTGATAGCTGTGTTCTAGCCAATTATTTATATTAGTGCATCCATAATTTTTTATTGAATACCCCTTCGATATCTAGAAAAAACGCCTACGACTGATTCCTTCGTTTCAAACGCATCTTCTATCGTGGATACAGTCTGGTGTAGTGCCGTCTCAGCTGATTTCCCTTTGAGGTATGCGTGTTGATTGACGTTAAACTAATAGGTCTATAACCCTTCGCCGTCGATAAATCTTCCCGGGTTTTAGTAACAACACCACTCTCACATCTTGCTATTGTATTAGCGTGTATCCTAGATATAGGCATCCCCTAAAGGTATTAACCAGGGTTTTCTTTAGGGTGTCTAATTCTATCCCTATATTTTCTATATTTTGGATACTATGATTCTTTACTTGGGTGACATTTTCTACATGGGTGGAGTATAGCTCAATAGGAGGAAAGTTAGAAAGACAAGGTTGATGCTTATAGATAGGGATCATTTTGTTTTTTTCAGGATTAAGTATGAGAGCATATTTATGTGGACCAATTCATAATAGAGCGTAGATCATCACTCATTTTTGCTACAGCATCTTCCACCGTACCAACTCGAAAGCTTATGTAAAGCTGAACATTGTCCGCGTATACATATATGGAAATTACAATGAGACAACAAAGTTGGAAGGTCATTAATAAACATAGAAAATAGTAAAGAGCCAAGCTTGGACACTGTTAGTAAGATTAGCTTGTTAGAAGGAACAGAAAAGTAAAATTGTGTGTAGAGTTTGTTACTTAGAATTGACGGATTTACACAATCGAATGCTTTTGAGAAATCAAGCAAGGCCAAAAGGGTAGTTTTATCCTCATTAATAGCCTGCCGAATCATCAATTACTTTCAGTATAGCTGCTATGCAACTGTATCCTGATCGGAAACCTGATTGCATAGCAGTTAATAACTTACTGCTTTCTATTTACCCTTTAATTAGACGAGTTAAGATGGATTCAAAGACTTTAGCTTTTTTCGGAATAGGTATAATCTTAGATTTCTTCTAGATGGTTGCGTAAGTGGATGGAGGCACACTGTTTGACCACAAGGACTGTCATAAGATCAGCTGGGTCTCGACTGATCGATAACGTACATCTAACCAGATTGATCACTTTACCGGTAGCCGGCGGTTTAGGAACTGTATCCAAGATATCCGTAACAAACGTGGAGCTGACATAGGAATAGAGAGGGAATACCATCTAATGGTAGCTACTATACATCTTCGTACTGCATCTGTCAGTAGCAACCTAGGTATAATACAGACACTCTCCGGGATCCCCAAATGCACCAAAAGATAAGGGACTACCTTGCCACAAACGCAGAAACAATCAGCAGCTTCGCTTCTGAGAGCATCGACGATCACTGGAAAAGTGTTTTTACGTCTCGGGTAGGCACCATTGTCGGGAGAATACGAAAAAGCCAAAGCACATGGCTGACAGCAGACACCTAGAGAGGGGTCGATGAACGTATTGAACTCAAAGCACGGATTGCAGCAGCCTTAAATAGAAGTTCAGTACCGCATGAAGAGAAAAGAACAGCCTGACTACATCAACGCACTAGCCACCAAGGCTGAAGAAGCAGCAAATATTTTGCAGTAGTGCTTAACCACTTGGGCTACAGTGATTTGGACCCAAAATCATGTGAGCCTTTCGCAGAAATAAATTTTCGTATTCGCACCACTAATAGCTAGAATAATTCCGGATCGAGTGAGAGAACATCTCGCTTGACAATGAAAGGCCTTCGACATCTTGAATCGGGACGCTATTTGTCGAACCTTGTGCAGGAGAGGTATACCAGAAAAACTTGTCGCTAATATAAAGGCTACCTACGATGGCGGTAAATGTCATGTCTTACAAAACGGTTAGGTGTCAAAAGAATTTGAAGTCCGCAACGGAGTACGACAAGGATGCATTCTTTCGTTATTGTTATTCCTTGAAGTAATCAATGAAGTGATCCGGGCCGCTCTGTCTGGAAGAAACATGAGGCTGAGATGGACTATAATATCATATCTCATACACCTTGACTATGTTGATGACGTTTGCCTGCTCTCACACAGGATAATAGACCTGCATCAGATAGTTCATAATTTGGATTCAGAGTAGGTCCCAAAATAAATACGGCAAAAACAAAAGCCCTAAGCACTTCAATTTCTCAACAAAACACTAGCGCCGCTCAACTCAACATTGCCGAGCAGCATATCGAGAAAGTAAACAGCTTTCTATATTTAGGAAGTATGATCTCAGAAGATGGTGGAACCGAACTGGATGTAGACAGCAGAATCGTAAAGCAAAGGCTGCATTCGGTATGCTGTTTTAAATCTGGAAAAGCAATGTTTTCAGCACAAAAACCAAGCTGAGACTGTTCGGATCAATCGAGGAAACAGTGCTGCTTTATGGGTGTAGTACTTGGAAAGTGACCAACACTATCACGAGGAAGCTGCAAACCTTCTTAAATCAGGCAGATGAGTGGGCGCCCTAGGTAGATATGGAGAGGGACAGTCAAGGAGGATTCCAGATCATTGGGGATGACTTGGAGGGAGCTCAAGCGCGTTGCAGAACTCCGAACACGATGGCGTGGAGGCGGTGTTGACGCACTATTCCCCATGCGGGGTCAGAGGACATAAAATAAGAGAGAAACTTGATGAAAATAGAAAAGAAAAAATTACAAAAATAAGTACATACTAAGGAGAAAAAAAAATTAGAGATACGAGTATAAGAAAAATAAGAAAAAAAAGTCGTGTACTTTATTTCTTTTTTTTTATTAATGAGGGTGTTAGTCATTAAATTTGTTGTACATACGCTTGGTAATTTACAACTATGTACATCCAAATTGTACATTACATACATATATCAAATAAAATACTGTAATATATATTTTACTCAAGAAATTCCTTACAACACAAACTATTTTATCTTTAAGTGGGCAACAATCACTTTTATTACTTATTCCATTTACATCACATCAATAGACCACACCCGTTGGCCATTTAACATTTTACTTAAATTGAATCATAAACAAATTGAATACAAAGAATTCTTCCCACATTACTTATTTATAGACACTGTATTTATTCATGTTTCATAAGTGCGACCGAAATTCAAGGAATGAATAAAAAGTCACTTAGTTCAGCGTCAACAGTTTGAAAGTAATATCCAATGAAATTGATTTCTACGAAACGTTTAAAAGTAATATCAAATAAAAGAAATTCTGCGAAACGCTTTTAGAAATAGTTAGTGTTAAGTACTTTTTATAAATTGGTTCGTTTATCCTGCATACATATGCAGGTAAATGATCCCTAAGAATACTCAATAATCTCAAGTTATTCGAAAGCAGCTTGTTTTAATTGTTAATTGTTTATTATATATTTCAGGAAGAACATTCCTATTATTTGTATCTACCTAAACTAACTAAATTTAAAATAATTAAAACAACGAGCACACATTCATTAAATCAGTGAAATCGTTATTAAAAAATGGATACAAGTTTTGAAGTTTATTGGTTATTGTATCGATTTCTAGTTACATCTAAAATCATATCATTTGACATTTTATTACTCGTATTTGATACATTTTCAGAATGTTCTTAAAAAATATTCACGTTTCAGGTTCTGTGACGACAAAATAACCCCCGGAATCCATGTACGTAATCCACCAAAAAGTGGAAAATGAAAATATATCGGAACGAGTGCAGCGATTGTCTGCCTGAAAATGAAATATTTGAAGTTTAAGTCCTCTCTAGCGAAGCAAACTATGCGCATCAACTGAATCACCCAAAAAATTGGGATTATTTTTCCGGGATTATTTTGTCATTCGTAGGTTATTTTGTTCACTATTAAATGGAACCATTCTGCGATAATCTTCTAGTATGTGTCGAGAGTTTGTTTGTCCTCAAAATATAATATCACACATTGGTTTTCGATAAACCGATGATGTTTCTATATTAATACGATGTAAAGACAGACATTAAACATACATAATTTGATCAGCTAATTGGACGCCACGCCTTGCAGACTTCTGCCCTCGATGAAATTTAACATAACTTTTCTGAATAAATTCTGCGTTAGTTCAGAAATAACGCGTAATGCTTCACATAAGCCCAAAAAAAATCCAATGGCGTTATATGACACGATATTGGTTACAAATTTAATAATTTTACATTCAGTGTTAGTATATGGAGGGATTTTTCCTATTTCCTGGGAATTTCTGTGTTTAAAATCGATTTCGTGGGAAAATGGGAAAAAATTTATACTCTACTACAAAATTGTGGTGATTTCTTTAGTTGTAAAAAAACTATATAAAATGAACTGCATAAGTCAAACAACATTTATTTTATTTTTACAAATCAGGATCTTCTACAAAACTACGACACATCCAGTCTGACTTTATGTAGTCCACCTAGAAGCACTGGAGTTTAAAAATTAACGATTTCGGAGATATCTACTCGTTAAAGGTTTTTAAAAAGTTAACCTTATCATAAACTTTGTTATGTAAATCTTGAAATGGGTGCAAATCTGCTACATCCAAAGATATTAGCCTTCTTAAAAACATGACGTGTATGACGAAATAGGTATTAAAAAAAACCTTTTTTCTTTTATAAAGGGTGTCCCAAAATGCACACAAGAAGTAATTTTGATAGAAAACACAGGTTTTTAATTAATAATTGTAAATGTTTTATTGATTCATAAAGTATACAGTATAGGGTTATGTATGGATATAGCATATCGGGTAAATGGCCTCGACGGCTTTGCTGGCACATACGCACTCTTTTGTCGAAATTGTCTATAACCTTTTTGTATAAATGTGGCTGAATTTCTTTGATACAGCGCTCAAGTTGCTCCTTCAAGTTGCCCATGGTCGTGGGCTTATTGGCATAAATCTTAGACTTCAAAAAATTAAAAACAAAAAAGTCCAACGGCATTAAATCGCATGATCTGGGCGGTCAATTCTGATCACCAAAATGGGAAATTACACGACCAGGAAATGACCGATGCAGTAATTGAATTGTTTCTCGGGCTGTTGTTGAAACCACATGTCGTTCACATCCATATCTGGCAATTTAGGTACAAAGCTGGATTATCATATCAACTGTAGCTGCCAAACCTTCATTATTCTTAAAATATTGTTCAACAATGAAAACGCGTGTAGGCTTTCGTGTAGCACTCCATTTTTAATAACCCTGAACTGTCAGCTGTCACTCTGTATTTTTTTCGTTAGCAACACTTTACCGCACAAATGGCGCAAAATTCTAATCTTGCGTGAATTTTGGGATACCCTTTATTTATCTGTTTAATATTTTTCAAGAAATGAGGCTAGAACTCTCCGAAATGGAAAAGTTTTGGAAAAAATGGTTTCTATTCTAAGGGTGATTAGATTTTCCATATACTATCAATTGTTTATCTCAAAATTATCCTCTCCCATTAAAAAAAAAAAACTCAAGCTAGATTGTAAGATCACCAAAATCTCTTACAACTTTTCTGGTAAATATTTGTTCTCCTATCTTCAACCATTTCGAAATACTGAAGTGCTTAATTTTAATTTCTTCACCCTACATAATAAGCAAGTTTGAATAGTAGCTGCTTACCCAAACATTACCGTTTGGAGAAATTACGTAAAATGGAGCAAGTACACCCATCTCCAGAGTATATTGATTGTACGTTGCAGCTGTGCAAGGATTTTCTTAACTTTTAAAGAGTGCTTCACAAATATGCCCGACAAACCTAAGCCAGTTAATATAGCTAATGCAACCGAGTTCATCTATCTCGTAAGTATGATTTCCACCAAAGGGGATGAAAAGGATAAAAACAATTGCAAGAACGTGAGGAGTGAGATAAAATGAAAATATTTGCAAGGATTTATCGTCGTCGACACTGGCCGAGGTAAGTCACGAACACAGAAGTGTATGCTCAACAGTGCGAAAAAATCCATTAGTGACCCAGATTAAGTGAAAGGAAATGGGTGGGTCACCTTTGTATCACTTCGAAGACAACAACAAGCAATCGCTTGGAAAGCTTGCTTTAGAATGGGAAGGATGTATTGTACGTACATATGTACGTACATACTCGTACAGGATAGAATTTATGTTGGAAAAAAGGACACATACCCGTGATTAGGGATAGTGGCAAAACCTGACAGAAATCAAAACTATGATGCCCTATAAAAAAAATATTGATTTAGGTGATGATGGTGATGAACACTGCACAATTTTACATAAATTTTGAATTGAGCGTCTACTCAATGAAGAAATAAAGTTTGTCTCTGTTTTGAAATTTAATCAAATGTCAAGGCAAATGTATTGCATGTTTCAGATGGTACCCGTAGAGTTTCCAATTTATGGCAATTTTGTCCATTGGTAACAGTCCTCTCCTGAGAAGCCCCCCTCAAATAATTCCAACAACATGTTAATCATCTATATGTGGGTGTATGTGGATTAGGTATCCAGCATCAATCATACTCAATCATCATCTGGAAGTAGTGAAATTCTGAATAGATGATGGAATTATCTTTGGACAATTATCCCTTTGAAAAATATGATACGATTCAAACTTGGGATCGTATCCAATAACTGTGAAATTATTCATGTTCACGTTGGCCAGCATTAGAACATTGTGCAAATAAAAGGTTACCCAGGTTACCTGTAGAGAAATGTCTTAATCAGGACCACCCAGAATAAGAAGATACAAATCCTTTGCGGTCACTTAACTTAATATTTTTCAATTACTAGTACGTTTCAATGTGAATTTATGATTCGATTGGTTTTAATTTATTTTTTTTTTTCCAGCATGCACAAGGCTGTAACTTTGGTTTGGACGATGATGCATCCCAGTTAATCAAATCTAGTTTTGTGAAAGATTGGGGTTGGCATAAGGTTACGAAAATTATTTGATTTATAAACGCAGGAGAAATGTAATACACCTACCATTATGCGCTCAGAGTAGTCAAACGCCCGGTTGGTTTTCAGTTCTAACCGTTTTATTTGAACAAAAATTTACTCTTTCGGAGCAATTTGCTGGAATTCGAAAATTAGGGCTGTATCGCTTTTCTTTTAGAAAAATGTTCTATTCAAATCGCTTAAAATTCAAGGAAACAGGATCAAATTCAATCACATATTTCACAACGTCACAACTACTTTTTTAGGATTCGGTCGAGGGACAGAATATCACACGATACACTCCAGACGGAATTTATTACAGGGCTGGGCTGTGTCTTCAGAAAATTTGGATCATGACCAAGTTGGTATTTAAACTGCTTATGACGCGTTTCAATATTTTATTACAGAAGGGTAGTTGGATGCCCGGCTCTGATGGATTATTTCAATTGTAGGCCACTGGTTTGGGGTGTTTACCACGTGATCAAGGCTTAATGTCTCGAATAGCTTGCAACTGTGAGATGGGGACTTTGCCAGTTTACAGAAAACATGGCGTCATACCTGTAGTTCGTCGACTAATCAAAACGGATAACTCATCAACTTACCAACTTTTACGAAGTGCGTAAAGTGAACGGGCAGGATGTGATATTTATGTTGTGGAGCTTAGACGGTTAACTAAGAACAGTCCTTCCTGACTAAGATTCGATAGCATTTTAAAACAAAGAACACGACTGGGTCCCACGTATTTGCACTTATATGTTGTAAATTCGTTGAAATTCAAAATAAATTTTGTTCTCAATCCAAAAAAATTGTTTTGACAATTTTCCAAAACTCAGTGTGCCATGACCTTGTATATATCAAATATTGCTTAGATATTAATTTGCAAACAGAATCGATAGAGCCGTATCCGAGATATAGTCAATTTTGAAGAACCAGTTAATAAGTAAAGTACCGTTATACGTAGGCAAAAGCGTGGTACGCCATCTGATAGCATTTATCAACCGTAACTATATATCGAATTCGTTAGTGACGTTTTCGAGAAAATAGATTTTTTTTTCAAAATAGCTCATTGATTTCACCTCGAATTGTGACCCCACAGACCCCAGATATGAAGTTTGAAGGAAATACATCCAGCCGTTTAGGATGCAGTTGTGCGTACAGACAGGCAGTTAGTTGAGAACCCACCTCATTGCCCCACTTCACTGGAAGCAATTTGATGCAGTAGATTCATATATTTTGCGTATTATGGCGCTTGTGACCCGAGCTGTGCAAGTTCGAGCCCGACCGGGGAACATCAACCAACAACCACCGATAATAAAAGAGAAACGAACAAAACCTAAGTTTCTTCAACCACTACACCAAAAAGGAGTTTCTGTCTGGTACCGAAAAGTTGCTATATGCCCGAGAGGGAGTGAGTATCTAGAGCTTCTTGCTAAATTACTCTTAGTTCTAAGATCACCTTTACTTCCATTCCACACTTTATCACCAAATACCAAATTAGGCGTGAGTTAAATGATGGGGGATAAGGTATCATACGATCTATTTTAGACGGATTTTGAATTTAAGGTACGTTTTTACTTGAGGCACCCATTAGGCTGTAATATATAGAAATAATTGCTTGAGCGAAAGAAATTAATAAGATATTCTTTTGAGGAGAATTTCCTCATCTTTAGTGTCATCATTAGCGCTTTTATCGTGGGATCAACACATATTTTCGAAAACTCATTTCTAATATTTTGTAACCTCTATAAAGACTTAGACAATGGTAACACTTGAAGTTTTTGGTATTTTGCTTATAACGACTCAGTTAAAGTGTACACCAAAATTCAGTCTGATTCTAATTTTTTCATAATTTTTCTGTTCTTTCGACTATAATTACTAGGCAATATATTTGTTTCAGATTGGTGGTACGTAAAGGAATGTCTCTCGAACAATCCTGGCAGAGAAAAAAATAATGGTGGTCGTACATGAAAGAGTCAGGTCAAAAAACCGTATTTGAGCCTGCATAATGACGTTCCGTCATTAATGTTAAATAGAAAAATAGCGAACAAAGAATATTTATTTAAGTAATCGAAGGCGCGATAACTGAGCGAGAGGATCAAGATTCGAATCCAAGAAAAAAAAATATTTCTTGGTCCCACCATTCGCGAACATCTGACAAGCATCCGAGAGTAAAATTGTCATGACAAGGTTCTCTCAATCAAAAAGATTGTCCTTCGGAAATGGCATAAAACTGTAGGTTCCAACCATTCGTGCTAGTATTCTTTTGCACTGAACCATCGATATGTTTGTTCTAACATGCCTGGCGAGATCAACACAGAAGAGATTTTGATGAAATTGAATTTGTATGTCTCGTACATACATCCTGATACATCTAAAAACTGCCAAAATCGGATCAAGTGTGAAAAGGATATGGACTAACTCAAGAACTCTCGAACGGATTGCGATGAAATTTGACTAATACGTCAGTAGTACTACTTAAAATAAATCGAAGTCGAATAGGGTAAGATATGACGAGGGGTAAAACAAATTTGAATCATCATCTTCATGCGACTAACTGTAGAATCGCCTACCGTGTATGACGAAATTTGGCTTTTGAGGTGTGCATATGTCGGACGTTCAAGAAACTTTATCCGAAGAAAATATTTTTCATATTTTTGGACTTGTTGGAAGTTCAGGTCTACTTTTAAATTTTGATTGATGGAGCCTTGTAATGTATAATTTCTTTCTGTTCTTTGGATAAATTACGCCCCGAAAAGCCCCCCATAAGAAATATTTTTACCAATTTATTTCCCTGATTAAATTTGGTTCACTGCGTACGTGCCTGGCTCTGTGGTTAACTGCCAGAACGCAATAGTTACGCCGAAGTGAAGCAGAGAGCAACTTCATGCAATAGATCTCCTCTACGTATGTGGAAAAGAAAGACTGCAAGGGTTTTGTAGCAAGAAAAGCGAGACCAAGGGCAATAATGCAAGACCAACACCAAGACCGAGTATGTAAGATCATCGGAAAGAGAATGGTAGTCTTAGTCTTGGTTTTCCATTTACAAATCAAAGGAACTCTTAAGTACGTCCTTATGTACCTGTGTATGCCAAACATGCTTGTGCAATTGGCTCGAGGACATTCAGCATGAAGACGCATGAGAGATCATAAAATGGCTATAAAAAATCGTTCCAATACCGATCCTGCATTTGTTTTGGGTATGTAATGATGTCATCTAAAGAGCCGGCTAATCAGCCAAGTGAATGCACTAATCGGGCTACTCTGTAGAAAGCCATAGAAGAATCCAACTGTCAGTGCCAAGGGAAATTGTCACTCAGTGCCAAGTTTCCACCCACCCAAATTACCTGGACTTGATGGAATTTTCCCAGTGGATTTGCAGGCGGGCTTTGATATATTCAATCCCTGGTTTCACTCAATTTTAAGGAGGTATCTAATCTTTGATTTGAAGGGGTACTCCAGGGCGGAGTGTTATCGTCACTACAGAGGATCATAGTAGTGAATGAATTGCTTAACATTCTAGGAAAAGAGGGGTACACTGTTATAGACTATGCAGACGATATTTCGATAGACCTGATGAAATCAGATCGTGAAGTAGGCGTAAAGACCAAACTGAGTTTATTCACAAGAAGTTAGTTAGTTAGGTGCCATATATCATCCCTAAAAAGCTAATTCTTTTTTTTCGAGAGGGTAGGTAAAAAATCTTCATGAAGACACTATGAGGATCGATAGCGCGTGCTCATAGTAGTGTGAGATTTTACTCACTAAAAAAACCTCCCTTCGTGATAAATTTCTTTGATTACTACAACTAAGTTTTTACTTATCCAGCAGTTTTTCTTTCACGTATTGAGATCGTTTGGCAGGTCCCTTTCCATTGATAGTTCCTGCTTGTTCCGCAAATTAGACGCGGTTTCTTGCTATCGCGTTAAGTCGAAAGATTTAGTCCACTTCCCTGCGGCACTCCAGCCCTTATTTCTTTAAATTCTGAATATTCATTTCCGTGTTTGACTCGGAAAAGTCGATTCGTCAAGTATTTCTCCAGAATATTATATAAATGTTCCGGCAGCACTTGTCGTAATTTATATTTCAATCCTTCATACCAGACCTTGTCAAAAGCTTGAAAAAGCTAAATGGCACAGAACTTCAATTCATAGACAGATACTTGGGGGTCATTTTCGATGAGAAACTCAGTTGGAAACTAAATATACAAGACCGTACCAGGGAGGCCTCCGTTGCCCTACATTGGAAACTACTTGCTACTTACTTCTTCTTGATATATATGGGAGGCAAATGGCAGCTAGAGCAGCATGAAGGCTTGGAGAATCTGAGGGGTAATGAATCTACAATAGAGATATACACAGATGGATATAAAACAACGTATGGTACGGTGGCAAGAGTTTCTCCGGAGCACCTGATATAAACAAAACCCGAGAAGCTGCGGCTTGGTTCTCAATTAAAGCGGTAAAGCGTAGAGCTACTGTACTATACCTATACATGATGTCCAAGTTGGTAAACTAATGCCGCATCTGTCGTCGCGATAAAGTTACGCCTTTATATGAAAGATAGAAGAATAGTAATTAAAATAATACCAGCACTTTTATTTCGTTATTTTATTTTAAATCTGGCCTAACCTGGGTTTAAAGAGAACGAAAAGACAGTATAATAACAGTCCTTACAGAGCACTGCTTGATAGGAGTGCTTGCTATTAGAATGGGTGTTCCCTCTATCAATTTCTGTAGGAGTTATAGAGTCGAGGCTGAGAAGAAACAAATCTCACCTTTTGTACACCTGTCCCGCCCTATCACCGTTGAGAAGGAAAACTCATCTATGAAGATCTTAGCGACTGAGCCAGGCTCAATATTATTATAATAAATAAAGAGTTTTGTCACTGGGTTGAAGTCGTTCTGCACATAAATATGGATCAAAAAAGAGTTTTAACACCATCGGGAAAAAATGCTTCATGTTAAGTTTCTGGTGCTGGTAATCCAGTATCTTTGTGGTATCACAATGGACCTACCTAACCAGACGAGGCTGTTAACAATAAAAGGTCTGCAAACAAGACACCATTTTCACTATGTATGTTCTCCGAGTTCAGTATTGTTACTATGTTACAATTCAAATTAACTAATGACGCCTTTATTAGGTCTTAAGAAGTGGGCGGCACCATGAAAGAAGTCCTAATCAATTCTTACATCGCGAGCAATGCTTTACTCTCTAGAATATAGCCGTCAATAGTGAAATGGTGAAGTACTTGCCAATGTTTGTCTATCTTTGATTCCTAAGTTCTACATAATGTACGTATCAGAATAAATTGCTTTCAAGAAACACAACCCAACCGGCTTGGAAGGAACCAAGTTAATCCTCTAGTTTACGACTATATCTCGAATTATTAGCCATTAATTTCGCACTTGAAACAGTCTTAGAGTCAAGTCCACATAAAAACACCAGTTATGTTTCCCACACACCTCCAATTTGTCACATCTGTCATTTGTTTATATAAGCTAATAGCAGATATCTTAAAATCAATGCATAAATTGAAACAGCCACTGCCGACGACGCCGCAGATACTTACCTAATCCCAATTAAATTTACTATGCCATCAGATAAGTCGTAGAATAAATTTGCCGACACACACACTCGCACTGACACTGAGGAAATTCCTTTCGACCTTAAAACGGATTTCAGTCCAATTTAATTAATACCTCAACTAGTTCTCGTCATTCGGTTGATCTCCAGTTGACAGTTGCTGTATAATTCGATGCAATCATTATTACATATTTCAATTAGAATTAGTAAGCCAGCAACAGTCGGTCGAGACAACTTTGAAAGGCGTTTCCAGTACAAACATATGTTTTAATCTAATGGCCCATTAAGTTAATAATAATAGCTAAGCTTTTATTCCTCGAGTACCTCCTCCCGCTAGCGCCTTGTCTCTAATTACTCAGTCATGCTTGCAGTAAAGTATCTAATCGCGAACATTTTTATGAGTAAACTTCAATGTGAGCAACCCGATATCTGTCCAGGATCTTGGATTTCTTAATTACGCTCTAATTGATTAAAATTATTTTCAAAATATTGCAATAAAGTAAAAATAATTCTCATTAGGCAGCAAAATGTCGTTAGCAATTATGTATGTCTGTATTTGCTTAACGGATAACTTCGAGGCGGAGTGGGAGAGACATGTGTGCCACGAGAAATAATTAAAATAGAAATAGCTTTGGCTAAAAAGTAACTACGAATACATGCGAATGAGCCAAAGTCAAATCGATGGACTTGTTTTTTTGTTGTTTGTTTTTGGAACGGTATCCATCTTTCCTCCAACTAGGTATTTTATTTATAGCTGCGTGGATGTGGATTATCGATTTTCGAAATTAATACCATCGCACGAACCTGGTAAAGATCCTTGGCGTTCCCAACGGTCGTAGGACTTTTCGCTACAACTGCGGAGCCATCCTCACAGATTATAGAGGGATACACATTCCATCTCGTTAAGAGTGCAACATAAAAGGGGCAATTTCAAACAAGAGAACGGGATAATAGTCGGGATACATAAAGCTAATGAGTAGGGTATACATTTCCCAGTTCATTAGGTATATCGCTCTCTGGCAATGTGTTTTGATCATCACATGAATGTACGTGCATATCCTTGTAATACTTTTAGCCATGTGGGTTGCCATGGAATTCAATGGAGATATTTCTATTATAATGAAGTCAATGGCAAATTGAGCATGCACAGAGGACGACATAATTAAAACTGCATTTAAAACTTATGTATGAACCAAATAGCAAGTTCTGAACTTATTTCCGTTTTTGATATATTGTACAATTAAACACATTGGGTTGAGCTATCAATCAAGTGATATAAACTGAATTTTGCATTTAAAGCGACTGCAGTAACTCATTGGAGTTCACTTTCGATATCATTTCCAGTCAAATACAAGTGAGGATAAAAAGTTTATGATTTTAACCACTAATTTCACAGCTTTTAGCTAAATTCAATGGTAGCTGCTAATCTCCCTGGGTATAGTTATCATAAAACCCGTGCTCTTTATAAACCTACCTGAGAGCCCAATAAAATTAACTCTTCAGCGAATGTAGCATTTGCATCAGTCAGATTTATTATGGGCGGATTTTCTCCATCATTAAGAAGCTTAATCCTCGAGTCGACAACATATTTTACCCCGAATCAACCTGCATTACTGTCCATGTCCATACATTTTTTTGGCAAGGAAAATAATTCAAAAAATCCCAAAGTCCCCGAAGGCATAACTCACCTATCATATTTCATCAAAGCAAAACCATGTGATGCCAATATGCGCAAGATACCGATACTCATCTAACTTTTCCACCTACCTACCCGAAGAAATCCTTTAACTACCAAAGAAAAGTTTCATCAAAATCGGTTAACAATGGCCACAGTTAAATATGTTGGTACTGATTTAGTGCCGTGCCTCTTTTTGTACATGAAAATTTGACTCTCGGACGTTTGGTAGAGATTCGCGCGATATTTAACAGTGAAAAATGTGAGGGTTTTCTAATTTTTTTTTTCTGGGATTCGAGCCTGAACCTCCCAGTCAGTAGTCTACACACTTAATCACTTAGTCATGGCTCCCATAACCGCAGACACATATAATAAAAATAAAAGACAAATTATTATCGTAATCGTGCAGAAAATACGTTGTATAGATACATGTAAACAAAATTTAGGGTGGGCTTTGAGACACGAACCTATTGCTGCACCTCTGATGCGATCAAATCTGTCGTTATGTATCGATAATTACTAATATTTTTTTATTCCAGATGCTGGTTGCAGTTTCGCACGTAGTTTGCAAAGGCGGCATGGAACCTTTATTTCGAGTGATTCCATCTGCAGGTGTGAATCCGATATTTGGCTAAAATGTTTAAAATATATTTTCTGAAGATGTCGGACAGCCCCAGACAATGGCAAAAAAAATTGTTGCAAAACTCACAGGTGATGCAAGGATTATTAAAAACAATTATCTAATAAACGAACATTTAGAGTCTGAAACAGTTAGAAGGGTTTGTTTTTAAGCCACGCCCTATTTCCAAACCAGACTAGAACATACATACCACCAGTGACACTTGGCAAAAATGGACCATTGTGCAGCATTTGAACTTTTGGATAACTACAGGACTATTTTAGAGGATATACTCGTCAAGTGGTGAATGTCGAAGTTTAGTATATGTTTACAATAGGATGCCCAATAAGATATACTACACTATCCCGGCATCCAAACCCTACAGCGTAATCCCGGTAGCCCTGTTTGCCGTCATAATTATGTGAATAGCAGCTCTAATCTTAATAGCTCCCAGCAGAATGCTGAGTCATTTTGAAGTCAACTATCAAGGGCCCAGCCCATATTTCTCTAAATTTTTTTGAACGATGTGGTATGTGACTATCCACTGAGATAACCTTGCGCATTAGCAATAGCTCCGGCTGGAAGACACTGGCAAATAGGCGATATGACTTTGATGTCGTAAAGGCTTTCGAGAAAACAATCGGATTCATTTTTAAACCCTAGAAGTACGTAGACTGTTGAAAATGCAACCGATTTCCATAATAAGAAGTTCAAAACTTTGCTACTAATGAAAAGTTTAGCTCATTTCTCTCCCACAAAGCATGCCACAAAGCTACTTGGATATCCCCGGCCAATATTACTGAAAATAAGGACGTAGAAAATGGAAAAGTAGCCCTCTCGATGTGCGAGTAAAGAAGAGACTGACATTGGTTCAGACCATCATCCACTAATTGCAGTTATTTGGCTAAAGATAGCCGCTATCCAAAGACGGAGCAATCACTCGGAGAATAGATGAGGCTAAAACCAGAATCCAAACGTAACACACCGAAAACATTTTTCAATCGATTGACAAAAGAAAAATGTATGACGATCTTGCAAGTGAAGCAGAAGAAATCATATAAGCCAACCTTAGGCGACTGCACGACATCACACGGAGAATTGCTGGCAAGAAATTTCAGCAGACGATATATTTTAAACTCCTCCCCATACCTTGTCACCACTTCTTTAGATTCCAATTAATTTCAACTAAAACTACTAAAAGTCTACATCCTCTTCGATTACTTACCTTGTCGTGGTGGTGATGCTCAGTAGGATCTAGTGATTCTGAAGGGCGATTGGAGCAGGGTCACCCAAGCTGTAAAGTCTTCATAGGAAGGTCCGAAACGAAAGAGTAATCAACCTGATTCCAGTTGCGGTGTGAACAAATAGTAAACCGTACCCAAGGATGCAAGGCTGAGGGTAAAATCAGTCGCTAACAAGCTCCTTCAGGTGCCCTGGCAAGGACCTGTCGTAAGTTGCCTTATCGTAGCAGAACCGGCTATGTTGCAATGGACATTTCCCATAGCGGCTTACTCGTGGGAACATGAATAAAAATAAATCAACCAAAACAAATATAGAAAGTAAAAATGATGAGACCGGTCCTCCTTTAAAACCGGACGGTAGCACGGCGATCAAGCATTTTACAAATACCAATACAAAAAGTAGCAACCAAGATGAGACCAATCCTCCTTTAAAACCGGACGGTAGCACGGTGATTAAGCTGTGAAACTCCAAAGGCTTTGGACAGCAAAAGGATTGTAGAATCGCATGGTCCTTCTGCTGCCAAAAGCCGCACGGAGCCTAGCAAAGGTATTTTACAAACCAATAAGTACTCTTCGGGATTGGGTTGTAGCTCCGGCTCAGAACAAGTCGCTCCCTCAAAACAGACGTATAAAGATCGTCGCCCAGCTGGCCGTACTCTCCATAAATTCGGCAAAATTTCGGAGAATAAAATGAATGATAGGGTGAAAACCCTAGTCGATTGGGTCAAACGGATCGTCAGTACTCAACCTGATAAGACTAACAGGGACTTCACGTCTAAAAGACAGAGATCGTTGGAAGAATCCGGGTCGGATTCAAAAAGACCTAAGGTGCACCAGCGCCTCCTCCACGCCATCTAACGTCACATCCAAGTCTTACAGTGAAGTCCACAAAGACAGATTTATACTGGCTGTCATCGATAAGAACGATATCTATGGCACAATCACTCCAGATAAATGGAGGATGATCCCAGCCAAACTAGCGACTTGCTTCCTAGATATCATGATAAAAGATCCTGTGATCTCTATAAGCTAGCGATGAGCAAACTAGCCTCCCTCCCTTCTATAGAGGATGATGACTCTCAGTCTACCACTTTAGTCGATGACGGTTCGTGATATTTCAGTCAAAGCACCTTTGTGTGAGGACTTTTTACCTTGTCCTCAGACTCGGAGAACTTGAATATTACTGGGGTGGAGGTTTCTCTGCCTGATTGTAGCAACAGTGCTGCAGTTAGTTCAGATTAACCTCCATCACTCCAAAATGACTTCAGCCGACCTTCTTCTCCGTCTCTCAAAGGATAGGGAAGATATTGCCTTGATCCAAGAACCTTGAGTTGTTAATCACCTGGTTTGTGGACTCAGGACTCACGGATACTATTCCCTATATGTCAAGGATAAAGGTAAACCTAGATCATAATTTTACTTCCTAATTACAGTGATCGGGATATAACCGTAGTCTTGCTAGAAATAAGCAAACGCCCTATTATCTAGCATCGGCTTATCTCGTCCACGACATCATAGCCTTTCCTGGATCCAATATGGTAAGACTGGTCGCAGATGCTGAAAGAAGTAGAATGGGAATCATAGTTGGCTGTGTTTCCCGTTCAACACTCTGCTTGGGGTAGCTATGACATTAACGAAAGGGGTGAGTTGCTTTTTCACTATATTCTAAAAACTAACCTCATTTTGTGTAACATCGGTAACGAACCTACATTTATAACTAGAAACCGACAGAAGGTTTTATATAGGAAGGTATCTGATGAACACTCTTTTTCTGACCACCGATCACTTTAAATTAAGTCTTGACGACGATCCTCCAGGCCCATTGGTTTACAGAAATATCCGTAAAACTAACTGGATCAAATATAGGGAAACTTTAAAGAAATTGGTTAATTCCGACACTCTAAAGTCCCCGAGCTACCCTCAAGAGCTTGATTGTATGGTTAAGGACCTTACCTTACCCCTCAATAAAGCGTTGTTTTCCTCTTGTCCTTTGGTTAGGGTTAGCATCAAGATAAAACCACACTGGTGGATCTCTGATCTAGGACCACTCAGAAATACTTGCGGGAAACTTTTCAACAAATTCAAAAGCACAAGAGATGCATCTGGCTTGGACGCGTACAAAGAATCCCTAAAAACATATAAAAAAGAATTGAGGAAAGCCAAACGTAATTCTTGGAGACTTTCTGAGGCGTCTAGGCTGAGAAAAATCCTCTCGACAAATCCTTCAGTTTATTAAAAACAGATGGGTCTTGGACAACTTCTAATGTAGATACGTTAAATTTACTTATTGATACACACTTCCCTAGTAATTCCCCAACTGCCAACAATATTGACTCTATCAAGTCAAATACTCAAAAAGTCTGATTCATAAGAAACTCCAAATGGTTCAACGAGTAGGCTAGAGGCCGCGTCTCAAACCCATGTGGTATCACAATGAACCTATTATTGGTCTAAGTGTGTTGGCTTCTTTTTGCTGACAGCCATATCAACCTAACCTAACCTAACTTACAACAGTCTATGTCTACAAGCCAAATTTCATTGAAATCTGTTCAGGAGCTCTTGAGTTAACCGGCTAATAAAGATGATTTAAAGACATTTTAACTCTGATAGGTAGATCTGTTGCCCATTTCAGCCCCGCCGCGACATAAAGGTAAATATATGTGTATTCCTTTGCAATAGAAAAAGCTTTCAATGTTCTAATAGCCCTTAAAAAAAAGAACCCTTAATTTACAAAAAAAATGCTAATTGTTTACCCAGACGAGAAATCATCGGTAAACATATACCCCAATCAATGACACTTTACTCTAATCCTGATATGATAATTCCAAGAATAATCATCAATTGCAAACAATCAATGTCTCGATTCGATATTAGTGCGACTAGGGACAGTGACTGTGACCATGAGTTATTCGTACGAGTTTCTGATTAATGAATCAGAAGCGCTTAATCCATTTAAACGGGATGAGAGCTTAATTGACTCGTTAATTAATTGAAAATTGGCGATTTTATTCGTAATTACATTAACAGATTAAAAGATTATCAGTGTTCCCAATTGGGTTAATCAACGTGGGCTACGTTCGAATCTCTGTAGAAAAGAGTAAACATAACGAAAAGCACTGTACATTGTCAGAGGCGTATTATGCTCTTCGGTGGCCCTAGGCGAGTTCAATTTTGGGGCCCCGCTAAGAATTTGTGTCTGAGTAGCAAAACCAGTGACACTAGCGCTGCGAAGAATCACTCTTAATAACAGCTAATTCTTTGGACTAAGAAGCTAATTGAGTAGGAAAGCCCTCTCACGGACAAATAAGGTAGTATTATATAAGATCCTCACCTCATGGAAACACCCATGGTTGTTTTGAAGGAAATATCTTCGAGTGATTTTTGGTCCCATTTGTATCGACGAAGAATGGAGGCGAAGATACAACAAAGAACTATACCGGTTGTACAGCTAGTCAAGAAGGCTCCTACTCTATTGCCTGAGATGGCTAGGATATGCGGAGCGAATGGACATCAAGACTACGGCCCGGAATGTCTTCGAATCCATCCCAACTGGGCGACCTAAGCTGGCGTACATACGTGGAAAGGGGTCTCAAACAACTTCATGTGCAAAACTAGGGTGGCTAGCACAAGATCGAGCTGCTTATTGGTTGAAGCCCAGGACCACACGGACTGTAGCGCCATCTACACTAAAGTAAAGTAAGTAATCCAGTGTGACCTGGACGAATTGTTTCTTTGCCACAAAAATCGGTTTAGGCTATAGGTAGTAAGATGTAAAAATACACACATACGTAGATACATACAGATAGGTAAAACACATAATCTACCTTTGGCTTTGCCTATGATAATGAGGAGCGCGGTAGTATACAATTTTTAGATCTCTGATCCAGTACTGTTGTTACCGATGACATTTTCTCCGAGGATCAAAGTATAAGATTGTGCATAAAATAACCGGTTATTTTTCTTATAAATAATCGGTTAATGGGTTGACCGGGAAGAAAAAAATAACCGACGGTTATTTGCCCACCCCCTACTATGGGGCCATACACTTTGAACACTTTATTTTAAAGCATTTAAAGGGGACAACAGCTAGTAGGGAATATTTAAAGAATTGAATATAAAGATTCAACCATATTGTAGACACACCATCGTCCAGTCCAAGAAAAATATTTTGTGGACATCGATATGAAAATGAGAATAATGCGAGAAGGGCTCAAAATCAATTTGCCTGAATAAAATTTTAATATTATTCGGCGATGATTTCACAAGTCTTTTTTATTTTTATCATTGGCGGAAGTGCACTCCTCCTGTGATTAAGTAGCATGAAAAAACAAGTCGCGCGAAAAATAAAAGGGTATACTTCGAGGATTATTGTTGCTCTTTATTTATTCAAATATTTCGCTTTAATCAGAAGTGATTGAAATTGAGGATTAACCTTTTTATTCAACCCTCGCAGCCGAAAAAAAAGGATAAATTTGGCAAATTGTAAATGAACCACTGGAATCTCAGAATTGAATAATTTGTCCGAACAAATAAGGGAGGGGTAGTATTCAAATTAAACTTCGGGAAAGAATCTTTTGAAGCGCTGCACAGATGTTTCTTCTTAGAACAAAGCGTAGGTATACAGGTGATCACTCCCACATCATATCTAGATACTCCTCTGCAATCAAATTGAGCATTTTTGTGTTACAAACAATAAACATAACTGAATAATGATAAGGACTCCTCTGTAAGGTATTTGCTTAGAATTTGAAAGTACTTAGCACGTGTCGCATTGACCGTGACATTACGTAAACGCTTTCCTCGAAATGCCATCAGTCAAAATAATAAAAATGTAAAAGGTTAACATGGCAAAAAATCAGAAAAGAAATTATCATATTTTTTTTATGTCCATAATTTCGTTTCTTTTGCTTCAAATCTTTACATGAAAAGGGAGAATAGAGGAAGTTGAGTTGTTAATTCAAATGATTTATTAACTGATATTAATTTAGCTGCCCACTTTGTTTCGCCTTGTAGCGCAAAGTTCTTTCAATTTGTTGGTAAAGTAGGTACTTACTCCAGATACTGCTACACCACTTTCGTGAGATTTTTTTTAAATTCTTATAGCGTTGTATAAATTATATATCAGGGTGTCTTTGTTTATACTGCTAGGAGAATAAATACAGTCCAGTTACTATAGCTCGGTATTTCTCCCAGAGGCCTGGAGTTTTATACATAAGTTTGTTCTTAATTGAATGCATAAAAAGTCAAACTAAAATCTGAATGCCGCATCCTATGGTATACTACCATTAAGGATAGATTAGGTTATGTTCGAGTGGTTGCCGATGCCTAAAGCACATACACACTTAGACCGAATAAGGTCCATTGTGATACCGCAAAAGATTTCTCCCGTCCTATCTTAGAATCAAGTGGAGCTTGTAATTTGCAGAGAGCTGGGCAAGTGCAGAGGAGATAGAGAGCTGTCTCTTCCTCCTCCACGTCCCTACAGCTTTTACAGAAGTCGTTCGAGAAGTAGTCAAGCCTTTTGCACTGCCTTCCAAGAACACAGTGTCACTGACTGTTGCGCTGATACGATTCCTACAAAGGGAGACCTGACTATTCGAGTACTTCTGATCCAGTTTAGGTCCAATCTGTCTAGCGATGCCAGTCAACCTGAAGTTGGTCTCATGCCGATATTCCCCTTTTCCAATAAAATCTGGTTGTGCAATGCCTGGCAAGATCATCAGCCGTTGTATACGCTGGAATATCCCCATGACCCGGCACCCATCACAGGTGAATGTTGAATTACTCAGCCATCCGGTTAAGAGACGTGCGATGATCTAGAGCGACCTCTCAATTCCGCAAAATGTTTACTAAATATTATTTTCTAAAATTCTCAATTGCACAAGCATTTCCTTAAATACAAATTTTTACTTGCTACTATAGGGCAAGTGTTGTTTAACTTTCTCATCTAAAAAAAAATTATAGTTCTTGTGAAAATTTGATCTCGAGATTTTAATCAATATTGGTTACTATAATAGAGAAATTCGATAAAGTGGGTCTCGCAATTCTGTACGTCTGTTTGTCCGTTTGTCTGTTTGTCCAACTGTACATCGGACTGCGGCCCAAATGGTTAGGTGAATTTATTTCAAGCTTCATATCTGGGATCTGTGGGTAATTGCTCAGAGGCGAAATAGGAATTTTCAACCTAACCTCAAAATTAACGGTAATTTAGGGTTACCTTTATGGCTAAGAGAATTTTTTTAGAAATTAATATCTGAGACACCTTGGGAAATGACATTCAAATTTTGGACATATGGTCAAAAAAGTTATTTAGTTTTCACCGCATTTACAAGAATTCATTGCCGCTTACCAACAGATTTCAGATTTCAAACTTACCTACAAACTTGAAATCTGAACAATTTAGGTCGATCGAACTTCTCCAATATCCAGATTTTTTTATGACATAGGCATCATTTCATCCACCCTATCACCTAACTGCCCGAACACAATGGAGAAGCGCTGCAGCAGACGAAGTCGCTGTAGTACAAACTGTCAAATAAGTCGCTCACTGAAGTAGCAATGCACGTACACAATGGTGAAGCGCAACTCGATTACTCAAGCTGTCAAAACGGAAAGCTAATCGCTCTGTGTTTCGTGAAAATGTCTTTTGTGGTGGATTTTATAATTATAATTTTTATAATAATGACTGAGGAAGAAGAAATCGCATGCTATGAATTTCACCGTAGACGGCTCTGCCATTTTCGTTTTTGTTTTTAACTGTCAAAAAGTAGTGCAACTCGTTCAGAATTTGAAGTTAACCCAACTTGTGCTGGAGCTACTTTTTGTACTTCAGCTGCAACTTCGCATTGTGTGCGTGCTATAGGGAGTACGTGTATTTTAATTTTAACAGCGCTGCGTACTGCAGCTTCAGCTTCACCATTTTATTCGGGCAGTAATGATTAAATGAATGGTTATGTAGATGCTTTTAGTGTAATATGGTTAATGTGGATGTTATTTGTCATACATAGTTAATTTCCATTGAATTCGTTTGCATTTGCGATTTTATTAAACATGACATAGAAACGTAAAATAGATCATAACTTTGGGAAAATTTTAGGAAAGAAATTTGAATTAGTGTGACTCGCAAATAATAGAAATTGCATATAACCCTGTCGTGCACTTTATTTCTTTTCGTTTTCTTAAAGCCTGTTTATTACTTAAAAAAAACCACCAAATAGCCCAAATATCTAGCAAATCTCATATTCACCATCGTTTCAACATCAACAAAATATTCTCTAACAATCACTGAACATCCTATTTGCCACCGAATGTATCTTAATACCAAAAACCGTATCCATCAGTACATAACCCACATAAACATAACACTCGTTGCAAACAAATGTCGTAATTGCCTGTTTTAAATATTTTTTTTAATGAAAAAAAAAATTTTCTGGTGATAAAATATTTGCTTTTACTCATAAATAAATTATATTTTTTATATTATTATAGTTTTCAGCCCTTCTTCTATTAATAATCTTTTATTTTTCTTGCTATTGGGGACTTTTAATACTCTAGGCCTAGCTATCAATCGGCTCTGACGAGTCGAGAAGACTCGAATTGACTAAAAAACTAGTCAAATTTTTGTGAGATAGTAGACTGGATTTTTAGTCTTAAAATGATGTCTAAAGTCAGTCAAAGAAATGTCAAAAAGAACTGAGTTGCAGCGAGTTCTGTTTATTGCGCGGTTATGCTTTACCTTTGAATTTAAGTAAACAAAAATTGGGTTCACTTGTTTTTGCTTGTTACTTTGTTTTATTCTTACTTGTTCCTTGATCTCACTTCTTTTAGTTTGCACTAGTTTTTTTTAATATAGTGAATTTCATAAAACTTTGTGATTTTGTTATTTAAAATAAGGAAAGCAGAGTCCCGTTTTCTGCTACAAGGCTGTAAATTTCTATCTCTTGTTCCTTGTTGGCTCATCATGTAATGCATTCAATTGGACAATCAACAAATTGTTTTCAATAAACAATGCAACTTGGCCTATGGTGTAAGGAATTTATTTTCCAAACACAGGTGTACCTATATTTCTTAATACGGAAAAAATAGATATTTCTTAATCACAGAAAGTCACCTAACCAGATCAACTAACTTAAACATATCTGGATATTGTTGCTATCATGCTATTCATTCAGTGGATAGGGCAAGAGGAGGATCTGCGTTACTCGTAAAAGACTCAATCAAACATTGCGAAGACTCAAAAATTGAGGAAGAACAAATGCAAGCTACAACCATAAATGTACACGTACAGAGTGGAGCAAAAGCTCTAATCCAAGCAAGCTGCAATTTGCAAAAAGTTTTCCAAAATCTGCAGACTAAGACCGTTTGCAGATTTTTGAAAACTTTTTGCATTTATTAAGTTTTTAAGTCTATTAAGCTTGGATTATAGCTTTAGATTATGACATTACATCATGACTTTACTTTACATTATGACATTACTTTTGCCTCACCCTGTATTAAACAGAATGAAAATTAAAGTATCTGTAATATACTGCCCACCAAAACATAATCTAAAAAAAGATGACTATATTAGATTTTTCCAAACATTGGGAAGTTACTTTATAGTCGGAGGTGACATTAATGCCAAAAATACCTTTTGGGGCTCAAGCTAACGAACGCCAAAGGTAGATAGCTATATCCAGCAGAACGAGCATTAAATTGTGATTTCCATTCAAGTGCTATGCCAACACACTGGCCGGTAGATCAGAATAAAATCCAAGACCTAATAGACTTCTATGGAGGAAGGAAAAGGAATATCTGATCACTACATTTATGTAGAAAATAAAGATGATCTGTCGTCAGATCATTCTCCTGTTCTCATGGCGATTAGTGTAAGTATACTTAAAACTGAAAGTCAACCAGTCTTGTAAATCATAAAACAAACTGGATTCTATTCAGGCAAACATTATATGATAACCTCATTTCAACTAGAAGCAGAAATTTAGCTATTTAATACAAAGATCCACCAAGCAGCATGGATAAGCAATCCCATTTGTAAAAAAAAGGAATGTAGACATAAACTACCCATATGCAGTTAAGAAATTAATCAGGAAAAAATGCAAAGTTCGTAAAACTTGTCAAAGAATCCGAACACCTGAGAATAAAAAGGTTCTTAACGCATTGTGCAATGAACTCAAGAGGCTTCTAAAAATTGTAAAGAATGAATCAGTTTGCAGATACTTGAATAATATATCAGCCCATAAGGATACAGAATATGACGAGTAGCTATGGAAAGCAGTCAAATCCTTAAAAAAAAAAAACAGCAAAAAAAGGGCAGCGTCCATTAAACAAGAAAACGGGTATTGGGAAATAAATGCCAAAGAAAAGGCTAACCTCTTCGCAGATCATCTGCACGACACCTTCCAACCATTTCCTAGGCAAACAGCAGACGGAAATCTATTTCTGCAGCTCAGAAATGATCACAGTAACATTACAAGAACTAAAATGTGAAATCAAAAGTAACATAAATGCAAAAAAGCACTGGGCTATGATTTGATAACTGAACTTAAGGAGTTCCCCCGGATAAAGCCACACGTAAACTATTACATATAATTAATGCAGCACTCAGGCTAAAGTATGTTTCGATGCAATGGAAGGTGGCAAAAGTAATCATGATTCTGAAACCAGATAAGTCGCCAAATGAAAAGAAATCGTATAGTCCGATTTCGCTCCTACCCGTAATATCGAAGATATTTGAAAAACTGCTTTGAAAAGACTCAAGCCAATAATAGAAGAAAGAAATTTTGTACCTTCCCACCATAGAAGGGAAGAAGGCATAGAATCACGAGTACAGTAGAAAAAGCACTTGAGAACAAAAAAGTCTGCTCAGTCATATTTCTAGGCGTAGCACAAACGTTAAATAAATAAAGTCTGGCATCGAGGACTAGAATTTAAACTGCAAAGAAATCTCCCCGAGTTCTTGTATTGCAGATCGTTAAAGACTCTAATTTAAAGACTTTCGCTGACGACACTGCAATTATGACTATTGGCAACAGTGCTGATGAAGCAGCGAATAAATTACAAAAAACTATTAAATCTGTAAGTGATTGGACAAAACAATGAAGAATTAAGCTTCATGGAACTAAATCTATCCATATTAACTTTACTAACAGAAGAATAAATGCTGTAAGAGTTAATATTGATGGAAAAGAAATTCCGTACGCAAATACTGCTGAATATTTGGGTCTAACACTTGACGCCAAGCTCAGATGGAAGGAGCATGTCAAAAAGAAAAAAAATTATCTAAATATGGGATACACTTTTGAGTCTGTACCAAAAAGACAAAGCTAAGAATAATACAAATATTCCAAAACAAAGTACTAAGAGGCAACGTAATGACAATATAATCCAAAAGAAAAGAAAGATTCAAATTTAGTTAGATTAAGACGGAGAAGAATTCGTAACCAATAAAATTAATAAATGTATCTACATCTGGACAGTTAAAAGAGATTCCAAACTTCTGAAATCCAAACCAAATAGCCAATGTTTTAGAAGTTTCTTAAACTTATTTTGCGAATCAATTGTTCTTAGTGATTGAGGTAATTTATTGAAAAAATTACGAAACGCAGTGGAGCGATAAATGGGCACAGCAACAGAATGAGAAGAATTTACGCGGAGATTATGACCGTCGAAGACTCTACAATTAATATTCCCAGATCTAGAGAAGCATATTCTCAGCACTTTGAAACAGTATAAGTGGCGAACAGAAAGAACTTTCAAATCACGGAATAAAGGAAAGGAAGGATGTAAACGGTGTTTATTACAGATTAGTCTCAAAATACATTTTTGTAATATTAGTAGAGGCAGTATTTTATTTAAATAGATACCTCCCCAGCAAGCGATGCCGTATTGCAATTTTGAATGGAATAAGCCGTAGTATATGGTTTTCAAAAGCTCGGAAGAACAAACTCTCCTTAAATAAAAGAAATTCCTTAAAGTGTAGCGAAATTATTTTCTCAAAAACTCATTATGGTTTGAAAAACTCATATTGGAATCAATTAACAACCCCAAATACTTAAATTCATTAACTTTCTCATTTTAAAAAACACTTTTCACTAAGTTAAAATATTTGCAAAAAGTGGACGAGGAATTACAAGAACAAGCATTCAATTTGAATTGTTGGCATTCAGGTGCATGAAAGAAAAAATTTGCCTCGGAGAGTTGTGAAGAAGGATTGAACAACATAATTTTAGTTTTGGAACTAATTACCAACTTATGATCCACAAACCAATTCCTAAGCAAATTCAGATCCAGATATATTGTCAGCAAATGCCGTCAAGACGCCCTTAAAATTTAGCTCAAAAAGAGAATTGATATAAATAAAGAAAAAAATCGGTCCTAAAACCGATCCTTGTAGCACACCCGTTTTAATATATTGAATTTCATTCCTGATTTCATCTATTTTAACCCTTTGTGATCTATTTTCCAAGTATCATCCGTACCACGCAAGCATAAAGCTTCGAAAAGCAGCCACTTCAAGTTTTTTAAGAGAATGGAAAAGTTGAATCAAAGGCTTTTTTTATATCCACAAATAAGCCTGCAGTATGCTTTTTTCTTTCCAAATTCCAATGTACATATGTATATGCGAACAAAACTCCAAAAGTGCCTCTTCATTAGATTTACCTTTTTGAAAACCAAATTGGATTGGAGTAAAGATTTTTATTTAAAAACTTGACAACTTTATTTTTTACTAATTTTTCAAAAATGTTGCTAATAGGTGGAAGAAGTGAGATAGGGCTGCATTTTGTGACGCTATTAGAATCGCCGTTTTTATAGAGCGGCACCACATCCGCGATTTTAAGTACATCAGGAAATTTCCCACTGTGAATATTTTTATTAAATATCGAAGCAAGAATTCTTTTAGATATACCATCATATCCGCACGAATTAGAGTTTCGTAAAGTACCGATCGATTTCATTAACTCCCAAGAGGTTATCGGCTCAAAAAAAAGGTGTCCCTATGGAAAGAAGCAACACAATTACAATTCGTACAACCTTCAAGGTTAGGATTTGGTTGTAGGAATTCGGCTACAGAACAAAAATAGCTATTAAAAGTGTTAGTAATTTCAAGTTTATCGAATGCTACTCTATGGTTGCCCTATTTCATAGTACAAATTTTAAAGCAAAATGACTCCAGGCTGCGGAAAAGGTGATAGTCCATCGGAGAAACATCAGGAGAGTACGGTAGATGAGGAAGAATTTCAAATTCCAAATGTCTAGTATTTATATATTTATTTATTTATTTATTTACATATGACTCTAACAATCCACAGACTTCGAAAAATTCAGAATAAATTCAGTAAATAATTTACATTCAATCATTGACTTAACTTAATATTACCAATAGTGATGACTTAAACTGATAACTGGTCACAGAAACATCTAAGTTGGTATATACTAAGTTAAATATCTTACAACACTATAATAAGATACTGCAAATAAAAATGACCTCTATTTAAGAGCACTAGAAGGAGCATATATAATCACAAAACGTAAAAATTCTTTTGCCCTCGTTCAATTTTATAAATACATATTATTATACACAAGCACAAGCATATACCAAAAAGGAGTGAAGAATACTACAAAATAAAGACTTCAGGAAATCTTAAGAAATCTCAGGATTGAATTGACTTTAAAAATCGTAGAGCTTATATGCAAATCAAATGTAACTTTGCTATCAAAATTTACGCCAAGATCCTTAATATCATAGGTACATATTATCTAAGCAGAATAAAGGAACAATATGGTGCATCATCTACATATATATAATGGTTTTTATCGTTTGCCCTGGTTGAAGAAATCAAAATTGGATTAGTCCTTTCGATGTCCACCAGATTAACACCATAACCTTATCTAGGTGAACACTGAATTTGGGGGAGTTTTTTGGTTTTCGTCTGCATCCAACCATTCCTCAGGTCTTTTACTGTTGTCGTACAGAATCCGCTTTTCATCACAATTGATTATCCAGTTCACTTTAGTATCTTAACTATGCGATGCACAGATTTCTAGGCGCAATAGTTTTTGGAACTAGTTCAGTTGTTGAGTTTCTTTATATTTCCCATGAGAGAAAGGTGTCGATTTATTGTCATATTCTGTGCAATACCGCGCTCCGATTTCGTTGGGGCCCCATCTACCATTGCTCTTAAAAAATCGTTGTTAATTACCGTTTTCGGTTTCCCACGTTGTAACTTCGAATAGTTCCTTCGTTTACCCCTACATCCTCATATGCGTCATTAATGTTTTTCCTGATGATTCCGTTCGTCGATAAAGTGCACCAAACACTAACTCTTGTACAATGTAAAGGACGTTGGTGTTTAAGTTGTTTATTTACGTGTCCATTCAGGTGGAAGGGGGCCTCGTCGTTCAAAAAAACGCCTCGATTGCGAACCCACGATGCTCTCCCGACCACTGCGGCATAGTGACTGACAAACCCGCACTCTCGGTGATTAAAATGACGCCAACCTCCCCCTCGCAACATTTATAATTTGTTGTGATATTCACATTTTAGAACATAAAACTTCCACTGGACACCCTGTACGAGTATATACTCGTACATATTGTGTACGTATATAATTTTTCAACATTTTTGCAAGTACTGCAACCAAATGTTGCTTTCCTGAAATTTTTCGACCTCGAGATTTTGATCAATCTTGATATTATGTATTGGGGCCATAACTTCACGAATGTTGGTTTTTAAGTACTCCAAAGTTTGAGGATTGTCTGCATAGATACGATCTTTAGCATAGCCCCACAAAAAGAAATCCAACGGTGTCAAATCACATGATAATGGTAGCCAATTGATGTCGCCAAATCTCGAAATTAAATGGTCGGGAACTTTTCGTGCAATAGAGCCAAATTTACCTTGTCGTGTGACATGTAGCCCCGTCTTGTTGGAACCACATGTCGCTCACATCAATGTCTTCAATCTCAGATCAAAAAAAGTTGGTTATCATTTGACCATAGCACAGAGAATTCACCGTAACAGTGGCGCCTTCGTCGTTACGTGATGGATGCCTCTCAACGATCGTATTTAGATCTCAAAACCCCAAATTCCGCAATTTTGTTTGTTTACGTAGTCGCCGAGGAAGAAATACTCGTAGGCTTCATCGCTGAGGAAGACTTTGTTCGAAAAATATTCGTCAACTTGTCCATTTTCCAGCACCCAACCGGCGTATGTTCTGTGCATTTTATGGTCAGCAGGCGGTGGTTAAGCGATCCATATTGTAAAATGGTATGGCAAGAACTAACCACCTGTCACTATGGATGACAGATGTCATATGGCAGGGATGCTAAATCCGAACCTCGAAATGAATAATCCTTTGTTTAAGTTAGGGTGGACATAGGTATGCTATGTATAGGATAACGTACCAGGTTTTTGCCAAAACAAACACATAACGTTACTTTAATTTTTGACCAGTTTTTAAAAGTTGGCTCATTTTTAGATGTGAATCGGGCGATTATACAAGGTCATTGCATACCAGTTTTGGAAAATTGGCTTTATTCGATTTATGACGGATTTATAAAAAAAACAGTTTTTGTTAACGATTTGTTTTAAATTTCGCACTCCTTGGTTTGCAAATAAACAATATATCTAGTGCATACATATGTAGGTGCAATTACGTGCGACCCAGTAGTGCACTTTATTTTCTCTGCATCCTCGTGTCGATTTTTTGCAATAGAGGGTGCTGTAGAGAAACTATTCTCCTGTCATATGCGGAATATCTTACAAAATCCTCTATAGTGTGCAAAATTCGGGGTTTCAGTTGGTAACTAAAAATAAATTGTTTCCCTTGTATTAATACTATTGCATCTATGTACACAAGGTTTGCTAGCACTTTCAATTTAAAAACCCTATTTATTAGTATAATTCACCCATAAGATTTCCTAAAAATTGTATAATGTGTGTGCTACCTCTCGCTCACTACCGAGGCCAACGGATAACCTGAACAAATGAAATTTTGCACATTTATATTGTAAAACATTGGAAAAACATTAAAACATATCAAAAGAAGTGGAGACCTATTATGTTGCACAGCCCATTCGAATAGAGTTTTATTTCTGGTGTTTTTTCTTATCAACATTTTTAAATGTATTTCTTAAACTTAAGCCATATAGCCTTGATCTTTCATAATTTTATTTATGATTTTCTGAATATAACATGAACAAAAGTCGTTAACAGATAAAATCCAAATACAAAAGATTCAATCTCTAAGTCCATTAACACTTTATTCTTCCTTTGCTTTGGCCACACGCAGAGTTTTGTTTTTGCACCTAACTAATGCCGGGTACTTGCTTATAAATATATAAGCAGATTCGGATACCAGTGCCTACAGCTACAGACATCCCAGCAGTAAAACTCATCTCACACATGCACTGTATCTGTACCAGTATAGGGTGGAAAAAATTAAATCAAAAATTTATTCTTGGCAATCATCAAAATCATAACGTAACTTATGTTGAGGATGGCTAATTTAGATTTATCAGTCATTAAAGAGCACTGAGTGCTCAAGGACGACACAAATGATGGCATCACAAATTGAAGAGGACGACGTATACAAACTGATTGCAAATTTGAAGCGTCATTCTCATTACCGAGAAACATCAAGTGTCACACTGTTGTGCACCCATTGTCATACAATATGTGTACATATGAAATACAATAAATTTATGTTGTCATAACTTCATACCTGCTACATACTTGAATACGTAATTGAAAATAATGAACGCAATTTTAGGCAGGAAAACAGATTTCCTGTGCCATAAACAAACGTTGACTCAGACAATTCATCAGTAACTCATGTATTCTGTTTCCATTTTTATGGCACATACATATGTACATTATGTAAGATATGTATCTTAATATGTATATTTCATATCCACATTAACTTTATTATGCTTTACCATTCCGCGGCATTTTATATTTAATTCCACTAATTAAGAGCCCATCCCAATACACTGTTGAAGTCCTTTTTAAGGATGTCTGCATTTGCTCGAATGACAATATGTAATTATTATTTTTAATTATGAATTTTTGGATAAACACTTCCACTCCGTAGGATTCCGGTGTCTAGTAACTCAGACTGGAGCTTTAGATTTAATCGCTTTGAAAGGTTTTTGGTGATAGCTAACGTAGGGCTGTTTTTTGGGGTCTGTGTGTTTTGCAAAACTGCCTTACAGCATAAAAATAACGAAAAGTCAATGGTTATGAGAGTAAAAAATCACCCCCGTAATAAAGGGTTATTCATTTTGAGGTTGGGATTTCACATCCCTGCCAAATCTGTCATCCATAGTGACAGGTAGTTGGTTCTTGCCTTGTCGTTTTACAATGTGGATCGTTTAACCACCACGCACATTAAAATTGTTGCATATTACTACAAAAATAACAGTTCTGTATTATCTGGAAAATTGACAAGTTGACGTTGATTTTTCAAACAAAATCTTCTTCAGCGATGAGCTCCATTTCTCGCTCGGAGGCTAAGTAAATAAACAAAATTGCAGAACTTGGAGTCTGAAGATCCAAATGTGATCGTTGAGAGGTCATTGCATCCTCCACGGGTGACAATTTGGTGCGCTGTTGACGGGTGTTATTGGGCCGTCTGTCTGTGGCACTGTTTTTTACCTCTTTCGTTCATGATAACTTGTTTGGTCGGCACTCCTTGTCCTGAGGCGCAAGGAAATCCTGTACTGTGGTCTAGGTTGTTTTCATTTACGTCTTTCTTGATGGTGCCCAGCCAAGTTGATTGTGGTCTTCCTGTTGTTCGTGGTGGTTCATCTATGCCCGATGCTATATGTATCGTACGATGTGATCTTACTCGCTCCTCATTACGTGGCCATACCACCTCAGCCGATTTTCCTTCAATTTTTCGTGGATCGGTGTAATTTTCAGACTACCTCTTATATACTCACATGTATATATTCCTGATCTTGTCTTTGAGTGTAACACCATTTGTCCAACTTAACATTTTTATTTCAGGGGTGTGTAGCTTCAAATGGATGAGACAATTAAAGGAACTATGGACAGTAGGATACCTCGGTATCAACACACTGATAATGCAGACATATTCCGCAACGCAACAATTGACTGCTGTCGAGACTAAACTTTGTACAGACAGTTTACTGACAGACAAAACTCGGAGATCAGGAAGCTGAAGTCGTTGATTAAAAACCTCCCGAAATTAATCAGGGAAAACTGCTTTCTGTAAATTTACATGAACAACAAAATTCGGGATGTAAAAGCCAACAACCCGAGTATGTTCCCGCAAATAAATACTTCGAAAGAACAATCAAAACCACTTTCCGTGTCTTAAGATCCCCCGAACGACAAACAATGGACGAATACTGATAACAGGAGGTATAGATCCAGATAAATTAAGTAGAGGATGGCAACTTCTTTGTGATCGAAGATCCGCAGGAGAAGGTAGAGGCTATAGGAGTGACTTTCCAAGAACTGTACAATGTGAATGATACCATTTGCCCGAACCGAGACCTGGAAAACCGAGCCCGAGTGCACAACATCTACTTTCGAAATGATATAGAGCACTGGCGATCCAAGAACATACAGTAACGGACATAGAAATCCGGACAGAGTAAACAAATTCTTTAACTTCAATTATCTTGAGAACTAGCAGGTAGTTTTTTAGGATTTTGCATAAAAAGACTTTGATGACGTGATTCTAGTTCACTTTATAAAAGTGGGATTCAGCAAGTCGTTAGTGGCTAAATTCATCAAAAAAATCGAGGCAACTGGCTCATTGCAAAGAAAAAAGGGGACGGGTCGCAGAAGAAAGACCACCAGCGCTGAAGATCGGCTTTAAAACCAATAAGTCTGCGTGATCGATTCGAAACTGCTGAAGATTTAACGACAGACTTTGTAGAGGCTGGAGGATCATAACATACATCTACTACTTATCTACTATTTCCGAGTAGAAAAGAATGGTAAGCTGGTTAATTACTGAATACATAATCTGTGTTCATCTAAATATGAGAGTGGCTGCGGGCATCTTATCCGAGCGGTTGGAATCAACCAAGTCAGAACAGAACCAGAATAGGAGGTTTTTTGTTCATTCTTTTAGGAGTGATCACCAGACATAACATACTCTAAAATACCACCTGAAGAAAAATTAATGAAGTTCCCGAGAATACTATGTCACTCTTTCTATGTCACTGCCCAAGCCCCTGTCACATCAAATTTAAACTGCTCGGAAGAGTTTTCTTCCAAGATATGCTAGAAGAACTCTCCGGAAAATCCGTAAAGCAATTGTACGACTTCATTAGGGTTACAGAATGATTTAGAACCTAAGGGAAACAGAGGACTAAATAAGAGGGAATAGATCTGCGAGCGTGGGAGTTTTCCTCACTCCAAAATCACAATGGGTCTGTACTGACCGAAATGGGACATTAAGGAAAGCATATCCTTTTAGTCAACCCAAGTACATGACCCAACTTATTCCTCTCATAGGTGAGCTACTTCATAAGCATTGGGTCTTGGTCTATGAGTAAGTGCGCACGAAACATCATTTCGAAAAGGTAACAATAAAGCAATGTTCTTGGGAAGTTACCTGATTCGTTGCTTCAAAGTTCCTTGTTGATACACTACCAACATCTGCAAAGCCTTCCGCAGTACATTCGAATTTTTGTTTTTTTTTTTTTATTAAAAGGAACTAATTTTATTCCCACGGATTAGGGAAATATATGTGAGCCAGGCAGACAAAAGTGTCATTATCTGCCCTGTATAAGAGACAAGTAACAGGACAGTGAGCTTCCCCGAGGAAGCACCACATGCAGTTCAATTTTCATTTGACCACGTGATCCAGTAGTACCTACTAACTCTGAATTAATGACCTACATTTACAGACTATTTGTGAACCCGCAGTCTCTCTCAGCATGGCATCTATTGTATAACCTTGGAGTTGCAGTGTTAGCTGCTTCGTTTTCGGATCACATTCAGGTTACGTCAGAGTAGTCATATTTAAATAAATAAATATTTATCGCAAACATTCCACGTAAGGCCTAGTGCAATTTTATTCATGGAGGTTAGTCAAACATTCGCTAGAGATGGAACCGATGGTAAACATATTTATTGTTTTACTAGGATTCGAACCTGATTGAACGACATGAGCGGGTAGTTGTGGCTACCTGACATAATTCCCGCATGTGGCTTTAATTAAGCCCTCCTACACCGACGATAAGGTTGCCACTCTGCTTACGACTGCCATTTATTTTTCCACAAAACTTTTCCCTATTCAAGGCCAAATATAGAACATTTTCGCGGAACTTATTTCGCATTAAACTGCTTGAATTTTTAAACCATATAAATAATTCCGAGGATTTAATGAATTGTAAAAAAATATTGTTTCTAGGTCACCATTTTGTTTCTAGGGGATTAGGGAATACCCTGCCTGCACACATACCTACCTCCGCCATTTCATAAAAATCGATTCAGCGGCTCATAGCACCAATTGTATCTATGCTCATGCTACGTGCATACGCATCTATATTTCCCCAAAAAAAGCAACAATTCAACTTATGAAAAGCTAATCACCACGCCACGACGGTACTGTGCCAGAAAAAATTAACAAACAATACCAACAACCAGTAGCACTCTGCAAGGGGGGGATGTGTGTGTTTACACACATGCCATCCTGAACCTGATGAAGACAATAACAAGCCAAACTGAAAGCAGAGCCATCATCCGGCATTATGCATAAATTATTCCAAATGTCAGATGTGGGCTTAAGTGTCTTCCTTTTGGATTAACAAGAATGCTCAGGAGCACACATACAACACTCGAATACATATGTCAAGTATGCGATAACAAAATCCATATGAGTGGATGCTCCTCGCTTCAGCATCAGCTAAATAATTTGGCAAAATGTGTGTGCCTGCAAATAATTCCTCGCCTACAACATTGCTACACTCATTCAGACATCCTGGCGCCATGAAATCTGATTTCATTATCATAAATGGAGCAATCGTGTGCGGTATGAATGAGAATCTCTGACTTCTGGATCCTCCCTATCCCAATCCCATGGCAATAGTGTGACTGCGTAGGGTATTACGCAATACTGGATTCATTTAGCGAGAAAATTTATAATCATCCCTTCTGATTCCTAGCTAGTCGCCGGAATAGGAGTTAGGAGTCACAGTTGGAGCCACAGCACAACAACTGCTGAGTGTCATGTTTTCAAGTCGTTTCGGGCTGTCGTCGTTTAACAGTATACGTATATAAAACGCAAAATCCATTCATAGATACGAGTACGCGGGCCGAAAAAAAAGTATCTGTTTGAGAAAACATTTTAAGAAATGGCTAAAAAAAGGAATCCCCACCCACCATGATTCTTTGCATCTCATCAGAGAGTTGGAAAGGGATGAAGGAAGGAATTTTCATTTTCAAATACGCCTGACATGATTCCCAAAAGGAATAAACATCCTTCCGTGCTTGTGTTGTTGGTAGGGTAGGCAGTGGAGGGCCGCATTCATCCCGGTGGTAAAAGGTTCCTGGCATTGGCCATTTATTGGCTGCCTGCTGTATCACGGTTAGCATGAATGGGTTGGGGCCTATCGGAGGCTGCTGTAGTTTTTATGAGGTCAATTGAGCGTTCAGTTTTGGCATGAGGGAGTGAATACACAGCGATTCAGTTTAAATTTCAATGAATAGTTTTTTTTTTCCATGTATATTGCTTGCGATGCTGGGCGCCATACCACAAGGATTGCTAGGTAGGTATATAGAGTAGGGCCTTTTTGCTTTGAACCGCATTGTTTTTGGATTTTGTTCTGTCGGCGACGGAGTCAACTCATTCAGGTCCGTTGAAATGGAAAAACTAATAAATGGAATTTATGGTTTCGGTTATGGCCGTTTGTGGATTTATGCAAATGGATTTTTATTGGAGTCGGAAATTGAAATGAATAAACTTTCAGTTTAAAGGTTTAATAACAGAGAGATGTTGTAAAATTCAACCGAAACAAAATAAAGTTATTTGCTAACAGGCAGTAAATATGTACTTGCTGTCTTAAGAATGCTGAACTGGAAGACGGTATTTAATGTAGAAAAAGTAGTGGAGTAGCTTACCTAAATATTATGTGTGTTTGTCGTTTCTTATGCTAAGTTAATCGTACTACAAATTTTATGAGAGCAGACGAAAGTCCTTAGAGAAGTATTTACATATGTATGTATGTACAGTGCGTTTCATGATGATAAGGTCAGCTAGAAAAATGCAATATTTTGTATCTGTGTAATTTTTTGGGGGAATACTGTATTCGGTTTTGATAATAGTATTAGCATGAGTAAAAACAATGCTATTTTATTATTTTGTATTAGCCGACTGAAAAGAAACTACAAGAAAACAGTTTGAAGTGAACTTTTCTGCGTTTCAAAATTATAAGGTCAGTGAAAAGAATTAATTAAATATATATTTGTTTAATAATTATTATGTAAAAGAACCCATCACAAGCAAGATTGGTATTGTCATGTTCAAAGGAGAGATCCTTCGAACCCCGTCAAAAAGGCAATATCAATCAACTTTCCTACACAATCGCGCAAAAAAGGCAGACCAAAAAACAACTGGATCTTACAAATGCAAAAACACCAGCATTCGATTGGCCTCAGTAACGAACTGATCCGAAACCGAGAAGCCTGCCGGTACTTCGTGAGGTCAAACCGGCAAACTCCACAGGCGGACCAGTAAAGTGGGAGGGTTGTGATCCTTCCACTCCGGATCATAACTTCGCCGTAAGAAGAAGAAGAAGAAGAATAATTATTAAAAATTGTTTATTAAAAATTAATAATTTATTTGTTTTCTGTTTTTTCTGATAAGTTCAAAAATTAGATTTTTCATTGAATTTACTAAATTAGTAAGCGTTGTAAGGCTCATGTAGAATAGCTTCTTTTAGCTGCTCAACTGTTTGGAATTGGCGGTTTTGCCTATACACGTCTCGAACCTAGATGCCCCAAAGATTTTCTATAGGATTTAAGTCAGTAGAACACGCTGGCCAGTCTAGATCTCTAATGTTGTGGTCGGAAAACCACGATCTTGTACTGCGGCTGGTGTGTATTCTCGCATTATCCTGCTGAAAAACGAATTGAATATCAGGATGCCCCTCTATATATGGAAGCAAATGTTCTGAGAGAACATCCTGATATTGAAGACTGTTCATTCGCATGGAAGGAAATGCTAGGGATACACTTCCTAGCACTGTAAAGCCTCCCCACACCTTCAGAGATCCACCACCAAAATTTCTTTTAGAGAAAAACCGCGGCTCCTTCCTAAAATCCCTCCAATATCCATGGAACCCATCTGGGCCGTCCAAGTTAAATTTTTTTTCATAAGAAAAAATTATCTGAAATGAAGGTAACTCGGTTTTTGTCTCTAAAGCAGAGAATAGGTTTCGTCCTACCTTGGACCAATTTGTACCCATGTTGTCCTTTTGCAAAGTCCAAACGTTTTGTTATATAGACCTTGTTTAATCGAGGGACCGACTTCATTTTTTGTCGGGCAATATGGCGAACTGAAGATATCGAGTTCGCGTTTAACATTGGTGCAACTCTTCACAGAATTTGAAATTGACGCGGAGATTCTACGAATGTCTCGTTGTAAAAGTGTTTTTGGACGTCCAGAACTTCTTTTAACATCGTAATTTTCTTTATCGTTGACGTAATTCTGTACCACACAAACCGATCTCTTTAGTCTCCGTGCAATTTCCCTCAAATGCATCAACTTGCCTTAGCTCAAAGATTGAAAGAGCTTTTCCTCATCCCATTATCCTTAAATTTCAATAAAAACTAAAAAAAAAAAAATTATAAAAAAAACTCACCTTATTCCGTTTTTTCTTTTTCATGTCCAAATATTTATGTTAAATCGAAATCACTGAGCCATGTGATAAACCTGTGACCACTTCAATTTCGCGCACTTTCACTCGCCGATCGTCCATTATCAAACCATGGATTTCTGGTGTAGTAACCTCAATTGGGCGACCAGAACGTTCGGCGTCACTTGTGCTTGGACGACCGCACCGAAATTTTGTAAACCAGTGGTGAATGGTTCCAATCAATGATGAAGTGTCCCCATAATATTTGTCAAGCTTTTGTTTGATTTGCGTGATAGTTTTTTTCTCGCGAAAAATAGTGTTTAATGAGCACTCGAAATTCACTTTTTTCCATTTTAACGAAAATACTAGTAGGTGTCTATATTAAATGGCTACCATAACAAAACTATTTGACAGATCTGTCTGAAAATTTGAGTTCGTTCTTTTGAAAGATGGTTCTTGACAAAAAAAAAATTAAATTTAAGGTGACGACACAATTTGTGTTAATTTTCAGGGACTAATTGACCCACCCTCGTATGCACTGTTATCAATGCACAATACAGTATCGCAAAAAAAAAATACTGCATTTTTCTAGTTGACCTTATCATTTTGAAACGCAGTGTATATTAAACAATTTTCAGAGATTTAAGGAAATATAAAGAGAGTTTGCTACTAATAATTTAATTTAACTAAGAATGATTCTAGAGCTCGATGAGAAGATCGGGAAAGTTATTAAACTGACTACTTACTTGATTGTTGGACTCCCAACCGTTGTAGAGTCTTCTAATCTTCTATACTAGCTCACTGTACTAAGCTTAGTGGTACGAGCGATCGCTTCGTCTTGAAAACGGATGTTCGGTCTTCCTTATCCACTCATAACCAGAGATGTACCGTATCTGCGTATAGTCCGCCAAAATCAAATATCGTTAAGTAACAATTAGAGTTTATGCCATATACTAATAACTTATACCTATTATTATAGTGTTTGCGTGTTACCTAACGAACGACCATAGGTTAGGTTAGGTTAGGTTGGAGGGAAGTGCACCTAAGTGCTTATCACGGGGGCCATTCGGTCCCTTTTAGTTGTGTGGAACCTATATGCGCTCTTTATGTAGCCTATCATATTCCTAACTGGAACTTGTACGAGATCCCCTAGTTCGTCAAAAAGCCTGTTTCCCATATGATGGAGGCGGCGGTTTTGAAGATTTGGGCAATCACTTAACAAGTGTTTAATGGTTTCTGTCTCCTCTATATCTTTACAGCTCCTACAGTGGTCGGGTGAGTTGATGCCTAGTCTGGCAGCCATTTTCCCTTTCGCGCAGTGTCCTGTTAGCACGCCTATTAAGATTCGGATTTCTTTTTTATTCATCGCCAATAGGCTTTTTGTACTGTCGGCCATAAGCTGCGAGATATGACACAGTCGCTTCTGGCGGACCATGCGAAGTTAATCAGTTCTTTTCCTTTTTTAGTTCACCTACTGGAACTTCTACTGATATCCGAGTATGTTGAAAATCCAATGCTGACCCTTTTTAGCTAGTTCATCTGCTGTCTCGTTTCCTTTTATATTGCTATGTCCAGGAACCCAGCAGAGAGTTACGTCATGGGTGTTGCAATATTCTGTTCAACGTATTACGGCATCTGAAAACTGTTTTCGATCTGACTTCCTCGCTGTCTAATGATTTGTTTGCCGCTTGACTATCCACGAAAATTGTAGTCTTTGAAGGATTGAGTTTTTTACTATGTATAGTCTGTCAATGTCCCTATCAATGGGGAAGACCTCAGTTTGAAAGATGCTGCAATCATTCAAGAGTTTGTATGAGTGGTTGATTTTAAGTCACAATCGACCATATTTTTATCGATTTCAAAGTCGCCTATGGCAGCATTTATAGGACGAGCTATATAGAGTCATGTCTAGTTTTGACATCCCTGCCTAACTCGTCCATCTGTGTAGAATGGTGATGGAGAATGCTCCCTGCTCTATTAAGGTTGGGAAATAATGATGTCAAAAAACGATTTAGATCAGGTGATACGCTGTCAAGTGATTTCTTTAACATCGTACTTGAAAGCATTGTGCGAAGCTCACAAGTCAACAAGTCGGTATACGCCGACGACATTGACAATATTGGCAGGACTTAGCGGGCTCTTTTGAGACAGAAGCGTATATGCTATAAGAGTATATGGTGCGCAGAAATCAAACGAAGAATAACTCTTGCCAATCGCTGTTTCTTCGGGCTAAGATGACGATTGAGTAGTAATGCCCTGCCCAAACAACGAAGAAGAGTCTATACAAGATCTTAATCATCCCAGCCCCTTGAACTGCTCTAAAGTAAACTTAAATAAAAGTTCGTTCGTTGAGAGAAATGTTTAGAGGTACGATAGACGTCTCTTGAGTGTTCCGTTCATAGACAATAAGCACTTAAGGAATTCATCAAGTGAAAATGTGACTTCTCTTCGTTATTGTACTGCATCAGTGTGTTAAATTTACTTTTTGAACAAAGAAATACTTTCCTTCTTCTATACAAGGAATAAATTAGACAACAGATTGAACTTTGCTATCACATTCGGAGCTCGGTGTGGAGGGCTTTGATTTAACTATCAATAAGCAAGCCATGATTCCCTTCGCAGCATCTAATTCAAAATAGCGTCTATTTCTTCACATTAGAAGAGGCTGAAATCACGAACTATCCAACACACAGGACTAGCGCGGCATTTTTAACCTGCCCAAATCTATCCTTTTCCTTTTGCTCTATATTTCTCCTGCATATGCTTCAGTCTCTATCCATCACTAGGTTAATTAGCTTTAAAAGTCACGATCTTAATTAATGGAAAATATTTTTAAAAAAAGCTGTCAACGTTTAACTCATCGAAGGCTGGTAGCAGACTATGCCTATTCTTTAGATAGAGGTACAATGGTTAAAGTTTTTGGAACAACATCATAGAGGTCTGCTACCAGCTACCCAAAATCCCAAGAAACCCCTCACCTTTATGTTTTTCTGCTACAGAACAAATAAACTATGGAGTTCAGTTCGAAGATACATTTCTTTACTTTACTTAAATTTAAGTTGGGGCTGTAGTCCGAAGTGGATTTGGGCCTCAACCAACATGCGTCTCCAGGCAGCTCGATCTTGTGCTAGTTGCCTCCATTTTTGCACACGAAGTTGGCTGCAGTCCCTTTCCACTCGTGTGCGGAACCCAAGGTGAGGTCTTCCTTTGTTGCGTCGTCCCTCTGAGATGGATCGAAAGCTTTCCGGGTCTTTTACTTTGCAGCAGTTTTCATCAAACTAGAGGTTTCTTTGAATTCGATAAACCCAGCACATAAGGGGAGGCGTTCTTGCTGTCTTGCTTACAATCATCTCATTGGTCATCTGCGCTTAACTTTGACAGCAGTGGACTTCTTGAAAGGTCCAGGAACACTCGGGCGGCAAAGCTCTGGCTTTACTTATTTGATACTGTGGTATTTGAGATATGAGCATACGAACTTTGTCAGCAACAAAGTAATGATCCGAGTCAATGTTAGCTGCTCGGAAGACGCAATTGTTCAAAATGCTAGAGGAGAGACATTTTCAGAAGCTTTTAAACCAAGGCAAGGATCAATAGGCATTCTATTTCATTCACCTCTACGCTAGAAAGCAAGTGAGATAGAAAGTAATCCGTTTCTCACTACACCGCTGTTCTAATTCATGGTTTAAGCAGTCGGCAAAGGCGATATGAATACCCTTATATTGTATCAGGACACGGGCATTTGAGAATAGAGAGAAGAAGAATGTAGATGCCTGTGCACGTTGGCTTTAAATGTTTAGAGGTAGTAGTGATGGGGAACTACAGAGTCTGGTACATCATTCCTCATTCGTGTCGTTCAGCTTATAAACGAATCCCCAGTACGACCGAAACTGGAGGTAAGGGATGAACTGATGTGAATGCGTATTGCGGGTAAAATTTTGAGGGGGATGAATGCAACTCGGTATTTCGCTGGAGCATTTTTCATAAAAAAAAAAAAGAAACGATAAAAACGAGACATTTCTACGATGTTCAAGTGAATGTATGAAGTTCACAATGTCTCTATCACCTATAAGTTTTAATACGCGATTCTGTACACTGTCTAGAATGTGCAGAGCGGTCTCGGATGCACCAGACTAGATGTGGGCGTTATATTCCAGCTTTGGACGGATGAATACCTTATAAATTGAGGCCAGTTCAGATGGGGTAAAATATTTCTTGCTCCGCTTAAGGAATCCTAGACATTTTGCAGCATTTTTGGTGACCTCGAATATGTGATCGGTCCATCGAAGATGGTTATTAATACACATACCGAGAATGGGAAATCTTTCAGTTTCAATGATGCAAGTACCATTCATGGATAATGGTTGAGGGTTTTGGTTTCTCTAGAGAGACAGAAGACAGCATTGTGCTTTGAAAACATTAAATTCCAAATTTTTGGTTGAATCCCATTTGATTATGCTGTCCAGGTAGAAATTTTATGTGTTTAGCATACGTTGCCGTTCCTCTCATATGGCCGAAGAGCAAGGATGTGAGTTAGGAAAAACTGAGGGTACTGTCATCAGCGAAAGAATGGATTTGATTAGATGTTGTAAACAAAAAATTATTTATAAAAAATAAGAAAGAGAGTCGGAGTCAAAATAGCCTTGGGGAACACCAGCATTTATATGGCGAATTGATGTCAAACTCTGTCAAATGGCTTTGAAATGTCAAGCGCAACCATCTCAGTGAGAGATTGGTTCCACTTCCCGGTGAGATATGCCACCAAATCACCATTGAATCTGTTACTACAAAAAACATATTGCCGGTCATTGAGGAGTTTTCGCGAATCAAGATATTTCCATTACCTTGAAAAGGAGGGACGTAAGTGCAATGGATCGGTAATTGGACAGCGAGGAGAATTTTGAATATTTTTGACGAATGATCAAAAACGTTTACTACTTTTGATTTAGGAATTTTTGGTCATGTAAGAACTTTACACTTCTTTCGATTTTCCTCAGATTGGATGGCTTTATAAGACCGAAAACTTGTTTTTTCAACCTGATACAGCTCTGGTTAAACCACGAGTTTGCCTTAGGTTTAAAGCTCTTTAATCTGTTAGGAACAATAATAAGTTATAAGTATCCTAACAATTATCATCCGATTCCTCAAAATAACTTGGCAAACACCTTTCTTCTCCGGATAAAATATCAAAAAATGCCAAACATTTCGAGGAGCTGCTAACCTACACCCTTATCGCGGATGACGCACTTCAATGGTAATATCTGAAATTCAAAAATGAACCCGTACGCAAAAGTCAGCGAGCGCATCTATTAACTGAAGTACTACCTATACATACTGATAGGTATTTTTTTTTTTTTTTTTTTTTTAGTGAAATCGATCAGACAACTTCAACTGACTCGAATGACAGATGATTGGCATTTTTTTTATTTTAAACAACCACTACGATGATATTTCCATTACGTTAATAATGTAATCCATCTCCGCCCTGTTCTCATAGTAGAAAACCATTTTGCCATAGCAGATGTGACACGCCTCTAATTCGCCCTTGCACCACTTTTAATGTACATATGTAATTCAACACCGACATTCCAAAATCAAATCCACGACATGAAAATACTTATTACTGTCGAAATTGACATATTTTGCATTCACCGTAAATTAATTTCCTTGTCACAAGGTCCCCCACTCACTCAGCCTCCAATGAACTATTCAACAGATAAACACGAAACTGTCCAGCAAGCCATTTCCCAACGACGCTATTAAAATACCATCGGACATTCCAATGAATGGCGTTGGCCAACTGTACAAATGTCAAAAGTCTCAAAAAACGAAAAAATAAATTGTCTGTTTCCCCCGCCTACCCCTCAGATCAAGATCTCTAATGAACTTAGTCACCTGCACTCGTTTTGGGTAGACCGCGTTCGTGGCATGGTCGTTCGTTGAACGTCCAGTTCGAGTTCCATGAATGTCCCACAAGAGCTCGCTTACCAAACAAAAAATTCTACACACACCTCCCGACGACGTCAATTGCGGTTTGTTTTCCTATTTGCATTTCGGCGGACGTACTCGTAAGAGCCCGGCCTTTTAGACGGTTCCCCATAACAAAACACACCTTCGCTGCATTCGTTTAGTCCATTTAATCAGAATCGATAAACGAAATATGCTACAGAGTCAGGCAACCTGCAAGTGTAATTGGAGTATGACTTTGTTATGATTGCGTTGCCTGTTGCTTTCCTTGCCACAGAGCACCATACTGATGGTTGTTTCCAGATAGCCAAGTGGAGTTTCAGAGGTAGGCAATACCAGCCCACCACCACCGTCACCTGTAACAACAACAGCAGCAACTTGCCATGTCAGGCGACCGCACAGATGGTTGGTTAGGTACTTGATTGCGAAAGTGAATTTCGTGAAGTAATAGCTGAACATACTGGTCCAGTTCAGTCTAGGTGGACTGGGACGGTATAATCGGATTGCAATAAATGGTGTTTATTGACATGGACGGCTCTTTTCATGTCAGACAGCTGTTGTCGGTTTTTTTTTTTTTTTTACTAAGTGCGTATGCGTGGCCTAGACATTGAAACGCGCCGCACGTGGCCTTGATGGTCTAGCCAGCTGTAGGATTCTGTGGTCTTCCTTTGTATTGACCCAGGCGAGGGTTTTTTTGGTACAGACAGGCGAAGGATATCCTTATTGACACCGTCGTCAGTTGTTGTGTGGATTGGGAAATCTTGGCTTGACGTTAATTGAATTTGGATTTTGATTGACTAATTAGGTGTGAGTTCGTGGAATGGATTACCACTGACAAGTTGTTGGCTTAGGGTGGCTAAGAGAGAATATGATATCTTTGCGGTTGGGGGACTGATTTAATGCTTAATTGTGTCTATGATGTGTCACGAGTGAGGGGTGTAGATTTATTGTGTCATAGAAAATTGCGGCCAATGTCTAAGAGAGTATAAGATATCAAATAGTTTACTGGCGAAGGCGAATTATGTGGCAGAATCCAAGGTTGTCAACCAATGTTATGCTGGGCAATAGGACAGAAGGGTATAATGTTTCCCGTAAATTAGAAGTATTGTCTTGATTAATAGAATGATAGTGAAGTGAATAAAAGTCGTTATCTCCGAGGGATATTTTCTATTGCTAAGCTATAAGTGTTGGATGTCAGGATTCTATTCTAAATTAACGAAAAATTTGGAGTTATTATGTGAAAATCTGTGGAATCTTAAACGTCTAGTACAGACTTAACGAGTTAAGCCAGCTCGATCTTGTGCTGCCCGCCTTCAGTTTTACACACGAAGTTGTTTGAGGTTCCTTTCCACTTGTGTGCGCCACCTTAGGTCTGCCTTTACCGCGTCATCCCTCCGGCGTTGATTTCCATTCGCTCTATATGTACTAGCAATCTCAGGCGATGAATTCGTACCACCCTAACTAGGTCGATGTCGCTGTACAACCGATATAGTTCGTCTTTGTATCTTCTCCTCCATTCCCCGTCGATACAAGCGGAATCAAAAATCACTCGAAGAATTTTTTTTCAAAACAATTTGGTGTATTCATCCGCCTTTGATAACGTCCATGCGCCCGTCCCATATAACAGGACTAGATTGATAAGGGTTTCATATAAAGTTCTGAATTGTCCGTGAGAGGGCTCAATTGCATTCTTAGGCCAAAGGAACAGCGGTTTACAAAAGTGATTCTTCTCTTGATCACTGCACTGGTATCACTATACGAATTTACAGTGAAGCCTAGGTAGACAAAGTCCTTAACTACTTGAAAATTGTAGCTGTCTATTGTGACGTCCTTTCCAAGTTAGCGAAGTTGGCTGCTTCTGTTTTACGCACCAATGACAGCCCGCTGCGTTCTTCCAATTACTTCAATGTCATTGGCGTATGCGAGTAGTTACACAGACTTTTGAAAGATCGTATCCCTGATGTTAGCTTGAGAATTTCGTACAATCCTTTCAAGTATGATATTAAAGAAATCACATGACAGCGTGTCACCTTGTCGTAGTCCTTTACTAACATCAAAGGCCTCGGTGATATTGTTACCGACCTTGATGGAGTAGCGTGCATTCTTCACCGTCATCCTGTACAGGTCGACGAGTTTGGCAGGGATGCCAAAACTTGACATGGCTCTGTATACCTCGTCTCTACAGACGCTGTCATAGGCGACTTTAAAGTTGGTGAAATGGTGGTGAATGTCGATTTTAAGTTCCTGGGTTTCTCTAAGCTACTGTACTTCTTGGATGGCGGTGATGTCTGCACGTGAACTGTTAAGAGTCCGAACATTCCACGTGCGAGTCCGAACATTCAACGTGCAACAGTAAAGTCGTCCTTATTCGAGGGTTATTCTTGTTTCATAGTCAGCTTTCCCATGGTAGGATAAGTTACCCCGACACACAGCAACCAACCTGAAGTACCAGAGCCTTAGTGCAACCGCAGGACAATGGACCAGGTAATCACTACGCGGCTACGAAAGCTGCCGTTGGCCTATTAAGAGCTTATCCGCCATCATTTCCTTTTCAATACGAGTACCCTAACTCAATCTTAAAATCCTTATTAACAGTGTTCCGAATATGTCTAGGTAGGTCCACTAGCCAGACTGTTAACGCAATCGTTGAATTTTTCTCCCGCAAGTCCTCATTCTGAGAGACTCATATTTCAGCCAATTAGGTCAACAAGAGATGCCTCGTCGGTAAATATGTGCTGAAGTCAGCCGAGTACAGTCAGACTCAGCATAAGACCATCATTAAGTAGCTATCCAGCAGGCATGATGAAGAGGTGGTGATGCTATTGTGTCCACTATAAAAACAGGAATAACAACAGTTGCAGGTGTTTATTTCTTGATGACCTTTTAGTAGAGCTGTAAAAAAAAAGTTTACTATTCAAATTGCTTTGAATCTATCTATGATATCTATATCCAATCCCATATATTAATATTGATACGTATGTACATAGTATGTAACATTGACTATAATAACAATAGACCCACAGAAGTGTATATATTTGCGATCAGAATCAAAAGTTATGTCGATCTAGGTATGTCCGTCCGTCCAGGCGTACATATGTCACCAGTTATTGGGCCTTATATTTGGAGCTAGGAAGATCAATTTTGATACCGCTTTTTAGAACCCGAAGCAGAACAAATGTAAACATTTTTGAAATCCGCCCACAGACACACCCCATTAAAAAAAATGATGTCTTCTTTCCAATATTTTTACTAGAAGCTGAAACAAAAAAACTTAACAAAATATATACACGTTCACATGCTCTGCACGTCGCCCATACCTCGTACTATATCACGCCTACTTTTTGTGGGCGTTTTTGAAAAAAAAACTGATAATATTTTTAAAGCTACTTAGGATGATGAACTTTAATAACAAATATTACAGCCACTTCTTATACCAGTTTCTTATAAGAAAAAATTTAAAAGCAATTTTTCTGATAAAATATCTTAGAAGTCGCTGAAGTATACTGTGAATAGACAGACAAAATTAAAAATCGGCTATGTACAGCCATTAGAAATTCCCACAAACAAACACTCCCTCTTCTACATTCCCATCGTCTAGCGCCCGCAACCAATTGGAATAGACAATCCAATTGAATAAATTCATTCATCATTTTGAGATTTATTTAATAACATTCCATGATATCGATTTACACAGCTGAATCATCTACCTCCCACGCATCCCACTCAGCAACTGGATCTTCTAGTATACGCCTGGTAATAATAGACTTGTGACTTCTGCCAATTGATTTCCTTATTGATTGATTATGATATATCGGTTTGCACACATCGCCTGGCATTTGCTGTCACTCAATAAATACTCAACATTAACCACATTTGCGCCCACATAATGAAGGCCGTCGAGTCCTTCAATATTGGCCATAAAATGTGCATTTGTGACATCTGTATATAATCGACATCACAACAACTTGAGCAAAGCACAACACAAATTACGAGTAAACAACAATAATCCAATCGACCTGAATACATGCCGGAATCTAGAATCATTCACTTAGATACTCGTATGACATTCTCGGCATCAGAGATACTACTTACATTACATTGTTTGTAAATAGACATATTGTCACAGACATTTGCGCTGATTGACATAACAAACCGCGACAGAAACCATTGTCACTGACATGACAACGAGGGCGATAACTTGCGAATTATCGCAATTTTACACACCAAGCGGTTAGGTGTGGCTAGCGCTTTTATCATAATAACACTCGCCCAGATCTATCGGCGAAAGCCGTTCGATTTGATTTACACCAATCGGGCGCTCATAAAAAATTGTGAAATTATAATTGACTTTACCGTCACCCGTGTGTCAATTCAATGGCGGATTTACTCTCCACTAATACCGTTAGATTGCGCGCCATGCAACAATCCCAATGGCAGCTGTCTTAATCGAATCGGATTTCGAAACGAAACGATTTACATGTGTTGCACACAGTGGACGCTGTTAATCCGATTGTTTAGAGAACGTCGAGCTATCTGAAGGGGTATAAATGTATAGGTTAAGCGGTGTTCACATAGGAATTTCAATTTCGATTTCAATTCCAATACGCGCCACAGCTCGTTAAATATCGACTAATTAAGTGGTCTTAAGAGCTGGCTTGTAAAGCACTAGCTGTTGGCTTTGGCTCACTGCGGGAAGTGTTAACTACGAAAATGAACTGCATTTCTTTTCATTCTGGTCTATGTGACTGGCAGTAAAGTTGGTAATTGTTTTCGGTGCATTAACACCAGTTTATGACACAACATATAAATTATTATTCGGTTTGGCTAATGCAAAGGTTGTACAACCGTTCCTCTTTGATTTTCCTATAAAATAGTGAGTTATTGTCAATTTGTTTAAGAAATTCAATTAACAAAGTTTATTAGAGTAGGTAATAAAAAAAACATGAAATATGAGCCTGATTTGTGCAATTACCCTACCAAATGTACATATATAGGAATTACTTGAAAAGTTAAAGGCCTTATAGACATGTTGTAGGTATGCCGATTGATTTATGACAACTAAATCCGTTTTTACTGTCATAGGCTAAGCCAAGGTGACGATATTTACACATGAGATTTTGCTCGTTCTATTATATTGCCAAAGTTACTCTAACTCTTTTTCATAAAGTATGAAAACTATTTGCACCCTAATAAGTACCTACTATCAGCACTGTTTATAAAATATAGAGTGCACTTTGCAATTATGGTTTTTCAATATTTGCGAAAGCTCTTCACATTAGGCTTTACTCTATAGCCTCAATTGGAAAATAGTTTCCAGAAACCTACAGACGGTCTTAATCGTTTTATTTCAAGTCTATATAAAACATAAACATTAGGTTCTTTCCTCCTGCGGATTATGAGTTGGGAGCTTTTTTTTTGGAAAAAGCTCAAACTAAGGATTTTAGCGATTAAATCGTTACGCGTTAGTTCTACAAAAGTTCTTGTCACATATTATGTAGTGTTATGTGATTTTCAATTAAAGCTACGAGAAGTCTAAGAGATTCACGTATCTGTATTAGCGTGGACCGAAAATAGCAACCAAAACTTGCAGTGTAGATACCTTCTTTTTTTTTTGTTAATTGATATTACAGTAATCCCCAGTTATTGCGTTGATTTAAAATGCACGACTTTTCAGGTACTTAACCGAGAAAATTATTTACGAAAATTCCGCTCTATTATGGAGCTTTTGGTTTGCTCAATTTGTAACTCAATTGGGAGCTAAATGCAATTAAGGGAGGTCCAATTGTTTGGCGATTTCTGTATGCGGTCTTTTTTTTTAAATAATATTAGCAGTTAAATTAACTCAGTTATACAAGCCCGATTCTCTTTAAAACGGTACTCCTCCATAACATTGCTAAGTAATCCTGTAAATTTGAAACTTATTTGTTGGTCTGCTCTTTAGCTTTCGAAGTTTAAAGTTTTGTTCTTAATTCTTTCGCATGGGTCTGGCTTAAAGATCGAAAACGCACTGAAAAATGACCGATTTACATTCGTGCCGTGGCACTATAAAAAAAAAACGCTCACAATGCATTCTGCCAATGCGAAAATGTCATCCATATCCTATCCGACTTGCTTTAAATCAGCCAATTTGAAAACAATACAATCGGGGAACATTTTCCTTCGGTCTTTCGGCATTATCTTGGAAACTATTGATCTTAGGTAAAAAGTGAAAGGAAGAAAAATGGCAGTGCTGTCAGATTGATGAATTTCTCATCATTTTGACGATATTTAACTTCAGTGACGATATGCAGATTTCTGTCTACAAGCAGTACAACAAATTGCATCAATACGTCGCTATACACAAAATTCTCATATAAATACACTTATTCAAGGTACCAGGAAAAATATAGTACACGACTGGGTTGTACGTACTTGCACCTACATATATTCCTGCATATATAAAGTGTGCGCCATCTATTGGTTTCTTTTTAAAATTGCTATAAAAAAGACCCATTTAATATTTTTGAAAGTTATTTGCTTTATTGAAGAGAGTACACTTTTTCAACTATTTATGGAAAATAATTTCATTTAAATGGCTTGGCAGTAGCCCGTCCTGTCAAACCCAATTTTGCAGTATATTTTTGATGGTTCGGGGCTTTATTTCACAAATAGCTCTATCAATATTGTACTTAAGTGCCTGAATCGTTTTTAGATTGTCAGCATAACATCAATCTTTAACGGCACCCAACAAAAGAAATCCAACGGCGTCAAATCTCAGCTCCGCGGAGGCCAAGTCATCACCAAATCGGCTGATTACTGAACTTAGTGCGCAAAAGATCGATTGTTGGATGACATTTATGACACGAAGCCCCAACTTGCTGGAGCCAGAGATCGTCCCAGTTAATTTCCTCAGTTTCTGGCAAAAAAAAACAGTTATCATACCTCATGCGTAATGTTGTTACTATCTTCATCTTCGAAAGAAAATGGGTCAATAATGCCGCCACACGCTGAGGCAACAGCAGCAATATTCTCGGCACAGGACGAACCGGAGGATAACTTGTGTTATGAATTAGCATGCCAATCTCACGAACTTTCTTCACAAAGTTGCGTACAGCAGGCACGGTTGGTGCATTATTTCGACCGAAATTTTTTTTTTTTTTTTTTCAAAATACGCACTGTTTCGGCAACACACCACTCACTTTGGAAATAAATTTTCAATATTTTCCAACGTTGTTCAAGCATAAGTCGACTCATTTTATACTGCGGAGATATGGTACAGTGTTTCTGACAATTTTTTATTGCGAAAGAGCTGTTAGTGCCAAAATAACATGTAATTTAAAAAGAAACCAGCAGATGGCCCACCTGTTAGTTAGGTGAACAGCTTTAAAAGCTTTGGTTGTGTTTTAAAATATCTGTATTGCTGTCAAACTCTTTTTTACTTATTAATGAATTTTTGAAAGTTGGTTATTTCTCGGATATTGTTCGAACGATTTTATTAAAAATCGACAAATAAATAGGCATACCAATTTTAAGAAAATTGTGTTTCCACTAAATCAGTACATACGAGTACTAATTTCAATGAAATTTGTTCCATTCACCAAAATTTGTCACGTGCTCTAATTCTTGGAACATGAAAACATTCGAGATAAGTTAGAAGGAAGCGGCATCTTTCACATTCTTCGAAATTCTTAACTATTATATTCGAAATACCGAAATTCTTTTTATTTATTATTTCATTTATTTTCTTTTCCCAACAAGTTTGAAGTTTCATTAAATACCCTTTTGCAATAGTATATCCGCGGTTTCTATCAATTACGACTTTTTTTGTAAAAAAATTTAAATTTTTAGTGTTCCGTACCAGAACGGAACAGTAATAGACTCAACACGGTGTCCGTCTGTCCGTCTCTCTGTGTGTTTGTCATACTCTGAGGGGTCTTTTGGGAGCATAATCTACCCCAATAAAAAAAAAAAAAAAATATATATTTTTCCATCCCACCATGCAATTTAGTTAAAGTTCCTTTCACAAAAAAACTCAAAAACCCTCTCTATTATAATACAAAACTATTAACGAAAAAAATTCGACGCATGTAAATTTATATGGATTAAAACACACACAGTTCTTGGAAAAAAAAAAAATTGGAATATGTGGGGTGAAAAATCATCCCACTATATCTACTCGTATAATTCGAAATCCGAATTTCATCAAAATCCATTCGGTGGTTCTTGAGTTAGACGTATGAGAACAATGATTTGAAAACGATTTAATCTCCTCCGCATATCTTACTTACGAGTACTCCCACTAATTTCGATCAATTTCAAGTATCAGTCTAAGTGTGCGTGTAAAATTTCATGGAAATTTCATCCGTATAGGAGTTTTTGAGTTAGTCGACTAAGAAAGATGATTTAAAGATTTTTGGAACCCCGCCCCCACATACCACTCACAATTTTGACAGTTATTGGTCGAAATTACCTACATATCAGGATGTACTCGTGCAAGGATACGAAATAAATTTCATCAAAATGTCTTTAGTGGTTCTCAAGCGAGGCGTGTGACGGACGACAAACATATGGGCAGACATGAAACAGAAAGTGTTTGTTTGACCATATGACCATAGCTTCCTATTTTTCTACGAATTAACGAAAAAGGAAAATAAGGATGCACTTAAAATAACCGTACGGAACACAAACCGCATAAAGCCCGAAGAACATAAGATTTCCCTCGAGATAGCAGCTAACCCCTTTAAAAAAAAAAAATAAACAAACTCTCAAGCGATGACGCTCAATAAAAGGCCACTCGTCGCTCAATAAAATACTGCTGAAACTAATAATTTGGATTTAGAAACAAGCACTCAACGACAAATCAGGTGCACAGAAACGAACAAAAAAAAAAATGAGCCTAACACAGGCTTTTGACAAAGTATGGCATTCTGAGATTACAGAGTCCTATGTAATGAATAGATTATTTAGAATAAAACAGGATGATCAGTATTCAGCATTGAAAAGAATAAAGACTGGTGTGCCTCAAGGTGGTGTACTAGGCCCCTTCCTATTTTTTATGTACACCAATGACTTACCATAAAGTGAATAAACGACTGTTGCTTTGTTGCAGAAAGTACAGCAGTATCAACTGCAAATGGTTGATACTGCTGTACTTTCTGTGGGAAACTATGCAGGAAGTAACTGAAAAGCTAAAGAGGACAGTAAATAGCATATCTTCATGGATAAAAAAAAAGACAAACAAAATCAATGAGTATTAGTCAGTCCATTTATGTTAGCATTTATGTTATAGTAAAATGTATTGTAAAGGGTGGTTAAGTTTTAAGGGCCGATGTTGATTTTGAATAAAACATAAATTATTTATGAAATTACTGTCATTTCTCTTTATTATGATAATATTGGTATGGTTCAATTATGTATAGAACAAAATATCGGCCAAATGGCCGCGACCTCGGCGGCACACCTCCATCCGATGGTCCAAATTTTCGATGACGCTGAGGCATAATTGAGGTTCTATGCCGTTAATGTGCCGAATTATCTCATCCTTTAGCTCTTGAATTGTTGCTGGCTTATCGACATACACCTTTTCTCTCAAATAACCCCAAAGAAAGAAGTCCAACGGTGTCAAATCACATGATCTTGGCGGCCAATTGACATCGCCACCACGTGAGATAACACGGCCATTGAATTTGTCGCGCAAAAGAGCCATTGTTTCGTTAGCTGTGTGGCAAGTGGCACCATCCTGTTGAAACCACATATCGTCCACATCCATATCTTCCAATTCGGGCCATAAAAAGTTCGTTTTCATCTCACGATAGCGTACACCATTCACAGTAACTGCCTGACCGGCCTCATTTTGGAAAAAATACGGCCCGATGATGCCCCAGCCCATAAAACACACCAAACAGTCACTCTTTGTGGGTGCATTGGTTTTTCGACAATCACTCTTGGATTATCATTCGCCCAAATGCGGCAATTCTGCTTATTGACGAATCCACTGAGGTGAAAATGTGCCTCATCACTGAAGATGATTTCCTTCGAAAATTGATCATCCACTGTTGCCATTTCTTGCCACCATTGTGACCATTGACGATGCTTGAAATGGTCAAGAGGCTTTAGTTCTTGAGTCAATTGCACCTTGTAAGCGCGTAAATGCAAGTCTTTATGCATAATGTTCATCAACGACGAGCGTGAGAGGTGCAATTGTTGGGCACGACGACGAGTTGAGGTGGACGGCTCTTCAGCCACGAACAGCAACAATATTTTCACCAGTACGAGCTGTACGAGCATGCACTGGTGTTTTCACATCTCCTACAGACCCGGTTTGCACAAATTTTTGCACGATTTTTCCGATTGTACGCACATTTGAACGATTAAATTGACCGAAAATTTTTCATAATAAGCTTGAATAACTTTAACGCGTTGCTCGATTGTGTATCTTTCCATGGTTCAAATTGAGTTAGTCTGAAATTGAGAAATGTCAAATGAAATGCAGAAAAAAACTTGACGTTTAGGTGTGGTTCACATTCAACATCGGCCCTTAAAATTTAACCACCCTTTATAAACAAATTCTAAAATCTGTATGGGGATGCACAAGCAGGCCAAATCTACAAAGGATACGATAAATAAAGTGGCTCCGTGGTATGTACATACATACGTAACTCTGTTCGACACAGAGATCTAGGAATAGATATGGTAGACTATGAAGTCAAAAATGTAGCAAACTAGGATTCTCGACCATGACAACGTAGAAGTTACTCAACTATTAATTAATGATAATTTACTTAGAAGACTGAAAAGGCTGAAACCATTCGAATTAATTAACTCATAATTTAACAACAACAAAAAGACTTATAAAACCTTTTGTGTCACGACAAAAATGTGACTAATATCGATCAGGATGAAGTGAAGATGCGGGAGCCGATGGCCTAGCTGCCGAACTTTCACAGGTGGAGGAGATGACTTGGTTAGGAACATGCACCAACTCATCTGTAAATTTAGTCGGATACAAGCATGCCCGGTGAATAGAATCTCAGGATCCTTTGCCCTATCCTGAATAAGGGAGATCTTTTGAACTGCTCGAACTACAGACGCATAAGTCTAATCAACTTCGCATACAAGATTTTGTCTGCCATATTATATGAGCGCTTAAAACCGATCGTGAACAACCTGATAGGTCCTTATCAGTACGGTTTTATCCCGGGAAAGTCTACCATCGATCAAATATTCACATTGTCCGATGACAATGGAGAACTCCCGCTGTTCCATCAAAGTCAGTAAGAACACCACCGAACCGTTTTATGTCAGAAGAAGTCTTAGATAGGGCGACGCGTTATCATGCAATTTCTTCAACATCATACTTGAAAAAAATTTACGAAACTCACAAACCCACACCAGAAGTACAATTTTTCAAAAGTCTGTGCTACCATTTGCATACCCCGATGATACGAGTATTGATATAATCGGAAGACCTCAGCGGGACGCCAGTGGTGCATTCGTGAGTATTAAGGCGGAAGCGGCAAAGATGGGTTTAGCCTTGGACAGAACGCAAATAAGGACAGATATAATATTGAGGTGGTAAAGGACTTTGTCTGCCGGTGATCTCTGACAATAACATCGCCTTCCCACGAACAACTAAGGAAACTTTGTACAAGACCCTTATTATCTCAGAACTGTTGTATGGCACAGAAATTTGGATACTCTCAAACGTGAATGAAAATATTCTAGATTGATTTGAGCGAAAAATTCTCCGTTTGATCTTCGATCCTCTTTGCATCGATGGAGTGTAGAGGAGAGGGTTTAATATTCACCGATATAGACATAATCAAAAAAGCCCAAATACATCTGGTAAAATGAAGCATATGGACACCAACGCACCAGCCCGGAAAGTCTTTAAATCCTCTCCAGAGGAACAAAGCGGTAGAAGAAGACCTTACCTAAGGTGGTGTGTGCAATTGGAAGGGGACCTCAACCAACTCGGCGTACAAAACTGGAGGCAGCTAGCAAAGGATCGAGCTGGCTGGAGAGACATGTCGGTTGAGGCCCAGGTTCGCCCCGACTTTAAGCGCCATATAAAGTAAAGTGGATAAGCATCACTCGAAATATGAGTATGAGCTATTTCCTTTAAAAGTCTGAAAAGTTTAAAAAAAATCTCGAAAAGTTTCTCGGCGGTAGAACCATTCTGTACCATTCTTTGTTTGCACAATATATGTAGATATTATGAGTTACACTTTATTGAACTTAATTCTCAGAAATTAACCGAAACACCCTGTTTTAACGCAGTTTGTTTACTTCAATTAAAATTACAATCGTTAACGAATACACTATATTGTCTCTCTATGTTACTGCGGTTGAATTAATTTTTCTTATCTCACTTGTTCGGAAAAATAAAATGCCCTAGAATAAGTAATGTTCTTATGAAAAGTATTTTGGCTTTCAATTTTTTTTTTTTTTTAGTTTTAAACTACTAACTACGAAGTAGCATGCCTTTGTGAAAGTTTGTAGAAAAACTTTAAATATTTTCAAATTGACTGAAAGTATCTACAACTTTGAATGAACTTTGTGTGGCAAATATAAAAGAATTTCTTGTGAAATTGCGTAGACTGTCGACTTGACAGAATTGAAAATGTGCAGCACGTGCGGAAAAGGACAAAGAGTTTGTTCGAGAAATTAAGTTAAGTGTTAAATGAAAAACAACAACTGGAAATTGTTTTCTCGGAAATGGACTACATGTGGCTGTAGGTGGTTTGCCCTAACCGAATCCCAAATGAACAACTGTAGGAATGAGATAAAATAGATAATAATTCAGTGGTTATTGCTGGAAACGGGTAATGGAGTAAGGGGGAGATGCCCATTGCCTAAAGACCCATAGATGGACAAGAGGCTAGTTTTACTAATAGTAACGGAGGGTGGCCGTGGTGTAGTGGTAACATCATCGCTTGTCACGCTGTTGATTCACGGTTCGAGTCATGATGTCAAGAATCATCTATTTATTTCGCATGAAATAAATAAAAGTCGATCATTTGCGAAAGCTAAGAAGTTAACTCTACTGTGAAGGCATAACACTGACAGTAGGGTGGTCATATGGCTAAAATGCAACTTCGTGATGATGACATCAGGAGGACGGAAAAAAAATACTGTGAATCATAAGCAACGATAATAATAGCGAAAACATATAAAATACTCCCCAGTTATCTGGACGGCCACCCTTGGAGTTTACAGAAACTTAATACCACCTGAGTTCCAAACTACACCACTCTGTCTTTCTCTCTGTCTCTACCCATTTCCACAAAAACGCACGTGTTCTAAAAATTAGTATAAGGGTGTTCATATCGCCATATCCCCCCATAACACGTACAAATTAAAAAAAAAAAAGTAATGTAAAGGTCATGAAAAACGTAATACTGCGACCTGATAGATATTTTATGTGTTTCCCCTTGAACGTTAGTTAGGTTTGGTTCTACGAGAGATTCAAGTCACGTATGAACCTTAGGATCCATTTTCCAATAGTATGCTCGATAATAATAATAGGGGAGATGTAGCCTCTGCTGAAATGTTTTAATCTACTGCAAGCAATGACAAGACATTCACATGAAGTATGTTCTGCAGTTTCTAGATCATCAAGGCAGAGTCGACATGTGTCCGAAGGCCTTTTGCCTAGCGTCTTGAGATAGTAGTTGAGAGAGCAATAACCTTTGAGAAAGTTCATTAGGAGCTTCGTAACACACTTACTCAAGATTATTAGTTCCTGGCTTGGATGAGTGTCTGGGCTTGGCGAAGTCCTTGAGTAGAATTCAACTTTTGTGGTTGCTCTTGGAGCTCCCAGAAATCGATCTGTAGTTTTAAGTGACTGGTGTGTAGACCTCAGAAGGCTTCAGGACCAATGAATGGCAGTTTTGAGCCTTATCTAGGAAGTCAGGAAACTGCGGTAATGACAATTTCCTGAGTGCCTCCTTCGGTGACTATCGCTCTTGTATAGCAACTAGGTCTTTGCTAATATATTCTGGACTAGAAAGACAGTTTATTTAATTAGAATTGGTCTAGGAGAATTTCTCCCTCCTCAACCTACAGTGAGGTTCCTTCCCATGGGGTAAGATAACCAATAGCACTTTTGCAATTAAAGACCAGTCAGCCATAGATTTTACAGACTTGCCCACTTGTTCGAGGATTAGTTCGAAAACTGAATTTTCGATGGTGGACATTTGAGCGCTGGAAAACAAGTCATGCCGAAAGCTTGAGGTAACTTTGGTCAGCTTCTCTAGAAGAGCGCATCAGCTGAGCATTTGATGGAGGAGCTGCTGGCAAGGAAGTCGTGCACATCCTCTAGGAGGTGGCCGTTTTGACTGGCCTGTCACGATGGGATCAGATCGATTCCTCTTGTTCGACTGGGGGGTTTTGACTTTAATCCTGGTCTCTAGGGGAGGAACGTTCACGAGCCACAGAGCCGGTCGCGAACTGCTTGCTTTTAAAAAGCAATATCATCCGAAGCAGAGAGGGTATCAGTCTCAGAAAGAAGATCCGCCTCTTCTAGATTGTCGATGGAAATATTTGATCAGTTGACCGCAGTCCGTTTAGTAGAGGGCATTTCGATTTAAGGACTGATAAGAAGGGAGGTGCGGATAACATGGAAGGAGATAAGGTGAAAAGGAGAAAGGAGGAGAGTGAATTGCTTTTGGTTTCAAATTTGGACTGCAGACATAGAAGTAAAGGAGCTACCTTAGCTACTCGGGTTTCCACCGACGACAGCAGGCAGTAATTCGCCTAGTAACACGAAGACTTTAGTAAGTAAGGAATATTTGTTGCTGTAATTCTTCGATAAGGCAGCTGTTATCATCAATAGAACATACATAGTATTTACTAAAATCTTAGTCAACCTTGAGACCACTTATCCCAGTTGTCTCTACATTCCAACGTATATCCGCATAATATTACGACTTCCTAACGTTGTTCTCATTTCATCTGTATGTCCTCGCTTTACGGAAAATTAAAACTCAAGCTCGTTAATTAAATATCCACCCCCTCTGCAATTAAACCAAATTCACCAACATGTGTACACTGTGCATTCGCATAAAGAATTTAATTCAATGCCTGCAGCAAGCGGAATTCCTTCAGGCGCATTCCTCCAGAGTTAGACCATCTGAAATGCTTGTCAGTTTCCATTTAACCTCATTGCACCACGCATAAAAATCAATCAAACTCAAATCCAATTACAAGCACACTTGCTTAATCACTCTACAGAGCCACTGATGAATCTATTAGGGAGACACCTGGCAAAAATCACCCAATCCAATTAGACATCCTTCACTCATAGCCTCAGGCCATTGGCAATTCATTAAAGTATGCGATCGACAAAAAACATGTATCTAAGGCACATTGAATAGATAACGCTGTCAATGTAGTATCCTAAATCATCGTGCCACCACGATATATGAGCAAATTAATTTTAATTAGTGTTATTACAAAGTTATGTTAAATATCTATGCTGTCAGCCACTCGACAAGTGGTATACCTAACCAGACGCACCCTCTGCGCACAACTTCATTCGGTGTATCTCCCACTTCTGTGTAGGATTGGTGGGCAGCAGCAGCAACACCAACATGTCTTTGACTTTGACAGAAACGATGTCATGAGAGGCCATCCTGCGGATTCAGTAAATCAAGAGGGGGCTGTCAACAAAACTGTTCATGAGCATGCTGCAGTAAGGAAGATAGTTAGATACTGAACCTCTGCGTCGCGGTCGTTCGCATAGAGCTGCTATGGAAATCAGAGAGTGTTTACTATGCATTCATGAAATATTAATTTACAGCAAAACTTCAAGTGTTTCCACTCGCTCGACTCAACTTGATAAACTTAAACGTTTACCTCGAAGGTGTATATTAATTGTGACTGGAGAAGAGGACTCCTTTGCAAAGTTGTTTCAATGGTGCGCATAAAAGTCGACAAAACACGAAAATGAGATCTTTAGCTGGAGTTGCAGTCTGAATTTAAATTCGTACCTGTAGGAAACAAAGTTCGTTAGTTGATTTGCTCTAAGGTTTCTTGCTAGGATTACTATAGTCTACGAGTATGCTGTCGATTTCAAAACGTAACACTCGTTGTTATTTATTTATTGCTTACAGCGGTGTTTTAAGAACTTTTGGAATTCAACAAAGGGCAACACCCAATTGATATTTAGCGGTGCCCACGCAATAGTTTGAAATTCCAATAAAGTTGTTTCTTCTATCCAAAGGCACTGCAGATTCAGCGGAACTATCAATTAGTAAGAAAAAATATCTCTTTCATAAAACAGTCGTTTCAGAAAGAAACAAGGCACATTCGATGTCGTCAAGAACTTTCTAAGTTTCTTTAAACGCAGCGCAAAATACGAGTACTTTACACCCACCCATATTCGGCCTAGGCTTGAGTATACTTGAACCACCCATATTTAGTCTGTTACTCCAAAGACCGCACTGCGCCTATTGAATCAGGTGGCTAATAGAGGGCAGAATTATAGAGGAGTCTACAGACTGACTCAAACACTCGCAGCCTCTCTCTGTCTAATCGCGTTCTGTGATCAGAAAAGCACTGAGTTGCTATTTTCCCATTGGAAATATGGTAGTACTGATTTTTGGAAGATAGTGTTGAGCATGTTGAATTCGAATCAAGGATCAGTACGCAGCCACTTAGCCACATCAATACTTAACTCAACAGCTAATCATTAAAATGTTTGCAAACTCACAACTTTGTTAGGTATATGCACATCAACATCCTATATTTGACGAATTATTTTTCTAGTGGTCCGTACCAGAATGGATTCAACACGGTATCCATCTGTCCATCTGCCCGTGTGTCTGTCCCAGGCTTGTAACTTTTGAACCGTTTGAAATTGAGTGCTGAAATTTTGCACAAAATAGTAGAAACGAAAGGATGGTTGAGAAAATTGTAAGAAATATTTCTGTGAGGGGGCTTTAGGGGGCCTAATGTTCAAAAAACATTGTTACACCCTACTTCCTAGGAGTTCAAAAATATAACAAATATTTTTTTTTTTTTTTTGATAAAGTATATTGAACAAAAGAACTCAAAAACCAGGGCATTAGTGGACATTGCGCCCACTATAAAGTCACCTCACCATATATTCATTCATCAAATTTCACCACAATCTGTTCGGTGGCTCTTGAATAGGCGTATGGGAAAAATGATTTGAAAATATTTTAGACCCCTCCCACTCTATTTAATTTTGATTAGTTTCAAGTGAAACTATAAATAGGTCAGTCTTAGTCTTTGTGCCATATTTCATCGAAATCCATTTAGAAGTTTTTGAATTAGTCGACTCATAAAAATTATCTAAAGATAAAGACACAGCGGAATCGGAGGTAAGGAACATTAACCGAGTGAGGCCCGACTCGCAGTTGACGAATTTTTATAAATCGGTATTATAAAAGAGTATCTAACACTTTACCTTATTATACTCGGCTGTTCGGAAAAAAGAATATGGTGGACGATAGATGCCATTTTATTTATCTCTCATATTTCCGTAAGTTTTTTGTAAACCAAGATAATGTAGTAAAATCAAGATACAAGAATCTTTCCAAAATTTTTCGGTTTAGTAGTTCTAGAAATAAGGCGGGCATACTTTTTTTTGGCAATGTTTTTATATTTCTCGAAACGTGTTGAAATAAAAACAAGGGAATTTAGAATTTTTGGAACCAATGCATGGTTTCCTTTCATTTGGTAACCATATTGTATGTATTTATACCAAATATCAATCGAATTTTGCGCTAACTACCAAAACTTTTTTGTCTTCAGCTTTTCCAAATTTTACTTTAAAACTATCAGTTTAAACTCTCCTCGAAATTTCCTTAGTCCACGTCTAACAGTTCAAAAGTTATGAGCCTGTAACCGCCGGATTCTGGAATGCCACAGGGATCTATATTTTCACTAGCTCTCTTCCTACTTCATATCAGTCAAAATGAAACAAGATCCTTGATTTTGGCGGTGAATTTTTGCTGCGGAATGTAAATACATCACATCTTCAAAGATACGGTGAAATCAACTAATGAAATAAAGACTTGCAAACAATTCGGGTTTACTTACCATGTCGCAACCATATATCGCAAAATCAGTTTCTATGAAGTTAAGTTACATATTTAGAGCAAAGAGGTACTTTACAGCGAAACAGCTTCTTTTTCTGTACAAAGAACAAGTTAGACCACGCTTGAGTATTGTTCTCACGTATGGAACTCAGCCCCAAAATATTTTATTCATCTTAATAACATCCAGTCTCCAGTCGTTGGCTCATCGAGGGCTGGTAACATGACTATGCCTATTCTGTAAATACTACTGCGGCAGATATTCCGAAGACCTTTGAGCATTCTACTAGGCAAGCCATCAGTGCCCATCACCTTTATGTTCACTGCTTCGGAACTCCCATCAGACATATTTCCAGAAATTTTTAATCCCCAGCTATTCAAGAGTAAAACCAAAAAGCATCTACTACCTTGTAAGGACCGGAAGTATGAAAGCAATGAAAAATCTGCCAAATTTAGGATGTCACTCTTGATGCTCTACAGATCAATAATCCTTCCTGTTCAATTATACGGTTCCGGGTGCTAGACTGTTGAGCAAATGTTAAGCACTTTCTTCAGAAAAATAGTCCGTTGGATGTTTAATCTTGTCTTCGAGGATGACGAACGGAGGAGAAGATACATCCCCGAACTATATCACCTGTCAACTGTACTAAAATGTGGATGTAGTCCAAAAAAGAAATTACCCTCAGTCACATCTAGTGAATGGACAACGACACTCCAGACAAGTGAATCTGTGAATCGCAGCTCCCAGTTTCGGGAAGAGCAGGAACACCGATCGAAAGCTGCAGTATAGCAGGCGGAGACCATTCACCGAAGCCTGTTAAGCAAGTGAGTAAGTAGGCATTTTTGCTTTGTGTCAAGTATTTTGGACTTTTTTTCCTATAAAGCTGGTGGCTTTAACACTCAAAATGTAACCACTCAGTTAAACGAATAATGGAAACTGTAAGCGACATACTGTCACAGAGTTTAATGCTTCGCTTCTACCTATCTAATTCTGCAACCGTATGAAACTACCAATGTCAATTTTCATAATCGATTATCACACATGTGCCTAATCCATGCTCAGCTTGAAATGCATTTGTTAACTTCCTCGAAACACCCCATAAATTTCATGTCGGAACTACATTTCACTGCACGCACCCACTTTAGAGCCATAAATACCAGAGAACCATAGGTACAGGTACAACCGACGAAATGCATATCGCATTTGCATAATCTATTGCCAATTAATTTTCGTTAAAGCCAACAGTGTTTGCCTTGGCGGCTGGCGTAACAATGTGTTTTGACACTGCGCTGTCAATGCACTTTATGTGATTCGCATTCACTTTCGGTCGTGCGGTGGAAGTCTAATTCCGCTTTCAGCGTGACTTACACCGGGTCAGCTGTCGACAAGCCGACCTGTCATTTTGTGACTTACACAACCCATATAGTGGCCCAGTCAGTCAAATGCCACCGACTTCGCCGAAGTGAGGTGCGGTTTTGATTTTTATTATCCTCATGACATTCATAAATTTCCCAGTAAATGGTTTTAGCACGTCTGGCGATCCAAGGGGTACGGCGCACTCACAACACCAAAGTAAGCGGATTAGCTATAATTTAAAAGCCATTAGCTCGCATGAGCTCTAATTACCAGGCGGGAATTTCCTTCTGACTCTTTTCACTAACCACTGTTATTAATTGTAATAAAATATTTTATTAGGTTCATTTGTGTCAAATCACGTGCGCTGTGCGCTATGATCGATATCTTTATTAAGGAAACAAATTGTCACTGTCGTCCCGAAGTGATTTGCGATGAAAAACCTAACCTTAAATTTATTGCCAACATAGAGGTGACATGTTTGTCATAAATAAAGAGAAATCGGCTTCTCTGACTCGTTTTGCGCCTGGGTGAAGTCGAGGCAAATACCTTTGAGTTAAAAGCGAATGGAACGAGAGGTCACCTTTTGGCTTTGCTTTTTGCTGGACCCGCTGCTAGTGAAAGGTAAAGGTATGCGGCGGATGTCGGAAAACGTATGGTAACCTATATTGGCCAATTTTTTGGTCTGTTTAGTGTCTATAATTCAGCTAAAGGTATTGATTTTATTTAGCCTCCCCCAATTTCTAGGCAATTGTTACCCTGACACACATGTGCTTGAGCTGCCATGGCGTATACTTGTCATTGTTCGGGTTGGAGAGTTCAAATGAATGATGCGAAATCACTGGAACAATTGGATCTTGAATGCGAGTTGAATTTCAATGAGCTTAGGTACTTTTAGGGGAATGAACAATCTTGGAGCGTGAATGTGAATACTAGAATACTTTGCCTATGTCTCTGCGGTATTTAAGGCGTGTGGTGGGGGCGTCATTCTGTGCCAGGCCATGCCGTCGTTCTTTTTTAGCTGAAGGAGAAGAATAATAAGTTGGAAACATTTTTCCAATGTTTTTGTTTCATTTAGTATGCAATGGAAATATGAAGCATGAAATCAATGACTAGGCGTATGTTATTTATTGGAATCGGGGCACACACCACGTACGAGGGTCGATTTGGCATTTCATAGTGTTTAACATCCATGAGTTTCGCTGAGTATATGTAGGATCTCTTAAAGAGTTTTATTATCGTAAAGGCGCCCTTTAAAAGGAAATCTATTTGGTAAGCTTGGAGAATTCTCCACCATGTAATGGGTGAAGATATCAAAGATTTGTGTAGCTTTTAGGCACTGAAGATTGTTGAAGTGACCATTCATGTGAATCCGGGGATGTTGTCTTCACTTTTATATATCTGAGTGTTGGTTGTTGGTGTTAGAATGTTATGCTTAGACAAGGTTTAGATAAATACGTAGCATAAAAATGAGATTCTTTAGAAATTGCGTGCATCACTATGGTCCGCAGCATGTAGATATGTTCATCCACTCATTTCAGATTTTCACCTAAGCAAAAATAATGTTTAGGTGTGAGTTTAAAAACAGGCTAATAGCAAAGAAATTTAGGTTTCTACCTCGGAAAAATAGGAAATGACTGTAAATGTCTAAATATGCCTTAGCTTAGTACAACATACTAAAAGTCTCCTAATTTTCCATGTGCGCGTCATGTTTTTTCCGCGGAAAACTGAGAAAGTCGCTTTTTTGCTAAGGTTTACATAGTTATGGCTGGAAAGATTATTAATTAATTTAATTGTCACTAAATAATGTATGTATTCTTAAGCAATTATATTTATATGAGTCTGCTGGTGGTAATCAAGTAAACTTGCTATATATAAACCGGAAGAAACATTTTTTTTTTTGCAAAACACTGCAACCTAGAAAACTACGGAAATCGAAAACCTAACTACGTACGATTAATATAACAGAAACACAGAGATCAACACCGTAGGCAGGGGTAGAAGCAATATTAAATATTCTTCGCCTTGATGAGTATATACGATTCACAGCAGTCAAAAATGTTATTCACTTTAAACATTCAGGCTCGTGGAAGCAATGCTCCTAAGCACACGGATATGAACTTCATAGATACAAAACAATTGATCACGATAGAACAAAAAGCTATGTCATATCCTATACAGACTTTGACAAGAATTACTCCATTCTTATTCCCGAATGACAAGAGTGCGAATCTAATACATTAACCAATGAACAGGATATCCAACTCTATACTGATGGATTTTACATGGAAATAGGTACCGGCCGGAGTTTTCTGTAAGTCACTCAAGCTCAATGACTCATACAAACTCCCGGATGGGTCCAGTATATTTTAAGCTGAACTATTTGTCATTGAGAGAGCAGTAGATAGCCAATCTGAAATCAGGGCACTAGATAGCGTTACAATTAGATCAAAACAGTTTCCAGTTGCCGACAAACCTTTAATAAAATATGAGCTACCCACAAGGTCAATCTCTGCTGCGTTCCCGAACAAAGTGATATAGAAGAGAACAAGATGGCGGAAAACACTCAGACATTAATGGTAATTCTTATCGCTGTACTGAAGAGACAGATAGCCTTAAAGCAAATGACGTAACAAACACCGCCTGGTCTTCCAGAGGTAACTGTGTTATATCTCGGAGCTAAAAACCAAACGCACATTTACATTCGATAAAAGAGAAGCCTAACTCCTAACGGGTGTACTGACAGGACATTGCGCTCAATGCAATGCAATGGCCGCTATGCTAGGCATGAATTCACATTACTACTGCAAGAGGCTGGTTTTATTTAATACCAGCCGATGAATAACGTACATAGTTAGGACTGGTACTACAAATAAAAGGGGAACACAATAGACCAAATGGCCCCCGTGTGATCACTCTCAAAGTGCACTTCCCCTCAAACCTAACCTAACATATTAAGGATTATGCTTTATAATCCATATGCTTCAGCTTTCTAGATCATTCGACATATTCTTAGGAGATCCTAAGTTCTAAGAGGAAAATGTTCGAAATTCAAAAATTTACATAGATTGCGATCTTTTTCTAAGATTCAAGATATACTCGTAAGTGTGTAAAGTTACCGCTCGCAAGGCATCAAGAACTTCTAGAGAAGTGCTAAAGGCACACCGACATTAGAGAATAAAAATATTTCCTCACCTTGTATTTGTATAATCAAAACTTTGGGTTTGCTTTCTGGTATACATGGTACTTGCTACTTCTATTGTATAAGTCTGCTAACCTGCAGTCTTGTAGGTAAATTTGTTTCGGGTTGCGATAAAATGTACAAAAATAATTAAATTTTTTACAAATCAAAAGAAACATTTTTATAATTAGGCGAGGTTATGTTCCTCTGCATACATCCGTTTCAGTTTTTTATTATACAGGGTGGCGCAAGAATCGTGCTACAAAAACAAAACGTAATAACTTTTTTTCTGTGTGAGTAATCAGCTTTTTTTTTATTTTGCAGGTTACTATTTAGATTTAGAAAATGAATGCTTGGGATACCGAAAAGAGGATTTGGATAGTGCAGCGGTACCATGCTTTGCAGTCCTTAATTTCCGTCCAAAGGGAATTTAGGGGGGAGTTTGGCGGCACTCCCCCGAGTAGATGGACCATTATGAAGGTCAACAACTACTAACTTAACGGAATTCGTATCTAGCACTCTGTGTGCATTAGAGGATGGCAAAGAAGTTAATGTAATTGCCACAGATTTTAGTGAGGCCTTCGATAAAATCTCTCACAGAATCATTCTTTTTAAACTCAAATCCCTTAGCTTTCAACTGGGTTTCACTGGGTGGATTAAATCCAACCTTGAGGAACGTCAATACAAAATACTATTTTGATCGGCTGTATCCGACCCCATTAAAGCCACTTCCGGGGTCCCTCAAGGTAGCCATCTTGGTCCCCTGATTTTCATTTTGCCAATTAACGACGTTGACTTCATCATCAAAGACTCTTATCTATCTATCTACGCTGAAGACATAAAAATCTTCAGGCACATATTAAACCTTGTTGACTCTCGTCCACTTCAAGCTCACTTGAACAACTTTTCAACCTGGTGTCAACAAAATTTTCTTGAGCTTAACCTCAACAAATGTCAAGCTAGATCCTATTTCATCTCTGACGAGCCCGTCCCTTCTGTAACTATATTGCGCGATTTGGGTGTTATCTGCGACAGAAAACTAAATTTCCGCTGTCATATTGATAACATTATTAGCAGAGCCAACTCTGCGCTCGGTTTCGTAAAACGCTGGTCTAGAGAATTCTCTAACCCTTACGTCACGAAATCTCTCTACTTCACATTTGTTCAGCCAGTCCTCGAATATGCTAGCCAAGTATGATCCCCCTCTCATGATACCCATTCCCTTCGAATAGAGGCTGTTCAACGCAGGTTCATCCGTTTTGCTCTTCGCGTTCTTCTTTGGTCTGACAGATATAACTTACCCCTATATGAGAATTGTTTGAAATTAATTAACGTACAGCCAATTGAAATACGTCGAGAAATTGCTGACATACTCTTTGTACATCAGCTGTTAGCAGGAAACATCGGCTGCCCTAATCTGCTCCAAATGATCTCCTTTAACACTAACCCACGCCTCCTGAGGTCTGTGCCTATCTTCCGTCTCAATTTTCATCGCACCAATTATGGCTGTAACGAGCCAATGTCTAAAATGCTACGTTTGGCCAACGGCGCGCACAACTCTTTTGATTTTCACTGTAGCAAATTTGCACTCAGAAACACCCTTTACTATTAAAGGACACGGACGTTGTGAAGAAGAGAGAGAGAGAAAGAAAGATTTAGTGTATTGGTTTGAAACTTAGATGGTATTAAGTTTCTGTAAACTCCAAGGGTAGCGTCCAGATAACTGGGGAGCTTGTTTGTTTTGCTTTTCTCGTTGCTCATGTTTCTTTAGTTTACTTTATTCCATCTACCGAGCTTAACTCTAACAGATATCGTAACGATGATGTTACCACTACACCACGGCCACCCTCCATTTAGTAATAGTCTAGTTTTAGTGTAGTTTTTAAGTTCTGCTTGAATTAAGCTAAGCTAAATTAATAAACATGGGAACCTCTGGAGGTGTGCAAATCGGTTTTGTAACAAATGTCAGTATTATACAAGGTTATGCCCTCTCTCCGACTCTTTTTCTGATTTATGTATATCATTTCGTTAGAAAACTTTTAGTTGCAATCATCTTGGCATACTACGAGTATACTTTCGATTTGGCTTGTAGTTTGACAGTACTTTGCTGAATATTTGTACTACACTTGAGCGACAAGTTTTTCTACTCCTTGATTCAAAATGCTACTGAAAAATGACTAATTAAAGTAAACCTATTAAATATAGTTACTCGTAAGTTTCTCAAGCGTAATTTGCATGACAAATTGCGATGATTAAAGAACAAGATTCTATTGAATTCCATTTGAGTATTCAAGGTCCCGCGATGGTAATATCTCTGCACTTGATCCAGTCCCATGATGCATCATAAAATGCATATTTTATTATCGCTGACTTAATGGCTATTTATGGTCACAGTAGTAGATCGACGCTGATAAATTAAACCGCGCAACACCTATCAATGGGACCACTTCTTTCGTTTCCGTCCAGTAATGCAAGTAATTAAAACTGTTGCACCGTGGTACTAATGCAAATAATACTAGCACCCATGAATGCCTGTCATTGCGAGAAAATCTATTTGACAACATTTAACATTTCAATTCATACGAATATGCTCAACTTGGGTGCTAATACGACGGAGGTAGACCCCCTACGGTCTCCGAACTCAAAACGGAAAGCGCTGAAATGGTATTAAAATTTACGCATTAATAATCACTTCATTTGGTTTTTAATTGGTAGCAAATTGTTGAAACTTGTCGAACAGTGTTACATAATTTATTGGTCAGCTGGGGCTGTTGTGCACTGATATTGTTTGCATTGGGGAAATGAGAAGTAGTCGCATGCGTGTGTGTTCTTGGTTGGGTGATTTAGTCTAACCACAAATTGCTCATTGAGATAATTGCAATGGAAACCATTAATTCTATGGAAGTTAATTAGAATTGTTTTGTGTATTAATTTGGTTTCTTTACTTTCAGATGAATTTGTTTCTTTTAAAAAAAAAAAAAAAGGTACTTTAGATTTAGATTTATTTATTTTCTTCATAACCTAAAGCTAATTTATACAATTTTCTTCAGATATAGCGGAAAATAAGAATGATCATTCCGTAACTTCAAAGTTAGTGTGGAATGAACATCGATTTCATATTAACAATTATATATATTTGATGTGGGGTAACATCGGTTATTCAAAAATTATAAGTAAGGATCTAAAATTAATAGTTATATAAATTCAAAAAACAAAAAAAAGGAAAAATTAATTAAAAAAGAACAGAAATAGAAAGAAATAAAGAATAAAAGAAAGAAATTCAGAAATGATACAATATAATTTACAATTCATAATTAATTAATACTCGTATGAATAGCAATAAACTTAGACATTAACTTGTGCTGAAGATTAGGATAGCAAATAACTTTAAAAGAACGATTCAAGGACATCATAATTGACAGTAAATAACCAGTCTTTAACCTTTTTTAGAAAACTAGTAAAATTATTGGTTGTCCGGACAGAAATTGGTAGTCTATTGAAAATTGAAGGGGCTATAACGGTGTAGAAGTGAGAAAAAATGGATTTGTACGCGAATGGAACATTGACAAGATGCATGGTATTTACACGTAGATTGTATAATTGTGAACTTCTGCTAGGAATATTTCCGCTTTGCTTAAAAAATTCTTTTAATACTTTAAAAACATAAAGGTGTCTCATTGGTAGAATACGCAGTTCTCTAAATAGAGGCCAACTCGGAGTTAAACGATTTTTATTGCAAATAATTCTAACTAGATGTTTCTTAGCTATAAACAAGGGTCTGAAAGTGTTATTATACGAACCACCCCAACTTGCTATACCATATTGTAATTTAGAATGAGCAAGGCCATAATAAATTAATTTTAGTACTATTGTAGAGCAAAACTGTTTGATAAGATACATTTTACGCGTAATCAGGAGCATATATGCTTTAATGGTATTGATATGGTCTTTCCAGTTCAAATTATGGTCAATTAAAACTCCAAGGTATTTGTAGTGATGCACAGATTCAATGTTAAAACAATTATTAGAACAAGTTGAACTATAAACAAAATTACTTTTTCCACAACTATGAACAGGTAAACAGAATTTTTTACAATCGTGTGCATGAAAACATAAATTGAAATCATTTAGAACATGATTCAATATTTGAGATGGACGGCTTCCTTTTTCACGTTGAAAACACAACATTTGTATTTTTGGTCGAAAAGAACTGTGATCCGTGGCTTTAATCAAAAATAGGAAGGATATAGAAGACAGAATCTATAAAATATGAAAAATGGTAATTTTTTGTTAGTCCCCCGATTTGCACTTCAATTACAGAAAAACATTTTACAAATTCATAATATGCTCTTTAGAATCCTAATAGAAAATTAAATTTTAAATATTTCTATATCTTACGGTTTTATCGTAGGAATAAGCATTTAAGAGATAAAAACAAAAAACCAGCGCAGGCAAGAAATCTGTATTTACGTTACCACGCGTAAAACCACCCACTGATTTGATTATTGGAATCTGGCACTACTGTGGTTCTGTCAAATATAAACAGTTGATTATTCGACATCTGTGAATACTAAGCACTGACATTTGCAATTATGAAGCAGTACACGAGCATTTTAATTGTTAAAACCCATCTCTAAAATGAAATGTCGGTGTACATAGCCGTCCATCTCGTGTCTCGGTTAAGAAATTAATGAAAAAATTCGGTCAGTGTTGAATGTGCAAAGACCAATGCTTCATCGTAGTGGACGTTCACGCGAAAATATCGCCGCAGTAAGTGACAGTATTCGTGACAATCCATCAAAATTCATTAACCATAATTCCCAGCAATTGAACTTTTTCTGAACCTCCACGCAGCGCTACAAGATCAAATTGACTTATGAATTGAAGCCAGCAGACCTCGAACACCATCGTGACTTCGTAAATTGGCTATTAAAGAACCACCAAGTTGATGGGGTCATGTAAATTCACGGGCCATTCACAAACAACCAATGCGTCCACAAAAAGTCACTGTTTGGTGCGGATTTTTTGGCCGGTGCCGTGATTGAGTCGTACTTTTTTAAAAATTCTAATGGTGCCGTTGTAACTCCACGTTCAACTCAGTCAATGGTGGACATGATAACAAATTATTTCTGGCACCAATTTAATGAAACAATACAGTTATTGCACACTAAGTTTCCCAGCCGCGTCATCTCTCGATTCGACGACCAAAATTGGCCACCAAGACGAAGATATCATGCCGTTGAGCGGTCTGCAAGACCAGCCGTGTCGCTCGTTTGGCAGATAATTTTTCATTTGTAATGTCAATGTCTCAACATTATATGTACCGACGTAAAAATATTAGCAGTTTATCAAAAACCAATGCGTTTTTTTTTAATTTTAATTGTAACCTCCAATCAACCTTTAGTAAGAAATACGTAATCATACCAAAGACATTTTATATGGATATGAAGAATATTTTCCTTCCACAATTTTACTCGTACAATATCGAGAAGTATTCGGATGAAAAACAGCGCTGGTACTACGTGTATGAGGGAAAAAACTGATCTTGACAATCGTGGGCACTGCAAAAAAATCTATATTCCTTGTCTGTAAGGTTATTGCCCATTTTGTGTGCGTTAAGTTTGCAGAATTTGCAAAAAAAAAATGATAAAATTATAAAAAAATATATATATACATATGTACATATCTGTGGCCCCAAGGATTAGATTGGATTAGGTTGATGATCAAGGAGAGAGCTAGTCCCTTATCACTGCGGCCTATTGTGATTTCCTCTAATTAGAGCTCATCCATGATGCCGGATTTTGTGATGAATCCGGCTATATCTTTGGGTGCGATGGCAGATATTTCCTCTGCTTTGAGGTAGAAGTTACCTAGGAATCGATGACGTGTTTCGAAAAGACAGTCACAGTGGCAAAGTAAGTGTTCTGCTGATTCTTTGTCTTCGTTGGACATTCTGCATATGTCGTCTTGTGCTATTCCCATGGCCATGAGGCCTTTTTTAACTCCGCAGTATCCCGTTAAGAAACCTGTGACCAAGCGAATCTGACTCTTACTTAGTTGTAGAAGTTGTTTCGTTCTTAGGTGGGAAGCATTTGGCAAGAATTTGTTGGCCTGTCTGTTACCTTCAGTTTCCATTCAGTAATGATGCGCTGTTTCTTTGAGCCAGTTTTTAATACAGCTTTTTGCAGTGCTGTTAGGTATTCCGCAGAATGGTCTTGGCAGCATGAAGTTTGATGCGGATCCTTTTCTAGCTAGTTCATCAGCTTTTTCATTACCTTCATAACCGCTGTGGCCAGGTACCCAAAAGAGATGAACTCTGTTTGTGATGATCAATGTTATGAGCAGTTTAAGGCAATCCCATACTAGTTTTCATAAGCCTTAATTGCAAGCAACGCGGCTTTGCTATGTGAGAGAATAAAAAAACGTTCTTGTTGGTTACAGATCTGTTTATGTTCTCCCGGATACACAGCTCTATTGCATGTATTTCGGCTTGAAATACTGAGCTACTTTTATCCATACTTGCGTAAAGGAGAGTATTCGTGCTCAGTTCATATACTCCGGCCCCAACTCCTTCATCTGTTTTGGACCCATCTGTGTACCTTATATGAGAGTCTCTAGTAAATGTAGGTTTATTCTGTTCCCAGTTACTTCTATCTGGAAATGTAACCTTGAAGTTGTGGCTGAAGTTGAATTTCGGAAGGCATTTGCCTGTTATACTTATTTCAAGTAGTTCATTCCTTTTTATTTCTTGAACAAGGTCAGAATGAATAGATTTTGTATTCTTTTCATCCTCTGTGATGATATAAAGATGAAGTGGTGTTCGATTTAGGATGACTTTTAGCGCTGTCGTGGGAGTAGTTCTCATGGCTCCTGTAGCACACACACAAGCTAGTCTTTATAATTTATTGAACCTTTGTTTGGTTTTTTGCCACCATGCGGATGCTGCGTATGTGACAATAGGCTGTATACATCCATAGAGTCATTTTGGGATTTAGTCCCCAGTTCTTGCCAAGAAGACTTCTGCTGCTCCACAGGGAGATTCTAGCTTTTTTGAGATGAGAATTCCATGTGAGTTTTCATCCAGGGTTACCCCAAGGAATTTTACTTGTTTTGAGAATTCTATTGTTTTACCAAAGAGTGTGCGTTTTCTGAGCCTATCGAGTTTTCTTCTCTTCGTGAAAGCAATTATGGTACTTTTCATGGGGTTGACATTTAAGCCAACTTTCCTGCACCAGTCGACAACTAGGTTTAATGCCCTCTGGAGGCGATCCGAGATTGTTTCTTCGAATTTACCTCGGATTAAGTAAGTTTATTATCTGTGCTATAAGATTTAACGCGCGATTCTATACCTTGTCTAGAATTGGGTACACCAGACCAGATGTGGGCTTTATATTCCAGCTTTTGGGAGGATGAATGTAAATAGTTGCGAAATCAGACGGGGTAAATTAAGGAATCCTATACATTTTGAAGCGTTTTTAGCGACCTCGAATACGTGATCATTCCATCGAAGATGGTTATTAATACACATACCGAGAATGGGAAGTCTTTCGGTTTCAGCGGAACAAGTACCATTCATGGATAATGGTTGATGGTTTTGGTTTCGCTAGAGAGACAGAAGACAGCATTTGATTATGCTGTCCAGGTCGCAATTTAATATTTTTAACATACGAATACGTTGCCGGTCCTACGACCGAAGAGCAAAGACGTGAGTTAGAGAATGGATGTGAAAAACTGAGGGCACTGACATCAACGAAGGAATGGATTGGATTAGAAGTTGCAGACAAAAGATCAGTATTATATCCGCGAAAAGTAATTTCTAATGTATTGAAGAAGAAACCCATCGACGCCATATGCATGCATTTTCGACAAAAGAGCCTGATGCCAAACTCTGTCAAATGCCTTTGAAATATCTCAGTTCCACTTCTCTGTGAGATATACCATCAAATCACCAGTGGACCTGTTACTCCGAAAACCATACTGTCATCCGATTTTGATCATTTTTATAATATTCAGATTTATCTAAATGAACAGCATACTCGTAACATTATGTCTGGTTCTCAAGTTAAACCCCTCTCACACTTGATCCGAGTTAACTGGGCTTCAGAATGCTTGGCAAATTAAATTAAATCCTTGAAGTATTATGAACATGAATTCCTCACAGTAGCACCATATACTGAAATAGTTCTACTAATCTAACATCACCCGCTACCATGAAATCAGCAGCAGGCTTTTTGTTTATTTGCAATTTCAACACAATTGCATCCAATTGCGTGTACTTCAAGCAAAAACCGAATATTATTTACATCGACTTTAGTTTTTGATCAGTGGGCCAACGAAAAACAAAACCGCTGACAGAGGTACGCTGACTGAAAGTAACCAGTGCGTGTAATCAGCGAATGTTCAACTACATACATACATACATCTGTACTCGTACCTGCACAAAAAAGGCCAGAACAAAAACAAATTGCCTGCTGCTGGCTTTTATTGTCCGTCCGTATAAATTGCAAATCAACCGTCCATGACGCCGCCGTTGTAGTTCAGCTGAAGTATCTGCAACTGTATCAATATTTGCACTATTGCCGTCACCGAAACTGTCCAAAAAAAGTCCGAACCCATTGGAAGTCAAAAGAAAAAAAAACCCGATTTGAATGGAATTCGGCTGAGCGGTCGTCGGTGTGGCGGCCAGTAGTTCTATAGCGCAATCATTCGCATCCAGCCAAGTAATGGTAACCTGGGGCAATTGTGATATACTCGTACAAGCTCGATATGGGAAATCGAGTTAAAAAGATCTGTTGGCTTTGGCTGTTCAATTGAGCGGATTAGAAAATGATTTCCCGCTGAAGTTGGCGCATTTATATTATACTGACCTTTGGAGAACATTCGTATGTTTCCGGATAATAATCACAACACGGGAGTACTGTACTTACTCCTTGATTGGCGCGCCTGGCGCTTTTATTCATTTAAAGATTTCCGATTAAAAATTTAATCAAGTGCTAATTAAGGGTCGTCAGGCAGGTCAATTAAAATTTTATTATTTACATTTAATTTAGTGCGAACACTAGTGGTTTTATAATTGAATGTTTATGAGGTTTTATTGATTATATTTAAAGACTGACGTTGCAATCACGACAAAGTGCTGCTAAGTATTTGGAGTAGTTAGTAGGAACTTTATGGAATTCTGTAAGTATGTAGCAATTATCATTCATGTGAAATCGAGTGCGAAATAACAAGGATGCAGTTCTAATATTTTACAAAAATTGCAACAAATATGTACATTGGTATGCAGCTCGACTTTAACATTAATAAGTGTTGTTAACAGAAGGTAATTGACACCAAATAAAATTCCTTCTTATTTTTTTCACACATTAAGATTTATTTTCTTATTATTTATGCAAATCAAGGAAAAACTTATGTATCTTATTTATAAAAGTTTTAATAATAATTTATTTCGTTCGTAATTTACAATATATTATCGCACAATTTGCACAATTCGAGATGCAGAGACTTGATAAATTTATATCTTTCTATTGGAAATTTTGTTAAATACTTTTAAAGAAAAACTATAAAAACGAACAAAAATACTTTGAGGAAAACAACGACAAAGAACCGGTGTGATATATCAAATTGATTCTGACTTTTTTTCTATGCCATTATGTACGGAATAGCACATCATTTAAATGATCAGTTGGCAGTGCTTCAAGCGGTCGGTTCAATTTTTGATGACTAGGTCCAATATGTGCGGCGTTATTCCGGCAATAGCGTCTCGAATGTTGCCCTCGAGATCGTCCAAAGCGATTGGCTTGTTAGCCTAGACTAAGGACTTGACGTAGCCCCAAAATAATCGAGGAGTGTCAAGTCGCATGATCACGATGGCCAATTGATGAACGCTCGCCGTGAGATGACCCAATAGCCAAATTTCTCCTTCACCACTTCGAGCGTTGTGTCGCTTGTATGGCATGTAGTGCCGTCTTGTTGGAACAACAGCTCGCATATATTGATGTTGTGGTCGCCCCAATAACGGCAATTTTGCTTGTTGACATAGCCGCTGACCCAAAAATGGGCCTCGTCTGAGAAGATGATTTTTTGGCCAAAATCCGGATCTTCGGCCAACATTTCCAGCACCCAATTAGCGAACTCACGGCGTTGTTTATCGTCGCCCGGCTTCAATTCTCACGTCAGCACAATCTTATACGGATGTATACCCAAACTCAACCGCAAAATAAACCTGGTTAACTCTCTGGCGATGCCCAATTCAGCTGATCGGCGCCAAATCGACATTTCTGGGTCCTCTTAGATATTGGCCGCTACGGCGGCTATGTTTTCTTCACTGATTGCACCGATCTCTGTCTGGTTGGTGGCTTAAGGTCCAAAAGAGTGTACTCACGCTCAAACTTTTCCACGGTGCGACGAATTGCCTGCGGCCTGAAGCCATGATGACGACCGACCTCATGACGAAATTCACGTTGCGTATATACAACTGAGCCGGAATTTCGATAATATTTTTTAATAATTTCCACACGTTCGGAAAGCGTCAAACGATGCATGGTGAAATGGCAAACCTTACTGAATATTTTGACAGCTGGATATCATTGGTAACTTTGACAGCTGCTGAAATATAATGATTGAAAATATATCATTGCTATCTGGTTTTTAAGAGGCGCCGGGTTTCCTAACTAAAACCAGCCCTAATTTTTTTAAGTGTCAATGTTTTTTTCGCTTTCAGTAAAGTCTAACAATCATCATGGATAGATTTACACCACAACAACGTAGAATATTATTTCCGAAATCACTGTTCAGTTACACAAATTTATCGAGATCTTCGTCAATTTTATGGACCGAATAATTGCCCATCTGAACATGCTATTCATTGTGTTGTGAATAGATTTCGCACTAGTTTAACGCTACATGATATTATGCCAACAACAAGAATGAGACCAGTGCGTTCCAAAGAAAATGTCGCCGCAGTTGAGACCAGTGCTAATGAAGACCCGCATTTTTCAGTTCGCAGATGTGAAAATTATGGGAAAGGATCTTAGCCTAATCCCTTACAAGATTTAATTGGTGCAAGAATTGAAGCCGCTAGATCATGGCATACGTCGGACCTTTGCTGAATGGGCTCAAAACCAATTACAAGTTTTATGGCAAAATTGTATTCAGTGATGTGGCTCACTTTTGATTCAACGGATACATCAATAAGCAAAATTGCCGTATTTGAAGTGAGAACAGACACCATTGAATCCACAAAAACGTAAATGTGTAAACCACACCATGGTTTACACACTGGTGGCATCATCGGGCCTTATTTCTTTAAAAATGAGGTAGGAGCTCGCGTTACATTTAATGGTGACCGATACAGAAAGATGATTAACGAATAATTGCTTCCAAATTTACATGACATCGATGTAGACGATACGTGGTCCTAGCAGGATGGGGATACGTGCCATACTGCGACCAATACCATCGATTGAGATCAAAGTTTGGTGAAAAGGTGGTTTCAAGGTTGGGACCTGTAAATTGGCCACCAATATCTTCCGATCTAACGCCGCTCGAGTATTTTCTGTGGAGGTACGTGTAATTGCTTGTTTGCGTGGATAAACCAGAAACGATTGAAGCTTTGAAAGATAATATACGGCGAGTTATTATAGATATATGGCCCCAGATGCTCGAAAAAGTGGTCAAAAATTGGACCGATAGGATACGTTTTGTAATTGCCAGTCACTCTGCTCATATGCCGGGAATCATCTTTAAATATTAAATGATAAAGAATTATCTTTCAAATAAAAGCACTTCTTAGACCAAAAGCCAATGTCGTGTATTTTTATTTAAACTAATTTTCCGGGTCCTCTTAAAAAACACCTTGTATATACATATGTATGTACTCGTATGTAAAGGATATTTCATTAAGCGCTTTCTATTTTTAAATTTAAATAAAACAAAGTGTTTGTGAGATATCATTGAAATTTTTTATTCGTTTGAAAGGCCTTTTTTTCATTCATTTTAAATGCATTTTTATTACCTCAATTCGATTATAACTTAAATGCTAGACAGAAAACGCCTAAAACTAGCTTAATCATCTTAACTATGTTATTCTAACTTACTGGCCCTATGCGGGCCCTCTAAGCTAAACCTAAGACTTAAAACTATGCCTTTCGACGTACCGCACTTAATTGTTTTATTTGTCTTATTGCTTAATTATTAATAAATACTAAGAAAAATTTTTGGATAAAATTACAAAAAACTTAGTATATGTACTTTTTTTTCGTTCTTATTATAAAACTTAAAAACTACCTTAAAATAAATCTTAAAATCTCTTTCAAAGTGCTGTTCACTTTTTTTTTTTTTTTAATTTTTTTATTTTTTTTTTTTTTTTTAAAGTGCTGTTTATTTATTTATTTTTTTTTTTGTTCCTACCTAAAAATACCTAGATACCTTAAACTATGTAAGTCGGCCAAGACCAGACAGCCAACTTTAAACGATCTACCCCGGACTGTGAGGGAACGACGAAGGAGTTCCCTCTCTTTCAGTTAGCCACCAAAATAGTGAGAACTCACGTTCAACGTCCTTCATATCGCTACCCGATACCGCCCGACTAAACCGGAGACGCTCCACACTGCTGTGTGCAACGTCTCTGTCGTAGTTGAGTCGCCTATCCACAGCTGTCCGAGCAACGTGGAAGATTAGCGGTACCGCCAATCTGTTCTGGATCAGACCTTTCTTATCAAAATAGACGAACGCCTCTGGGGGAACAAAGTCGTTAAGGCGCACTCTTTCGTGATACTCATAATTAGGGTAATAACCCCCGGAGATCAGGTTGTTCATCGGGCTCATTGCTCTTACAACGTGCCTTCGAATCAGCTTAATAACGAAATTATCCACTCTTATTAGGTTAGCTCTGTTGTACAGGACCTCATTGAGATAGAATTTTATGTACTGGGACTCTGGTGTTCTGTTTAAATGAAGGCAAGCCCGAAGGCAAACCCTCTCAAACACCCGAATCTTTTCCAACAAGCTTGCTCCCACGTTGAACCACACGGGGCATCCGTATACGAGCATGGGCCGGATGAGGGCCTTGTAGCAGATTACCTTTACCCTTGCATCGAGTTGCTTGCTATAAAAAAGTCTCTTTGTAAGGGCAAAAGCACCTCTGGCTCTGGCCAGAGCAGCATCTATATGTTTGCTAAAATATAGATATTGGTCTAACCAAAGCCCTAGGTATCTGACTACACTTCGACTCGCAACTGGCTGTCCGTGCGGTCCAACGATTGAGAACTTTCTCCAAGTCTTTCTAGTATCCCTAGAGGCCCCAGACAACGGCATCCTAAAAAGAATGGTTTCCGATTTCTCGAAGTTGATCTTCAACTTCCAGTCATCGCAATATCGCTGAATCTTATCGAAGTCACGTTGCAAGAGCAGTGCTATGACCTCGATTTTTGGTCCTGATCTGTACGTGAACAAGTCGTCTGCGTACGCTATGGCATGGTGAAGTGATCCTATGAGATCGCTATGTTTTTTTGTGTCTGACTGCGTTTGAAAGGCCTATCGATGCCATTATGTATGGAATATAACATCGTTCAAATATCTGCCGCGGCTTCTCTGGGTAGCGCGCATTCGAAATCTCCAATTTTCCATGACTCTGGCGCAAAAATCAGGCAGAATTTGACCGACGGCATGGGTTATTTTGGCTTTGAGGGCCGCTGTGGTTTGTGGCTTATTCGCATAGACCTGGGACTTCGAAAACCCCACAAGAAAAAGTCTAACGGGGTCATGTCGCATGTTCTCGGTGGCCAGTTCACATCACCTCCACACCAGATGACCATGCCCTCGAATCGCTCGTGCAGAATTTCCAATGTGAGCTGTGTGGCACGAAGCGCCGTCCTGTTGAAACCACATGTCGTTGGTGTCCATATGATACAATTCAAGCCAAATGAAGTTGGGAATCATCGACCTATAGCGCCGTTGACGGTGTTGGCCTGGCCAACGTCGTTCTCAAAGAAATATGGACCGATGACGTCGCCAGCCCAAAATCCACACCAAATAGTGACTTTTCGGGATGCATTGGACGCTCTTGGATCTCATGTGGATTGGTATCGTCTCAATTTCGACAATTTTGTTTGTTGATGTACCCATTCATCCAGAAATAGGCCTCATCGCTGAAGATGATTTTTCGATGAAAATTAGGGTCAGTTTCCAACTGCTCCAGAGCCCATTCAGCGAACACACGTCGTTGTCTATGGTCGTTTACCTTCAGCTCTTGGGTCAGTTGAATTTTGTACGGGTGCAGGCCCAAGTGACGACGCAAAATTGTGTGGTCTGATTTCTTGTGAGCGACGCGAAATCGACTGCCTCGGATTCTCCTGCACACTCTCATGGACAGCGGCGATATTTTGGGGAGATCTTGCGTTTCGTCGACGTACGGGTGTTGGTTGATCGTTTACTGAACCAGTGGACTCAAATTTATCCACCACACTGCGAATAGTCCTATTGGAAGGACGATAATGGCGACCGTAAAATGGGCGAAGCGCGCGGAACGTTACTCGAACAGAACACCCATTTTGATAAACAATTTTATTATTTGCACGTGTTATTGAACGCTATATCCGTCCATGATGATTTGGCAAATCAGACTGAATAAATGACAGCTTGACGATGTAGCTTAAACAATATGGACGCTTTCATCTGTCAAAGTTCGGGAGTCCCTATTGGAAGACACTGTATTAAAGGAGTTGTATATATCTTTAATAAATGTACACACAATTACAGCAGAATTTATAATAAAATAAATTATAATAGTCGTAAATAACAAAAATCTTCATAGACAGTATAAGCCCGATGCTCATAGTAGTGCGAGATTTTTGCTCACTAAACAACATCTCCGTTCTACTGGTTTACTACGACTAAGTTTCCTTATCAAGTAGTTTTAGTTTCAAAAATATTCGCGTTGAGCAGGTAGCTTTTCAGCAAAAGCACCTGCTAAAACCCGCCATTAAATGCGGCTGGTCTTTATTGCGCTAGATCGAATGATTTCGTTCTTTGTAGTCGGCGCACAATGTTTGTCTCGTCTAGAATTTGGAGTATAACGTTGTTGCAATGACCATGAAGACGTATATGGAGTTTTCGAGCAAATATCGTTATTTCGTCATCGACGGTAGTTACTCCTAAGTCGCTGTGGAGATCATTGTTTCTGATATACCATGAGGCATTTACTATGACCCTTAGCAATTTGTTTTGGAAAGTTTTTAGGATATCTCTATTGCTTCGTTTGGTACAACCCCAAAGTTCTATACCATATGTTCAAATGGGTTTAAGCACTTGCTTGTATAAAAACAGTTTGTTATATATGCTTAATTTTAATGTCTTCCAAGTAGCCAATGCATTTGTCTGAATCTATGTTTAAGCTCGTCGCGTTTCTTTTTAACCTGCGACTTCTATTCCTGGGTACTTTTACTCGTTTTCATACGGTATTTGTACCGAGTTAATGAAAATGGGTAGGTTGGTTAGAGCATTAGAGGCTAACAGCTGCTGACTCGACTGATTTATCTGTTGTTAATATAGCTGTATCGTCCGCGAAAGTAGCTACGACAGTGCCTTGTTCTTGCGGTATATCTCTAGTATACAGTAAGAACAAGACCGGACCAAGAACACTTCCTTGTGGTACTCCGGCAACGATTTCCGTAAATTCGGAGTATTCCGATCCGTGTTTAACACGGAATAGTCTGTTCGCAAGGTAGGATTCTAAAATCTCATATAATTGTTCCGGAAGAACCTGTGTTAACTTAAACGTCAAACCTTCATGCCATATCTTGTTGAAGCCTTGAGAGACGTCAAAGAAAGCGCTAGAACATATTTTTTTCCTCTCTAACGTTTTCTCTATTTTATTTATCATTCTATAAACCTGATCAATTGTGAAATGCTTTTTTCAAGCCGAATTGATGGTCAGGAATCAAACGTCTTTCTTCAATGACCTGTTGTAGGCGCTTTAACAAAAGCCTTTCAAATACCATAGATATGTACTTGTCGGCTTTCCCGGTTTTGGAGCCATTATAACCTCGGAACGTATAATAATCTTAGCGCGACATTTATAATCTGAGGAAACTTGATCAGGGCTTTCTTTGCAATTCCTTGAGGATCTGTCCGGTTATTACATCATATCCAGGGGCCTTGTCGTTTTTAAGATTTTTTATTGTCTGGCAAAGTTCGACCAGCGACACGCTCTTTATTTTAAAGTTGTCAGGTGTCGTAATCGTACCACAAAAGTCTTCTGTTAGCACCTGTCAGTCGAATGGCTTAAACGTTTCTTCCAGGTGCACGGCAAATAAATTCGTCTTCTCTTTGTCTCCTTTTGCCCATTCGCCATTGTGTTTTATTATAGGTAGCGATTGCATCTGGAATTTTTTAATGCCTTTCATGGCTTTACATAGTGAATAATTCGAACTTTTTTCGGCAGTCAAGCTTTCTAGAAACGTAGAGATCTCTCGATTTTTGAAATTCTAAGAGTTTGGTGCTGGGGAGCTCGGGATTGTTGCTATCTTTTGCGTGCTCTCCTCTCTTGGCATATCAGTTCTTATATTTCCGGCGGATATTTACCTTCGCTATTTACGACTTCTTTCCTCCTATAGGGAGTGTTGTTCCACGCGGCGTTCTGTATGACTTCAATAAATCTGCCGACTTCGTCTTCTATTTCATATGGTGTTTTAAGCGACACATTCAGAACAATATTTTCTGTACAATATTTATTAAAGTTTTGTTGGTAGTTAATCTAGGGGCCCCTTCTTTTTTCATTATTGTCATGATTACTTGTGAATGATCTGAGGGGAGATCAAAACTTTCATCGACGTTTATAAAGTCTCTACACCTCTTGTAATGAAAAAGTCTACGAGGTCAGGAGTTTTTGCTCTGTCGGTGGGCCAATGCTGGTTTCGTAAAGTAGTCTGCCTTTAGTTGAATCGCATCTTGAACCCCAAAATGTGTGTTTCGAATTGAAATCACCACCGACAATAAAATTCGGTCCAAGTGAGACCAAAAGATTTATAAAGTCGGTCTTTTCTAGTTTGTATCGCGGAGAGCAATAAATGGACAAGAATGTACTTACTTACATCGCATCGGCCTCAAGTATTGTTCTATAAATATGCTCAATACAATCTTTAATGAATAGGGAAGTTCGGCCTCTAGCCCTTTCGGACGGATGGTAAGAATGTTAAGCACAGTATCCTCTTGTTTTTACACTAGATTTCTTTGGATGGCTTAAACATTTCTTCCAGGTGCACGGCGAATAAATTCGTCTTCTCTTTATATCCTTTTGCCCATTCGCCATTGTTTTTTCTTATCGGTAGCGATTGCATTTGGGTTTTTTAATACCTTTCATGGCTTAACATAGTGAATAATTCGAACTTTTTTCGGCAGTCAAGCTTTCAAGAAACGTAGAGATCTCTCGATTTTTTAAATTCTAAAAGAGTTTTGTGCTGGGGAGCTCGGGATTGTTGCTTTTTAAACATGGGTTTTCAGTGCTCCAAAAGCGAGTATTCTTCATGCCCGGAGAGATGAAAATGTGTTTCGTCACTCATGATTAATTTTGAAGGAAAATTGTTCTCTTCATGGTTGAGGCTTATGATGCGCTAGCTATACTAGACGGGCTTGGTGGTCTGCGGGCAGCAGCTCATGTACCATCCGAGTTTTATGCGGAAACAATTTCACGTCGTGTCACCAAAAAAGGCTGGAGAGACCGCCGGGAAATGCCCTATTACGTGACCCATATGGCTCTTCCACATCCTCGCGCACAGAATCTATCATATATTCTCGGCTGAACGGAATGTTCTTGGTTTGCCATCCCTTGCCCTATCTCGTGTTGAGCTAGTCTCTTCAATGCGCGCGGCTTGGCGTCGAATTATGCGACTAGTTAGTGCCACACTGGTGGGGAAATCTTCGACGAAATTCACGTTGTGTTCTTATCACTGATGAATCATTCAGCAAAAAAATCGACACAATATAGGATGATCGAAAATAGTACAAAGTACTATAATATGTAGTATAGTAGTAAAAAAGACAGGAATGTCTTATACCCTTGGCTATAGATTTCTATAGTAATGACAAGCCCGTTCTCTTATTGTTTATACCTGCATATATGTATGTGTATTTAAAAATAATAAACGAATTTTTGATACTACTGTACCAAACAGAATTTATAGACTAAAATAGAGCGCACGGATGGGTGAACGTAACTTGTTCATCGGTTTGAGTCGCTAACGTTGAACAGAGTGAGTGATACGTTTTGATACTTTTTCTCAGATGTTTGCAACAATACTGCCTGTGATCACGAGGCGGCTTAATTTAGTTTGTTTTCAGGGTTCCGATACTCAAAAGTAGGAACGGAACACTTATAGTAAGAGTCAGTTGTCCTCAACCTTATAACTTTTGAGCCGTTAGATGTAGAAGTTTGAAATTTTGATCAGAGTTGGACATTATTAATTAGTAAACAGTTTCAAAGTAATATTTTTGGAAAAGTGAAAAACCAAAAAAGTTTTCCAGGTTAGAGAAAAAGTAAAAAAAATTGGTTTGTATAATTACAATATTGGTATCAAATAAAAGGTGACGATGCCCATATAATTGCTCTGAAACCCTCGACACCTGAAATATTTTTATGCTTGAACATCTTTTTTGCAGAACAACTTTTGATTTCACTTTTTCATAACGCGGCACTTCTACACTAGTAGCCTTACATCAGTTGTTGAACTGTTTTTTTTTTTTTTTTTGTATAAAAGACTTATGGAGGCAAGGGGAATTATCATCAAAAGTGGAAGGATTTACTCCTGGCTTTTTCTCTAAAAAAAAAAAAAAAAACTATACTACAACTGATCCAAGAATGCATACACTGGCCCAATGGTTTACTGTTGCTGTCGTCGGATTTTTTGGAGACTTCCTAACGGTTGATGGTTTTGGATGTTTGATACTAATTTAAGTACCTTCGCTACAATCACATAATGGTCCAAATCGATGTTAGGATCCCGAAATACTCAGACTTGCAGTATATTGGAGAATTGTCTTTCATAAATCGGAAAATGATCAATAGAGCTGGAGGTCGTAGTGACTTTCAGGGTGGAAATCGCGTGCTATACACAACCACTATACACTTGATCGCATTTCTGGAGATGATGTCGTGTACAGTAGTAATATTTTTCAACGGTCCTTCCAAAGATGTCTTTCTTTTCACTCTTAGCCCTGAAATTAAAAAGGACAATTTTAAAGCCTATGTGAAATTGCTGATGGCACAGTGTCTTATATATATACAAAGCAGGCCAAAAGTTTGAGGCCGCCCTCAGCGCTCGAAGGAAAAACAAAATCTAACATCGAAAAAACTCTTTAGTAGAATAATAATCATGTAAAATGAACGGGGAACATATATGAAACCAAAATAAAAAGAAAAATATTTGTATTTTGTTATTAAAATAAAGGATTTTATTAAAAAGAATAAAAAATTACGTAAACCGAGTTTTCGTCGAAAAAACCACCATTATATTCGATTACTTTTTTTATAATTCTTGGCATTCTAGTTATCAGTTTTTGAATTGTTGCCTGTGGTATATTGCTCCAGCAATCCAATAGTATATTCCACAACACAGATTTTGATAATGCTTTCCCAATTAATCTTAGTCCAGAGGTCAAAGCCTTATATTCCAATATTGTTTTGTATACCTCATTATTCATTTTTCCAATCTCTCGAGTCAAATCTCCAACTCCACTTGAAGAGAAACATTCCCAGACCATAACAGAATCGCCTCTATGCTTGACGGTAGGAACCACACAGTCTGGTAGCATCTTTTGTTCAGCGCTGCATCGAACGAAAACTCTCCGTTTTGTGCCAAATACCTCGAACTTGGATTCGTCGCTCCATAAAAGTCTGTTAAAATCCTCTTCCGTCCAGTCTTTATGCTTTTTGGCCCATTCTAACCTTTTATGCCGTTTTTTTTATAATTTGCACGTGTTAAAGGGGTTATGAATACTCTTATACTAATTTTTAGAACGCGTTCGTTTTGTGGAAAGGGGAAGAGGCAGAGAGAAAGACAAAGTGGTGTAGTTTGAAACTCAGGTGGTATTAAGTTTCTGTAAACTCCAAGGGTAGCTGTCCAGATAACTGGGGAGTATTTTGTTTGTTTTCGCTATTATTGTTGTTGCTTATGATTCACAGTATTTTTTTCCGTCCTCCTGATCATCATCCTCCTATATCATCATTACGATCAAGTTGCATTTTAACCATATGACCACCCTACTGCCAGTGTTATGCCTTCACAGTAGAGTTGACTTAGCTTTCGCAATTGATCGACTATTTTATTTATTTCATGCGAAATAAATAGATGATTCTTGACATAAAGATTCGAACCGTGAATCAACAGCGTAACAAGCGATGATGTTACCACTACACCACGGCCACCCTATGCTTATTTTGTAGTCGCAGCAGGGGTTTCCGAACAGCAGCTCGCCCAATTAGTCCAGCATGTTTTAATCTTCCTTTGACCATTGTCAAGGATAGCGGTTTATTCCTTATTTCATTTATTTCGGCGCGTATTTCGGATGCTGTTTTTCATCTACTTCCGAAACTTGGTTTTCTCGACTTTTCCCATTTTTAACGAGTTGTTTACTCAAGACGTTATGAATCTCAAATAAATTCTTATGACTTCAAAGTGTGGCTTTTATGTAAGACCCTTGCAATCCAGGTGGACAAATTTTTGGGATTTGAGAACCCTTTTGATGGAAGGGGTCATAAACAAGTGTGGAATCAACAACCAAAAGTCGTAAAATTTAATAATTATGAAAAACCTAAACACTTCTCAATAAACCATAAAGCGGTTTTTCCCACATTTGTAAACAAAACGACCACTGTTCAAAAACGTGGGTGTAAAATCTATGTAGTAAAAAAACCTAATGTACGAGTAATTCATAAAATTCAATCTTTATGTATGAATAAAGTCAGCAGTCTAGGTACGCCTCAAACTTTTGGCCTGCAATATAGATACACACGTGTATAATATTCATAGTAGTGTCTCAAGTTATAGTCCGTGGATATTCCCCTATGTGTTTTTAAAATATGGTGTGCATTTATATCCGATAAAAATGAGTCCAGTTACTCTTGTCCAAAGACAAGACAAAGTGTCTTGGTGGAAACACTCTTCCTGACCGTTACTCGTGAGCTACTCCAAATGACCCTCCGAAGCGATTTACAATAATTGTAAAAGATGCTAACAATAATTGTAAACTGAACTAGTTATTCAAAGTAGCAAGTTGATTGGCGCCAAATGTAAATGACTCCCTGAGTTTATAGATAGTTTTTCCTGACTAGCCTGTTGTGCTATATTTAAATTTGTCGAATTATGTAATACTGACTTGTAGGTTGGTTAAATTTGTATTCACTAGATAGACAGACTGGGTTCGATGTGACGTTAATGCTACTTCTGAATAATATTAGCTTGAGATATACCCTCAATTTCTTGGTTCCCCAATGTGCAGCTTCCCTAACAGGCGTGATGGTTAAACCATATCATCCATTCCACCAACCATTTTCAATGTCCTTGGCATTAAAATCCCCTATACTCGTATTACATCCTAGTCGACAAACTCAAGTACAAGAAGATCTATGTTACTATATCATGCTCATCTATTAATAGCAAAAAAAAAACATTTAAAAGTATGCACCAGGATAGAAAGAAAAGTTTTCAAACTTGCTGAAGCTATTACCAGTTACCAGTGTGCTCAGAAACTTTTGGTTCCCTATTTCATTGGACCTACTCCTCTTCGCGTATCCAAACATGTCTCTGGCAGATTGCAACCATAAAATGCAGAAAATTTCCAACAAGTAAAAAAAGACAAAACAAAAAGTTAAAGTTGGATATTCAAGAAAGTATCTACCGAAAGTAACTCTGTTTCAAGTTGTACTCAAACTCGTTGATTTATTGTCAAAGTTTTGCGCAGTGAACAGTTGAAAAGTTTTATTTAAAGATGGTGTAGAAGTTTGCCCGATGTGATAAGTGCCTGCTACATGTGACTGTGGGATTTGCGATAAAGATTGTAATTGAAATTAAACGCAATGTCTTTTGCTTGAGCGAGAGTCGGATACATAACCCAAGAGTGGAGTAGGCATTAAAGTGAACAATGCGAAAAGTTTCAATGCCCCATTACGTGGCTAATTAATTGCTTCACTTAGGAGTTTGTTTTTACCAGAATCCTTACAGAGCATTTGAGAGCGTGGAGTCAATTGAGAGGTTTCCTGAATTTCATTTATCAGCAAGTGAATGAATGAAGAGTGTTCTTCTAACCCTTGGAGCAGGAAGCGTGTTATTTTTAAATTGCCTTGATATCTTTTTAGATGAATGTCATGAATGCGCGCATCGTAATCCAAGAACAAGAAGTCAATCAGAGCATCTTGATTTAATTTGTCAGATTTGTGTCAGGGTGTTTTGTTGCTGTTGGAAGGCAGGCGACCTGAATGGATGACTGTGATGAAAGTCCATGACATTCGCTTCTTGTTCTGTGAAATATTTATAATTTTCAATGAGCTTATGTCACAGAAGTAAAATGAGAAATATTCAACTTAATTGAGTTTACAAAGTTTGCGAGGAAAATTTTAAGACTAGGGCGGACAAAGTATGACAAGGCTACCAAAGCCAAGAGACAGTAAGTCAACTTTGAGAGACAAAAGGAAAAGTTATACGATTTTTTTTTTTAAATTTAAAGAAAAGTTTTCTTTGGAAAAGTAAATAATTGAGTTTGTAGGAAAGCCTGACCAATTCGAAGGAAATCTTCGATGGAAAATCTGCGAGATTTTCCAAGAAAATTAGATAAATGCAAAGGGCGCTTTAGATGGAAATATTAACCTCTGATTTTAGGATCAGAAGTTCATGACAAACTGTTGCATGTTTGTTGAGTTTTAACATGTAGGAAAGTTTTCCAAGAACATTTATCTAATTTATTTGATTAGTTTATTAGAGTAAGGCGATTTGTTTATATTTGTGTTTTGGTGGTAGAATTGTATGCCACAATATTAAGTGTCCATGGGATAACAGATTTTGGTATTCTTATATAAACAACACCATTTCTATTCAATGACGGCACCAAGTCGGACATGGAGATAAACGATAATTTGAATAATGTTCTCTTAAATTAGGACTAGCTCTTGGCTTCGCCTTCAGGTTGCGAAGGCATGAATACCACTATGGTGGAGACTTCTCTAGATGATTATAGCAACAATGTTGCAGTGAGTTCAGATTAACCTCCACCACTCCAAAATGGCATCTGCCGGCCTCCTTTTACGTCTTTCAAAAGATAGAGAATACATTGTCTCGATCCAAGAACCTTGGGTTATTGACAGCTTGGTATGTGGCTACTATTCTCTATTTGGTAAAGATAAAGGTGAACTAAAATTAGCGTAAAAGTAACCCTACTTCTTAATTACAGTGATCGAAATATAAGCGCAGTGATATTAGAAACCGCCAAAAGCACCCATTATGTAGCATCGGCATATCTTGCCCATAACAACATGGACTCTCTTCCTAGGGATAACCTGGAAAGACTGGTCGCAGAAGCGGAAAGGCACAAAACTGGTCTCATAGTTGACTGTGACGCAAACGATCACCACACCGCATGGGGCAGTTCTGATATAAACGAAAGAGTTGAGCTGCTTTTTGATTACATTTTAAAGACTAACCTCATTTTGTGCAACATTGGAAATGAACCTACATTCTAGACCGATAACAAGTTCTAGATATTACCCTTGTCTCCGACAATATCTGTCAGATGATTAAAAACTTAAAGGTAACAGGTGAACACCATTTTTCTGTTTATTCTCCTAGCCCATTAGTTTACAGAAATATTCGTAAAACCAATTGAATCAAATACAGAGAAACTTTAAAGAAATTGGTTACCTCTGATACTCTAAGGTCACCTCGCAATATTCAAGAGCTTGATTGTATGGTTAAGGATCTTACCAATGGCCCTCAATAAAACGATGTATTCTTCCTGCCCTCTTGTTAGTTCTAGGGATAAGGAAAAGCCACAATGATGGATTTCAGAATTTGAACCACCCACCCACATTGACCTTAACAAGTTAAATGCGCAAAAGACCAACTTTACAATTCCGATTACGCAGGATAAACTTCTTTGAACGCTGCATAGCTTCAAAACCTGCCAAACTACAAAAGGCATAAGATATTATTTTGCCAGAATTAAAGATAATACTACAGAGCTGCCTAGATCTGGTCCATATTCCGCTTTTGGAGAGAAGTCAATGTGGTTTTTATACCCAAAGTTGGTAAATTCTCTCATGTATGTCCAAAAGACTTCAGACCCATTAGTCTATTGTCATTCCTTCTGAAAACAGTAGTACGACTGTTTGATATCCACTTACGTCGATACGCAATTACTGTCTGCGGCTCAACATGCATACTGCAAAAGTTAATCAGGGGAAATAAGAATACATACGTTAATAAGCAAAATCGAATATTTCCTGCATCACAAGGAGTACACAATGGTAGCATTCCTAGACATAGACGGCGCTTTTAACAACATCAATATATCAGCGATAACTCACTTTGCAAGTTGATCAATTTACTGCTTACTAGATGGATTATCAACTCAAAGCTGGGTGGAACAAGGCGATGTCCTATCCTCACTCCTTTAGAATTTGTTGGTTAATGAACTATTCTCTGATCCACACCGGCCTATTCCAGACATTTACTTGAATAGAAAAATGCTTCCCAAGTGTGAAAAGTTCAAATATCTGGGATCTATGATCAATAACGAAGCAACTTGTGATGATGACATCAATCATCGCGTAGGGAAAACTCCGATATCTTCTGTGATCGAAAAATGCCCCTTAAGCTTAAAGGAAGACTCTACACCGCAGTTGTACGTCTGGCGCTCACATACGATTCACAATGCTGGACAATGTACAAAAAGTATGAGGGCAAATTAACGGCAGCTGAGATGAAGATGCTTCGCATGACAGCAGGAGTAACGAAGATTGATAGAATAAGAAGTTCAAAGATTCGAGGAAGCCTTCATGTAAAAGAACCCATCACAAGCAAGATAGAGCACGACCGGCTCAGTTGGTATTGTCATGTTCAAAGGAGAGATCCTTCGAAACCCTTCAAAAAAGCAATATCAATAAACGTTCCTACGCAATCGCGCAAAAAAGGCAGACCAAAAAACAACTGGATCACACAAATGCGAAAACACCAGCATTTGATTGGCCTCAGTGACAAAGTGATCCGAAACCGGGAAGCCTGCCGGTACTTCCTGAGGTAAAACCGGCAAACCCCACAAGCGGACCAGTAGGGATGCAGTAAAGTGGGAGGGTTGTGATCCTTCTACTCCGGATCATAACTTCGCCGTAAGAAGAAGAAGAAGAAGAATGAACTATTGATAATCCTGGATTCTGATTAATGCGAGGTGACCGGTTATACAGACGACGTTGCTCTGAAAAGCACCTTAAGGTATCATAATACCTTAAAAGAACTCATACAAAACGCTTTAAATAAGCTATCTAGATGGGCAACTCGGTGTGATTTAGGTGTGAATCCCCCCCATTATTCATGAATAGCACTTACATCATCGAAGCTGAAGGATTTTCCATCCTCGGTATGTGTGTTAATGGCAATCTTCGTTGAAATGACTACATATTCGATGTCGCCAAGAATGCTGCAAAATGTCTTTCTTAACCCTATATGATTTTTTTTATCTCTTAATACTAATGTTCGCCTGTGAGACTACTTTAAAAAAACAAAAAAAAAATCAACAGATTTTTTCGTTAAACATTTTTTTTTTATTAAACAAAAACTTAAATTCCGTCTTTATAAAACAGACATTTAAGAAAATATAAAAATTAAAATTGCATTCATTGCAAGGAACATATTTTTTATCTTTTGGTTTTCAGAGATATACTCGTACGTTGCGCCTCACAGGCAAGCATTGGTATTCTAGGGTTAAGAGATGCAAAAAATATTTTACCCCTTCTGAACTGGACACAATTTATAAGGCGTATATAACTTAAGTATAACTCACATATATGGTCTGGTGCCCCAAAAACATCATTGCACTTACTGGATAGAATCCAAAATCAAGCGATAGAACTTATAGACGACAGGAGCATAGCGAATTCTATAGATTCGTTCTACCATCGTTGAAATATCTTCAGCTTATCGCTGTGTTATCGGTTCTTCAACAAACAGTGCTCAAACGAAATAGTCAGTTGCTTTCCGCCCTTACAACAATTTAGCCACATTAGTCGTCATGCCACCAATGCACATCAGTTCACTCTTAAGCCTGTATTCCGTCAAACTCTAAAATATATAGATTTTTTCTAAAACCGTACAACGCGAATGCGAAATGGTATACCCAGGCTTTATCTTTCCTTTCCATTACAATTTACAGACTTTTAAAACCAGAGTGTATCGTCTCCTCTCTCTATCTCACCTCTCATTTCCTTAATGCCCGCGCTGTATAAATCACCATACGGGTATCCAAAACCCCTTCAGTGCTCGTAACTTATAAAAAAAAAATATTTTTGATAACATTACCCTGCACCCCATGCACCCCCTCCCTTTCGTGTCTTCGTTTTTTGTATCTATTATGTTTCATAGCTTTGAGCACCGGTAGGGGGGAAGGGGTAAACCTCAACCGTGTTTGCATACAATAAGAATGACAATCAAGTTGCTCTTCGATTTCAATAGCCGTGTTTCTTTGTAAAAAAATATCTCCAGTTCACAAAAAGTTTGCATGGAAACAAGAACAATGATTAAATGTGTATATACGAGTAGGTAAAGTTTCAGTACCTTCCGATATTATCCACAGATGGCGTAGAAAGGCTTCTAGAAATAATTATTTCAATTTCCATAATTTTAGATTCTGTTCAATGTAAAATCATTGAAAAGGCAAGACTATAGTAGAACCGCTAAATTTCTTCTCGGGGTTCAATCCGTCACTAAATGAAGTCAAATTTCCAAATACAAAATAGAATACATTTTTTTGTGAAACTTAACCAAACTTAATAAAGTTAGAAAGAATTTCAGCCAATACCTATTTTAATTCTAAAAATGGTTCATTGAGTATTTAGAAAAGTGTAATTTCTGAAGATTTATAAATAAAGTTTATCGCTTATGTTTTTTGTTTGAGATCGTACAGCTCGCCTCTTGGAATAACACTCCCAATCCAAGGAAAACTCCGGACAAATACGGTCTACGATATCCTACGGAAATAAAAGAATTGGTCAAGGAAAAAAGAAAAGCGCGTAAGAAATGGCAACAGAGTCATGCTCCGCAACATAAAGCTCACTTGAATCACCTGTGCAATTCGTTGAAGAAGACTATAAAGAATTTTAAGAATCGTGCGATAGGCTCTTACCTTGAAAGTTTAACAGCGAAAAAAGATTCCAATTATTCACTTTGGAAAGCTGTAAAAGGCTCCAAAAGGACCAAGGTCCCCGCGCCGCCTATTAAATTAAATCACAATGCGGCCCACCTGGAAGATACCTTTAAACCGTACGATGGTCAAGTGTTTTACGACAATATTAATAGGCCGGATTTACCATCTGACGATTTAGCACTTACAAGTGCAACGCTGATTGAACTCAAACATGAGATCGGGAATCTAAAACCTAAGAAAGCTCCTGGTTATGACTTGATCACCGGAGAAATTCTCAAAGCTTTACCTAGAAAAGCATTGATTAAGCTTCTTCATATTATAAATGCTGCGCTCAGATTAAAACACGTGCCTAACCAATGGAAAGTTGCGGAAGTTATAATGATTTTAAAACCAGGAAAGCCGCCAAATGAGGTAAAATCTTATAGACCAACCGGTTATAGAAGGAAATAATCTTATCCCTGACCACCAGTTTGGGTTCAGAAGTAAGCATTCGACGATTGACCAGGTGCATAGAATTACTGATGTAATCGAGAAAGCACTTGAAGGGAAAAAGATTTGCTCAAGCGTATTTCTTGACGTCTCGCAAGCCTTTGATAAGGTGTGGCATGATGGCTTGAATTGTAAATTATGATAAGTTCTCCCTGTATGCCTATACGACATTCTAGAATCATATCTCGGGAATAGACTCTTCCGTGTTAGACATGGAAATGAATACTCGGAGCTAAAAGAAATTTTGGCCGGTGCTAAGAGAAATTGTCCACGCACCGTGGTACACTAGAAACGATGATATCCACAGGGATCTCGGAATTCCGACAATCGAAGCTGAAATTAGAAGCTTCGCGAGAAAGCATAGAAACCGACTAATCGGACATGCCAACAAAACAATCCTACAAATTCTGGATGAAAGCAATTTATTGCGCCGACTTGGCGAGATAGGAATCAACCGCGCCTAGATTGCGGAACATGCACGATCTTTCAGTGGAAGGTACCTGCCAAACGTGTAATTTTTTCGTGATAGAAAAATTGCTTGATAAGCAATTCTAAGTCCTACTTAGTTGCAATATACAACAAATTAAATCGCAGGGTGGTTTTTTTTAGTCAGTAAGAATCTGACACTACTATGAGCACGCGCTTGCTATCCTCATAGTGTCTATGGAAGATTTTTTCACCAACCCACGGGAAAAAAAAAAAAAAATTTGTTTGTTTATTGTCTATAAAATGTTTAATTTATATATTCTTTATTGCTATGAAGAGTGTTTAGGGTTGTGAAGATATTTTAAAGTTAAAATTTTCAAGTAAGATTCTATATTTTTCAAATCATCATTTTAAGGATTTTATTCACTCATTTACGAAATTTTTTTTCAAAATAATCTGTCAACGCTGGTTGTGAGCCAAGTATTTAAGGTAACATTTTAAGAAAAGGTGTAACGAATATATCGTCGATATAATGAAAACTACCATATGTAGGAAATTTTCTTTAAATTGTCTCTATTTATTTTTAAGCCTATAAATTGATGGAACATTGAAAAAGCGTATAATAATTCTCCTATCTTTGAATTACAAAAAATTGTTTTATTATTTTTTTTTAATTATGCATTTTTTTAATTAAAAGAAAAGAGTCTTAAAAATAAAAAATATATATAAAATATACACTAAATTACACTGCTTGCTGATGTTTTGCAATTATGTATATTAAGAAATTGAATATCACAACAATGATTATTTTTTTTAAAAAACTAAACTGGCGATATACCGTGGCATGATGGTGATGTATGTAGTTAATTGGAGGGTTGAGCAATCTGTGAACAGAAAGAAATGAAGCTATGCATTAATTTTCATTAAAAAAAATGTATTTAAATAAAATAAAAAACTATATGGGGTAACGTAATTGTGATATGAACACCGATATGCTTCTTAAAGCATAAGTTTAAAAATATAAGCGTAGTGGTTATGATTTCGAGCCTTCCTCAACATTTAATGGAATTAAAATCTCTGGGGCGTTGTATTAATTTTCACTTGCACCTACAGTAATAGTTTTCTGGAAATTTTGGATTTCGAAATGTTGTTCAATCCTGCTATAACTACAATAGATAATCTAAAAAAGTGAGTCTCTTAATTCTGTATGTCTGTTTGTATGTACAGCCAACTGCAGCCTAAAATGGCTGAAGGGATTTTCTGCAAACTTAAATTTTTTTTCAAAATTGTCAAAATATTTTTTTTTTTTTAGATTTTTAACGGATTTTTTGAAAAAAGAAAAAAATACATCAGGAAAACTCTAGGAGGAGATGCTAAACAAAGAGGAAAAAACTCAAGTCGAAAGAGCTTAGAGGGTGAAGACAACAGAAATAAGTTCCGAGTATGAATACGCATTCACAAAAAATTGTAGACACGACGACTTCCAGCAACGCCTTGGCTCCAAAAGGCCATAAGTCGGCTTTGACAAACTCCATCACCGTCAGAAAAATGACGCCGTTGACAATTGTTTTGGTTCATCCCACGGACACAGTTAACAATGGTAATACCACAAAATCCCGAAGCTGTTATCAAATATAATCACTGACGAGGTACCTCAGCCAAAAAAGTGCACGACTAGGTTGCACTTACTTGCACCTACATATGTACTCGTATATATGTGCATATACAGAATTATTCATTTTGTGCTTTAGGATTTTAAATTTAAATAAAATAAAAAATATTGAGGATCTCAATGGAATTTTATATAGTGTTTTAAATTGTAAACTATGCCATTATGTATGGAATACAACATCGGTTAAATGGCCTACACGGGAGTTTTTGCAAACTTCAATTTTTATGAAGATTACTTTTCAGCATATTTCTGGCTGTATTGCGGCCATAACTTCACGGATGTTGGTTTTTAAGTGCTCCAAAGTTTGGAGATTGGCTACAGAGAAATAGTCCAATAGAGCCAAATTTGCCTGTGTTGTGTGCCACGTAACCTGTTGAAACCACATATCGCTCACTTTAGTTGTTGCGCAAAATACACCAAACGGAGCTGTAGGAAATGCCTGAGCACGGCGTGGAATTAACAGTTCTGGGTTTTCGGCGACTGAGGCACTCACAGCGGTTATGTTTTCATTTGATCGAGCATTACGATGATGCACAGACCTTTACGACATTGCATTTGTTCGAATTTTGAGATTGTGTTTCGAATTGTTTGCTCAGTTGGGCGATTATGACAACCACAATCTATCCTTAAATAGCGATACACAGATATTGCAGAACTGTTATTTTTGAAATAAGATGCCAACAATTTTCATTGAGCGGTGGTTAAACGATTCATACTCGTATTGTAAAATGGGAAGACAAGAACTAACTAGCTGTCACTATGGATGACAGATGCATATTGCAGGGATGATAAATCCCAACCTCGAAATGAATAACTCTTCATATGTTGTTTAACTGCAAATCACTCAGATTTTTTTTTAACCGTTAAAATGATAACAAAATTTAAGTTTTTCAAAAACTTGGAATACCATAATCTTATATACATATGTCAAACGTGGGCCAAATATTGACTTCGAACAAAATCGATCGAATCATAACCGAAAAATAGCCAATTTTCAGAAACCCTAGGCAATATAACGTTAAACATATTTTTTGGGAAAAATAAACCTGATAGCATATATCCTCCATAACTCACACATATATCAAATTTGATCGAAATCGTTAAAACTGTTTTCGAGACAATCGATTTTTCCAAAATGGGCAAATAGTAAAGTACCATTAATGTTGCGGTTAAAATGAAAATTCCGATTTCAACTCGTATTGGGACCCTACTGATCCTAGATATATAAATTTGAAAAGAAATCCGTCCAGCCGCTTAGGCTCCAGTCCACCAAACATACAGACAGACAGGACTGAGAAATGCATTTTTTTAGAATCTCTATTATAACTACATATATAGTAACGTCAAGTTTGATTAAAATCTCGAGACTGAACTTACTTGCCAACTGCAAGTAAAAATAACTACAGTAGGAAAAAAAACGTATTGAGATAGAGTACCAAAACCTTTGCATGACAATTGACGCCAAAAGCTTACAATCTTAACAAGATTGGTTAATGAGTATCCACTTTACTTTAGCGAAATACCAACATGTTCTTGAGATCCAATGACCCTAGGAAGCTATCACAATCAGTTGGCTCGTCTTCAACACGCAAAAGACTTCATCAAACGAATTTTTATTGAAAAGTTGCTGGCCCTAGAAATGGTGGTCAAAGCCCAAGAGGGTTTCCATTTTAAAGAACTTTGCGAGTACATTTTGAAAACATTCAATTTTTTTTTACTAATATGTTAATCATGTATAGTAATGGTGTTCTTTTATTCTGGGTAGAACACTACGAAGATTATTTTTACAAATAGTTAGAAATTCACTCACGTTCGGACAAATATGACCAAAAGGGAACCATCCTAAGAATGGGGCTAAACGCTTTAAGTTCAGTGTGTGCTAAGGTCAAGGAGAAGGTCATCCACAGAAGTTTGCATGATATATTTACATATTCGTAGCTTTGCAGAGAATGGAACCATTTTCTTAACATGGCAGAGTTTGCCTCTTATAAATAGTATAGCTACATATATGTAGACTGCTGCATACATAGCACTTTATTAACAGACTTCATTATTTTGCTGTTGACTACTTATTCTCGAAGTGGATTGCTGTCATAGTTGTGTAAGATTGGTATATTGCTTGTACAAATATTAGTGAATCTATCTTGGCAATCTCCTGATACATAACAATGACCTGGTATTCCAATCCATTCGGATCGTATGATGCACTATCCCTCATCTTCAAACTCCTTCCTTATAAAAGCGGCGTGTCGTTGTGAACTTTTAAAATGAAATGATATCTCTCTACTCTCTATGTATATATATTTTCGTTTTTTCCGTAATATGAAAAGAAAAAGTGTAGTCGTGGTGCTCGGCAACATCTTCGTTTGTCACGCTGCAGGTTCATTATTTAAATCCTGATATCAAGAATCATCTATTTATAGTCGATCAATTGCGAAACTAAGGTCAACTCGAATCATACGCAACGACAATAACAACAAAAAAAAATGCTCTCCAGTTCTATGGACTCCACCCTTGGAGTTTATTGAAACTTAATACCATCTGAGTTTCAAACCCACTACACCAATCTTTCTTTCTCTCTCACACTGTCTACAAACGCCCGTGCCCTGAAATAATTTAAGGGTATTCATATCCCACTTGGCGCGCTCAAATTATAAAAAAAAGACCTATTCCTATACTATGGAAAATATGTACGAGTATATCATGGCAAATGTTCCGAAGACCTCAATGGATGGACCTAGAAATGTGTTATTTGAGCGTTCTACGAGGAAAGCTACCAGAGTCCATCACCTCTTTGTCCACTTGGCGAACACGCGGACATCCGCTTATCAAAACTCCTTCTGCTACAGGACAAATAAACTTTGGACCTCGCTCTCTGGAGACATATTTTCAGAAGCCTTCGATCTCCAACAATACAAAAGGAGAATCAACAGACATCTACAAGCATCTCGGGACGTGGTCCAAGCGTTATAGGTTCGCCTCTTCTGAGAGATGATTAGAAAAAAAAAATAATCATAATAATCATAATCGTAGCCATAATCATAATTATAATAATTTTTCGTAATTCATAGTCTGCAGGAAACCATTTACAGAACATTGAAATTTTTGTTATCAGCTCAGTTATTCATGATTTTAATTTGATTTAGTTTTTACAGTTTTTGTTTTAATGTACCGAATTGCTTAGCTCTTTTCATTAGTATTCTTTTCAACAGATTTCTAAATTCTATAGCTCGTTGAATGGTGTACTGCAACGTCGATTTCCTGCGACCGTTTTCATTTCAGTATTTCAGGACGGTCTATCGACCTTTATATCGTTGCCAATTTGTCGTCTGTTATATTGTCGTCCTAATGTAGCTCGGTATATAATTTGTTGTACTCTGAGTTGTATATTTCCAAGGCAGGTAAGTCGAGGTGCATTTTCTCACGCTAGTATGAAAGGCAATAGATGGGATTCGACCAGTCGAAAGTAGTATTGCGTAAAACATTTGCAATGATAGCTGAAGTGATATAGTGATATACTTTTATGCTTAAACAGCTTTTTGGTACCACCCTTGACCCTCTGTCTGGCAGGTTCCGAACATACATCACTTCACTGGGTGGTATCTCTCCTGTCGATAAAGATAGGCCGGGGCACCACCATGGTCAATGGTCAGGTAAACGGATGCCAGTCGACGCTTGTCTTATATTGCGTATATCCACTATTCGGGCATCCTCCTGTAATTGAGTTACCTCTAAACACAAACTAGACCGGAGCCTTGAGTGTTGTTCATCACCTTTATGTTCATATCTTTCTATCAAAACTCATTTTTGTTACCGAACAAGTAATCTTGGGAGTTCACTTTTAGGGGTCATATTTCCAGAAGCTTTTAATATCCTTCTATGCAAGAGCCTAATCATAAGGGATCTCCGCCGCGGTCCCATCGTTGTAAATTCATCTACCATATTCCCATTTTGTCAATATGTGGCACTAGCTAGGAGAATGAGAGATGTAAGGGTCACCCCTTAATGGTTAGAAATGAAGAAGATAACTAGTGCAAGTTAAATGAAAACGGACCTAACAAGCAGGTCTGGTTTGATTTCTTCATGAAGAAATACATAGGAAGTTGCTTTTATTAACACACTCGTACAAGAAGTTCCGACTGCAGCATAATTTTTAAATTTAAAAAAAAAATAAGGTACTTTGAGAAATATTTTCAGAGTTCTATACCTTTATGAAGGTTCTTCAGGCTTCGCTATTAAAGTGCCTAGGGTCTTATGATGAACCGTTTAAAATTCATAAATATTAGTCTTACTCACAAAATCATTTAAAATTACATTACGGCATCAAAGTTCCACAATCACAATTGACCCCCATAACTTTTCATCTCATTTGTGACAGCTGTCCAAATTAGTTTGATGTTCGCGCCAATATTTGCTGATGACAATCAATCAATTTAGTGATAAAAATCGATTAATTATGCCAACAAAGTGTGCAACAATTTCTTCTTCAAATATTTGCCTTCCCCTTCATTGAAAAAAAAAACCAAACTAACAATTTAAACACATATACGTTACCCCTTCATCATCATATAATAAAAATAAAAAATAATGGAAGAGCAAATTGCACTACAACAACATTAATTGCATAAAATGAAAGTGAACACTTACCGACGTCACCACGCATTGATTCAATTAGCTCCAATAAAACGAGACTACGACGCCGCCGACAACGATGATAACGACAACAACGCCGAGGACGCACATCTCATTCCATAAATGCCCTCAATTCCTCACCATACTCCGCACTTGTGGGCCGGATTCATAGGCGAGCCTCTCTCGCACTGAAACTCCTTGGCGAAGTCATTTGAATTCGAAAGCGTTCCAATGACACGAAACTTTCCCGGGCTATGAATAGCGGTATTTAATTTATTGCGCGTTGCCTCCGGTCGCATTGCACCGCACCAAACTTGGGCAAAGTTCAAGAAGAACAATTGTGTACTCGTCATATTTAATCCAGGCAGAATTTCGCCTGCTCGCTCGACGTCACTACTCCTCTTCAACCAATTCTGATAGGCATGGAACGCCTGTCTTATGCCCCCATTATCTGCGATATTTTCCCCTTGAGTGCTCTCGCCATTCAAAGCAATACCCACTTCGCTGACAGTGTAGTTTCCATATTGTGCGATCAGGCACCGCGCTCTCTCATCGAAGCCTTGGATCGACGAATCGCTCCACCATTTGTGAATGCTACCATTGCTATCGAATAGCCGTCCCTTGTCATCGAAGCCGTGCGTCAGCTCGTGACCTATGACAACACCAATTCCACCAAAGTTAAGGGACCTCGGAAAGTGCCGATGATAGAACGGAGGCTGGAGAATGCCCGCTGGGAACATAATTTGATTCTTATTTCGGCTGTAGTATGCGTTGACAATTGCTGGCGGGGTCTGCCACATCGTTTTATTGACCGGCTCCTGCATCTTGTGCTGCTCTGTGCGTGCTGTGTGACGCAGAACGTTCAGGGTGTTCTCGAAATACTTATCCGGGTGGATGTCAATACCTTTGTACTTCTCGTTCAAATCGTGTGGAACCAGAATATAATCGGGGTAACCGATTTTCAAAGACATTGCGTTGACTTTTTCTTCAGCGAGCTCCTTTGTGGTAGGATCAATCCAGTCTGTCGTTTGGAGAATATCGCGAAAAGCTTGTTGCAATTCGTGCGTCATTCGCAGAGTGTCCTCTTTGCTGTTCTCGTCGAAGTACTTTCGTACGAACATTGAACCAAGAGCCATTCCCATGTTCGAGTTTACCTGCGCGATGCACACCTTCCACCGGGACGGGCTTTCCTCGCGTCCAAACAACGCATGGAAGAACTTTTGCTTAGGCTCTTCGAAACGATCATCCACGTTGTTGATGCGATGGCGGACGAAACGCCACAGCAGGTAGTTTGATACAATTCTGGGTTCCGTATCGGCAATTAGACTCACCAAATCGTTCATAAAGTCCAAAGCGAAGATGACAACATTCTCGGATTCGTCTACCACGCGTTCCTGAACGATGCTCAAGTACCGCTTCCAATCAATGTCTGGCACAGATTGACTCAGGTTGTGTACACTCATTTTCCTGTACAGCTTCGTGACGTTCACTCTGTCTTCGGCTGGTGATGTAATGCCCGCTAACTGCGATTCAAATGCAATAAGTTCTTCAGCGGTCCTGGCGGCATCTTTTTGACTAACGCCCAGTAGGTGCATCACAGTTTTCATGAAATCCTGGTATGCCTTCAAATATTTTTCATTGCTATCCTCCAGAAAGTAGTCCCGCGTTGGCAAACCAAGACTAGTTTGATCAAAATGAATGACATTCTCGTTGGAATTCTTCAGGTCAGGCCCAACCCATTCAACCAGCAGAATGTCATTGTTGTAGAGCCGCAGTTGTGCTGTCAAATTCAACCAATCGAAATTATTAGCGGACCAATTATTGTCGAGGACCGGCCACCCTCCAAGCGATTTAATAAGATCAAGCAAAGGTCCGACGCCACGTTTTTCCAACAGATGGGTATTGATACACGACTGATAGAGCATTTTGGCTTTTGACTCGGCGTCAATTTCCTCAGAAACGGTTGGCTGACGGAATAACCGATCTGATCGATTTTCGGAAAGGCTAAGCACACCACGCTTGTACCTATCGAGTAAAGTCTCCAGCACCTTTCTTCGTTCAATTATATGTTTTCGTAGTCGTGTAGATTTTAGTGCTTCTCTCAAGACTTCCCTCGTATCTATGCTGGGAGAGACAATGTCCGATTTAGCCTCAGGATCATGATAGAAATTGTTACTTAACTGAGCTATTTCAGGTTTTTCGTTTGACTCTTGAAGAAGCTGCTCTAAAACGACGTCTAAATTCTCCCTTAACATTTCGAATGTATCAAAGCCTGCCTTATCCTTCGGAATGGGATTGATTTTCTCCCAATTGCCACATGCATATTTGTAGAAGTCATCGCAGGGCTTCACACTAGTATCCATATACTTCAGCATAGTCTCCGCTTGAGCTCGACGAATGTCCTCCTTGGAGTCCTGAGCTTTCCATATGAAATGCAAACCCATTGATGAATCATCGGTTTTATCCAAATCAGAGTTTCTAGGTGGTGGAGATAAATGCAGTCTGGCTAAATTATGAAAGCTGTAGTTTGATGCTCTCTTGGAACGACTGGACGAATACGTGTCGAATCCGAAATCTAAACACTCCCTGGGTATCGCTGCAGTGTCCCTAGGAATAAACGACGTTCGAGCGTCTTTCATCAGATCTCTATCCTCTATATCCTGCGCCTCGGTAAGGCCGAATTTAAGTGACATACACCGTGATACTCTCTCGACTTCATCCATATCCGATTGTAGCAAATAGTTGTCATCGCTCATTTGCCTGCTGTCAATGGTCTTCTGTAAGTTCAGTGCATACATCATGCCATCCATCCTCATAAGCAAAATCAGAACCAACGTGATTGGCAACATGACCACTGGAAGAATGATTAAAAATTTACAACATGTAAAACCAGGACACCACTGAACACGACCAGTCTTCTGGTTGACACCGAGCTTGCAGATGCACTGATCGTTGCTCACCGAATCGCAATCAGTGATCTTATTGATATTCAATTGCTTTTCCTTGTGCGTTTTCATGACTTTTTTTCAATTTCTAACTAAAGAAAAACTCGATCATCTAGAATGAGATACAATAAATAAATTCCTATCGCTACTCTCCTGCGAGACTAACAAAAACAACAAAAATCGTGGCCCGTGGCTGATGTGATCGCGCGCGTATTCCACACTGAAAAAGAAATCAGTGCGCGATTTTTATGGAAAATACAAGTAGCAGATGCTCTCATATCCCTCTCAGTGGTTGATGACTGTCCATTTAAATTTCGTATTGATGTCGCTTCTTCATAATGAATGTATCTCTACACTCTTGGTTATGTGCCCCATTCCTAGCCAACTAACAACAACACCGAACTGTAGATGCCACAGAGAGGGAAGAGTAAAACTACAACTAAACGACAACAAATTTGAACTCGTTGAACCAATTTAAGTTAATTTTGAATGAGTATACATATAAATTTCGGTTTCCTAATGGATTCGTATTGTTGTGGCAGAATAAGGGGGTACACTGCGTAGTTTAGCTTTGATTTAAACAGAGAGCCTACCCTGAATGATTGACTTGTTGTAATGCTATGGAAGGTGACTAAATTTTGTAGATTTCCTAAAGGTCACTTAAGGGCGACTTAAGTGGTTTATTGTTTTTCTAGTACCATGTTAACTAATCTCTATAATAAAACAAAAATGCGCTTTTCAATCGTGTGAATGACATGCAACCACGTGCCTATTTGGGCGCAGATATATTGTATATTCATAGGCCACTATCAAGTATCGCAGTCGGAACATACATTTGGGCAGTCCGCAGATTATAGTATATTTTCAAGACAGAGTTACAAATGCAAAACAAGCAAAAATGACAGAAGAAACCTGGAAGAAATCCTCCAAAGTCGTTTCATAAGTGGGGTACGAGCAACCCTCAGTGTCAGTTCGGCTTATCCAGAAAAGCTATAAATCTATAAGTACTCCCCGTCTGAAAACGCAGCTCGCTTGTGGATTCTCAGCGCTTCAGAATTTAAAAAATTTGACAGCGTCATGAAAGGAAAACCGCAACCTTCAACCCCTAATGTTTCAAACCATTCAACTTTTTGTCGCTTGCAAAGGGTTCGTCACAGTAATATTTATATAATACTTATCCAAGGGCCACAATACTACCTATGACGTATAAAAGACTTGCAATCACAGCTCTTTTTCGATCCAGGTGGAGACTTCTACAGATAAAAGAATACTTGCGATTATAAATACCTCATCCTACTTTCCTGGAGACTCTTCCGCAACCCCAATAAGGGGTATAAAAATTGCTATGGACTGCATTGAGACGCTAATTTTCATCACACTATTTGGGGCAGTAATAGCATCAGCAAAAGAGGTTTCTTATGAACTCCAACTAGGATGAACCAACTTTTGTTAACCCAACCAATAAAGAACATAGTTATAATTCTACACTTAACCTTAGCTAACGCAGTTGCCCGCAGCATAATCTTCAATTGGAATATCTTAAGTGAAGCCTTGAACGATACCTCAACCTAGCAATAAGATACTGATTCAAAATCCTATACTCAGTTGCTAAAATCTTCAGTTATTGATACGACCCCAGAGCTTCGACTTGAAAGCAAAACTTTACAACAGCATATTAAGCTGGTTATAACATCAAGAACAGATCAATCAATCGAAATGTAGAACGAACAATGAAGACCCCAGCACACTTTAAGAGAAGGTCATGAGGACCGCTTACATTATACAAAATAACCTCATCCCTAGTTTCAGTGGTGTAGCAAAAAGTCAATGTAGGTTTGATCCCAAAAGCTGGTAAAAGACTTGAAATTCTTTTGACCTGACCTATGTGTTAGTTACAACTTCATCTTTCTAAAGGTAATTGCATATAAAGTTGATTTTGTGGGCGTAGCGTCGTGGCGTAGTAGTTAGTGTGTCGGATCACTATGCAAGAGGTTCCAAGTTCGAATCCCAGAAAACACCAAAAAGTTTTTTCACGATCCCACCTCCCACGAACGTCTGACAAACATTCGAGAGTATTGTTGTCACGAGAAAGCTTCTCAAAAACAAATTGCCGTTCGGATATGGCACTAAACTGTAGGTCCCTTCCATTCGTGTGAAAAATATAACGCACACAACACGAGTGGTTGCGAGAAGCTAGGCCCCGGCACTTAAAGAGCTGTTGCGCCAAATATTCAAATATTTATTTATTTATTTTATAGTTGATTCGAAATTTCACCCTAAAAGAATACCAAATAAATATAAACCAATTGGATTATCAAACGGGTACCTCGACTATTCGTCACTCCGTCAAGCATTTTAAGAGTCTGTCGTGGAAAGCGACACTGGTCTCTGCTTTTAACAACGCAGCATACTCTTCCATTGACAGATCAGATATTGCTACGGAATTGAACACCGCATCAGTTGGATGCTACGCAGCCAGACTATTTCTTTTAAGTGGTCTACCTACAATCAAAGTTATTAGAGGTTGTTCCTCTGCTATAATCTATCCACAAATAACTATATGACGTCAATAACTCCAACTTCACATTTAAGTTTAATTGTGTAGATGGATTATGAAATTAATGAATGAATGAATTTTAGTGCTGTTGGGACAAACAGCATACCCATAAATTGCGCTGCGCCCCATACAATAGGGTTTATTCAAGAAAAAGTTTTTCACAGACATGTTCGTATCCACCAATCCAAAAATGATGTGTCCCCGATGTGAGACCGAAGAACTTAGCTTAAATGTTACAAAACAATTATTATTCCTTTTACTAGGAAGAAGCATTTCAACGCTCCATAATCGGATTAGAGAAGAAGTTATCGATGTGTTCCGTTATCGATAAATGGAGACTGCTCACTTTTCAGACCATGACCATCACCTTAGACATTTAGCTGACAGCAATTTTTAGTTTCGCAACTGTTTAATTGTGATTGGTGCTGCTATGGGTTCATATGAGAGCCCGCTAACAGGCAACTGAAAAGTATTCATACAAACCATGACAGTAGTATTCGAAGCGAAAAATCAAAAAAAAAAATGCCTGCCAGCAGAAGGTCTTAAATGATTGGTATACACCAAAACTCTTCAGATATTTTGAGAAAATCAACTAACAATTTTTAAATCTAATTGGCAAAAAGTATAACCTACCTCTGGTATTGACTGTGAAGGTCCTAACTTAATTGATTAATATAATAACACAGAAAAAAATAGCAGCTGAACAGAAGATCGTAATGACTATGAAGATAGCATTAGATTAACGAAATTAATGTCATGGCGTACATTCTGCCAGTCTTTGAAAGGCGTTAATAAAGCATAATTTCGAAGGATATTTACTAATACCGCCATGTATTTTTTGAGCTGTTAATAGCAATTTATAACAATTCTACAACAAGGCAAGCCAAATAAATTCCATATTGGCACTACCGTGTTTCTTTAAAATTGTATATGAAGTTCAGTTAAGTTTCACAAAAAAAACGATTTTCTATTTCGGATTTTGAAATTTGGCACTATGGACTCAAAAAAAATTGACTGGGACTCAAAGAAATCAGTGTTTCTACCATCGTTCTACTTATTTTCTTTTTGAAATAATCGTTCCATGATTTTATATTGGACATAATCTAAAATTAAAGATATGAAACTACGTCTTTTTCTTATCTGTCGATCAGTTCCCCGATGGTCGAAATGTGCTATTCATTGAAAGTTACTGAAACTTCATACCCGCTTAATTGTTGTTCTTTTTTTACATTCAAACTTTTACCGAATTGGACATAATTTTCACAAAGGAGGCTAGTGTCGAAAGCCATATACAAATTGATAAACAACTATCCGTCAGATGTTGATGTTGTCTAGTAAAATTACCCAAAGAAAACAAATCTTTGCTTAGAATCATATATCTTCAATATTTTGCCTAAACTTTTACCTTAATTTAATCTACCTAAGCTTCCAAGAACTAATTTCAAAAACGCGGTTAAGAACAATAGATTTTCAAAGCTTTGTTAATTATTCAATTAATAAAACACAATTTCAACGATGCCAAGAATCCCTCAATTCAATAGAAAGAGGAGGTTAGTTCGACACGCCCATAGTGCCCATAGGCATCAAAAGTTATGTCGATTTAGCCATATCCGCCCATTCGTCTGTATGTCACCACTTTTTGGGTCTTAAATTTTGAGCTAAGAATAAGAAATTTGGTATCTATCTAATACCTTTCTGGAATCCGAAGCAGTACAAATGGAAACATTTTTAAAATCCGTCCAAAGACACGCTCGCTTTTCAGGAAAATATCGTTTTCGTCATTATTTTTGCTAGAAACTGAAAAATATTATTTAGGTAAAATATGTAGACGTTGCCTTTCTCAACATTTCGTCCATACATAATACATGGCCACGCACACCTTTATCCTCTGTATAGAAGCATATCATTACGCCTGTTTTAAAAATTTCGCAACGCTATCCTCACTTTATTAGGGGTGAGTTACAAAATGGGGGTATCATAAGATCCATTCTGGACGGATTGTATCTTTCCTGCATATTTATTTATTAAATTCATAACCAAATTAGCATAACCAATTCAATGAATTTTAATAGATGAGTGCCTTGAAAAGAACATTGATCGGAAGCACAAGCATCGTTTGTTACGTCTCAACTTGACCTGATTAGCAACCAATTTATCAAGCGCAAAGCCTGCCATAATTAATTGAATACCCTTAAATAAATTACAAATCATATTTGTTGTGAAATTCGATACTCCTACCCATATAAATAAATCACCCACCGATTTTATTACCCATATCGGCTGAAGAGAAGACTGACGCTTGATAGACATTTCACTTCACTTAGTAACGTAAATATTTGCATAAATTGAATTGAAATCTCTATTCAAATGTTACTACTATTGATCGGGAAACTACAAATTATCAAAATCATTGTTTAGGTCAGTGACCTAGTGTACACCATTGATATGACCTGGGACTAAGCCCAGGTATTGACAAATGTCATCGGAGTCCCAAATTTAGGTAACCTAGAGAATACTTTGGTATGGCCTACGGCGTGTAAATACTCCGAACTATTAGGTTTTCTAGCATCCTCTAGATGACACTTTTAAGGAAATGTCAAAATGTTATTTCAAAGTGCCACATTTAATTGTACTATCAAATTTCCCACATGGGAAATCCGCAAAGTTAATTTTGCAGTGATAAAATATAACGGAGATGAACAAAAATAAATATTAAGATTACAATTAGATGGACGATGAGACGCGAACATTGTTCTGTGACAATCGAAGTTCTTCAGATGACGGTTTTGAAGGCAATAGTGACATACATAGATGGTAATCTATGTATGGACTAAAAGTTATCTAGCATGCGCTAGATGGCGATATCAAAGAAATGTCAAAATACCACATTTTATTGTCCGCAAAGTTTATTTAGCAGTCATGAAACATATCGTAGTTGAACACAAATGAATACTAAGATTGTATTAGACGGGCGATGAGACGGGAATATTGTCCCGTGGCAACAATCGAAGCTCTTCAGATGACGGTTTTGAAGGGAACTGTGATATACATATGTATATGTACATACGTAGAAGGTAATCAATGTATGGACTAAAGTCTCATATTTTACAGTTTGGTGTAAACTCACAAGACTTAGACCTAATTCGTCGGCGTAAACTAGGCCAGTAGCTCAAAAACCAAGTTAGTGGCCTACTTTATACCGCTGATTTGATCTGGGACCAAGCCAGGTATTGTACAAATGTTATCGAAACAAACGCTTTGAATAAAGCACTGGTTAGGTCAATCCACAAATTTAGGTAACCTAGACTTTGTTTTGGTATAGTCTAAGGCATGTAATCTCTCCGAACACTTAGGTTTTCTAGCATGTGCTAGATGGCGCTTTTGAAGAAATGTCAAAATGTAATTTCAAAGTGCCACATTTAATTGCTCAACGAAATTTTCCGCTTGGGAAGTCCGCAAAGTTTATTTTGCAGTGATAAAACATGGAGATGAACAAAAATATACACTAAGGTTGCAATTGAATGGACGATGAGACGCGAGTACTGTGCTATGAAAAACCGGCTTTAGATGGCGGCTTTGAAGGCGACATTGACATCTTTGGAAGGATATGTGGACTAAAGCTCCTATTGTCCTGATCGGTGTAAACTCAAAGGAATTAAACTAAATTTTTTTACTGTTCCGGACTTAATTCGCCGATGTAAACTAGGCCAGTATGTAGCTAAGTGCTTGCTTTCGTGGCCTATCAATCCTTCTAGGCATAATTTAACCCTTGCTTGATCTTTTGCAAGTTACTTTCGGTAGCGTACAATACCTGTAGACTGAAATTACAGGTACTTACACAGAATAGTACAAAAATACTGATCTAGGGTTTGATGATGGCATCTTACATCTCTGCAAAGACAATAGGTCTAATAAAAGTTCGCTAAGAAGATGTTAATTTCTTAGTTTTTGATAAAAATAAATATTGGTTGTCGATTTCTTATAGTCCTAACGATATTCAATTTTAAATTTCAGAAAATCGGTAAGAATGGAGAATTCCACCAACAACATGGCAATAGGATTATTGCCCATTCTCTTCAGATCTTAACGTCAACTCAACCCAGTGCAAATTTTTCACGAATGCTAGAATGCATATTGAGTGAATGCATCATTCTTTGTATGCAGAGTGCGCACATCTAGAAAGAGTAATTGAAGAGACACACTTGTAAATGCTGCAACGCAAAACGAGAACAGCAAAAGACGAAATACGAGTACTGAGCCAGAAGAAAAGAGAAGAAGGAAATAGTAGAAAAATAGGATCCACGCTGCCTTCTATATCAACTCTGGTATATCATGGCAAGACGACATATCCAATATTGTAAAATCTACATCCATTCAGAGCAAAGAGATACTTTACAAGTTGGACAAGGACTTGAGTACTGTTCTCACGTTTGGAGTTCGCCCTCAATTCTTTTCATCTTCTCGACAGCATGCAGGGACGAGCAGTGTAGGAGGTCCAGGATTTCGGAGCAAGATTCTGTCTACGTCATTTCTTGGTTTTTAAGAAAACCTTGTGCAAGAGGTTACTTCGAAATAGTAAAGAAAGGGCTTATAAAGTCAACCCAACCAAAGAAACCGATAAAAGTGATTACAATGCTCACATACAACGAGTTAAAATTTCTATTGACCAAAAATTTAGCCAAAAAATTCTTCATTGTCCCAGAGGTAGCAAACAATTTCGGTCCTTCATCAAAGACATTAAAAACCACGTCGTCAATCCCAACATTTGTTTATAATAATATTCCGTCTGTCAACTCTTTGGACAAGGCCAATCTGCTTGCTGAACATTCTGAAGTCAATTCAACGCTTCCAGGTTGTACTATATATGTCTCCACATGTGCTTGTCCACGTCGAATATTCAATGGGACAAAATCACTTTCAAACTCTTGCAGTTGCAAGAGCACTTAAACATCTTAACATTCACAAATCCACTGATCCATATGATATTTTTCCCTTAGGTCTGAAGGTGTTCTTACACCACTGCATTATTAACAAAGTTTCAACCATTATGCAGTGCTGTCTTTTATCGTTAACGCAATACATAAGCCCCTAGCCATTATCCATGAATGGCACTTGCATCGGTGAAATTGAAAGACTTTCCAATTCTCGGTATGCGCGTTAATGACAACCTTTGTTAAAATGACCACATATTCGATGTCGCTAAGTACGCTGCGAAATGTTTAGGTTTTCTATACCGAAGAAATAATTATTTTACTCCTTCTAATCTGGATGCCCAAAACTATAGTACAACGCTCACATCTCGTCAGGTGCACCCAAAATCTATATACAATACAAATCCATGCGATAAATGGAACTAATTGATCACAGAAATGTAAGGAAAACGACTGACCCACTCGTAACGTTTCCTGTCTTTCCCTATTTTATAACTTTTTCTACCATCAGTGCTACAATGAAATAGCCAGCTTCATTCCGCTCCTTCAACAGTTTTCTCTGAATGCTCATCACTCTTCGAATGACCATCAGTTTACCGTCATGCCAATCTTCGGACATACTATAAATTATAGGAATTATTTCATTAGCCACATAATACGCATGTGGAATGCGTTGCCGCACTCTGTTTTTCCTTGTCACTACAAACCACAAGTGTCTGTCCACTCTTTCTCTCAATCGTGCTGTGTTGTATAAAATATTAAAGGTAGCTCAAATCATATAGGCAGTGAAATGGCCGACTTACTGGCCAAGACCAGTGCATCAAGTCACTCGCACCGTCTCTAGTTAGTTGTAGTGATGGGAAAATACAGATCCTGGCAGATCATTGCGTGTCGTTCGGCTTATAAACGAATCCCTATATTTGACAGTACGACCAAAGTTGGGCTTAAGTGTGAACTGAAGTGCGAAACATGACGCGTATTGTGGATGCAATTTTGAAGGGGAGGATTTTTTTTTTTTTTTTTTTTTATAATTTGCACGTGTTAAAGGGGATATGAATACCCTTATACCAATTTTTAGAACACGTGCGTTTTTGTGGAAAGAGGAAGAGACAGAGAGAAAGAAAGATTGGTGTAGTGGGTTTGAAACTTAGGTGGTATTAAGTTTCTGTAAACTCCAAGGGTGGCTGTCCAGATAACTGGGGAGTATTTTGTTTTGATTTCGCTATTATTGTCGTTGCTTATGATTCACAGTATTTTTTTCCGTCCACCTGATGTCATCATCACGATCAAGTTGCATTTTAGCCATATGACCGCCCTACTGCCAGTGTTATGCCTTCACAGTAGAGTTGACTTAGCTTTCGCAATTGATCGACTTTTTTATTTATTTCATGCGAAATAAATAGATGATTCTTGACATCAGGATTCGAACCGTGAATCAATAGCGTGACAAGCGATTATGTTACCACTACACCACGGCCACCCAATGTAACTGGTTATTTCGCTGGAGCATTTTTTAGAAGAAAAAGGAATAAAATAGGTAAAATAGGGGAAAAAACGAAACATCCTAGACATTTTGCAGCATTTTTGGCGACCCCGAATATGTGATCGATTCATCGAAGATGGTTATTAATACACATACCGAGAATGGCAAGCCTTTCAGTTTCAGCGATGTAAGTAGCATTCATGGATAATGGTTGAGGGTTTCGGTTTCGCTTGAGAGACAGAAGACACCATTGTGTTTTGGAAGCATTAAACACCACTCTGTTGGTTGAACCCAATTTGATTATGCTGTGCAGGTCGGAATTTAATGTGTTTAACATACGTTGCCATTCCTCTTCTACGGCGGAAGAGCAAGGACGTGAGTTAGGGAACGTGAGAAACTGAGGGTACTGTCATCAGCGAAGGAATGGATTGTATTAGAAGTTGTAGACAAGAAATCATTTATAAAAATAAAGAGAGTCGGAGACAAAACAGAGCTTTGGGGAAAACCAGCATTTATTTGGTAAATTGGTGAATAGACTTGAAGCCGTCCAAGATAACTTGTATTGAACGCTCCGAAAGGTAATATCCAATCCATTGAGGACGAGACTCATCGACGCCATATGCACGCATTATTGATTTCAAGCAAGCGCTCAATAGTATCGATAGGGGAAAAATTCCAAAAGCTCTTACAGAATCAGGCATGTATACAAAATTGGTAAGGCTGGCGATGCTAACTCTCACAGAAATAAAAGGCATAGTGGTCGTACAAAAAAATCGATCGGATACCTTTAATATCAAAAGCAAAGTTAGTCAGGTAACATCTTCAGCGGATCAGGGCAAACCATTGTATACACAGATGGTATAGCAATCGCAACCAGGAACCGGCACTACATGGAGAAACTTTTCCATTCGATAGAAAGGTCTGCGAAAACCGTGTAACTCGTCATCAATGAAAACAAAATAAAATACATGGAACTATCTAGAGCAGAAAGTAAGCGGAACCCCCAGAATATATCGATGGGAGAATATACATTAGAGGGTATGTCAAGCTTCAAATATCTTGGCATTCTCCAAACAAACGATAACACCATGGGCTACTGCGTAAAAGAGCGAATCTTGTCAGCAAATAAAGCATACTATTCTCACCTTAAACTCTTTAATTCGAAGTTGATCTGGATGAAATGCAAGTTTTGCATCTATAAAACGATCTGGGCTCACTTACGACTCTCAGTTGTGGTCCATGACAGCGACGGTTGAATAGAACCTTCGGATCTCCGAAAGAAAAATTCTACAAAAAATACTTGGCCCTAAACTGGATGATAACGGCGAATATCGCATCAGATCTAATCAAAAGATACTCCAACTGTGCGGAGGAGAAAACTTTGTAAAAATTGTCAGGGCGCAATGGGCGCCATGTCGCCTGAATGGATATGAGCCGTCCGCAAGAAACTTTAATGGAGTACATGCTACTTCACAACAGGAACTCGATGGAATGACTACATAAATAACGATGCCAGGACGCTTGAAATAAGGAAATGGAAAGCCGTGGCCACTAATCGGGAAAATTGGGAGAGAAAATTTCCAGAAAATAATACTCACCCTGAGCTGTAACGCTCTTCTAAAGTCTCATTTGCAATTATTCTAAGTTTGTCATGAGGATGCGACCATGTAACATGTTTAGAGAGTTGCTACCAAGATTGCTTAGAACCCATGTATGTCATATACCGTACTGTATTTGATCGTACTGTTTTCAGAACGAAAAATCATTCAAAAAAAGGACTCACTGAGTGGAAATTCCATTAATCTCATTATTGCCATAAACCTTTATCCGCGGATAGCACAGACAATTGAAAGAATTCTTTCAAAAGGTAAATCATAAATTGTTAAATGTCCAATGTAACAACATATTGCAAGCAGTCACTGATGCTGACGCGTTTATCTGCATGCAATGTGTACAGGTAATTCCAAAAAAAAATGTTCGAAACCATTGCATTCCCTTAAAAGCGTATTATTTGTTAATTAAATTAATTCTGGAAACCGCACATTACACCTATCCCTCACACCACCGACAACCACCATATACATTGTAAGGATAATATGAAAATTGGGACCATATTAAAAAGCGATGATATAGCATCATTGACAGCGGATTAAATATATGAGCACATATGTATGTATGTCCTTTTTATTTATTTTTCTGTCTGGATAATTCGAACTTTTCAAGAAATTATTCAGTTCAATTATACTGGTATTTCGAAATTAAATATTCAACAGAATCTACAACTATACGCCTGCCAGTCATTTGTATTAATGCTATGACGATGGTTATTCCAGTCGGAATTATTATCATGCATAAAACTTAACTACAGGCTACAGTGTTGCAATATCTATTGTGGGACAAATGCAAACACCTGAATATATTATTATTATTCAGGAAAGATATTACGAGTATGCACGAGTACACTATGTGGTTTAGTTCTAAAACACCTTATACAATCTTCAAAAGCACAAAACAAACCACTAGCGGATTACGAAACATTTTTTAGCGGAATTCACTTACACAGTGCTCAACTGGGACAATTTATGTAATTAATAATTGTACCACCGTGTGTGTCGTGTCATTGAGTAATTTAAAGGACGCAAAGCTTAAAAAGTGACAAAATGACCTGACTTCTGAGGGCAAATCATGATACTGTAGAATGAATGGAATTAATTTACAAAACTCATGTCAACTTAATCATATTATCGCAAGTAGAGTTCACTAGTGAAATATTATTCAGGGAAAAAGCTAATTAATTAATTACACTAAAGCGACTTCAAGTACACGACTTAAGTATTAACAAAACACACCGCAACTGTAATTAGTTTTAATACGATGCTATGTACAATACTTTCAGATGAATGGAAGAAATATTCAGTTCCAAGGGTTGCCTATCGAGAGGATCTACGACCTTGGTTAGTAATGAATAAAAACTTTTGTTGGCCTGTTACATCGAAAAGTAGACTTTATCACGCTTAAAATACATTACATAACAGTGGACTTATTATTTGGTATATTAAGGTTCTTTCCCACAGGTGGTTAAGAGGGTAGACACGGACCCACCCACCCACTTGTCGTTCGGTGAGATACCACCACATCTTGTTTTAGACAGATGGACCGGTGCAACCAGTGTGGAACCAAAATGCATGATGTCACTTTCTGTACGCATGCAATTGACAACTTACATCAACAAAAACTTAAATCACACACTCAACTATTAAGGAAATTAAATTTTGCTACATTAGTAGTATATTTGCTTGTAATCCGAACCGGGCAGGTTCGGCCTAGAGTACAATGGACGGAAATGTTAGTAGATACTCCGGGATTTGAATAAAATAAAGTCCACGACTGCGTCAGGCGTACTTGCACCTTTATATTTTTTAAGAAAAAAAAAAACTAAGATTTGACTTCTTTTTTTTTAAATCCGTTAAAATTAAAAAAGAAATGGTAATTTTCCGAAACTTGGTATGCCACGACCTTGCCTACCACACCTTTCATATAACAAACATTTTTCAAGTATTAATTTCCGAGAAATAGTCGAAATAAGTAAAGTGCCGATATACATACTTACAGTGGCTCCCGAAAATATTGGGACAAAGCTTTTTGAATGATTCAGCGTTGGGCCAAGTGTAAATTTAATTCGTTCGTTGGAAAGATTTCACATTGTGAATTGTATCTTCTGGAGCGACGAGACCCACTTCCAGCTGAATGGGCACGTAAATAAGGAAAACTGTCGCTACTGGGCTCCACGAAAACGCGACTTAAACACCAACGGCCTTTACATTGCCCAAGGGTTAGTGTTTGAAGCGCCTTATCAACGAACGGAATCATCGGGCCTTTTTTTGAAAATATCGGAAAATAAGCGATAAATGTGAACAGCTCAAATTATGGGCGCATGATCACAGATTATTTTTTACCTAATTTCCGAGCACATCTATCTTACTAGTCACACACGTGGTTTCAACATGATGAGGCAACTCCGCATACCGCTAGAACCTCTATGAATTTGCTAGGTGAACATTTCCCACGAAAACTGATCAGCCGTTTTGGAGGCATCCCGTGGCCACCGAGGTCTCCAGACTTAACCCCCATGGATTTTGTTTCTATGCGGGTACATCAAATGTAGAGTCTACGCTAATAACCAGAGGTCTGTCACGGAGCTTAAGGAAAATATCCGCGTGAAATTCACGATATCCAGCTGCATCACGTGATACGAAACACGGTGGTCCAACAGTGTGAGCGACTAAATGGACGGCATTTGGACGATATCATTTTCAAAAAATAGAATCCACATTCTTTCTTTTTATGTTAAACTAAGTAATAAAATAATATATCTCATAGTTTTTGTTTTATTCATATTTAAAAACATAAATCTGCCACCGGACACCCTGTATGTACCTATACAAAATTCAAATAATTGAGCTTTACGAGGAGGATAAACTTAGCGTTCGAAAACTAGCAGAAAAGTTAAATGTTAGCAAGAGCCAAGTTTAACGTATCATAAAATCAATGGAAGCCATCAAGCAACAGTTGGAAGAATATGGACCTCTGTCGAGAAAACGTTATGGTACGTCAGGTGATCTAGATCGACGTGTTTTTTAATGGTTTTCACTTGATCGCATGAAAAATGTTTCTATTACACGTACATACTTCAGAAAAGGCCCTTAAAATTGCAAATATTTTGAATTTAAATGATTTCCAAGAATCAAATGGTTGGCTCGAAAAATTCAAGAAGCCGACACAATAGCCTTACACATTTTGACCGGAGAAGGCTCTGGTTTAAATATGGAATGCGTTGCATTTTACAGAGCGTCAATATTAAACATTTGTAAGGGCTATCATCCGGACAATATCTACAATTTGGATGCAACCGGGTTATATTTTAATGCAACGCCATTCAAATCCCTAGTACTAAAAAATGAGAAATGCATTGGTGGTAAACAATCCAAAGAAAGAATAACTTTTGCTGTTCTATGCAGTGCTTCTGGTAAAAAGGAAGAACTTTTAGTAATTTGAAAGCAAAAAAACCTCGTGCTTTTAAGAACATCAATGTCGAGAAAACGCTTAAATTTATTTGGCGGAGAATAATACTGAGGCTTGGATAACGTCGGCTATATTTCCTGAGTGGCTTCCAGGATTTGACAGTAACTTAAGGAAAAAAAAAATTTAAAGGTATTATGATTTTTGTAGTTTACAAAATATAGAGCTCAAGTTCTTACCTCCTAATTGTACTTTTCAATTGCAACCTTTAGATCTGGGGGTTATCAAAAATCTGAAAGTTCACTACAGAAAATTCCTAATGGACCAACTTATTTGTGTAATAAATGAAGCGCAACATTTTGCTGAATTTGCTGGAAAAATAACATTACCTGATGCCTGTAAATGGTTAACAAATGCATGGAATGAAATTCGTGTCATTACAATAGTTAACTGTTTTAAAAAGTCGGGACTTTTAGGAGGACTGCAAATGATTCAGATCAAAGTTCTGATTTATCAAACATTGATGAACAACTTGTAATGTGCCATACAATGCTTGAAAACTGGGAGCAATTTTTTTTCAAATTATTGACAATGCAGAAAATGATGGCAATTAGACATGGATGACAATAGTTCGAGAAACGATTCACCTGATCCAGAATCAGATTTGAATATTTCACTTGGATAAGCTCTCCCGCGCATTATTAATCCTTCGAAGTTTGCGCCTTATAATAATCTCTCTGAAGTTATAGTAAAGTTTAACTTTCGCTAAGATGCTTTGAAGAACAGGATTTTAACAGACAACATGATTGCATTTTAGTAGTCTGGTAAAAGCCGATATATAGTGTTTTCAGTAGTGAACAAAATGGCCGTATTAAAGGCTGTCGACATTGGAGGAGGTCGGACATGTTCAAAAAGATACTTACGGATAGTAGCGCTTTCCATTTTCTTTATTTGTACATTAATTGTGATGTGCTTTATGATGCACGTTAAGTAAATTGAATTCTTACATTTAGTTAAGGGCATGTAACCAAAACAACACTCGGACCAGAACTTATGGCTTAAGTCACTTTCGAACTCTAACCGCCCGTGTTCGAAAACAAACTAAATATTCACTGAACTCGTTTCCATTCCCTAATTTGGGGATTATTAAATTGCTAATATATTTTTAATTGAACAGACCTCCCTGAATCTATATTCGTACAGCTATTATAACTTTACGCATCTATGCGCCTGATAATCGTTTTGCATCCGCTTTTTCAACTAGATTTCGATTGGATTTCATTTCAACTCAATTTTGAATTTTCAAATTTGAACTGATGACCTCTCGTCTCATCTTTTATCTATAGGTATATTATTCGTGCAAGCGATCACAAAAACTCATATCTCAAAAGCACATTGAATATCAATAAAATCAACTTTTCACTTGAAAACAATTGCCAATTGAATTAACCACTTAACACCCACATTAGAAACAGAACATACAAAAAAAAACTTACCACAATAGCACAAAAACTTAGCGCGTCCGACCGATAGAATACTCGTAACTCTTGAACTTGAATTCAATAATAGAAATTTCCTCTTCGAAAGACTTGAATAATCGAAAAGATACTAATCTCGTTACTACCGACTTTGAAGCTACACTAAAGCTGCTGCACTTGCATTCGTGCACAGTTTGGATGCAAATCTTCTTCTTCAAAAATGAGCACTACGACCGTTTAACACGTCAAGTCGGGGAACGTAAGGGCAGCAGACAATTAATTCTGAAAACTGATGTTTTTAATTTCACGTTGTCATTAATTAATTTTTTTTTTTTTTTTTTGTACTCTCGGCTATCTCTGTGTAGATAGTTTATTTCAGTGGACAGTGCTTACAGTATTGTTGACTTGAATTAAACCCACATGTGATCAGTTTTTTTTGACCAAGGACACCGTTCACTCCTTTAAATATTGTTTAACGTTCTTTAGGACTTTGGTGTCATCCGCAATAGAAGAAGTATTATACTAGACTGGTCTTCAAACGTGAGCTGTGATTCTTGCATGGCTGTTTCCTACACTTTTGTTTCAGTAGGTTTTTTTTTTTTTTTTGTTGGTTAGCCCGCATTAGGGAACAATTGTCAACCTGTGATAATAACAATAACGAGAGCAACCAGAGCCGGAAGACTTAATTGCGTTCGCTGACCCCTCTGTAGTGTTATAGTCATTTGTTGCACACATTCGAGTTCAAGAGGCAATTCGTGTACTTTGGATAGCCTCTTTCATTAGAATTCATTGAATAGGTGATGTATGTACATATCCGTAGCTACTAGCCGTCTGTTTTTATAATTTTTTGTATGCCCACAGTCACAGATGTTTTTTATGACTTTTACAAGATTATAATAAATATTACAAAAATTATGCATTGCCAAGGTGGTTCTTGTGCCAGGTGCGAGACGATTATAGGAACATACATTATTATTACCATATGGTTGTATTTTTTAAATGAATAAAACCAAGTTTCTATATCTACGAGTATCATCACGTATTTACATCGTGCAGTTTTATTTAATAAGCACCTACTTCAATTTAAAGTTTCTTAGGTGAAGACAAGTCAAGTCATTGCTAATTCTTAGATAACGTTAAGTAACTATTTGATAAAAAGTTCACAACTAGAATTCCCGACAAAGTGAATGGACAAATCAGATTATCACTAATAATGAAGACCTGCGTTGTATACCTACTCTGGGAATTAACTGTTTCTAGGTGAAGCCTGGGGATTCAGTCCCATTACTTTACACTAGATATAGGCCATGATTGTGGGACCAAGCATCACATATGGCTTGCATTGGCAATGGAGGTTATCTTTGATCTCTAGTACACCTAGTAATTGGAAAAGCAACAAATTGAGCAATCATATAAATATTAAAGAGTTACCATCAAAGCAGCGAAATCACCTATAAGATGGTATGGGAGTACCTGGGCAAATTCAATAAAAATAATCTATACTGGATGCCAGGCCACATTGGAGAGGACGGTAACCAGACCATTCATAGGGCTAGAAATCGACTGCATGATTGGTGGACACATCCTTCGAAAAGACCTATGGAAAGAAATGGAAAACAACATACATACTTTTAGATACTCCCAAGCAAATGCACTCCTATTAAATTACAATAGTGTAATGTGCAAGCTACGGCTCGAGTAGATAAAACGATATTCTGTGAAATTTATTTCTTTATTTTCTAGTTTATATAACAATTCAAGTTCACACTATACTATTCTTCGCAAATTCTTTTCTTACAAGGTCTCTTTCCTCTCAAATCACTTTATCTCCTTTCAATTACTTAATTCACAAATCCAAACTAATTACTTTTTCTTGTTCACTCTCAACTTTCAATTTATCACCAAATTACAACTTCGCCCATTATCACTTTTCCAATCTCTTCGCCACGGTTCTAAACCAACTGTCTTTTTTGATCGCCATCTGTCCTTATATAGCAGAAGTTTCTGATAGCCAGAAACTTCTAGCAAATTCTTCGACCACTGGAACAAGAGAAATAATTCTTGCAGTTATAATTCCCTTTTATCCCTAATATTATTCGTCTCTTTCGTTGACATGAGCTGTGGAGACTTCGTCCCAGACACGAACCTCGAATGAAAGGACAGTTTGAACCAAAATTCTGCCAGAATGGAAAGTCACTTCGGAATTTGCTGCATAGACATAGGAGCGTGGTTATTATTATGCTACACTGCCCCCCTCTTAGACGTGTTCGTCCCGAACAAGTGCATCCTCATTTCGGCCATTGTATCGACTCAGTCGGTCCACATGAACCACTTTCATTTTGGCCCTTGGTCCTCGCTGGATGCGGTAGACAACATCGTTAATGCGGGTTACTATTCTGTAGGGACCTTCCCAGTTCCGCTGTAATTTAGGTGATTTCCCCTTTTGGCGATGGGGATTATACAGCCACACCAGATCTCCTTCCTGGAATCCTGACGTTGTTGCCTTGGCATCATACCTGGTCTTCATGCGGTCGCTCGTCATCTTAATCTGGCTTCTGGTCCTTTGGTGTATGTTCCTAAGCCTTTCCCTAAGGTCCGCCACGTACTCTTCTTCATTTCTGGGCTCATTGGTAGGAGATCCAAATTTCACCTCACTGGGTAAACGAGCTATTCCACCAAATAAGATTTCGAACGGCGTATGTCGAGTAGTGCTATGCACGGCACTTCTATAGGCCATCAAAAACAAGGGAATCTGCCGGTCCCAATCCCGTTGGTAGTCACCTACGACCTTCGAGAGATGTTCGTCCAAAGTCCTATTGAAACGCTCCACCATACCGTCCGACTGTGGATGAAGCGGGGTTGTCCTTGTCTTTTTGATTCCGAGTAGTTGACACATCTCTTGGAAGATTCTTGACTCGAAGTTCCGCCCTTGGTCAGAATGCAATTCCAAGGGCACACCGAATCTGCTAACCCAATTGTAGACGATCTGCTCCGCCACGGTTCTGGCTTCCTGGTTAGGGATCGGAAACGCTTCCGGCCACTTACTGAAGTAGTCCATCACTACGAGTATATACCGATTACCATTGTCGGTTTCCGGAAAGGGCCCTGCGATGTCAATGGCGATTCGTTCGAAAGGTGCTCCCACGTTGTATTGGTGCATCTTACCTCGAGTTTTGATTCTCGGACCCTTGCTAGCTGCACACACGTCGCATTTTCTGCACCAGTCTTCGATATCTTCCTTCGCTTTTAACCAATAAAAACGTTCTCGTACCTTTTCTAGCGTCTTATTCACTCCCAAGTGGCCTCCGGTCGCCCCGCCATGCATTTCCTGTAACACCTCCTTGACCCTCGTCCGCGGTAGGACAAGCTGCATTACAAACGACTTTCCGTCGGAGGATTCCCATTTTCTTCTCAGAACACCTTCTTGGACATGGAGGGAGTCCCACTGCGCAAAATATGCCTTTAAGGTCGGGCTTCTGTGAGAGATGTCCTGATGATCCGGTTTCTCCATGTTCTCCTTCCAGGCCAGAATCGGCTCGATATCCGGGTCTTCCTTCTGAGCGTTCCGGATCTCATCTACGCTCCAGCCGGCGATAGGTTCGGCTCTCATTCTTTGGATGGAAACCAGCTCCCGTTCTTCCTGACGCGCACAATGTTTACAATCCGTTCTGCATGGTCTCCGGGACAGTGCATCCGCATTAGAGTGGAGTTTTCCTTTACGATGCTGTATTTCGTAGTCGTAGATTTGCAGCCTTTCGATCCATCTTGCGACCTGACCCTCAGGACTCTTGAACTGTAATAGCCATTTTAAGGCTGCATGGTCTGTGCGAAGAACGAACTTCCTCCCGTAAAGGTATTTGTGAAAATGCTTCGTAGCCAAGATCAAAGCTAGAAGTTCCCGCCTTGTCACGCAGTAGTTCCTTTCTGGCTTAGAGAGCACCTTGCTGAAGTACGCAACCACCTTCTCTTGGCCGTCATGCACCTGGGAGAGTACGGCTCCTACCCCGACATTACTAGCATCTGCATCCACAACGAACGTTTCCCCGGGAGTGGGGTAAGCCAGTATCGGGGCATCGCATAGCCGTTGTTTAAGTGCCTTGAAGCTCTTCTCGCACTCAATTGACCATTTGAATTGTTTTCCCTTTTCCGTCAACTGGTGCAGGTTCTTTGCGATCCCGGCAAAATCCTTCACGAACCGTCTGTAGTAGGTGGCTAGGCCCAGGAAGCTCCTTAGTTGGTGTTTGTCTTTGGGGACTGGCCAGTTTTTCACCGCTTCGACCTTCTCCGGATCGGTTCTCACTCCTTTCGCTGAAATTATGTGTCCCAGGTACTTGACTTCCGCTCTAAACAGGGCGCACTTCTTGGGGTTGAGCTTCAGGTGGGCACTTCGAAGCCTTTGAAACACATCCCTTAGATTGTCTCGGTGTTGCGCAAACGTTTTTCCTACGACGATGACATCATCCAAGTATACCAAACAGGTTTTCCATGTTAACCCTTGCAGGACACATTCCATCAATCGCTCGAAAGTCGCCGGAGCATTGCACAGCCCGAATGGCATTACCGTGAATTGCCATAGCCCATTTCCTGCGGTGAAGGCGGTTTTCTCCCGGTCTTCTGGATGGATCTGTACCTGCCAGTAGCCACTCTTCAAGTCGAGAGTGGAAAACCATCGGGCTCCTGATAGTGTGTCTAGCGTGTCGTCAATCCGTGGCAGAGGGTAGCTGTCTTTCTTGGTGACGTAATTGAGCTGCCGATAGTCCACGCAGAACCGCGTGCTGCCATCTTTCTTCTTAACCAGTACAACCGGTGATGCCCACGGACTTTTGGAACTTTCAATCAGACCTTCTTTCTCCATTGCCGACACCATCTCTGCAACTTCTGTCTGCTTTGCCAATGGAAGGCGCCTAGCAGGCTGACGAATTGGTCTAGTATCACCAGTGTCTATTCGATGTTGTACCAGGTGTGTTCGGCCGTATTCTCCGTCCTGTGAGGCAAATACATCAGCGTACTCATTGATAAGATTCTCTGCCATAGTTCGCTGCTCCTGATTCAGCTCACTGGACTGGAGAATCGTCTCTCTCGTTTCCGCTGTCCAAGGTGATGAGAGAGGTTTTGGAGCATCACGTTCAGATATTGTTGCGACGGCAGTAATTGGCGTGCATTTTCCAGTCACCTCCCCTCGCCTTAGTTTGACAGTGTGTGGTCTTGCGTTCAAAACCCTCACTGGAACCATGGTGTTCTTTGGTTCGACTAACGTCTTTCCCACGATGTAGTCTTGAGACTTCTTCTCCGGGTCTGGTTCTACTATGTAGAATCGGTGGCTCCCAAGATCACCTTCCAGCTTCGTCCAAATTATTGTCTCTGAAGACGGCGGCAAAACTTCGTCTTTGCTTATGACTGTCCTGAGAGTTACGGCATTCTCGTTTCCGTACACCATCGGAATCTCCACATTTCGATACCTCAGTACTTGCATCCCGATGTCCAAGATTACTTCATTTGCTTTCATGAAGTCTATTCCGATGATGCACTCGTCGCATATATCTGCCACCAGAAACGCATGGGAGAACGTCAGTCCTGCCAGAGTAATCGTAAGACGAACTTCTCCAAACACCTTCGCCATTTCCCCTGTTGCAGTCTTCAGGCAGTAGCTGTTGGTGTTGTGCAGCCATGAGCTTCTGACGATATCTCTTCTTACAATGGAGGCAGTGGCACCTGTGTCGATGGTGGCTACGCACTTCTTCTCGTTGATTAGTGCCTCCACTGTCAGGCTCTTGTTACCCCGTTTGGTTTGCGAAACTTGAATGGTGGTCCTGGGGGCCTCGATTCCAGTAACCAACTTCTGCCCCGCGAAGTTGGTCCTTACGCATTTCCCGACTGCTGGTTTTGCGAAGTCTGACTGACAGGATGGATGTTATCACCGCCAGATGCTTCCTCTCTGCTTCTCCTACTTCCGCAATGTGAACAATTTCCTCGTCTAGGTGCACTTCTGCACTGCCGTTGTAGGTGTCCCGTTTGGTTGCAATTCCAGCAACGGATTTGACTTCCGCGAGCTCTGTCTTCATCCATGACGGCTGTTCTCTGGCATGAGCATTCCACGACGGACATTTCCCTGACACGGTGTATTCCCTGGTATGCTTGGTCCGCAGCCTTCATTGACAAAGCGAATGCCAATGCCTCGGGGAGTGTTCGCTTTTCAGCCATCCTTACAGCCATTTGCAGTTGTCTGTCCTCTATGGCCTGAATAAAAGCTTCCACCGCCATTTCGTTGATAAGCTCCTCACCGGCTTTAGGGTATGAAAGATGGGCTAGTCGCTCTATATCCGCTTGCAACTGTTGGAGCGTTTCCCCCCTTTTCTGGACTCGACTACGCAGCTGAACCCTGTACACCTGCTGCATGTGTTCATCCCCAAACCGCATCTCGATAGCCTGAACCAGAGAGTCGTAGTTCTTCTGTTTATCTTCCGGGATGGTCTGCAAGAGCTCCGCAGCTGGACCCCTCAGTGCAAGTGTGAGTGCAATGGACTTCTCTTCATCGTCCCAGCTATTGGTCATTGCGGCCGCTTCGAATTGCCTTTTATAAATTGGCCATGATGTTTGACCATCGAAGATAGGAGGCTGCATCTCCTTTCTTCTCAGACCGTCAGTGGAATATTCCCGTGCTTTCTGTCTCTTCACGTTGCTGAGCTCCTTAGCAAGATTTTCGACTTGCTTTCCTACTATCTCGAATTGCGTATCCACTTTTTCAAACTGAGTCTCTATCTTCCCGAACTGAGTTTCATGTTTCTCAAAATTTTCATCGAATCTGGTTTCGACTTTTTCGAGTTGCGTCTCGACCTTCTCGATTTTCTCTTCGATCACTTCGAATTTGGATTCCAAGTTCTTGTTTTGCTCATCAAGTTTACTTTCCAGAGCATCTAGAGAATTCTTTTGTTCGTCCATTGCTTTCTTTTGTTCGTCCATAGCTTTCTTTTGTTCATCCATTGCTTTCTTTTGTTCATCCAGCTTAAGTTCTAGAGAATTCTTCTGGTCGTCCATTGCTTTCTTTTGTTCGTCCAGCTTAAGTTCTATAGAATTCTTTTGGTCGTCCATTGCTTTCTTTTGTTCGTCCAGCTTAAGTTCTATAGAATTCTTTTGGTCATCGAGCTTATGACTTTGATCTTCTATTGCTTTCTTTTGTTCGTCCATGACTAACTTAAGTTGCAGGAGCAGACTTGTTATACCCGGGTCGGCTACTGTACTTGCTGGTTCCTCTTCCACGTCAAACTCTATGTCATGCGGATTTTCACCTTCCTGCGTTACTGCTTCTTCCAGACGAATCAGTAGGGCATCTTTTCCCCCAGTTGTGTCGAGATTCCGCTTACTGAGTTCTGCCTTTAGTTGACTTATAGTTAGTTTTCCCAATTTGCGACCCATTTTGCGCAACTAATTAACTCAACACAGAAATGGTTTTTTTTTTTTTTTTTTTTTTTTTTTTCCTTGTGCAATTTCACACCACGGAAATAGTTATTCACAGAATAAGTTTTATCCCAGCTTCTGACACCAATGTAATGTGCAAGCTACGGCTCGAGTAGATAAAACGATATTCTGTGAAATTTATTTCTTTATTTTCTAGTTTATATAACAATTCAAGTTCACACTATACTATTCTTCGCAAATTCTTTTCTTACAAGGTCTCTTTCCTCTCAAATCACTTTATCTCCTTTCAATTACTTAATTCACAAATCCAAACTAATTACTTTTTCTTGTTCACTCTCAACTTTCAATTTATCACCAAATTACAACTTCGCCCATTATCACTTTTCCAATCTCTTCGCCACGGTTCTAAACCAACTGTCTTTTTTGATCGCCATCTGTCCTTATATAGCAGAAGTTTCTGATAGCCAGAAACTTCTAGCAAATTCTTCGACCACTGGAACAAGAGAAATAATTCTTGCAGTTATAATTCCCTTTTATCCCTAATATTATTCGTCTCTTTCGTTGACATGAGCTGTGGAGACTTCGTCCCAGACACGAACCTCGAATGAAAGGACAGTTTGAACCAAAATTCTGCCAGAATGGAAAGTCACTTCGGAATTTGCTGCATAGACATAGGAGCGTGGTTATTATTATGCTACAATAGTAAGAAATTTAAAATCTGCGTCGACCTAAGAAGAAACAAATCCCGAATATTTATGAACTCCCTGACAAGACATTGTAAATTCCGTGAGCACCTCAGAATGTTAAGTCTAGAAAGTAACAAAACATGAAAATTTTGTTGTCTAGGAACGTACTAGATAGAGGAGAAAGACCTTCCATTACTAGACCCAATATACATAGGTTCTTAAGTTCCTAAGCGAAACCAAATTGGATGAGATACTTTAGCCCAAGAACAACCTCGGCTGGCACCAGGAGGGACCACAATAGATCTTTTATGCCTTATTGCACCTAATCCTGGCGCAATTCATTCTTTCATTCGTACAATTAAAATTGATGCATCACTTTACAAGCCAAGATCATAACTGTGTATATTGACTAGCCATGAAGTATCTGAAGTCGGAGACAAGCTAGAAGAGCTTTACAACCCTTGCAAAAAAAGGCAGCTGATATTCTAAAATAATGGTCAAAATAATAAGAGTGAATTGTAATGCTCTCGAAGCTTCATAAATCCCATCTTTGTAATCTATTCTACTGAAACAAATTAGGTGTACAAACTTTCATTGCATTACCTGTAACACATTTCCAGTGACACCGGTAAATTTCCATGAGCATTTGTCAAATCACCGTTACTTTCATGTATGAAACTCACTTTTACTGTGGACAAAATAATAAGAGTGCTATGTAGATCTCCTGTAATTCGGGCATATGTATTTCACCTCGTTCTTCAATTATTTAGTTGAATTTGGGAGATTATTTTTAAATAGTTATGGGACGCGGAAAGCATTGTTCGGAGGAAGAACGGCGTTTGATCCTCCAACTTAGAGATCAAGGCTAATCGTATCAATTTATCGCTGATGCTCTTCATCGTTCTCCATGTGTTGTAGCACGAATATTGAAGAAGCGAAATCTACCCCTAAAACATGTCGAAACAAGAGGGCGTCCGAAAAAAAACAACAGCTTTGCTAGATAAGCGAATTGTTAGAGAGGCACTTAAAGATCTATTTACAACATCTACCTCGATTAAAATGAATTTATCTTTGGATATCAGCCCTCGAACGATTCGAAGACGTTTGCAGGAAAGGAATTTGCACGGAAGAATCGCAAGAAAGGTTCCATTGCTAAGCGCTAAGAACATAAAGCAACGGATTGAGCTTGCGGCTGCAAGCCAAACATCAGTGAATACACGCAATTGGAGGAATATCTTATACAGCGATGAAACTAAGCTAAATTTATTTGGATCTGATGGTAGAACGTATGTTTGGAGAAGAAAAAATTAAGACCTCAATCCTAGGAACACCACGAAGACAGTTAAGCATGGTGGTGGTAACATCAAAATTTGGGGTTGTTTTTCATATGATGGAGTTGATCTTTTGGATAAATTATAATATGAACAAAGAACTGTACCTCGACATTTTGGAGAGCATAATGCTTCCTTATGCAGAGGACAATATGCCTTTAATATGGATCTTCCAGCAAGATAATGACCCCAAACACACTGCCAAGGTGGTGACTAGTTTTATAGAGAATGTCGGATGCAAAAGTGCCTGGATGTAGACGGTTCATATGTGGAAAATTTATTTTATTAGTTCGGTTGTGGACTAAAAACTGACCCCCGGGCTGTACGGCCTATACACCGACATCTACCCAGTGAATAAGGTTCAAATTCACCACTTGAGGGTCGGTGCGAGAAGCAAAGCCACACTCAGTGGCATGCGCAGTTATAACTACAACGAAGTTAATGGAAATAAATTTTAAGTTAATGATACAGTACCAGTGAAGGGGGTTAATGCACCGACCTTGGCCAGTGAGTCGTCCATTTCCCAATTTTCTGCCTGGAAAATGATTGGATATGTGCCTAGGCTAACTGAGGGATTAAAACTAGAGGACTCGACGTATATTGCATACCCAGATCCACTGTCCATTTTGTACCCATCCGTATACCATACTAAATCGATCGTGTTCCGATGAAGGGGACTGCTGAGTAATTCCGCTTGAAGCAGTAATTTGGACATGTCTAGAGCCCAAGATTTCCAAATAGAGGAACCTGTGCAGACTAAGCCCTGCTTTTATCCCTGTGTAAGCTTGTACTGGAAGTGTAGTATTGATAGTTGTAGTGGGGATGGAGCGCAGACAGCCCGTCATGCAGATTTCAGCCGTTGGACTCGTTCCAGCTTTCTAACTGTAGTGACTTCGTTATTATTTGACCCCCAAACTACTGCCGCGTTCCTAAAGTATGTTTGACGACCAAGGTGTACATTTTAAGCATCATGTCACAGTTATATATTCAACAGCGATCGGCTATTTCGATAGTTCGGTCAATGCGAGGGTTCCAGGACAATTTATTGTCCAGAAAGACCCCGAGTTATTTTGCTTCTCGCGGGAATTGAATGGTTCCGATATAAATAGAAGGGTTTATCTTTCTGGTAAAAGGCACAATTGCTGTGTAGTTTACAGAGATACCTGCAAGATCTCTCTACTTCAGATAGTGCTTATTGCAGCACTTATGAAACAGAGCTTTCACTTTTGCCACGTAGTTAGCGTTACGCCGTAACCAATAGCCTCAGTTCATTATTTTTTTAGAGACTGAAATAGGCTGTCTATAACGAGGGACTAAATGAAGTGCGAAATAACTCCACCTTGGGGGCACCTATGAATTGTAAGCGCCTAAATATCAGCGTCATCGATGCTGGTGTGTACCACTCTACCATTCAACATGAACATTATCCATTTGCTTATGGTCGGTGAGCGATTCATATTACTAAGTACACATTTAGTGGATTTACATGGTTTTGTTGAAAGCTTTTCTTTCAACTCATGTTAGAAAAGTCTCCCTCTAGACCCATTTCTTAGCATTCCTCTCTCGAAAACTTCATGGCTATTTCTGTGACCACGTCGCGGATAATTTGCAATGATGTAATACACAAAGACGTATCGCTGCTTTGAAGAGAACGGTTAACTGCAGTGCAGCTCAATATTCGTTCTTTTGAAAGCAGTCTCGATTTGTTGCTCAAAGATGGTGCTTCAAAATTTGTTTCATCGCTGCATCTTCCACGATCTATCACGTGTTTTAATATTATATGAAGGGAATCAATAGTTGATGACCCTTAATACTTGCCGTTGGCCAGTGTAGTTCCACTGGAAAGAAATTAAAAGGCTGCTGCACCATTTCAAATATTCAGTCATTACCATTAGCGAAACACTTGCAGCATAGGAGCCAACTAGATTCGAACTGTTGACACCATATGGTAAGTATCTTCCCAATTCGTTTACCCTACGGCCTTGCTTTTGCACCATTGCATTTTTCTGACATGTTACTTATGTTATCATAGTTCTGCAGTCACAAATTTCAACAATGTCTTCAAAACCCCCTCGACTAGGTCGACTCCATTCTCCAATTTCTCTTTCAAGGCAATCAAGTGTGTTTTCATCCGCCTTTGATAACGTCCATGCCTTTGCCCCGTATAGCAGAGTTGGGATGATGAGGGTCTTATATAAAGTCGCCTTTATCGTCCGTGAGAGGGCTTTGCTACGCAATTGCCTTCATAGCGCAAAGAAACAGCGATTATCAAGAGTGATTATTCTCTTGATATCTGCGGTCGTGTCATTGTTTGAATTTACAGCAGGGCTTGGGTAGACAAAGTCCTTAACTTCCCCAAAATTGTAGCTGTCTATTGTAACGTTCTTTTTCGATGACGGGATACACTTTGTTTTGCTCTCGTTAACCACTAAACTAGTTGTACAGACTTTTGAAAGATTGTACCCCTGATGTTAGCTTGGGAATTTTGAACAATCCTCTCAAGTATGATATTAAAGAAATCACATGACAACGAGTCACCTTGTCGTAGTCCTTTTCTGACATCAAAGACATCAGCGATGTTGTTACCAACGTTGATGGGGCAGCATGCATTCTCGATCGTCATCAGAGATACCAGAACTAGACACGGCTCTGTCTCTACATATGCTATCATGGGCGAATTTAAAATCGGTGAAAATGTGGTGAGTATCGATTTGTAGTTCCTGGGTTTTTTCTAAGATCCGATTTATGGTGGTTTTTCCTGACCTAAAATCACACTGAAGCGGACTAATTAGATTGTTGAGAAAAAGTGTTCACATATTGGGTTGCTCTTATTTTACTTTACTTTAACTCTCTTCGCCGCTATCAACTCAATCAATTCTATTTGAATTTGTAGTGAAAACAAGCTTATAGTCTCTTTATAGCTCATTTTTTTTGAGATGAGTAAACTGGGGACTATTTTCATTTGGAGAATTGTTCCTTCTCTCGTTTGTTGCCGCCAATGACCACCTCTGGTCAAGGTACTTGGCACCCGGTGTTCACCGTGTGAAGGTAAGAGAAGGATTTTGTTGACCGTGGATAATGTGACGACGACTGCGTTTTCACAGATTATCCGTTCCCATAAGTCTTAAAAATCTCTGCTCATTTCAAAAAGAAAAAAAAAATATTTTATTTTAACATTGCCATTCGGTTTACATGTTCAAAACGTTCTTACTCCAAAAAAATCTTCAACAAAGTGTACACAAATCTATTTCATTGGGGTACAACTATGAATCAAAAGCTGACTACGCTCTAGCCCTGAGAAAATAAAATACAATTGCTTGTTTCCCAATTATTGTTTTCTGTTTTTTTTTTTTTTTTTGTTTTAAATAATCTAAAAGGAATAAATGAGCTCTTTACGTTAAATGAATGCAATTATGAATTTAAGTCTCGTTCGCATGTCCTATAGGCAACACCAATTCCGAATCCAGAGCCCAATATAAGGGGCCAAGCTCGTCTCTTGAAAAAGAGCAACGAAAACACTGTGCCTAGTGCCAGTCCGCCAGCTGTAATTAAACAAAAAATTGGGTATTCATTCAGAAATGAAGGACACAATTACAATTGGATCACTAAAAGATAAATTTAAAAAGTGACGTCGTTGGGCATCGATACTCTGTTGAAATCTTATAACCAAGAAATAGTACCCAATAAAATAAAACAATTCAACCGCAGCATTGCGGTTTATTAAATAAAATCAAAAATTATGTAACAGAAAGCAAAAGCAAGAAAAAATAAAAAATCAAAAACTCACTTCCTTTGATCAGTGTGTCGGTGATACATCGATCCAATTTCCTGCCAAACTCGTCCTCGGAAAAGGATGCAATTGGCTTTTTCTCTGGCATATTTTTTTTTTAATTAATTTTTTTGTATTTAATAAATTTTAAATAAATAAATGAAAATTTTGTGTTCGCCAATGAATGGAGCAGTCCAATTTGACGTTTTGACAAGTCGAAAAGAATTTTATTCTTATTCTGGCGTTGACATATTCAACATGGGCAACTTGAAAAGTGTTCAATGACGTTCGAAAATACAGCATTTTTTATGGTGAAAATATCGTTTTAAGGCTAGACATACATCATTGGACCTTAACTATATGCGCTGCTTTCAAAGCTTACAAAACACAGCTACTGTGATTACACACTGTAATATATGTATAAAATGAAATATATGTACAGAAGGTAGAGTAAATTGAAACAATTTGTAAATAGGGTATATTAATTTTGATACATAGTTTGTGACATTGGGAAATAATAACGGCACACCCCCTATTTGTGATCAGCATCAAAAGTCATGTCGATCTAGCTATGTCCGACTGTCCGTCCGTATGTCACCAAAATCCGTATCCAAAGCAGTACATATGTAGAAATTACTGAAATCAGACCCATTTAAAAAAAAAGAAAAGGCCTTTATAAAATTTATACTAGAAACTGAAAAATAACGCCCTAACGAAATATATAGACGTTCACATTCTCTACAAAATGTCTATACATTATATAATGCCACACCGAAGTTCACGGATTCTAATGAGATATTCACAAGACATAAACATCACCGAAAATGCAATAAAGTTTTATTTTCTAAGAAATGCCCCAAAAAAATTGGTAGTGGCCATATATAATGTATGGACGAAATATAGTGAAAGTCCACATCTACATATTTTACTTAGACAATATTTTTTAATCTCTATCAAAAATATTGAGCAAAACGAAATTTTCTGAAAAGTGTTAGCAAGATGTCATTAGATTTGAACTAAAATGTTCATAACGCCACTCCCACTTCATTAAAGATGGGTTAGAAGATGAGGGATAGGATAGCATACGATCCGTTGCACATGGATTTTAACTTTTCTGTATGTTTTTTTTTTCATTTTGTGTTTATATTTTTTAAATAAATTTCTTTGAGAAGTTTATAGAGTTTATTTATAATATTACTGAGTTCTTGCACTTATTTTTTGGCAAACATATTTTCATGATGTTTATTGTTCGACAGAGAAAATCAGTATTTCAAGGAAATGCAACACGATTGCCAATATAATAATGTGTTTCTGGCTAACTTCCTGTGGAAAGAACTAGTTTCTCCGCCTAGTTCTTTACCTGGGTGTTCTTTTTAGAGATCCTTAAATACACTACGGTATCCTATTGTTCTTGCTATAACTCCCGGCCGCCTGTGTCTGTCACCGCTTTCTAGCTTTTAAACTATAGAAGCTATACATACAAATCATGTAAAGAAATGAGCCACCTCCAGTACAAGCAAAAGTTAAAATAAAATTTTGTTTTTTTCTTATAGTAGATAAGCATATGACATTTCGTTGAAAAGAATTCTTTGAGCAGAACTCCTTTTTTGGAACCGTACCAGAATGGTTAGAAGTGGAGTCAACAAGGTATCCGTCTGTCTGTCCATCAGAATGCCATTCGCTTGTAACTTTTGAACCGTTCAATCTAGACATTCGAGACGCTATTCTCACGACGGTTTACACATGAAACAGGCAAATTCGACAACTTCACGACGTTATAATATTGATTCATTTTCAACTTTTTACGCATCCAAATGTCAGTTTCGTATTCTCAGCTGTTTGATTCTTAATTTTTAATTGCCTATTTCGAAGTTGTATTGATGAAAAATTTATCAAAATAATTAAAATTTGCTTAATGCCTGCAGAATATATAAAAATGTGAATTTAACACTAAACAAATGAAAGAAAATTGAACAAACTTTAAGTTTGTTGTGACCGTCGAGATTGCCTCCACCATTGCATGCCCAACATCATTGACATTTCAATCCGTCTCCGTCTGAGCGTCGATTGACCCTAGCATTAAACTCAGAGATCTGAAATTTTGCACTAAAATAGTATGCGGTGACCGAAAATAATTAGGAAGCCAAACTGTAAAAAAAGATCAATAATTTAGAAGTTGTACAAGAAAACGTGGCTCAGTGGTTAAGTGCGCTACTACTGAACAAAAGATTCAAGATTCGAATTCAAGAAAGCTCAATGGAGATAATTGACTTCGGAAACGGCATAAAACTGTAGGTCCCAAACCTTCTTGAGGCGCACAGCACGAGTGGCTGCGAGAAGCTAGGCCAGGCCCTGCATTGGGCTGTTTGCGCTAAAATATTTATTTTTTTAACTAATCTAAACAGCTTTTAAAAACGTTGTCTATTTTTAGTTTTCTTTAATTTATAATTCGTGTCTTATTCTTACATTGTTTTCTTCTAATCCAACCTTTAAAAATTGGCCGCAGGGTTCCGAAATTTGCAATTCAAATTCAAAGATATACGTGCCTTTCCCGAGTTTAAGAGATTTTATCAAAGAACCTTCCTGCTTCTTCTCATAAAAATTGGGAGTAGCTATAACTATTTTTTAACGAAATTCATGGATTCTGATAAGATTTTGAAAATAAGGCCTATCCATCAAGGTAAGTAGCTTTCAAAAAGCAATGTCAAAAAGTAGGCGTGGCATTATACAACATATGCACGAATTGCAGATAATGTTATCATATATATATTTTGTTGAGGGGATATTTTGCAGTTTCTAGTAAAAATCTTGAAAAAAACCTTTTTTTGTTTTGAAAAGAGTGCGGATTTTAATAATAAGCTTATGCACCTAATTTCATCTTCCTGGCTTCTGAGCTAATAAGGGCTTCTGACAGTCCTTGTGGGAGCCTCGATTGAATCCTGTTGGACTACAAATTATGAGCTGTTTATAGAGAAAAAGTGCATGCAAATTTGGAGACTCTAAAGAAGTCACTTCGACATACTGTGGCAAATTTTCCTCAAAAAATAGTGCGTGCTACCATACACGAGCTTGTGTTAAAGCTAAATGTGGCCATTTCGGGAAATGATTCAATTGTAATATACAACATATACAGCCCTGGCCATATAAATAGCACAAATTAACTCGTAATAGAAATATCCGTATACTTTAAATTGTACTTGTACTATAGTAAAAAGGTTTTATTCATTTGAAATCTTAAGTAAAACAGAAATAAAATTTACCTCAGTAAAAGGATGTGTTCAAATTCAGCGAATGTTCGAGGGAAAAAACTTAGGGAATATGAAATTTCTTCTGGACACATAGATACAGATATATTTTCCTGTAAATAATTAATAAAAAAGAACACATGGTTCAGTATATCTTTTAATTTTGATATTACCTTATCAGTACTTCATACTATAGCCTGAATTTTGAATTACCGCCAGACACCGCCTTTCCATACTCTCTACAAGCTTCTGGCATCTACTCTTCGGAATGGAATACCAAGCTTCTTTTATTCCCTCCCATTCTTGTAATTTTGTTGCCCAGTTTTAACCTTTACATCATGCCATAAATTCTCAATGGGGTTAAGATCGGGACTTTGAGCTGGCCAGTCAAGAACATCAATACTTTCCCGCAAAAACCAATCTTTCACCACTTTTGCTGAGTGCTTTGGGTCATTGTCATGCATGAAGATCCAATTTACTGGCAAAGACTCGAAAGCCATTTCGAGAAATGATTCATTTGTAATATACAACAAATATATGTATATATATATGATACCAAATTACATCAAATTGATCTTCCTTTCGATTGATGTTTACAATTTTTTTTTTTTGTTAGAATATGTAGATGTATTTATGGTAGGATTACGTAAATATGGTATTGCTTCCTCATCCTAATTATTTAAAAACATTTAATTTTGTTTGTTTGATTAACGATAAAAAAATATTTAGAAGATTCTGTGAAGTATGTCAATTTATGGTTGAACGAAGTGTGTTGCTCTTACAGTGACTTGCAAAGCAAACTCTTAAGCAGTTTTATATCATCCTTTATTACAGATAAAAATAATTCATATGAAATGATCCCAATAGATGACATCGACAAATAGTTTTACTTGAAAACCACGTCCACTTTAGTAAACATTGGAAGCAACATGGGGAGAAAAGTTTGCTTATTTTATAATGTATTGTACGTGTATATGCATCTAACATGTACATATATATGTATATATATATAGGAATATCACTGAATACATTACTTCTCCGCCTGCCATAAAAAATAATTCTTTTCGATGAACTTATTTTTTTTTTAGTAATAATTTTCATGTTGTATATGATCCGCACAGTTTTTGTACCAAGCCTTATCAAAAAATAAATAAACACAAATTGAAATACGTGCAGTAGTTTATTTTATGTGTTTGTACATAATTTGTACTTGTCTAAAAGTCATCCAATTGAAATGTTTGCTGAATTTTTTTGTTAATTGAGTATGTATTATTTTCTGCAATTGAACAGTGGAGTTTGGAAAACCCTTCTTGTTTGGTTGTGGCACCAGAAACAATTATCAATCATTTCAAAGCTCAAGACACCAAATATTTCCTAAGCTGTACTTCAAAGCCACATTCCTTCCATGTTCGGCATAACTGCCTTCAAAGTGGATGACGTACATGTGTATATACCTACATAACTAAACGGGTTCTTGCTTCGGCAGAACATATACTAAAATTGGAACGATACAGAGAAGATTAGCATGGCCCCTGCGCAAGGATGACACGCAAAATCGTGAAGTGTTCCACATTTTTTAAGGGTAAAGGTAATCTGCTACATGGCCCTCATCCGGCCCATGCTCGTATATGGATGTCCCGTGTGGTTCAACGTGGGAGCAAGCTTGTTGGAAAAGATTCGGGTGTTTGAGAGGGCTTGCCTTCGGGCTTGCCTTCATTTATACAGAACACCGGAGTCCCAGTACACAAAATTCTATCCCAATGAGGTCCTATACAACAGGGCTAATCTAATAAGAGTGGATAATTTCGTTATCAAGCTGATTCGAAGGCACATTGCAAGAGCAATGAGCTCGACGAACAACCTGATCTTCGGGGCTTATTACCCCAATTCCGAGTATCATGAGAGAGTGCGCCTTAACGGCTTTGTTCCCCCAGGCGTTCCTCTATTTTGATAAGAAAGGTCTGATCCAGGACAGATTGGCAGTGCCGCTAATCTTCCACGTAGCTCGGACAGTTGTGGATAGGCGACTCAACTACGACAGAGACGTTGCACACGGCAGTGTGGAGCGTCTCCGGTTTAGTAGGGCGGTATCGGGTCGCGATGTTGATGACGTACAACGTCAGTACGGTCGTTTTTGGTGGCTAGCCGAAAGAGAGGAAACTCCTTCGTCGTTTCCTCCTAATCCAGGGTAGCCTGTTGCATATTTGAGGTTGGCTGTTTGTTGTCCATGGCCGACTTACATAGTTTTAAGGTTTAGGTAGTGTTATGTAAATAGGTTGTAAGTAGTATTTTAATAAAAAAAGGAAAAAAAAAAAAAAAAAAAAAAAAAAAAAATCCACAGGACTTGGATGCAAAAATACAAAAAAAAACACAAAAAACATAAAAAAAAAATAAAAAAAAAACAGCACTCGATAAAAAAAATTAATAAAAAACAAAAAAAAAAAATTACGTAGAATAAGATAGGTTAATTTAGAATAAGATAGCTTAAGATTTATTTTAAGGTAGTTTATAAGTTTTATATATACGAACATTAAAAACAAAAAAAGTTCATGTACTAAGTTTTTTCATTTGATTAAACATTTTTCTTAGTAGTAATAGCCAATATAATAATAAAATAAATAAATAAAGAATCTTAAGTTAGTTACGTCGAAAGACATAGTTTTAAGTTAATACTTTCACAATATACGTATTATAAATATATTGGCAAAAACATTCCTCTATTGCCTTCAAAGCCGCCATCCGACGGACATCGATTGACTTTCGTAGCTCAATGTTCACGTCTCGTTATACGTCCAATTACAACCGTTATACTAACTTTCGTTAATCTTTTTTATATTCTATAACTGCAAAATAAACTTCGCGGAAAAATGGGAAAATAAAATTAAATGACATTTTGACATTACCTTAATCACCATCTAGCGGATGGTGGAAAACTCATTAGTTCGGAGTGTTTACGTGTCGTAGACCACACCAAAATATAGTCTGGTCTACCTACATTTTTTTAATGACGCAACTAGTATTGTACTCAAAGCGATTACACCGGTGACATTTGTACAATACCTGGTTTTGGTTTCAGCCCAAATCAGCGCTGTATAATGAAGTTTAAAGTTTAAACACATTTGTCATAAAACACTTGCGTGCAACAATAACCTTAGCCGTGGTGGATTTCAACATCAGTCATCACCATTCAGAGATCACCATCGCGAAAACTTTCAGACATGACATTTCCGATACATGCCGGTTTTGACATTAGCAAAGGGAGAAAAAACATAAACATTTCCATAGGTTCATCTCACTCCGTCTAACTATTCCAATTACATTTACTCCCTTATAAGAACAAAGTAGAAACAACTGCACGCTGCAATATGTTCATCTCTCTTTCCAAATTAATTTTTTTTGCTGCCAATTGTCACGTCAAAAGTTTCACACATCCACTCTAGAAAATATGGCAGATGCTGAGGTTAATTTTATTTCGAGAATATTACCAAAATTCATAAATTAAACCCTCGGTTAAGTTTGTTTTTATGTGAAATGTAAACTTTATTTCTTTTTCAGTTGTCGAAGGCACTGCGCGATCTACCAAATCGTGTGCTCAATGTACCCGTGGAGGAGAGGCATGTGCTGTTCCAGAATGTATCGTCGGTTTTAACAAATTCAGGTAAATTATGTGTAATTTCATCAGTTAGTGAAAATGTAATTCAAACATTTGTATGTTTTCGATGTTTTTGGGTGAAATTGTGAAATATACACGTGTAAATCACCTGCGAAAGTGCAAAAGATACTCATCGTCTGGATCAATCAATATCTGATTTTATTGCATTTGGGGGGTTCATTTCTACAGCATTCACTTTCAGATTATATGCCTACATATGTATCGTTTTTATCATCACCCATCAATCAATATGAGGAGCCGATTTTGTTTTGTAATTTCCTTTGGCATGATTTGTTGCAGTATGATAACCGCTTGGCCGGTTTGTAGATGAAAATGGGAAATGTATGACTTGCACTGTGTAGCTGTGTATTCAGTCTACAGAATCAGTTTCTATTGTGTGGTTTCTATTTCGAGAATTTCTGTAGAAGAATGAGACAGACCAAGCCCATTTGGTCGTGAAACTTAAAAAAGCCTTCATTTGGCTGGTATTCTCTATGCTCTAAAATATGTATCAAACTTAATATACCCTGGATAGGGTATGAAAAGGGGAGATAATTGGTTTGGATTGCAAAGCGCTAGTTAGGCATAGCTAGGAAACTTTATTCTGATTATTAGGTTATCACGAGTATCCAGTGTAAGCTTTAAAGGAAAACAAATGAATGAATGCGTGAATCCACGGTTTTTTTTTTGACATAAGACTGTGAGATAGTTTTGTTCACAACCAAATGGTTGGTGGCATCGGTAAATCTCAAATTTCACAGGCATTGGACCATTGCACGCTAGTATTTCAGCATCAGATGTCGACCAAAGAGAAATCTTTCCACGATATTTCCCTTCGCCTTTTATATGTCTTTCCTAAAAAACTGATGAAAGAAAACAAGTAAAATGGATTATTTAGTAGTTCAACGCATTCAAATTTTGACATTTCATTGTGGAAAAAATTCTTCAAATCGGACCTAGCGTGTTTAGTTTTCCGTAACGTTATTTTAAATGTATGTTTCTCCTCACACGGGTGGCTCGAGAATCACTAAAGACATTTTAACGAAAATTTAATTTGTAAGTATGTACATACATACATACATGCCTACATATGTATATCATGATATTTAGGTGATTTCGTCTAAAAACTGTCAAAATCGGATCAAGTTTGAGCGGGATGTGGGTATGGTTTTCAAAAATCTTAGATCATCTAACTCAAAAAATCCTAAACCGGTTTCAACACTGCGAATGCCAGTAGTTAATTGTTTTGTATTTATAAACAAGAAAGATGTGCAATGGGATTAAATCGACAAATATTAAACAAAAAACGATTGCTATTTGTATAATTATTATTAAAATGTATATTATAATGTCTGATCGATCAAAACAAATTCTGAGGTTAAACTAGAGTGAATGTTTTATTCGCGAGAATGTGAAATGGGTTATGCATTTATGGATTGTGAATAAAGGTTGACAGTTCGCAAAATAAACGAATTGTTAATTTCTTCGAAGAAACTTTTCTAAATTTAGTTTTTTTGTATTACAAAATAAATACAATATATTGAACAGAATTTGCAATTTCGTGTGTATAAAAGTACTAAAAATGATTTGGTCGCAGTTCGCCCATTCACAGTTCATTAAGATTCATTATAATTTTCCCTTACCACATTAATGTACTTGCTTCCATGCCATGTTTTTTGAGGTATTTTATTCAAGAAACTTTATCAAAAAAATATATATTTTTTTTTGAACTCCTTGAAAGTGCATGATGCGGTGTAAAAATATTATTTTAAATTTTAACTAAGGCTTTTGGTTTGATAAGAACAATTCGACTGTAGGTGGAGCTGACTGCCTTTTCGTAACACCCTGTATGGTAGTACATATGTTTTTTTTTTTTTATAAAGATTCGATTTTTGCTGTACTGCTCGTCAATTACAAATTACTTAGTGGCAGCATTGGTCGCACGTACTTCCATCTACATACACTGCAGGCCAAAAGTTTGAGGCCTACCTAACTGACTTCATTAATGCATGGAGATTGAATTTTATGAATTACATTGGATTTTTTTTTACCTTCATTTTTTATCTGAATAATACACAATACATTCAGATAATAAATGTCGGATTTTACACCGATGTTTTTGAACAGTGGGCGTTTTGTTTACAAATGTGGGAAAAACCCCTTTTGTGGTTTATTGAGAAGTGTTTAGGTTTTTCATAAATATTCAATTTTATGACTTTTGGTTGTTGATTCAGAACTTGTTTATGGCTCCTTACATCAAAAGGTTTCTCAAATCCCAAAATGTGTCTACCTGGATTGCAAAGGTCTTACATAAAAGCCACACTTTGAAGTCATAAGAATTTATTTAATATTCTTCACACCTTGAGTAAACAACTCGTTAAAAGTTGTAAAAGTCGCGGATACCACAATCGGCAAACGATCTGCAATCATCACCCTTCTTAAAGAAGGCAAATCGCAGCCGGAAGTTGCTTCGCAGTAGAAGGAATTAGGGTACTGCGTTCTACGTACCATTGAACGATACGCTCAAACCGGAAGTCTAGGGGATAAACCATGGTCAGGACGGCCTAGAGCTAAAACTTAACACGGGGATCGGCTAAAAGTTACAACCAGCAAACGAAGTAGACGAAAAACAGCTCCCAAAATACGCGCCGAAATAAATGAAACACGGAATAAAACCGCTCTCCTTGACAACGGTCAAACGAAGATTGAGGCATGCTGGACTATTTGAGTGAGTTGCTCTTTGAAAACCCCTGCTGCGACCACAAAACAAGAAGAAAATGTTAGAATCGGCCAAAATACATAAATACTGGACGGAAGATGATTTCAACAGTTTTATGGAGCGATGAATTCAAGTTCGAATTATTTGGCACAAAGCGGAAAGTTTTCATTCGACGCAGCGCTGAACAAAAGATGCTACCAGACTGTGTGGTTCCTACCGTTAAGCATGGAGGCGGTTCTGTTATGGTATGGGGATGTTTCTCTTCAAGTGGAGTGGGAGATCTGTCTCGAGTGACTTTGTCAAGACTACTTGAAACAGAGGGAAGATGAAGAAATCTTACAAACCATAATATGGACGCCGCAATCACCGGTTTTAAACCCTATAGAGCTGTCGTGGGAGGAACTGGATAGAAAGGTCCGGGATCAATGCCCATCATTAGAATCTGCGTTGTGGAGTATACTATTGGATTGCTGGAGCTATATACCACAGGCAACAATTCAAAAACTGGTAGCTAAATGCTTAGTATTGTAAAAAAGTAATCGAATGTAAAGGTGGCTTTTTCGACGAAAAATCGGTTTAAGTCATTTTTTCTTCTTTTTAATAAATTCCTTTATGTTAATTTTGGTTTCTTATATGTCCCCCGTTCGTTTTATATGATTATTTTACTAAAAGGTATTATTCCTATGCCCTGATTACAAAAAAAAAACTAAAATCAAAAAACTGTCAAAAAGGTGTGTGTCTCTCCCTTATCTCTGAGCTACTGAACAGACAATTTTGTCTGAAAATGAAAATTCGTTATCATTATTAATTATAAAAGCATGAAATGTGTGTAAATGCCAGCGGGAAGGATGCATATGTTGTTTGTATGTATACCTCAACTTCGGTGGTACCTGTTGTTACAGCGATACGTTGCTGTTCAAGGAAATCGTCAGATGTTCTTGGATTAAGAGGCGTAATGTGCTTATATTTCACTGCATTATGAATGTGAATGACAGATATTACGACGTTATTTCGACCCATAATTTGGAAATATTCCCTGAAAGACCGTTGCAATTTAGTTACATCGCTTTAAATGCAGTAGGTTGCTGTTGTGGACACGTGGGCGCATGTTGTGAGCAGGTTTAGCAGCATCAACTAATGTAGTGTAAGTTACAGTCCCGATGGTTGTTCAATCTTGAACAATCTCGAGGATTACACCATACTGTGTGAAGTAATTGGAGCAGTCTGGTTGGGGTTGACTACCCCATTGATAAAAAACTGAGGGTGTCGATCTTTGGTTGTTTTGGTTCGGTGAGACTCTACTCATGGTGAGAACCTACTCGTGTTTCAGTTTTCTACAACTCTTCGAATGCTCTCGATTGCTCCCTGCGCTTTAGGGCCACCTGCTCTTCGTTATATACAGAATGTTTCTCGTTATAATCAATTTCATGCGCAAGATTGGTCAGTGGACTTTGCATCGATCGAACCACCTATTCTCAATTTGTGTTGTTGTTACCATTGCATTAATTGTAACTTAGAAATGGGAATATTCTCCTATTATATACTCAATACTCTCATCCACCGTGTAACTTCCAGAATGGCTAGAATTTCCGGGACCCTCTTAAATCTCTGTTTTGTTAACCTTCACTTATTTTCCTGGAGAGGACTCTTAATGTACCCTCAATCTCGACCTGTTATACCTAAAATCTTTTACATATCCTTTTGTATGTATGTATTTTATTTATTTAGTATCAGTTACTATTACAACTCATTTGGTTTATCTTAATTTATATAACAATATTTAATTTCACTTTTATGTTACTGTATTACGTATATGTGATATTAACAAATTTTTAAATCTTCTTAAAAGAGTTTCATTCTTCTTAAAAGAGTTTCATTCTTCTTAAAAGAGTTTCATTCTTTATTGGGTAGTTCGTTAAATAATTTTAAGCCACGATATAAGAGCAAATTTTGTGTTCTAGAATCCCTATACAACTGTAATCTGAAATCGTAGTTGGATCTTAAGTTATATGGTTGAGCGTCCTTATTAAATTTGTAGTCAAGTATTGTGGCACCATGCTGAATTTCATCTTAAATACAAATATTAGCACATTGAAGATGAGACGCTGCTTGATGTTTAGCCATTTCAAACATGATAGCATAGATGGATGCTATCATGTTTGAAATGGCTAAACATCGTATACGAGGTATAATAGCTACATCGAAGAATTGTTCTCATCGCTTTATTCTGTAGCACCTGCAGTTGATCTACGTGTTCATTATTCCCCATAAACAATATACGAGGGCAAGGTGAAAAGTTTTCGGCCTGACAATGAAAGACTGCGATTTTCAGTTAAAAAATGATTTCATTTTTCTACATAATCTCCCTTGACTCAACACACTTGGTCCAGCGTTTGTCCAACATCAGTATTCCTTCTCGGAAGTGAGAGTCTGGAAGGCTGTGAAAATATTCATCTACGGCCCTCTCAACTTCTGCATTGGATGCGAAGCGCTTCCCAGAAACAAATTTCTTCAAGTTTGGGAACAGGTGGAAGTCTGAGGGTGCCAAATCAGGTGAATAAGGGGGATGGCCGAGCAAATCGTACCCCAAATCCCGCAGTTTTCCCATCGCCAACGCACACTTGTGTACAGGTGCATTGTCCTGGTGAAAGATGATTTTTTTTCTTCAAGCCAGGCCTCTTCTCGCGAATTTTGGCATCCAGCTGGTCAAGAAGGTTGGATTAATATTCGCCTGTAATTGTTCTACCTTTCTCAAGGTAATCAATTAACAGGATCCCTTTCGCATCCCAAAACACACTGGCCATGACCTTTCCGGCAGATGCGATCGACTTCGCTTTCTTTGGCGCTGAACCACCGGCTTCCACCCACTGCTTCGACTGCTGTTTCGTTTCTGGCGCCGCACAAAATCGGTCTGATCGGTCCAAAGATTGCCGCGAAAATCGTTTGCGCATTTGCTTTTGATCGGCATTCAGCAAATGCGTCACCCACCTTGCGCAGAGCTTTCGCATCCTTAAGTTTTTGTGCAAGATGTTTCGCACCCTCTCTTCCGATATACACACAGCCTCAGCTATATCACTCACCTATCGTCCAACACGATATCATGCACTTTTTCGATGGTTTCGGGTGTGGTTGCGGTTTTTGGCCGTCCTTTACGTGGGTCATCTTCGAGGGACGTGCGACCACGTTTAAATTCAGCTGCCCACTTTTTAACGGTTGACATGCAAGGAGCATGTACCCCGTAAACTTTTGTCAGCTTTGGATGAATTTCCTTAGGCTGTTAACCCATCCAAAACGAAGAATTTTATCACCGCACGATATTCAAGTTTATCCATTTTAACGAAAAACACGCAAGACGTCTACTGCAAAAATTCGTGTAAAGAAACTACTTGAGAGAACAAGTTGAAACTTGTCATACGAACTAATGAGAAGTTCACCCAGGCAGGAAACATAAATTTTTGCTGATTGGAACGCCATCTGTGCGTCAGGTCAAGAACTTTTCACCTTGCCCTCGTAGATAGCAAATTAACATTAAAATATCCAAACACTACTATATTAAGGTTTGTGTGCAGAGCCATATCAATCCATTCAGAAAAAAGAGTATAAAATTCGCGTTCAGAACGATTAGGTGATCTACAAAACACTGTCACCATTTCTCGAAAAGAATTTGAATAGATTTCAACACATAAACCCCAAATTTTCATCTCAATATCTATTTGATTTATTAATCTGTACTGTAATCCTTTTTTTTGTATAGAACCACACCACCTGTATGACGACTAGTACTATCACACCTCAACACCGAGTACTCTAATAGACTTATTTCTTTGTCACTTATATTCTCTGTTAAATGGGTTTCACAAAAAGCAAGGATTACTTCACTAATACTTCAATTTCGTTGAAGTTGTTGTTAAGTCCTTGAATATTAGCACACAGATAAGACAGTTGATTTGGTTGCTGCTGAATCCGTTCCTTCAACACCTTCACTTTACGTAGAAACACAGGACAACATTTATCATTCGCTTCATGGTCACAACTAGCATTCATCCCAAAAGAATCATTCATTCTTACACAACTTTGGACACTTAATTTCATACTGGTACAGTCTTTAATAGAATTTTCACCACCACATTGCCTACACGATATTTTATTTCAAGAATTACATTCAAATTTCTCCATTTCTTATTATTGGTAAACGAGCTCATTAATTTAATATCACAGGAGTTTAATTCAAGATTTTGTTTTTTTAATTTTGTTCACAACTTTATTTACAAGTTCATCGTTTTCCAGATTCATCACACACACTTTTGGTTTAAACATTGTTGGGACTATAACATTATAATCACCCTTTAATTTACTCTCTATTTCGTTTTTTATTTTTTTTATTTTTTTTTTTTTTTTCAATTCAATTCAATACAGTAGATCCTACTACTACGAGGGTGGGTCAATAAGTCCCTGAAAAATTAAATAAGGAACACTCTTTTCGGTATAAAAACATTTTATTTTTCAACATAGTCTCCTTTTAGCTCTATATACTTCATCCAACGTTTCTCCAATTTTTTGATGCCCTCCAAATAATACGATTTCTCGAGCCCCTCAAAATAAGCGTTTGTTTCAGCGATGTTCTCTTCATTTGACCCAAATCTCTTACCTTCGAGCCATTTCTTCATGTTTGGGAACAAGAAATAGTCGCAGGAGGCTAAATCTGGGGAATATGCTGGATGAGGGAGGAGTTCGTAGCTTAACTCATGCAATTTTGCCATTGCGACTGCGGACTTGTGCGCCAGTGCGTCGTCCTGGTGAAAAAGAACTTTTTTCTTCGCCAAATCTGGCCGTTTTTGCTTCAAATCGGCCTGGAATCGATCCAACAGCTCTGCGTAATATGCGCCGGTGGTGGTTTTACCCTTTTCAAAGTAATCGATGTGAATAACACCGCGCTCTTTTTTTTCCATTTTAACGAAAATGCTAGTAGGCGTCTATATAAAATGGCTGCCACAACAAAACTATTTGACAGATCTGTCTGAAAATTTGGGTGCGTTCTTTTGAAAGATGATTCTTGACAAAAAAAAATTAAATTTAAGGCGGCGACACAATTTGTGTTAATTTGATTGATTTGCTTCGGTCGCACAACACATTCATTACAATAGTAACCTAGGTTCCGATTCTTCTTCAAAAGTCCGACATCATATTCCGTGATTTGGCCCTCGCAACATTTTTCAACCAAAAGTTTTCCCTTACATTTCTTCTTGTTAGGATCGTCAATGTTCTTCTGCTCATTTTGTATGCCGGCCAATCTTTTCGCTTTTAAGTTACTTTTTGATTTCCTCCTTTAGACATGCAACTCTAGGAGTCACACTAAACCTCATTTTGCTCCACCCGCTCTACAATGCAGCGAGATAGAAGATGTTTCTATTAGTCTGATATTTATATGCCACTTGATGATTAAAATAAGATATATCATCCATATTATTTGTAAGAAAAGTCTTTCTGTTATATAATATAAAATCTATTTACAGGTATTAACTCAACAATAGTGCGAGGCATTTGTAAAGTGATTGGCACAACCTTAACCAAGTATAAAGATCCACCATCACAGCTGCTTGTGCGAAATCTCATTGTCGATCTTCTAAAAGCCCATTCCGATTCCGCTTTCGAGCACATCAATGCAGTATTTAAAGCGCTAGTAAGTAAGGAGTTGGTTAGTGCACCACCTGCAAAGGCAGCTAAAGCTGCAGTTATTGCTCTCGGATGGACAGCATTAGTAGTGAAAAATGTCAATCCTCAGTCAAATGTCACCAAAACTGAATTACCCAAGCTGCTGGAGTATCAATCACTTTTGTATCAAATGACTTTATTGTCAGGCAACTCAAGAATAACTGAGCTCTCGGATAAGATACTTTTTGATTTATGGTCAGAGAAAGAAAATTCATTCGATGATTATCTCAAATGTTTCATTGAGAAGGATCCTGCCAGCAATGTTATTGTTTTTCTCATGCTACTGGCCAGATTCCGAGAGCAACGATACGACGATCAAGAATTTTTACAAAAACATCGAGCAAAGATGATGGATCATTTTGTCAAGGGAATAATAACGGTGAAAGTTAAGCCTAACTATAATTTTATTTATGCTTGTCGACCGCTATTGAAATCGGTCAAAAAGGCTGACTTCGAGTCAACAATTTATCCTGCATTACAACGATCAATGTTGCGTAGTCCGGAAATCGTTCTGCAAGGAGTTGGAATTATTGTCCAAGAAATCGATTTAGAATTCAGCGAGTATGCTGTCAACTTAGGAAAGCCACTGATGCAGAACCTTTACTCCAAAGATGATAATGCTCGTAATGAATCGGTTGAGTCGTTAAAGCAGTTGGCTAGGAAATGTTCCAAAGTCAAGGCTATAGAGGATATGTTGAAAAGTATTTTTGCTATACTTAATGGAGCCGATGGAAAAATAACTGTTGCCGAATATCGAATGAATATTTTACAGGTGAGTAATCTTAATGTTTAACTAAACTTAGTTGAGGGCTTCTACTACGCTTATGTGCCATCGTGTACTGTTCCTGTTCATATGTCTTAGCTCCGACCATGCCTTTCTAAATGGCCGAGGTTCTTCTTTAGCGGTCCTGAGTCAAAAATGTCACAGGCTCTTCTTGCCTCTTGCTATGCAGTTGTCATCCTTTCGTAGGGTGTGACCAATCTACTGTGACTTTCGCTTTTGAATTGTCTCACGTATGTATAAATTCCTGACCCGTTCTCTCAAAAAGTTGTAAAATTGAGACACGGTTTGGTCAGAACACCGCAATATGAAGCAGCTTTCTTGTGACATCAGTGGACACTTTCTATGTTCTGCAACTATATAACAGTACCAACCCTACATTTGAGCGGAATAGCACTGCTTCTCCAGATCTTAGACAACATACAGAACGCAGCCTATGCGATTCGACTTACGTCCAGTTCGGTACCACCGTCAATCGAAACAATACTTTCAAAGCACAAGAAATTTTGTACTCTCTCGACCTGTTGCCCAGCAATGCTTGCTTCTGAGGTTGATGGATTCTCATTAAGGCTAAGCATTTTAGTTTTGGCGGAGTTTATCTCCAGCCCCACCAGGTTTGGCTATATATGTCACTAAACCCGTGAACATTTGCCGTAGGATTTCTAAGCAATAGGAGGCAAACATCGTCAGCTTAGTAGATATGTAGAATCCGACAAGCAAAAACACACAAATTTGAAGGAAGTTTGTCTTATTTTGAAGGAATCGCGACGATAAGAACCTAAATACCACCACTTTGGACCAACAGATCACTCCGAAGAACATCATCGATCGCCAGATAGAGTAGTGGCGATAGTATAGATCCTTGTCGAACATCGCCTCTGATCTCAAATTCCTTAGACATCCTACGCCTATGTAGCACGTAACATTTGGCGCCTTCGTAGCTTGCTTTTATAAAACAACCACCAGTTTATTCGGAATGCCCCTCCTGCGTAAGCCACGCCATATAAACTCTCTGTCTAGATTATCGAACGTCTTCTCGAAGTCAACAAAAAGCAAATGACCGTAAGCTGTTGATGTGGTCAACACAGATGGATCCAGAACGGTAACCTGCTTACTCAATTTCGAAAGTATTTTCTATGTGTTCCTTAATGCGCTCAAAAGTTATTTCAGCTATTATTTTGGTGATTGAAGAAGTAGATGCCTTGCAGTTCCCACACTATGTTAGGTTACCTTTCCTTTGAAGTTTAACAATTATTTCTTTCTTCCATTAGCCAGAGAAGGTTTCGCTCTCCCAAGTCTTTTTTATTAGTGGATGCAGAAAATGATGTAGAGGTCCACGGGAATGCCTTCAAGCCCTGCTTTGTTTATTCTGAGACTCTTCCATATTTTAGAGTTTTGTACATCGGATAGCTCATCATAAGACATACCGCCATCCACAATGTGGTTTAAAGCGGTGAAAATATGTTCTCTCCTCACACGGAATCAGCAGAAAATCATTCGAATTCTTCAGCGGGTAAACGGTTTTGCTGTACTATACGGTACTAGGACTCAAGCTGGCTTTTATCCTCAGCGTGGATGACTGCAATACAGGTATCTTCCGTGAACCACGTGCTTAGCCTCTATTATCTCTCGGCAATTATTTCTGCCCCAGTTTGTAGAACTTTTTTACAGCAGTCCAGTACGACTCAATATCCAGAGGCATGGCGCTACTGATTGTACCTGTTCTTTGACCAAGATGGTCCCTAAACGCACTACGGGATCCCTTAGTCTATCAGTGTTATACCTATAAATTAGCTACCATAAAATGGAGGTCTCGTTCCATTTCGATCCCGGCTCTAGACCGGTTGATATTTCTAAAATCCCCTAACCGAGTTCATGTCTTACGGTAATATTTCGGTGCTGCATATCTTGTTATTGAGGTATTGCATATCTTGTTATTAAGGTCTCCCATCAAAATGACTATATCCATTAGGTGTTAAATTATGGGCCGCACTTAATTTGTTATAGAAATCGATATGAAGCCTTTGCGTGTGTCTGATGTTAAAGGTAGACCTACACCAGATCCACGTGCACTTCCGGATGGTTTTCCAGTGACCAAATTGTCTCATCCGTGACAGGTCGTCACATAAAAATTAATAAACGGCATTAGGTTGTGGATAGTCCTACATACCACCGTACGTTTGCTCGTGTCCGACCACTGTCACAATCTTGCTGCTGCGCCGTCACTCTCCACTTTAATCTTCACGATTGGCAACTGAAAATCATACGAGACATGTATTAGACCTCTATCTGGTTCATCGAAACGACTCTTTGCATAGTCCACTAATTCCTGAGAACTTAGTTGTTCAGATAATAGGTTGCATACCCTCTATCCAGCAGGCAAAGCATTATGCACGCCATCTATTTCCTACAGATATTAATTCGCCTCTTTGTTTTATTTTGTCTTTACAGGGAGCGGGAAATTTAAGTTTCAATTCGATTCCACAGAGTGACATTAATCCGATAATGAACACCGTTACCGAACTATTCGGTAAAGCATTAGAAAGCGAAATTCAGGAGAAAGTTCTATGTCACACACTGGAAATGTTCAGCCTGTGGGCCATCAATTTCAGTGGAGAACTACCAAAACGTGTCACCGATATTTTTAAAAAGGGACTTGAATTGAAATCCACCACTCAATCTGTGCGCGTTGCCTACCTTCAATGGCTGCTCGCCGCACTACATAACAGCAAACTTAGCAAGGATGTTGACTTCACACCGTTACTCTTGAAAGCAGTCGATAAAGCTAATCAGAATCCGACACAGGTTCCAGTTGTCGCTGAAGCAGTATGCGCAACATGCTTGATTTTGATTACGGATGCTGTTGTTGGGGATCAGAAGCTAAATTCTTTCTGGAACGTCGTTTTGGATATGCAAAAGCAGGTATTCCTATCGGATCGATTTCTTTCATCAGCACCCAGTGATACACTTTGTTATGTAACCCTGATGGCGGAAAGACTTTTAACTGAGCAATTTAGCAAACTCAAGGGTTCTGCAGAGCCCTTGTACAAGGCGATAGTTTATAGTATCACATCGACCTCGGGCAAAGTGCGTAACTACTGCTTGGATGTATTGCCAAGGATCTTACGACATTCAGATGGAGTTACTTACGCGAAGTTAATTTTGGCCGAATTGAAGACTTACATTGATACGGCTAAGATTCAGTACGATGGCGACACCAATGAGGACTCTAATGCGATTCCTTCATACGCCTTTGTCGATGCCATACAGAAGTTGTGTGAATTTGAGAGTATCTCATGTGCTGACAGTCAAGTGTTGGCTTCTCAGCTGCTTCTTTGCTGCCATCATCCTGCAGTCGCATCGAACGATCCTGAATTGTGGGAGAACATTCTGAAGTTCAATTTCGAGTTGGACCCAAAGTCGTTCATCTCATTGAATGTGAAGCAAATCAACGAAGTTCTTATTGATGACTACAAGGCAAATAAGATGTACGAGAACGCTGTTGCATCTATCACGCGTCTGAGTCCGGATGTGGTACTTCCAATTCTGATTGGGAAGGTCACCGGCGACCTGAATGATGCCAATATGTCTAATGTGACCGATGATGAATACTTTACGTATTTGACACCCGATGGAGAACTCTACGACAAGAGTGTAATCCCGAATAGTGATGATATATATGCGACTGCAGGACTAAAGCGTGAAAACAAAGTTTACAGTTACAAGGAGCAGCTAGAGGAGTTACAGCTACGCCGTGAAATCGAAGAGAAACGTCGCAAGGAAGGCAAAGCAAAACCACCACAGCTTACACCCAAACAGCAGGAAGCTATCAGAAATCAAACGGAAAAGGAAAAGACCATCAAGGAGCGGCTACGTGCATTAAATTCGAAACTAAGCAGCTTGGTGTCCATCCTGCATGCTGCTTGCAATGGAAATGGAAAGCAAGTCTCGTTGCACTTTTCCAAGCTTCTTGGATCCATATTGAGAGTATTGCAGTCACCATTAGCAGCTGCTCCCCTAACGGAGCTGTACTATAATCTAAGGTTGACCTGTTTCGAGAACGATCAGCAGGATTTGGCCAATTCGATTGCTATTACCACGTTGCGCCTGTCCAAACCGCACTGTGATCTCAAAGAAGACTGGACCAAACAGGATCTCAACGAGACAGTCGAGGAGACGCTAAAGAAACTGAACAAAGCCACCGTCGCGCAGATAAACGAAGTCAACATGGAGGACATGGATGATGAAAACCCTCTGTTGAATGCTACAGCTTTCTGTTACGCATTTGAATTTCTCAAACGTTCGATGCTGGCCAAGATTATTGCCACCAATGAAGATCTTCTGCTGATGGGTATTAAACTGATTGAGAAGCATGCCCAAGTCAACGGCGATACAGTGAATGGTGAGCTGTCTGATTATCGGCATCCAAAGTTTATGCCACGTCTGGAGATGTTCCGCCTTCTGTTGCAACTGATTAGCATTCATCGTGGTCGCACTCAGACACAGGCGGTAGCAGCGCTACTGGAAGTCGCTTCAACAAGTAGCGGAGAAGATTTTTGTGCAACTGCTGGAAAGGAGGAAGTCGAGCTGTTTCTTACCGCTTTGCAGAGCCCTTTGGGGGCAACCAGAGACGTCGCTTTGCGAGCCCTCTCGATCATGGTCAAGGCACTACCAACTGCGGAGCAAAACTACGACTTGAATCTGCGCATCACACGTCGTTTCTGGGTAGCAAAGTATGACATGTCCGAGGACAATCGAATGCTGGCCTATGAGTTGTGGGAGAAGGCTCAGCTCGAGCTGCCACCAGTAATGTGCGAGGAACTAATGGGCGATGTGATTCATCCAGAATTTTGCATCCAAAAAGCTGCCGCTGCAGCGTTTGTTCCGATTTTGAAAGACGACCCGACGCTAGTTCAGAATGTGCTCATTCAGTTGCTTGAGATCTACCACGATAAGCTGACAATGATTCCTCCAAAACTAGACCAATTTGGAAGAGAAATAGAGCCCGCTATTGATCAGTGGGGCCCGAGGAGGGGAGTTGCCATAGCCATATCGCAAATTGCCCAGTTTTTCACCCTAGACGATGTGAATAATGTCATGCAGTTCATGGTGTCACACGGACTTGGTGATCGTGAAGAAATCGTTCATAAGGAGATGTTAGCCGCTTCGCTGACCATAGTGGATCTCCATGGCAAGGAGACTATTGTAGACCTTCTCCCAGTGTTTGAAGAGTTCCTCGACAAGGCTCCAAAGTCGCAAAGCTTTGATAACATCCGCCAGGCAGTTGTGATCCTGATGGGATCACTGGCTAGGCATTTGGACAAGGACGACAAAAGGATTGAGCCAATAGTGAAGCGTTTGCTGGCTGCTTTATCAACACCATCCCAACAGGTACAGGAGGCCGTAGCGAACTGCTTGCCTCACTTGATGCCATCAATAAAGGATGAAGCGCCACTGATGGTGAAAAGACTCCTCCAGCAATTGGTAAAGTCCGATAAGTATGGTGAACGACGAGGTGCGGCATATGGCATTGCAGGCATTGTCAAAGGATTGACGATTCTTGCACTCAAGCAATTGGACATCATGTCCAAGCTGACGACGTACATACAAGAAAAGAAAAACTACAAATCCAGGGAAGGGGCACTGTTTGCATTCGAAGTGTTGTGCACAACTTTAGGCCGTCTCTTTGAGCCGTATATCGTTCATGTCTTACCGCATTTGTTGCAATGTTTTGGAGACTCATCACAGTATGTGCGGCAAGCGGCCGACGATACTGCGAAGGTGGTGATGGGAAAACTATCGGCGCATGGTGTGAAGCTGGTTCTGCCATCATTGCTGGACGCTTTGGATGAAGATTCTTGGCGAACGAAAACCGCATCTGTGGAACTTCTTGGCGCAATGGCTTTCTGTGCACCAAAACAACTTTCCTCCTGCTTGCCGAGTATTGTGCCGAAACTCATCGAAGTTCTTGGGGATTCGCATACCAAGGTACAGGAAGCGGGTGCCGATGCCTTGAAAGTCATCGGATCAGTCATCAAAAATCCCGAAATTCAAGCTATTGTCCCAGTGCTGTTGAAGGCGCTCGAAGACCCATCAAAGAACACGTCAGTCTGTCTGCACAGCTTACTGCAAACAAAGTTTGTACATTTCATCGATGCCCCCTCTCTGGCCTTGATTATGCCGGTGGTTCAGCGAGCGTTCATGGATCGTTCGACGGAAACTAGGAAAATGGCAGCGCAGATCATCGGAAATATGTATTCACTCACAGATCAAAAGGATTTAACTCCGTATTTGCCCAACATCATTCCTGGTTTGAAGACATCCCTGTTGGACCCAGTGCCAGAGGTTCGTGCTGTTTCAGCAAGAGCTTTGGGCGCCATGGTACGCGGCATGGGTGAGTCATCGTTTGAAGATCTTCTGCCATGGCTGATGCAGACTCTCACTTCGGAATCGAGCAGCGTTGACCGCAGTGGCGCAGCTCAAGGTTTGTCCGAAGTTGTTGGTGGATTGGGTGTGGAAAAATTGCACAAATTGATGCCGGAAATTATCGCCACCGCAGAACGAACAGACATTGCACCGCATGTGAAGGACGGTTACATTATGATGTTTATCTATATGCCAGGAGCGTTTCCCAAGGAGTTTACCCCATACATTGGTCAGATAATCACACCGATTCTGAAAGCTTTGGCCGATGAAAACGAATATGTGCGTGACACTGCCCTAAAGGCAGGCCAAAGGATTGTCAACTTGTATGCTGAGTCAGCAGTGACACTCTTGCTGCCTGAGTTGGAGAAGGGTCTCTTCGATGACAACTGGCGCATTCGTTTCAGCTCGGTTCAGTTGCTTGGCGATTTGCTTTATCGTATTTCTGGTGTTTCAGGCAAGATGACCACTGAAACGGCCAGTGAGGATGATAACTTCGGTACCGAACAGTCACACACTGCAATCATTCGCTTCCTGGGTGCGGAAAGGCGCAACCGAGTGCTGGCTGGCTTGTACATGGGCCGCAGTGATGTTTCTTTAATGGTTCGACAGGCTGCTCTGCATGTTTGGAAGGTTGTGGTCACGAACACACCACGTACTCTACGAGAAATACTTCCAACCCTCTTCAGTCTGCTGTTGGGCTGTTTAGCTAGCACCAGTTACGACAAACGACAGGTTGCAGCGCGCACATTGGGTGATCTTGTAAGGAAATTGGGTGAACGTGTACTTCCTGAAATCATTCCAATTCTTGAGAGAGGACTGAATTCGGACCAAGCTGATCAACGTCAAGGTGTGTGCATTGGGTTGTCTGAGATTATGGCTTCCACGTCCAAAGATATGGTGTTAACCTTCGTCAACAGCCTAGTGCCCACAGTTCGCAAGGCGCTGTCAGATCCTTTGCCCGAGGTACGTGAAGCGGCGGCTAAAACATTCGATTCTCTACATTCCACCGTGGGTTCGCGAGCACTGGATGACATCCTGCCGTCTATGTTGGAAGGACTCTCTGATCCAGATCCAGAAATCGCTGAGAATACTCTCGACGGGCTGCGTCAAGTTATGTCAATTAAATCACGTGTAGTTCTACCATATTTGGTTCCACAGCTAACTGCTCCACCAGTAAATACCAAAGCGCTGTCGATTCTCGTTTCAGTTGCGGGAGACGCACTGACAAAATATCTACCGAAAATTCTCTCTGCACTCTTACAAGCTCTGTCGAACGCCCAAGGAACTTCCGACGAAATGCAGGAGCTCGAGTACTGTCAAGCAGTGATTCTCTCAGTGAGCGACGAGGCCGGTATTCGCACCATCATGGATACCCTGATGACTTCTGCCAAGTCAGAGAACCTGCCAACACGTAAATCTGCCGCCAGTCTCCTATCGGCTTTCTGTACTCATTCACCAGGTGATTACTCGCAGTATGTACCACAGTTGCTGAGATGTCTCCTCCGCCTACTGGCGGAACAGGATCGGGATATATTACAAAGATCCTGGGATGCTCTCAACGCGGTCATCAAAGGCTTGGACTCGGCTCAACAAATTGCCCACGTTTCTGATGTTCGTCAAGCAGTTCGTTTCGCCGCCAGTGACTTGAAGGGATCCGAGCTACCAGGTTTCTGTTTACCCAAAGGAATATCACCCCTGTTGCCCGTGTTTCGTGAGGCTATTTTGAACGGCTTACCAGAGGAAAAGGAAAATGCAGCACAAGGATTGGGTGAGATTATTGCACTGACCAGTGCACCATCTTTGCAGCCATCCGTCGTACATATCACAGGTCCTTTGATTCGAATTTTGGGAGACCGCTTCAATGCAAGTGTAAAGGCTGCAGTTCTCGAGACTTTGGCCATTCTCCTACATAGAGTTGGTGTTATGTTGAAGCAGTTCTTGCCGCAGCTGCAAACGACATTCTTGAAGGCACTGCACGACCAGAACCGTTCAGTGCGCATGAAAGCTGGTCAAGCACTTGCCGAATTAGTTGTCATTCACACCCGCGCCGATCCACTGTTCACAGAAATGCACAACGGTGTGAAGAACACCGATGATTCCGGAATTCGCGAAACTATGCTGCAAGCTTTGCGTGGCATTATCACTCCGGCTGGAGACAAAATGACTGAGCCACTTCGCAAACAGGTATACGCAACACTCTCGTCCATGCTCGGTCATTCGGAGGATGTAACGCGAAGCGCTGTTGGTGGATGTCTTGGAGCCCTCTGTAAATATCTCTCGCCAGAGCAACTAGACGATGTACTGAAGAACCACGTGTTGAACGACGATAGTGGCGATGATTGGGAGCTCCGTCATGGACGAACCGTCGTTCTCTTTGTGACGCTGAAGGAAAGCCCCGCCACCATATATACCCCTACTTACGAAGCTAAAATCGCCAAAACAATTGTATCCAGTATCGCGTCCGATAAAGTGCCGATCGCCTGTAATGGTGTTCGCGCATCCGCATATCTCCTGCAGTATTGCATGACAGAACATGTACCAGTTCCACAAGCTGTAGTCGCGCCTTTCATCCGCGCTATGAATCACAACAGCAACGAAGTCAAGCAACTAGTGGCGAAAAGTTGCAATTATCTGGCAAAGGCTGTCACTCCTGAGAATACAACTTCTGAACTGCTCAAACCACTCATCCCGATGTTGGTCAATGGTACCAAAGAAAAGAATGGCTACGTCAAATCAAACTCGGAAATCGCCCTGGTCGCAATTCTTCGACTTAGGGATGGAGAAGAAATTTATCAGAAATGCATTCAACTACTCGAAGCCGGTGCCCGCGATTCACTTAGTGAAGTAGTCAGCAAAGTACTACGCAAAGTTGTCATTCAACCGATTGGGAAAGAAGAAGAACTCGATGATACACTTCTGTCTTGATTGCCATTGCCAGCACCAGTGAACGAAGCATCATCCACAGATTGCTACAATCCACGAACATATTTATCAATATCCACGTTTACTCACATTCGCTTCTTCTTCCCCATGCCATCCTGCGTCACCTTGAATCTGAAATCATTTATGGAAGTTCCCCACCCCACCTCCTCCGGTTCGATTTTCTGTTTTGTACGAATGATTTGGCTGCCGAATGATGATGAATACGTCTACAGTACCACTAAAAATTTAAATAATTCTTACTATATGTTTTTTATGTACATTTTAGACTTCTGTTATTGTAATATTCATTTTACTTTAATATATGTCTTATATAAAATATGACAATACGTTGTTTCTATAAAAGATAAAAAATACTTAAGAGTTCAATCTATTTAATTGATTCTGCAGTGGTAACTTCAATTGCAAACTATCAAATCGATAAATTATTTAGACCACCAAAAACACTCGACAAGCACTTTTACATACACCAGACAGCAAGGTACAAGACCTAATTCACATCCCCCACTAGCTTAGCATTTTTTCACATGAAAACCACGTAAAAGATCTTGCGCAGACTTATTAGCAATGGAACGCTAAAAATACAACCAGTTTACAAGTAACAATCATCCCTATTCTCATAGTCGTGTCACCTCTAAAATTGACTGACACTGAACTACAGACTTTCCTATAGCCGCACATGAGACATAAGTGACGTTTCAGTATTCTCAGTTGATAAAAGCGAAAGCACCCTTATTTCCCATATCGTGCGAGGTAAAAGGTCTATTGTGCCCAGTACTGGTGCCTGCCGGGGCTATATGGTAAGTATCCAGACAACTTAATCTTCTTCGAATCAGTGCCCTACAATTGCTAAAGATGTGTTCCGGAGTCTCCTCAGGTGCTCACGAAATTTACAATATCCTGTGAGGAAGCCCGTAAGTATTTGAGCTGAGTAGGTACACAATCTTCCAAAATGTCAAAGTTTACCGCGATGTTATTGAAAATAGTTTTTGAATGCAAATATTGAATATTTATAAGATGGATGCCGATTTTTTCGAAAATTTAAAGTACGCAATCTCCCAAAATATCAGACCTTACCAGGAAGTTAATAAAATCGTGTTTAAGTGCAAATACCTCGTAAAAGGGGCATCTAACCGATGTCGAAAATTGAAGGTACAAAGTCTTCCAAAATGCACGTCTTTAAGCAGAAGTTAATAAAAATCATGTTTTGGGTTTGAATTTGATGGATGACAGTTTTTTTTTAAATTTTCGAAAATTGTAAGTACGCAATCTTTCAAATTAAAAATATTTTTGACTGCAAATATCCCGGAATCGGTACATTGTACAAACAAAAATTTTTAAAACATTGTTTGCTTTTAAAACGCTTACAAAACGGATACCGAAATTTTCGAAACTTGAAGGTACGCGGTTAATAAATCTCGATTTTAAGTGCAAATATCTCGTAAGCGGTGCGTCCAAATACGCTGTTCGTTTAATTTAAGCAAAATCGATGAGGCGCATAAATTGGATTTTTTGTAAAAAAAAAAAAAAAAGACTCAAAAAATTGTTTGACCATGTGTCCAAAATTGCAGGAAATGTCGAAATCTTTACAGCTGTTTTCAAGAAAATTTAAAGTTTTCAAAATTGGCCTTTGCAACCTATTGTTAATTTTGCACGACTAGAATGGAAATTTCGATTTCGCCTTGGGCTATGAGCCCACAGACCCCAGATACGAAGTTTGAAGTAAATCCTCCCATCCTTTTAGGCTACAGTCTGAGGTACAGACAGGCGAGCATAATTGCTGGATCTACTTTTTCGAGCTTCTCTATGACAGTAATGCCAAGATTGATCCAAATCTCGGTGGTTCAGATAAGTTAAAAATTTGGCAGCCCATATACATACATATATATTTTATATGACTTACCGGTGAGGTGCACACAATAACCGGGTCGGTTCGGAAAGATCGAACTTTGCCGGACAGATCGGAAGGCACAAATTTTGCTATTTGTTGGTAGAATCGCCGCAATTAAGTTCATAGAGTACTTTGCAAGACAATTTGAACAATATAAGAGTTTGTTGAGAAAATGAAATTGCATTTGGAATACCACAATAAAAAATGTTCAATCTCCAGATTTTGATCAAACTTAACATTACTATGATAGAGAAGCTCAAAAAAGCGGATCTCTTAATTCGGTATATTTGTACGCACGACTGCAGCCTAATGAGCTGAACAGATGTCCTTTAAATTTCATATCGGGGGCCTGTGGAATCATAATTCTAGGAGAAATCGGAATTAGCATTCTAATCCCAAAATTAACAGTACTTTACTAATTGCCGGTTTGGAAAAACATTGGTACTCGAAAACTCTTCTGAAGGTTTCGATAACATTTTGTAGTTGAGGTACTGTGGACATATGGACATATGCTATCAGATGGCGTTATTCCTGGCTATGACTCAGTCGATTATATTTGAAATTAATGGGCTTATTCGAAGAAGTAGCTACTTCTGATAAAGTAGCTACTTCTGATAATAGCTACTTCTGATAAATCGTCGAACGCCTTTTTCTGTAGGTCCGTTCCCGTACTTGACTAAGTTGCGAATTTCTACGAAATTTGACGAAAATTTGTGAAATCGAGAGGGCTGTCCGTGTACGAAATCAAAATTTTACCAATTTTCATCAAATTTCTTTGCTACACGAAGAACAGCTGAGGCTACAAGCTTCTGTAAAGAACACAATCAAAAGTCTCTGATGTTCTTATTTTGCCTGTATTTCAATAAATATCTAGTCTATAAATTAATTATACAGTTACATATAAAACAAGACTGCATTCAACAACTTTATTTACCAATTTGAACTTAGTTTGATAGCTTAACTACATGTAACGCCAGTTTAAGAGTAATAAACTACTTTTTCCCTTTTGACAGCAAAACGAGAAAACACATAAAATAAAAAAAACTGATTGTTTTTTAGTTTCTACGCGTCTTAGCAGAGATTTGCCTGCTATTATATCGCATAAAGACTTGTGGAATTTATTTCCTAGTGGACGTAGAGCTTAAGAGTTTAATTCGTTTATTAAATTAGAAAAAAGCAGTAGCAGTAAATTGAAAATGGACATGTAATTCAAGGGATTCATCACACCCATTAAAACTTCCCACAGCATATAAAATAAATCATCACTGTTTATATTTCAAGCGAAAATTTTTATGAAAAAATGAGCAAATCCGCGAAGGATTTTTCTAATAGATAAGGGTACTTTAGAAACTTTTAGTACTAGTTCAAACTCCCTGAAACAGCAAAATCACTTTTTAGAACTGTGACTTGTGAGTGAAAGTAAAGAGCACTCAGTCAGAGTAAAAATAGCTGCCTGTAATAACACAATGCAAGTTAAGTGACGAGTAAGTCATTCTCTTATAATTTCTGAATCATGTCGACATGACCATTTCAGACATTGTGTATATCAAAATTATAGTTTAGGCTTTGTCTACACCAAAGTCTTAATTTTTTTTATAAAGAGAACAACGCTGACCATGGGAGTCTGGTAACCTCTAATTAAATAAGACCCATGTGACACCATAACAATATGTCACATCGTATGTGGTTTCCTACTTATGGCAACACCTCTCCTCACATGTAGAAGGCGCTGTAAACGTGAGATAAATGTCAATACGATAAAGTAGACAACTTGGAAATTGAGTTTCGCTTAGGTTATTTGTTTCTTAATTTGAATTACAAATGTCAATGGCGAAAAGCAATTGGTCAATGGGACTGGTTAAAAGTCTCAATGATCCCACTAATCAGATAATTTCAACAAATCTCGGGGTTGTCATAAGAGATAAATATCCGAAATCTAAGCACCACTACTTGGTGTTGCCGAAAGATGATATTCCGAGTATTTATCATGTAAGTACAGTTAACTGATTATAACGAACCTCAAGGGAAGGGTCTAACAAAACGAAGTCTACTGTGCGCCGAACTCCGGATATAATCGACTGATTTTGTTGGTCCCTTGGGGTTCGTTATAATTGACTATATCCAAATAATAGTACAATCTGTCCACCCTTTACTTACTAAAAGTAGTTAAATCAATCCCACTTTAGTCTGCTATTCGAACTCCATCTTCTGGCCATAAATGTGATAGAAGTGATGAATTGTTCGAGCGATGACTTCAAGGTTGGATTTCATGCTCAGCCTAGTATGCAGCGGCTGCATATACACGTGATCAGTAAAGATTTTGTATCATCATGCTTGAAGACGAAGAAACATTGGAATAGCTTCAATACGAAGCTATTTCTGCCTTACGACGGTAGAAGAAATTTCATTTTAGCAAATAGGTTGCTGACGTTAATAATCTTTTCGAAATATTTCTAGAATTAATGGCTGATCTGAAGAAACATGGTAAAGTCCAGAAAATGAGTAAGGATGTCCTTAAAGAACTCGAACTAACAGAGCTGCAATGCAACCAGTGCAGTCAAAAACCAAAGACTATGCCAGATTTAAAGAACCATTTGCTATCTCATTTGGATAGATAGTAGCTCTGTACGACAGTAACAAATATCATTACTGGAATGAAACCTGTTTTACTGAAAATAAAGGGATGTGAATACTTGAAAGCTTAATTTGTTGACGGTTTATTCTGCGAACACCCCTATTTAGATATGAGTGAAGAATGAATGCACGCAAAACTGCTCCACCAGCTCGTATGGAGAATATGGTAAAATGAGCGATTCCCGAAAACGCAGAAAAGAAGGATGATCATCAAGCTTCCATTAAAGGATATCCTGATGGAGTGTGGAAACTGTTGGGGTATATGCCTTCTTTCGGCTATGGCCAAGGAATGTATCGTATTATTTCTGAGAAGGGTATCACGCACTGAGATCTTGTGGTCTTTTGTGCCTCCTATTAATAGGCACCTTGGTGGGGTTTGTTCCCTCATTAGAGTTCCTCTTGCACCTTCTCTAGTCTCTGTTAGGATACAAATTGCGGACAATCATAGACCAACTCGTCGAGTACCCGCTACACCTACTGTTCATCGACTTCGGGAAGGCCTTCTACAACTTGAATCGGCTCAGCGCAGGAGAGGTATCCCAGAAAAACTCAGCTATTATATAGCTTACATATGTGGGTGATAAAAATCAAGTTATCCACAATTATATGGTGTCAGAGAGGGCTTTGGAATCCAAAGTAGTGTACCGCATTGTTGTACATTTTTCCCAATGTTTTTTTAGTGGTTATAAGCGAGAAACACTGACTGAGGGAAACAGACAATGAAATTTAAAACATCTGCAATACGTTGACGAAGTTTGCTTGCTTTTACACAGGTTAATGGGCTTATATCAAATAGTGCACAAATATGAAAGCCGAGGTAATCAACGCGAAATCAAAATCCCTGAGCATGACAACGGACGATGTTATACAGCAATGTTACAAGAAATTAGTTAGAATTGACTGAGGGTATGGCAATTGAATATTTACCACAGTAAACAATACAAAATCAGCAATAACTTACAGATGCTTGAGAAAGATGAGATCGATATAGTATTTAGCTCTGAATTTCTAGAGGAATTTCAGAGATTTGGTGAATCGTAACACTACATGCTATCTGATAAGGCACGGAGTTTATACAATAATAATGGCGCATCTGTGTGCACCGTATGGCTGTGCAATGGAGCAGGAGCTGTGACATTGTGACCACCAATGCATACCTTTTCTACCTCCTACAAAGATACACAAGAAAGCAATAGCTGTATTTTTTATGTGAAAATTTTGTTCATTTCAGTAAAAATCTGCTTCGAATACAAAAACTCGTCAATTTCGATGATTTATCAGAAGTTGCTATGCTGCAGCACAGTGTCGCCAAACACTACCAATGGCAATAGAAGTGAACATATCATACATACACCCCGCGCAACAAAAAAAGCCGCATACGGGTTTTCCATTTTTTTGCGCTAATTACCTTTAAGGGATTCGCCGAATTATATTTTATTGCTTCCGGGTTAGGTAATGCACATTTTGGAATGTGTCGGAATTCATTCTGGCAGTATTTAACAGTGCGTGCAGTTGTATTACTTAAATAAAAGTGAAAAGAGTATATCGCGATGTCTAAAAGGGTACAATTGAGTAAAGAAAATAAGGCAGTTATCGTCGCCTTATCCAAACAGAATCAGTCATTTCGTGAAATTGCTCGACAAATTGGATGCAATGAGAGTTCTGTAAGAAGATTCTGTAACAAATATCGTCGGGACCACAATCTGGACAGAAAAATTGGCACAGGATTGAAGAGATGTACCACTGTTCGGGAGGACCGGGAACTGAAGAGGCTAAGCTTGAGAAACAGGTTTAAAAATGCATCGGAGTTAAGAGCTGACCTGCGAGAAGCTACTGGGGCTGAAGTTAGCGTCAGAACTATCCAGAATCGTCTCAACGAGATGGGTTTGCTAGCAAGGAGACCAGCGAAAAAGCCACTTCTGAACAGCAAAATGAAGAAAACGCGCCTTAGCTGGGCTAAGGAAAGGCAAAACTGGAGTATTCAAAATTGGTCAAATGTGGTGTTCTCTGATGAGTCCAAGTTTAACCTAATCGGACCGGATGGGAAGCATATAGTTCGTCGTAGAAAAGGGGAACGCTACGGCGACGAATGCATAGCTCACACCGTAAAACATTCTCCTTATGTTATGGTGTGGGGATGCATCACCGCAATCGGAGTTGGATCTCTAATTATGCTCGAGGGCACTGTTAACGCAATTTTTCAAGATGATTCAGCACCTCGCCACCGAGCAAAATCTGATTTTTTTTTTCATATTTATGGGTATTTTGAAAATCTTATGATTTTAATTTTTAAATTTCCTCCACAGATTAAAACTTTGAAAGAAGAATTAGGAATAGAATCCCTAATTTGGCCGGGAAACAGTCCAGATCTCAACCCCATCGAAAATGTCTGGGCTCTTATGGGAAAGAAGACCCAAGATAAAAAACCAAAAACCATGCAGCATCTAAAGAGCATCATTGAAGAAGTGTGGTTCATTGAAATTAATAACAATTACCTCGGTAATCTCTATGCCTCCATGCCAAACAGGGTTCATGACGTTGTTAGGGCGAAGGGTGGTGCTACGAAATACTAGAATCATTTTTTAGTATTATGAAAGTCTTAAGTTACGTAAAAAGGTTTCTTAGTTAATAAAAATATGAAAAAAGAAATTTGCTTTTCAAATTGTTGCTCTTTTTTTAATTTATGTATATTGATAGTACTTGGGTAATATTTGATATTTTGTAGTCTGATCTTCACGATCATTACTTTTTTTCCATTAGGCTACGAAATGTATTGTCAAATTGGGGAATGTGTTAACTTAAATGTTAAACATCAAAAATACAAAGTGACTACGCAGTGATTAGTCATCATTTATTAAATTTCTTCCATTTTGTTAAAAATTACCATGTACGGCTTTTTTTGTTACGCGGGGTGTAGGTGCGCTTCAAAATAGCATGCATTTTTGTCTTTCATCAACATGTTTCCAGCAACATATTTTGTTACCACTATCGTCACACAATCATTACAAGTCGTGGGTATCATTATCTGGAAATCGTTTGTCATTTATTTATCTTGTATATAAGGCCCCAGCTCTTTCCGAGGACAAGGCCAAAGTTAAGTGTCAAGTGAGTTTCCGATGATCTGAGCTGCAATTCCAGTCTACTATTTTATTGTAGGACACCCCTGACTCTCGAACTTGTGCCAAATAAAAATTGAGGTAACATTAATTCGAATCCGAATTCTCGCAGCCGATTCAAGTCACTAACCTAATTTTTAGAATTCCATTTCTAAAGGATTAGATAGGTTGTCACCTTAAGCTAAAACTGGAAAACACAAAATTGAGGTGATAAAGCGTCACTTCAACTAGGAGAATATGGTAAGATTACACCACTATTGCCGAAATCGCTTCGTTTTTAAATTTTCAATTACACTTCTGAAACGAGACGCCTTTTAGAACATTTAAATTCCGCACACATTCTAAAATGAATGATAGCAAGTGATACAAAGTACAGCGATTCACGCTCAACATTCGACCCCCGAATGATAAGGCACGGCAGGAATATCCGATGATATTTCGTAAGGAATCTTCTAACAGAACTCTCATTGAATTCATTGTTCTTTTAAATGAAAACACATGGCTATACATTGAATACATTAATAATGCTTTGTTTTATTTCTATTTTATAAAAGATATAACAGAACAAATAAAACTAAAATAAATTATTCATATCAATGTTTGTTTCTTTCTTCTTTTTTTTTTTGAAATTTTACTTCTACATTTATTTATCTTTTTTTTCATTTATTACATTTATCGCGAAATCAATAATCTAACTGCTGTCGGTAAAGTAACACAAAAGTTGTTTCTTAGTAAAAAAAAAAAAAAAAGAAAAAAAGGTCTAGACATGCTTAAGACAACTGAGAAAATATATTATAAGCATTTGTGCCAATAGGAAAAGGGAGACTATTACAGAGTAAAATAGAAACCTAGGTACACTAAAGTATTTTAATTTTCTGTCCTCCTATTAGGTTTTTCATTAAAAGCTAAACATTTATATAAAAAAATTATTTAATGTCAATTTAAAGGTTGTGTGTTGAATTTCCGTATTTGGGTATCCATACAGTTTTTAAAGAACATAAAGACAGAAAATTTATTATAAATTGCATAGTAATGGGTTTTACTGTTATTTCAGTTTTTTTTTTTTTTTTTAATTAAATTCAATTTTTAAGATTTAATTCTTTTTTTTTTTTGTATAAAAAATGTGATTAAGTTTTAATTTGTCTGATAAGCTATTCATGGTATTCTTTCCACTTGTTGATTATAGTAATAACATCAGTCTCCTCCAGCATTACAGGTGAGTCTAGGGTTTCGACGTCAACGTCTGTTTGGGGCGCTGACGAGGACGTATTTGAAATTGGCGGCGCAGATGCCATATTTGCTTCATTTAAATAGACGGCGTCAAAGTCTAATTCGTGGTGTTCTGGGCATTCACAAACCGGCGATGTAGATGTAGTGTTTACTGAAGACGTTTTTTGAGCGGCGTTGATGCCTGATGTGGCTGTTGTTGATATTGTCGGTACAAGTTCAGGCATCACAGGGAGTGTCACATTTGGATTAAATGGCATGTCGAGATCTTCTAACCCTTCGGGCACTTTTAGTTTGGCCAGCTCTTCACGCAAATGGCGGTACTCACGGCGTAGAACCATGGAATTGAAAGTGATTGTATTACGTTCACTGTACTGCGGTTTGCTGAGTTCCTCAATCCAACCCTCGATTTGTGCACAAATCTCGTGTCGTTTTAACCAGAAATGTGTGTGAATTACCTGTGGAATTTGGAATTTGTTTGTAAAAGATGAATATTCATGGGAATTTGGAATAGAATTACGTCTTTGAAACATGGACTTGGATTCCGGATCTGTTCAAGCATAGCCCAGCGAACGCAAGCTTTGTAAATGTTGCTGTTGTATTCTCTGGATGAATGTGTTCCGCTCGGAGTACCACGACTTCGTTCAAAGCCTGGCTCATTGAAGTATGGTTCCGGCACAAGAATTAGTGACTGGATCGATACAAGCACCTGGAGAGGTATATTATGTATTTTATTTTATTTTTCTTTATATAATGTTATTAGTTTAATGGTTGGTGTAAGGTTACATATATTACCACCAACAAACGAATCTGAGATGCTCGCACCAACTGCAAATCCTTAAAAACTTAACCTACAACAGTGTGTAGCTGAGCTACAGAACAATAACTTCCTATGACTCACGTAGCAGTACTAGATGAATGTCTGCATGTCGGGTTTCGAATTGTCCACTTTGCCTGCACTACTTAGCTGTAAATTGATGTTATTCAGGATACACTTTTCCAACAAATTTTAACAAAAAAAAAAAAAAAAAAGGAAGAATTTATGAGCAATGATCAGTGCCTCTATCTATTTCTTCTTTTTTTAGTAAAAAAAAAAAAAAAAAAAAAACAGTAGGGGGCTTTGGACATATACATACTAGCCCTCAGGTCCAGATTGTAGAGCATTCAAAAGTAAAATAAATAAGAAATGGCAATATTCGTCGTAACTAGTGCATAGTTTTCCCTCTTAAATATGCAGGAGACATGGCAAACTATAGTTTAACAAACCATTGATCTTATTGAGATCGCTGAACACATGCCTCCGAAAGAGATTAGGAGAACTTTTTCCAATATAATGTGTTTTGCAGTTAGCCTACACGCAGGACTATCACCCTGTGTACAACAGTCATATCGTATGCACAAACAGGAGCGTGGAATTGCCTCGTTTTTTTGTCGGGTTGTATGTGTAGCCTTAATTTAAATCTCAGATGTAGTCCAATCAAGAATTCCGTCCCTGATGTGCTGAGTTTCTCCCGACCAACAAAGACGACCCCTGGTTCGATGAAGAATTCAGAAAAAGCAGCGACGCATCCAGTAAATCGGATTATTAAAAATAATCGATAGTTTTGTGGGTTCGTGATCTTTGGAAAACGTTTTCGCGTTCAGGATAGGTGGCCAATACTCCAAACAACAGCCTTGGCAGTTTCAACAGTTCTTTGTTGATATCGTACGAAGATTAACTCAGAAAGTGAAAGAAACATGATGATGATTATTGACCTGCCTAAGAAGGGTATTTTTATGGAGCACGGTAAATGCGGAAGCATTTGTGTTTGATAAAATAATAGCTAAAATAATTCTAAGGTCGGAACAAAGACCACCCTGATTAAACTCTCGATGTAGAACAAATAAATTTCCGCTCGGGATCTTCCTGCACCGATCGTAAAGCAGTGAGTCGCGTATAGACCTCCGTTACATCTGCTATTTGACAGTGTGCCTTGCGCAGGAAAGGTATCCTACATCTGCTATTTATCGACTTTAAGGAAACTTATAACCATGCCAAGTAACATGTCTTAAGACTTTGAAATCCAAAGCGATGTACGAAAAAGTTGCATGCTATCGCCCCTGACAAGTGAAATCAAGCGAATACTACAGACAATGACATCTTACCTATGCAATCTAGACTAAGGCGACATTTGTCTGCTTTCGCACAGAATAATGGACCTGCACCAAATGGCCCATAGTTTAGAAGCCAAAGAAAGCAGTGAGGCTAAAGATTAATATATTGCCGGACAGCAGGTCGAAAAAGTTGACAAATTCCATTATTTATAAAGTTTTGTCTCAGAAGAAGTGGGTCCCAGGGAAGACAAAAGCTAGGATCGTTATGCTGTCAAAAATCTCACAAAATCTATGCTGCGATTGTTTCACTCCAATATAGAGTAATCAGTACTTCTGTATGAATGTAGTACCTAGAGGATGACTGTAGTCACTGCAGTCCTTCCTAAATAGATCTTAAGGATTTTTTTTCTAGCCGAATCGCATATTCAACGAACAGCTAGAGTCAGAGACCCCTAGACACCGCAATGAATCGTTGCAGAGTGAAGAAAATTCTGCTTCAAAATATGGCATACAGTGGAATCCACTTACTAAATTTGAATGGCGAAGGAGTCACCTAAAGCAATCTTGGCGTAGGTCAATTGATTTGAAGAGAGTTGAAAAGTGTTGCAGAATTACGAACGGTATGGCGACGACATATGCCCTACAAGGGGTTTGCCACCAAGGAATATTCATTCCACGCAACCCTCCACTCCACTAGTAAGTAACCAAAGTTCAGAATGGTCAGTTATAATACATTCACACTTTTTTACATCATAAAAAATAAAAATAAAAAATACCTGCAAGAAACTGGAAGTTTGTGCGTTCCATTTTTCTTCGGGCCGTCCATGCCATGTATTCAACACAGATAAGCACACTTTCCCATCATTGTACAAATTGGGATTAAATCTAACCGAATGCCGTCCATTTGTCTCTAAATTAATTAACATAGGTAAATTTGGATAGTCCGGCGGAAAGAACACATCAAACTCAAAGCATCCATTTGCATAGGGAGTATCGGCAGGACCGGTTATCAGTACCTTAGAGACACAAAAGACATAGATTTACACATTTACAATCAAAGTTAATTTCATACACTCATTACCTTCATAATGTCCAGTCTATCAGTATCACAGCGTACAAAAACGGAACTGCTATATGACAATGGCAAACTCGTTGAAAGAGTTACAGCCTCTTGAGCGAGGCGTTTCACTCTCGACGGATGATATCGATCTCCAGCCTTGTGCACCATCTTTTCAAAATGATGAGAAATGGCGAAGCGGAATCCGTTTTTCTCCGACTCTACAATCATTTCATACGTGTCGAATTGCATTTTCTTCATCACTTCCAAGTATCGCTCTTCAATTGATTTACTCAGTGGTTTCTCCAAGCGACTACTGCAGTGTTCATGATCACGCAGTTGACTTACACGTGCATCTTCGACATTTGTGGCCTTTTGCACTAGTACCGTAGTCTCTTGAATGTCGGGTATTAACAACGCCAGACCTTCGTCATCGCCATCATCAATATTCACGGTCACTTGTTGTGTCTGTCCTTTAATGTTTGATTTCTTATTGAGCCTAAAAAAAAATGTATTTGAATATATTGGTTGATATTTTTTTTCTTTTCTACTCACTTCAGACGATTGGCATATGTATCAACGCAAGTCTTCATATTGGCAAGCAATTCCGAAATTGATGGTGAACTCTCAAGTCGATCGTATGGCTGCAGTAGGCTAACCAATTGATATGAAAGTGAAATAGCGCGCAGCAATTGCAAAATAGCTCGGTAGAGAGGAATGTGCCTCGTTATATCCAACACGGAGTCATTGCGTAAGTATGAGCTCAGTGCTGGAATCAAGCATGATTTCTTTAATAATTCAAGGAATGCTATGGGCAATTCTCCGGCTACATCACTAATCTCATGATAGCTCATGATGTCGTCACATTGCAGGGCAGACGGCACTTTGTCTCCGGGATTGATGTAGCTCGACAAAACCTTTTAAATAAGCAAATAAATGATTAAGATGAATTCACTGACCATAGCAAAAGTTTGAACTTTGCGGGGAAAAACGCGACGATAATTTTACCTGCAATAGGACAGTAACATGCTCCTCTTCACTTTTCTGACGAAGCAAAGCTTGTTCAACATTCCAGGATTGCTGTGTTGAACCAGTTCCAAATCCTGTACCCTTTGCCCAGTACATGTGGCTTTTGTCATCGGATATGATAACAGAGTCATCCATGCTATTTAAAGAGGCCTTAACACCAGCAGCAGCCTGTAATATAAAATGATTTCGTTTATTGATATTTTCATGCTGCGATTACTAAATAAATTTATTGTGTCATCTCTTTATGAGCTAAAGCCGGTTGTAGAGGTACACAAGTTTGACTTGTTAGATAAAACTAGTAATTCAAACGATCTAAGTCGGCGTGAGTTCTACTGGTAGGTAGTCGACTCCATCGCAGCAGTTGTGTGTGTGAGTTACCTTCTGAAAAACTATAGGCTGAGGATTAAAACAACCACGAAAAAGCTCCCTCAATCAGACTAGCGAAAGAAGAATTAAACTGAAACCCAAACAAAATAAAATGCTCAACTGGGTTAATACTCGTAAAAGTTAGTAGCATATTTTTCATAGAATCCAACTTCCGAGATGAAACTTTGGAATATAGTTACGTTAAGGACATTCGCACACGTAGAAAGAGAGAAGGCTGACATTAAGTCACTAGCATGTACCTTGGGCATTACCATTCGCAGCATTTCAATGACAGTTCGCAAAAGGTTTGCGAGGGACTCAGTGGTGTTTCAGTTTCCAAAGTTCAGTGACCGTGTGATGTCTCTCAAATTGGTGATATAGGGTGAGGTGTGGAATATTGTAAGCGCATATGCTCCCCAAGTCGGATGCGAACAGAGAGAAAAAGATGCATTCTGGCTGGATTTTCACAACCTCATCAAAAACATCCCAAAGGAAGAGCTTTTATTTGTTGGCGGAGATTTGAACGGACATGTCGGGAAGTCAAACGAAGACTATGAAGACTGCCATGGATGACTGGGGTACGGCACCAGGAATTCTCCAGGTGAAGACATCCTAAGCATGTGCAAGCATACGGTCTTATCGTGCTAAATACCATGTTCGTCAAACAAAGACAGATCGTTGAGCGGGTATTAGATGGCCGATTTCGGAAAATAATATCTAATGACCAGTGCGAGTTTGTATTAGGTAAATCAACAACAGATGCAATCCAAAGTATAAGGATCATAATGGAAAAACATCGTGATTCCTTAAAGGACTTGCATATGGTGTTGGTTGATGTTGAAAAAGCCTTTGATAGACAACCACGAGATCTCTTATGGGTGGCGCTAAGACAACGAGGAGTTCTAGAAACCTACGTGCGCATGATCATGGACATGTATGAGGGAGCAAGGACAAGAGTAAGATGTCCCGCAAGAGTCACCGAAGAGTTCCCAAACAAAGTCGGTGTACACAAGAGAAGCGTCATCTGTCCTTTGTTATTTATTGCAGTCCTTGATTATCTGCTTGAAGAAAAAATGACGGAGCCCAAAGTGCATCAGTTATTCTTCGCTGACGATGGAGCTATCATAAGTGAAGATAAATCGTCCCTGTAACGAGCACTTGAAGTATGGGTGGATGTTTTGGAGAGAAATGGGTTTCATATTAATTCAAAAAAGACAGAGTATCGTGCTGCCCGTTCTCTGATCCACACCGGTTTATTCCAGACATTTACTTGAATGGAAAAATACTTCCCAAGTGCGAAAAGTTCAAATATCTGGGATCTGTGATCAATAGCGAAGCAACTTGTGATGATGAGTTTTCCCGCCACTTCATTCACTGCTATCTTCTGTGATCGAAAAATGCCCCCTAAGCTGAAAGGAAGGCTCTAAACCGCAGTTGTACGTCCGGCGCTCACAAACTCACACAAATGCAAAAACACCAACATTCGATTGGCCTCAGTGACCAAGTGATCCGAAACTTTAAACTTTCTCTAACGAAGCAAAATATCTGGGTCTTATTTTGGATAGGAAACTAAGCTGAAAACCTAATTTACAAGTAAGAGTAAAGAAAGCTACTGTCGCATTCTTCTCTTGCAAAAAAGCCATTGGGAATAAATGGGGCTTACAACCCACATTAACTCACTGGCTGTATATCTCGGTCATCAGACCGATCCTTATGTACGGGGTAGTTGTCTGGTGGATTGCCTTGGATAAGGCATAAACCAGAAGTTATTAAGCAAAGTCCAATGTTCAGCTTATCTGTGCATTAACGGAACACTGCGAGTAACACCTTCCGCAGCTATGGACACTCTCTTTCATCTAACACCCCTCGACATTCTTGGTAGGGAAATGGCAGCTAACTCAGTTATTCGCCTTAAAGCTACCTCACAAAGGTTCAAAAAGGTATATGACCACGCCTCTATCTTAAACAAGTTTAATATCTTCCCTGAAGACATTGACTACACCATACCCAAATTAAATTTTGACAGAAACTTCCAAGTTACCGCCCTTTCCAGCATTCTGGGAAGAAGGTGGTTTCACGGAAGGTAAGTCGTTACATTTTTATACCGACGGTTCAAAAACTAACGACGGGGTGGGTGGTGGTCTTCTCTGATAGGCTTAATTTAAACCTCTATTTTCCTCTCCCTAACCACTGTAGCGTGTTCCAGGCGGAGATAATGGCAATAAGAGAAGTTTTGTCTTGGCTAAAGAAAAACGTGATATCGACCGTTGATATCCGCATCTTTTCAGACACCCAAGCAGCAATCAAATCGTTGAAATCATCCCCAACAAATTCTATTCTAACAGCTCTAGGCTGCCGATCGTCTCTTATAGAGATGGCGGAGCAGTTTAATATTCACCTAATTTGGGTGCCGGGGCATAGGGACATTCCGGGAAATTGTAAGGCTGACGAACTTGCTAGACATGGAACAAAAATACCCATCCTCCCAAACAAAAGTTCACTGGATATGCCTATCGCTACATGCAAACTGGATGCTATTGAAAAGACAAATTCTAGGTGGAGGAGACTATTCTTCACCTTCTTTGCACATGCCCAGCTCTCTCCCAAAGAAGGAAACTCCACTTAGGAGCCCTCTGTTTCAACGACCTAAATGATCTGAATAAAATACACGTTAGGAACCTTCTACGCTTCATTAGAAGCTTCAAATGGTTCAATGAGAAGGCTAGAGGCCGCTTCCCAAACCCATGTGGTATCACAATGAACCTATTACTAGTCTAAGTGTGTTGGCTTTCTTAGCTGACAGCCACCTCAGACTAACCTAACCTAGGCTGTATAAGTCTAGGAAGAGGCGATTGACACTTTGGAGAAGATGCATGCGATGACCAGTGAAACTGTTGGTAAAAAATACCACAGGGGAAAAAAAATGCTATGATCTCAGCAAATAAGTTTTAAGTTTCCAGAGTAATCAACTATTGGTGCCGGTGCCTTGGTCTCAACTGCCGATGATTAGTCTCTAGGAATGTCATCCACACACCACCCTATTCACATATTTTTAGTGATCAGGAACAGAAAAAGTAAATGATTAGCAAAAATGAATTATTTTATCAGCTGGTAAAAAATATTCTCTTCTTATTTTCTATTCTTTCTGCTAAAAATTATAATCTGCTGATCAAATAACTCACTTTTGTTGATGATTTTTTTTTGCTCTGTAAAACAAACAACTATTAAATTGCTAATCAAATAATTTAATATTGCTGGTCAAAAATCTATGAAATGGTAGCCCTTTATAAATAACAAAGAACGCGTACATCAGTACAGGAAGGTTTTTTTTGTCAAAAAGTACACATTATTTGTCATTCACAACCTGGACTATGTAACGTATTCGCGAATGTAAATAGCACAATTTCTTGAGACGTACTCGTACATATGTATAAACAATAATTAAACTTACCTCAGGCTGTGGTCCATTTATTTGATAGTTCTGAGATTGGTGTGTAAAAATTCCTAAGCAATTAAGTACCAAATGCATAGCACCAACTTCTACGACCATACGCCGCAACAGCATACCATCGTCCGTCGTTAGAAGTGAACTATCGAGAAGTTGACGAAAAACTTCAAACGGCAACGTGGGGAGTGATGGAGCAAGTGATAAGCTATATATGTCATCTAAAAGATTAAACTATTAGTAGAAACAAATTGCTTAGCGTGAAATTAAAATCCTTACTGCCTTCACCATCGCCAGTGACACCCAATACCAGCCGCAATAGGCACTGAGCTCTCAGTTTGTCACGAAGTAAAACATCAGAATACGCAGGCAATCGAAGGAACAATCCAAAAGCGGCAAGTGAATGCTGAGGAACAGATGTTATGGTGGGTTGTTTGGAGGATGGTTCAGTTATAGGATCCTCAAGATCTTCATAGATTTCTTCGTTTGGCTCCAACTTCACCCAGTCAGTTGTGGGAGGACTTTTTTCTTTTTCTCCCAATAATGTGGGACTTTTTCGACCAGCACTGTCAGGATAGACAGTTGGCAAATACTGTGCTAACAAAGAAAGCCCACCGCGACTGGAGAATCGCTGTAATGGCGATGGAAGTGGTTCCATATTGGCAGCTTTTAGGATTGTATCATCGAATTCGTCGCTGAGGTTCTTTGAAGGAATCTGTAAAAGATATTTGTATTTATATTTATTTATCCTCTCTCTCTCGCCAACTAGATGTATAGTCTTACCAAATTTAGAGTAATACATGGTGTAGACAATCGATGTCCCTTTTTGAAAAGCGCTGCCAAGATTTGCGATATTGTAGTATCACATGTTAACATCACTTCTGGACATTCTGGATGCACCAATTGAGCACAGCTAGTCATGCTCGAAGCATTCGACGATGTGAGGAATTCATCCTGATGAAATAGTCCTAAGAAAACACAATTTTTTTTTTACTTTAATACATCACCATTCAACGACTTTCGATAATTTACTTGGAAATTTAGGGAATATAATCCTGCTGTCCTTGATTGCAGCTACTTGATTTTTAACATCTTTTATCCGCTTGTCTTTAGCTGTGACTCCAGCTGCAACAGAGAGGAATTCCATGCCGTGACCGTTGAAATCCATTGCGATTTCAAAGGCATCCGATTTGTCATCACTCTTGTTGTCGCTGTGGTTGCTGCTCGAGATGTTTGATACGGTCGAATCCGATTGCCTGGATTCTGTATGCATTGATAGAATGAAAATGTTACTGTAAACTGTATACGAAAGGCTTCATTTGATTTTTTGCCATTGGCCAATTTCACGAATGAATTGAGTGTTTAAATTCTAAAACAGGGATCGACTTTTTTTTTTTTTTGTTGCACTTACCTGAAACACAGTTTTGTAGAATTTCCTGACACTTTGTGTTCACACTCACATAGAAGAGTAGATGATGGGAGTTCACCCTCTTCGAAGGATGATTGTTGACCAAACTAATATTGTTCTCTCGCTTCTGAAGAGGTTGTTTGCTACGAACTGATACCAAAATTCTCTCGTTTTCCAACAGCAGCTGCAGTACGAGCTGCCGGGTGAATCCCGATATAATCGCTTTGTTGCTATTTGCATAGATCTGAGATGGTTTCTTGATAACTGAGATGAGGAGTGTAGAAAGCTTATCCTGATTCCGTGGATGACAGGATGTAACTCGTGTGAAGAAATTTATAGTAGCTCGTTCCATACGGATTAATGCTTGCTGAATGGGTTCCTCTCCAGTCTCGATGGGTCTATAATTGCAGAGCAGCTCAAGCAATGGTTTCCAGAAGATCGATCCTTGATATGAACCAAGCATATCGCGCATATGACCTTCTGAACAGCACTCTGAGAAGAAGTCCAAGATTTTCGGGACATGCTCAAATGTAATCAACGATTGTGCTGTGCCTCTGGTGTCCGGTGGTTGATTCTCAGCTTTGTATGAGTCGGTGAGACATTCATCGCTGCTGGTCGATTGTGTTCTTTCAGTGTGCGAAGTCATTTTTTGTATTTCCGGTGATAGGAAACAACAATACTCGAAGAGAGCATGCGCAAGAAGCTTAGGTAATCCTGAATCTACAAGTTCATATATGGCTAGCGGTGATTGACACGACATAGCAATTGTGGTTAAGTACGATGGCTTTCGCAGCAGGGTGGAGAGGTTCTCTTCGGCAACATTATTAAACCATTCACTTCCGCTAGCTTCCTTGTTATCATCGGTGATACCAGATGATGATTCTTCTTGCTGTGATGTATTACTCTCAAACGGATCATGTTGCATAAGAGAAACATCGACTTTACTTAACAATTGGTTGAACAGTTCTGGTTTTATACAACACAGTGAGCAGAGCAAGGAATCAAATGCCACCTTTAGTGGTTGGTCATTATCCAAGGCGTCAATCCAGTAAATACAAGCTTCGAATATGTCATTCGTTATTAGATCTGCGAGATTGGGAATGCAATTTTGAGAATGCACCGTCCAGAGAATGGAAGCCGTTACTTTGACGAATCCACTTTGTGGGTTTGTGCAGCGTATTGAACGATTGCTGAAGTTTTGTCGAAGCTTAAGAACCCAATCGAGTAGAACTTGTACCTTGTCGCTAACATATGCATCCTTTGCAGTGGCCAGATCGTACAGCAAGTCGCAAACAGCTTCGTTGGACAGTTTATAGGCTAAGGAAAAACAATTTATTATGTATTAAGTGTTAGCATCATTTATGTGATTATAGGTCAAAATAAATATCGGTAACTAGAGCGTTTAGCAGGATAAGATTGGAGCTCTGGCATTGCGGTTTCTTAAGGAAGCATATTGTGCAGTACCTTCAACTCGTCATTTCACTAGAATGGGAGAAGGCAAAGTCTACAGAGTGAATCTGGTGATTCGTGTGATGTAGATGATTTTCCAGAAGGCAGTAGCCACTGATCGAATTTCCAATGTGAGAACAGTCTGTATGGGTTGTTAGCGTCTGCTTACATCACCTTTCAGTGAAAACGAATGAATTTGAAGAAAAAGCATCATTGTCACTAAAAAAAAAAATATGTTTTTTTCTTGTGAAAAAACACCGATTTGCCCCCCCGTTCAAGAAGGGTGGGAACATCAAGGTCCTACATTTTTATCCACTTTTAAATACAGTCGGCAGCCAGGTTGAAAAAATGAGTGATTTTTTCAAATTGAGTCAGGGTATTTGAAGGAAAGGGATCGCATCTCTAAATAGATGCCACTACAGACGCAGATACTGCGTCTTTTTCGCCGAGTGAATAAAAATATATAACACTGCTTAGTACAATCTGTATGTTCCGCACCGTAGCAGGTGGAGAAATCGCCTACTTTTTTTTATTATTAACTTACGTCTAGTGAGCAATCCGTTGAATGCAATTACTCGTAATTAGCTTATTAATTGCATGACGTAAGTTAGAAAGAGAGATACAAAGAGAAAGAAAATGTTTGGCGTAGTGGTTTGAATCTCAGGTGTTAGGTTAAAGCTAACTACGGGGGTGACGTGCAGACAACTGCAACACAGTACTTTTTCCGTGCTCCTGATCTCATCAACACGATAAATTTTTATATCCCGTCATAAAACCGCCCTACTGCAAGTGTTATACCTTCACAGTAAAGTATTACATAAACTTTCAGAGTTGATCGATTTTTTTATTTATTTCGTGCGAAATAAATAGATGATTCTTGTATCAGTATTTTAACCATGAACCTTCAGCGTGACGAGTGATGGCGTTACCACTACACCACGGCCGCCACCACAAGTAAATATATCATTAAAATACATAAAAATAGAAACTTACTTTGAGGTGTTGTTCCCCATAATAGGATGCGTATAAGTGCCAGGCAAAGATCACGACTGTACGATCCCAGTTTTAATAGAACAGTTTCCAAATTTTGCAATGCAGAATTAGGAATCAATGGCATAATATTCATAAGTGAACAGCACGCTTCGAGGAAACCAGGATAGTCTGATGATGCACCAATGACATCTTTAGACAATTTATTCTCCGACATTATCGCAGCCACAGTATAACACCTCGCTAGAATACGAATCCATCCAACACTGGTCTTAGCCAGAGAATCATCATCCACTCCAGATTCGGGACCGCCAACAAATGAGTAGTTGCCAGCCGAGAAAATTGTGTTTCCAAGAATGGCTATTTGCGTCAATCCAATATTGGAACTATCTTTTGGTCTGAAATTTAAGAGATCTTGTTTGAGTACAAAGACGAAAATACAGTTTATCAGCGTTTACCTGTAAAGTCGGAGTACTATGCTCGTAGCAATTTCGGGCTTAGAAAGCTTCAATCGAATGCACGTCATACCGGTTGTAGTTAGGGGCTGACCAAACGGAATCGGACCCAAACCATAGTCTCGTGAAATCTCAACCGCTACAGCTGAGGGACATGAAACCAAAGTGGGTGCATGTGGCTGCAATTGGATCTCTTTGAGCAAAATAGCTGTTGGCAGCGTTATAGTCAAATCCACATGAGATTCATTCGGATAGAACATATAACTCCAAGCTGGGGTACGAGGCCTTCGGTGCGAAGCGATTGGTGTTAGTATTAAAACATCTGCTGATTGTGCGGTATCATTTTCTGATGATATGCTGCAGAACGGTGCAAAGTTAATAAGACCATCCTGGTTGCGTTGGTTTTGTTGTGATGTGCATTTCTTGGCACCGCCATTTGATGAGGTGCTATTGTGCAGTTTTAGTTTTGTGTTCTTTGTCATGTGCTGCATTATTAAAGAGATCTGTAAGGACAATTTGAATTAGTTGGTTTTTTTATTTCTGCCGTTCATAAAGCTATTTCAAGGTATTTACCAGTCCCGGTTGAATGTTGACCAAAACTTTGTTCAATTTAACTAAATTGTGGCAAATAATTTGTATACCTCCCATTTCGGTGAATATATGAACAGCTTGTGGGGCCTCTAAAACTTTCAGGATGTACCAGAGGAACGGTTCGGACAGGTGCAATCGTGGTAGTGCATTTCTGGCTATAGAATCTAACATCAAATTAAAACAACAAAAATGTTGAAACTTATACATGGTAGGTCTAAGCGTTTTAATGATATTACTTGTTTCCAAATATTGACACAGTGGAGCAACAACTAAACTGACTTCAGATGCTTTCTCACTCAGCAGCATTAACAAACTGAAAACAGCATCAGTTGTCGTCTGTGGCTCGTCGAGTAGAAATGTTGAATCTGTGGATTTCATCGAATACAAGGATCCAGGTGTCATAAGCGTTAACGAATTGCTTGAACAATTAGATAACGATCCCAGAAGACGTTTCATTGTTGAGAAGTGACGTAATACTAAAAGGAAATAAATTATGAAACAAAAAATCATACAAATCGATTATATTTAATGTTGTTACCCATATCGGCAATGCAAGGTACTTTTGTTTTATTGCAATCAATATTCAGTTGCTCGGCTTTTGTTTCATCGGTTTGACTTTCCGTTGATACATCGGATTCATGCATTGTAATGAGCTAAAACAAATTAAACATATTGATATAGAGATTGAAGAGTTTGTTAGTATAAATGAATAAGAGATGTGCCACCGTATATTACCCAATACAGTTTGCAAATCAACTAAAGGTCCTGAAGGGGGTAATTTGGTCTTCAATAATTAAATACTTACAGCGATCAACTTGAATTGTTTAATGCTCCAGTCACTGTGATACTTTTATGCCATAGAACAGTTTTTAAAACAATCGAACATAATTTCCTAAGCAGTGTGTAATAGGAAAGGATTTGACTATTGAGGACAACAGTCTCAAAATCTAATAAGTGAACATACGAGGGCAAGGTGAAAAGTTCTCGGCATGACGCAGAGATGACGTTCCAATCAGCAAAAATTTATGTTTCCTGCCTGGGTGCACTTCTCATTAGTTCGTATGACAAGTTTCAACTTGTTCTCTCAAGTAGTTTCTTTACACGAATTTTTGTAGTAGACGTCTTGCGTGTTTTTCGATAAAATGGATAAACTTGAATATCGTGCGGTGATAAAATTCTTCGTTTTGGATGGGTTAACCCCTAAGGAAATTCATCCAAAGTTGACGAAAGTTTACGGGGACTCTGCTCCTTCCATGTCAACCGTTAAAAAGTGGGCAGCAACCACACCCGAAACCATCGAAAAAGTGCATGATATCGTGTTGCACGATAGGCGAGTGAAGGTGAGTGCGATAGCTGAGGCTGTGTGTATATCGAGAAAGAGGGTGCGAAACATCTTGCACAAAAACTAAGGGATGCGAAAGCTCTGCTTAAGATGGGTGCCGCATTTGCTGAATGCCGATCAAAAGCATCTGTCGATCGCATCTGCGGGAAAGGTCACGGCCAGTGTGTTTAGGGATGCGAAAGGGATGCTGTTAATTGATTACCTTGAGAGGCAGAACAATTACAGGCGAATATTACTCCAACCTTCTTGACCAGCTGGATGCCAAAATTCGCAAGAGGCCTGGCTTGAAGAAGAAAAAAAATTTTCTTTCATCAGGACAATGCACCTGTACACAAGTGTGCGTTGGATATGGGAAAACTGCGGGATTTGGGGTACGATTTGCTCTGCCATCCCCCTTATTCACCTGATTTAGCGGATGAGCTGACAATAAATGGTGCGGGTCGGAACTTCACTGGAAATAGAGAGGAACCGTCCGCTCCCTTAAAATCGATAAAATTCAGCCTTGATACTGAAGCCAGAAAAATGGCAAACAGCAGGTGGAATAGTATCAGTACTTGTCTTTCGTCCAAACAGATCTGGCCTAACCTGGACCTAAAGAGAACGGAAAGTCGTCGGTCCATTAATAGGAAACACATTAGTATAATAATAGGAGCCCTCACGGGGCATGTTTGATAGGTAGCCATGCTATTAGAATAGGTGTCCCCTCCAACGAATTTTCTAGAAGCTGTAGAGATGAGGACGAAACTATTACTCACAATTTGTGCACCTGATGTGCCTCATTAATGTTGAGAAGGAAAACCCAAGGGGAATACTTCTACTCGTATGAAGATCTGAACGACTCGACCAGGCTTGATATTTACAAAATAGAGTTTTGTCTTTGTATGCAGATGGTTCGGCACATAGATGCGGAGCAGAAAAGGGTTAACACCGCAGCGGATAACCATTTGTATCTTCCCTTAGGAGGAAACTAATCATGTAGGGTTTCTGGTGCCGGTAATTCAGTTCTTCTTGAGGTATCACAATAAACGTATTCTTGGGCTAAGTATGATCCTGCCTGAGCGGGGACAGCCACTTAACCTAACCATGTATGTTTGACAAATTGAATCAAATTTAACGAAAACAACCTTTCTTTACCCAACATAAATACATACGTATGTACATATTAGGATTACGAAAAAGATTTCAGTCACACTTTTTTATGAAGGGATAAAGTTTTTATATAGACTTACAGTAGCTTGGTAGCGCTCTTAGGCAAATTCGGCCTAAAAACTTTAAACGGTTGCGTTTAAAAATTACTCACAAGTTTATTCATACTTACATTATCGTCCCGTGGTAGCTCTGTCTGAATCAACGACGATGATAGCTTAAGCAAGCTTATAATCAATGAATTATCCGATATGGATGCATTCTGTTTAGAATTTTCAGATCCCAGGACATTGGCGAACAAACTGCTAAAATTATTTGTTGAACTATTGGTATCCGAGGAGCGCTGACATTGAATTTTATCCGCATTCGAAATATTGTTATAGACGAGGAATGCTGAAAAGCAAACAAAAATTTACTTTCTGTAAATCTCTATCAAGAATTCACTTACAGACACTCTCTATTATACTCAGCGAAACATTTAAATCGGCCTTGTCATATTGTATTAGAAGTAAGTCTCGAACAAGTTGACTTTGAGCATCAATTGGACCTTGTTGATTGCAAATCGCTCCACCAGGCTGCACCAATTGTAAAATCACATTCAGCAAAGTATCCTTAAGTTTCTTTTTGATTGAGGGACCTGATTCGGTGAACTCTGCTTTTTTATGCAACCATAGGAGTAACTCATGCAAGTGTTTGCAAATAGTTGGTCCAGCCTGTGAATTTAAAGTCAAAAATATAATACAAAAGAGGACATTTGATCCTTGAAAAACATACACAACGATTTGTTATAATCGAAGAACTCATGCCATAACCGGAAAAGAACCGAAGTAACATTTTCTCGAAATTCTCATCACTTATAATTATATCACCAATTCTTGAGTTGCTGCTAGTCTCGCCTAAAGACAAGAAAAGTCAGATAAAAATAAAAACAAACCTTAAAAACTTATGCAATTACCACAATCCAAGTTTGCCTGCGAGTTGCAAGCCAGCAACAAACACTGAAATCCTAAGCACCAGGTACGTAGTTTAATGTCATTGTGCCAAGCCAACGCAAGAAGTAACCCTTGAACTGCATTCGGTCCGAAAGGTATCTTTGGGATATCATTCGGGCAAAGCCCCGAATTGTAAGGCTTATCTGAAAGCTCACTGTTCAGTGTAAGCCAAATTTGTAGAACTTGTTCCAAGTGAACCCATGTGTCCTGAAATGAAAGAATTTTGTAGCTATCTGGTGTCATTGACTTACGCTAAGTCAAACCTGTAGATGAAGATCTGAAAAAATGCAGTCGAAAACATTTTTGAACATTTGATAGGTTGGCAAGCCACAGTTGTATTCCGGTCCTGACCATATATCTGTTACATATTCTGGCCACGCTGCTGTATCAGGCGATGAATTGATGTATTCATTGGTCAGAATTTGTGGCAATGATGCGTACATATCCAACGATGAGATCATTGTCAGTCGACGAATTGAAATCTCTACATTGTTGTCCAGTCCAAAATCTAGACGAGCATCCATTGCACTCGAAACAGTCTTACAGAAGAAATTGAAATTATTTTTATTTTGGGCCACAGAGTCTGTCTTGATGAGATTCTTTGATCTGTTCTCGATATCAATCTCATTCATCAGTTCATCGAACTCGGTATCTTCACACTCGATTAGAGATGGCAGATGTGAATACTTGACGGCTGAAAGATGATTAATTTTTTTTTTTTTTAGAATGATTATTCAAAATGGTACTACAATTACAAGCGAATGAAAGCGTACCATCTGCGTATGACATACTACTATTTCCGGAAATGGGAATTATCGACGTTGGCATCAACAAAGCTTAAAAGAAAAAAATGTTTTAAAAAGAACATTTTCTTCAGACTTTGAATAAAAAGAAAAAGAAGGACAATACAGCCAAGCGTGGGTGTTAGATTATAACAAAGCGAACAAAAAAATTACGTCCTATATTTTCGTTTGTATTGGGTTTTGTTTAATGTAACAAATAAATAAAAAGCATCAAATTTAGATTCATTACAAAAAAAAAAACAGCACAACTTGCTATTCTCGTTAAGTAACAGTTAATAGCGCTCGACTTCTTGAGAGCATGCACCGGATGAAATACGTGCTTCTCAGGCGACTCGGCGCGTAGGGGAGGGCCACGTAGTGTGGTAGAGGACTGATACCTTCGCGGGCCAAGAGTAAAAACTTCCCAAGCCAAGGTTTTACGGAATACGTGCCGAGGACTGAATAGTCCTAGAATAGCAGAGAATTGAAAAATGTGCATCGCAAACACAATGTCCATATGATGTATCGGGCAATCTCTAATAGTAACCAGACTTACACCTGTATGGGAGCTCTGCAGGTGCTGACCTTTCTTTATCGCTTTACTCGTGGGACCAGCAAAAGGAAAAAAAAAAAAAAAAAAAAAACAAGAATGTTTACTCCGTTCATTACTGAGATGATGACAGATGAAATTCCCTCATCTCCACTGCCACTGAAGAAAACGGCAAATCCGAAAGCCATTATTCTCAGCAGGAGCATGAACAATTCACGGGGGCTCAGAGGCGTTGAATTGCCTCTAAAATCAGCAGTGACATTGAACCTGAAGAGGCAAGACAAATGGAGAGAGATCGCAATGCGAAAGTCCTTGCACAAAGAAATAAATAATGCCCAGGACAGTAGACTCAGCAACACTAAACGTTGCTGGTCCACAAACAACTCTCCGCAAGAGGAAACAAAAAAGCATAGACCGCACGCAGAGACGCATGTGCTGTTAAGCCAAGAGTAGACCCAAGAGATAAAAAAAAAATCCTCACAGACAGCACTCCAGACTGCTAGAGAAAGCTCCCTTCAAAGAGGACATGCCAAAGGTTTCTAAACCTTACTCAGGCGCACACAACTCAAGTGGAAATAAAGAAACCAGCACCACTTCTAGGAAGTTAAAAGCTATAGATGAACGCAACAAATACAGCTAGTGAAGAAAAGCCTACTGGTTGAGATGGACAAAGACGACAAGAACTGTTCCACTCTCAGATTTTCGCCACCGCTGAGAGAGACGGATGGCCAATGATCAATCATCACCTGCCACGACGCAGAAACAAAGAGGTTGCTCATGAATCAGCGTAATTTGGCTTATAATCGATGGAAACGTTACGGACTTGAAGAATATCACTCGTAGATCGTTACGAAATGAAGTTATCTGTAAGATTCCGATAGCAAAGGCACCTCTTTTAGTACTCGTCTAAATGCTTTTCTGAATAAACGCAATGAAATTGGAATAAGACTAATAACTCTATCTGTAACTGACTGACTGTAATAAGCTAAATCAAAGCTTTCTTTCACTCCCGTTACATGAAATCTATCAATCTTTAAGTTTACACAGAGGTATTTATTTCCCAACTTTATTTATTGGTAGTTGGTAGAATTCGTCAACTCTGGTAAAATCTTAGGAGTTATTTTCAACAGTAACTGGGATTGATTACATAAATTCTATTGTTGATAAAGTTTATGGAACACTTCAAATGTTGTGGGTTACTCAGAGTTAAGACGTTGGTTGTACCAATGTTGACATATGGATGAAAGCATCTCATTAACTGAATAAATAAATAAATAAATAAAAACATTACCGACATGATCCATTTTGTACGCCTTTCATGTCGCACACAATCCTACAGGAAAGAGAAAATCATCCAATGAAATAACAAGACTAGTCTCGGGATAAGGCTGATTTTGGTGATGCTAGGGCCAAACGAAATAAGCACAACGATCTAGACTGCTATTAAATAGATATCATCGCCATCAGGGAATGCGATGTGATTAGGCGGGCATAAAAAGGATGAGAAAATGTGATATTTATTGCGGCAAATGATGCATGAAGCACAAAACAGCGTTTATTCGGATTCAGTGGTCAGTCAGTCAGCTCCAGACGTCTGGAGCTTTAGGCAATTTAGTCAACGCCTAATTACAATAAACGATAATCGTTCGGCATTTTCTCTTGTTAAATTAATCATCAAGTGATTTAACTACTCTAAAAATAGAAAAATAGAACAGAGACATGCAGTCGAGTCAATGGAGATGCGTTATTGCAGTGGTGATGTTCGAAAGTTCTGCCAGCATCAGTCATATTTTAAGATTTTAGCTGAATTTGAGTTTTAATGACAAAATAATTATAAATACTGACATTCAGACACGAATGCAAATGGAAAAGTAAAGGAAATTAAAATCTTTCCTATCACTATTATTTCAAAAGATATCAGCGTTACAAATGACATATATGCACTTTTGGGAAGAAATGTTCAGTATTGATCTGCCACATAAGCCTTTGTATGGAAAGTCACATTTTTGTATGAATTTTTTTGAATTTTTTTAAATGTTTTAAATAACTCATTCGTTCAATTGAACATTTTGTTTTATTCGCATTCAAACTTCAAACCTCGTTTTCTCGAAACTAGGTTTTTGTCGTTTAGATCACTCCAATACTGAGGTGACGATATATACCAAATTTCATCTCAAAATGTAAGGCCCAAATAGTGGTGACATACGAAAGGACATATGTACGTATACAGATCGACATAACTTTTGATGCTGGTCACAAATACTCTGCCGTCCAAAACTTTACGTTTACTCGTATCTATCTGTACAGGACTCAAATGATCAAAATCCTTTCAAATCCTGTAGATAGTAGAAATTATTACATCTCAAAACAGGTAAAGCGTTTTAAGAAAAAAAGAGCCGAATTGAGGCGTAAGTCGATGGAGGGAGTAATAAAACAAAACTGCAAATGTCATTAACTTATCATAAAACCCACCATAAACCGGAATTAACTTGGTTTTTTATACAAAATGTTCCCACAAAACTGCAATTCAGGTATATAAATGAAGTACGAAAAATCAAGTGGCTAGATTGGGGAAAAGAGCACCAGATTTGGAGATCAACTCACTGGTCGAAAGTCTTAGGGACGGACGAGTCCAAATTTGAAGTTTTTGGACAAAAAAGGATAGTTACGTTCTTCGGTCAGCTGAAAAAAAAATGCTCCTTAGCTGTATAGTCCCAACAATCAAGCATGGCGGTGGCTCAACAAATGGTCTGGGATGTTTCTCTTCCACTGGTGTTAGAGACCTCATCCGTATCGATGAAATCATGAATAAGGGAAACTACAGACAAATATTAGAAGAACACACCTTACCATCGGGTTTGCGATCAATAGGCCCTCGATTCATATTAATGCAATCATTCCTTCCAAGCTTTGCCGAGGATACGTGAATCAAGAAGCAACACTGAGAAATATGAAATGGCCTGCCCAATCACTCGACCTCAACCCAATAGAACTGCTTTGGGACGAACTTGGCAGAGAGGTTTGAAGATAGTGAACAACATCAAAAGACTGACTTTGGGAGTTCCTTCAATTAGCCTGAAGATCAATAGCATTGGAAACTATAAGAAGCTGTACGAGGTGGATTTTTCGACGAAAAAAAGGTCTAACTCCATTTTATTACCCAAGTTTTTTTTATTTATTAGGTTCAATTAATTTGTTCACTTGACTAGATAAATATAATATTGATGAAGCTACATATATACAAAAATTTTGATTATTAAAACGAAGAAGACAAAGAGTTTTATATCAATTTCTCTGACAGAATGCATTGTCCGGAACTTATGGACGGCAGTAAATATATACGTTTGGGGGTCTACCGTTATTATTTTTCTATGATACAAACTATGTATCAAAATTAATATTCCTTATGGGAACTTACATTCGGCCGTAGGTGCAATTGACGCTCTTTTAATTACCCAATAAATTAACGATTAGTAACAATTAGACTAATGAATGAACTGACAACTGTAAAGCTATAGTCGAGTGTCAAACAAACAATATGAACAAATTCTAAACTAACAAATATTAATCAGTATGACCTACCTGTTGAGTCAACAAATACTTCCTCCGCCTCTTGTACACCTTCCATTCCTCTTGGTTCGCTGCAGCTTGGCTCAGAGCTTTGTGGTTGATCTTTGAAATGTTTATCAGCATCCAGGAGATCCTATTTAACAAAGTTATTATTACTGTGCTTGAAGAAAGTCTTGCCAAATTTCTACTTACTTGTAAGAGGCAAGTGATAGCGTGAACAGCCCAAGGCTGTTGCTGATCATTCCAAACAGCTAAACGAACAAGTTGCTCCAACTGATTTGTGGTGACAATCTTTGAAAGTTGAACCGAAGACTTGCAAGCAGATACAAGTCGTGCAATTACCTATTATAGAGGAATTGTTTAAATCAATTTATTGTAAAATTTACCACCACCTACCTTGCACGTCAATAGGAACAAATCCATGTTACAACTAAAGTCCATCTCTAGCAGAAGGGCAATCAGTCCACGGATAACTATCAATATATTGTTCAAACGAATGGTCTTCAATCCCTTGTCAAAGTTATTTTCTGGTTCCGGATTGGGATCCTTAACAACCTTCGGAGTGGTACTTGGTTTAGTTGTTGCTTTAGGCTTTGGTTTGCCTGTTATCTGCATAAATATATCCGGGTGCTGAAATAGATTTGCATGTACTAAACTAAAAAAAAAAAAAAAAAGCAACACAAACACTCACTTCATTTTGAATCATAAAGATTTTCTTTCCCCAATCTGTATACGGTTGGATACTGTATTTGTTTTGTTGAATCATTCGCTTTTTGAAGCCTCGAAGTTGTTTACCCGAATTATTATTCGACTGCGATCGAGTTTTGGCAAAATCAGTTTCACATGACATGAATTCCCAACGATTGGCAGCTGATTTAAATAAAATTAAAAAAAAAATAACAAAAAACACCATCAAACTTAGCTTACATTTATCTTTCCTTTCAACACTATCGTCCAGACAAACGGAAAGGAATAATAGCAGCCAAGTTACTAACTGTAAGTCCGACTTAGACCACAAGTCACCACCGTTGTCGCTTCGATTCATGTGTAGTGGATTCTCATTCGCTTGGTATCTTGGTGATATGGGGGCCAACAATTTGGCCAATGTCTTTAAAATTGCGTCGATTACAATAGAACGGCATGTGCCCATTGCAATACTCCGACGGCCCAGATAAGTTAGCAAAAAGAAAATTCTGCAAAAAAAGATCAAGAATGTGAAACAAAATATAAATTAGCATTGGATGACGCTCTTACCTATCTTGAGGAAATATCTTGCTGTTCTGTGAGGAAAATAAATTACAAAATATATCTGCAAGAAAATCTCCCCACCAGCTGCGGAAACAACACATTCGAACCAAAAGGGAACATGTGGCAAGTTGTATGTGTGCATCACCATAGACAACTAGTGTGTTGAATAGTGTATTGGCTACGTCCATTGAGAACAGCGAGTGCAGTGGCAAAATGTTCTGAAAAAGCATTTCATTTCTCAACATTTTTTCAATGAGAACGTTTTATAAGTTTGTACCTTAAGTCCATATTCTATGGAAAAATGCAAGAGAATCTCGACTAGCCCTTGGCTAAGCACTCTTAGCTTATCCCTCGATGCTAGCTGCAGTACATTTGTTGGTCGTTTCGCAGGTTCTGTCTCTAAAGACGATTCCAACCGCAGTATTACGTTTTGAATAACGTTGATTTGATGTTGTAACATGATGCACTCCTAAAAGTTGTAATACATTAAATTAATACGATTTTAATTGCACATAAATAAATAGATTAGGCAGGTATAATGTTCCTCAAACTCCTGTTACGGCTACGAAAATCCCGAAAAAAAAAGGAAAACCATTACTTGAATACAATAGGATTCTACTTCAACAATGTGAACCGGATTTTATCTGCCCTGCCTTTCGCAGGAGAGATATCCCAGAAAAACATATAGATATTAAATAATACGGAGGTGCAATTGCCATGCATTGAAAAACAAAAGGTAGCAGAAGGCCTCAAAACAGATGCGATAGGGTTGCATACTATCACCACTGTTGATTTTGATCCTCATTATCCTTGATGAGCGCAAAAGTACTCAGTTCGACAAAATGAACAATGATATCTTAATCAAAACCTCTATACTGGCATAAGGAGCTTGCATCAGATGGTCCATAGTTTAGGAGGCGAAAGAAGCAAAGTGGCGCGGCCAAGATAAAAGCACTCAGTCTTTCAAATTCCACCGCTCAAGTAAGCATTGTCGAACAGCAGGGTGAGACTGTTGACAACTTTCTTTATATTTCTTTGTTTCGGCAGATATTCACATCGAACTGGATTTAGGCAGTAGTATTGCAAATGCGAAAGCTGAATCCGGTTTGCTGTCAGCAATCTGTAAAAACAATGTTTTCAGCAAAAAATCTAAGCTACGACTCATTCGTTTCAATGTAGAGAAACCGTCACTTACTCGTAAGTTATTTTCGTTCTATTGTCATCTCGAATGGACAATTCAAAAAGATGACCTGGACATGTTTTAAATCCGTTTATCTTTACGAGATTCTGTTGTATATATGTAAGATCAAATACTATCACCAATGATTATTTTGCGTGTTATTCATATTTTCAGTATAGTTTAAAGCAACACGATTTCGTAATGAGTTTGCATTGGTTACACCTCCAGAAAGTCCCAGAATGTACAGCAAATAGGCAGCAAAATACATAAAAACTTCTGTTTGATTTGTGAAGAAATGAATGAAGTGGCAATGTAGATGATGAGCCAGGTAGAGACGTAGCAGAGGATAAACTGTCTGCGATAACCGCAACAAGTCTTAGGTAGGCCAAAGAAACACTTTCCAAAAAAACTAGTTGAAGTCTCAATCAATACAATTAAATGCAGGCTTGAAGAATCTGGCATTAAAACAACAGCAAAAACAAAGTTGGGCAAAGGAGAATTTACACAGTGATTGAAGCAACGTAATATGTATCGATGAATCAACTTCTGTTGTCTACAATTACAAGTATTGGAAGAAAGCCTGGACAAACAAATGTGAATAATTATTGCAATCCTTGGTTAAGTATCCGGCCCGGTCTGAGGGAAGATTATGCTGAACAATTGAGCATAGAAGATGAAAGACATTTACTAATAATAATGGTAATTGGACTCCATATTAAAAGTACAGTGTAATATCTCTTGTAGTCACTCCTCTAGTGCAAGGGAATTCCCCTACCACGTAAAAAATACGTCATCCAAGAAAGTAGCTATAAATAACTACAATAGATACTTGTACATTTTTATGCGAGTACGAGGGCGTTCGATAATTCTGTACAATATAGAAAACATCTTTATTTTCAGCAAAAATCAATTTTATTTTTCAACATATTCTCCTTTCAACTCGATGTACTTATCCCAGGGATGCTCCAACTTTTTAATGCCGTCCGAGGAATAAGAATTGTCGAACTCTGCAAAAAAGGCCTCTGTTGCGGTGACCTCTTCATTTGTTGTTGAATCTCTTATCTCCAAGCCATTTCTTCATGTTTGAAAACAGAAAATAAAATATGGTATATGGGGAAGCAATTCGTTTAATTACACTGTTGCGATAGAGGAGGTGTAAGCCGGGGCATTTTCGTGGTGAAATAGCACAGTGAGCAGTCGCGGAACCCATCGCGCAGACAGCTTTTTTATATCCAAATATTTTTTTAAAAATAATGTGCACCCGATCATTTTAAATGCCTACAGTCTCAGCAATCACACTTCTCCGATCGTCCATCACCATACCTTGAACTTTATCGACCATCTCTGATGTGGTGATCTCAATTGGACGTCCTTTGTGCTCATATCACTGTATCGAAAATTTCGGAACCATTTGTAAAGCATTTCAAGCGACGGTGCAGAGTCCCCGTACTGTTTATCCAACTTTGCTTTGGTTTCCGCAGCTGTTTTCTTCTTCGAATAATGTTTTACTACACTACACGAAATTTACATTTCTCCACTTTTGCAAAAATACGAGAAATTGTCTGCTTCCAATGGCTGTTAAACACAGACTAAATGACATATGTGCCTAATATTTTGTATGTCATGGTTTGAAGAATGTTACCGCATGAAACAAACGTCAATTTGCGGCTGGAACCGCCACTTGTCGAGATTGTATGGAATTCTAGAACGCCCCTCGTATATGGGATTCTAGTAATCCGAAAATTCAACAGTCCGAATAACTCTCTAAAGCCAAGCTCTCTCCCCTCCATTTTGAAATATTGTAAACAATTCTAGAACGCTGGTAATATCTTAGGCCACCATACCTACGTTTTAGTGCCCTGGGCAGGGATGGCAACGCGATAGATGAATCTATTGTGCGATTATCTGATCAATAAATGGTATTCAAGAATACACACAAAACAGCAATCGTTGTATTTTATTTAAACTTTTTCTCTCTTGAGTCAAAATTAACATAACATACACTTTGCTCCTATAAAGAGCAAGTAAAAAAGAAAAAAGAAACTCTCTTTATAGGAGCAAGTGGAAAAGAGACACTATCTTGGCTATTTGTCCAATATGTGTAAGATGATTTTATTCAAAATTTTCTACTTCGCCCATTTTATAAACGAACAGCACATATGGAGCAAGTAGTAGTAGTAAGAGCAGTCGTGCCCTTTATTTATTTGCATCGGGAATAGAACCAAAATCTGAAACATATTCCACAGACAAGAATAATTGATTACATATTGCGCATATCGGCCCTATTTTTCCCTTGATCAATCAGTTTCGGTCCATTTCATACTGACGTTGTATTGATAGCGTAGGACTTGATGTAACTCGATTTTCTATAGTGCGTGTAGGCCGTATATGTGCAGAAAATAAAAATATTCAACACCGGAATGCGTAATATTTTATTCTAGTATTCTTGCTCCTTAGATATACTGCACAAATTATGTAGTGGCAGTCTGAAGAAAATTATTATCTGTACTATTTCTCATACCCTTCAGCTATGTTTTGCAATTACCGATAGCCAATGCTGCCCTAAATAAAACCCTCCTATCACTGCTGATTTTATTGAATGCTCACCTCATATATTGATACGATTTTACTATTATCCAGGTTACTGTCATCTTCACGTTGCTTATTGATGAATGCCTGCATATGTGCCACATTGGACAGTTCACAGTTGAGAACTGGTGCTAACATTTCCATTAATTTACAACTTGCCAGACTGTAACGGCAATGCACGTCTTCATGCAATGAGTTCAGTGCTTTAATTTGTGCCTGAATATTACCGGGTGGATGCTTCATATACTGCAGTACTGTCAATAAAAGTAAAATTGTTAGCATATATTTACAACAAGAAATCATAATTAACTTACATGGATCACCATAACCATCGCTGTCTAGAACTACCGTGTGCCCATAAAACGATCCCAGTGGAATTTTACACTTTGTATTTGACATTCCATAACGACCGATAATAGTAATTTTCATATATCGACAGATCGGCGGTGGTTGTAGATCACTGAGTACCAGCGTTTTAGAGCCAATATCTTGTGTTACAACTAAACGCACACTATCGGCTTCTTCTTCAAAACACCAAATGTCAATGTGAAGCGAAGCGAGTTCGTCACATGATGGGATCACCACATCAGTCAACAATATAGGCGAACCAAAATCAAGCACAACAAAACGTCTTGCACCTGAATGCATTCTATCGATTACCACCATTTGTTTAGGTGGAGGTGATAAAATCTTATGCCACGGAAAGACATTCGTATTCTCTTCCATATTCTGTTCGGTTAGATACCGCTGAATGAGTTTGTTTGATAGTTTCACCTCTGTATCATTGTCGGGAACACTTGAGCTTTCATCACAGCATTCAATGTACTGGCATATTGCCTTAAATTTGGGCAAATGTTTGTATTTAATGGATTTTTCTTCTTTGTTTGTTTGTGCTGAAGATTCTGATGGTTCCGCTGGAAATCGATATAAGATTAACATTCTTCAAACTTTGCCTATTCTTATGATTACATACCAATTCCGTTGGCTTTCAATTCGTCTTTTCCGAGTATTGCACACATCTTAAGTTTGTCAGCAAGAATATTTTTCACATTATTAACAATATCGTTCAGCTAAAAAAAAAAGTAAAACAAGAATTACGTGATATGTTGGGCAAAGAACAAATAAAATTACTTTTCCATTTTCAGGATCTTTTTGGCCATCCATGGTATTTGACATCGCAGGGATTATTATTTCTTCCATGTTTATATTTGAGGCGCTGCTAGTTGATGCGCTGTCCATGTTATCGATTCGTGTAGCTTCAGATGTTGCAGAGCATATAAAATGTAGCTGTTCTACTTCCAGAAGTCCGCGTAGCTGGTTACTTACTCCTTTGCATTTGATCAAATGTGGAAAAGAACGAAATTCAACACCGTCTAAAACAAATAGATTGTAAAAATAATTGCATTATGCATATTTAAGAAAAAACTAAAGACAGTGGAAACAATTGAAACTTATGCTGAAATTAAATAATTATTCTAGCTGACTCGCTGACTAGTGTATTTCCTACTTGTAGCTCAACTAGTATAAACAAGTTTGTCTTATCTAAGTTGTTTTTTTAACCTAGTAGGTTACCTATTGAACTCAGTTTTTTAAAGTCCATTCCTTGTGTTTGTAGGAGTCCTGCATTTGATCGAATGATATTGACCAGCGTATTGGGTGAGGTTGTATTGTTTTTGCTCAAATTTGGCAAATCAATGTCAAAAAGTTCTGGTTCGAATGGAAAACCATATAACCCAAATCTGCAAAAAACAAAAACATAGTATAATTTAAAAACTTATTAAAAATCGAAACTTTGCATACCTTGTGCCCAATAATGAACAATATGGATCACATCGCTTCTCAATTTCATTGGTTATCTCCATTAAAAGTTTCACACAAATCTCTGAAATCGAATTATGCGAATCAGCAGTAGAAGTTGAACACGCCAACAGAATGAACCAGCGTACTACACTTGAATACTTTGAGGATGTCAAATCGGGAAGTGTTGTGGTAATTGCATTTTTCAATGAAACATCAAATGTGATTTTATTCTGTAAGTCTGAAGGAAGATTTCGTACTCCTCTGCAAAAGGTATAAACAGATATTAAATCACCATATCGCCGTTTGCTTGTAATATTTATTTTCTTACTCTGTCAAAATCAGTACAAGCTTCACACATTTATGTGCCAATGTTCTATCACTTCTGATGATGCAATTCAACAGAAGATCCCTAAGGAATTTCTCCACAATAACGAGACATTCTACTTGTTGCGATTGCATATCCAACGTAGCGTTATCCGAGCATATACCAGAAGATGAACCACTTCTGCTGCCACTCGCCTCTCCAGATTTATATCGTTCTGATTTCGGTGATCTAAACCGATTGAGTCTAATTGTGCAAATCCATAGTAGAATGTCTAATGCTAGATTCTTTTGTAGAACAGTCGATGAACTGCAGGCAAGAGTTTTAAGCAAATTCTCCAAAATATTGTTACTCTCTAGCATGGCTATCCTTTGGAGTCGCTCGCTTGGTATTCCTGAATTTGCCTTTGTACCACGAACTGTTATTGAGATTTCATGAAGCCAATCGCACCCTATCAGAAGAATCAAAAAGAAAGGACAAAAAAAAATCTTTGGTTAAGAAAACGCTTCAACACAGTATAACTTGGAAAAAGAAAAAAAAAATCATGCCGCTTGAGAATACTTTTTCTTTGGCTCGTCTTTAGCTTTCTATGTGAGTCTAATAAAATACAAAATACAAAAAAGCACATACTATAACGTAAACTTAAATTGTAGATAACTGATGAATGGAGAGAAGCAATGATGTAAATTGAAATAAATGAGAAATTGGCATACCTATGTAAAATTCATTTCGTGATTTTTTGGTGGTTGAGAAGGATTTCTGAGAAAATGTGGCATTAGTGAACTTTTGTGATGTACTGTTTGCATATGATGAAATCAGGAAACGCATGACACCTTTTTTTCTAACCGGAACTGAAAATTGTTAGCAAAAGGTTTTTTTTTTTGTTTTGCATATCAAAATCAAAAATAGGATTACATAAAAAAGAGTTGATATATGAATGATTTGTGAGTAGTAAGAAAACAAAAAAAAAAACAACAAAAAAGTACATTAACCAGGGTCACACACATGCAAGCACATATATATTGCAAACTATATTGAAATTTGGTTAAATTCGAATGAAAAGTTGTTAAAACTTTGCATATTCAATGTGATACATTACATTTAGCAACAGCACTGACCAGCCACCTACAGACGTACATCACAATTTTACGAATTACTAACAACAAGCACATGGTCCAATAATAGGGTAGAAGAAAGACTTAATACTTTCTAGAAGAAGATTTCTGCTTAATCTAAGACCTATATAGCTTGCAGGATTTGAAATTGAGCAAAAGCGTGCGGTCAAGTACCTAGGAATTATTCTGTACTGTAAACTGCTATCGAATAAAAAGAAGTGTCCTCGGCTACCTTAACATCTACAATTCCAACTGGCTTCGATACTGAAATAGAACGGATGAGGCAGGAAGACAAACTGAAGCTTTTTTACAATCAGCAGTAATCTCACCCAACATACCTAATAGATATGATTCCCAGACAACCCTAATAGTTTTGGTAGCGCTCTAGACCTCTTTCTTTCTTCAGAGTCAGACAGTTACACCATCAAAGTTCCTAATGATCCTAATATCAGCAATACACGTGATAATAATACCAGCGATAGGACAACAAATTATCTAACTGGGAGATCTGCAGGATTTGTTCGCCTCTCTTCCTTGGGCATAACATATGTATCGGAAGAATTGATTTCGAAGTGGAGATTTACATTCATTACTCCACCGAGAAATCAACTTCTAGCGAACCATGATTCAACAGGAATTGTGAGCAAGCCATTGCTGCCAAGAACAGAACCTATAGACAATGGTGCTCCAACCTCACAGTAAACAAGATGTATGTAACTTCATCAGCCTCCAAAACATTTGTAATGCAGCAGTCGATTCCGCGAAGAACAACTACAATGAGAGAGTGACTAACAAGGTCCTTGTTTGTCCCAAATGCTCACGTACTTTCAGGTCAATGGCAAAAGTGATAAAGCAAACACTTCAGTCACTCCTTATTCCCACCTCTAGTGAAAGAGGACGGATCACTAGCCACAAAACCAAAAGAAAAAGCCCGATCTTTTTGCTATCATATTCTCGGGCATTTCTATACTAGATATGCCACAAGCTGATCCACCAACTATTCCGCAAGTGCAGTCATCTATGGCAGAAGTGAAGTTTCGACCTCTGACGCTTCCTTAATAGTCTGGATTGCAAAAGGTAATTAAAACTGTGCTAGCATCGATTCTTTGGAGACTTTTTTCTATGTCGTACTCGCAGAAAACGTTTCATTCATGCTGGAAACCAGCCACTTTGAACCGATTCCCCAAATAGGAAAACAAAAAAAAAAAAACACTTGCCGGGAAATTATCGACCCATAGCGAGTTGACTTTTCTATACAAAGTGATGAAAAAAGTCATCAATGCCGAAATAATTTGACTTTTGAAGAGACGTTGGAGTGTTTCAGGGTTCAATACTTTCACTACCTCCCAAACAACAGGATCCTTAGTTTTTCCCGATGATTGCACCCTAATATCGTCTTACTCGAACAACATGCCGGTGAATACAAGTTCATTACGTCATCAAAGACAGTAACAAATCAACTCAATAAATGAAAATCTAAAGTGGGGAAAAGCAAACGTTCTAGACTTTAATGCGAAGAAAATCAAATTCACTACTTTTTCCAGAAAAAAACAAGTCTACTGTACCATAGCTTCAATTGAACGACCAAATCACTAAACCAAAGAAACTATGTATCCACGGGTTTAAGCTGTCTGTTTAGAGCAAAGAGCTACTTTACAGCAAAACAGTTCCTTTTTATATACAAAGCATGAATTAGATTGCCGCTTGAGTATTATTTACACGTAACATTTTCTTCATTTACAGCATATGGAAGCGAGCACAGTTCTTTTAATTAATGATCCCGCACTAACATACAACCTCCAATCGTTGGCTCATAGACAGACCTATGCCTATTCTATAGACACTTCTACGGTAGATGTTCCGACGGAGACCACAATGGTATGAATCCTTGAAATGCAACACTTAAGCGTTCTACTAGGCAAGTCACCCCAGAAAATCAAAAAAATTCCTCCTGCTGCAGGACAAGTAAACTTTTAAATTGACTCCCACGATGCATAATTCCAAAAGCTTTTAGCTTGCAGCATTTCAAGAGCAGAATAATTAGGCGGAAAAATTGCCGCTCAGTGGGATACTACTCCGTAAAGTAGTCGCGATTACGTTTCGAAACTTGGCAGAGCCAGAGTTAGTCATTGGTTAACCCTGACAAAAGATTATAAAAAAAAAGACTGAGAAACCGCCTCTCTAAAAGCAACTGAGAGGCACGCAAAATAAGTATTATAAGTCGTAGAGCTTCTAACCCTCCGCTTATAATAACACATATAGCAGCTGTTTTTTTTGGATTAAGAGGGGAGTTGTGTAGCAGTAAGAGCTACGGAGCCGCTGTATAAAACTCTCATCTATCTAGTGCAAGGACTTTATCAAAATCGGAAGAAAGTACCCATGGAAAGTTCGATAAAACAAGTAAAAATATTCATATTTCAATGGTCCTGTTTGTCTTGACTATTGGAGAAAATTCAACAACGACCTGGTTAAGCATATACTAAAAATCGTGTACAGCGGATAGCCACCAACACCCCTTCACACTTCTTCTTCAACCAAACTATTTTTCACTGCCTTCTTCGTATTATTGACTCAAATTTTCCACCAACTACCACATATAGAGAATCAAGCAAGCACAAATAAAAAACAAATACGTACTCTAACCACAAACACACATACCTCTTGTTTTTCCTTGGCCTTCCTTTGCCGGGTCTCCCATCGTTTTAATGTGCAACAGGAAATTCCGTGCTCGGGTTTTAAACAACTTTGGACTAGTCAATGTAACATTCCCTCCTTGATCGCATAAATCCATGCATGATGACAACTCAATTGGGCCAGCTAGAATTTCGGCATTGTGAGCTTGTAAATACTCTTCCGTTAGAACTGGATTCTCATGAACTCCTACAGAAAAAAAAAAAAAAAAACTCTTAAAATAAAACTCGCAATTTATTCATATTTATTCCCCGTACCATCACTATTCAATGGAAAATCGATGCTTTCGTCTACGGCAGCCGATTGTTTGAAGCCCAAGTTTACGGAATGTGGTCCTTTCATACGATAACCAAATCCGCTGGTATTCTGCTTCAAAAGTGTCACTTGAATCGCAGCTGGATTCGGGCATGGTTGATACAGAGAAAATTTCAAATCGATATGACCCAGTGCAACTGGTTGCACCAGATTCACTTCGATAATATGCTCATCCCAGGTTGTTCTGCAAGAAAAAATAAATCTTAACACTAATCATAACATACATACAATCATTTTTACTAACGCGTCGTTATGCAGCCGCCAAGTCTTTGTAAGATGAGTGTCATCACCGGGTCTCAGGTGCTGTGGATGTTTCCTTTGTTTTTGTGATTGAACAAGCTCATTCCAACAACTGGGCACTTCTGCTGTGTATGGCGTAAGCATCTCATCAAATTGTGTCAATTCACACAGGGTTCGCAAATCTTCTAGTGACAAATCGCTTTTGTGTGCGATTAAATTTGACGACGTTGATGGTGCTTCACTAGTACTTGGACCAGGCGCCATACTACTCACTGATGGTGCATCGCCCTGTTGTTTGCGGCTGCACCCAACTCCACGAGAACCATTCCGTCCGTCGGTTTCAGACATATCTCCATCGGTCATACCACCGCCTAAGGAAATATCGACATTTCCACAAATGTTGGCATTCTCATCGTCAGCCATTTCATCGCCAGACTCACTGTCTGTGTCGTGCAGGGAATAGAAAATGAGTGAACCGCTCTTGGTGCATCCACAGAGCCTGTCAAGTGTTTTGCAATAAGCCGCTGAGACAAACTGCTCATTGGGCACCTCAATACTGGTGATTAACTTAAAGTCTTGCAATGAGTGCAATTGCATACTTCCATCGGCGCATACTACACACAGGGCGCCACCATCGAAGTCAACGCCTTGCACTTTTCTGTCAAAGTTTTCACATGCCGGCAGGAGGCATATTTGGTTCGGACACTTGTATCGGTTAAAGGTGACCGAAGCTGTGTAGTCACTGGAAATATCTCCACTTGTGTCGCAAGAAAAGAGCAACATTTGTCCGCTGACCCAGTCATCGTCGTCGTCAACTTCCATCGAATCCTCTGGCACATCTTGACTGCGGATCAGTTTCACTAGCAGTTGATTGCAACTCCGGTTGGTTGGTATAATTTCCGTCACTTCAAAGTGACCTGCTATTAGCGGCGTCACATTCACACAGCTTCTTACGACACAGTTGATTTCTTCCTTCTTTGGCTTCTTGTTCAACTGAATCATTTGTTCGGCAGCTTTCATGTTGTTGTTGTCTAGTTCTTCATCGTCGTCCTTTGGAATGGGAAGTATATGCCCCGCCATCTGTAATGCATGGAGCTCAGCGTCCATCTTTATAAGGTCTCCGTCCAAGTAGGGCAGCTCATGAAAATCGTCTGCTTTCTCAGTTCCATTGAACTTTATCGTGACCAGATCTGACATGAAACCATTGCTGTCGAAACTGTCCTCGTATTTTTCCATCAATGTCTTATTATCATCATCTCGATCGTACTTGTTGCACAAGTTCTCCAAGCAGTTTTGCTGCTGTCCGTTGTCGCATATAATTTTAGTATTCGATTCGCAAATGTCCACTACGACCAACATCAGTATCACCCCCGTTGCTTTCTTCACCCATAGCCCTAGGATCACTTTCGAACCTATGACGCTCGATTTTAACGAATTTGTTAGCGGCATCTTGTTTGCGGTGTTCTTAAACAGTTTGTTCGGGAGAACACACATTGCCGTAACTTTTGCTTCATCATAGCCGTCTGGACAAATGTCTATCATCAAAGCTGACAATTGGAGTGTGTGCATTTCCTTCAGATTTCTCTCGATGCTCCAGATAATTATTTCGCCAGAGAGCGATGAACTTGTGCAGAGAACGTGAGCAAAATCACTATTTGACATAACATCGAAGCCATTTGTCATTGCCGCAGGGTTGGTTGCATATGTCACAGCCAAAGGTACGTTTTGGGTGTATTCCCCTTTTACGAATGGACATGTCGGAGAATGTCTCTCATGTTCGCTCCATGGTTCGTCTGTTTTTTCCCAACACACAAGACAAACATTGCAAGTGAAACACATTGCGCGGTCCTCGCCGGATGTGCTGGGTTGATGGTAAAAACCGGCTTGTGCCATTTGATCGGGCAGAGCCCAGTTGTAGTCCATGTGTGGCCACTTTTCGAATGTTTGCCGGCGTACTGCCTCCGAATACATCAACACCCGTTGGATGGTACCATTATTGCAGCCGATTTCTATAAGTCTTGAACCGACTAATAAGTCGGTGAGTCGCTCGTTTATTGCCGATGCTATTGCCAGTGCTGGTATGTGTTTCTCCAGTCGCTTCAGATGTACCACTGCATTGTTGGCTACCATCTTGAGACTGGAATAGGGTAGTTCCAGGCATATTGTATTCCACTGCAAAACAAAAGAACAAGATGATTGATTTAAAATTTCCTCATTTTGTTTTCAAAGATTGCGCCTTAATAATAAAAAAATTCAAACTTGCGATCATCTTAAACTCTTCTCTAAGGCACTAGTTTTACGATCAGAAAAATGTATATAAAAAAAAATAGTTTTCAATTTAGTCAGTTAAGTTCTCTCACCTGGTTCATAAAGCCCAGTAAATTAAATTAAATTATGAAAGTAAGAAAGCGTTTACTTGGGGAAAAAAGAAAAAAATTGTGGAACTCGGGACTTTACCCGAAAATAGTGAAGATTGGTGTCAACAAAAATAATATAATATATAATGTACTACTCTTAGGATCGTGGCGTACCCCGCCACTCCATTTTTAGTGGGTGGGATATAACATTTTCATTAATATCATTTTCCTTAGATAACAGGTGAAATACAAACCTGAAACTCTTATAGCACGCTAAATATAGAATACATAGTCTATTTGTTAATTTTTTTTATATACAGGGCGTTGTAGGAATCAATTTAATTGCAGAATATGTATTATACGTCGGGGCGTAGGGGTTAGTGTGTCGGATCACTACGCAAGAGGTTCCAAGTTCGAATCCCAGAAAACACCAAAAAGTTTTTTCACGATCCCATCTCTCGCGAACGTCTGACAAACATCCGAGAGTATTGTTGTCACGAGAAAGCTTCTCAAAATAAATTGCCGTTCGGATACGGCACTAAACTGTAAGTCGCTTCCATTCGTGTGAAAAATATAACGCACACAACACGAGTGGTTGCGAAAAGCCAGGCCCTGGCACTTAAAGAGCTGTTGCGCCAAATATTTATTTATTTTTATATGTATTATACAATATCACACTCTAGACCTAGAAAAGTGAAAATTTCCGGGGAAAGACTAAAGGAAAATTTTTGATTTTCTAAATACAGAGTGTTACAAGTTATTACGCATATATGAGAAAAGGAAATTTTCTTTATAACACCCTTTTCTAGTAAAAAGTATAATTTTACTCTTCTACGAGTATCTTGACAGATTGCAGAAATACAACTTAGATTTCAAACAAAAAACGGATGAGTTCAAACTAACAACTTTAGAAGTGACAAATTTTGGTTATAATAAAAATTGTCCAGTCTTTCAAATTATAAAAGTACACCAAATCATTCGACTAACAGACTCCTTGCAAACTCAAGGTTAACGTTTTTTTTCGAAGTACATATTGAATTTGCGGGTAATTTTTGGGGATTGCCTAGGTCCTTTGCGTATCACAAATGACAATTCCATTGTATTATCAAGCACAAACACCATTTTGGTGTAGAGGTTGGAGATTTAGTTGATTTAGTTGATTTTATTTCTCTTTTATGCTTCGGTGACTGTTGGTTGCTATTCCCCGCTAAGGTCGAACATGTACAGTTCGGGTCCTTGGCCACCACCACAATTGACCTAACCTAGCCTTCTGCACCAGAATGGTATACATGGTATACTAACAGATTCAACACGGTGTCTGATTGTGTATGTTATACAACTATAGGTGTGAAAAATAGTATGTATGTGTGTTTTTAAGGGCTTTTTTTGGGGGCATAATGTACAAATAAATGCATAAGAACAAATACTTTTCCAACCCATCATGCGATATATCAGATGAAAGCAGGATTATATATGCACACTTATAGACAAAAAATAAATACAGCTTGAGGTGAATACAGGTCATCATAGACAATTATTTAATGATATGCATTTTTTACCGTTATTCAGATGGAGAAGATCACAGCACTAGTTATGAAATTCAACGAAGTGTCAAGAGTAGGGCGTTTTTGAGTGGACAATAAAATAAATACATTTTTAAGTATATTCAAATTTTAGTACACAAAATGGGTCGAAAGAAGCACTGCACCGCTGAATAAAAGATAATAATACCACGCAAGAAAGTTACAATCCGTTCAGAACGGATCGTAAGATACCTAATCCCCAGTCTTCTACATATATTCGAGATTTTAAAACAGAACTGTTACAAATTTTACTTTACAGAAAGTGGGCGTGGCTCCGAAAATTTGTAATCGAACTTGACAGATTCTGAAGAGATATTTAATATAAGACTTAACCATCACCGTAAAGTTTAAAGCTTTTTTCTAAGAAAACGCCCCCAAAAAGTGGGCGTGGTCCTGAAGAGTTACCTGAAGTCGTCTAGGTTTTTTAACCGATTTTTGACCATGAAGTGAAAAGTGCAGAATGAGCAGGAGGCAATAAAAACAATTTGAAAAATATAAAGATGACAACGTTAAGAAACCGGTTCGTTATTGCACCACAAGAAGAGATATTGTGAAAACCATCGGAAAATACATCTCTGTGACAACAGTTCAAAGACGGCTTAAATAAGCGGTATCGGGCGGCAAAAAAAAAACACTTCTTACGCCTAGGATAAAAAAAAGACGTCTAGAATGGTTACGTGAAAGGTATAATTGGACCCGAGATGACTGGCAAAAGGTCATTTTCTTTGATGAGTCCAAATTCAACTGGAATTTTCAAACGGAAAGACCACAGTTCAACGTAGACCTGGAGAACGGTTGAAGGAAGAATGTGCAGCAGCTCGTCCGAAAAGGTCCAAATGTGTCATGGTTTGGGAAATTATAACTTCCGGAATCATATACCGGAGCCAGTTTTACACAGGTGTTGTGTTTCAGGACGATTCTGCACGTTGCCATCGTGTTAAGACCGTAAATAAACCATGAATTTACACTGTTATTTTGATAATTTTATCAATCTTTGTGGTGTTTTAAATTGATTGTATCCAATTCTTTTTCGAAGTTGCAAAGAAGAATTGGATATAAATCCACTCCATTGACCGGAAACAGTCCGGACTTGAATCCCATTGAACACGTTTGACATCGAATGGGTGTAAAATAAAGGTTTTTGTCTTTAAATCACTTAAGATTGGCCTACCTGTTACAAATAAAAAAGATATCTCAACGCTTTCAATACCACAGTGAACAGAGCAGATCAAAATCGAAATTTTCTATTTTACTCGACTGCGTTCCTTTTATTTTCCATGTTAGTGTATATACTTTCGGTGGTCTATGGTTATTATTTCTCCATCTATGTTACAAACTATGTATGTATCAAACTTAATATATCGTGGATAGGATATAAATGTTTAAAAATTAGGATGAAGGCTACAGGAAAATTGCTTCTACTGTTGGCTGTTCTTTGGGTAAAGTGCAAAAGATTAAAAAACAGATGAGAAGAGGGGAATTCTTAGGAAAATAACGAAGAAAATGGGCAGTAGAATTGTCTCTGAATTCAGGAAGGATCCACTAGTCCAGACAGGCGCCATTTTGAAAACCATAAATTCAGATACATATGTCTTCGAGGACAATAAGGAGGTCAGTAACTGTCAGTAAAGTCACCCAGGAAGCTACCACTTCTCAATAAGAAACATCTGAAATATGAATTGGACTTTACGAAAAATATTTTGGATGGACGATTGCAAATTTAATTTGTTTGGATCCGATAGTAGGAGCTTCGTCAGACGTCCGCCCAATTTCGCACATTATTCACGCTATACGAAAAACACGGCGATGATACATAATGTTTTGGGCAGAGTTTCTAGTTCCCGATTTTCGATTTCTTGAGAAATTAAGTTTTAATTAAATCCGCTAGGCCATTTAGGCAGTAGTACGATATGCAGACGAACAGAATTGCGACAGCCCCTTTCTTGAGATTCTCAATTATATGTAGTAATATGTACCAATATTAATCAAAATCTATAGATCACAAAAACAATAATTGCTCTTTATACAGGGTGATTCCATTAGAGGTTACAATTTAAGTCTGGTTCTACTGCGGTTCTATCAAAGATAAACTGCTGATATATGACATCTGTGAATACTAATCATTGATATTTGTAATTATGAAGCGGTATACGAGAGAACGCATTTTAATTGTTAAAGCCCATCTCCAAAATGAGGAAAATTTAATCAACACGACAAAATTATCTTCAGCGATGAGGCTCACTTTCAACTGAATGCCTACGTAAACAAACAGAATTGTCACATTTGGGGTCATGAAAATTCACAGGCCATTCACAAACAATCAATTTATTCATAAAAAGACACTGTCTGGTTCGGATTTTCGGCCGACGACTTGATTGAGCCGTATTTTTTCGAAAATTGTCGTGGTACTGCTGTAACAGCAAATGGTGAAAAGTTATCGGAACAATATAAAAATTATTTTTAGCGCTAATTGGAAGATTTTGATGTGGCAGACATGTGGTTTCAACAAGACAGCGCCACTTGTCACAGCGAGCGAGAAACAATTCAATTATTGTACACAAAGTTTCTCGGCTGTGTCCTTTCTCTCGAAAAGTAATGGAAAGTTTCATTAAAAGTCCGAAGGGCAGCCGTGGCACCCATTTGGCCTATATAATTTTTTCATGTTTAATATCAATGCCTCAACATTATTGACATAAAAATATCAAAACTTAAAATGGAACCTTCAATTGAATCACCATTTAGGAACAAGTAAAATAATATGCACGACTGAGTAACACGTACATGCATCTATGTACATATGTAGTTCATCTGCAAAAAAAAACCTTGATTTCAAATTTAAACTAAATCTATAAATTTAATCTTAATCGTTAAAATTCGTAGACAATTTTCCAAAACTTGGTATGCCAATTCTGTACCCTTATATGGTCTTTTAGCAAAAATCTGTTCACCGTAAGCCAAATATCAAATTTGATCCAAATCGTTAGAGCTGTTTTCAAGAAAACCGATTTTTACCTAAATCGGCCATTAGTAAAGTACTAGAATGAGTACCGTTAATTATGGGGTTAAAATGAATATTCCGATCTCGCCTCGAATTGTGAACACACAGACCCCAGATATGAAGTTCGAACATACATATGTAGGTGTACATACACACAAACAAGACAGACAGAATTGCAGGACCCACTTTTTGTTGTTGTTATTCTCCATGCAGATTGATCAAAATCTCGAGGTCGAATTTGTTCACGAAACCAATACTTGAAGAGGCATTACTAAAAAATTTGCTTCGGAGCTGAAAGCCCTAGGAATCAAAAAAAAAAAAAAAAGCCACATAAATCAAAATGCAGTATAACGAGGAAACGTAAGTGATTTTAGTGATCGTAGATTTTACTTGTAAAAAATATTCCAGTAATTGAACCCTCGCTAAAATGTATAAAGACCGTCAATAAGTTCACATATTGAGGTAGCACAGTGCCCTTATAGGTAAACTTTCGAATTATATGCGAGTCACACTAATTTAAATTTATTTCTTCAAATTTTCCCAAAGTGATTTTGTTACATACACCACATTACACTAAAAGCATCTGTGTACATACTCTATTAATTTAAACATTTGGATTGAAAAAATATCTTTTTTTCAGAATTAAAAATAAATAAAAAAAAATAAAGGGCACGATTGGGCCTCACGTACTTGCTCCAGATGTGCTGTTGGTTTGTAAATTGTTCAGATTCTAAATTTAGGCAAAATCAATAAAAAATAGAAAAACAAATATTTTTCGTAGTACGTTAAAAGGTAAAAAGAAACATGTCAAGAATTTTACATAAGGCAAAAATTACTTAGACATCCATTTTGAATAAAATTGACATCCGAGAAATGACCATTTTTCGCAAGCCCGCTAATAAGTAAAGTACAATTTTTATCGAAACCGTTAGAGAAAAATTTTGAGAAAAATTGGCTTTTGAAAAATTGGCCTTAAGTAAAATACCGTTAATTTTGAGGCTAGAATTAATGTTCCGATTTCGCCTATAGGCATTAGCCCACAGACCGAAGATACGAAGTTTGAAGTAAATCCGTCCAGCCGATATACAGACGGACGGAATTGCGATTGATCAAAATCCCGAATTCGTTTTTTTTCACGAAAATAATAACTTTCTTTTAGATGAGAAAGTTGAAAACCCTTGAAGTCCTATTGATGACCTTTCCTGTATATTCGTACAAAAATATTTCATCCGATAACTAGAATTCGCAACAATAGAAAATTGTCGAGCCATCTTTCTGTTATTGCATTGAAGAAATACAAAAATATGTACAGTGCGGAGCAAAAGTCATGGTACTTTGCATTCACTTTCACAGCAAGAAAAAGGTTGAACTGCTTAAGTGTTTCTAGTTATAATAGAATGTGTTCTTCAATTTAAAAAAAAACAAAAAGTAGCGACAGTTAGCAAACCAGATAAAATAAAATTCAATTTTTAAGACAAAACAATTATATTGTAGTGCAAGTCTTGGTACCCTAATAAATTTATAGGAACTACTGTAAAAAATGATAGCGGTAAATTGTGGTTCATCTGAGTTAAAAAAAAAAAATGAAGAAATAACAAGTAGAGCTGTCACTTTGGTTAAACATTTTTTATCTGTCTATACGGAAAAGTGGAGTAAAGTGTGTGAAAATTGAGTTTAGAAAATTAACAGCAAGGAATTATCGATAAAAGAGAGGAAAATAATTCTAATTTGTCACGAACAAAGGAGATCCAAATCAACTATACCCTAGTAGGGACAAAAATACTGTTACTACATTTGTTGCCCACGCACTGTATGATCAAAACAAGAAACTGTCTCCGGAAGCAGAAAACACTGGCTCTTGAGATATATGTAACGCAAAAGTCAACGAGTCGCATAGCAAGATAGACTTGAGGCTGGAGCCTTCAAACGCCATACTGGAAAATTACTGACTGTGGCCTTTACAAAAATTTGGTCCAAAAATCAAAACGACTCTTGGTTACCTAAGAAAGTGTTCGAACTTATCCCAAGGATCCGGAAAGAGCATCGCCCAGCGTCAGTCATGGTGTGTCGGGTGCCTGTTATCACGGTGTTACTGACCCGCATTTTTCAAAAAAACAGTGTCGAAATATCGGCCAGTGTACCAGCAGACAGTTTTAGGACCCTTTGTGAAACCTCTAAACCATACCCTATTAAAAAAAAATATATATGTATATATAAAAAATAAAGGACATTGCAACAAAATCCTCTACCTAGAGAAATGTACTGTCTTAAAGGAAATTGGGTGTCACAAATATACCCTAACACGGAATTCTTAAAGCGAGGTCTGCCCGAAGCTGTGACCAACTTTCCAATTATGAGATGTGTGTTGCAATTTATGAGTGGCCGAAGGAACTAATGGTCTGCATTAAGGCCAAAGGAATCCATTTTGGATAAAGTTTACATTTTTGTGCTCGGAATACATGTACAATGAAGTATTTGTTTTATAGCAATAAATGTGTGTAAAAGTTGTTGTGCCCATACTAGGTAGAGAAATAAATAAATCACTACAAAATAAAGTGCACCAATGGGTCATTCGTACTTTCACCTATTTCATATACATACATATGTAGTTGTCACTCAATTCATTTTTTTAAATTTTAAACTTAATAAGCAAAGTACCATCAAACCTATGTATTTTATGAAAAAAAAAAAAAAAAAAAACATTGTACGCCATCTGATAGCATATGTCCACCATAACTCAAATATCAAATTTGATCAAAATCGTAAGAGCCGTTTTCGAGAATCCACTATCCACTACCCACTATCGTCATTTAGGCTCCAATCGGCCATATATACAGACAGACAGACATACAGAATTGATTGACCCACTTGTTGGAATTTCACTATTATAATAACGTTTCAGGAAAACAATACTTGCAAGTAAAAAGGGATTGAAAACAAGCCGAGATCTGGACGCCCTCGTAAGCTTACCGAAGGGGGATAAGAAGAAAATTGCCTCTATCGTACAAAAAGGATCCATTCAAAAGTGTCCCAAAGGTAGCTGCAGATAGTCAAATGTCGTTTAAAAAATAGTATCTGCATAGACTACACAAAGGTCCCTCCAGAGATCTGGTTACAATTCTTGTACAGCTCGCAAGAAATCGTTTGTCATTGATGTAAAAAGAATGGACTTCGCCAATGAGTTTTGGGATAACTTGGTTTTCTCCGATGAATCAAAATTTAATATATTTGGCTCAGATGGACGTTTTAAAGTATGGAGAAAACAGGAGGATTAAATGCAAGGTGGAATATAGTGGTGGTGTTATGGTGTGGGGTGATGAAATTTAGTGATAATTGACAAGGATGTTTATTTAAATATTTTAAATGCAAACTGGTCTAAGTAGCCAGTACTGAAAAACTGGCTATCTCTACATCGCCGTAGATATGAAGATGTGGATGGTTTATAACACACATATGCTTGTAACACCACCAAAAGCTTCAGGCCTCAACCCAATTGAACACTTTTGGGATCATTTACAAAAACATCCGCGAAAACATGAGACAAAAAGTAAGTCACAACTGAAAGATTGCAGAATGGCAACAAATAGCTCCAGATATAACAACTTAACTTGTGCAGTCCATGCCAAACCGAATAAATAAAGTGATTTCCTATTTAAAATAAAAAAAAAAAAAAACATTTTCAAGAGTACCACGTCTTTTGCACGCAAGTTTGATGGACTGGGATAAAACCGATTTTTTTTTATTGAATTTTTAAAATAAAGAACACACTCTGCTTCTAGTTGTTAACAGTTTGTGGAAGCAAATGCATGGTATAATGACTTATGCTCCACACTGTATATTCTATTCAGTCCTTCGCCTACTGTATTTGCCGTTAAACAGTTTTTTCAACGCTTTTGCGCCGAACTTCAAGACCAAAATCTACAGCTACACCCCCTTGGTTTTCAAGTCCGAAATAAAACCCCACCTGTATACCCGGGAATCGCAATTAATTCGCGGTAAAAAAAAAAATACCAATTTACTACCACCCGCGCTGGGCAAACGGAGAAAACGGAATTTTCAGTGTTCCCGTTTGAAAATTCCTAGAAATATGCCTCTACTGCTCTAACATACAAATGCATTTCCGGTACGGTGTTGCATTAGAGGCGCACTAGCACTCAATAAAATCAAAGAAAAAAAGAAAAAAAATTAATAAAACTATCGCAATATCCATTTTCCCACATACCCTTTGTGCTTTGATGCCTTTTTTAGAATTCGTCTGAGCGTCACGAATTTTCTCCATCAGCTCATTGCTCACGTCTGTGGGACATTCAAGGCCTTCCTCCTCCAACTTCCGCAGACTCTCTTCGAAAATCTTCGCCTCGGACAGTAGAAGCTCCAGTTTGATCATATCGTCATTTTGCACCACTGGCGACTGCAGTATAGTGTCCAGAAGCAACACGCCATTGTAGTCGCCACGAAATCCCAGACACTTTCCGTCCCAGAACAGAACTTTTTCCTGCAGTGGCATGTACTTTCCGCAAACATTTCGGCTAATATCTGCAAAATAAAACCCCACACACAGATTACAATTTTTTCTTTCTGCGTTGTGCACGACACGGAGGCCATTTGTGTTTCTCCCAATAATGCGCAGATTGGAATTTCACGAGGGTGCTACACCCATGCATGCACAGCCATTTGACCAACAATAGGGAATTGCACAATCGGGAAGGCCTCCGATCGGCAGGAATTTAAGAGGCAAAAAAAAAAAAAATTGAATTAAAATAAATAATTTTTAAGTAGCCTCAAGGGTTTTCGTTCGGACGACGACGATAATAAAATTTACCACCAGACAATGTGTATGCTTGTAATATTACACCAGAGTGTACGTCTAGAATTTTCACTTGATTCTTTGTATCAAAAACAATTATAACGTTCAAATTTGGATGATATGTTATATTGCAGGACTCGGTTGCAATATTTAGATAACCATCTTGCTTTAGTATTCGCTGGTCGCCAGCCATTTCGGGTAGAAAATAATTTAAACTTAGCAGAGAATTTCCGTTTTCAACACTTTTATGTCCGCCATCAGAGTGAATAGAAAACTGACAAGATGAAAAATTTTAACGACGCGCTGTCTCTGTCGCTCTATCAAAAAAGAGAGAGGCAAACACAAAGGAATTCGAAAAGGGCAAAGATGTAAACATTGCAGTTTGGGCGTGTAGTGTTGGCAACAGTTGTTGTCTAATTGGTATTTCGGCACAATTGCTTTTGGTGAGGTAGGATCTGTGGATGATGTGTGGAATGTAACGAGGAAGTGAGATTTTATTTTAAACAGTGTTTTCTTAGGCAAATTTAATTTAATTTAATTAATTCCTATTAGACTACAAAGAATCCGGAGCCAACACAAGAAAAAAGAATAGTTTTTTTTTTTGATGTGAAATTGCCTCAAAAAAAAAAAACAATTAAAACCTACAGAGTGTTCTTTATGTTCCAGGCCGATGTTGTTTTTTTTTTTTTTACTAAAGCCTAGTATGCTATTGGAGCAAAAATTTAGATTTCATAAAAAAATTCCTTCGAAGATAAAATTAAACAAAGAATTTTAGTGTACGCAGAATTTTTGTTGCAGATTGTAAAAAAAAGCCTACACACAATTTAAGCTGAGTATAAAAAATATATGGAAGGAAAAAATTAATACTCGAAAAACAACATTCAACTCAGAAGAAAAAAATAAAGTTATTAGTTACGTACTTAAAATGATTATTATTTCATTCGAATAATGAATTAAAAATTTGATTTCAAAATATAACGAAGACAAGAAATGATTCATTAATTTGGAGTGTGACAAGCCTTATACAGACTGTGGACGATCTTATGAAGATGAATAAGGAAGAAGTATCCGCAGTTCATTTTTATAAATTTGTGCTGCAAAATTAAATTATTCCTGCTGAGAAATACAACTTATTTACCAATCCGATTGTAATGTGCCAAGATAGACAGCTAGCATAATAGATTCCTTTTTTGTGACACAGGAACATAAAATACATTTGATTTGTAATATGAGGACTATATGTGGTGAATTATTAATTAATATACAGACTTAGGTGAATTTTTTATTATTTTCTGTCTAAGCAAAGTAGGCACGCAGTAAATTAGTTTAAGGTTATGGCAACCCTGTAATCTCCCGTATGGAATATTGCTGTGTTTGAAGAAGTTTCATCCATTCTGTTTATTTAAGACAAATCAAGATTGTTAAAGGAATTGCGATTTATTAACTCATTGAAAAGTTAATTGCAGTTCCTTCTCTGCAATTTTGTTAAATACTTTATTATGATAGTGTACAGGAACAACTAGCAAAGGAAAAATATAAAAATACCCTAATTTTACCTTACATTTTCATTGTTGATCTACAATAGAAATATACCTATATCAGCAACTTTAGAATAATGAACTGAAATAATGGAATTCGTCTATTACCTATCAATGAGTGCATTGAATGTGGATATTTATCGATGAAATTCAAAGAGTATGTTCGTTCAAAGAATTCATTTAATACGAAGTGAATCTACCCATATCGCAGTCAAAGTGGTAGCATTAGTATGAGTGCGTTGCAGGTTCATCCTGGTAATGGTTAAATTGATGAACGGGATTAAGGTTAAGTTTGATCGGGAGTTAGTCGCGATTCAATTTTTGTCTGTCAGGGGTATTGGGAAGTTCTCCTGTCAGCAATGTTCAGTGTTACCGGGGCCTTGATGAAATTAAACAAAACTTTTCATCTTACGTATGTATATACATTTGTCACACTCACTGACAGCTTCATGTGTCAAACACAGCTGACTACCGAAATACGAGAACAGTTTTATTTATTTACTTGTTCGTCGTCAACAAAATGAATATTTTACCAAAAAAGAGGTAAATTCCTACTCATAAACATTTTAAAATGCAAAAATTAAATATTTCCTTCTCATTAAAGATGGCATGTCCGCACTAAAGATAATATTGCCCGGGTGAGACGCGATGAAGCCGAAGCCGCCGAACAAGAACGAAAACGGATTGAAAAACTCGAATATGCTGTAAGCAGCTTTTGGTTAGTTGTAATCCTTTTTTAATGAATCCATTTGCAGGAAAGCGAAGCGCGATTAAATCTCTTGCGGTCCAAGGCTGGATCTGCATCTGCCGCAGGCCCTCCGACCTCAGAGACAGCAACAACAGCAACAATCACCGCCAGCGATGGTCATGTTGACCTCTTCTCTGACTTTCAATCTCACGTAAAAACAATAAACAAGGAGCACGAAAAGGAGAAGAAAGAAGAAAAGGAGAAATACGAGAAACAGATAGGATATCTAACATATTTGGGTCAGGACACCAATGAAGCGTTGAAGCTGCGAAGTTGGTATGAACTGCCACCGAATAGAACGGAGGTGGATGAGCGAGAAATCGCTGAGAAAGATCTAAAGACGAAATATCTCAATGACCCTTTGACCTTAATCAAAACCCTTCTGCCTGAGGAGAAAGTTGTTAATAAAGTGAAAACGCTGCCTTTGGCACAACCAGTGAGGGAAGAAATGATCGAAAAAGTCAGCCCCAAAACGAAAAAGTCCAAAAAAGAAAAGAAACATAAAAAAGATAAGAAAAAAAATAAAAGGAAAGAGAAACACCTAAGAAATGAGGAAAAACGTTCGGAAGAACTTGCCCGCAAGAAAGAACTTATCGACAGGTTACGCAAGGAGCGACTGAAACGTGAAGCCCATGAACGAGCGCGGCAGGAGGAGCTGTTGTGTCCGAAAGTTGAGAAACCAAAGGCGGTTGAAGTGGTCCGTGGTCCCCCCCGGATTGTGCAGAAGTACAATAGTCAATTCAATCCAGAACTAGCTAAACAGAACATGGCGTAGTAGCATAAGGAATTTTCATTTCTTGCATTCATTCACTGAAAATCATACACCCAAGAAATTTCTCTTTCAGCGAGAATATAATAAAAATGTAATATAAATTTCTCACAGCTTTTTATTTATGTGAAGTATTGTTTAGCTGTCCATTACAAATAAGAAATGCAAGAAAAATATATGAATTCATTTCAGGCAGTTTGAAATCAAGACCCAAATATTTGATGTCGTTTAGAAAATTGCCTCACAATCGAAATCATACACATACACTCCAAATAAAGGCCAAGCCATAAGTTACTTTTGCTATCTAGCGTACGCAAGTGTGTTGGAACATAAAAATCGTATCTCACAGTTATAATAGAAATCTTGGCGTGTAGTTCCATGCCATTTTTTTTTTTACTTTTTTTGTAAATTTGATTAATCATTAATACCTCGGCTTGATTTTTGATGGCTTTTCCAATTTGTCGAGAAGGAACGGTCCGAATTAAATTTGGTGGTGGATTGAAGTATGACGTAAAATTCGGAACGTTCCCTCTCCACAAGTGGAGAAATCCGTAGGAATAAAAAGCCACAGGAGAATAAGAGAAAGTTTTAGGCTTGATTTTGTACGGCTTTCTTGACTTGTCAAGAGGAAATGTTCGCAATATTTTTTTTTTTTCATATACATATGCACTACTGATTCGAATTCGGATAGTTCCCTCGCGACAAGTGGAAAAGGTCGTAAAAAATCAAGCTGCAGGTGTTTTGATACACTGTCCCATAGGAAATATTAATTTTGATACACAGTTTGTAACATAGAGGAATAATAACGGTAGACCCCCAAAAGTGATGTCGATCTAGGCATGTCCGTTCGTCCGTATGTCACCACTTTTTGGGTCTTAATTTTTGAGCTAGGAAGATGAAATTTGGTAAACTCCTTAAGACCCAAAGCAGTATAAGTGTAAACAAAAAATTAAAATCCGCCCACAGATATCTCCACTTTTAAAAAAAAATTTTCGTTTATACATATTTTAACTATAAACTGAAAAATACCGATTTAGCTAAATATATAAACGGTCCTATTCTCTACAATTCCTTCAAACATTTTATAATACCACGCCCACTTTTGGGGAGCGTTTTCTTTAAAAAATCATATTTTGCTTTCTCAAAGCTGCATACTTACGATAATTCTTATTGCGAATATTTCTCCAGAATACCACTTTCTTCGAAGAAAGAGTCTAAGCTACTAATTATGTGGTAAAATCTCTTGAAAACCAAGACAGAATATTCTCTGAGTTGAAGGATTTCATAGCATTTGAACCAAAGGTTCACAACACCACGCCTACTTTATTAGGGATGGGTTAGAAGATGAAGGATAGGGTATCATACGATCTATTCCATATGGATTGTAACTTTTCTATATGTTTTTTTTTAGAGTAAAGTTAAAACGAACACTTTTTCTTCCAATGGGGTTTCAAAAATCATCCATTTACACCCCAAAATCAAGAATTACTCAACGAATTTTAACGAAATTTGGATTCTGAGTAACGGCGGCTATGTATGTAGATGCGTTTATATTAAAATCATAAAAAATTGTTGAAACTAGGGTAACAAATTTTTTATCCCAGATATTCCGCTTTTCTTCAAAAACTGTCTCTCAGAAAATTTGTTATGTACTTCCGGTACTTTCTAACGGCTTTAAATTCTCTAAAATTTTTCCAGATTTTGCGCGTTAATACTCTTGGTTTTGAGCTTTTTTGTTCAAGAAACATTCGTATTCCTTAAGTCTTCAAAATCGCCTCAAAATTGTAGGTCTTTTTCCATTTGTCGAGAACGAACGTTCCCAATGCGATTTGGTAGTTTTTTTTTTGTGTGTACTCGTAGCTGGGTGAAAAATCATCAAAAGACATCGCATGCGAGCTTTGCGATAGTGTGGAACTTTAATCCACTAAAAACACCCGGAGAAGGCATGATTTAATTTCATCCTCCCAATTATCGCATCTAGTCGTTAAACTAATTAGCAATTTCTTTTTAATACTTGAAAGTTTGTATATTCAGTAACTGTATGTTGTCAGTTACTTTTTATTTCGGAGTACCTACAATGTAGGTAGCTTCAACCACTCTTTAGTGTTATCATGTTCAAAATTTTTATTTGATTTTATCTATTTTTTTTTTTTTTTTGTCCTGGTTAACTAGTTCGAAGGGTTTTACTCTTCCTAATCTTCAGACTAAATTGTTATTATTAAGTAGTTCAACTACTTCTGAATTGGTGTGATTGCGAAGTCTAACTTCATGTCTACTTGCGACCTTCCTGACCTCGTTCTCTACTATTTAAATTTTTAGATCTCTATGTATATAGATCAACGTTACGTATGTACCATGGCGCATTAACTATATTGCGTAGTACTTTATTCTGGAAGCCTTGCATGCTTTGTAGGTTTGTCTTACTTGTGCACCCCCAAAGCTGGAGACCATATGTCCATATTGACTTTAATACTTGCTTGCAGAGCAGTAATTTATTGTATATCGAGAGACAGGAATTCCTCCCTAAGAGCCAATACATTTTTTTATATCGTATTGTAGCATAATAATAACTACGCGCCTATGTCTATGCAGCAAATTCCGCAGTGACTTTCCATTTTGGCAGAATTTTGGTTCAAACTGTCCTTTCATTCGAGGTTCGTGTCTGGGACGAAGTCTCCACAGCTCATGTCAACGAAAGAGACGAATAATATCAGGGATAAAAGGGAATTATAACTGCAATAATTATTTCTCTTGTTCCAGTGGTCGAAGAATTTGCTAGAAGCTTCTGGCTATCAGAAACTTCTGCTATATAAGGACAGATGGCGATCAAAAAAAAACACAGTTGGTTTAGAACCGTGGCGAAGAGATTGGAAAAGTGATAATGGGCGAAGTTGTAATTTGGTGATAAATTGAAAGTTGAGAGTGAACAAGAAAAAGTAATTAGTTTGGATTTGTGAATTAAGAAATTGAAAGGAGATAAAGTGATTTGAGAGGAAAGAGACCTTGTAAGAAAAGAATTTGCGAAGAATAGTATAGTGTGAACTTGAATTGTTCTATAGAGTAGAAAATAAAGAAATAATTTCTCAGAATAATTGTTTTATCTACTCGAGCCGTAGCCCGCATACTACATTGGTGTCAGAAGCGGGATAAAACTTATTCTGTGAATAACTATTTCCGTGGTGTGAAATTGCACAAGCAAAAAAAAAAAAAAAAAAAACGATTTCTGTGTTGAGTTAATTAGTTGCGCAAAATGGGTCGCAAATTGGGAAAACTAACTATAACTCAACTAAAGGCAGAACTCAGTAAGCGGAACCTCGACACAACTGGGGGAAAAGATGCCCTACTGATTCGTCTGGAAGAAGCAGTAACGCAGGAAGGTGAAAATCCGCACGACGTAGAGTTTGACGTGGAAGAGGAAGCAGTAAGTACAGCAGCCGACCCGGGTATAACAAGTCTGCTCCTGCAACTTAAGTTAGTCATGGACGAACAAAAGAAAGCAATAGAAGATCAAAGGAATTCTCTAGAACTTAAGCTGGACGAACAAAAGAAAGCGATGGACGAACAAAAGAAAGCGATGGACGAACAAAAGAAAGCAATGGGCGACCAAAGCAATTCTCTAGAACTTAAGCTGGACGAACAAAAGAATTCTCTAGAACTTAAGTTGGATGAACAAAAGAAGGCAATGGATGAACAAAAGAAAGCAATGGACGAACAAAAGAATTCTCTAGATGCTCTGGAAAGTAAACTTGATGAGCAAAACAAGAACTTGGAATCCAAATTCGAAGTGATCGAAGAGAAAATCGAGAAGGTCGAGACGCAACTCGAAAAAGTCGAAACTAGATTCGATGAAAATTTTGAGAAACAGGAAACTCAGTTCGGGAAGATAGAGATTCAGTTTGAAAAAGTGGATACGCAATTCGAGATAGTAGGAAAGCAAGTCGAAAATCTTGCTAAGGAGCTCAGCAACGTGAAGAGACAGAAAGCACGGGAATATTCCACTGACGGTCTGAGAAGAAAGGAGATGCAGCCTCCTATCTTCGATGGTCAAACATCATGGCCAATTTATAAGAGGCAATTCGAAGCGGCCGCAATGACCAATAGCTGGGACGATGAAGAGAAGTCTATTGCACTCACGCTTGCACTGAGGGGTCCAGCTGCGGAGCTCTTGCAGACCATCCCGGAAGATAAACAGCAGAACTACGACTCTCTGGTTCAGGCTATCGAGATGCGGTTTGGGGATGAACACATGCAGCAGGTGTACAGGGTTCAGCTGCGTAGTCGAGTCCAGGAAAGGGGGGAAACGCTCCAACAGTTGCAAGCGGATATAGAGCGACTAGCCCATCTTTCATACCCTAAAGCCGGTGAGGAGCTTATCAACGAAATGGCGGTGGAAGCTTTTATTCAGGCCATAGAGGACAGACAACTGCAAATGGCTGTAAGGATGGCTGAAAAGCGAACACTCCCCGAGGCATTGGCATTCGCTTTGTCAATGAAGGCTGCGGACCAAGCATACCAGGGAATACACCGTGTCAGGGAAATGTCCGTCGTGGAATGCTCATGCCAGAGAACAGCCATCATGGATGAAGACAGAGCTCGCGGAAGTCAAATCCGTTGCTGGAATTGCAACCAAACCGGACACCTACAACGGCAGTGCAGAAGTGCACCTAGACGAGGAAATTGTTCACATTGCGGAAGTAGGAGAAGCAGAGAGGAAGCATCTGGCGGTGATAACATCCATCCTGTCAGTCAGACTTCCCAAAACCAGCAGTCGGGAAATGCGTAAGGACCAACTTCGCGGGGCAGAAGTTGGTTACTGGAATCGAGGCCCCCAGGACCACCATTCAAGTTTCGCAAACCAAACGGGGTAACAAGAGCCTGACAGTGGAGGCACTAATCAACGAGAAGAAGTGCGTAGCCACCATCGACACAGGTGCCACTGCCTCCATTGTAAGAAGAGATATCGTCAAAAGCTCCTGGCTGCACAACACCAACAGCTACTGCCTGAAGACTGCAACAGGGGAAATGGCGAAGGTATTTGGAGAAGTTCGTCTTACGATTACTCTGGCAGGACTGACGTTCTCCCATGGGTTTCTGGTGGCAGATATATGCGACGAGTGCATCATCGGAGTAGACTTCATGAAAGCAAATGAAGTAATCTTGGACATCGGGATGCAAGTACTGAGGTATCGAAATGTGGAGATTCCGATGGTGTACGGAAATGAGAATGCCGTAACTCTCAGGACAGTCATCAGCAAAGACGAAGTTTTGCCGCCGTCTTCAGAGACAATCATTTGGACGAAACTGGAAGGTGATCTTGGGAGCCACCGATTCTACATAGTAGAACCAGACCCAGAGAAGAATTCTCAAGACTACATCGTGGGAAAGACGTTAGTCGAACCAAAGAACACCATGGTTCCAGTAAGAGTTTTGAACGCAAGACCACACACTGTCAAACTAAGGCGAGGGGAGGTGACTGGAAAATGCACGCCGATTACCGCCGTCGCAACAATATCTGAACGTGATGCTCCAAAACCTCTCACATCACCTTGGACAGCGGAAACGAGAGAAACGATTCTCCAGTCCAGTGAGCTGAATCAGGAGCAGCGAACTATGGCAGAGAATCTTATCAATGAGTACGCTGATGTATTTGCCTCACAGGACGGAGAATACGGCCGAACACACCTGGTACAACATCGAATAGACACTGGTGATACTAGACCAATTCGTCAGCCTGCTAGGCGCCTTCCATTGGCAAAGCAGACAGAAGTTGCAGAGATGGTGTCGGCAATGGAGAAAGAAGGTCTGATTGAAAGTTCCAAAAGTCCGTGGGCATCACCGGTTGTACTGGTTAAGAAGAAAGATGGCAGCACGCGGTTCTGCGTGGACTATCGGCAGCTCAATTACGTCACCAAGAAAGACAGCTACCCTCTGCCACGGATTGACGACACGCTAGACACACTATCAGGAGCCCGATGGTTTTCCACTCTCGACTTGAAGAGTGGCTACTGGCAGGTACAGATCCATCCAGAAGACCGGGAGAAAACCGCCTTCACCGCAGGAAATGGGCTATGGCAATTCACGGTAATGCCATTCGGGCTGTGCAATGCTCCGGCGACTTTCGAGCGATTGATGGAATGTGTCCTGCAAGGGTTAACATGGAAAACCTGTTTGGTTTACTTGGATGATGTCATCGTCATAGGAAAAACGTTTGCGCAACACCGAGACAATCTAAGGGATGTGTTTCAAAGGCTTCGAAGTGCCCGCCTGAAGCTCAACCCCAAGAAGTGCGCCCTGTTTAGAGCGGAAGTCAAGTACCTGGGACACATAATTTCAGCGAAAGGAGTGAGAACCGATCCGGAGAAGGTCGAAGCGGTGAAAAACTGGCCAGTCCCCAAAGACAAACACCAACTAAGGAGCTTCCTGGGCCTAGCCACCTACTACAGACGGTTCGTGAAGGATTTTGCCGGGATCGCAAAGAACCTGCACCAGTTGACGGAAAAGGGAAAACAATTCAAATGGTCAATTGAGTGCGAGAAGAGCTTCAAGGCACTTAAACAACGGCTATGCGATGCCCCGATACTGGCTTACCCCACTCCCGGGGAAACGTTCGTTGTGGATGCAGATGCTAGTAATGTCGGGGTAGGAGCCGTACTCTCCCAGGTGCATGACGGCCAAGAGAAGGTGGTTGCGTACTTCAGCAAGGTGCTCTCTAAGCCAGAAAGGAACTACTGCGTGACAAGGAGAGAACTTCTAGCTTTGATCTTGGCTACGAAGCATTTTCACAAATACCTCTACGGGAGGAAGTTCGTTCTTCGCACAGACCATGCAGCCTTAAAATGGCTATTACAGTTCAAGAGTCCTGAGGGTCAGGTCGCAAGATGGATCGAAAGGCTGCAAATCTACGACTACGAAATACAGCATCGTAAAGGAAGGCTCCACTCTAATGCGGATGCACTGTCCCGGAGACCATGCAGAACGGATTGTAAACATTGTGCGCGTCAGGAAGAACGGGAGCTGGTTTCCATCCAAAGAATGAGAGCCGAACCTATCGCCGGCTGGAGCGTAGATGAGATCCGGAACGCTCAGAAGGAAGACCCGGATATCGAGCCGATTCTGGCCTGGAAGGAGAACATGGAGAAACCGGATCATCAGGACATCTCTCACAGAAGCCCGACCTTAAAGGCATATTTTGCGCAGTGGGACTCCCTCCATGTCCAAGAAGGTGTTCTGAGAAGAAAATGGGAATCCTCCGACGGAAAGTCGTTTGTAATGCAGCTTGTCGTACCGCGGACGAGGGTCAAGGAGGTGTTACAGGAAATGCATGGCGGGGCGACCGGAGGCCACTTGGGAGTGAATAAGACGCTAGAAAAGGTACGAGAACGTTTTTATTGGTTAAAAGCGAAGGAAGATATCGAAGACTGGTGCAGAAAATGCGACGTGTGTGCAGCTAGCAAGGGTCCGAGAATCAAAACTCGAGGTAAGATGCACCAATACAACGTGGGAGCACCTTTCGAACGAATCGCCATTGACATCGCAGGGCCCTTTCCGGAAACCGACAATGGTAATCGGTATATACTCGTAGTGATGGACTACTTCAGTAAGTGGCCGGAAGCGTTTCCGATCCCTAACCAGGAAGCCAGAACCGTGGCGGAGCAGATCGTCTACAATTGGGTTAGCAGATTCGGTGTGCCCTTGGAATTGCATTCTGACCAAGGGCGGAACTTCGAGTCAAGAATCTTCCAAGAGATGTGTCAACTACTCGGAATCAAAAAGACAAGGACAACCCCGCTTCATCCACAGTCGGACGGTATGGTGGAGCGTTTCAATAGGACTTTGGACGAACATCTCTCGAAGGTCGTAGGTGACTACCAACGGGATTGGGACCGGCAGATTCCCTTGTTTTTGATGGCCTATAGAAGTGCCGTGCATAGCACTACTCGACATACGCCGTTCGAAATCTTATTCGGTGGAATAGCTCGTTTACCCAGTGAGGTGAAATTTGGATCTCCTACCAATGAGCCCAGAAATGAAGAAGAGTACGTGGCGGACCTTAGGGAAAGGCTTAGGGACATACACCAAAGGACCAGAAGCCAGATTAAGATGACGAGCGACCGCATGAAGACCAGGTATGATGCCAAGGCAACAACGTCAGGATTCCAGGAAGGAGATCTGGTGTGGCTGTATAATCCCCATCGCCAAAAGGGGAAGTCACCTAAATTACAGCGGAACTGGGAAGGTCCCTACAGAATAGTAACCCGCATCAACGATGTTGTCTACCGCATCCAGCGAGGACCGAGGGCCAAAATGAAAGTGGTTCATGTGGACCGACTGAGTCGATACAATGGCCGAAATGAGGATGCACTTGTTCGGGACGAACACGTCTAAGAGGGGGGCAGTGTAGCATAATAATAACTACGCGCCTATGTCTATGCAGCAAATTCCGCAGTGACTTTCCATTTTGGCAGAATTTTGGTTCAAACTGTCCTTTCATTCGAGGTTCGTGTCTGGGACGAAGTCTCCACAGCTCATGTCAACGAAAGAGACGAATAATATCAGGGATAAAAGGGAATTATAACTGCAATAATTATTTCTCTTGTTCCAGTGGTCGAAGAATTTGCTAGAAGCTTCTGGCTATCAGAAACTTCTGCTATATAAGGACAGATGGCGATCAAAAAAAAACACAGTTGGTTTAGAACCGTGGCGAAGAGATTGGAAAAGTGATAATGGGCGAAGTTGTAATTTGGTGATAAATTGAAAGTTGAGAGTGAACAAGAAAAAGTAATTAGTTTGGATTTGTGAATTAAGAAATTGAAAGGAGATAAAGTGATTTGAGAGGAAAGAGACCTTGTAAGAAAAGAATTTGCGAAGAATAGTATAGTGTGAACTTGAATTGTTCTATAGAGTAGAAAATAAAGAAATAATTTCTCAGAATAATTGTTTTATCTACTCGAGCCGTAGCCCGCATACTACAGTATGTTTAATTCGTCATGCTTTTTCTTTACATGAGCTTTCCAGTGCAATTTCGCGTCAAGAGTCATGCCTAAGTACTTAACTGAATTCGAAAAAAGAACTGCATTGTTATTTATGCACACAAGTATGTGTTGTACATTTTTATTTGTAAAGTTTACATGAATTTAATTTTATTTGCCATTTTTTGGTCCATTCATAAATATCATTTATTGCCCTTTGCAGTTTTCCAGTAACTTCTTGCACGGTATTACCGACAGCAAGTACAACCTTATCGTCTCCAAATGTGGAAACAGAAGTTTCCTCAGGAACAAGATAGGTCCTTGGGGTACACCAGCTTTTACATGTTTTAATGTGGAGTACTCATCTTCTTGCTTTATTTTTGGTAGATATTTCTCTTCTAGGGCTTTTTCTATTTTATCAGTTATTCGGTGAACTTTATCTATAGTTGAATACCTATTTCTATAGCCAAATTTATAGTTTGGTATCAATGTCTTTTCTTCTATGATCGGATGGAGTCGTTTTAGAAGAATTTCTTCGAATAGCTTTGACAGTATTGGCAGCAAAGAAATCGGACGATATGATGCAACTTCGCTAGGTAGTTTGCCAGGTTTTGGTATCATAATTACTTCTGCGACTTTCTACATTCGTAGAACATACCTTAGTCTGAATGCTGCATTTATTATTTGTACAAGTTTTTTCGCACCTATTCTAGGTAATTTTTTCAGAATTTCTCCTGTAATAAGATCAAATCCCGGAACTTTTTTCGGGTTAATCTTTTCTTTCATTTCTTTAGCTATTTCATTAGAGGTCACTGGTGGAATTAATCTATCCTCTTTCCACATATCTTCTGTTTCTTGAAGACAGTCATTATCTTCGTATGGCTGAAAGACGTTTTCGAGATATTCAGCAAATACGCCTGCCTTTTGCTTGTTTGTTTACGCTCAGTTTCCACTGTTGTTTTTAATTGGTGCAATGTATACGTATGCCATTATTCTTTTAATTTTGTTCGTACCCTTCCAGAGTGAATAGTCTGTATTACATCGTTTGTCAACTTGGTAAGGTATCTTTCCACCGACGCATTTTTCAATTCTCTTATCTCTTTTCTTAGCTTATTAGTTAAGCTATTAAGTCTTGTTTTGTCACTTGGAGCTCTTGATAGTTACCAGCGTTTACGAGCTTTTCTCCTTTCAGATATTAAGTCACATATTTGTTTGGGATATATATTTCTTTTTTCTTTACTGTTTGATTCTGGTGTTGTAGCCCAAACAGCCTTTTGTATATTTAAGGTCTGTACTTCTTTTTCTAATTCTTCTATTGTGTCGATTGTTGTGGATAGTTCAATGCACTCTTCCAGCTGTTGCCTGAAGTAGCTTGGTAGTGAATGTATGAAATAAATTTCAGAACAATCCCTCTCGACAAGTCGAGCAACCTGTACATAGCGGAACGTTTTGAAAATGAATCAGACATGCTTATTTTGTATATACATTCACTACCAAATCGAATTCGGAAAGTTCCCTCTCGACAAGTCGCTTTCGTTCAGCGGCTTTATTTTGTACGGTTTTTCCGACTTATCAAAAAGGAACGTACCAAACCGAATTCGGAACATTTACTCTCGACAATTCGGGAAAGTCGTACAAAATCAAGTCACTCTTCAGCTTAACTATAGCTTTCGTCCAATCTCATTACTTTTAGTTTGTTTAAGCAAAAATCAATTTCTATTCTCACATCCCGTACGGGATGCTGTGGGTGCCGTGGCTCAGTGGTTAAGTGCTCGACCACTGAGCGGGAGATTTAAGAAAACGCAAAAAAAAATGTTCTCAGTTCCACCTCTCGCAAACGTCATAGTTCCACCTCTCTCAAACGTCTCAATCGTTTCCCTTCGGATAAAACTGTAGGTCCCAACACATTTTTTTACTATCAAGGGTAAATGTATAATAATATACTCGTATATGCACCTGAATGAACAGGTGGAAAGGTACAGATATCTGGGAAGTGTTATTAACAGCAGAGGTAACTCGTAAGATGAACTGAGACTAGGATCCTATCAGCTAATAGAAACCGGACTCTCTCAGAGAGGCAATAAAAACAGATGGAAATAAAGTACTATACATGAGAAGAGTGCTAGAAATAACATGAATTGAGAGGAAAAGACAGAAAGGCATACGGAACGAAGATAAAGTGGAATCAGACAAAAAGGAAAAGATAAGAAGCTCAAATAGTTTGGATACATAGTGCGGATGGACGAAAGCAGACAAGTTAGAAAAAATGTGGGAAGCAAAAAAAGATAAGAGAGGAAGACCCAGAATAACTTGGAACTGAGCAGCTAAAAAGATTATAAAGGAAGCTGGAGAAAGCTGAAACTCGGTAAAAGAAACGGCAAGAGTTATAAACTACTGGAGAGAGTTCTTAAAAAAGAGAAAGACAGAAACCAGGGACAGAACCGCGACACCTAAGTGGTAAATGAGGACAGGATTATGTATGTATATGTGTACACCTGATGGATATGCTAACATGTGAAAAAAATTGTAGCGAAGAGCTTAAATTTAATAAATTGTGACATAAGAGTAGTGAAGGCGGGGAGTATGTTACTTGTGACAGTGAAATTAAGTATTAGTGGTAGAAAATTTACAATTTATAGAAAGATATATGGATTAGTGGGATGGTCTTAGAAAGAATGTGAAAGAAAAAGCAAAAAAATAAAACACGCGGGTTTTAATGTCAATACTCACTTATACGACCAAATAATCGCAACGGTTAACGAACTGTAGTTTATTGACGATTGTTTTGTCGCAAAAAAATTGGACTGAAGCGCAACAAAAGAGCCACAATACAACACTTCCCCTTGAAATCCATTTTAATACTAACAAGACTTCTATTCAAAGTCGCAAGTGTGCTAAGATTTATAGTATTCCATATGTCCCATTTTAAATTTGTTGTATTTTTTTAATCGCTGCGATTTTTAAGTCGCATATGTGTGCATTCATGTATAAAACAGTGGGTCTCATTTTTTGCGATTTAATTATGATGCGATAGAAAACCGCAAGTGCGTGCATACCCACATCTTGCTCCGACAACGATTTTTAATCGCAGCGATTTAAATCGTAAGTGTGTGAATACACTTGCCAGTACGAATGATTCATTTTAGCTTGCGACAATCGCGTCGCCAGAAAAATGGGACAAATCGCAGACTTTTAAACGTTGCGATTGCTAGGTGTCATGTGCGCTCGTTCACATTGAAAGTTATGTGTTCTACTTTTTGCGACTGAATAGTCGCACGACTGAACACGCAAAATAAAATGGTGACGCTGAAGCAGATGTCGAAAACGCTGAAGGCAAATTAACAACAGCCACTTTAGTTTTCTTTTCGATCATGAAGCGACAAGTGGTAGTCAGGGACTCACCCCTTGGTCGCCTGGTAAGATATGATACAATCACATCTTGCTATAGACTGCATGATGCAGTCGTCATTAAGGGTCCAATTATCATTCGTGAGAGGCCGGCAGAGTATTAAATACTTCATTTGAATCGCACATTATTCGATTCTCTTTCACACTTCATCGCTAGTGATTTGTTAATTTTTGTCTGCTCCATGCAGCTGATTATTGCTGCATTGAATTAGGAAATTCGACTTTATAACATAACCCCTCTTTTAAGTGATACAACGCATGCAACAGAGCCACCATCTAGGTTTGGTAAAATAAGGTTTTTTCCCAAGATTGCAGTCTTCGTTCATAGGCATATCCAGCTAATCTATTTAATTTTTCATGGATTTCAAGATCTTCTTACGTTAATTGATAGATGGTACCGCGCAACTGCTATTTAGCATCTTGGTGCAAACGAAGCAAAATTCATAAAATCACTTTCATAGCATGGTGAAGTGCATTATGTGATACTCGTAATGGTTTTATTTATTATCGTGTGTGCATTGCTGACCGTAGTGATATTCTAATCTCTGTCTACAACTTCTCTCTTGCAATGATTTACCTTTTAACCAATTTTTAAAAAATAGTGATTATTATTAGCATTATTGGATACTCTAGCAGACCTTTGCTAGTGCCAAAGAATCATCATGCACCTCCCGTGGACTTTTTGTTTACAGATTGTAGCCTATTTTAGAAATATATAGATTACAATATTGTTGCAAAAAAAGAGAATAAAAACTGTTCTTTTATATAAGCATAAATGTGCACACACTCACCCACTGGTGCGCTATTGATTGCAATGATACGCAACTGTTTCAACAACTACTGCGGTTTTAGGAATCACAGATTAATGATACCTTAAACTCTTCACCAATTAACTCACTTACGAGTGCTAATCAGGAAATTAAATTATATTCAAATCGGTGCAGCCACTTTAAAGTTAGATGAGTGTAAAGTCAAATGAAATATGTTTTATTCTGGATTCTGGATTCTACTTTTACTTCGGTTAGCCCCTTTCTACATGACAAATCAATTGGTGTACAATATGTTGGTTATGTCCTGTATCCCCTTGTGGGTCCTAGGGCCTCTACAACACCTACGCCCCATCGTGTGCGATTTCTGGAAATGTGCCTCAGCTCTCCCCAACTCTTTCCCAGTTGCCGTGCTTCCTTCTCAACTGTTCTGCGCCACGTACTCCTAGGACCGCCGCGTATCCTGCCATCCTGGGTAAGCGGGTTCCATTGCATCGCTTGGTTAGCTATGGACCTGTCACCCTTTCGGAGAGTGTGACCGATCCACTGCCACTTTCGTCGTCGTATGGTTGTGCCTATAGGTTCATGGCCCGTTCTCTGATAAAGCTGTTCGTTAGAGATACGGTTTGGCCAGAATATCCTTAAGATGTAACGTAGACACCTATTGACAAACGTTTGCAGCTTCCTCATGATAGTGACGGTCACTCTCCAGGTACCACATCCATATAGCAACACGGATTCAACGTTGGAACGGAACAGTCGTAGCTTGGTGTTTAAGCTAATTGCATTACTTCGCCAAACTATGGATAGCATCCCAAACGCAGATTTTGCTTTACCTATTCGGCTGGCTATATCCAGTTCGGTTCCGCCATCGGTTGAGAATACTCCCAAGGTATTGGAAACTCTCTACTCTCTCAACCGTTTGTCCAGCAATGCATATATGAGTTGATGAGTTTGGTCCTAGGCTGATCATTTTTGTTTTTGCCGAGTTAATTTTCAGCCCAACGACGTCTGCTTCCCTCTCGACATTTGCTGTCATTTGGTGAAGGTCCATTATTCTGTGAGACAGTAGGCATACATCGTCGGCGTAGTCGAGGTGTTTGAGTTCAGATGTAAGAGTCCATCGAATTCCTCCATTTCCTGTTGATAAGGCCGCATTCAGCACATCGCTAATCACCAATAAAAACAATATTGGTGAAAGTATGCAGCCTTGCCGAACCCCACTTTGGACTTCGAATTCCTCAGACAGCCTTCCTCTGTGCAAAACGTGACATGTGGACCCATCATATGCAGCTTTGATAATTGTTATTAATTTATCCGGAATGCCTCTCCTGCGCAAGGCACGCCAAATAAATTCCCGATTGACACTATCAAACGCCTTTTCAAAATCGATGAACAACAGGTGAAGTGGTGATCGATATTCAACACATTGCTCGATGATGATCCGCAGGGTGTTGATGTGGTCGACACAGGAGGATCCAGAGCGGAAACCTGCTTGTTCGGCGTCAAGTGTGTCTTCAAGGTGTTCTTTGATTCGCTCCAGGATGATTCTAGCTATTATCTTGGCCACATCAGGCAGCACGCAGACACCTCTCCAGTTTTCGCACTGCATTAGGTTGCCTTTTTTAGGGAATTTGACAATCATTCCCTTTTCCCACTCATCTGGAAAACTCTCGGCTTCCCATGTTCTCCCGACAAGTGAGAACAGTAGCTCTGCCGATGCTGTTGGCGCAGCTTGAAAAGCTCCGCGGGTATGCCGTCAAGTCCAACCGCCTTATTAGTTTTCAGTGCTTTGATTGCGGTAATAATCTCTTCTTTACTGGGGGTTGTGGTGCGAATTCGGGAACTTCTTTCTACGGACACTTCAGTCTGACTTGGGTGCATATTGCTGGCGAATACTCGGTTTAGAACCGAAGCAAAATGCTCCTTCCATCTCTTCAGTTGATCCTCATCCGATATTAGCAACGAACCGTCTCAGCCTTTCACTGGGTGTTGAGTAGAGCTTCGGCCACCTATAAGCTCTTTAGTGATTCTATAAACGGTTCTGCTGTCGCACCTCGCTGCTGCTTCTTCTGCTTCCGTAGCCAGCGCATTGATGTAATTGCGCTTGTCACGTCTCACGCTACGCTGTACTTCTCTCATCTTCATGCGATATAGGGACTCAAGCTCGATCCTCCCTGCTGCTGGAGTTGCTGCAATTTGAGCTCTTAGCTGTTTTCGTTCGTTGATCCTTCTCCAGGTATCCTCGTAAAGCCACGCCCTATGGTTTCCCTGTGATCGACCGACAATCCTTTCAGCACCTGATGTGAAAACAGTTTTCACAGCGCAGCAATGGTCTTGGATGGTGGCGGGCAGGGGGTATCGTTAACTTACTTTCTACAGCGGACAACCACCACATATGCGTTCTAAAATAGATACAGATAGAAGAAAAAGGTATCTAGATATATATATCATGATATACCAAGTTTTGGAAAATTGTCAAAATAAGTTTTTTGCTTTTTAACGCATTAAAAACAAGTGAACGCAAACGAATACTATTTGGAATATCAGTGATTTGCAAATGAACAGCATATGGGTCTAGTCGTGCACTTTATTTCATCTGGTACATAGAAGTTGTAGGCATTTTCCTTTCGAAAACAGGACTGTCTTCATCAGTGGAAAGCCTATTTTTTTAGAGGTGGAAACAGTGTAGTGGGTAGTGTGTTTGCTTGTGATCCGAACTGTGTAGGCCCGAGCCCGAACGGGAACAGAAAAACAACAGCCACACGAGAATACAAGAGAAACGAATAAAATCTACAACAAGTTTCTCCAACCACTACACCAAAAAGGTGTTTGTGCCTGGTAGTACGATGGACCGAAATTGAGTTTGAGTGGTCTGGAAATTTGTAAATTTCTTCTTTTTTTTTTTAAAGAAGCGAAGCTGATATTCTATAATAAAAAAAAAAAAAAAATGTTTTGACTGACTTGATTAAATCGACGCAGTTGTAGTTAAAAGCTAATCATATGATACTTCGGTCTTACCTTCATTATCCCTCTATTATAGCTTACAAAGTACGAGTATGTGTTCAAATTAAAAAATTGTGAAAGTGATTGCAGTTAATGATGCCCGATAGTAATTACAAAGTGATTTTAGTTAGAAAATTCTGGTTGGAAGTATAATTAGTCTGTACCTATAGTTTCCTTCAAACGGGCAATGATCTTGAACAACAGTCTGCCTGTTGCACCCTCACCATCGATCTGTAGGGAAATGCTATTGCTGATGGTCAATTATAGCGATAGAGCACGATCAGCAAACAATCAAGACCGCGAGCGGCGCCGTCATCGACAGTCGATGGTTTAATTTCAAACGCCGCAAAAATATCGCCCAACAAACGCCAACCAATCGACAAATAATGATGACTAAGTAGTCTATTGATAGCATGTGCTACAGACAGTCGACAATTTGATTGCTGCTGACAAGTTAAGGGGTCGCTCTACGTTAAAATCGTGTCTAGAAAAAGTTCATTTTGAACTTCTGCTGAACGATTGTAGTCGGTGGGTTTTCTTTTTGTTGCGATCGCACCGTGCATGAAGGTGAATGTCAGTGATTCCCGCATCCTTTTTAAGTGAATATACTTCAATTAAAGTGTTGACGCGGTAAAATAAGTGCTTTTCTTTAATTTTAATTCATATAAACTATTCAAATGGAACTAACAGATGTCTCTACAACCAATCCTGTGAGTTTATTTATTTATTTATTTATTTATTTTGTAGACTTCTATTAATATTATGGTGGTAATTTTTATGGAAGCGCTATAAAACTAGTAAATCAAAGTGTAGCAACATTAATTGCATTTTTGAATAAAAACTGTTGACTGGGAATTCTGAAGTAATAGTATCTAGTCTGTCAGCTATTAGTACATGAAAAAAGAAATTGTTTGATGTTGTCAGATTACATGATTTCAAGGTCAATTGCTGAAATTATTTTGGTGAAGTAGTGCATTGTTAGAAACAGTCAGCGTTCAAAAATTAAGTGCATTCTTTAAGAGTTCCTTTAATTGAATCGGAAGCGACATGTGTGATATATTCAAGTTTAGAGTAAAAGGAAAAAAAACTGTATACATCAGGTAAAAAAACGGTGAATAATATGAGAAAAATATAATACTTAAGAGCAAAGTTGTAGCAAATGGAAGGGGTCGATGTTTGATGACATTGACTGTGGTCGAATGTCATTCATTTTAAGGACATGGCCCATACTTACTTTATTAAATGGGAATGGGTACTTTTAAGGTAGCCAATCGAAAGAACATTGAAAAATAATTCCTTTTTGCATTAAATATTGTCCCGTTAATTTAATCGTTACGGAGATATCCAAGAAAGATAGTTTGAGTTTTTTTTTTAAGTAAAGACTGATGATTGCTTAGTCTAAAAGTTTTAATAACCAACGATATAGCCCCTGAGTTTTGGTCATTAATGGTCATTCGTCCTTTCGGGTAGGCCTTTGCTGAAAATAAAGTTGGAGCGTTTCTTGCTGTTCCCAATGTTAACGTGCTTTTCAGCAATCTACCGATGACCACTTTGTTTACTGAACTCATTGTACTCGTAGGTTGAAATCATAAGGCATTGTTTTCGATCGACTCCTCGGCCCACTGTTCCATTTGTCTTTGAGGTGAAAAGATCATGTGACAAGTGCTTTTTCTGCACTGTCGTCTAGGCAAACTATACAAGAATCAATTTTTGACTCAAAACTGCCAAGATCATTTATAAATGGAAGAATACCTTATTTTTTGTAATACTGTTAAGATATGGTTCTTTGTGCTTTCTTTTAAGAAGACAATAAGAACATTACAACTATGGCTTAGTCTTTATCTAAATTCTTAACGTAAAGATACGAGTGTATAATGTCAAGTTCAAACCAGCTAAATGATAAAATCATTGTTATTATTGTATCATAAATCGTTAGGTAAATTAGATAAATTTTTATGGATTGAAATTTAAAAGCCGCAATTTTCCTTTGTTACTGAGTACTGAGCATTGGTAGGGTGCCTATATTGGATTTTGTTAATTGCGCAATAAACTAATGGAATAAAAAGGTTCATGGAGTTCGCGAGGTATTTTGTTCATGGTCGGTTGATGTGAATCGAATTTTCTAGATGCGTACTTTACTTTGTATTTAAAACACATACTTATGTTATTCAGTGTTAATGTTTAAATGTTAGAGCTTGGGAGATTCTACGCAAAGTTAAACTCGTAGGATTAAGGCTGGCTATTTCGAAGGGAGGAATAGGGCCCCTTACCTCGGATAAGGGTACTCTCGTTGATCATGGAGATCTGTGTTCCAATATTTGTGAGTATGATGTTACTGTTAGCAGGTTTTATTAAAATTTTAATTTTTTTTTTTTTTTTACTACTGATTTTAAAATTAAAGAAAATAAAAAGTATTAAGGACTTCAAGGAATTGTTTTTACTGTTTTAAATTCTTAACTACGCGTTTATGGAATACAACATCGGTTAAATGGCAGCCACAGGAGTTTTTGCAAACTTCGATTCATGTGAGGTAATTTTCGATGACTTTTCGGCACATTTCTGACTGTATTGCAGCTGGAGAGATGAAGATGCAAATCTAAGCGCAAAATACGCCAAACGTAGCTGTAGGAAATGCTTAATTGCTGAGAGCGGGTGTGACAATTCCGGGTTTTCGCCCACTGGAGCCACAACGGCTATGTTTTCAGTTGATCGAGCATTACGATGATGCACAGGCCTTACGACATCACAACCACTACAAATTTGTTCGAATTTCGTGATTGGGTTTCGAATTGGTTGCGATTATGACGACCATAGTGTGTTCTTAAATCGCAATACACTGAAAACACAAAACTGTTATTTTTGTAAAATGTAACAATTTTAATGCCTTGAGCGGTGGTTAAACGATTGATATTGTAATATGGCAAGATAAGAACTAACTACCTAGTCACTATGGATGACAGATGGATTTGACAGATGCCATATGCCAGGGATATTAAATCCCAACCTCAAAATAAATAACCCTTTATGTAACTAGCAGAACCGCGCGACTTCGCCCGACCCACAAAGAATTAATGATTGTGAGTTACCTATAAATCTGGGGCATGCGTCGCAGCTGCCTTTTTTGCTATAAAAGAGTTCCATATCTCATACAACATTTTCATGATGAACGTTTATTTTTACCACTCGGTAGTGGTGGTATAGTATATTTTTATATGCTTTTACCTTCAAAGACAACCTTTCTTAAACTACATACGTGTATGCTATAGGGTAATGAAAAACTCATCAAAATCCGTTCACTGGTTCTCGAGATTAAATAAATATAAATAAATATTTTGACGGTAACTGCTCAACGCGGGGCCTGGCCTAGCTTCTCGCAGCTACTCGTGCTGTGCGCCACACGAATGGTTGGGACCTACAGTTTTATGCACGAATGGTTGGGACCTACAGTTGTATGCCGTTTCCGAAGGACAATTTTTTTGATTGAGAGAAGCTTTTTAATGGCAGTTTTCTTCTCGAATGTTTGTCAGACATTCGCGAGAGGTGGGACCATGAGAAAATTTTATTTTTATTATTTTTATGTTTTCTTGGATTCAAAGCTTGAACCTCTCGCACTGAGCCGCAGTGCCTGAGATTAGCGCATTGATACGGACATACAGGCATGCAAATATAGGGACACTTTCTCGTATGCTATGTAGTAATAAAATACTATATAATAAAACAAAAGAGAAGGACTTAATTATGCTCCTTTCATTTCGATAAAATTAAACTAAAGCCTGTAAACCAAACATTTTGGGAAATTCTACGACTTCGTAAAGTTCCCAAAAACGAAATCAGATAAAGTTTAAAAATTTTCAAAAACGAATTCTATAGAGTTGTTCTAATTTTTGCAAACTGGTACATTTCGTTCGCACATTATGTAAATGGTTCTGTTAGAAAGAAGATTATTAAAAATTTAATCTATTATTTCATACGAAAAGCAGACAAGGAGTTCTATCGGTCTCTTCCTTATATATATACATATATAGGTATATACAAAAACCGACTTATTCAACCGATTCTAGTGAAATCGGTACTTTAGATGTGCCCGATTTTGAGGAAAATCGATTTTCTCGAAAACGACTCCAACGATTTTGTTTACATATTACATTCAGGTTGGTATAGGCATATGTATGTCATTAGTTGGCGCACTAAGTTTTTGGAATATCGTATAATAATAAAATAAAACTTGTTTTATTAAATTTTTTAAAATTGGTTATTTCCCGGACATGACTTAAACGATTTTGTTGAAAATCGACATCTAAGCAATATTTGACATATGCATATTAACTTGCTAATTTTTGGAAAATTGTAATTTTTTTTTACTTTTTAACGCATTTTTAAAACGAAGATTTTTTTTTACAACTTTGCTTACATTTTAAATCAGAGAACTTTAGAGGATTTTCTTTGCAAGAATTCGAATAATTTTTTTTCCCTAAAGCATTCCTCAACTGAGTACAACTTATGTGTTATGTGTTCTTGAATTCAGCTCAAAAAGCGACATAACGCACCCCTATATACGAACAAGGAAGGAAGGTGGTAGTGAACAGACAGATGGACGCGTGATCGTTCTAGGGTTTTCTCAACAAATACTCTTACATCGATAAACTTGTTTCGAATCACATGTAATTTTAAATCTTTTTATAAAAAAATGTTATTTAAAATTGCAGTGTTTTTTATGAACGTACTCGTATTTTGAAAGTTTTATCATTTCAGACAAAAGCTTTGATGATCGATTAGACAAATCTTTGAATTATTTTGATGAATGATCGAGATCTATTGCCTTTAAGTTATTGCAGTTGTTTTGATCTCATTTTGAATCAGTGTTTGTAAGTTAAGCTATCTAATCTGTTGGCAGTATATGTTGTAGAAACTATGGACTGCAAAACAATTATATGTATTTCCTCTGAATAAGCTTGATGTAGATAGTTGAACTTAACCTTGGACCACTAAGAATCGCATACTTTGTTGAAAATTGCCCAACTAGAAGTTATCAACAACAATCTAGTGAATTTCAATATTAAATTTATCTTTCGCTTCTACATTCACTTTAATTTAAAGTGATCACAGCCTTTGTCTCCGGTTATTCGCCTATACGCCACTTTAATCATCTTAATTGGTTTGAATTTATCAATACCGATCGAAATGATCGGTTTTTATGTTCTTCTGTCATGAAATTGTTTGCCTTTAATATTAATTTGAGAACCTATATGTAGGTACTTTTTGATGCATCTATTCGGCAATTAGTCCACTTGATCTAAGCAACTTAACTTTATAAATGCGGGTTATTAAAAAAAAGGGGAGAGTCTGTTGGATCGATTTTCGCCAGATTTGTTTCAATTTCAACGATTCTTTTACAATTTAACAGAGAAAATATGGATTTGTAAGGTCAGCAATTTCTTGCGTCTTGCATGTTTTTCATTACAATGGATAAACTTGAATATCGTGCGGTAATAAAATTCTTCGTTTTGGATGGGTTAATCGCTAAGGAAATTCATCCAAAGTTGACAAAAGTTTACGGGGACTCTGCTCCTTCCATGTCAACCGTTAAAAAGTGGGCAGTTGAATTTAAACGTGGTTGCATGTCCATCGAAGATGACCCACGTGAAAGACGGCCAAAAACCGCAACTACACCAGAAACCATCGAAAAGTGCATGATATCGTGTTGGACGATAGGCGAGTGAAGGTGAGTGAGATAGCTGAGGCTGTGTGTATATCGGAAGAGAGGGTGCGAAACATCTTGCACAAAAACTTAGGGATGCGAAAGCTCTGCGCAAGATGGGTGCCGCATTTGCTGAATGCCGATCAAAAGTAAATGCTCAAACGATTTTCGCGGCAATCTTTGGACCGATTCAATAGGGATTCGACCGATTTTGTGCGGCGATTTGTCACGGATGAGACATGAGTCCACCACTACACGCCAGAAATGAAACAGCAGTCGAAGCAGTGGGTGGTTCAGCGCCAAAGAAAGCGAAGTCGATCGCATCTGCCGAAAAGGTCAGTGTGTTTTGGGATGCGAAAGGGATCCTGTTAATTGATTACCTTGAGAAAGGCAGAACAATTACAGGCGAATATTACTCCAACCTTCTTGACCAGCTGGATGCCAAAATTTGCGAGAAGAGGACTGGCTTGAAGTAGAAAAAAATCATCTTTCACCAGGACAATGCACCTGTACACAAGTGTACGTTGGCGATTGGAAAACTACGTGATTTGGGGTACGATTTGCTCGGCCATCCCCCCTATTCACCTGATTTGGCACCCTCAAACTTCCACCTGTTCTTGAAGAAATTTGTTTCTGGGAAGCGCTTCGCATCCAATGCAGAAGTTGAGAGGGCCGTAGATGAATATTTTCACAGCCTTCCAGACTCTCACTTCCGAGAAGGAATACTGATGTTGGAGAAACGCTGGACCAAGTGTGTTGAAGTCAAGGGAGATTATGTAGAAAAAAAAATTTTTTAACTGAAAATCGCAGTCTTTCATTGTCAGGCCGAGAACTTTTCACCTTGCCCTCGTAGGTGTATCGAGAGGCATGCATAAATTGTGTTTTCGGGCAGAATTCTAAGGGTGGTGAAATTTCTGGCGAGATCATCGACCCTGCAGATATAATATTACGAGTACATTTGATTCAGGATATGGATTTTTTAGTAGTCATTATTTTCGTCCGAAACACACATACAGTGATCTTTGAGACGTAAGGAGATATTGAGCTTTTCGGTGAAGATACACTCAACCACCCGACTTCCAGTTTTGGAACTGTCTGTCCCTAAGAGCAACATTTTCGCACTCATGATGGGTGGTAATTGTTGCCGGGAATTTTAGTCAAATCTCAGTATTTATGGAGTGCAGTCGGTATTTTCAGATATCAAACTCCTACCAATATGCTTCTGTACAGGATTAGAGATCTACAATAGGTATTTTTTAACGCTTTCTATGCCCAAGTATTTTGCTTTAACAATGAAAGTGAGACTGGTGCCATTTATAAAGCATATTAGCGTCTATAAATGAAACTTTGTATTGTATTTTCGAGTGAAGAAGAACAGTTCGGTTTTGTGGGAATTTAGGTACTCCCGATCCGCTGCACATGGCCCATTTGGAGAGGAAGAGAAGATCATGTGGAAGGAGCTCTTAGAGTATATGCGTATTTACCCGAGACAGCAATAATAACATCATCGTATAGGCAATCACTTTGCATCCCATCCTTTCCAGGTCTACTAGTAGCTCATTAACCACCAGATTCTAAAGGAGAGGTAGCAAGACACCACCTTGAGGTGATAATCCTGGCCCAATTTATAGGAGCCCAAATATGCTGATATCAGTCAGTACTTCTGAGACATAATCTCCAGGTTGGTAGTGACTATAACTTGATTGCTGTAATTAGATAAAATTTTAGAGTGGTCTTCGTACAGATACGGGGTCTCGGCTTACATTCCTTTGGAGTCTTGAGTCCACAAACCCTGTTGTCAAAAACCCATTCAACTCCTTGTCCGTCAACAAGCAGTCGACCTCCAGAAGAGTTAGTAAAGTTGATCCCCATAAGATTTGATAACAAGGAACTGGATCTGAGTAAAACTCAACCATAACCGATTCAATGCCGCTTCGTTTCCATCACATCTGTAGCTAAACCCATAACTAATTACCTCTTTACAAATGGCAAGAGAGGTCAGACTCTCCAATGACAATGATGACACCTTTCCAATCTTCCAGCTATGGTTTGGAAGACAATCGTTGCTGATTTTGAATATGTACAAGATGACCCCAGCATCGGAGGGTTCAGGGATGTCTCAACCATGTAGAAGGAACGTTGTCTCTGAAGGGTCAGATAAGAGTTAGAGTTGGACCCCTCGCATGTCATAGTCTGCAACAAGGATAAAACCAGTTTTGGAAACCAATGTCCTATCAGTCGTACTAGGTATGGATACCAAAGTAACAGCTAATCCCGCTTCAGTAGAGCAGGCAGGTACACTCTTCAAGTGTAGTGTGATGGAAAGGATTTTTTTTTATTGTTGTATTATTGTTGATTAATTTGTTGCATTTGGTTAGGCCCTCAGTCATGTTGATTCTCGGCACCGGTCCTATGACACCTTAATCCAAACTCCCATACTAGAATGGAATGGAATTACCCCGTGTAAAAGGACATTCGAGCAGTTTTACATCAGTAACAAACGAAACAAAGACCTCGAAAAATAGTCAAGTATTGTGGATCTATGTCTGGTTTGAAACTTAATACCTATATAATCCCTTGGACTGTTGACTGATTCGTAAAGAAAGGGCAAAGCAGAGGTAATAATCGACACGAGCCATTATGTCTCACTCGTAAATAGATTCTAAAGTTTATTACCTATGCACATATGTGTGTCACGAAAAAAGGTACTGCATTAGCAAATGCTTGTGATTTAATTTACACTCGATAATTATTATTTAACAATATTATCAGAATTGGAGATAATTTCAAATTGAGACAGTATTTACTTTCATAGCAAGAAATGTCTTGGTTTGCTTTATTCATTTAATTTTAATTAAATTATAAAATACCACCTACGGTCTACGACTTCATTTAGGACAATTAAATAATTTGTATATACATACATAATTAGCGATACATTAGTGGAATATTTAAAGTTTGGAGAAACCTTTCTCATGCCTAGAGTAATTTTACTAATTTTAAATATTTAAGTAAAGAAAAGAAAAAAACGCGCCATACGAGTACGTTATCTGCGTTTCTAAGTTCTTAAAATCGCTGGTAACTGGTTTGTCCACATACCGGCTTATCTTAAAAAATGTCTGACATCAACATTTTCTGTGATGTTTATACTGTCCTTAATGGAGTAGCGTGTGTTCCGAAATTTAACATGGTTTGTCTATAGTATACGACCGAAACGGAATTTACACCTAAACCGAGACTTAACAAAAAATGCCTGTTTCGGGCGAAACCGAACCTACTCGTGAGAGTACTTATAACAAATTTTCGCGCAAAAATATAAATGTTTCGTTAGAGACCTTTATGTGCCAAACCGACAAAGTTCAAGAAAAACAAAAAATCAAACGGAACAACAAACATTCATGAACGTATTACCAGACACACAACTATCCAAGGGTTCTGGGCTGAGTATTTTGCATCACTAAATGAGTGACGTATATATTTCCGGCGATTACCTAAAAGATTCGGCAGAATTTTGACGGAAACCGAAGTTTTGCCCAAACTAGTGTTTATGGCCGAAATCAAACCTTTGATGAGAAACTACTTGTCTGTATAAATGCTATTGTAGACGAATTGATGAAAGATTGTGAATATCGTTTGGTTGTCCCAAAAATTTACCGAAATGCGGATATTTGATCGATAAAAGGCTTTCTTGGTCTAACAACATGACAATAGGTTTAATGCATTTACAAATACGGCAGGCAATGTTGAGGTGCCGCAGTTTAGAGAATCTCCTTTTTTTGGAAATCGGATGATGCTGATGTTTTATCCATTAATCGATTAAGTGGTTACGCCGTGATCACTCCGGCCGTTTTGTAGGTTTTCAACTGAGTTGGTTCTCTTCAATTAATTTTGGTCGGGAAGTTAAAAATGATTGCTGTCATCGTCCGGATTGAGTAGAGTGACATCGAAGTTTTAGTCATCTGTCTTCGTCGCTATAGTCTGTAGAAATTATCTATTCAAATCCATCTTCGTCCCTTCAGTTTCCGTTTCAAGCTTTGTAGATTTGGGTCATTCTTTTTACCTACTGGTAAAGATTTTGTGTTTCAGTCCTTCTTCGACACCTTTCACTTGGTCGCTATGAAAGTTATAGATGTGTAGATAGTTCCATAGAAAATTGGATATATACGTAGATATAAGGGCACTAGCAAGTGCACAAGAAAAGACTGTGCTGCCACTTAACAGATGTTTCTTCTTAAAATATAAAGACAGCCAAGCAAGTAAGTCCACAAATCACCGTCATCTGCACCATCTCGTCAAAAAGATTGAAGGGTACTTGGTGGTAAAATAAATAGTACTTAGCTTCTTTCTAGACATTGCTGGGGCTTTCATACACCACAGGAATAAACCAACATGTTATCAGATGGATCAGATTTGTGGTAAGCAATAAGATTATTTTTAAAAAGCTAGGACAATTATTTGCTACAATCAAGGTCTTCCCCAAGGGGAAACTACATTAACTAGCTTAATTCAAAGTGCCTTAAACAAAATCTAGAACCTTACTAAAACTATCATCGTTCCAGTCACCAAAAAAGAGGACTCTCAGTCCCCTTTTTAAGGCCAGAAATAATTTATTGGACTTACCTCATCATAATTGTTCCAACTATCACTAATGCTTCTCTAGTTTGCTGAGAAAGGTGCGTTCATGGCCTACTTTAACCTTGGAAACCCTTTAATATCTTCCAACACTGTACATACAATACAAATCAAGAAATCCATCGCATTAATGTGAAGCCTCCATACCCCCACATAAATATATTTTCAGATAACCACGCATTTCTAAAAGCTCTAAAATCCTATTATTTTGAGTCTAAACTTATCTGGAATTTTCCCAACATAATTAAGCGCTTACGGTTCACAACAAAGTCTAACTTACTTTGCTTTTCCTGGTCATTTGGATGACGAGACTACAAGAAAGGCTAACAGTCTTCATACATCGGTCCGGAACACATCTGTGATCTACCCATCAGTCATATAAAGCTGGTGTAACGCTTGGGATTTCTGGAAAAAAGCCCACCAAGGGCTACGTCGACAAAAAGAGAAGCCAATAAATTCTTTCTTGGGTACCTAAATGTGATACAAAGCTCTTCCTCACCGGACACTGCTCACTTAACTGTCATCTAAATAAATTAGGCAAAAGTACTTCCTATATACTCGTACTCATACTAGCCTGCCCTATCACGAAGATCAAGAAACTAGCATATTTTGTGTAGATGTTGCATTCATAGCTCGAACATAGTTCAACAGAATTTGAATTATGTAACACTACGACCACTTGGTAGAGGTTTGGCTAAAATTATCTGATTATTGCTTCTTTTTATTATAATTTAACGTGATTTTGAGCAAAGACTATACTTTGATTAATTGTAGGAGTTATGCGATTTTTATGAGTAATGTTATTTGGATATTTTCACTCAGCTCATTGTATTCAAATAATTTGCACAACGCTATAATAAGCAATAAGAAAATTTAATTGCAAAGAATAATAAAATATAATTACAAATTTATATCATCTTGTTAACATTCGCTTATTATTTGTTATTCCCAATATAATAAAAACAGAAATATTGTCTAGCGTGACTTGTCTATATGCGAAGAATGCATAGGTTAATTGCTTACGCCGCAAATAAAAGGGCTTTCTATGTGAGTGACTACATACTCGCCAGTTATAAATAGTCAACAGACTGATTAATCCATGAATTCTGTTGTGATAAATAGATAATAGAGATGCTCATACGAGTACGTTCCGTACAAATCTACACATCAACAAAAAAAATATATTAGAGTACTGTTGGAATTTCCCAAGATCAAACAATGAACTATTTGAAAAGCGTATAAAAGATGCGCCACTAGGATGAGGCCATTGCGAATATTTCGTTGCAGGAGTTCACATCAGCGATTTTTTTCAAAGTTTTGTTAAGAATATTTAAAAAGGCGTTGAAAAGAACTGTTTTTATTTAGTTTAAAAAATGTTCCGGAAACACTTTGACAGCAACAGAAAAAGGAAAAATAGATGCTTTCAAGGAGTTAGGACTCTCAGGCCGAGAATTTGCAAGGAGGCTTAATAGAAGTAAGACTGATGTAAACAGTTATCTTGCGGATCCACAACACTATGGGAAAAATCAAAAAGGACGCACGGCAGAAGCAACAACATTGCGAGAAAAGCGGTTAATTCTACGGCTTGCCTCAAATTCTACTCTACCAGCGACTAAAATAAGGGCCAACAGCGTAGTATCAGCCAGCATAGCAACGGTCCGAAGGATAATACGAAAAAGTGGTACTATACGGAGAAGAAAACTTGAAAAGAAACCTGTTTTGAGGCAAGTACACAAGGAGCATCGAATGAATTTTGCAGGAAAACATGTCGCTTGAAGCAGTGAATGGAAACGCATTATCTTTTCGGATGAAAAAAAAGGAGGAGCTTATTTTGGCAAGACATCACAGCCGTACATCAGGTGTAATGGTGTGGGGAGCTATTACCTACTATGGCACAATCGAGTTGGAGTTTTTGTCCACAACAATGAACGGAAACAACTACTAATGTTTGCTGGAACGGTAATTTCTAAAAGTGAAAAACATTTTCGGACCTCTGCCTTGGATATTCCAACAAGACAATGCTCCATCCGCATTTCCAAGGTTGTTAGAAGTTGGATTCAATCGGAAGACGTGGAACTTCTGCCATGGCCGCTCTATTCACCGGACTTAAACATAATCGAAAATGTTTGGGCATGGTTATCTCGTAAAGTGTATGAAGGCGGCAGACAATTTGAAGACAAGGACACTTTAATCGAAGCTGTTCGTGATGGCTGGGTCCAAATTTCTCTTGATTATTTAAAAAAAACTATATGATTCTATTCCAAACCGTCTTATAATGGTCATATCGAAAAATGGCGGGCATACTCATTATTAATGTAGAAAAACGTAATAAATAAATATTTTAAAACCATAAAATGTAAACATTTTATTAATTTTTTCTTTTCTTTCGAAGATTTTGCATGTGGCCTCATCCTAGTGGCGCATCTTTTTATACGCTTTTCCAGTAGTTCATTGTTTGATCTTGGGACATTCCAACGGTAGTTTCTTATTTACCCTTTAATTTTATGTCTTCCTGTTGGGAAAATATGTACTTGTTCTCAGGTAGTAAAAGTTTCCGGGTACAACATTTCCAATAGGTATAAAGAGTGAAAATCGATTGCAAAATGTATGGCCTCATCCTAGTGATCGCCAGTGTATGTATGTGTTAAAAATATGAGAGAAACGCACCCGAAAGTCATAAAGTCATAAAATTTTCATAGTGCCTCGTTTTTTTGGCATTTCTGCTGTTCTTGGTATTTATGGTTAATCGAGAAAAGAATTTAATAAATGGAAAGAATCTCTAAAATGCCGCAAAGGCCAATGACGTAACCGTCACCGTATTGGGCTATTAAACACCACAAACAAAAAAAACAACAACAATGGTATGACACAAGGAAAATAGAGCAAAAGTGAGGCATACAAGGGAATGGTCTTCCACTAAAGTCTTTCAAATCTGGAGGTTGGGCTTTGGACTTTAAAGCCCCACTTCGCTCTTAAAATAATCAAATTAACATAAAGTAGGTATTCATTCTCGATTTTTACATGTTATTCACCACAGTGAACATTATTCACAAAGTGTACAAAGTGTAAAAAAAGTTGGTTTCCGTGTGAATTTTTTTTTTTTTTTTTTGTCAAGTAGTGTGCCCGGACGCAGGTCTCCGAGGTTGTCTATGATTGCACACAGTTCCTTCTTACCGAAAACGGGCAACAAAATGACTGCGAAATTCTCGTTGTGTCCTTGCAATTGAGGAGTTGTGCCGAATGTAAGATTCGATAGCGAAAATCCGTTGTGGGATCACCATTAGTGCACCATTATTTAAAATCTGAATATTTAATCTAAAAGAGAACAAAAAAAAAAAATTTTGAAAAATATTACTTCGTTCCAAAGTTATGAATTTTTAAAATCCACTTAATATTTTTGGGCCACCCTGTGCCTTACTATAAAAGGCGCTAACTCTCATATTGTGTGGTTGTATTTACCACATTAGAAAAATATATTCCCTAGCATGCAAAGTAATGAAATGTGGACAATTTATTGACTTCACGATAAAATATCTCGAATCAAATACTAAATGGATTTAGAGAAATTGTTTGCCTGTTACTGTTTGATGTACTAGCATGTATGAATTATTAAAAGCCAAAGCTCAGGCCTCGATGACGTTGAAGATTAAAATATATACGAGTATGTATAAATAAAATAAATTTCTATATGGAAAGTGGTTCTTCGACGAGTTCTCGATAGTATACCTTTAAACTGGAAGCGGAAATGTTTCATACGTTATCAACGTCAGATGTAGGATACAGGTTATGTTTCATAGCCTCAATTGATGTCTACGTGCGATACTCATACTCGTACATATTAGCTCTGGCCTTGAGCATTACCTGGCTAATTTATCAGACGAATAGGTGTGTTGTTCGGGATTTTTTTTGTTTTGTTATTCAAGTGCCGTAAGCTAGTTTTGATTATCTCTTATGTCATAGTTGAAGCTTTAAGTACCTTAACAGCTCCATTATTATCACTGTACCTTACGAAGTTATACAAAGATATTCGATTTATCAACAATCAGCAGACCACCATTTCAGTTTGAAAAATACTGCAATGATCATGTAGCCGAAGGGAGAGATTGATCTCAGGTGAAGCTTAAAAATTGCCTCATCAAACCAATACTTCTGCTTACCCAGTATCATAATTGCAGATCATATTTGAAGATTCTATGATACAATGACCAAGTTGTTATCCCAGTCATCTCTGCTAGTGATTCTTGTGAAATGTTATTCCGCTGTAGATGTTGCACATTAATTTTCCTACGAGTATTTGTGTAAAAACTTTTCGAGTGCTGCTGTTATTATTATTCGCAAAGTATCCATAATGCAAGCCTCTGAATTTTGCTAAGAGATTTTAATAGGACTGATTTTATGCAAGGTATGCGTAAATTACCTGGTTTTCGCCGGGACAGTGAATTACCGAATATGTATATAAGCACCCTTGGTTTTCACTTTTCTCCAGGATACAGATATGTAGTGTACGAGTAGATCTAACCTGCTATTTTGAGCCGAAACACCCGAAACGGATATTATGTTATCTCGGTCAAGTGATCTGAAAGGTTTAAAACCACTGAATGCTCAGCGTATTCGACCTTGGTTCTCTCTGTATTAATATGTGGGAAAAATACGTCCAAAATATTGGGTGTCTGGAAGTTCCTCATAAATACTTCCCTACTACAGCTAGTCTTTTAATAATCTTAATTATTGATATACTATAAGCCGTGTTTCATTGTATCCGTAACTACATACAGGTACTTGCTACTATGATATAATATTGAAAACTATACCAGTTGTACAGGGACATCAACTTAGTCATAAGGGTTTGAACTTATTGGCTGAGATGGCTAGACCATGTGCAGAGAATGGACGGAAAGTTTTGTAATCCATTCCGGAGAGACGACACGGTAGAGGAAGACCTTACCTAAAGTGGCGTACATAAGTGGCAAGGGGCCTCAACCTACTTCGTGTGTAAAACCAGAGGCTCGAGGTGGCTAATATAAGATCGAGCTGGCTGGAGACGCTTGTTCGTTGAGGGCCAGGTTCACCCTCGGACTGTAGCGCCACAAAAGTTAAGTAAAGTAAGGAATACATATTTCATCATCAGTCAGTGGTAAAACCTAACCTACATTTTGTTTTTTTCATATACATTCTTTCGTGTTTTTTTTACATAGATTTTCAAAGATAGAAACTCTTTCACGTATTTTTAGCAACGATAATCAATGATCCAACACTTTCTTATGAGAAATCTCCGCACAAGATGACGCTAAAACGATCACCATCTAGTGAAAAACTTACCCGCAACTCGTCGGCTCATTTACCTGCCATCTCTTGAATTGTTAGAGATAAAAGGTTTCTGGAAGGGAGTAAACTCCAAAGTTTACTTGTCATGTAGCAGAAGGAGTTTTGATAAAGGGATGTCCGCGCCGTTGCTGGTGGACCTGCTAGATGGACGTGCTAGATGGACGTGCTAGATGGTCCTGCTAGATGGACCTGTTAGATGCCTAGTAGAACGCTTTTCTATGGATCATTCTATTGAAGTCTATTATAATGAAATATATAGATGTTAAAATGAACAAAAAAAAAACCCCGCGGGAAGATTTATTTGGGAAGCTTATTAAGAATACCTCACTAAGGTACAAAGATTAGCATGTACAGGAATAACAGAAACACTGAGATCAACACTACAAGCAGGACTATAAATAATTCTTAATTTTCTTCCCTTGTATGAGCACATACGGCTTAAGAAATTCGGACAATTGAAACTATGCTCCTACGGTCACGCATCCATACTCTACAGATACGGAATTATTAGCCATAACAAGATCTCAGATTACATAATTACATACCAAGATTTCAATAAGAACTACTCCATACTTATTCTCAAAAGACAAGTTTGTAGGTCCAACACATTAATATCCATCCAGTTTTGCACTGATGGGTCCAAAATGGGAATATTATAATATAAAATTAACGACTCATAAAAACGCCCAAATGAATGCAACGTCTTTCAATCTGCAATCTTCGCTAATAATAAAAATAATAGAGCAGCAATGACAATCATTACAAGAAAAATCTCGGATTACAATCTCTGTGGACAGTCAGGAAGCTATCACGGCACTAGACGGTGCCTTGGTAGCACCGGAATAAACTATGCGTGATATACGAGCAGAAGGGAATGAGATTGCAGATGAACTGGCAAGGAAAGGACCAGCACCTGACACAGAGCATACTGGATACACTAATAAATATTCATATTGGTGTAACGAAATGGATGAAGGAACTAACCAACATCACTTGGCGGTCCAGAAGTTGTATTTTTATTGCTTTGGGCGTATTGGCTTTAGGAAAAAATGAAATCCTTGTGCTAGTACCATTGATGAACTCAATGCAATTCATTAAACAAACGAACGGACACCAACGGAGTTAGACGTGCTACCACAATCCAAGGGGAATTACAATAGGTCCGTATTTAAGCCCATAAAATGAAAAAACCCCATCGAGGGGCACATTCCCCCCAACTTAACCTAATTTAACCTAAGAATGTTTCATGGTTTCGAAAACCCACGCTATTTATGGTATGACCTGATAAATAATTAAATCTAGTTGATCTTTGCTGAATGCTTTGCGGTTGTAATTTTAATAAAAATTATGGGAAAAATTATAATTTCTTAACTACCGTCACACCTCCTTGCGTTCGACAGAGTAAATTACGCCCATTGTTTGTTTTTATTGGTCAACTTGTCTTATATCATTAATGTTTGATGTAATCATGTTATAAATATTTATGACTACCATATATCTTGTTGGTGATTTGCACTCAATGTATAACGAGAGTGAAGTGAAAACAAGAATACACGTATGTACAGGCATATCTATCAACTATAACCAAGTACTGACTTATCCAAAGATGCAAATTGATTAATTGACGCGCAATCTGTCTAGCGATCGTTACAAACTGAATTTATGTGCATTCTTAAAAAGTTTTAAGAGATCGGTCAGGTCGATTACATTATAACACTTTGTTAAGAAAATTAAAAGAATTAATTAGACACGACCCGTGCCTGATTTCTGCTGGTCGCTCGCGCTGCAATTGCCAATAAAGTCTGATGGAGTAGTTATGGAGTATAGTTGATAGTTAACCGATACGTATGTATATACTATTTTTGTATTATAATAATAACTATGTGTAGTCGGCATTTAAAAAATAACAGGATTATAGCAGAAAAAATTGGACATTTAATTAAAGTGATTTTTAATTATCAAGAAGTACTCGTAGGTACTAATTATATAATTAGGCTGTAGGCGCTGCTTTTCAACCTATAATGGTAAACATGAAATGAATGAGAATTTATTATGATAAACAAGTACAAATTATTAGCAAAGGGTTTTTTTTTAAAAAAAAAAGAATCCGGAAAATAAATATAAATAAAAATACATGCCTTTGATATAAAAAATATTTTTATTTGGAAGATAATTCTTTGTCATTTAACATATAAAGACAATTTCGGGCATATCAGCACCGCGACTGACAATTACAAAGCGTATCCTGTCATTCCAGTTTATGACCTTTTTTTCAAGCATCTGTGGCCGTACAATATCCGCAATAACTCCCCGTATATTGTCTTTCAAAGCTTCAATCGTAACTGGTTTATCCACATAAACAAGTGATTTCACGTACCCCCACAAAAAATAATAGAGCGGCGTTAGATCGCAAGATATTGGTGGTCAATTTACCAAACTTTGATTTCAATAAATCGATGGTATTGGTCGCATTATGACACGTAGCCCCATCCTGTTGGAATCACATATCGTCCACATCGAATTAGGCTAAGATCTCTTCCCAAAATTTTCCAAGTTGTGGACGGACAAAGCCCAAGTTCCTGCGCATGCCTGCGAACTGACAAATTCGGGTCTTCATTAACACTGGCCTCAACTGCGGTGATATTTTATTCGAAACGCACTGGTCTTACACTTGTTGTTGGCCTAATGTCATGTAGCGTTAAATTAGTGCGAAATCTATCCATAACACGACGATTAGTACGTTCAGATGGGCGATTCGGTCCATAAAATTAACGAAGTGCTCGATAAGTTTCTACAACTGAACACTGATTTCGGAAATAATATTCCACGATTTGGTAACGTTGACACTTAACAAAATTACAGCTTGTTTGACAGTTATCCCTATCGGAAACCCGACGCCTCTTAAAAAACACCCTTTACAATGTTAAATTGTCATATTCTTTCAGTAAAATCTTCAGATCCCGCCTCAGTACTACACTTATCTATCTACTTGAGCGATTGGATTTTTTGTAAGTGGCGCTGCCACTTTGCTACAATCATAGTAAATTTGCCGGTTGTTACTTTGCTACCTACTTTGACAAAATTCATGGATTTTGCTACGTTTTACAATTTTTTTCCGTCTATATTTTGTTCACTCTCATTTTAAAACCTCTAACTCTGATAAAACACATTGGTAGACAATTTCCCATAATTCAGCAATTATCCCATAAAATAAATTAACAATTGTGTCCATATAAGTGTAATACATCAGTGGCTTGATTTTGGACAGCTTTCTTGACTTGTCGGAAGGCAACGTGCCAGTAGTTCTAATCTGTATTTCTCCATCTCCTGAATCAGCTCACCCACAAGAGTCTTTATGTTCCAGGTTCCGAATCTCGTTTTCCTTTTCAAATCCGGTCGTCGTCGTGTTAATCCATTTATTCCGAGGCTTGTTTGTTAGCTTTGTATCATATATAGCACTAGAGTGGGTGGTTAACCTAACTCTAGCCACTGTAACCCTGGCCAGGACTCCCCACATAGTACTATCACAAGGGGTAGGTGAAGCAAGGTTTGTTGACTATGTATTACGATATCCCATATACAGTCGAGAATCGATTATCCGGGACTCTATTAACAGGGAAATGCTAAACGTTTGATTTTTCACTTTTAAACTACATTAACGGACTATTATCATACCCAATTATTTAAATGAGTATATACGTAGATTTTGGTATTAAAAAATGCTTCTGAAGAAAGTGTAAAAAGTGTATAATAAATGTGTTCCATGGCATATCACTGAATCTAGACCATTGGATTTGTATATTAAGTAAGGAAATCATGAAATTTAAAACGATTTCCAATACGGACAAACTAATGTTAGGCTCCGCAGGGACCTGCATACTCGTAAGAGTTGTTTAGAGATTCGGCTATAATCACAACTAAATAAACAGATCAATACTTAATAGTTTTATTTAATAAAGGCTAACTACCCACTAAACAGCACTTCTTAGGTATACATATCTTTGAATACAAAGGGTTGAGCTATTTCGAAATACATATACGTAGTACGTATTACGTACATACATATATAATTAAAAGCAGGAGATAACGTCCTTTAAAATAATACTCAATTTGACTTATTTGTGATTTGCTATGGGAGTTATGCCCAAAAGTGAACAGAGGCCAATATAAAGAACCACACTTTCTAATTGGTAGACATATCTACAGGTAGACAATCATTTTATAAAATCTATTGAGGCGTTGAAAAACTGTTGTGGAACAAACATTCAGGCAGCTTAAATTATTTACTACCTTGAATTTCAATTTCAATTTCAATTTATTTAAACAATCATACACTTAGATACAAAATCCATTATTGTGCAGAGTTAAACAGTGGAAGTTTAAGAAGAAAGTTGAAAACAAATCTAAAAATTAAAATATACATACAAATTTAATTTAATTAATGTAGAAAAGATCTCTAGTACCCTAACGTAAGCCATTGATTTTCATGTACTCAGATGTTGCTTGAGCCCTCTCCTGAAGTCACCGATTCCCTGGTATCTCCGTAAATCGGTTGGAAGTGAGTTCCATAGTCGCACAGCATATACAAAAAAATGTTTTTCGGTAGAGTTATACCTGAAGGTTGGCAAAATAAAGACCCGACTTCCTTCGGAAGATGCATATTGAAGTCTATGGTAAAGGTACTCCGAAATTTTATTTTGTTTGAGTTCGAAAAGAAAGACTAAAACGTTGAAAGCCAAATACTCTTGGAATCCCTTGCCAAGAAAATCTTTAACATATACACAAATCTCACAGCGCTGTTGAATGCAACTCTTAATTTTCGTGAACTAAGGCTGCTCAAATCACAAAACACTGGGTGTGCATATAGCAACATTCGCAAAACCAAGGTCTTCACCAGTGTCGCCTTCACCCTAGTTGGAAGATAGTAGCCAGATTGGTACAATGTGCGTAGACCACCGTATACCTTGCCCACAGTAGTAGCCACGTGATCGTCCCAGCATATACCAGGTGGACACTATCTTCTTCTTTAAGGGGAAAACAGGATACATCTAAGCTGGTACGGCTTATAATGAAAGCTTGGCTTTTGTCACAATTGAGTTTAAGCCTGTTTGTTTGGGCCCAACGAACTACTAATCTTAAATCCTCATTTATACGTAAAGTCGCATCTTCTATCAGTCCGAGGGGGTAGCTGAGGTGTAATTGAACGTCATCGGCGTACATCTGTACTTTACATCTATGTATGATTGAGGGTAAGTCGTTATTAAACATAGAGAAAAGTAACGGTCCCATAATAGACCCCTGTGGTACCCCAGCCTTGGATTCGAGAAAGTCCGACATCTTACCATTGGATGAAACAGCATGAGTGAGATTTGCTAAATAACTTCTTATCAGTTTTAACGCAGTTTCATCAAAGTTGAAGTAATGTTTAAGTTTAAGTACGAGAATCTCATGCGGAACTATATCGAATGCTTTCGAGAAGTCGAGCAGAACTAGTGAGGTAATATGATCCCTATCCATCGCTGAGCAAAACTCGTCAACCAGATTCAGCAGGGCGGTGGTGCAGCTATGTTGTTGTCTAAAGCCTGATCGGAACGATGAAAGGAGATCGAATTGGTTCAGGTATGTATATATTTGCATGCTTATCAGCTTGCAAACCTTTGAAATAAAGGGGAGTATGGAAATAGGACGATATTCTTTTTCTTTCGCAACCGTGCTTTTTAAAACCGGGATTATTTTCGAAACCTTCCTGGATTTCAGGTAAGCTGAGTAGGACAACACGTTGTTGAAAATGTACGTAAGGGGAAACAGTACTTTGAATATAATCTTCTTAAAAAATTTTGGGTGCACGCAGTCCAAACCAATTGCATCCGATTTAATGGCAAAAACAGCATTAAGGACATCCGGTAGGCAGACTCTACTAAATCCAAAATTTGTGGGTGTTTCGCGGGTCAACAATGGGTTTATGACTGAGTCTTCATCTATAACATCTTGAAAGCTACATGAGGTTGAAGCAGCAGAAAATTTGACATTAAGGTCTCTGACGTCAATTTCATTATCATTCGCAGCCAGATTTTTTCCTATACCCAACTCTTTGACATTTTCCCAGGCTTTCTTTGTGCTTAACCCTGACTTGAATTTAGAGGCAAAGAACTTCGATTTAGATAGATAGGTGCAGAAAATTAAAACCAAAATTAGCAGAAGTAAATTGATTAGCAAGGAAATCCAACATGAACTGTTTTATAATGATACGCAAAAAAAATAATTAAACAGTACAGATTCTCGCTGCCATTCGTGCTGTGCGACACATGAATGGTAGGAACCTACAGTTCAATTTTTTGGATTGAGAGAATCTTCTCATAACAATTGTTCTTTCGGACGTTTGCCAGACATTTGCGGAGAGAGACTCTCGCTTAGTGACCACGCACTTAATCACTGAGCCATGGCGCCTTTGATTCAGTGAAAATGAATTATTTGATTAGCAGAATATGTCTCTTTGTCTAGTAAAAAATAAAATTTCAGTAAAAAAAAGCAAAAAAAAAGTGCAAAAGTGTTCAGATTCACATGCAAAAAGAAAACGAAAAGAAAGAAACAAGTTATTCAAGAAAAACCATAAGCGGTTGCGAATTCCAGAAAATAGTAAGAAAAAAAAAAACGACATCCTGTACCTAAAAAAAAAAATCACAATTCGGCTACGTAGGGACCTTCTTTGTTTTCCTGATATGTATAATTTGACTGGGTTTGTAAAAAGAAAACTGCTAAGCTATTTTGTTGCGTTCAATTTTATCTTAGTAGCACCGTTTGCAAAAATGATTGTTCTGGACACGAAACTAATGAAGATATTTGAATGGTATTAGATGACAATTATACTACATTAACAGGGTTTTCGAATAATATCATAAGAGTTACATTATGTCCCGCGCAGAAATTTGAAGAAAAATTGGTTCAACTCTCCCGCACTCTCGCTACCTTTAGTGTAAAACACCCTTACTCTCTCTCTTGTCAGCTGTTACCAAAGACATTCCAAAAAGTTTTAAACCTAATTTTCAGTCGAGATACTATGCATCCGGGATTCACCGCGTTGAGCTGAGAGTAGGAGTTGAAAGCCAGTGGATAATAATTGGAATATATTGTCTACCTTTTGAACGCCACCTCACAGCACTGATAATTAAGTCCAGTTTTTCCCCTTCTGCTTGATAATGACTCTTCGTGAAGAACACCACCTACATTTTATTGAAATTATAGCCTGGTAAGGTATAAAATAAAAAAAGCGCCATAAGACCTTTAATTAAATGATAAAATCTGTGCTTTAGTATGATATCTTCATAATTTTGCTTTACTAGTGCTCAGAAGGTTAAGGCAGAAGATTAACCCCATAGTCACACAATGTAATAAATCTTGTCCCCCAATGATATTAATGGGCTCTGTATATGGATAACTTTGCGAAATGATTGAAGGAATCATCTACTAAAGTCGGCAGTCGGTCTTATTGCGCAATAATCAGGTGTTGATTGATTATTATTTGTAAAATCTCGATTGCGGTTTTCTTTTTATCTGAGCTCGTCAGATAAATTATCATATGACAATTATAGTTGGCGCTGATGTTTTGTAACTCCTATTCAATCAATCAGTAATAATTTATGACATAATTAACCATTTCAGATCGATGGGAACCACCACAAACCAGTCACGGTTCACGAAGAAAAGGCGCCTCCAAAGCTTCTCTACGGCATAAACGACAATCCACCATGGTATCTAAGTATATTCCTGGCTTTCCAGCATTACCTAACAATGATCGGTGCTATTGTATCGATTCCATTCATTCTGACGCCCGCACTATGTATGTCCGACGAGGATCCCAGCCGAGGTGTTATTATCTCGACGATGGTATTTGTGACTGGCATTGTGACATTCTTTCAAGCCACCTGGGGCGTTCGATTGCCAATTGTCCAGGGTGGAACGATTTCCTTCTTAGTGCCAACTTTAGCAATTCTATCACTGCCGCAATGGAAGTGTCCTGCAGCTGATGAGTTCTCAGCAATGGATGCAGATGAAAAGAGGGAGCTATGGCAAATTCGCATGCGGGAATTATCGGGCGCCATTGCAGTTTCAGCTCTACTTCAAGTCTTCATTGGATATTCCGGATTGGTGGGGAAAATTCTGAAGTACGTTACCCCGCTGACTATTGTTCCGACAGTGTCACTGGTTGGATTGACCTTGTTCGAGCATGCCGCGTCAACAGCATCTAAACATTGGGGTATTGCTGTGGGGTAAGACTTGAATGGGTGATTGGAAATTAAAATTTTAATAAATGAAATCTTACCTAAGAACGACAAGCATGCTCACCCTTTTCTCGCAAATAATGGTGAATGTCAACGTACCAATTGTGGCCTACAGAAAAGGATCCGGACTGGAGGTTCGACAGTTCGCTTTGTTTAAACTTTTTCCCGTAAGACTTTTTAACTAGTTACCAAAATGGCATGTTTAAACTTTGTTTTGTAACCTAAAGGTACTGTTAACCATTGCCATTATGTGGGGTTTATGTGGAATCCTTACGCTGACAGGAGTTTTTCCAGAAGGACATGCAGCTAGAACTGACGTGCGTATTAAGGTCTTGACAGATGCTTCTTGGTTCTATATTCCGTATCCTGGTCAATTTGGATTACCTTCCGTTACTCTGTCAGGTAAGATCGGGATATCAGTTAAAGAGTCTTGAAGTTGAATAATTTTACGTGTTGTGTTTTGAAGGTGTTCTGGGTATGATGGCAGGTGTTCTTGCGTGCACAGTGGAGTCAATTAGCTACTATCCAACAGTTTCACAGATGAGTGGTAAGTTTAATTGGATGAATCCCTTTCGCATGTTACACTTGCGTTGATCTTAACGGACACAAGACAAAAGTTCGAAACATAGTTACTTTATGAAGAGGATCTATAAAAACTGCATAACCGCACTTTTTATTTTCTGTCAAATTGGGTTAAAAATGCTACTCATTCCTAAAGATTACGAATCCTTCTCAAATGTTCTGTGTCATAGTTACTTAGGCTAATATAAGTCAGAAAATCACTGATATATGCCGAAAAATATCTTGACTTGGTATTCATCAGTGCTTATTTAGTGCTGTGCCACACAAGCATCTTCTTTACGTCACGCAGAAAAAGAAGAAAATTGCTATTAATCAGGCAATAAAGTCGAGTTTAAAATATAGACAGTACAAAAACTACTAACAATAGGGATGAAAAGTTGACTTTAAATAAGTTTATTTTATTTCTACGAAACTCTAAAGGCACCTTAGCGTCAACTAACAAAATTTAGAGTCGACTTTGAAAAGAAATGTATTTCGAAAGGCCAATGTCTACCTTTTCTGTTGTGTCTGACGTACTCGTATATATTTTTTTATTCAAATTCCTGTCGCACTGCGTTAGCAGCGCAATGTTGATGCAGAAAAGACTTCGTTTCAATGTTAAGGGGCGCGGTGGTCCCACCTTTGACGTCTCGCAAATAAATTGCTCGTGTGGCTCATCACTTAAGAAGGTCATTAATCATATTAATAATCAGTGGTTGTCCCATTGTGCTAAATTTTAAATCATTTAACATAGACTGAAACCCGTGTTTTATGAACATTTAACCACCCGCATTCTGTTCAGGATGTTGCACGATGCTAGGTGCGTGGCTACAAGTGTGATTTCTTTACCACAAAGGTGCGTCCGCGACGCCTGATAATATTGAGAAAAAGACTATTATGGGTGCTAATTTTTAATTGCACCTGTAGGATAAGTATTGGTTTCGTGAATCATAAGCAGCGTATTTGGTGGAAGACTTGAAGATATTTCCGTATAAAACTCAGATGGTGCATTAGCTGCGGCCGTAAACCACCAAGCACGTCTGGAATACAGCCTCAACCATGAAGAGGACGATTTACCTTCAAAATTAATTTCCAGAATACTTGCTTTTTGGGCGCTGAAAATCCGCATATTATTCAAGGATTGCCTTTACATCCACTGAAATTTACTGATTGGTGCGGCGTCTGTGCTGAAAGGGTATTGCGCCTTACTTTTTTGAAGATGCTGGTGGCAACGCAATAGCTGTCACTGGCGAGCGCTACAGAACCATGTTTCGTGACTTTTTGATAATCGAATTGGATGAATAGGGGTTGAAGTACATGCGGTTTTGAGCAAGAAGGGTTCCACTGTACACAATGAACTTAGTGAAGAACACTTTCTCAAGCTGTGTTATTTCCCGCTTTGGCGATTTACATTGACCCACAAGATCACCCAATCTGACCATTCCAGACTTATTTCTTTGGGGTTATTTGAAGTCATTGGTCTATGTGAACAAATCACAGACTCTTGCAGCCCTTAAAGACAACAATAGACAGGAAATAGAGAACATGCCGGCAGAAGTATTGAGAAAAGTGAAGGAAAATGCAATAAAATCGGATCAAATTTGCGTAGACTCTGGAAGCCAACAGTATGTTTGAATGTAATATGTACGAGTAGGTTATGTGTAAATTGTATTTCATAGTGAATAAATACAACGCAATCTAAGGTAATTTGTGTCTTTATCAATTGTAGATATATTTGTTATCGCTGTAAAAAAGTAAAGACTGTAAAACACTGTTTTCGAAAAGTCATATGTAAAAATATAATCAAGGAATGAGGTATGCACTTTATTTAAATTTCACAATAATGTTTGTACATAAAAGATAACATGCAATTTTCAAAAATATAATTTGAAGTACATAATTGAAACTGGGTTTGTGTCAAGTTCAAGCTATATATCCGCCATTTTGTTTACGGTTTAAGTCGGCTTAAGTCTAACGTAAAAAAGAGGGCCAAATAACAAAAGTTATCGCTTATAACGCATAGCAAGTGATCTTAAAGACTACCATTAAATCGACTAGCAGTAGTGGTTTTTTTGATCAGCAGTTTAATAGAAAATTAAAATCAAAACCAACAGAAGAAGTTGATCAAGCAGAATATAATTTTTGATCAGCAGAAGCTAATTGTTTGATTAGCAAATGTGTCAATAGTTCATCTAAAAAAAATATTTTTTGAGCAGAAATAAATCACCAGAACATTTCCCATAGATTCTCTATGGGGTTGAGATCAGGGATTTGTGCTAGCAATTTCATAACAGCAACACCGCTTTCGTTAAGCCAATCCTTTTAGTTTAGGATCGTTGTCATTTTGGAAGATCCATCGCAACGGCATATTTTCCTCATCATGAGGAAGCATGACATTTTGAAGAATCTCCCGGTACATGAAACGATCCATTATACCACTAATCTTGTGAATTGGGCCAACTCCTTGACTGGAAAACATCCCCAGGCAAGAATATTGTCTCCACCGTGCTTGACTGTGCCCATGGTAAATCGGAAGTTTAGACGTTCGCCCTTCGGTCTTCATACCGTACGGAATCCGTCAGATCCCTTCAAATTAAATTTCGACTCGTCAGAAAAGAGTACTGTTTTCCACTTTGCCACAGTCCAGTCTAAGTGCGCCCTTGCAAACTCCAGTCTTGCACGTTGATTTTTTTGGGAAATGAATGGCTTTTTTATTGCACGATAAGATAGCAAGCCACCATCAACAGCTCTTCGCCGGATGGTCCTGCTTGATGTCTCTAGGCCTAATTCATTTTTTATACTTCTTGATGATATGAAGGGGTCCTTTTTGATAAGTCTGATGATTCTTTTATCACAGCGACAGCTGGTTATTCGGGGTCTACCGCCACTATAAACCGTTTGAACATTTCCCCGAGCACGAAATCGAGATATTATTCGTCAAATCACCGTATGGCTTATTCCAAATTTATTAGCAATCAATGTTACTGACACTATTTTTTCTTTTACTTCATTAGAATATTTATTGCGAGCCATTTTATCACTTTTTTATTTTAATTATTATAAGCTTTAATCTAAGACGACAACGATACACAACTAGTTCTCTTTCTCAGTTTTTAGAACTTTCTTGAGAATAAAAAACAGTAAACTTTGCAGCATATTGAAAATAAACGGTAAAATTTACTAACTACGAACGAAATAGGGCGCATGTGCTTTAGTTTTGTCCAGCTATTTTTAACATGTCTTGTATTGTTTTGTTGTTTTTCTAATATGTTGACAGCTATAGCAAAATTGATAATTGTTAATTGAAGACTAATATATTGTCATTTAATAAAAATAAAAACTATAAAATTATCATAGATTTTTCATAATCTATTAGCGTTTTTCCAAAGTGAGGTCATTTCGTGCTTTAGTTTTGGCCAACACTGTATGTCTTTTGACTATCAAACAAAAATTTTCGGCTCATCAAAAAACTTAATATCTACTGATTGAAGAACTAATTTTTTGCTGGTGAATTGTTTTTCTGCTGGTTAATTATTTTTTTTAGCATATTTTAATTATTTAGCTGATCACTAATAATTATAGTGTGTACTAAATCATGATAATCTTCTTAGCGGCACTCGGATAGATAAGATGAGGTACAGAGCAGACCTTTTAGTTTGCACTGATTTCTGTGGGGAATAATTTCAGATACTTGTTCTTTTCTTATGTTTCTAATGAGATAATTTATTAGCAATTCTATTAAATAAATTTGCATGTAATAAAAAGAAGTGCTTGATAAGATTTTATCATTTTTATCTTATACTCGTAACTTGCACTTAGGTACATATGAACTCGAATAATGTAAGTCTTATAGAAGTGACGTACCTACATAGATGTTTACACTACAAATTAATTTAAAATTAGATTCAACTCTGTATTACTGAGCGGTTTGCATTATCTTACGAGACTATTAAGACAAGATTGTACAAAATAAAGAAGAAATGTATAAAGTTGTTTACTTTCAAGTTAGTGTAAATTTGCAATCGATATGCAAATCCGTTAATCTCGCCGTAATTAAATGGTAATCATCATAAAATTTGTGATTTAATTGAATAGAATGATTTTCTAGATTTTCTTCTTAATCCTATAGTCTTTTATTTAGGCTTTATAGAGTTATTTGCAAAGTCCAGTCCAACATTTTTTCCTTTCCTTTACCATGGCACTTGCTCCACTTGCTTACTATTCTTCTCCAACTTCCTGAACTACATTAGACTAAACGCCTGTGAAAGTTCTCTGTCAGCTCACTTTGAATGCCTTAAAAATGAGAGCAAGCGCAGTATTAAAAAACTTTCCAGCTACCTGGTGCTGAAGACTTGTTATTTTCTTCTTTTTTCCATTCTCAGCTTGCAGCCAGTATTGGCTTTAACATTATGCGTATTTGCGAAGACTACATTGTCCATCAAAAAATCAATGTTGGTCTCAAAAGCAAGGAGGATCTCAGAGACGACCGACAAACATGCTAAGCTTAAGGCAACCATTGTTGCAGATGAGACTTACCCTTTTCGTCACCCTCGCCGGAGTGTGATCTAAGTCTGACCCTTTACATGTATTTTTATATTTATAAAGACAGTAGGTAGGCCCGATATAGTCAAAGTCGACTGCTAAGTACGTTGCTTCTGAGTTTATCTTCAATGAGATCTGTCTAAAATATCAAGCCCTTAGATCCCTAAATAAGATTAGATTTCCTCCACCTTTTCACGCATGAAGATAAGAATGGGTAAATTGGGTACGAAAATCTCAATCACTATTTAATTCGCCCCTTTCATATCCGAAGGCTGCTTTTATCTTTATTTACTCTAATTTTGTACATATTCTGTTGACCCGTATTCCTATGCTTAACAGGTTCTTGAACCTTGCTTGTATTAATGAGTTCTAGTTCAACGAAAGATATGCAGCTTTAATGCCTTACGAGTGCGACCGGCCGTATTAAAATAAGTTCTTTCCTTGCAGGAGCGGATTCACCCCCACTTCACGCTATTAACAGAGGTATTGGAACTGAGGGTTTTGGCACTATGTTAGCTGGTCTATGGGGTGCTGGTAATGGTACAAACACTTTTGGCGAAAATGTTGGAGCAATTGGTGTGACGAAGGTAATATTTTAACAAAAGGTTTGTAGAATTTTTGTAATCTTCTCATTTTAAGGTCGGAAGTCGTCGAGTTATTCAATGGGCTGCATTCATAATGCTACTTCAAGGTGTTATCGGAAAGTTCGGTGCAGTTTTTATTATGATTCCTGATCCAGTTGTTGGTGGAATATTTTGTGTGATGTTTGGCATGATCACCGCTTTTGGTCTATCCACCCTTCAATATGTCGATTTGAGGTCAGCTAGAAATCTGTATATTTTAGGTCTTTCGATATTTTTCCCAATGGTACTCTGCAAATGGATGCAGGAACATCCGGGAGTTATAAGAACGGGAAATGATACTGTAGATTCGACCCTGTCTGTGCTGCTGGGAACAACGATTTTAGTTGGTGGACTCTTGGGTTGTTTCTTGGACAATATTATTCCAGGTGAGGGTCTTATAAAAGTACCTAATGGAGGTTATACTACCTTTATTTTACAATTATAGGAACACCTGAAGAACGAGGCTTGGTAGAATGGGCCAAAGAAATGCCTTTGGGTACCGATGAAGAGAAAACAGAACATTCACCGGATTATGACTTTCCCTATGGAATGAGCTTACTGAAGAAGTATGATTGTATATACATATATTCAATTATTGTTTTTTTTTCATATTTCTTTTCTTCTTGCTACAGATGGAAATGGACTTACCATGTACCCTTCCTGCCAACTTACAAATTAAAGAAACAAAATTAATTAATATGTACGTCATTTGTAAAAAAAAAATATCAACAATATTTGTTAATGTAATTACAATGTACATAGTTAGAGTTTGTTAATAAACTGTTTTACAATAAGAGAACCAATAATTAAGGACTAATGTTTCCAAGGGCGGACCCAGGGGGGTGGCACAGGGGCACGGGCCCCACCAGATACGATTCAGATAAAACAGGCCAGTCGAAAAAACACTAGCAATTAGAATACTATGGGGTACACTCTTTACATATCTGGCCTTTGTGTCCCTCCCAGAAATAAATCCTGGATCCGCCCTTGAATGTTTCCCTCCAACTTTTTTCAACGCTAGTGTCATTTTTATTTTGTAGAGCTTAAGTACATAGATCAGGTTCTTTATATGTTGAGTGAGTTTTCTTGATGCCAATATATGTATGTATGTATACTCGTTAATACTCACAGCTTTAAAAGTAGCAACAACATCCAGCTAACAGCCTTCTACATGTCCATGACTTCTTTTTGACGTATCCCCCTCAGACTTGGAACCGTCAGGGAAAATTCTTTAAGGGATTCTGCAAGGACCGAATCGTTGTCCCAGTCTTCTATGCTAGAGATCTTTGAATGACAAAGTATATCTTTGAAGTGCCCCGTCATCCCACCCTTCCAGTAGTATGGGTCTCACTATGGCGGCCGAATTTAACGCCCAAAGCTTTATTAAATGTGCCGATTTAACCTTGCTATACGACTACGCATGTTAGGAATCTAAATGCAAATTCCATGTAATAGTGCTGTGAAGGTGAATTTCGGTAGGCTCTTCTGGTGTCGTTAAAATAAAGGAGGGTCTAAAATCTCTTGGATTCGTGTGTGAATTTTTGTCTTTTTAGGGGATGAAAAATACATTTCGGATTTACCTCTCACCAAAATTCGTCTTTTAAAAATTAACGTTTGCCACGACATCTAAATTTTTCGAGATCGTTGTAGTTCGGTGGCTCCAAATTTCATGTGCTGAATATTACACGGACAAGCTTTCAACCCTCAATCAAAAGTGGCAGTGGAATCCTAAGTGCATAATCACCAAGGCTTTGCAATAAAACCTATTAACCCAAACCTCTACGGCCCATGAGTTTTTACATATGGATTTGTGTTCGTAATGAATACTTATATACTGTCACCCCTCGTAGGGCATAGGCGTTAGCAACGCCTGCTCACCATTGTGTTCACATTTCTCTAACGCTTTCAGATCTTTCAAACTCATACTCAAAGTTCCCGATTCCTCCTCGACTGTTCTGCGCCATGATTGCTTTTGGGCCGCCCATTCTTCTGCCGGATTGAGAAAGACGATTTCACTGCATGGTATATTTCGCAATGAAATTTTCTTTACCCCATAAAATTTGAATTATCCACTACCACTTCTTTTGTCGTATTGTGATATCTATAGGTTCCTGTCCCGTTCTCGTATAAATCTGTTTGTTCAATGTACAATTTTTGACAGCATACTGAACTTAGCTTTTGCTTTCCCGATTTTGCTGAATCCTTCAGATAAAGGAAGTTGTCAACTTTCTCGACCTCCTGTCCAGAAATGCTTATTTAAGCGGTGGACTTTGAATTGCTGAGTGCTTTGTTTTGGCCGAATTAATTTTCAACCCAACTTTGCTTGCTTCTTTTGACTTGCAACTATAACCCTTTTGATGCAGGTCAATTATTAAGTATGTGCTACAGCAAACAATTGTCATTAGTGTAGTCAAGATGTTTTAGAGAAGAAGTCATTGTCCATTGTATTATATTGCTTGCACTCGTAAGGTCTGCTCTCAGAATGTCACTGAATAATAACAGTGGCGACAGTATGCAACTTTGTTGCACCCCGCTTTGGACTTCAAAGTCTTCCGACACCTTACCCTTTTGCAGTACATGACACTTTGCACTCTCGTAGATATTATATACCGGGTATACCTCTCCTGTGCAATGTATACAAAATAAAAGCCCGGTTCACGCTGTTGAAAGCCTTCACGAAGTTTTTAAAAAACAGCTGAAACGGAGATCTGTACTGATGTATTGCTCTATAAAGGAAAGCTTTGGGTGTTTCCAACTTTTGATATTTCATTTGAGTTTGGGGCCATAATGCTGAAGCTAAAAGAGTTTAGTACCGTGGGCAATGTTCCTTTCACCTTCTGAGTTGATTTTCTTCCGATCCATCAAAGAACAATCGAGGCTATTTTCTGGGCATTGTTCGGAGTTCTGACCACCTATTAATTTACTATACAGAGTTCTAGTGTCGCACTTATTTTCTGCTTCCTCACCTTGTGAAGCAAAGGCGTTAATGTAGTTGTCACGTCTTTCCTCTTCATGCTATACTGGGCTACGAGCTCGACTGTCTCTAGTGTTGAGACAGCTGCAATTCGAACTTTAAGTTAAATACGCTCTTCAATCTGTTTTCAAGTGTACGCAGATAGCCATGTGTTGTGGTGTTTCTGCATTCGTTGACAAAATTCTTTTCACCAGGCGCAGAAATAGTTTTCACAGCAGTCCAGTGCTCATCTATGCTCAGCTGTATGTACTGAGCTTCTGATTGCTTGAGCTCCTTCGGCGAACTACTTTTTATCATTTCGGTCTCCAAGGCCATGACAGGCCTTGGGGATTTAGGTTCCCCATTACGATGATGATTTTGTATTAAGCTCAGCAGTTCTTTCTATGAATACTTTACTTTAATTTTGTTGGATACAAAAGTATGCAAATTCCAAAGGCTATCATTAAAGAAAAATCCATCTTCTTTAAAGTTAACCATTAAATTTTATTCACTAAATATGTAAATAAAAAAATTAAATTATAAAATCTTATGTTTATATTCGTTGAAATAAATAACTACAGTTTCTATGGTACAAAAGTAAGATTTACAAAAATAAACTATTTACACTCTAATTCTATTGTGCTCAACTAAATTTACTATAATTCAGTTGTCTCTAGTTTCTTAACCAATATATGAGCATTATTTGTTAATTTATCGATCTGTTGATAGACGTTAAAGTGCCGATTCAAATCGTTCGTTTGTTCGAAAATTTTGCAGTTTTGCTTAAAAGAGTTCTGCCGTTCGGCTGACAAAAAGTTATCATCCAGCGAGTCGTGCCCTCCTTGACTGGAATTACAAAACAATTTTGGTTTTATACTTCAATAAAGCTGACATGCAAACTTACCTTAGATTATCGTCATTCTTAAACCATTCATTTTCATATCCTTTCAACCAAATTGGATTAGACCCTTCTACACTATGCTTGTTAGTGTTTGGTACTGTGGTACTTGGAGGCTCTGGTATATTCCGAATGTCTGACATAGAAGATCGATCTTTAAGAAGCCATAAAATAAATCCTTATTATACCATCTGATTCTGAGGATATTTCAGGTAAGCTTACGAAAAATGTTTACTTTAGCTGCACGCAGTTGTCTCCTGTAGCCATTTCTTTGAGACGCACAAAGACCCAAAGTTACCACCAGCAATGTGACAAGGAATAAGTTCGAAAATATCAACCAAATGAACATCGGAGCTTTTGCTTGGCCAGCAATTAGAAGCTGAGCTTCAGCAGGTTGTGTGTCTAAGACATTGAATTCCTTGAAAAGGCCATCAAGGCTTTCAATGTGTTCATCGATTAAGCGAAGAACTTCGGCTACTTCGTATATTGAATTGTCCTCTCTCTCAACCAGATGCATGTAGAGATCAGTTTTGGTTTTGTCCACAGACCCATCTTTGTTTTCATGCACCTTGAATTCATTAATGTTGACAATAGCATTGGTCACGTTACTCATTGTGCTAATAAAATATTAAATAAAGAGAGTTAGTTTGTTTTTAATTATTTTTAATTTTTAATTATTTTAGCTAGAGCAATCTTCAAAAGTAGAAATGCCTTCTATTTTATATTTCTAAGCATCAGAACTACACTTACACAAACCTGAAGTGAATCAGGGACTGTCTAGTAAGAGGCCCTCAGTTCAGAAGCTAGTTTAAAAAGTAGTTACTACAGAAAGAAAGCCACTGGAGATGGAGAAATCAAGTCTTTCAGATACAATCCAAAACTTGAGCCTCAGAGTTACCATCAATGTACGCAGTAGTGGAGAGCCTTCTCCAGGTGAGAAAGTGAATATTTAAAAATAGAAAGATCACAAATAGAGGTCATATGTACAAAAGAATTGTCGTCATAGTGGGTGTCCACTACCTCAACTCAATGGTGGTATCTATAAAATACTTAGTATTAATATTTCGATATTTTTAAAGCTCAGGTCTGTAAGCATTTTCAAGACTCAGGGTCAAGATTTTAAAGACTTATAGTGGCGGATGAACTCTTAAAGGGACAACGGTAGCATTGGCATCCCTTAACGAATGCTTCATAGCACGCAATATTTTCGTCCAAAGTGCGGTGAAGAACAAAGCTGCTATAGCTGACGGGAGACGTACAACTTACCTACATAAGCCAAGTAATAAATGCCCAGGATTTTTTTAACTCCCATAAACTCGTACTTACTCTTTAAATTTATGAATCTTCTCCCTCAGTTCCGACGGCTGCAGTCTGAACACAAATCTGACCTTTTGATCTTCTCTCAGTAGATAGATGAAAACATGTGCTGAATCCTTCAGACCGTCCGTGTCATTCGCAACGACCATAAAATCAAAATAACCCTTCATGCCTTTTTGTGGATCGAAATTCAGCTGAATATCACCAGTTTCACGATCAACCAAAAAGGGAAATTTTTCAACATTCTCCAAGCCCTCGGACAGAGTTTGCCTTATCTCACCCACTTGATAGTACGAAATGACTGCATTTTTACCATCATCAGGATCATAGGCGTCGACTTTCATGAACTTAGTTCCAAAATCAGCAGTAGTCGTGATTCCACCGGTAAATATTTTCGAATTAAATCTCGGTGGGTTATCGTTGATATCCAAGACTCGAACCAATACGCGTACGATAGTGCTATCCGTCATAAGATCTTCATCGGCTAAAACCAGATCATCTTCATCATTAGTGAATTCAATACTTTGTAAACTTTTAGAGTGCTGATATCGATCATATAGATCCTCTTTATTTTCACGACCTGCCAATGGCATTATGTGAGGCGAATCGATTCGTCGATTTAAAACTTTTGCTTCGGTCGTTCCAAATGTAATCTCAGCACAATTTTCAGTTGCCCGAATGTAGAGAGTATGATTGACCTTAGATTCTCGATCCAACTCCTTATTAACCATTAAAATGTGAGACTCTGGATGTAATGTGAAATAACCGTCCTCGTTGCCTTGTACGATGAAGTAGCAAACTGAACTGGGAGGATCATCCAAGTCGTCGACTTCGTCTTTGTCTATTGTGTCGGGAAGTTTGACCTTTTGCGATCCGGGATCCATATGTTCTATGAAATAGGAAAGGTGTTAAAGTCAATTAAAATCAAAATAAGAAGATGAAAGTTGGTTGATTGGTGGTAGACACATTGTGACCAATGGTAGACTCTTTTTAATCGCCAATAATTTTAGGGGCTTACCAGTAAAGTTCACAACAATTTGTTCCACTAGAAATTGCGGTTCGTAATCATTGACATTTCGCACGTAAATTGTAAGATCAAGATCTGTGCTTAAAGAAGTCGGCACACCTTGATCGTATGCTTCAATTCGAACCTGAAATTCAATTCGAAGTTCAAAAACATTTTTTTTTGAAGTTCTAACTTGATACACACCTCATAAATCCTTTGTTTCTCCCTGTCGAGAGCATCCCTTAAAAATATCATTCCATTGTCTGGGTCAATCTCAAATGTCTTATAACTTCCCATCGGATCGGGTTTAAGACGATATCGTACCAAAGCGTTTAAGCCAAGATCAGCATCTGTGGCATAGACTTGCATAATCATGGTACCAACAGTTGTATTCTGAAATATGAAGCTTTTACTCATCTATAGTCTATATATGGAAGATTTGCTCTACCTCTGGTATTCGCACAGTTGTATTGTGCACCGGCGAGACGAATATCGGTGCATGATCATTAAAGTCAGATATACACACATCAAGTGTCTTTTTGATAATATTTGGAGGTGTCCCCAAGTCTCGAATTGTAACACTTAGAGAGTAATTTCCATACCTGTTCTTTAGAGAAGTTCTCGCAAGGAGATGTGCTGTCCACGGATCACTTTGTCGGAGTTCAAAAAGGCCTGAAGAACGAATAGATATAGACATGTAATCGGAAGTTATGAAAGAGCAAAGTATTACTTACCTTCGGAGTTTCCTTTTGTTAGTTTCATCTCCAAACGTCCATTTGGTAGATTATGATCATCTGCATCCTTTCCGCGGATCGTCGTTATTACCTCGTTTAGATCATGATATTCTGTAATCAAAACACATCCATTTGGAAACGTGACCTCTGGTGGAGAATCATTTTCATCTAAAACGTTGATTCTAGAGTAAAAAGTTAGTCAAATTAAATGTATTAGAAAAGGCAGTATAAGGGATGGTTTAGTTAAGCTAATCATAGTTTAAATGGGCTTATTATGGCAGGTTTCCCCAGAAGTATAAGTTTGCTATAGTATGTAGCTAAGTATGCAATGGTACTACGCGGATGGGTATTGGGCAATTTGCACAGTTGACTAGGAGATTCTTATGAGGAAAAAATGTCGACCAATGTGTTATCGAACACAGAACCTGCAATTCATCATAAAAAAAAAATGATAGAGCGCAACCAAGTGATCGACGTAAATTAATTATATTTAGTAAGTAGAGATATCACCACTCAGAGGTGTTTCTCTGTGGGTTAATTTGGTTAAATGGCTATTTTCTAATAACAATAATAATTCTTGTTCTTAAGGTAGAGCCCTCTAACTCGAATTCGGCTAGACTGCCTTTGCAAGATTTCAAAGTGAATTGCTTGTGTCTGCTGCAAAAACTTCACCATGAAACTTAGTAATAAAAGGTATTGAACTAATGAATCCACCTTCGTGGAACACTTAGAGAAGATACTATAAAATGATATATAAAATGATAGGTGATCGTGGCAGTAGTAATCAGGCCAAGAACAAAATATTTGGACCCAATTGATAAAATATCTAACATCTCCCAAGCTGATAGGAACTATCGACAGGAACTGTCGCAAGCAAGACATTGCGATTATGACAAACAGCTAAGCTATCATGAAAGCGCTGAGCTCCTACGAAATCATTTAAACAACTTGAGCAAAATCAACAATGTACTGGGTACCAGGCCAAGGCGGTGCGAAGGGTTCGACCGACGGGATGTGTAGATTCTGCAATGAAGTGTATGAGACTCCGGACCATATCCTAAGGAACTGTGAGGCGCTAATCCACAGCAGAGTAAGTGGTCTGGGAACCAGCTACACGTTATCGGCTCCAGTTAGACGAGTGACAGTCCGTTTCCAGATCCGATTCAGATACTTATTTTTTTAATGGAAATTAAAAGTGCTTTAGTCCGAGCATGGTATCGGTTAACACGAGAAGGTAGTGCATAGGTTCCTAACTTACTGTCAATAACAGTATGTCTATTTCTCAAGACACGAAAAGCAACACACTCTAACAACGGACTAATTAGTACATCCTCAGCTCTAATTGAGTGAGACTGTCTGAACCGCGTCGCGTCTACTTTGGATGAGAAAAAACTTACGTAATTTGCTTGAATGCATTCCGACTTTCTCCCGCAAGGAATCCAAACTGATAATTATCCCATGCCTCGATGACAAGCATATATACGTCCTTGGTTTCGCGATCTAATTTATCCACCACCGTCAGTACTCCAGTATCTGCATCAATTGAAAATTTTCCCTAAAATTTGAAATTGTTTATCTATTCTGAGTAATATCATCTCTTTTCAAACCTGTGAGCTTATACGGTCCATGAGAAACGTGATCTTTCCAAAATCCCCCGAATCCGCATCTGTTGCTTGGATGGTTCCAATTCGTGTACCAATAGCCGCATTTTCACTGATCGTATAATTTTTACTCCCCGGCTTAAAATAAGGATTATTATCGTTTTCATCCAAAACCGATACATATATGTCGATCAAAGATGAACGTAAAGGATGCCCAGAGTCAGTAGCACGGACAGTGAAATTTAACCATTGATACACTTCATGGTCGATCTTACTGGCAACAACAATTTCCCCGGTTTGAGGATCCAAATGTACTAAACTGGTGAAGCTAGGATTACCTGTGAAGTGAAAATGTAATTTTAATTCAAAAATCATACAAATTATGTTCTACCTTCCAGGGAATAGGTTATTGTCTTATTTTTGTCCACATCGTAGGCGAGGACATTTGCGATGAGTACTCCATTCATACTATTTTCAGTAATAGTTCTCTTATAGAAGGGCACTTTAAACTTGGGATTATTGTCGTTTTCATCTTCAATCTGTATATTTAGGTAGGCTACAAGGAATTTAAACTTATTATAACACAAATCATACTAGAATACAATTAGCTGGTCAACCACTCAAATTACCTTCAACAATTTGTGGTCCTTTTGCAGCACCCAGATCTTCCACAATAATGCATAGTTTAACAAACTCCACCTTTTCGCGATCTAAAAGCTTCACAACCTGTAAACAATAGGTAAGCCTATAGCTACAAGCCAGACATGCGGAATAGAAATTTAGCTACCTTAAGTGATCCATCAATAGAATTCAGCTCAAACGAACTAATGAAATCATATTCACTGGTCTTCACAAATGAACCATCTTCATTGCGGGCTTCAGAGTTGCTCCTATTAATTTGGTATCTTAAAATTGGAAACTCATCCAAATCACTGGCTATAACGCGATAAACTACATTGCCCACAGGCGTATTTTCCATGACCCTTAAGGTTGGCAAGTCACTCAGTACGGGCAACTTGTTGTTAACGTCCTTGATTGTTATATTCACTGTGGCTGGATTCATCAACTGAGAAGAGCCAAGACCTCCATCTAAAGCCAACTAAAATGTTTGTTTAATAATAAATCCAAAGACCACTCCCAACTAATTTTTTTGCACATACCACAGTCAAGGTGTACAAAGTTTTCTTGGAACTTGTCAAATCCGGATCTAGTGAGGCTCCATTTGCTACATATATAGTACCAGTATCGGCGTTTATAATAAACTTATCCTCCGCTCCAGTTTGGATTCTATAGACCACATTATTGTTTGGCGATGATCCATCTCGATCGAGGGCCTTCACTTCTAGAACTGAGCTCCCACTTGGAAGATCTTCTGGAATGACCTTGGCGTAAAAGGATTTTTGAAATATTGGCGGATTGTCGTTGATGTCCTGTATGTACACAACCACAGGGACAACTGTCGACAGCATTGGTATTCCCGAATCCCTAGCTCTGACAAGCAGTTCAATATTATGAACATTCGAGCTACCCTCTGGAGGAAGATCTTCAAAATCAAATGATCTAACCGGCCTCAGGACACCCGATTCTTCATCAATAGTGAAATTTCGTCGATACATCCCCTCGACAATTTCATAGGTAATTTGACTGTTCTCCGTACCGTTGAGGTCAATATCTCTTGCCTCCAAGACTAGAGGTGTTTCAAAATCATTTTTATTTTCAAGTAGATTTGCCTCATAGTATCTTTGCAGAAACACCGGGGAATTGTCGTTTACATCTTCAATGTCGATGATGATCTGAGCGGTGTTACGATTCCCTGAGCCGATATTGTCTTGAGCTTCCACAGTTAGGTAGTGACGAGAAATCACTTCGCGATCGAAGGCTTCACCGCCGGGTAATCGAACAGATAGGATTCCAGAAATAGGATCAAGATTCAAACTAGAATTGGCGAGTGAATATATTTTTGCTTTTCAATTTTTAGGTTAGCTTACAGATTTGCAATTCCTCCTCGAAGATTCTTGTATCGTATGCCCATTGTACCAAAGTCTCCAGAATCTTCATCGAATGCGGCGATCTGTGCAACAATTGTTCCTGGTTCACTATTCTCTAGGATCGTTACGTTATAGATGGCTTGAGTGAATTCGGGAAAGTTATCGTTCTGATCTCGAATGTATATCTGAAGGTGAGCGGAACTGAAAATAAAAGGAAGTGAAAAGCTTTATCGAAAAAATTTGGCGGTTTCTCCATTTGAAAAGGAACAATACATACACATATGTGAGTGTACCATATAAGAGCGGTTAAATTTTGACTACACTCCCAGCAGAAAAAAAGTCAACGTTTTAACTAGAGTACCTATCGATTGGGGGAGCCTAGAAATCAGGGATATTGGCTGTCGAACTACAATGATCTGATAAAATACTGAATCCCCAGCAAAAGGTAATTATTGGTTTGGAGCTCTCACACTTAACAGGGGAAGGCTTATCGTCTCAGGCAAATATCCGCCAACCATTAAAAATCTGATAGAGATGGGTTTATCTAAACTCCAATTCTATCCGTCTCCAACCGATTATAATTTATTGGATGTGCACCGCCATAGTGAGGCCCGTACTATGTATGGCGTGATTATTTGGTAGCCTACTCTAGACATAACAACTAATACAAACACTCTTTGTAAAATGCACACACTTAAGGGTGCTAGTACTAGCGGTTCTTTGCGAAGTACTCCAATGGTAGTATTAGATATAGATACACTCCTACACTTACACCGCGCCATACATATGCAATAAACTTATGACCTTAAAAAGTCCCCTCTAATGAGAGTCAATGGAGAGGTGAAATATCAGGGGAAGTTCAAATCCAAGGGTGCATGTTACCTGGAAAGATGGACTATGGCACTTCGGCCCTCCATTTTAACATAAAGTACTTCAGAAGTATCCTTAGCAGAGAATTCTGGGATAACAACTCGGTTCTTGAGGAATCCACTAAGGAGATTTCTGAGATGAATATCAGTGCAGGCTTATTCTCACTCTTATTTGAAATCATGCCCTCGTTCTGGCTTCTGAATCACTGCAGTGTTTTTTAGGCAAAAGTCATGACCATTCAAAAGTCATGACCATTCAGAAGGCCGTCATTTTGTTTCTAATGAATCTAATTCCACCATCTGACATTGTTATTTACACCGACAGCCAGATTGTTATTACGGTGCTGGATGAATCATGTAGACAAAGAGTTGTCGAGAATCATTAAATGCGATTGCAGAACATTACAATGACAATTACTCTGTACTGGATACCAGGTCAAAGAGGCATACCATGTAATATACAAAGCCCACAGTAGCGCTGCCGAAGTATTGTAGCATTGTGCTACTCTTGCAAGGCTCATGCTACTATTCAAAAGATTTTGGTAGCATTGAAAAGATAACAAATTTTGACTTGCAATGCACTAAGCTCAATATTGATTTTAACCAGGCAATGTTTTCCCTAAGTTTGTCAAAAAGACAACAAAAAGAGGAGAATGCCCAAAATCAACTGTTCAATTCGAATCACAAGACCAAGCCGGTTCATCAAACTCAAATAATAACACTGTTCCGTTAGTCTAGGTTAGGTTTTGAACATCCTATTTAACAAACTTAAGTCTGTGTAGTAGTACGCGAGTAGTTGTACAGACTTTTTAAACATCGTTAGCTTGGGAATTTTCCACAATCTTTTCAAGGCTGATGTTAAAGAAAATACATCCAGTACGTCACCTTGTCGTAGTCCTTTCCCGACATCATTAAGATGTTGCTACCGATCTTAGCAGAACAACGTGCATTCCCCATTGTCTTCTGCACAGACGAACGACTTTGGCAGGGATGCCAAAACTAGAAATGGCTTTGTATAACTCGTTTCTATAGATTGTTTTGCAAAAGGTTTGAGATGTTCACATAATATTGCAGAATCTTTTATGCGATATTGAGGAAAATGATACCCATGTAGTTGGCGCAGTTCAGAGAGTCTCCTTTCTTGAGAATCATGAAGTGATATATAAGCATTGACAGTGATTTGTTCTCTTTTGTAGAAGTTTAGCTAGTTCTGGCTCTGGCATACTTTCGCCAGAGCTTTCTTCACGTCTTGTCCAGTTGTAATTTCCACTAGTTAGGAGAATTTGTATCTGTTATAATTAAAGTGGGAATTTGACTGTTTGGTCGGCTTGTTCTGGGTTTAAGGCATACTCTTTCTTTGCAAATTAATTAGCCGATTTATTGCCCACCTTGTCCGCGACCCAGCAATGTTTAAAATGGTGCCAAGGGTTTTGAACTTTTTACGACATAGCTGTCAATGAAAATAGCAATATGATCTCATGCTGTTACCACTATTCTGGCCTGGGTGGTAACTTTTAGTACTTCGGTACGGAGCTTCTTGACTATTTAGAGCTGTACCCATGAGAGTAAATGGATTTAGACTTAGCATTTATTGTTTTAGAGGTTTCTCCCTACTTGAAAAGATACCGCAGAATGGTCCTTTATTATACAGAACTAGCTTAAACCTCGCCCGCTTCACCAGGCAATAAAAAAAAATGTTTTTGTACTCAGCTACGAGTATATGTACCACAACGGTATCGCACACAAAAATGTCTAAGTTTTTTTTTTCAATGTTTTTAAATGTTTTTGTATTTTTTTTTTTCTTGCCTATCACCTTTGTACCGTAATTATCTACATTTAAAAAAAAAAAACAACTAAATTGGTTGAAAATTACGGGCGGTAGAGGGTAACATACGCATTTTGCCACTTAGTTTTATATATATAGAAGAGCAATAGATTAGGTAGTGGGAGATACTATTTGCGAATAAATAGTTGTTGAGTATCTGAGAGTGCCCTAATAATCATATTTTCCACCATTCCGACTGACTTATTTTTAGAGCACTTTTGGCTGAAAACTCCTGCATACAATTGGTTTCAGTGTTCTTGTGCTTTTGTTATGGCTTTGAAGTTGATGATTGATATCACTATAAACTAGACCAAGCCTCCGTACGTAAGTATTGCTCGAAGGATCCTTTCATATTTTTTTCGGTTTCTTTAGACAGTTCTAGTTGGACAGGGACCAATTTATACCAATTCTGTAAGCACTGTAAGGTACAGTTTCATTACCATTAACATATAATACAAATTCGCAACATGTAAAACTAAATAAATTTTTGAAAATATTGTGCAACTGCCCTTACTTTTCTTAAAAGACTATCCAAAAACTACAAATTATGCTACGTTTTAAAACTAAAAAAACTCAGCACTGCCCCCACTCCCTTCCACTTTAATACTTCTAACACAGGGGGTTCCAAGTTCGCCTTGACAATGACAACAAAAAAAAAAAAAAACGTTCAATTCAAAGCTTTGTTTTTCTGAAACTGTAAGTCTATTTGAAAATTTATTTATTTCTAGTTTTCGAGTAAGTGAAGGCCAATTGTGGTATTTTTCTAGTTAGTTTCTGGCTGTTAATTGCAGAAACGGCAATGGAATTTTGATGCAATGTCTCAGTTACGAGACACATATTTAGTTTCTGAAAGAAAAATGATACATGTCAAATTTCAGACATCGTGAGGGAGTTACATATCTTAAATTCCCATGCGCTTTTCGTATAAAATCTTGAGAAACGTCAATTCAAGGTGATCTTCAAACGTATGTCAATGGAAAATGTTTGTGTTTTTCGAAACAACTCGCTGATTTCACAAATCATATCAAACCAACTTTATGAAGTCTTTCTCAATTCGAAATTCCACAAATTTGTTTCCTTTAACTCCTTTGATAGTTTTAATTTTTCTGGAGGGAAATAACAGAAAGATTAGCGAAGAAAAAATCTTATCTTATCTCTCTCAATCTTATCTTAACTTATCTCTCTCAATTCCGACTATCAGTTCGAACAAACCTAATTTTTTTAGGTAATAGTCCAGTTACATTACGAAAAATAGGGGCGGACTTCGGGGTGTCTGCAACTTGAATAATTTATAATAGTTTATTAAGAACTCCAGGAGTTCGCAAAAATCTAATTTAATTGTTTATTATGGCCAGAAAAATATAAATAAACTCAATTCATTCGTAAACTATTAAAATCAGTCGAGAGATAATTTAGATTTTGCAACCCGGAAAACACTTTTTTGACTCTATCCGATTTTGATGACATTCAGATGGAACAGTCTACGGACCAGACCAAACTAATTAACAAAATTTCAGAAAAATCCATTAAGTGGTACTTGAGTTAGCCGAGTTAAAAAGATAATTTTCAACAGAACCGCCTGGTGTATATAGAATCGGATTTGTCTTTGCCCGAAGTTCATTTGCTAATGTGGTTATTTTACGGTATAAACTTCAGAATATTGTCATCGTATTTTGAAACTCACCAACTGCTTTCCCATCTGCACTACACCTTCAAATTACCTCTCCTTGGGGGTGGCATAGAACCATTCCCTACCCAATTTAAATAAATGAAAAAATAAACTGAACTTGCTCTGCTGAAGAAATAATAAATCTTTGAGAAAGTTATAAATATCGCCGCGTTGGATATCAGTCAAATTTTGCATGCAAAACTTACTCATATAAAATTCACTGAACTCCTACAGTTCAGGAGTCCAAATCTTAGAGAGAACTTAAGCGCCTTGATGAGCTTCGACAGTAATAATAACCCAACGACAAAATAATCCCGAAAAAGAAAACCTTTTTTTGGGCTAGCCAGTTGAATCGCATAGCTCGCTTCGCTTGCGGCAGTTTTAAACTCCCATTAATCAATTTTAATCAATTTTCGTTTTCTATTGGGTTGGGTTATTATTACGTGTCACCGTCACAGTAACTATTTAAACCAATAATGTGTATGTATGTGTGCTCCTCAAGACCATTCGAAACGGCCCTTCAAGTCATATAATGCATAAACTTTTAAAGGCTACGCGCGTTGCACACCCAACTAATCCCACTTCCTGTATTTCTTGTACTTACCTCCATTTATCCGGATCCTCTATCTCCCTGGCGAACAGCGTAAAATTCATTTCCCTATGCCTCTCGTAGTCAATCATTTTCGGATTTTTCACTCGTATCAGAAATGTCGCCTCGTTTACCGCCAATTCCGGGACAATCTCGAATATATCATTTGGCGGATCCATGAACAGTCGAAATGTTCCATTATTGCCGACGTCATGGTCGAACACGAAATTGTCCACATCGTCGATGAAACTCAGTGGAGTATTGACTTGGGAGTTTTCGTTGATCTCACACCGGTAGACTTGTTCGCTAAAGGTCGGTGTTTCGTCATCAACGTCCGTGACGATAATTGTTACTTCCGTTTTAACAGACGGGGGTGACTGCATAAAAGAGGGGAATTATTTTTTTATTTAACATTAGCATACCTAGATACACTCTTACTTGTTGCTCTGACAGTTCAGTGGCTGTAATTTTCAGAATGTAAGCACCATTAACTTGGTTACTTGTATCCTCTCGATCTAACGATCGTCGCGTGTACACAGATCCGGTATCTTTCTCGATACCAAAAAGATCATTCGATTCGACGGTGTATTTTATTGGATTGTTGATGCCACGATCACCATCGATCGCTTTGACACGTAACACACGAGTGCCCACTGGTGCATCTTCAGGAATGCGAGCGACCGCTTGAACTTGCACGAACTCTGGTGGTTGATCTTCCACGTCTTTGACTTTGACTAGAATCGCAGCAGTTCCTGTATTCACTGGACCCTGGTTGGCTCGATCGATGGCCAATACTCGTAGCTGGTATAAACTTTTCGCTTCGTAATCAAGCTTACCAGTGAGGCGAAGAATCCCCTTGCCCTGGTATGTCGATATCGAAAAAACGTCATTGTCACCGTCCAGCTCCTGTAGATAATACACCACCTGACCATATGCGCCCTCGTCACTGTCAATGGCCTCCAGAGCGGTTACGATTCCCGGTCGACTATTTTCGGGAACTTCAATCGCTGACTGATACGGTCGAAACACAGGTTCATTGTCATTGATGTCTTCCACCAGCAACAGGAAACTCTGCGTTACATAATTGTATTCACCAAAATGGTGATTGTCCGTCAATGTCAGCACAATGGAATATTCATCTTTTGTCTAGAAGTACATTTTTGCATAATATAGAGTGTTGCGACAATTTGGGGAATTGGCATGCGTGACTGAGCTTAGGCTTACCTCTCTGTCTAGTTCCTTGGCCAAGTAGACATTTGCTTCATTTGAGCCGGTATTCTCAATTCTGATTACATCACTATCGGCCGATAGTCGTGTTCCAAATGTCAGTGGATCGTTATCGGGGTCATAGCCCTTTAGACGATAGATGAGGGTACCTTTTGCGATAAAAATTTGTAAAGGGTGATAGTATGATTCATAGACCAACTTACCAACTGCAGTTTCCGGACTTTCTTTCAACCGCAACACTATTTCCGATTGACCTTCGATGACGAATCGTGGCGGCCTATTACACGCAACACCTTTGATGAGATACGCAAACAGCGTGACAACGCATGATGAGACAAATATCTGTAACTTTTTTAAACGTACTTTTTTAAATTTTATTCTTTGGTTGCATATTTGCGGTTGTAACGCCAAGACGTTTTCGTTGGACATTTTTTTGCTTTTGCGTGTGGTGTGTGCGGTTGGATTGACCTTACGATGGAACTGAAATTAATCGAGCCATGAAATGCAATTGGCACACGAGTACAGAGTCTTTTGTTGTTTTGCTTGGAAATTGTAGTCAAAAAGACAAACTACAAACGGGTGAATGCAAGTCATCAGGTATTTTGTGCAATTCAACGTAATTCGACTTTGCTCGTATTTGCAATAGAGTTCTGAAATGAAAAACAAATAATTGGAATACATTTCCGGTTACAAAAGATATGATATGTAATATGAAAGAAATACTTTTTGGTTAACAATAATAGTATCTATCCTATGGATAGTAAAGTGACTTCTTTTCCATTTCCATCAAATTAGATACAATACGATATGTTAGATGGATGTGTGGTAGGGGTGCAGGTGCACTGTGAAGTTCATATACTCAAGCCAGAGTACCTCCTCCAATCCAACTGACTGTATGAACTAGAGTATCTGTAGTTAATCTAGTGATGGTAGATTTGATTTTGATAGTTGATATGACCCCAGGTAGTCCCTTCTGTTATGGATCAGAGGTGAATATTCCTTGCGAAGTGGCACTGGGGTTTCGTCAACATTCCTGCTAAATCAGCAGTCATTCAACACGAATATGGAATAACTTTCCTTCCTCAATATTTCCAGAAATTTAAAGGTAATGGTAAATTGCAAAGATTTCAAATTAACTGCGCATCGTCCCTTCACTATCTCTCCTACACCTTTTCCTTTCACTTTATCACTGGGTTTTATAAACATCAAAGAATACAGCTTTAAGTAGTAGAAAACTTTTTTTATTTATTAAAATGTTTCCGTCTTCTCTATACCCAGCTTTCTGAGATGTTTCCTAAATCTAAAGCAACCCATTAGAAAGCTTGTTAAAATTTGAAGCCAACTTAAATTTTGACTGTAATAATTTTTACTTTTATTTTGAATCAAACTTGACATTACTATAATAGAGAATCTCAAAAAAGTTTGTCTCTCAATTCTTTCTGAATGTACAGGCCAACTGCAACCTAAACGGCGAGACCGATCAGTCATTACCTTTGGGGTAAAGCCGGACGTTCCTACAACTTTTAAAAATTAAAAAAAAATCGATCCACCTTGTAGACAATTTCAAAACTCAATATTTCAATCGTAATAACTCTTTTGGTAGGACGAACCGTTTTCGAAAAAAAATTACGTCAAACAAGTATAACGCAATAGCACCGACCCAATTTGATTTAGCCATAACTTTTTTTCTAAATTTAAAAACGATGATTTTATTATTTTTTATTTTTGTTTGGACCTTAAATTTTGTTCCCTCAAGTCCTGATGATTGAAAATGATATGATTCATAAGTTGACCTCTAGCGTTTATGCAATTTGAGCTCTTTTTAATGCCGTTACTTTTCTCAATACTTCCGCCGGCACTTTGGACCTTAAATTTTGAGCTAGAAAAAAAAATTTGATATATAAACTTTCTAGAATCTGAAGCAAGTGTAAACATTTTTAAAATCAGCCTACAGACAAGTCCACTTTCAAAAAATGAAGTTTTCTCAATATTTTTGCTATAAACTGAAAATAATTGTCGAAGTAAAATATGTAGACGTTGACTCTACATTTCTTCCATACATTATACATGGTATACTATATATTGACTTTTCAAAGCTATTTACGGTTAAGTCGTATTGTGAATATTTCATCAGAATCCGTTTTTGTGATAAAATTGTTTAAAAATTTGTTGAAATTATGGATACTTACTCGTATAGTACAAAAGAAAGAAGAACGTCTGTATGGAGACGGATTTTTGATTTTCGAAATATAGTTTGTATCCACAATGTATAATGGACTAACAAGCTGCCTATTATCCTCGGACAATCTAGAAAGCTTAAAAGGGGAAAGGCGCTTTGCACCCACCATAAGCTCCTAGATTATATGTATGTGTAGAAAGCTGAGGCCTTGCACAGTCATCTACACAACACCCGTGCCCTGTAATACTATAAGAGTATTCATATCCCCTTTGGCGCGCGAATTATAAAAAAAAGTATAGAACTAGAGTCAGGACCTAATGTAATTATTTATTTTTTATAAAACAAGCTTAGCACGCCTACTCTTGGCAAGATTAAACACTAATATTACACATTTTGTACTTTTTTTTACCGATCCATCAGCAAACATTATTGTTGCATTTCGACGAAATTCCAATGACCAAACCAAAAACAGATCATGGGGTTAAGCACTTTGACATTACAGCTTGCTGTTGTAAAACGTAAGATACTTTGAAGGTTTGTTCCATATGATAAAATAAAAACAGACAGATACGGACAAACGCAATGCAAGAAAATAAATAAATAAGTTCTTCATGGTCTTTTTCATAACTTACAGTTTTTATATTAAAATTTTTTGCAAACGTAATAATTATTATTATTTATTAAGTGCATCATATGCATCATATGCAACTAGTATAGCTTTTGACCATGCCATTAACAACACCGGTGGAGCCGAGTTGGCTAACGCTTGTGTTGACTACTCAAACTTGCATTGAAGTCCCAAGTTCAAATATGGATGATTATTTTGATATTTTTATAATTTTTTTTATTTATCAATCATACAAATCATTCTTTTTCAATGAGTTAATGAAACATTGTTGGAAAAAGAAAAGAGGATTACATATTTTTAAATGTGATCTCAATTGTAGGCATAGGAGCTGGGGATGGAATAGAGCTAATGCTTGGCGAAATATTCTTTCGAGTTTATTCGACTCTTTTCCGTTACCATCTATGTATGTATTTTGGATTTATTTATTACAAATACACCAAATTCGCTATCTCACAAGCTACGAAGATATTGACGTTCATATTAGACAATTCTCTGGAGGTATTCTTAATTCAGCAGCGTCAAGTATACCCAGGATTTTGAAAGAAACAATTAAATTAATTATGCCTAAATGAAAATTCCGGACCATATTCTTGAATATATCCGCATTAGAAATTCGCATAGAGGACTGTGTCAGGGATATCACCTACTTATGCATCGCTCTTTGGTGCAATATTTTAATAAAATATTGGGTTTACAACTTAATTCGTGCGGTTTTTTGTCAAAATTTGAACGTTTTTTTAAGAAAAACATGTACAATAGTATTATTCAAAGTATTGCCTCTGAAGCTATGACTTTTTCCCATCTTTCTGGCAATTTGTGGATCCCATCCCAAAAGAACTGCACCGGCTTGGCAGCCAATTTTTGATATTCTGCTCTGATGTGAACCGTATTTCAGTGAGGGCGTTCTGCATCGACCGGAACAAATGGTAGTCAGAAGGGGCAAGGTCTGGGCTATAAGGCGGGTGGGGTAAAACTTCCCATCCACTTTTTTCCAAATAGTTCTTAACCGGAATAGCAACGTGGGGCCGGGCGTTGTCATGATGGAAAATTATTGCCTTGTGTCTTGTCGCATATTCCGGGCGTTTTTCGGCTGCTGCTCTCTTCAAACGGATTAATTGTGTTCGGTAGCATTGTCCATTGATGGTTTCACCCGGTTCTAGCAGCTCATAATACAGCACACCCTTCTGATCCCACCAAATACAGAGCATTACCTTCGCGCCATGGATATTCGGCTTTGCCGTTGATTTGGCTGGTTGGCCGGGTTTCACATATGATTTTTTGCGCTTGGGGTTGTCGTAATGGATCCATTTTTCATCAGCAGTAACAATCCGATGCAAAAATGACTTCCTTTTGTGGCGTTCCAGCAGCATTTCGGACATGCAAAACCGCCTTTCGACGTCTCTCGGCTTGAGTTCATGTGGAATCCAATTTCCTTGCTTTTGAATATATCCAGCTGTTTTTAAACGTTTCGGAATGGCTGCTTGAGTGACACCCAAAGATTCTGCGAGCTCTTCTTGTGTTTGGCAACAATCTTCATAGAGTAATGCTTCCAGCTCTTCATCTTCAAACTTTTTTGGCTGCCCAGGACGTTCATCGTCTTCCAAGCCAAAATCACCACTTTTAAATCGTGCAAACCACTTTTGGCACGTTCGCTCAGCTAGCGCATGTTCACCATAAACTTCCACCAATATACGATGACTTTCGGCAGCAGTTTTCTTCATATTAAAGTAATGAAAGAAGAACTCCCCGCAAAAACACTTTTTCAGGCACAAAGTTCGACATATTTGAGTGAAAAAAAATTATTGTTGTTTACCCTTCAAATGAATGACATATACTGAAATGACGTACAATGACAGTAGCTTTCCAACGCATGTTCCAATGGAATAATAACAATGGAATAATACAAGTTACGCCATCTCTTAGCAAACCGCACGAATTAAGTTATTGACCCAATAATTTTTACTGAAATTCAGAACCATCAAAATTGGGAATGGATCAAAACTCTTAAAATACAAAAGCATTTTGGAATATTGTACGAGTGGTGAAAAAGAAAGCGATCAAAATCATATTCCTATTTTTTGTGTGGCTGGTGAGGTTTTACACATAGCAAACACCATAGTATAGCGCATCAGGTCGATAGAATTTGTCGGCATATTAAAAGTAAAAGATCACAAGGAGCACTGCTTCACATTGAAAAAGCCTGTCTAACAGACGCTTGGCATAAATGTGTCAATAACAGTGCTTCCGATCTAAAATATTTTGATTCAGGTGTTCCGGAAGGTTCTCGAAAAAAGAAAAACTTGTCATCTTCCCAGTAACCCACTGAATGTCAGTTATAAAACTATAAATTAGGAGACATACGAGTATGTGCGATCCACTTTAACCAAAGGCTTACGTTTAAGGAACACTTTTATAAAAAACAAATTAAAAGATACAGATTGCAACTAAAATGATTTGCCCCTTTATAATAGGAGATCTCACTTAACCCATGAAAATAAAACTAATAACGTATAAAGTAATTTTTCAAGCGATTTTACTTTATGGTTGCCAAGTATGGGGTAATTGTGCAATGTGTCACATGTACAGAGCATTAGTTGTTAAAAACATATCGCAGGATCGTTTCTTGACCTTGGATCAAATGTTTGTGTATTTGTGCAATTTTGTAACAATGTTTCATTCTTTAAATATACGTAATAATTGTATAAAAAAAAATTATGATATTGATCAAAGTCTCCCGTTGTGTCAGGTCAAAAAATCCACGAAATGGCAAAATCCCACGATCTGACAACACTGCCCTGTACATCTTAATGAACGGATGTTTCCAGGACATAGCATATTCTATAATCATGTTGTTAAATAATATTATAAGGATACAAGTTCAGCGGTTTTTTTTTTAAATCCCTTTAATTGCCTTTAATAGATATTAGGATGATCGACCTGAGGAACCTCTCTTCTCTTATGTCCTGTCACATCGTCAACAAAAAAATCCCTTCTATTGCCATAGTGTTGGGGCTTCTGCATAGCTTGTCTCTAACTCATTCCTATTCTTATCGACTCCTCCTTAACTGATCTGCTCCATGATTTCACTGCATGAACAATTTTGCACCTTTACACCTTTGCTCCGTTAGGTGGACCACACCTTGCCAATTTTGTTTATCCAATTGTATCACATAAAGGGATATCATTCGGTCAGAAAATTTGTAAGAAAATAAAGACACATCTGTTTAGGAAGGACAACAGCTCACGAGTGACAGTGGCAGTCAACTTCTAACTTTTATATATACAATGGAGCGAAGCAGTTGCTTAGATTTTGTGCTGGAAACACGCCTTTTTAGATTTCTAACAGCATACATAACGCAGCTTTCGCTTTACCGATTCTGTTGTCCAAATCCAATTCGGTGCAGGCGGCCGTCCCCCAAGACAAAGCTTCTTAGATAAAGACAGTTGTCGACTTCCTCGAACTGCTGTCGTGGAATTTTTACTTGATCATTAATCCGCAGTCTCACCTTCCTTAGCGTCAGGTCCACCCTGGACTAAAGCAAAGTTCCACCTTACTTGTTGCGACTTCTAAGCTATGGGAAGTCCATTATTCCTCACAAAAGCAAACAAATGTAAGATGTACGAGGAGCGGCTGTTAAGTTCGCAACCCAAGGCATTAAATGAAAGAAGATGAGATAATATTTCTCAATATAATCTCCCTCAATTGAAATGCCTTTCTCACGTAGGGCATACAGTGCCTTAATAAAAATCCGAATCGAACAAATATTCTTTCTCTTTGCCTTCAAAATGACTTTCTACGGCCGCCGTTACCTCGTTCTCATCTGCAAATCAAAAAAAAAAAAAGTCACTCAGGGCCAAGTCTGGGCTGTAGAGTGTGTAGTATATCGTTGAAAAACCTGTGTCTTTTAAAGCCTGACTAAAAACCCGCGCCGTGTGAACAGGCTCATTATCCTGCAAAACAACACTCCGTGCCTGTGTTTCCCACTTCGCTTCCGTACGACCGCTTCACGTACCTGAGTCAATAAATTTGCGTAATATTGACCATTCATCGTAATCCCCTACGGGAACCGTGGCTCAGTAGTTAAGTTCGCGATCACTGAGTGAGAGGTTGAAGGTTCGAATCCAAGAAAACACAAAAATAAAAAAAAAATAAAAAAAGTGTTCTCACTGTCCCACCTCTCGCGAACCTGTGACAAACATCCGAGATTAAAAGTTGTCATGAAAAGCTTCTCTCAATTGAAAAAAAATTTCCCTTCGGAAACTGAATAATACTGTAGGTCCCAACCATTTCTGAAGTGCACAGCACTAGTGGCTGCGAGAAGCCAGGCTCTGCATTGGTCTGTTAGCGGCTGTATGCAACTCGTCTGCTATCTGCCAAATTTTTATTTTTCGGTCGGCCAGAACTAATTTTTCAACTTTTCCGACGTAGGAGGTAGTCTTCACAGCTCTCTCGCCCTTGTTGAGCGAGCCCATTTTTTGACCATGGTATACGAAGGCCCAGAATTCTGAAGAGTCGACGACTTGTCTTCGAAAATTTCTTTATTGTGCCTCAGTTAGTGCTATCACAAATGAGAAGACTCGTTGTTGAGTATCTCAGGCCGTGAACTTATCAGCCGCCCCTCGTAATATGTAGTCATCTATAGTACTTCTGAATGCGCAAGATCGCAGTTAACGACCAAAAATAACTGTGGTGACGGTAAGCAAACTTAACGCACCCCACTTTGTGCTTTGTGAAGTCTTCCGAAAAATGATCTTTGTACAGTGCATGACATTTATAATCCTTGTAGGTAGACCTGACAACAGCTATAAGCTTTTCTTCTTTCTCCTGCGCAAGGACACCATATAAAAGTCTAGGTTCACCCTGTGAAAGACCTTCTCAAAGCCGATAAATAAATAAATGGAACAAAGGTCTATAGTCGAAGTGCCCTAGAGGAAACCTGCTTGTTCGACATGAGAGTGGAATCATTACGCTTTCGTTCATCCAATTCAGAATTATTCTATTGTAGCTATTATCTCTGACATCTTGCAGAAGTCAAATTTTTTAAAAAATTTAAAAATCAAATGTACACAGTCTTCCAAAATGTCTGACTTTACGTAGTACGAGTACTACTTAAGTTGTTAGAAGATCAAACCGCTGATGTGCTTATGGTTAGCGAAACAAAGCTATCCCAGAAGCACAAATTGGGGCTCAATAAATACAGTATTATAATAAGAGATTGACCCAACTCCACACAAGGAGGAGGTGTTGCGATCTTCATTAAAAAACAACTGCGATTTAAGGTAGTGTACTAGTACAGCAGTTAAGTGCGAAGGTTCCAGGTGCTTGAAGAGTGTATCGTGTGCATCCCTGTCCATTGTGGAAAGAGGATGTACATGATCGCACTCTATGCCCCTGAAGCTACTCAATCTACTTTATTTATTTCAGAACTTGAGACACTTTTTCAATGCCTAAGGCTGGAGTCGGAGGAGAATTATTTTCTCATGGCCGGCGATCTAAACACCAAACATAGAGATTAGAGAAATAACGCACCTAAGAGAGAATCTACTATTTAATTGGTCGGGTCGGCACAATGTGGAGTATAGACTTGATTTGAAAGCTTCAGATAGTCTGTCGTTTCCTAGAAGCGGCTCCTATCTGGATCTTATGCTGTTCGACGTACGGTTACAACTAACCGACATGGACCGACAAACTTTAAACTGCCTGCACACATTTGTGTATGACTCAGTGTCGTAATAACGATTCCCAACGAAATTGCGCAGTTGGAGGAGTTTGTCCAAACGTACTCCTAAAATTATAGTAGGACGCGTTGGACTCGCTTCTCCAGAACTTTGACAAGAGCACTCTCCTCGAACTCACTCCACTCACCGTCCAATAGGAATTTGTCAAACGAGGAGATTGACTGGTACCTAAAATAAATGAACGAGACAATTAAACGAACCATGGACAGTACGATATCTCGATATCAACATACTGACAACGCAGACATATTCCGCAATGCAACAATTGAAGCACTTTAACAACACAAAAGCAGACGACCTTCCGTGTCTTAAGATCCCCCGAACGACGAACAATAGACGAATACTGATAACAGTAGGTATAGATCCAGATAACGCAGTACAGAATGACAACTTCTTTGTGATCGAAGATCCGCAGGGGCTATAGGAGCGACTTTCCAGGAAGTGTTCAAGGTGAATGATACCATTTGCCCGAACCACTACCTCGAAAATCGCGTCCTTGTGCACAACTTCTACCTTCGAAATGATATAGAGTACTGGCGATCCGAAAACATGGCAAATAATTTCATCGCCGGTGAAAGAGTACATCCCCCGAACATATCGAGGGTGGAGCTCCAAGCGATCTTCGACTCATTGAGGAGGAAAAAATCTGTGGGAATCGACGGAGTATTAAACATTGTGCTTCGACATCTCCCTCTAGAAGCGGTGGACATTTACACCACTCTTTTTAACAATTCGTTGAATACTGCACATTATCCAGCGCATTGGAAAACAGCAGTGATACAACTCATCCCCAAAAGGGGTAAGGATTCCCTCCAATCCGGCAAATATCCGGTCGATAAGTCTCCTTCCGAACATCAGCAAGGTATTGAAAAATGTGTTCAATAGAGCCCTGATTAAGTGGACTGAGGACAATAAAATAATTCCGGATAACCAATTCGTTTTTAAGGCTGGGCATTATACAATACATGCCGCGTCTAAACTGGTATCGGATATCCAATGGCCTGATTGACTTGGAGAAGGCCTTCGACACCGTATGGTTAGAGGGACTCTTCTACAAGCTGAGCAGGCTGGGCATAAGCAAACCACTGTTGTACATAAGTACTTCATAACATGCTCACCAGTAGACAGTTCATTCTCAAAAATGGCAATGTGAGTTCTGCTGAAACATTTCAAATTAAAAACGGTCTGCAACAAGGTACGGTGAATTCAACGATCCTTTTCAACATTTACACGAGCGATCTCATAGGATCACTTCACCATGCCATAGTGTATGCATACGACTTAATCGCGAACAGGTTAGGACCAAAAATCGAGGTAACTTCTCTTGCATCATGACTGGAAGTTGAAGATCAACTTCCAGAAATCGGAAACCATTCTTTTTAGGACGCCGTTGTCTGGGGCCTCTAGGGATACCAGAAAGAATTGGCGAAAATTCTCAATCATGGAACCGCACGGACAGCCTCTTGCGTGTCGAAAAGTAGTCAGATACCTTGGGCTCTGGTTAGACCAATATCTATATTTTAACAAACATATAGATACAAAGAGACTTTTTTTTTATAGCTCGATGAACAACCTGATCTCCGGGGCTTATTACCCCAATTACGGGTACCACGAGAGAGTGCTCCTTAACGGCTTTGTTCCCCCAGAAGCGTTCCTCTATCTGGATGAGAAAGGTCCGATCCAGGATAGATTGGCGGTGCCGCTAATCTTCCATGTACCTCGGACAGCTGTGGATAGGCGATTCAACTACGTCTCCGGTTCAGTAGGGCGGTATCGAGTCGCGATATTGAGGACGTACAACGTCAGCATGGACATTTCTGGTGGCTAGCCGAAAGAGGGGAAACTCGTTGCCTGTTTGATGTTCGAAGTTGGCTGTTCTTTGTCTATGGCCGACTTACATAGTTTAGGTTTAGGTATTTTAGGTAGGTTGTAGATAATAAGAAAAAAAAAAAAAAAAAACGCAGCACATAGCGCCGTTCTGTTGAAACCACATGTCGTTGGTGTCCATATGATCCAATTCAGGCCAAAAGAAGTTGGTAATCATCGATCTATAGCGCTCACCGTTGACGGTGATGGCCTGGCCAACGTCGTTCTCAAAGAAATATGGACCGATGACGCCGCCAGCCCAAAATCCACACCAAACAGTGACTTTTTTTGGGATGCATTGGACGCTCTTGGATCTCATGTGAATTGGTATCGTCCCAAATTCGACAATTTTGTTTGTTGACGTACCCATACATTCAGAAATGGTCCTCATCGCTGAAGATGATTTTTCGATGAAAATTAGGGTCAGTTTCCAACTGCACCAGAGCCCATTCAGCGAACACACGTCGTTGTCTATGATCGTTTACCTTCAGCTCCTTGGTCAGTTGAATTTTGTACGGGTTCAGGCTCAAGTCATGACGCAAAATTCGCCAAGTTGTGAGCGACGCGAAATGGACTGCTCGGATTCTCCTGCACACTCTCAAGGACAAAAGTTTGATCACAGTCCACCTCTCGCGAACGTCTTACAAACATCCAAGAGAAAAATTGTCATGAGAGAAAAAATGCCCTTCGGAAATGGCATAAAACTTTAGGTTCTTATCATTCCTGTTATTTGGTACAGGTAACTTGCTATTCGTCGTATGCCTTCCAGTATATGAATATTCGCATTTATGAACTCACTGCACCGTGCAAGATAGAACAACAAAATATGCCATTGCTGTAAGGCCAAGTAGCAATAGATGTTCGGGAGTTAATTAAGACTTCTATTTTAGAAAAACCTAACCGAATGAGACCTTGAAAGAGCACGCCAGCTGTATGCAAATTAATCGAAAAGGGCAAAACACGAATACGCATACTTTACACTCGTACCTGTCAATGGCAAATGCATCAAACCGTATCCACGAGATACCATATATTTTCAAAAGAACATGCGTTTGGCTCGCAGGTCGTCGTTGATAGGTGCTTCAATTGGCCAACACACAAAAGCGATGCTGATGAAAACATTCGATGCCATCCTTTGTTTCGGATCGCAGTCACCTTAGCCCACATTTACCACTCTTGCACGCATCCAACAGAGATTAGTAGCACCATCCACCTTCATTCATTCGCTCATCCATCCATGTCCGGCCATCTATCCAATACAGTCAAGTTCAACGTCACCTTCTCTTCGTTGCGGGTTTGTGATTCTGTTCCAAGTAAACTATTTAGCGAACTTTTTTTTTTTTTGTTGTAGGTACCGTCACACCTCGGCGAAAATCAACAACGAAAAGCGTTTCAAGTCTTTGAAAATTTATGGAGTTCAACTTCTTTCGAAGAATTCGAAGCCACCGCATTGTTTTGTGAGCTGGGATAAAATCCAACTGAAATAGGACCGTCATCAAATAATCAACTCAGAAAACCGCTATATCTATGAAGAACTTGTCGACCATATCTCACATAGGTTTCTCTCGGTCGGAGCACTTTTTTCGGCTTCACCCGTGTATTCAATTTAGCTCTTTTGTTTTCGCGAAATGTGAGCATTTTAATGGTAGGAAATTATCCAGGTGAAATGTGGAGACATTAAAACTAGTTTTTTTTTCGGTGAAAAGTGAACCTAATTTGTTCCATTAAGGCGACGAAAATTTGTTGACTGCTGTAAACTTTCTTTGTGGAAGTCTAGGCAGAAGAACGTTTATTTGGAACTCATTTCTATTCGAATGTTTTCGCAGTGATTGTGGCAGTAGAGAATCAAAGTTATATCTAGACACAGAGTTTAAATGACAATTTTATCAGTTACTTAGGAAAAACCTAGAAGGAACATTTTTTTCTCATTATTCATTAAAACATTCGGGGTAGGTATGCATTTTTGATTATTTTAATCATGAATGAATGAAAAAAGTGTCAAACAGGTTGCCTCAGCGCCTCCACTATCGAGTGGACAGATTCCCGGAGATAGCCATATACGAGCTATTGATATCAACAGAACGAGAACTAGAAGCCAAAGAAACTCACCCTTAATGTGGAGCCTAGTAGTAGACGAGCTCCTATATAGGTTAATAAGCTGTTGACATCGTGTTAATTGCTAGAGGAGAGTTCGAGGAGACACTCTGTGATGTACTCGTAATACAAATAGCATTGAAGATAACATTGGAATGGTGTCTCTTGGTTGACCAAAACATTAATACAGCCAAGACCACAGCGACACCTCTTTTAAAAAAAGACTCCTGTCTCACTTAAGACCCATATTGCCGGCAGTTGGCAGGAATAAACATTTGTCACATCAATTCTGTTAGAGTAACTGCTACTAAATGAATGCTAACATTATTATCGACCAGCTAAATAATTAAAAGACCAGCAAAATATGCTAGCAATTAATCAATAACAAAAATAATTCACCAGCAATAAATTTGTCATCTTCGATCAGGAGAAAGTAATTTTTTAATCTGCAGAAATTTTTAATTATTTGATCAGCAGACAGAAATAAAGTACACGATTGGGTCGCACGTACTTGCACCTATATGTATATGGCTTATATTCAAAAAATTCAGATTTGAAATTTAAACGAAATCGTTAAAATGTATTCACCGCAAAAATATTCAATTTTGAACAAATTCGTTAGAGCCGTTTTCGCAAAAATCAATTTTTTCCAAGTTACTATTAATTGTGAGCCCACAGACCACAGATATGAAGTTTAATATGATATGCTTTCGATCCAAACTGGACATATGTGTCCCGGTATATGTTCAAAAAGACATAACTTTAAAAATAAGCGGCAGAAATGGGACAAATAAGTCTCAATCCTTAGTTTATACTATTTCTAACGGTATTAATTCTCGTTTGTGCTATTTTGGGTGGTAAGCATGGTCGTCGTATTTGTCAAAATAAAGTTAACTAAAAAAAAAATATAGTGCACGTGAATTTAGCATACGGGATTGAAATTAGTGAACTGTTTTTGTTTATAAGTTGAAAATCAATAGAAAATATATTGAATTGTTATGTAAGTGTTCTTGTCATAATCTGAAGTAGATACCTCTTTTTTGGTATAGTTTTAATGTCATTTGCATATTTATGTTATCGTGACGTACATAAGTGTCTCGCCAGTATTCCTGGTTTTACAATAAGTGAATAAGGACACAATTTCTAATATGTTGGAGGCTTCTGATGAGGATGAATACTTCTCGAGTGACAGTGGCGATAACCCCGAGCCTACAGATTGCGAGATGGAATCTAACGAGAGCACCCCGGACGAGAGAGAAGCAGTTGACAATTAAGCCACTCAGTATCAAGATCGTCATGAAGAAAAAATAACAGATGCAGATGCGAAGAAAGCAACTTTCCTGCAAACACTTCTCAAAATGTTTCTACGGTTTGGTCTAAACCTTTTGTACCAAGAAAAACTGTTAGTAGCTGTCGGCTTCCTAGTATAAGCCTGAGCTTTGAAAGGACTGATAATCCGTTACGGTTATTCAAGGAAATTTCGAAAGCCTTATCATATACATATATTACCCAATGTACGAGTACCAACAAGCGTATTGAAATGAGAAATGAAGATTGTTGTTGGCTGTGTGATCATTATGTCTTATAACCATGTTTCGGGTTTTAAAAATGATTGATCGACACATCTTTCTATGGGAAATGATGCAATCAAGTCAGCTATTTCGCGAGATCGTTTTCAGCTGTTTTTATCAAAAATGTACTTTGCTTGTTCGGAAATGCCAGAAGGCCAAGGCCTTTAATCAACTTTCTCAAACTTTAATTGAATGTAAATTTAAGGTATATGGTTTCCCCAACTTGCAGTTTACCCTGGGATAACGAGTCAAGACTGCTGTAGACCACCTCACCATATGTTATGAGATGTAAGACTAAGGTCAATACGAGCTTCCGTCGTGTTTCCTGTGAAGTAAAATAAGCACTGATCCACAATTTAAGAAGACATCCGTAGATACGACCAAGGACCAAGTTGGTGTGGTTATAGCCAGATAAATTTCGGTTTATTGTGTAGCCGAGACTAATGACTGGCTCAACAGCTTTAATTTTATTATTATTCCGATTTATATCAGGTAAGAGACACAAATTAAAATTATTTTTCGAAATGGGAATTATTTGGGATTTTGATGGATTTAGTAGTAACCTATTAACTACTGATCAAGTGTGAATATCTTTTAACTCCTCGTTGATAAGAAGAACTAGTAAATTTAGGTTTCTGAAGGGTTTCGCTAAGAGTAGTTGGACATCGTCTGTATATAGCTGAACAAACTTATGGAAAGTCATTTATGAACATGTAGAAGAGCATCGGTCCTAATATTGAGCCTTGAGGCACTCCCTGCTTAATTTCTTTTAAGAATGATAAACGTTTATCGGAAATAACCCTTTGTGATCTGCCGGAAAGAAAACTATTTATCAATTTAACTGCCCTTTCGCTGAAATCAAAGTTACTATTAAGCTTCCAACAAAGGATTTTATAATTTGCATTATCAAAGGCCTTCGAGAAGTCTAGTAAACAAATCAACGGAACATAACACCTGTCATAGTCTTGCGTTATTTCTTCTAGTAAATTAACCATAGCTGTAGAACAGCTGTGGTTAGCTTTGACACCGGATTGCTGAGCATACGACATTTTGTTAAGTAATAAGTGCTTCATTATCTGCTTACAAGGTAGAATGCTCACCGGTCTAAAATCAGCAGGAGAAAATGGGTTAGTTTTCTTTGCTATTGGAAAACTCTTGCAATTTTCCAGAACTGAGGAAAAGTTGATGTTGTTATGCACCAGTTAATCACATGAGTGAGTTGGGAGATAATCTGAGGTAAAATAAGTTTGATGAAACGTATTGAAAGGACATCCTCACCTATGGAATTAGACTTTATAGCTGTTACGCATTGAGTGATTTCGATTTCTGTGGCTACTACAAAATCTTGAAGTATTGATACAGAGCTTACAAAGTCTACTGTCCGATTAAAAGCAGAACAACTAGCAGTGGGATTATCACCCAGAAAAAAAATTATTTAGTACATCCGAATCAAGAACACATTTAGAGTTATTGCTTCCACTGGAGATACCAATTTTTCGTAAGTTACTCCAAAGTTTCTTCGCAGGAAGGGAGGTATTTAATTTAGAGGCATAAAAGCTTTTATTTGATATTTGCTGATGGTAATTACGCGCCGTCTTGCATGCAGACCAATTAACATCATATGGTCTATTCTTCCATTTCCTGTATAATTTATTCCTAGTTTTTATAGAACTAACTACCTCAGATGAAAACCAAGGACATGCTTTATTCTGAATTTTAACGGTTTTGGTCGCTACAAATTCGTCATACAATTGCCCTAATATTTATTGAAACTGTCTTAGTGTTTTTCATTAGGATCGCAACGAGCGATGAACACGAAACAACTGTGAGATCTAAAAAACTGGGTAATTTATTTATCGGAAAACGAGTAGGGTAAGTAGTATTTACTATTTCCATTCCAACTATAGAAACTGAATCCTTCAATTAAAAGGCAAGCGAATCATTTTTCAATAAATTGACATTAAAATCACCACAAATGATAAAGTATTCGTAGAGTGCACAATATTCAAAAATAGTTGAAAAGAAGGGAATGAAAGAGCAACTTCTATTATTATTAAAGGGTGACCAGATAGCAATGATAATTTTTCCAATTGTTATGTTTCAGCACTTGTCAAAGCTACCAATGATATCCAGCTGTCAAAATATTCAGTAAGGTTTATTATTTCATCATGCATCGTTTAATGCTTCCCGAACGTGTGAAAATTATTAAAAAAATATTATCGAATTTCCGGCTCAGTTGTAAATACGCAACTTGAATTTCGTCCTGAGGTAGGTCGCCATAATTTCTTTAGTGCGCAGGCAATTCGTCGCACCGTGGAAAAGTTTGAGCGTGAGTATACTCTTTTCGACCTTAAGCTACCAACCAGATAGAGATCGGTCCGAAGTGAAGAAAACATAGCCGTCGTAGCGGCCAATGTCGAAAAAGACCCAGAAATGTCGATCCGGCGCCGATCAGCTGAATTGGGCATCGCCAGAGAGTCAGGCTTATTTTGCGATTGGATTTGGGCCTACATCCGTATAAGATTGACACCCCTCGAATATTTTCACTTTGGGCGATCTCGAGGCCAACATTTTATTATATATTGCCGGAATAACGCCGCACATAATGGACCAAGTCATCAAAAATTGGACAGACCGCTTGAAGCACTGCCAGCGAAGCCGAGGCAGCCATTTAAATGATGTGCTATTTCATACATAAAGGCACGAATGTAGCTTCAAAATAAAGCTAGAATCAATTTGATATTCTTTTCCTATCGTTCTTATCTGGTCACCCTATATAAGCACATGCAACAATACATTTGGCATTACATTCACGTAATTCAACTAGAATGCGTTCAATTTCACTACCACTAGACTTAGTAATAATGGCACATCTCATATTTGATTTGCAACGTATTTCGATAACATTTTGGCGGAAATTAATCGAAATCAAATCATCGCCAATGCCCTGGTTTTTGAGTTTTTTGGTCAAAAAATGTTATCAAAAAAAAATATGTATATATATTTACATGTTTTTATTCTCGTTGGAAGTTCAGCTTTGATTCGATGCGTCGCATGGTTCGATGTAAACTAATTTTTTTTTTTCATTGGGGTACATTGGGGTTATGCCCCCAAAAGCCTCCAACACTTTTATTTTTTACAATATTTTTCTTAACTATTTTTGGGCCACCATATACTCTCTTATGCAAAATATTACAAGCGTGTGACAGAAACACGGATAGACAAATAGTCTATCACCTTGTTGATTCCATTAGTGTTTCGTTTATACAATTCAGGTGCGGAAGACCTGAACCTAGAAGAAGTTACTGAAAACTTTTGAAAGAATCTTTCAAGATAAATTAGGATTATTATAAACTGCCTTTTAATGATTTCTGTCCCGAATGCAGTTAAGCACCCCTCTTTGGTCTTTTCTTTATATTATAACGGGGTGGCCATCTGTTGGTTTGCTTTTCAATTACATGTTATTTTGACACAGACAGCTCTTTTGCGCTCAAAAAATTGACAGAACTACAGTATCAGATCTCCGTGGTACGAAATAAATCGATTTACGCTTGAACAACGTTGGGAAATTTATTTAGAGAGATTGTTGCCAAAACAGTGAATTTTGAAAAGAAATTTTGATCGAAATAATTAGATTTTAGATTAGATTTTTTTTTTATAATTTGCACGTGTGAAATGGGATATGAATACCCTTATACTAATTTTAGGACACGGGCGTTTTTGTGGAAAGGGAAAGAAACCGAGAGAAAGACAGATTGGTGTAGTTGGTTTGAAACTCAGGTGGTATTAAGTTTCAGTGAACTTCAAGGGTGACGTCCAGATAACGGGGGAGAATTTTTGTTTTGCTGTTATTGTCGTTTGTTATGATTCACAGTATTTTTTCCGTCCTGTGATGTCATCATCACAATCAAGTTGCATTTTAGTTTTATGACCACCCTACTGCCAGTGTTATGCCTTCGCAGTAGAGTTGACATAAGCTTTCGCAATTGATCGACTTTTATTCATTCAATAACATTGGGGATATATACAAATTTCATTATAATTTACTTAAAATTTGCAAAATTTACGATTTTTGAATACAAGTGTGAAAAAGAAAATGTTATACAAATTTTAAGAGTTTTTCATAAGAGAATGAATAATTAGGTAGATACATTCTATAGTTATTGAAATGTTAAGTTATAATTCAAATTGTATATTGTGGTGGGGTGAATTTAGTTGGGTGTTGAATTTAGTTGGGTGTTGGCATTAAATTAACAATCTCATTGAAATCATAATTAAAGAGTTACTTTTTAAACATTCTATTAAACGAAAAAGTATTTCGAGAATGCCATAGTTCGATGGGTAGTTTATTAAAAATACGAGGTGATACAGAAGATGGCAGAGCTGCGAAGACTATAGACATTCGGATCATGATTTAAGAAAAAATATTGTAAAACTTTATAAACGTGCACGAACCTTGCCTGCAGTACGCAAGTTTGTGAAGTTCGTGAGATTGGCATGGTAATTGATAACACAAGTTATCCTCGCGTTTATTCTGTGCACTCAGCCAGGCGCATTTTCATTTTGGCGGCTATGTAAACAAGCAAAACTGCCATATTTGGGGCTCGAAAAACCCACAAGTAGTCGTAGACAAGCGAATGCATCTTCAGCGTGTGACTATTTGATGTGGATTGTGAAATGGCGGAATTATTTTCCCTTTTTTTACGGTCAACGGTGAGCGCTACAGAGGCATGATTATAGATTTTGATGGCCAGAAACTAAGGAAATGAACTTGGACGATCTCTAGTTCTGACAAGATGGTGCTGCGTGACACACAAGCTGTCCAACAATCAATCTTTTGCGGATTAAGTTCTATAATCGTGTAATCAGTCGTTTTGGTGATGTTGCTTGGCCTCCACGAAGCTGCAATTTGACGCCGTTGGATTTTTTTTTTTTTTGTGGGGTGCCCTTAAAGATTGATGTTATGCTGACAATCCTGAAACGATTCAGACACTTAAGCACAACCATTGAAAATATACTGCAAAATTAGGCTGACAGGATGAGCTACTGCTCAGTCAGGAGCGGCAGCCATGTAAATGAAATTATTTTAAATAAATAATCGTAAAGTATACTCTCTTCAATAAAGCAAAAATAGCCATTTTAAAAAGAAACCCACAAATGGCTCCCCTTTATAACTTTGACAACAACTTGTCTTTCTTCCACACAATTTCACTTTGCAAAAATTACATACGAATATGTATAAGTTTGTAGTTTAAGGGTCGCTCTGGAAAGTGGAAAACATTCACTTAACTCAGATGTATTTCTCTTGTGATTTTTCATAGGCCGCAATGCCAAGCAGACAATTGTGGGATGTGTTACTGCAGTCGCACATGCATTCCATTGTACCATCAATTAGCTCGACAATATTATATAACCACAATAATAAAAGAAAATCGTAATTAAATGCGTACATGTACATAATATATGTACTCTTACTGAATTTGTTCACTCACGTATGAGCATCTAAACTAGTGTAACTGACTCCACCTGTATTATGAGAGACAGTGTAAGACATTCAGTCGAATTATTTAATGACGAAGCGAAATACATCGAGGTTTTTGTTCACTTACCTTAAAACAATGAGTAAAATTTTAATAACAACTTTACGGTTGTCTTTAATTAAAAGGGAAAGCGATGAAGGTGAAAATTGAAGTAGCACCAATGTACCTGTGCAGAATTTCCAGATCACAGAGCTTATTGGGTTGGACAAGCGAAACCAAAACAGATCAACACGCAAGAAACAAAATAAAATTTCTGGAAAGAGTGGTTTTTTTCTTTGATGCCACCATTAATGATTCTGAACATCCTATGTGTTAACTTTTGATGCAGAACTATTTTGCACTATACTTTGCTTTATAACTAGATGTAGACATGCAATTCTTGCAGCTTTGCATTTACTTGCCATGAAGTAATGGGGCGATTTGTTATACTTCTGGCATTCAAAATATATACAAATATTTCAGATTGAAAGAAAATAAATTAATAATTTAATTTATAAAGCGACTGCTTTATACATTAACCAGCGTCAATAGTTATAGACATAGGTCAGATCTCAGGTGGTTTCACCTCTTGTTTTCAACCGATATGCCTGTCTCAATTAGCTATGATACGTCCCTCAACTGTGGACATTGCTGTTAATATTAAAATAATATACATTTGTCGCCATCTTCATTTTCGACCAGGGAAAAGGTACTTAGTTAACGATTAGCAGAAACCAGTGACTGTCTGCTCAAAACATCATTTGGGCCAATAGCTCAACAACCAAATTCGTAGAGCAGGGAAGTAGAACTGGTATTTCAGTACCCAATTAGAGCTAATGGCGCGTCGTTTTGAAAACATATCTTATGTCACACATTGGTATTGATCAAAGTTTCCTTATCATTCTCATCTTTACAACTACAGCTGTTGAGAATATCGAGTGACCTGTCCCAGCCATAAACACATGGCAATGCACTCTTATCTAAATAACTAACGTCGATATTTAAACAAAATCGTTCAAAGGATTCTTTTTCCAAAAAAATCATCAACCATTAAAAAATGGGAAATCATTTTGTGAGAGGGTGTGAAGGAAGTTTCTAAAGGTGGATCTGCTGAAGTGAAAATCTAGGGTGCTATGCGCGTTATTTGCCAAACGCAACATTGTGGACATAATATGGAGTTTTGTGTCAAACGGTGCAAGGGGGAATAATGGCGGACAGGCGGGACACGGCTATATATCAGATGTAGTAAAAAGAAATTCATTTTTTTCCCAACAGATGGCTTTAGTACAAAACGAAAAGACAAAAGAAACTTCTTTGACAGTTTTGTGATTGGTTGGCTCAGTTTTGTTTGAGCGCGCGTCAAAGATGGACACCAGCAAAGAGAAAATACCCCATATTTTATAGTTTTTCTTCGATAATTTTCTTCGATAAAGGCGAAAACGCAAGCCAGTCGGCTGAAAATGTGAATAGTGTTTATGGTCCTGATAATGTAACAGCTAATCACGCGCAGTATTGGTTTCGTCGATTCCGTTCCGGTAATTTCTTCTGAACATTTGTGGTGAAAATAACGCCACGGGAGCGCTAGGCATCCACCATTCAAGCATTATTCGAGTAAAGGAATTGGACTGCATATAAACTGATCACCGATCAATCAACTAACCTGTCGCTGAACACGATCAAGTAAACTCAAGCATGCGACTCGAGCTCCTGCAAAAAGATACGAGTCATATGTACACATACATATGTATATTCGAATTCTAGCTAAATATAAACTTTATAGATCATGGCCAAGTCTTTGAGGCATTGAAACAAACTCGACTTTTCGCACACCAATTGATGATTACATCAATGTCAGAGCTCAGTTCCATAGTCAGTAACATGCCGCTGTGAATCGACGGGCTCTTATCATGGTGTCGTTAGCGAATAGGAGAAGTCAAGGGTACCATCCGTGATATTTTTATCATTGTAGACATGAGTCAGGATGGTCGATGAGGATGGGCTTTATATTCTTCTTCCAAAAGAACATAACAGATTTACTTTAGGACATTGCAGTCCCATTTTGCATCACCATTTGGATACGTAAGAAATTAGTACGTCTTAGGGTTCTACTCGGAAGGTGTTTGACGCCACAAAAGCCCCTTTCTTCTTCCGGATAGTAATTGCTTGTGAAAAAGATATGTGAAGACATAGTTAGAGTTAATTAATTCAAGCCGAAGTATAAACATCATAGAGGTTGTCCAGTACATTCCTTCGATATATGTATGTAGTTATCAAACAGTAAAATATTTACAAAAATCAAGATGTCCATAATTACCACCTGCTGATTCAAAGTCGACATACATACGATTAGCTTGTGAAGACTTTGAGGGAGGAGACAAACGATCAACACCACCATCCTGCAAATTACATCTCCAAACATGTCAGACCAAGTCGGGGACACCATATTTTTTGTTTTATTCAGTGAGTGACTCAGATGTTTTTCGTAAGACACCCAGTCGATGTTTGTGTTTCTCTTTGGTCAATACAATACGATAGATGGGTTACACTAGCTTCATCCATCTTAATACATATTTAAAAATACAAATGGTAAGATCTTCGATTACGTCGGAACCACATCACCAACAAAATGTGTTCAGAAGCAACCACGTCATGTGTAACAAGCTCTTTGACTAAACTGATTTCGAAATAATTTCAAACGTAGAACTACATAAAACTCGGAGTTAATTGTGATGAGGCATACACCTTGAAGCAAATTAAACTGACCGCGAGCCATTGCGAAACATTAGTTTTACCTGAAGGTGCACGAAAAATATTCGTGTGCAGCCTAGTGAACAAATTGTTTAAAGTTACGAGTATTGGGACATTTGTAATGTTTGTTTTCGTTGGTCATCGTATTCGAACGAGTAATACATAAATAAGGTTTTCAGTTAGATGCAAATCAACAGCTACTATGAAACCCTTCGTATTATATAAGAAATAGATGAAACTTTTCAGCTAGATAGTATCATAGTAGGGGAGATCAAGTAAAAATGATGATGACGAATTCAATGAGGCTTAATACGAAGTTCTAAGTTATGTCGTTAATACATTACGAAGTCCAACATTTCACGGTACGGCTTTTACTACTCTCATTCAGTAACTAACATTTTCAAATGGAGTGATGAAAGGAGCATTAAAATATTGAGCATCCATTTATAGTGTGGTGTCACAAACTTAACGTAAAGTTAGGAACACCACCAATTCTATCTCGGCACCCTAATTCTGTGTGAGTTTTTTTTTTACTTGTAGTACCGATGAAAATTGTCGCCCTTGAGATTTTGATTAACTTTGGTATTACTCCTGTAGAATTCTGTACTTCTGCACCTCAGATTGCAGCCTAATCGGCTGAATGCATTTTCTTCAAGTCTCTTATCTGTTTTTGACCACAAATGGTCAAAATCGATTTTCAGCCCTTTAGCGCATTTTACGAAAACTCTAATCTCTTCGTTTCTAATTGATCATACCCTGCCCAGGGTATATTAAGATTGATATATAGTTTGTAACATAAAGAGTTAATACACCCACAAAGTATACATGTTCGTCCGTCCGTCCATATACGATGAAATTTAAAATCGTTTTTCTCATTGTTTTTGCTAGAAACAGAAAAATATTGTCTGGATAAAATATATAAAAGTTGACTTTCTCTACATTTCATCCATGCATTATACATGGCCAGGCCACACCCACTTTCTGGGGCGTTTTCTTAAAAAACCATATATTTTTCTTTCACATATATTTTCGGTAATGTTTAAGACTTATTGTAAATATATCTCATCAGAATCCGTGAATTTTGGTTACAAATTTTGGGAGCCACTCCCACTCTCTGCTAAGAAAAAGTTGCAACAACAGTTTTGTAGTAAAATTTCTTAAAAATAGCGGAAATATCCTCTGCTTAGAAAAATATACGCGTTATGGGGTATAGGGTATCATACTATCCGTTCTAGACGGATTGTAACTTTTCTATATGTTTTTGCCTAAATTTGGAATCTGAACAATTTACGAACGAAAAACATATATATATGTATATTCGGTTAAAATATTCGGTTAAAAATAAAAGAAAAATACTTATGACCCATGTTGTAAAAAGTGGAGAGCAGCATTCTATGCTGATCTTTAGTGATCTTTTAAGGATACCATTTTACCTTTTTAATCAAAGGATATGGAAGTATGGTGATCGTGTCAAAAATATTGTCCGAGATAAAGTCGAGTTCTAACTGTACTATACTTAAAATTTACAGTAAAGTGTTTTTTTGCATGGTGGCTACGCGTATGTTTGTTTATCTATCTATCTGCGGCTTTGTCTTTTATTTCATTCGATCACGATAAATTCTACAAAAAATCATTAATTTGAATGTTTCTTTTTGCACAATGTTTACCTAAATAAGGTGTCAATGGGATTAGCGATTTTGAAAATACAGTTAACCTTGTATAACAAAGCTGCAGACGTATTTTGAAACACAGGAATAATTTTTCAAAAAAGACCACAAATTTGATGGGACATCGTAAACGACTTGCCCAAAAAGTGAAAATTTATTATAAGAATTCGTGCTACTCGTATGTATGCCAAACGAAAATCATTTTTAGTGGAAAAAATTATCTTTAGCGACGTAGAGCATTTTTGACTGAATGGCTTCGTAAAATAATCAAAACTGTCAGACCTGTGACGATGCTGAGCCACAACAGTTCCAGGAGCTTCCTTTGCATTGCTATTAGACTTTTTTTGGGACTACTCTGGCTTATGCCAATATATCAGCAACAATTCACGGCTTAAAAAACAACGTCATTCAAGCCATTGTTGACCGATTTACATCATTGAATGTACTTTAATCCGCACTAAAGATTCCGCCAGTACCTCACATACAGTTCTTTTTATTCAATTTTAAAGATAGAGCGCTTTTATTGACCCTTTACATACAGATACATCGGAGTACAAAAAAAAACCCAACTGCGAAAAGAACTAAAATGTGCGTTTTTAACACCTTATATTGACCAATCAAAAATATCGATATATGTACACATGTATATCGAGACCCGATATTTAAGAAAATATAAATATAGAAAGAAATATTAATATATCAACTCTTTTTCATTTTGCAAAATAAAGCGGAAAATACATTTAGTTTCAATTCTTAAGTATATTCTGCATTAATAAAGCCAATAATTCTCAGGAACCGTTGTCAAGAAAACTCGTTCTCTTATGTTCTCTGCGCTAACAACAAGATTAATAGTTGAGTTTGTTTTCATAACCTTCGATAGTCGATATTTAATATCAATATATTGCATTCTAAAATATTTTTCGGATCGATATCGAAAATATAGCCCTTTCGATATTTTTTGCATCAACCACGAATTTGTCCACTTGTTTTCCACTTTTTAGTGCTTCTCGTCGTAAGTTTTTTGATAATTTAAATAAAAAAATATTTTATAATAATAAATTAAAATTTATTTTTGTTGCATAAGTCACTTTTGCTCTATATGACAACGACTAATTTTGCATTTAATGCGCCATATAGTGGCCAGCCCAACTTAATCCACTAAACAGGTGTGATTGTTTCATTCGAATCGGTTGGGTAATTTTTGACGTGTATGTGACAAATCAATAATGCTGTCAAATATAAGTGATTGTTTTAAATTTTAAACAAAATATGTACCTAAATGTGGACATACATGAATACGAGTATGTATGTGTGTACGAATGTACATCGTGTCACATACCTTACCTAGAATTTACAATATACTGTAGATGGGAAGGAAATTAGTCGCTCAAAGCCCCTCCGACTTTGAGGAATAGATATAAAGGAGAGAATGCAGGTCATTAAGTTAGTACAAATTTCTAACGTACTTACTACATAGCTAAATGGACTTCACACAATAGAGGCAGCAGAAACTATTAAGTTAGTAAGTTGGTATGGCAATTTTACTTTCTGAGTTCTTTACACTCAACAGAACTCAACAAAACTTAAACACACCAATATTTCATTAATTCGAAGTATTTTTAAGTGAAATGTACAAATTACATTAGGATTTATCCTTTGTTCAAAACTTGTAGAAATTCAGCAAAGTAAGTAAAGAAATCAAAAAACAAAAAAAAAAGCACTTCAATATTTAGACCCACTTCCTTCGCCGTCAACTTTTAAGGCATCTCAGTAACGTTTCACAAACAAAACAAATTATCAACTGATTGCACAGCGCAGGCTCAAGAACACATGCCAAACACATGAAGTTAAAACAATTTCACGTACACTCTTGCACCTTAGGCATGTGCTCAGCTCACCTTCGATCGAAATGCATCTGTCGCCTTGCAAAACACCTTTTGATCATCCAAAGGAACACGCTACACTCACAGCAATCATCTTAATACACAAAACAAGCTAATTAATTCCACGCTTATCGTGCGGCATAACAAAAAAAATCTTCAAAACCTTCCGAAGGAAAATGCGTTACCCGTGACCACTTATTGGTGCCTTACACTCAAAGTTGTTGAAAATGTATCTAAAACACCGACACGGACTTTATGTTATTCACAAATAATTTCTAGGACACACGTGAGTACTGTCCTGCATCACTAGAAGAATTCCAAATTCCAATTCGAACGGAAACGCGATTGTAAACCGTGCGCGCTTTGGCTTCATGAACTTCCTCCGATGTGCACGTATCGAATTCGAATGCAGTAGTGCAAGTGAATTTAGGGTTTCATTACCCTCGAAGTAAAAAAAAAAAAAAAACGCGAAACACCACTTGCTACTCCGTGGCGTACTTCCGATTTGACTCTCAAATTATGAATGAGTGACGGAAACCTAGTAATGAACACCGAGTCAGGTATCTAAGGTACATTACTCGAGTTCAAATTACCCATGCATAAACAAAGTGGGACTATACGTACGAGTATATCACCGTCGCACCATAAAGTAGAGCTAAAACTTACCATCGGGTTGAGAATAGAATTTGCGTACAGTACGGGTTTGAATTATTTGAACACCGCTTCAAATTTGGTTTTATTTAACATTAGATCAGCCGTTTTTTTATACAGGGTGTTTTTTTAAATAGGGTTCACAACTTTATGATCTAGTAGAGCTTTGAATTTTGAACAAAAAATATGTTATAAGGGTCCAACCTTTACCATTACAATAGTTATACCGGTTTCTCTCATCTGCTTAACTTGATTCTTTCTTCACCAAATCTGTATCAATCTTAAAAGTGCTACTTTTATTCGAACACAAAATGTCTAGTGTATAAAGATATGTAACATTAACAGTCAGTGCTACCACTTGGCTACAATCCAATTTGATAAGAAGAAGCAATTACACTTTTGGAAAAAACTAAAATTCAAAGAAGAGCCCGTGTTCCATATATGAAACACCCTTATTTGTTCATACTTTTTGTACGAGTGATAGTGTAAAATATGGAAACTCAAATTTGGCTACACAATTTTTTCAACTTGCAAAGCTATTCTGCTACAAAATAAATTTTCTTAGTGTCAGCACTGGTTACAGTTTACTTGTGATTTAGAGAATAAGTCGATTATTCGCGCGGAAAAACTAGGTGCGAATAGTTTTTAATTTTAGAGGTTGAAAAGAAAATTGTTCATTTCCCTTATATACGTATTACACAATTTTCTGTGCAAACTTAGTACATATACAGAGGAAAAGAACTTAATGGAACCGGATTTTTAATTTTAAAAATTTAGGATTTTATATTGTACATAATATTTTTCTTTTGACCTATGTGGGTATATGGAATTACTAAATTTCGCAATGTGTGCATGAAGAAAAATTGTCTTTGAAACACCCTGTATTTGATATGAGAAATAACTAATTTTCAAAAAACGTCTATTATGAAAACTTCCCCTACAAATGAGTTGAGTACCTGAATGTTTTCTTGTTTTAAAACAAGAAATATGAACAGCTTTTGATGAATTTTGGCTGGTAAGTGAAGACTGACTGACATTGTATGATAGTTATTTCAACTGGAAATGGTCTAAATCGGATGAAGTGGGGGTAAGATATGGGAAAGTGTTTTCAAAATATTTTAATCATCCTTTTCACACATCTACTCGCAACTCAAGAACCACCTAACGGATTTTGATGAAATTTAGGTACTGAGCTAAGCCAGATATGTAGATGTTGCCATAAAATCATTAAAACCTTATGAAGCAGGGGTAATATATTGCGGTGTAATTTTTTTACTCCACGTCTTTTAATTTGGTTCAACAATGGCTTGTACCATAGGAGACCTTTTATATTTTTTCAAAACCCGTGAATGCCAGGAATCGCATCAAGAATTATGATGAAATGTTGGTTGCTTTGGTGATGTCGAGATAGTTTCATCAGTAATTCATCATAATCGGCTGGAGTGGGGGTAAGATATAGTTCTTGGCGTTTCAAAATTATCATATAGGAGTGGTGGACTACTGAAAGTTATCAAAAACTTTCTTTTTTGAATAATCTGAATTCACCAGAATCGGATGAAGTGAGGGTCAAACATACTTGAAGAGCTATTAAAATACGTTCTGGATACCCGGTCAACTATACTACCAATAGATTGATTTCAATGAAATTTACTTTGTTAGTATAACCTAACGTGTAGTCTCTTCTGAAAATTACCAAAATCGAATGGTGTGGGTGTAAGATATGAGTGATTAAATGCCTAAAGTTCTCAAAGACCGTGATTGTCAAGAGTCGCCCGAAGAATTTCGATGAAATTTAGTTTTTTGATTCGGTATATTGTTGTGGGAGCCGTGGCTCAGTGGTTAAGTGCGCGATCACTGAGCGATAGGTTCAAGGTTCGAATCCTAGAAAACACAAAAATAAGAATATTTTCACGGTCCCACATTTCGCGAACGTCTGACAAACATCCGAGAGTAAAATTGTCATGTTTTAATCGAAACAAAATTCCCCTTCGGAAACGGCATAAAACTGTAGGTCCCAACCATTCGCGAGGCGAACAGCACGAGTGGCTGCGAAATTATTTATTATTAATATTATAATATTGGGAGATCAAAATCGTCAAATTATTCTCAACACACGCCTTACTCAAGAAACACTACAAATGTTTTTGTCTTAAGATGGATTCCTGTTTAAAGCGATGGCTTGAGCGCACTTAACGGGGATCACGTGCAAACATTATATAGTGCGTAGTCTCTAACTTTAATTAAAGCAAACGAGACAGAAATGTCTAAAGACTATCTAGCTCCTTTGTCGTATATCTGATACCGAAAAGGGTGAAGTGTTCAACGCTTTCATTGAATTACATACACTTTGATCCAGATATCCGGCGGCATATACGAGTATACATATGTACATATAGTAGTGTATACGGTGCCAGATTTTATGTGTAAAAAGGGGCTAAAGGTTCTGTGTCCTTTTCAGTTAAAAAAAACTCAACAGAAGAATTTAAAAAAAAAAAACCACTTTTGTGATTTGATTGGGGCTTGAAAATGAAACGATAACTAGCGAAAAAAATAAATATCGAATTTGGTTTAAGTATCCTGCAATAAAAACAGCATTACAAATTCTTCTTTTTGCAATGTTGTATACCACTAAAACTATTGAAAGGTCAAGCAATTCCTTGATAACTGGGGATCGACAAACAAATTATTTCCCAAATATTAATATAGGAACACGCGGTAGGTAATTACTGCATGGAGTTTTAAAAATCTTCAAAAATGATCCATTTAACGCGTCTAGGTGACAAATATGTTCAATTCGCACATCCACTACTGTGTTCATATCTGATTTAAAGCGCAAGTATAATCGAAGTATAAATCAACGCATATGGAACGTTAGTTTGACTGTGGAGCAAGTTTTTTTTTTAAAAAAAAAAACAATGACTTTGGTTAGGGAGAGCTCTCGTCTAAGTGTAGATTTTACCATCCCTCTTCGAGTTACCATTGTATGCTCATTGCGCTTTGTCATTTCCACAGAAACAAAAAAAAAAATTCTGCAAATTCAACGCAAACATGAGACAAATTCGTTTTTTGTTCGTGTTTTTGTAATTAAAACATTCACAACGTGTTACACTTTGAGGTTTGTTATGCTACCTCCCATAGTGACACTCTCCGCAACTGTGAGTAATTTGTGTAGAATAGCAGAATTAAGCAAATTATTTGGTATATACCACGGGAAAGGTCATTGCTGTTAGAGAAATAGAGGTCTTTTTAACCCTGTACTGAATGACGTCCGTAATAATAACGTTTTAATGTAGGAACCGCGATATGTAGTCCCATTTAGTCTTTTAACGAAACCTGTTGATTCTGATTCTATTTCTTCACTTCCGCTTTAATATATTTGTACTGAACAGACAAGGTGTAGGTTACCTGGGCAGTGGACAAAAGTTGGCTAAGCCCAAATATACGTATAACGAATAATTGTTTAAACAAGTAAGCAGAACATGAAAGTGTTGATTTTTGTGAAATTTCTTGAATTCGTACTTCATGCTTTGGTTTAGTTTTGGAATAATTTGTTTGTTATGCACAGTTAGGGGTTCTTTAGGGATTTTAATTAGGAACACGCCTTGTTGTGTTAACATAACTGCCTTAAATTGAAAGCAACAGAAACCATTGCACGACTGTCTAAGTAATACTCGTAATAATAATCTACTACACAATAAGTGAAAAAAAAGATTGAATTTTCAATTTATCGGGTTCTTTAAAATAGTATACTCGTACATACGAGTATGTTGTATGCACAATACATACAATGTACATACAATACCGTTTATAAGTTTAAGATCACCGATAAGCTCTATGAAAGAAAGGTGTTTTATGCAAAGAAACGGTAAACTAATTTTGTTTCCCTTATTTTTATTTATTGGAGTACATTATACAGATTCATTTCAAATAGTATTTCAATGAAATTAGAAAACACAAATGAAAGAAATAAATTATTTCTAAGAAAAAAAAAACATTAAACTTTAACTTTGTCGATGTATTCTCCTCGAGCAAGTCTGAGCAGTCTCTCTATCAATTCTGATACTGTTCTGGTTGGAATGATATTCATGGTGTTGTTCAGTTGCTGCCACAAGATTCCTGGTGAAAAAGAAGACATTTGGCGAACCTTGCTGTCCAAGTTATCCCTTAAAAGTTCAATTGGGTTCAAATCTGGCGACTGTGGTGGCTAAATCATGTTGATTAACACCCCTTCTTTTTCTTTTTATTGTAGAAAGCTTGAACACAACTTTAAAGTGTGTTTAAGGTCGTTATCTTGTTGAAGATGAACCCTTCTCCAATAAACCGAAGAATAGCATTCCACTTCTTCCCATTTAGAAAGGTTTTGTAGCCATCTTGTTCAAAATGCCTTCGGTACAAACGACATCACTGACGCAAGGTAGTTTGTTCTGCGGATCGTCTAACGAAAACCCTTCTCTTCGTGTCAAACAGTTCGAATTTGGATTCATCAGTCCAAAGAGCCCTTCTCAAGTCCTCAATGTTTCAATTTTGGTGAGCTCTAGCCCACTCTGCTCGTTTCTTTTTCATTTGCACCCTAAATAACTGTTTTGTTTTTTGGCAACACGTTCAACCACATTTGCCTCCCAGAGACGCCTTTTGATTAATGTAACAGAAACTAGGATTTCTTTACTCCAGTTGCTCTCTCCGCTGATTTCTTGTGCCGTAAGCCTTCGATTGCGCTTGCTAGTAATTACAATCAAGTTATCTTCCTTATTAGTCATTTTTCTTGGACGTCCAAGGTCTGGGATCACTGCTTCTGGTTTTACGAAATCGCTTGAAAAAAAAACTGAAAAATTGATTGCGTGTAACTATCACATCTATGTAATATTTATTATCAAAAGAATTTTCATTACGAGTATCATTAAAAATCGGAAACACGAGTAGCTCACAATTATTATTGCCTCATTCATTATTCATTTAGGTTCTATTTCCCCTTGTGGATCGTGATATCAACCGTTGACATCTTTTCAGACAGCCAAGCAGCAATCAAATCCTTGGAGTCGTCCTCTCTAAATACAAAATCAGCTCTAGATTGCCGATCGTCTCTTATAGAGATGGCGGAGCAGTTCAATATTCACCTAAATATGTGGATAAAGGACATTTAAGGGAATTGTAAGACAAACGAACTTGCCAGATATAGAACAACAATACCCATACACCAGACAGAAGTTCACTGGGTATACCGATCGTTACTCGCAAACTCAAATTAAAGCTGTATACTATTTTTTTTCGGGCACTGTCTAATAGACAAACATGCAAAAAGGCTTGGCGTATTTTCGAATGATTTCTGTAGAAGCTGCATAGACGAGGAGGAGGAGGAAACTATTCTTCACCTTCCTTGCACCTGACCAGCTCTCTCCCAAAGAAGGAAACTCCACTTAGGAGCCTTCGACTTCAACGCCTTAACGATCTGAGTAAGACAACATACTAAAAAACTCCTACGCTTCATCAGAGGCTCCAAATGGTTCAATGAGTAGACAAATGACAGTTTTCTCAAATCCATGTGGTATCACAATGGATCTATTATTGGTCTAAGTGTTTCGGCTTTCAGCTGGCAGCGATTTCTACCTAAACTTACCTAATGGCATTGCTTCTTCATATTTTGGACAACATACTAAACGCATATTTAGCCTTATTTAGTCGATTTGCGCTGTTTGGCCCCAAAGTATTGGAAACACTCTACCCTCTCTACCAGTTATCTTGGAATGCTAATTTGTGGGTACGAGGTAGTTCCAAGGCTAATCATTTTAGTCTTGGCGGTGTTAGCCTCCATCCCGACTACGTTTACTTTTGGTGGTTACATTATTCTATGCAATAATAGAACAATATCGGTGAAAGGATACATCCTTGTCACACGTCACTTTACATTTCAAATTCCTCTGGTAGCCTTCCGCTACATATGTATGCAAAATGCAACATTTTGATCTATCGTACGTTGCCTTAATAATAGTAATATTTTTGTCTGGTATGCCCCTCATCCGCAAGGTAAGCCTAATAAAATGAATATCGATACTGTGGAACGCGTTTTCAAAATCGATAAATAGCAGTTGAAGCGGTGATCCATATTCAACGTACTGCTCGATGATGATGGGTGTTGATCTGATCGACACAGGAGGATCCAGAGTGGAAACCTGTTGTTTGCTCGGGGTCGAGAGTGCCCTCAAAGTGGTGTTTTATCCGCTCAAGTATAACCTTTGTATAACCTTTTGCTGTTGCCGCTGTTTTGAATAGTTCCGCGGGAATGTCATCAAGTCCCATCACTTTGTTGTTCTTGTATGCTTTAATCGCGGCAGTGATCTCTTTTTTGCTGGGTAGAGTTAAGGTGCAGATACGGGCAATAGTTGCTTCGGATAGCTCATTCTGAGTTGGTTGCAAAACGCTGGCCATCTCCTGAGTTTTATTGCCTCAATTTAAAAAACAAATTTTTGGTAAAAATAATTACCCCGAAGCGTTCATGCGTCTGCATGCAAGTAAAAGATACAGGTAAGGGCTAAGGTTACTACATTTTGCCACAATGATCTGAGTAAAAAAAAAATTTCCTAACCGCAAATGGTTTGGAAAAAAATGGGTCTTAAAGTATTACGAGTGTATGAACGATAGTGCATATTGTAGCATAATAATAACTACGCTCCTACGGCTATGCAACCCATTCCGAAGTGTCTTTTCATTCTGGCAGAATTTTGGTCCAAAGTGTCCTTTCATTCGAGGTTCGCGTCTGCGGTTAAGTCTCCACAGTTCATGAAAGAGACGGATAATATCACGGATAAGAGGGAATTATAACTGCAAGAAATGATTATCATCTTGGAATTATTACATCAGAATTTTTCTTGTTCCAGTGGTCGAAGAATTTGCTAGAAGTTTCTGGCTATCAGAAACTTCTGCTATATAAGGACAGATGGCGATCGAGAAGAGGCAGTAGTTTTAAAACCGTGGCGAAGAGATTAGAAAAGTGATAATGGGCGAAGTTGTAATTTTGTGATAAATTGAAAGTTGACAATTAAACAAGAAGAAGTAATTAGTTTGGATTTGATTTGAGAGGACAGAGACCTTGTAAGAAAAGAATTGCGAAGAATAGTATAGTGTGAACTTGAATTGTTCTATAGACTAGAAAATAAAGAAATAATTTCACAGAATATTGTTTTATCTACTCGAGCCGTAGCTCGCATATTACAATATGTATACTCGTACGAATAAAAAAATATTTTATTGCGACTTTTGCTTGTACTAAAGCCACCTCCAATATAACTTTTTTCTTTAAATGGCATATTGTTTCATTATACTATGTGTCTTGTGTGAAAACCGTTAGATGCACTTGCGAGAGCAATAGGATTTCGTAGTCTATGTATGGAGCCCTGAAAATTGGCCCACCAACCTTTATTTTTTTAGCTATTGGTTATTATTTTATAAATTTGTATTTAATCAAAATAGGATCCGTTGGCTTATATATACATATCTCTCTTCCAGCGTGATTCAAGATCAAGTATTCCTTTATGTAGAAGTGCTGAATTTCTGACTCTATGAAATCTTTTAAGGCTTTTTACCTTTGCTCGGTTTCAGAATACTTTCTGTCGACAAAATGACTCCAGACTGCGGAAAAGGTGATAGTCTGTTGGGAAAATATCAAAAGAATACGGTGGATGGGGAAGAATTTTAAATCTCAATTGTAACAGTTTTTTCACCATTAGGCGTGAGGTATGGAGTCTAGCACTATCATGCAATAGGATCATAACATGCTTACTGACCAACGCAGACTGCTTTCCACACAATTTTGCCGATTTCTTCACTATATTTGATGATGTTTCCCCTGGTTAAAGAAATTAAAAATGGGTTGGTCATTTCGATGTCCACCAGATTGTCACCATTACCTTATCTGGGTGAAGTGCGGGTTTGGGGGTGTCTTTTGATTTTTCGTCTGAATCCAACCATTGTCCAGGTCATTTATGGTAAAACGGCTCAATTTGGTGTATTAAGCTATGCGACGCACAGATTTCTAGGCACCGTTGTCATGGGATACCCACTTGACGAGTTTCTTTACCTTTCCTATGAGGGAAAGTGTCGACTCCATTGGGGGTACGCCCATGTTCTATGTAATGTCGCGCAATGGCTTTGTTAGATCCGTATCTATGTTAAAACATCATCGTCAATTACTGTTTCCAATTTTCCACGTGGTTCGTTTTTGACGCTAAGATCTCCCAAACGGAACTTTCCAAACCAACATCGAATGGTGCGTTCTTTTACCGCTACATCCTTAAATGCGTCATTAATGATTTTCACTGCCAGAAACTCATTAAGTCGCAGTTTAAATTCATAAAGGAAGAGCGTCCAAATTTGAACTGCACAACAGCACGTTAAACAATTCCTAGAAAAAAATAACTGGACTTGTAACGAACCCTAAAAGTCTCACACGTCAAAAACACGTACCATTTTAACTTATACAAAAAGAAAATTGCACCTTCTGGTACAGATGTTCGCTCGAGAGTTTCTTATTTCGGACTGAGTGAAAATTAGAAATTTCATGTGGTACAACCTATAATTGCTTAATAATTCATTTGATTGTTTAAGATAATTATCGCCGTTGTTTTTTATTTAAATTCTACTTGTTTAATGTAATGAAATGGGGTGTAATTATAAAAAATAAGGTCTACAATTGGGCAGAATACGTCACTTTCTCATATTGCGTAAGTACAGCACAATTTTGCTAAGGAAAAGTGACAACACCCATGTTTCTTCCCAGAGCCAATTTCGTGTGCAAAATTGAAGGCGGCTAACACAAGATCCAGCTGGCTGGAGACGCTTGTTGGTTGAGGCCCAGGATTACCCTGGACTGTAGCGCCATTTAAAGTAGATGTAAAGTAAGTTAATGAATTTTATGTATTGTCCTCTCATTACCATCTGAGGATTAGCCCAATTTTACAAGTCCCATAATAACCAAAGTACCGCACAAATTCTCAGCCAAAAATTTAGAACGGCGTCTTATTGGAAATATCTTTATTACTTCAAATACCAATTTAAATCAAGATCCTAAGAATCGTTTTTAAGAAAATTGTTTTTTTTTTTTTCAAAAATAGAGCAGCGATAAAGAACATAAAGTTAATTTTAAGGTTAGATTGAAAATTCTGATTTCCTCTCCCCAGAAGTAATGTATTCGCGAACTGAAACTGTCGTTCATTAACTATTTTCATTTATTTGTTTGGTTCATTATTTTATTTCACTCGATAGTACCGCGAAGTTAATAAAAATTTTAAATACGATTATCTCAAAAGCGATGCATCATATGGAAATTTATTTTGACCAAATTTTAGTATTTGCAATTCTCTACAAAATGGATGACGAATTTTTTTAATATTTTCAAAGATTGCATGTTCGCAGTCTTTCAAAACGTCCGACTTTATCCCGAAGTTAATTTTGGAAAGAGTTTTTACTTAAAATATCTCGAAAAAGGTCCGTCGTACAAACAAATTATTACAACTGAAATTTTATGTTCTAAATGCTCTAGAATATGGATGTCCGGTTATTTAAAATTTTCGAAAAGTGTAGGTTTCGCAGTCTTCCAAAATGTCCTACTTTTTTCGGAGGCTAATGGTGGAAATCGTTCGAGTGCAAATATTGTAAATATTTCGAAAACGCTACGTCGTATAAAAAAAAATATTATGGCCTAAATTTTATGTTTTTTTTAAGTTTCTGCGAGGTGGATGCCTAATTTTTAAAAATTTCGATAATTGTAGGTACGCAATCTCCCAAAATGTCCTATCTTACCTCTACAAGATAGATCCCGAATTTTATAAAATTTTCTAAGATTACATTTCCGTAGCTTCCAAAATGTGCGAAGCTAATGGTGTTACATATGAAATGTCCGTTTTACCATCAGTTTTGTCTGAGACGTCAGTATGGCAACATCGGTATATTTACTATAAGAATTGTTTTTGTAGTGTATGTATGAATGTAGCGTAATTATTTTCCACTTAACAATTTTTCCGTTATCGAAAACCCATCAAACATATGTCTTTTTTTTTATAGAGACAGAGCACAGGGTGCTTTTCCTTTTCGAATTTAAAATTACAACTAAACGCAGCGGTAGCGAAATCAGCTTTGGAAATTAACACTTAATGAGGTGTTATTTAATGAACAGGCAGTGAGGTTGGTTTACCAAATTCAGCGAGGGAAATATTGATATGGAAAATGAAGCCCATGGATGACCGATAACCAGATCTATTACGGGCGGGAAATGAAAGTGATTCATCGACGACTGCACGATGTTTCACTTTTGGAAAAAGTGTTTGGATTATCTACAATAACCATAACCCATGTTGAGCAGATCGGTACAGATGGATACCCCACGAATTGACTGAAGTAAATAAATTGCGAAGACTGCAGGTCACTAGTAGCTTAGTCAATTGAAATTGAATTGAGCGATTTTTAAATCGGATTGTTACGTGTGATGAAAAGTGGATTTTGTGTGACAATCATAGACGATCAGGGGTTTTTTCTGCATTTCGATTCGAAAGTCAAAATATTTGAAAGCGGATGATTAGCACTTAATAATCCGAAAATCCGATTGCTATATCCGAGAATCGAACAACTTTTTGTTGCGGCCGACAATTCAATTTTCTTTCAGAAAATGTACTTCTAATTCTAATATCAAAACCACTCGAATTTCGGATATTTCATTCGTTAAGTGTTTAGCTTGTGGATTGGTTCTTTTTCTTTGAAAGTGAAAGATTTTTCTATGGAAAACGAAAACTGGTTATTTGGAAGACGTCAGTTGATAAAATATATCACAAATTCCAATTTCATATGTTTTTGTAAATTTTTGTCTTTTGTTAATGGTAATATTATTCACCAAAGAGTGCTTTATCTTCTGCCGGTTCAAGAGCTATGAAACTATGTCAAATTTGTAAGGACCTCCAATGAATGATGGAAATTCTCGTTGACTACCAAGGAGCTGCTAGACATTTTATTAAATTGTTAAGCACTCAGAGGAACACATCGCTTAAAAGAAAATTTAAGAAATATAACACAATCAATTCAAACTAATCTTTTTGTATTTTTCCACTGAAATCAAATATTATGATTATTATGTGAATATAATATGTATAGGTACATATATCATAATATTGCTAAAGGCAACGTAAGTCAAAAACATTTTTTTGATGTTGAACACTGACATTTCAGAACGTGAGACTCGCAACAAAACCCTAAAGTTGTGGGAAGATGTTTAGCAACATACTGCATTCGTTTCGAAAGAGTTACTGAGTGTCAAATCAAATTAGAATCGAAAAGCACTTTCAAATAGTTTTTATGTTCGAAACAGAATACAGAGGGAAGGATCCCCATGACATATTGCAGAGAAATTGCAATTATGCATGGAAAAATAAGCCAATTACAGCCGGCTTTTATCATCCACCATACTCACCTGACCTTTCGATTAAAGATTACCACTTTTTCGTCGACTGGACAATGGACAAAAGATTTCAGATGTATATAAGTATGTACGAGGGGCGGCTGATAAGTTCGCGGCCTAAGGCATTAAGTGAAAGAGATCCGGTTAAACAATTTTATTTCTCAATATAATCTTCCTCGAGTGAAATGTATTTCTCACATCGAGCATACAGTGCCTTAATACCACCGAAAAAAATATTATTTTTCTTTGCCTTCAAAATTACTTTATACTCTCTTTCTCATCTGCAAATCTGTGACCTCGTAACTCCTTTTTCAAATTGGGAAAAAGGAAAAAGTCGCGTCGGTTGCAAATTTCGTTGAGATTGTCCCCGGCTAACTCCAAAAAATCATTGCAGCACTCGAGTCGTCGTTGCTTGTAGAACGGCGTGAGCATTTTCGGTACCCAGCGCGTTGGTATGCTGAAAATTGTGAGAATTTCCGATTTCGGCTGACATGGTAATGTTTATCCTACCACAGAGGATAACAAGATGAGATTATTATTGAAACGAGGTGATATTTACGCTACTAAAGAGTGCCGCAGTTAGTGCTATCACTAATGAGAAGATAACTCGTTGTTGAGTATCTCAGGCCCCGAACTTATCAGCCGCCCCTCGTATACCTATATGTATTTCCCGCTTTCTCAATGAATGATCGAAATAATTCCATAATAATTATCAATCAATAATAAACTTTCATCTTCTTCTTAAAGTTCCTCTCCGCATTTGGAGGTTGGAAATCATCGCCGTCAATGTTTGTTTATTTAGGACGGCTCTAAGTAACTCAGATGTTGAGAGATTAAGCCATTTTCTTAGGTTTGCTATCCATGTCAGTCTTTGTCCTCCTGCTGTTTCCTTCTATCCTCCCTTGCAAGATAATTTGGACCAGTTTATAATTGTTGTTTCTGGGTATATGGCGTAGGTACTCCAGTTTTCGTTTCTTGACTAAGAATATTATTTCCCTTTTTTTCCTTATTCGTCTTAGGACTTCTGCATTTGATATCCTATCCATCCAAGAGATACGTAGAGTTCTCCTGTGATACCCACGTTTCGAAGGCTTCTATTTTATTTGTAGTTACTCTATGTAACGTTCAAGTTTCTTCTGAAGCTAGTAGTGATGGGGTAATACAGAGCCTGGAAGATCATTTCACATTCGTGTCGTTCGGCTTATAAACGAATTTGCTTACAAACTCTATTTGACAGTACGACCGAAGTTGGGCTTAAGGGTTAACTGATGTGGATTCGAAACATGACTCATATTGCGGGTGAAACTTTAAAGGGGAGGAATGCACCTGTCAATTTTGCTGGAGAATTGTTTATATATATAAAAAAAAAAGAATAAAATAGGAATAGATACGTAACATTTTGACGTTGTTCAAGTGAATGTATGGAGTTCACAATGTCTCTATCACCTATAAGTTTCAACACGCGAATCTGTACCCTGTCTAGTATGCGCAGAACGATCTTGGGGGCACCAGACCAGCAGATGTGGGCATTATATTCCAACTTTGGGCAAATGAATGCCTTATAAATTCAGGCCAGATCAGACGGGGTCAAATATTTCTTGCACCGCTGAAAGAATCCTAGACATTTTGCATCGTTTGAATGCGAAAGAGGACTTGTCCCATGGAAAATTTGTACGTGCGAAAATGTATACGTTCTCAAATACAGGCGAAGGCAAAGCATTATCTGGCAGCGTGGAGATCGCTGCAAAGTGAGCAGCAAGCAGATTGAGTTTGTCCAAGGAGCTGACAGGAATGTCATTGTAAATGAGCGTAGGGATGGCAGACGAGGTAGAATTTTTAATATTTTTGACGAATCATCAACAATTTTTACTACCTTTGGGACATTGTAGGATTTTTTGCCTTATTTTTGATCATGTAAGAATTTTACACGTCGAATATGAGCATTGCAGTCTTGCAGTATATGTTAAATAATAGCGGTGATAGAATGCAGCCTTGTCTTACTCCTCTTCTAATATCTATCTCGATAGATTCTTCTACTTCTATGGAAGCTTTTGTTTTCTGGTTCCAGTAGAAATTTTCTATAATTCTGCAATCATTCTGGTCTATGTTTTTTATTCTGAGGATTTCGACCACTTTTTTGTGTTGGACTTTGTCAAAAGCTTTTTCGTAGTCTGCAAAGCATGCAAAAAACCGGCCCTAAGTCCGAATTGTGAAGGGCTTACATGTTTTTCAAGCTTAGTGTAGATTATTTGATGGATGACTTTTAGGGACATTTTTAAAGCATCACTCATCAGACTGATTGTCTGACATTTTGTGTCGCTTTGATTTTCTTAGGTAAAATTATGAAGGTAGATTTCAGGAATCATCCTCATGAACACACAAATTATTCAAATAAGATTTATAGAATACCCGTTCAAAACTGTCCTGGGCTGTTAAAATAAAATAAAATAAAATATAAAGAAACAAATATAAACCTACCAATTAGATGCTTAAAAGCCGTAGCGGCTATGTTCATGTGTTACTTCAAAAATGGTGATTGGTTGCCACAGTATAACACCAGGGGCCCTACTCTGTATTTCGTTTCGAAAGTAAATTTTCCGAAAACGAATAATTTGTACTGTCTATTTCGGAAGCGGAATGAAATCTACTACTTTCGGAATTACAATTCCGAAAGTGGAGTTTTGGTACCTAGCAACTCGTTTCCTAATGTCAAAAGCATTGAAATACGGAAAATTTGTTTCTACAACAAATGCGATAACGGAACAATTTGAAAGTATCTTAAAATGTAAGTTTTTTTAAGAAAATCTTAGTAATAATAACAATTTAAGCAAACAAATTTTAATTTACAGGGCATCTTCAAACAAAAGTTTACGAAACAAAAATAATTCGAGATTTTGGTGGAGTTCATGTGTGCACATCCAGATTTGGCCAAAGGACAAATAAAAACCGCTGATACGAAGCAAACATCACATAATTTGTGGAAACGGATTGCGTCCGATTTGAATATTTTATTTCTCTCATTTTGAAATTTCACTTATATCCGTAATATTTAATTTTTCCCGTATAATTTTCCGCTCAATCCGTTCTTCAATAGTTTCATCGTCCATCCAAAGTGCAACAGAATCCATTTTCTTTTAGTCTAGTACTATTTTTTACATTTCGAAAGTGTTACAGAGTACCAATTCAAAAGAGAAACGAAAACCAATTTCGAATAGGATTGACTTTCGGAAAAAAATATAGAGAGAAGGCCTCAGGTCTGTAATCGTATTTGCGAATTTTTACGAAATTTGACGAAAATTGGTCAAATCCTGTTCCCGTACCATTGATTTCACCAATTTTCGTCAAATTTCGCAGAAGTTCGCAGTTCGGGAACAGCTTGCATACCATGTCGTCAAACATGCCCAATGAGAATAAAAGCTAAAAGGCCTTCAAGAAAAAGTGTTCAAGGGTACCCCTACTACTGCTTATAGCATATATATTTGATAGTACGACAATTAAAATGAGGTTTGTTCACAATAGATGTAATTTTACATGGTAGCTTTTTACCTCATACGACTATAGGAATGATGAAACCAACATCAGGCGAAGTGACACAAATTACATATATGAGATGAGACGTTCTGCCACTATGGGAATACAATCAATTGTTGGATATTTGCCATTTTTGTGTTCAAGCAATAATCCTCCTTGATATTCGTTGCTATTTCCAAGAATTCATACCCACCGCACACAACTTGCTTAATAACAACAGAGATTTAATGCAATTAACAATGAAACGCGAAATACGATATGACATACTTTATTTGGATGACAGTTGGTAAGATTTTATTTTAAATTCGCTTACTTTGGTGCTGCTGTTGGACGATGAACCTTCCGCTTTATAAAAATTTCACCGAATTTTGCACAAGTAGCACTACATTTTTTTAATAAATAAACTGAATTTGTACTATAATCTCGATATATATTAAAAAAAATTGTAAACATCAACACACAACTTACATTTCTTTTCGAAAATAACTAAACCCAACACCTTATTCAATCCAATCATTTTTTTTTGGCTTAGATGTAAAAAAAAGTGAAGAATAAACAAATAGACTCCAGAGGAACAGCAAAACAAACAAATGAACAAGAAGAAGATAGAAGACCACTTGATTTACAGATATACACACATTAAAGACCAAGGGAAACTGAAAATTTTTAGAAAAAAAGAAAGGAAGAAGCACTGAATATGTTTTATCTTAAAATATGTATTCTGTTATTTTTGTTTTAAATATTTAAAAAAATAAATCACAAATGCATAAAGAAAATTTTCAACATAAAAAATATTTTTAAATATTTTACTGCTATTTCTTCTGTTTTTCCGTTTTTGTTTTTATGTTCTATACAAAAATACGCATAATTTAGTAAAAAAAAAAAAAAAAAGGAAAAAGAAAAGCTAAAAATTAAAACAAGAAAATATCTTAAGAACTAAATCTTAACAAAATAAGTATAAAATAAAATTAATATTTGTATATATGTATATAAAAGCTACAGGAAATCAAAATTTGATAATGGTATACATAACTTAAAGAGAATATAATACGATTCGTGGTTGCTATCCCTTGTACAAGTAAGCGCAGAGCAAAATACAAATTTTGCCAGATTTACAATTAAATAACGGTTAAAACATTTCTTCCTTGTTTATGTTGAGACATCCCTTCCCAGAATGATTGCTTCCGCAAATTATGGTTGATGCTCCTATCCCATAATTCACCTCCTCCTGCTCCTCATCCTCCTTTTCGTCGATTTTACGCAACAAAAATTATTTATTAATTTATTTATGTATTTATTATTATTATTTTTTTTCTTTTTTTGTTTAAATTATGCTATGTTTGCTGATTTGGTTTACTATACACAAAATAATACACTGAACTTGAATAATATTTTTAATATGTTAAAAATGAAGTTTTGATGAAGGGACGATATAGGGTTGAGGGGAAGATGATAACTGTATTCTGTATGAGAATGTCAATTTGTATTTTGAATGAATGACCATCAGCTTTCTTTCCCACCGGGTACAATGTCTCTGCTTTTTGGCACTGCTTTAGGTTTGTACTAGCCCTCTAATGTCCGTTGGGGTTGGACCGGTACAACTGCCTGCTGTGCTGTTGCTTCCGCCATCGACGAAGAGCGTATTTGTGTCGATACCACTGGTATCCGGTGAGTGTGAAGACACGATTTCCGTGCAAATGTCTGTGTCATCCAAGATTTGATCACTACCATCTAAAAGATCTCGTAGGAAGTCTGTATCACTGCCAGTCATTTGTTGCAGAGATTTGATTTGTTTATCAGCTAGTTCCAGGGCCCGTTCAACTTCTTCCCTTTCGTCCTGATGCACTGAAAAAAATAAAATCATTCAAATTAAATTACAGTTAAGGTTTTTATAGAAAAAAAAAAACGTTAAATGCGAATTGGATCTCGCGCCGTTAATGTTCCGTGCGATCAATTTCACCGAGTTCCCGTCACCTAATAGGACGGGATAGATATTTCTGAATGCACTTTCACACTTTATGTTCCGCATCCGCCTGTTCTACCACATTTTACGTTAAACATATAATGGAAACGTAAAGCGCCGTTGCGAGAAATTGTACATGTGTTTTTGATCTGAATGAATGAAGTGGAGAAATATTTTCCTTTTCTTGTGGTACAATATGCCACAGGGCTAAAAATTCGATCAAATCTCCTTTCTTTTGATCACGATCAATAAAAAACAAAATAATTGTTTCGTATATTTCCGATCGCAATAGATCAAGTTGATTGAAAGCTATATATATACTTCCTACCGATCAACTTAATTGATAGAAACGAAGTATTTCTCGAGAAAGAAAAATAATTTCGATCAAAATTTTGTGCTTTATCTGATCGCAGCAAAGCTATGGGAAAATTTTATATTTCATCCGTCTGTCTGTATGTACTGTACGTACAGAACCGATCAAAATAAAAGGTAAAGTGAGAAAAATGATGCAACTGAAACAATTAACGCAATAAAGTACCAATTTTTTTTACGAATCCATATTCTGCTGTATTTGAATAGTGCATATAGTAGATACTCTTGTAATTGTTGTTTTAATTAAGTTTTATTAACATTTTATAAAACAGCCTGATCAAAAAAAATACAGGGCGCGGATGCTGTTTGAGGACATGTCTTTGTTCAATCGTGGTGTTGATCGCGTTAATAGCAGATGTTAAACTTTTTCCCAGGTGCAATGTCAGATAAATACCTGACACAAGCAATTAAAAGACACGCCGTGATTGTTGCCATATGAGCAACCAGAGGGATCTCGAAATATTGCGAGTTGGAGGCTTCTGGCGGCGATGTTTTGCAAGTTTTGAAACATAAAAAGCATTCAACACGTTCGGACAGCAAGAAAAGCCCGAGTCTTGTTCAACAAGTGCAACATCATGTCACCCTGCAACGACGATTAGGTCAATTGCAATGGACCTTCAAGTGTCTGTGCGACTAATTCCCAGTTCATGAAAACCTCTTATACCATGAGAAGTGACCGGTTTATGTCGGAGGAAACGAAAAATGAGCGTGTGCTCTGAGGAAAGCGGCTAAACAAGTTGAAGGATCCGGAAGGTTCAGGCCTTCTTTGATTTCTTTTCCGATGAAAAAAAATTCGACCAGGCCAGGAACGTCAATAGAAGTAATGACAGATGGGTGTCTGCAGAGCCTTCAGATGACACCAAGTTTCCGGACAGTGTGATAGTCATTTGGAGTAGTAAGCAGTGGAGGTCATGTTATGCCTCCCTACTTTTTCCTACAAGGTCTTCGAGGCCATCCAATTGATGGCCAACATCAAAAAGGACTATTTAATTCCGCCATTTTCACGTTTCCGATCACGAATTGAGGCTGTTATCGATGCTGAAGGTGGTTTTATTGAATAAATATGGGCTTCATGTGCCAAATTATATTCTAATAAACGCTGTAAAGTGAAACAATGACACCAGCGCAGAGATCAAGTGAAGAAGCACTCTTTTTAATCGCTGTTTCTTTGGGCTAAGAAGGCAATTGAATAGCAAAGCCCTTACACGGACAACTAAGGTGAGTTTATATAAGAAGCATGGACGTTCTCAAAGACGGATGGAAACACTCTTGGCTGTTTTAAAAGAAATATTTTTTTTAGTGATTTTTGTTTGACGGGGAATGGAGGAAGAGATACAACAACTAACTATACCTGAGATGGCTAGAACATGTAGAGCGAATGGACATCAACACTCCGCCCCGAAAAGTCTTAGAATTTACACCGGAGAGACGCCGCGGTAAAGGAAGACCTCACCTAAGGTGGCGCTCATACGTAGAAAGGGACATCAACCAACTTCCTGTGCAAAACTGGAGCGCCTTCTAAAGTAAAGTAAGTTAGGCCGGCACTGACCCGATTACAGACGTTCTACGGCAGTATAAAATGAGGAAATGAGAATGAGGATGAGAAATGTATGAAAACTAAAAGGGTAGTCAAAAGAGGTGGCCCAATTACAGAGTGTCCCAAATTCTAGGTTTTACTTCTTCTCTCAGGATATGCGAGCCTAAAATGCTGGGACAGCGCCCTGAAATGACAGTTGATTCTGTTGTTGTATAGCTGGAGATTAAAAGCCTGTGGATATATGTTTCCTGCTAGTAAGTACCAAAGTTGTCTTCTTTTGTAACAGAAGAAATTTGTAAAGAGAGATGTTCGCACGGTTGCCAGGTACACAAAAAGGTAATGGAGCCTTGCAGCTCGCGCAGTAGAACGTTCAAATATGGCATTTCTAGGAATTATTCCATTGTAGCCTTCGGAACATCTGCCTTGGTAGAATGGTCTGCTACCAGACCTTGATGAGTCAACGGTTAGAGATTGGATGTCAATGCGGGATCATCTATTAAGCGAACTGTTCGTCGCAGTATGCTGTGGGAACCGTTGCTCTTTTTTAGCTTTCTTCAAAACACAAAATATAATTTTTTGATTACGACTTACCTACTGTAAATAATTCGTTGAAAGCATCTACTGGCAAATTATTTAAAACATTAGTTAGATCGTGCTCTTCCAAGAGGCGTGTATCCCCTAGCGGTATCTCTTCTGCAATTATTAAAAAAAAATATTTTTTTTTTCAACATCTTAACCAAACTTCGACAAGAGGGAGGTACACTTACCAGCATCTTGCGTTCCGACCATCATGTCACTTTCACTCAAACCACCTACGCCTGTATCCTCTGAACTGGCGTACACGGAACTATTCTCGCATATGCTCAGCATATCCTGTGTGAGTAGGTCCTGCTGGGTTTGATGTCTCATTATATTCAAAACATCCATGCCAGTGGGTTGCGTATTTATGGGTGACATATTAGCCTGTGAAACAGCCTGAGTAATCTCATTCATCTTCAGTGTATAACCTCCTTCGATCATTCCTAGTGAAGCATTTCTGTCAACAACAATGGTAGCAGCAACACGATTCGACGCCAGATTTGGAGGAGCCAAAGCAGCTGATCCCGTTGGTGTGGAAACAATTGTCGTACTACTACTTCCAATCGATTCCAATGACGAAGTGCTTCCTTTTCGTTTCTTCTTGCTACGTTTTGGTGGGCGTCCGCACATCGCAGTCGATTTTGTACGTTTTCGTGTGACTTTCGCCTTTGGCCTTTGCTCCTGAACTATCCGATTGTAGTTGTCGCGTTTCCACCCATGCTCTCGGCATAACGGCAGCTCGTGCGATATATCGAACACTGGAATGCGACATTGTGTATTGTCGGCGAATTTCGCCGTACAAGGTAGGAACAATTGTTGATCTAAATTGCGCGTTATATGTATGTAACATTGGGCGGTTAATGCTAGTGCATTATTCGTACATGATGGAACACAACATTTTTTCGCTGGAACACTAGAAAATTTGTAAGAATAACATTAATGTACGTTTTGATATTTATGAATTTAAACAAATAAACAAAGGAAAGAAAAGCAGCCCCCCCATGGGGTATGATTTTTCGTGGCGCGGGAACATCCCCGATTGTTACGATCAAATGGTGTATCCAATGTCGAGCTTGCCGCAGAAAACTATCCTACAACGTAAAACGCCCACCACAGCATTTCGAGATATTTGGAGCGAATAGACAACAATAGCTCAGAAGTATACCACCTATGTATGACAGAAAACGATTACCGGCACGATGGACTTTCTTTATGTCGTTCTTGAAACTTACAGTATCATGATGATTTTCTTGTTAACGATCCTAACAAACGAAATAATGACAATGATTTTCGGATACGCACGTGGTATGTTCGAGCACTTAACAGACCGTGTGCAACCGATCAATACAATCCGCACAAAAGAGGCCGCGCACCCACAGAGGAGAAGAGTAATGCCAACAAAAATTGTTTCTACAAACTTGGCGACTTTAACGCCAAGATAGGAAAAGAGGGCATATCTTTGGTTTCACTGTCGGAAAATAGGGCCCACACGGTTCCGCCTTGGAAAACTAACTCAGGCTGTGCAGGGGCGAAAAGAAACCATTACCAGCACGAGATTTCAGCTTCTCAACATTCGTAAAGGGACCAGGTTGACCACATAGCAACTGGCACAATGTACGCCTCCAGTATCAAGACGGGTACGGATGCGAATATCGAACTCGCTGCGACTTCAAAAAGACACCAAGCGACTGCTACATTTTTTGCCGACCATGTGGCTCTTAACCAATCAAGTCCAAACACGCCAGCGTTAAGTGTAGAAGACACTTAATGATAAAATTACCGACAAGCCATCAGAAACTCCGCTTCTGATACTTCACAAGGCGACTACAACAAAACCCCCGGTTTAACGAAGAGTGCAGACAAGCAAATACAGCGAAACAACAGACGTACAAAACAGCGCTGCAAAGAAGAATGAGAGCTTTCGTAGTTTTCGCGAAAAGACGCGAAATGAACACCGACAGAATAAGAAGATGGCTAAATCACGTGTCTTCGATTTTATCCCAGAGGCACAATGCAGTAGAGGAAGTCCTCACATCAATCAACTTGGTGTGCGAAACTGGCTAAACATCGAACTGACTGAATAGGTCCGGGTCCACTCCGGCATGTGTCAAAAGTAAGTACGTAAAGTAAGATTAATAGCAGTGTGTCAAAATACATAAATCAAAAAAACCTAAACGACTTTAGTTTAACTGGTTCCCAACTATGAAATAAAAGATTCTAAAGCTCTCCAATTAGCACACTAGATTCCTTTTGGAATTTTTTCTTTAACAAACCAAACAAGGTCGTAGGTAAGCCTTTTTGTAAGTAACAAAGAGAGTTTGATTTGTTTTTTTGGTCTGAGAGAGCTTTGCTACGTTGCAACTCAATTACAAAAGACTGGCCGACATACTATCCCTTCATTGCCCTAAAGGCAACCGCTGCTTTCCACAACCGACCAGCAAGCTACTGCAAGCTAATCTAATCACTAAAAGCTTCATTAAAACTAGCGGTGAGTGGACTGGTATTTATCACTTTCACTTACTAAATAGCACTTAAACTCGAAATAAATAGGACACTGTCTACAGGTTAGACGTCTTAAGGTTGATGAACACGTTCATGACATGAAACTGAAGTGAAGGTACTTCGCAATAGTTGCAAAGAATCTCGACCGACATTTGTCATTGGATTTTCATTGAAAGAGATAAATGTACATGTAAATGAATTGCTTTCTTGAAGCTGATTGAATTTATGTGAGAATGTCGGTCCATTTTCATTGTCTGTTCGTTAAGTGTGCAGTAAACTTGCTATTCCGTTACGTATTGTTATGTGTGCATCAACCTTTATTAATTGCAATTACATACACATACAGTTACATTATGTAAGAGAAAAACAAATTTCAAAACTCACCCATCCTCACGACTCTTGAGCTTATGCAAGAATTTCGAAACGAAAACCAGTCGACTCCTCGCTACCGTCGGTTTCAAGAACTCTTGTGATGAAATCAATTGAACCGCTTGCCGACGCAGCAAAGCTTTATGTCTCTCGATTCGCTCCTCTCGTCCAATATTCAGTGCACGAGCTGATATGTCTTCAGAATCTTTCAAATCGTACACGCCCATCCAGTGCTGTTGGACACACGATGCTCTCGCCGATGCTATCATACTATCACATTTTTCTGCCGAACGCTGCCGACGCTCGATCAGCGACGTGAGTGGTGACACGCTGTCAAATATATACGTATCGGGAGCATGCCATTCCCCACTGCTACGTCGAGCCTTGAACCTTCGCCGTACCGATGATGATAATGATGGTGATAATGAAGATGATGATTGGTGATGGGTAATCGATGATATTCTTTGTAAAGCTTCATGGTGGGTTGTTTGACTGTGTGAGCGTTTCGCTTTGCCGGGTGCCCCTCCAGCACCCTTGAGCGATTTTCTAGCGGAAGACGATAAAACTCTGGAGTCTCTTTTGGCAGGCGTGGCGAATACAACGTTCTTTTCGCAAAATTCAAGAGATTTGCGGACCGGTGATGGCGCGTTGTTACTCACCGAAGTAGTATTCGCCACCTCGATGGGTCGTTCTCCAGAAATTCTGGGGCTTGTTCCTGGATCACTTTTAACAGGAGTTGTTCGATAGATAACACTAACTGGAATTTCATTTAAATCGGAATGATTTAGTTTCACTGTTGCAAGTGATGAATCTGATGAGAACGAAGAGGGTGACGAGGAAGACGCCGCACCACACGCCACTACATTTTCACGGTTATGGGATACTGTAGTTGTTGGAGGATTGTGGGGGTAGACTGTGATTTTTGAGTATTGTTGTTGTTGTTGTTGCTGTGACTGTGGTCTGGACCAAGGCACTGGCGTCGGTGTAGAATTAGAGTTCGTCGACGACGATCCAACTTTTTGAATGTGCTGCGCTAATGTGTTTTGGTGAAAGTTCGACGGTGGTAGCAGAGTTGATGCACATTGTAAACTCTGCAAATTACTGTTACAGTTGCTTGTCAATGTAAAAAATGACTGCTGTTGGTGCTGTTGCTGTTGTTGTTGGTGGTGGTGGTGAAGGTGGTGCTGCTGCTGTTGCTGTTGCGGCTGCTGTTGTAGATGATGTTGGGCGGGTGGAGACGCTGAAGTCTGCGTTTGATTCCATGAGATTACTTGTGTTGGCAACGCACAGCAGGATGTAACAGCAGTTGGCGTTACAGTCACTGCAGCAGTTGTTACGATTTTCGGATGAGAATGTTGAGTTTGTTGCGGCAATTTTATGGGTACAGACAGATTACTATTGCCATTACTAATCGTTGTTATCGAGATGACATTCTTATGCATGCCATTGATAATTTGCTGTTGTTGCGTTATGGACGCCGATGGTGTTTCTATCGCAGTAGTTGTACCGTTGAAACGACCGCCGAAAAATTGTTGGGTTACGTTGACATTGGCCGTATCGTGTGTACTCGTTTGGGATTGTAGTGGCTGTGTGACTGGTTTTGGCTGTTGTTGATGTCTTGATTTCTACAATATAAACAAAACGAATTAGAAACAACAGATGTGCATGGTAGGGAATGTGGTAGAGCGCACCTGAGGGTTGAATAAAACTGGCGTTGTTGGCACTGTTTCCGTAAAAACATACGGATCTTCAGTAAGTCTAGGTGCTTGCTGACATGACATGTCCAAATTACAAATGAATTTTTCTTTATCACTCTGTCCTGCAATGAAAGTATTTCATAAGAAAATTTATTATTTATGGTTAACATACAATTTGTAATGCGTAATTACATTCTTTTTATGACTAACTACAGGCTGACTAATGAGTACCTATCGCCGAGAGATAAGCAAGAAAAAGTTGACATAAATACGAAGAACAATTTTTCATAAAAATAGAAAGTTCAATGACCGTTAGAGAAAATAGAGGGAATACATTTTGAGATAGTTTATGACTACGCGTACATAAAAATTGAAAGGTTGGTATCGACACAATTAGAAATAAAGTGAACGACTAGGTCGCATGTATGCATATACTTGCGCCAAGTCAGTGATTGAAAGATCTTCAATTGCTTACAGGCAGGATTATTAACATAAAATTGTGCGGAGCTTCGACTACGAAACTTGCAAGCTGCGGCTTTCCTCAAGGACGGAATGCAAAGTGATTGCCTATGCAGATGATATTGCCTCTAAGAGAGTTCCTTCAACATGCTTTTCTCTTGCTCTCCAAATCGGCCACAAAGGCAGTCAATCCCAACAAAACCGAACTAGTCTACTTTACTCGAAAATATTGAGTTTTTCTGATAGACTCTCCTACTGAAAATGGCACCAGTATTACCTTCACTGAATTATTTTAGATAAAAAACTAAACTGTAAAGCCAATTTGTTAGAACGCGTTAAAAAGGCTAGCTTAGTTCTCTACTCCTGCATAAATGAAAAGGCCATTGGTAGGAGCTGTACGTGTCCGTTGTCAGGCACATATTAATTATGGCGTGATATAATAATGGCATGACGGCACTTGAAAAAAAAAGTATATCCCAATCTTTTAGGGAAAGTGGAAAGATCCGCATGTACACTGTCACATAAAAATATTTGGCCACTCAAGTTTTTTTTTTTTTTTTGAGATAACTGGACACAGCAAATTTGGATGGAATTTCCCAATTACTAAGGTAACATTATTTAAGACCCTCATTATCCCAGTGCTGCTATAAGGCGCAGAAGCATGAACGTTATCAAAAAAGCGGATGAAAACATCTTCAAAATTTTCGAGTGATTTTTGGTCCCGTTTGTATCTCAACCAACTTCGTGTGCTAAACTGGTGGCAGCTAGCAAAAGATCGAGGTGGCTGGAGACACTTGCTGGTTAAGATCCAGGTCCACCCCAGACTGCAGCGTCATCTTAAGTAAAGTAAAGTAATTTGTTTCACTTTTTGTTATTTGCATTTTATAGTATTTAAGGAAACTTATGGATGGATAAGATATTGGGTTTCCATTCCATTAGCTTCCGTAAAGAAAAAACATTATTCTAATTTCCCGATTTCTGTGCTATTTATTGCAATTTTCCTTATTTTCTTCTTCCTTCTTTGATAATTGCTTATCATTAAAGTGGCAAAAGTAATCGTCGAATTTCGAAAGAACTGCCCAAGTGAATCTACAGAAGATTAAACCAATAAGTGTTTCAATCTCAAACGTAGTCTACAAGAAGCAGATCTACATGGCATGATAGCTCTAGAAAAAAAAAGTTGGAAGCCGCAAATTAGCAGATAAGATTGCAATGGACCAATGAACATAAAAATTAGACACTTGAAGACTGGAAAAAAACTTCTATGGAGCGACAAGTCTAAGTTCGAGGTTTTTAGTCCTAAGCAAAGTCTTCGCCCTCAGGTCAGCAGAACAGACATCTGATCAGTGTTTGGTGCCTTCCGTGAAACATGATGAAGGTTCTGTTATGATCTGGGTCTGTTTTTTGAGATGAAATCGGTAATAGCTTGTCCAAGGTGTAGTGGGGAATGTGTTTACTTGAGACCCGACCTGTACAGGTTCGATACTAAACGGGTAACAGCAACCAAGAGAGCTACCTGATCGTAAAGGAGAAACAAATACAAAAATCCAAATTTCTCTATCCACTACACCAAAACTGGTTGCTGCTTCAGAGTACAATGTACCGAAAATTGAGGGATTTCGAAATTTCCTTATAATTCCGGCAATACTTGCAGAATCCAAATTACAATGAGAAAAGAAGAGTATCGGGATATTCTTGAAAATTAAATGTTGCAATCTGGATTGCGCATTTTTGGACAACAAAATTTATATTTCAGCACTGCAATGATCCCAACCACTCTTCAAAGCTCTGCAGGCAATACTTCGACAAAATATCAGCTGAAGGAGCACTCAAAGCTATGGCTTGGCTACCACAGTCTCCTGATCTCAACACAAATGAGATTTTGTGGGATGAGGTGCACAGAAACATAAAAAAATTTGCTCAACTTTCGTAGAAAACTTATGGAATATTTTCCAGAATGCCGCCAAATTTCCACAGAATGCCGAAACTTGGTGACGCAGTAATAAAAAAAAAAAAGAAAGAGTAGACAAATTGATAAGGCTACAATTGTGAAGCTTTTTTTATGTTTTTCTTATTTATATAAAATATACTTTAACCACTGATTGCATGTGTATGTGCATCAGAGGTGCACTAAAAACCACTGCCTCCACAGCATTACTAGATATTTTCCGCCGTCAGTGTAGTCATTCCGTCTAAAAGCCCCCTCAAGAGGGTCCAACTAACTAGCTGGCCACTTAAAGATCCTTATTCTACAAAATTTTACATATGAAAACACCTACTACATCCCAACGAAACTTAAATTTGGTCGTAACTTCCGGGCATCAACTTTCCCCGCTAATGAGTGGAAAGTTCCAGAACACATTTCAGTTCAGCGTGGGTGGAGGCGTTTTCTCCGAATGGCTCAATTTGAGCATATTCTTCGTGATATTTCGATCTGAAATATTGACGATTAAGGAAGTCTTGTTCTAGCTAAAATGTGAAATATCTGTTCTCGTCCCTCACGAAGATTGCGGAACAATTCAGCATTTATCTGTGCTGGGCCCAGACCTCAGAGACATTCCACAAGGAATGTCTACAAGGCTAATGAGCTCTTTCAGAAAAGGCACCACCCTTAGAAATCTGCCAGATAGACAAAATTTAAATACGCCTCTCGGTACAGGTAAACATTTGCTCATGCTGTATGCAATCAGCAAAACCAACCACAGATGGGAAACTCACTACATGTCGAGTCTCTAGTAGATTGGTTTTACTAAAGCGAACGCAGGTCAGCACCGTCATCGATGTTCTACCGGGTCTACACACTAAATGGCTTTATCCTCTTTTCCAAAAGAAGACTGCTTCATCCGTGGTATCAAGTGTCATTGTTAAAGAGTTTTTTATCTGTGAACTTCTTGGAACTTCAGCTTTAATTTGATATGTCGCATATTAGGGTGAGAAAATATCTTTATTTTCTTAAGGTACATTATGCCCCTAAAAGCCCTCTCAAAAAAATTGTTTTCATAATTTCCCTTTCCTGACTATTTTCGGTTCATAACATTATATTTGTGTGCAAAATTTCAGCTCCATAAACAGCTAAACAGTTCAAAAGTGCGACAGACACACAGATAGACGGACAAAGGGACTTTTTGCACCAAAATTCGTAAAATCACAAAATTATTTCACAGAGAAAGGTGAAAAACAAACAAGTTGGGGAACGAATAGAACAAAAAAAACTGTGTGTTTGTAGCCAAAACTAAAGCAATTAAAAACCCTAATGCGTGTTTCACGATTTAATTCGCTTTTAATAGGTAGAACGTTAAAAAATGTTTACAGGGAACCTGTATGGAAGTTGTGCCCAAAAGTGGACGGGGTCCAATATGAAGAGTGACACTGGGGGTACACCTTCATACATACACGTGCGCAAAAATATAACACAAGCTATTGCGTTTAGAAACTGTGCTGCAACAAATATTAATAAACATACATATTTTTACGCTAGCAGATCATACAGAGCCAGGCCCAGCTTTTCGCAACAATTCGTGCTGTGCGACACAGGAACGGTATGGAAGAAGAGTAATTTTTTCGATTAAGAGAAGTTTCTCATGACAATTTTACTCTCGGATGATCGCAAGATGTGGGACCGTAAAAAAAACTTGTTGATTGCGCACTGAACAAGAGTATGGGGACATTTTTCTTGGAAAGGAGGACGGGTTGCAAGCCTACTCATAGGCACCATAAGATAAAACTTTTTTAAAAGAAACTTGCAGTACCTACATATCAGTAATTGAATGCTATCAGTGAATACAGGGAAATCTTGTGCTCCATTTAGTATAGTACTCGCTGTACTGTACTAAATCGATAATGTGAACCAGAAATAAATCTACATACCCCAAAATGTGAGCCCGTGACGATTTAGTACTCCGTAACAGAATGATATAAAACAGAACACTAATGGATTCAACACTGTGTCTGTCTGTCTGACTGTCCGTCAGCATGTCACACGCTTATAACTTTTATAACGTTAGATCTAGAGAGCTTAAATGTGACGAACCGAAAATAATTAGGAAGAAAAATACAATTTTGGGGAGGCTTTTGGGGGCATAATGTACCCCGAGAAAAAATAAATATTTTTTCAGTTTGTCGAATAAAGAACCTCAAAAACCATTGCAGAAGCGAGGTGGTCAATAAATTAATTAAATATTTAGATCCGCCTCCATCTTTTTTTTTTTATTTTTTTACACAGGAGCATGGCCACGCCCAAATGGCGTGTAGGCAGTGCGACCAGGGAGATCTATTGTGCCAGAGATCATTATTGAGGGCAGCAGTACTTCAACTTTCCTTATGAAAGCTATAATTACGGCTGCGGAGGAGTTCCTTAGGTCTAATGGAAATATTATCTCCTTTAGAAAGAAGCTTCTCCTACCTCTACACAGAGCTACACACTCACATAGTATGTGTTCTGCAGTTTCGTCCTCTTCTAAGCAGAGGCGGCAGGTAATATCCTCTGAAATTCTTATTTTATTTAGGTGGTACCAATTACTTAATTGGCAATGACCAGTAAGGAAGCTCACAAGCCATTTCTGCTATATTTTAGGATATGGGCTGCGTTTTTTTTTGGAAGGGTTGGACAGCTTTTTTAGCTTGTCTGAGGCCTTGGGAGTTATTCCAATGGGAAATCTACATGTTGCGTTCCCATTGTTTAGGGTTAGTTTGAATACAGAATCAGATATTCCGCAAAAGGGTTCAGGTCCAATCAACAACTCAGAGGAACCTTTTCTGGCTAGCAGATCTGCAGTTTCATTGCCTTCAACACCTACATGACCCGGTACCCACCATAATTTCACTTTATTGTATCGGGCCAAATTTTGTAAACTGTTGAAGCAGCTTAGAACTGATTTTGAACTGATCAGGTGGGAGATCAGTGCTTTAAGCGCCGCTTGGCTGTCGGTGTATATGTGTATAGCGGCAACTTTGATTCCTGATTGCAAGTTGATATTTGCACAGGTCTCAATAGCGTAAAGCTCGGCCTGGAAAACACTAGGACTCTTTCCAAGTGATTTCGTAATCTTGTGATTGGGTCCATACACACCGGCGCTAACTCCTGAATCCATTTTTGATCCATCGGTATACCAAGCGGTATATATATACTTTTGGATCAAACAACGGTATGCCATTATACCATATATCACGGTTTGGGATCTCAATCTCAAACCTTCTACCAGTGATGGGCGTAAAGTCAGAAACCGTGCTGAGCATATCTAGCTCGGGGAAGTCGGTTAATAAATCCATGAGATCCACATGATCCCACGCACTGTTAACAACCGACTTTCGAAGATTAACTGCACTACGAATTGCCACTTTTTTATAAAAATGTGTAACGGAGTAAGTCCGATTATGGCTTCTATGGCTGTTGTGGGACAGATAGGCATAGTACCCGTAATTCAATTCCGAGGCAAGCTAATCTTTGAAGTTTGCTGAGATTGCTGATGGTTGAGACCTCCTTGGTTTTCGTCCACCAGGCAACGGACGCGTATGTAAGGATGGCTCTTACCACCGTGGTACATAACCAGAATATGACCTTTGGGGCAGACCCCAGGTTTTGTCATACATACGGCGACAGATCCACATGGCAGTGGTTGCCTTGGCAATTTTATGCTTAACGTGGGAATTCCAGTTAAGTTTCTTATCCAGGACAATTCCTAGATATTTTACCTCGTCAGAAAAATGCATGGTTGTGCCATTTAGAGTCACTGAAGCAATGTTCAGTGTTCTTCTTCTAATAAACGGTACAACGACTGCTTTGCCGGGGTTTATCGATAAGCCCTCGCCAGCACACCAGTCCGAGACTACACGGAGTGCATTTTGCATGAGTTGGCACACATTGTCTTCATGTTTGCCTTTTATGATGATCACAAGATCATCTGCATAGCCTATAGTTGTGAAGCCTAAACTATTAAGTCTATTCAATAAGTCATCCACCACGAGCGACCATAAGAGATGCAAGAGGATGCCACCCTGGGGCCAGCCTTTAGACGCAGAGATCGTCACAGAGACCTGTCCTGATGAAGATGTTATTATGCTCTTCTCACATCTTACCCTCATCTCATCAATTTGGATAATTTTCGACGGAAATATATTAGCTACATATCAGGACAGACACACAAGTCAAATTTTATCAAAATGTTATCAAATTTTATCGGACTAGTCATGTGAGAACAAATAGACATGTAGACATGCAACAAAATGTGTTTGTTTTGATCTGACCCTTACAAAAAGAATCATATACATATACTCCTTGCCTCTTCTCTTCTATCAGGATAGGCGAACCTATACCGCTGTGCCAGCGTCCCGAGATGTCTGTAGTTCCGACTAACGAAGCTTATAGGAAGATGTGGCGGTATAGCGACAAAGTGATGGTCCCTGTCAAACACATGTTTTGTTTTCATGGCCAACCGTGGTAAACTTTGCTTGCTTTAACGTGCAAGCTCGACATCAGGCACACGTTCCATGTTTAACGAAAAAGACCATTTAAACTCTTTTAACAATTTAAGCTACGAGGTGCTATCAGGAACGACATAATTATTTCTTTTGGTGATGATTAGATCAATCACTGAGCGGGAGACTCAAGGTTCGAATCCCAGAATACACAAACAGAAAAAGAAAAGCGATTGTCTGACAAACATTCGACAGTAAAATTGTCATGAAAAGCCTCTCAATCGAAAAAAAAAAATGTCATTTGGAAACGGCATACAAATGCAGGTTCCATTCCAACCATTCATGCGGCGCATGACAGCCCATCAGGACCCTGTATGGGCTGTTAGTGCCAAAATATTTATTTTTATTTGAAAGCAATTTACTCCCAAGAGGAAGCTTAAATAGTTATTTATCTTTTGAGAGAAAAAGAAGAAAACAAATCACAGCCACAGTGGCTTAAATGGTTAAACAAGTTAAAAAACTTCAAATATGGGAGACTTATCAATTTTTTTCCTGACTATGAATCTGCAGTTTCATTTGTGTCTATGAATTCCTGATATTTGTACGTGTATCAACTGATTACATGATTCGGCTATTGTTTTTACCTTATACCTATTTATATCATTGGCAGAACAATAAAAGCTATATTCCATCTTAAACGAGCTGACTTTTGGTAAAACCCGCACTGGAGCTTCGATGACCTTACGTGCCACTTATCTTTCGACGTTTGTCTTATGGATATGCCGTCTGACGCAATGACACCAGAACTGCAACTGCTACGTAAAGTTAAAGTCGACTTTCCTCACGCTTAGGACTGGATTTTTTTGGAATCTGAGACAGGAAGGAATTGTATTCAAATTTTCACGGATGACTAAGAAACTAATCGAGGGTCTGGTGCTGGAGTCTTCATGGAGGATGACAATATTAAGGTTTACTTCTCGTTAGGTAAACATATGTAGGTCTGCATTTCAAGCGGAGACATACGCAATCCTAATGGCTATGAAATATGTTTTAAGGAATAGGTGGAGGGGACGGAGTATCGGCCTTACTCAGCCCTTTAATCACTTCGAAAATAGTTCGAAAGTGCAAGAGCTCTCTGAATTCGGTCGCAGGGCTGAATTCAGTGAGTCTTGTTTGGGTCCCAGGTCGCCATGGGATTACTTGAAATGAGATCTCCGATGAACTTCTTAGACAAGGTTAGAAGGAGAACTTCTCAGGATCTGAACCTGCGTTAGGTCTTCCTACGTCCAGGGCTTCCACTGACGCATGGGTTTCCTATGAACATAATCGTGACTCTTCGTGATGTAGACAGACTAAATGAAAGCTCCTGAACGTCTGTAAGAAATCTGCTGCATTCTTGCTGTCCTTCAGTAGAAAATACTGCAGACAACTTACTGGCGTTCTGACGGGCCATTTCATTTTTGCCAAGCATCTTTATGTGCAAGGCTTTAGCGAAGCCACAATCTGCGACGTCTATGGAGAGGGCGACGATACTGCGGAACACTTACTCTGCGATTGTTCTGCCTTTGCTCGTGTCAGGTTCCCAATGTAGTAAATACTGATACTTCCTGGTCGTACAATAGACCGGTCTTTTCTGTTTCTCTTGTTTTGGTTAAGTGTCTTAGTGTCTAGCATTAAAATATTTACACAATATTGATTACAAAATATCATGGAATTTAAGGATTATTTATTTATTTGAGTAATGTGAACCAGTCTAAATATTGTGAACAGACCGTGTTTTAAGTAAGTAGTGCATACATACACTATCGTTCATAAGTTTAAGACCAGCACTATTTCAGTTATACCCACTTTTTTACCAAAACATTTGCAGTTAGGAAATTATTTTTCTTTACTCAATCTTTGTGGTAATATGTAGTAACCTTAGCCATAGTTACATTATATCTGCGACTTTACTTGCACATATTGTAGAAGAATGAAGCCTTCGGGGTTATCGGTTTTCCAGTGTAAGGATTTTTTCCGAAAAAGATATCTCCCAGGAACTTAATATTTCTAAATTAAACACCATCAATCGATTTCGTGAAACCGGAAGCAGTGATCCCAATCCGAGTAGTGGACGTCCAAGAAAAACCACCAACCAATTAGCAAACGTAACCGAAGGCTTACGGTACAAGAAATTTGCGGAGAGATCAACAGGAAAAGAGAAATCCTAGTCTCTGTTACATCAATTAAAAGACGACTATGGGATACAAATTTCTTTGGACGTGTTGCCAAAAAAAAAAAAACATTACTTCGGGTGCAATATAAGAAGTAACGACTTGAGTAGGCTTGAGCTCACCAAAATTGAAACATTGAGGACTGGAGAAGGACTCTTTAGACTGATGAATCCAAATTCGAACGGTTTGGGACGAAGAGAAGGGTTTTCGTTCAACGTTCCGCAGAACAAACCATTGCCGCAATGTATTGTGCACACTGTAAAGCATGCAAATGGATCGATTTTGGTTTGAGAACGTTTCCATCAGCGGAACATTTTAAACAAAGAGGGCTATAGAACCATCCTATATTAAAATGCTATTCCAATTGGTCTTCGGTTTATTGGAGAAGGGTTCGTCTTTCAACAAGATAACGACCCTAAACACACTTTAAAGTTGTGTTCAAGCTTTCTGCAATAAGAAGAACAAGGGGTGTTAATCAACATGCTTTGAACCCAATTGAACTTTTATGGGATCACTTGAACAGCAAGGTTCGCCAAATGTCTTCTTCTTCTTCACCAGGAATTTTTTGGCAGCAATTGAACGTCACCTGGATAGCATTGCAACCGAAACAGTATCAAAATTGATAGAGAGGATGTCCAGATTTGTTAAAGCTTTTAAAACAGCTAGGGAAGGATACTTATCTGTTCATTTATGTTTCCTAATTTCATTGAAATACTATTTAAAATGTATCTATATGTTGTATAGTTCTTTGTACATATGTATGTTGTGTACATACATATGAACATATCTCGGTTTATTTAAATATTTCTAGAAATTTAGTCATTTAATATCTTTACGTCTCATTTTACACCGGGACGATCCACATTTCTTCCCGAAACAGAAAAAAAAAAAAAACAGACTGGCTGCAAGTTTCAACTAAAAGAACACAAAAACCGATACTTTTGTCTCCAATTTGATCCGATCAACTAAATAGGTAGTACCGACCGAAAATCCAAACAGAAATTGCAAACAAAATAATAAAAAAAAAAAAAATTGCTTACGTGAGATCAAAAGTATAAAAACAACCATAACATAGTAAACCATAACAAAATACACAACAATAATGCGACGTGAGTAATACGTAAAGAAACAAAATCGTAGGAAGAAAGCCAACACACAGATCCAAATCAAGAATTTCTTCTTCTCTGTACTCTCTGTACTCTGCGTTGCTGTCTGCCTGGCGGAATAAATTAGAGTATAGTGACTCCTAGAACAGCGAGGGGCCACCGCCCTCCTCCACCCACTCTTGAGGTAGTATAATTCCCAATTGTTTACGCCAAACCCTTCCTCTTCAAGCATGAACAACACAACTCAAAGCCTTTGAACTTTGCAAGGGGTTTCCTGTCTCTTTGATGCTGCTGCGGCCAACTTGGCGTCTTTCTCGGTTCTTCTTTGCCTAGAATTCTCAATTTTTCTAGTACTCTACAACTTTACATACGTTTTCTTGATGCGGTCTTTGTTGATATTCGCAACAAAAAACAAAAACAACGGGTCCCAACACAAAGTAGTTTATGCGTAATAAGCTTATTTTACTATAGAAAGACAGATGACGATAAATTCTACACAGCAAAACATAGGTTTTCGTTTTCGGGGAACCGTACACGGAACTGTCAAAAAAAATTTCTGTCTACTGTCAAATTTTGACAGATGAATGAATCACTCAGACAATTCATTCAGCTGGATGAGTGAAGAGAGTGCCCCGAGTTCACTGGGGCCTCTATTTATTGTATTACGATTGCACCTCAACATTTGCCGCCAGGCGAAGCACTGTTTGTGCGTATGGTTTTGTTAATTTGTTTCTTTTTTTTTCTTGGTGTTTTAGATGTAATTTTCACAGCGCAGATAACAAACGGTGTGGGAGGGAACCAGTATAAACAACAGGGATAGCTTCATGAATTTACAAAACGATTATTCAAATGCCGCTGGATACATACAAAGCCGTACGGTTCACTGTCATTGAGAAAGGTCATTTAGGGGTAAAGTCCTAGGGGAGTGTACCCAGCGCCCTTTATCAAAGCACCTGTCGGTTCTTTGGCCATTCCCGGTTGCCACATGCACAGAAATTCGAAACGGAAAACCTGTTCAGCATTTCAAGAGAAGATACCACCCGGCTGCACAATTATCTCCCGACCCGACCCACACTCGACGAGAAATATACAAAAAAAAAAAAAAGTTTCTGTTTGGAAACCTACACGCTCGATGAGTTTTGTCCCTTTTCCGCTGCGCGTTGTTGTTGTTTTGTTTTGTTTAGAGCTACTGTAGTGTGATGAACATAGCGCTGAATTCACTCGATGCTTTGTTGGAAGATTTTCTTGCAAAAAAAAAAATAAAATTTTCGCTTGTTTCGACAGATTTTTAGAGCGGTTTTTACACAATTCCGACGGCGTTGAGGCTGAGGAAGAATATAAATTCGAGGGCGAGGGGTCCGATTTATGTTTTTCAATAGTTTTTTGTGATTAAATGCAATGATAAACACGGTAAATAAGTGAAAATACGCGTCACGTAGAGAAATGACAGCACGCAATTAAAATGGCCGCGGTATCTGTTCATTTTAGTGAAGGCGCGATGGGTTATTGGGTTGGTGTGAGTGGTGTGGTCTGTTTACCGGAGGGGTAGTGGAAATACAAACAAAATTAAATGAAAACATACGTGCTGGGGTAGTACAGTTGTTGGTTTGTTTCGTAGATTTAAGGGGTAAGAACTTTTTATTTTATCCGTCTGAGGTGGTTTTGGAATTGGCTGAAATGTGTTTAGAGTGGTAGGGTATTTTGTTTAAGTTGTAATAAACGACGTAGAGATGTCACACTTCTGAATGTGCTAAAATTGTGTTTTTTTGGGGATTGGAGCAAAAGTTTATGATTCGAATTATTGCATACTCGTGGGTGTGTCATGTACTCACGTCAATTAAAGCGAGAAATAGATTGAATCAGCCCCCAGTGCCAGACAATTTTTTTTAGAACTTGTGTGAAGCCGTATAACATTCGACCTGAGTAAGTTACACGCATGCATGAGTATAGGATGATTCAATTGGAGGTTACAATTTAAATTTGAAATAAAACACATTGGTCTTTGATAAACTGCTGATATTTGTTTGTCAATATAATGGCGCAACATTGGCATTACACATGAAAAATGGAGGTCACTGGCTTTGTAGACTACATCCATTTTGATGAAATTATCTATTACTTTTCGGCAAAAATCCTGTGGTATTCATAATTAAAGCGTCGAATCTCGTCATTTAGCTTTCAAATGGTTTGTGGGTTATTGGCGTCTTTTCTTCACAGAACCTCAAAGAAAAAAATTGAGCGGCGTGATTTTGGTAGCCGAAAAACGACACTTGACGCGGTCCGGAACATCAACTGCATTGTTTCTCACGATGTGTGGCAGATGGCACCATCTTGTTGAAACAACATGTCTTACAAATCAATTGATGCCAACAAAATTTGTTATTTCCCGATAATTTTCGCCGGTCCAAAATCCGCACCAAACAGTGATTTTTTGTGGATGCAATGATTATACGTCAATGGGCCCGTATTTTGTTTGCTTACGTAGCCATTCAGTTGAAATGGAGCCTCATTGCTGAAGATTATTTCATTCGAAAAATCACCATCAACTAGGAGGTTCTCTAACACCCAATCAACGAAGTTACGACGCTGTTAATGGTCTGCTGGGTTCAATTCCTGAGTCAATTGGATATTATAGGTATACTGTTGTAGATCTTTTGTTAAAATGCTCTACATGCAGTTGTAGGAAAGGTTCAATTGCTGGGAATGATGGCGAATGGATTTTGATGGACTGTCAGGAGAACTATCACTTGCTGCGGCGATATTTTCGCCGCCACTACGAAGACGCACTGGACGCAGCACGAGATGGACGGTTATGATTGTTACCGAGAGTATTTCGCAATGTGTAAATCACATTGGTTAAAGTTTCCCAATTTCAGAGGTAGGTTTTAAGAATCGCCGTTCTCTCGTATACCCCTCCATAATTACAAATGGCAGTGCTTAGTATTCACAGATGTCAATATCAGCTGTGTTACTTTGACAAAACCATAGTAGCGCTAGATTTAAATTGCAACCTCCAATTGAATCATCCTTTACATGCAGCTGCCAAAAACACATCCTCTCAGCAGCGGGTAGATGAGTTGTGTAGTTGCGTTCAATTCCCCTAAGCGGCGATCGATTTAGCGTCATCTTGTAGAGAAAACAAATGATAATTTCTGCTAAGAAAATACAAAACGGTTATTATGTTTGCTAAAAAAGAAAGTCCTTGCTAAATGACCCTTTATCTTTTCTAACGAAAATTGGGCCATCGACTATTTTAATTACTTAACATTTTGTTTAATAGATTTTAGTATTAATTTAATTGACTGAAATATTTATGATTTTGAAAAAATTATACGAAATTCAAACTTATCTCAATAAACTATGCAAACATAAGACAAAAATGTATTGATTTCACTTTGAAATTGAATAAAGAATTGCAAAATCGATTTCCCCTTAATTGTAAGATATTACAAAAAATTAAATTAATACTTTAACAAAAATAAAAAAAATTTAAAATCCCATCCAAGATTTATGCGATCTTGCCTCGACAGTACTTCATTCAAGTGCAGAGAAAAGTAAAATTATTATTTTTTTGGCGGTAACATCCCATGCAGGGCCTGGCTTTTTTTTAATTTTTTTGGATTTTCTGGGACTTGAACCTTGAGGCCCCCGCTCAGTGATTTCGCATTTAACCCCTGAGTGGGTGGATCTCTCAATTCTATTTGTCTGTCGTATGCACACAAGACTGTAGTATAAACAACTTTACGGGTTTTCTTTAAACTTCCTATCTGGGGTATGTGGGGTCGCAATTCGAAGCTGAATCGGAATTTTAATTCTAACCCCAAAACTAACGGTCCTTTACTCACATTTATATAATAATAATTCACTACTGCTTTATTTACAGAAGCCCTAGTGCGGTCTCCTTGTACCCTCATACTGGCGATTCCTCATTGCGGGCGATTTAAATATACACAATTCGGATTGGCTTCAACATTCTGGCCAGACAACACCTGAAGGAAGGTATGTTGAACTTTTCGCTGAGATAAACAATTTGATTCAGCTTGTAAATGAGCCTACACGTATACCGGGCATTGAAAGTCATTACGCCAACACTTTGGACTTGTTTCTTACTTCGCACCCTGATAAATACACTATTGATGTTTTAGCGCCTCTAGGTCGGTCTGACCATAACATCGTATCAGCTAAATTCTCGTACTCCGACCACTCAGTTAAAGAAAAACTCCTAAAAGAAAAGTATGGCAAAACAAGAAAGCCAACTGAATGACTTTATTCCTAACAGAATAAAAAGCATTAAACCTAAGGCAAACTCGTGGTCAGGTTGAAAGAAGTAAGCTTTCGGTCTTATAAAACCAACAAATCTGAGCAAAACTGAAAGAAGTTTAAACAAGCCAGAAAAGACTGCAATGCCCGTATTCGACGTATAAAATTCTTAAATAACCAAAAATTGAGGCAAAAAATCCTACAATGTCCCAAAGGTAGTAAAAATTGTTGCTCATTCGTCAAATATAATAAAAATTCTGCCTCGGCTGCAATCCCCACGCTCATTTACAATGACATTCCAGCTGTCAGCTCCTTACACAAAGCCAATCTGCTTGCTGCTCACCTTGCAGCAAACTTCACGCTGCCAGATATTGCTTTGTCTCCATCTGTATTTGAGAGCGTCAAATTTTCCATGGCACAGGTCCACTTTCGCACTCGCACAGTTGCAGGAGTACTCAAAGGTCTTAACATACACAAATCCGCTGGTCCAGATGGTATCCCCCCATAGTTTTGAAGAAGTGTTCTTCTACGCTGGCAAAACCTCTGCGTAAGCTTTTTTGTCTATCCTACTACTTCAGGGCTCTTTCCGAGTAAATGGAAAACAGCATTTGTCCAGCCCGTCCCTAAAAAAGGCGAATCTTCCTCCCTGTCCAATTACCGACCCATTGCACTTACGTACCTTCTCTACAAGGTCATGGAAACGCAGATAAATCGTCATCTTATGAAATATCTAGATTCACGAAAACTCCTTAATGTCCAGCAGAATGGTTTTCGTAGCAACATGTCCACTGGTAATTTGATGGCATATCTCACCGAAAAGTGGGACCAATCTCTCCATCACTTCGGCGAAACTAAGATGGTTGCGCTTGATATTTCAAAGGCATTTGACAGAGTTTGGCATCAGGCTCTTTTGTCGAAAATGCTTGCATATGGCGTCGATGAGTCTCTTCTTTAATGGATTAGAAATTACTTTTCGGGGCATTCAATACAAGTTGTCTTAGACGGCTTAAAGTCTGCAATCCACCAAATAAATGCTGGTGTTCCCCAAGGCTCTGTTTTGTCTCCGACTCTCTTTCTTATTTTTATAAATGATCTCTTGTCTGAAACTTCTAATCCAACCCATTCTTTTGCTGATGACAGTACCCCCAGTTTTTCATATTCGTTCCCCAATCCACGTTCTTGCGCTTCGGCCGTAGAAGGGGAACGGCAACGTACATATGCTTCCATCTTCGATGGAACGATTACATATTCGAGGTCGCCAAAAATGCTGCAAAGTGTCTAGGATTCCTTAAACGGTGCAAGAAATATTTTACCCCGTCTGATCTGGCCTCAATTTATAATATCTAGTCTGGTGCAACCAAGATCATTCTGCACATTCTTGATAGGGTACAGAATCGCGCGTTAAAACTTATAGGTGATAGAGACATTGTGAATTCCATACATTCACTTGAACATCGCAGAAATGTCCAGTCTCCCTATTTTATCGATTCTTTTTTTATAAAAAATACTCTAGCGAAATAGCCGGTTGTATTCCTCCCCTTCAAAATTTCACCCGCAATACGCGTCATGCTTCGAATGTACATCAGTTCACCCTTAACCCCAATCTGTATTTTCCCATCACTACAACCTTCAAACATTCAAAGCCAACGTGCACAGGCTCCTCCTCTGTTCCTCTTCCCTCTTTTTCTAACGCCCGTGCCCTGAAACAGTTTAAGAGTATTCATATCCCCCTCGGCAGCGCGCAGATTACAAAAAAAAAAAAAAAGATCTAAAAATGTCTAACGATTCTCTTTAAATTTTACATTTGGCGTACCAAGTTTTTGGAAAAAAATATTTTTATTTTAATTAAGTTTCTTAAAAAAAATTTAAAATAAGTTTTTTAGAATTTTTTAAAAAAAAATATTATAATACATTTCAGCAATTTCGGTTAAATTGGAAATCGACAGCCCATATGTGCAAGTAAGTACGATCCAGTCGTGCACTTTATACACTTAGGGACAAAAGTCTACATACACACCAGTAGCTGAATTGATTTACTTTTCCGCTTGGTTAATAAAACGCAGTAAAATTGAAAAAAAAAAAAAAAATTAATATATATATTGAACATTTTCTTAGACATTATTCAAAAACATAAGAAAACGAAACTTAAAATTATTTCATTAACATAAATAAAAATCAATAAATTTCAGATTATTTAAAAAAAAGAGGAACAAAAGTGTACATACACCATAAAGTAGCAGTACAAATTCATTGTTATTTACCGAGGCAGAATTGAATCCTTGATGAAATATGTTCAGTCTCTTTTCAGTCCTTATAAAGTCAAGTTTATTTTATATTTTAAGAACTTGAAACGAAAGAAGTTAAAATTAATTGTAAGAAAAAGAAATTTCCGACAGAAATAAGACAACTATCATAATCATAAAACATAGCTTAGAAGGAAAATCATTAAGGAATATTGGCGCTCTGTTTGATATGTGCCACGCGACAGTACAAACCTTTATTAAAAACTGTAGAAATGCACGCACAGTAACCTCAAAACCTCGCACAGGATGGCCAAGAATCTTTAACAGCAAAGAAGAGACTTTGATAATACGGAAAGTTAAGGTAAATTCGAAGTTAAGCGCTACAAAAATCACAGCTGAAATAAACGAGAAGACTAATATAATAAATGATGTTATCCAAAAACAATCCGTAGAATATTAAAAGAATATGCTTTTAATACTAGGATCGCAGGAAAAGAACCATTTATTAATGAAAGGAATCGTAAAAAAAGACTTGAATTCCCAAAAGATCATGTAAAATATGGAAATGATTGAATATTGGTCCAAAGTTGTTTTTAGCGACGAAAGCAAATTCAACTTGTACGCTAATGATGACCAGAGAAACAAAATCTAGTAGGTTCAATAAAACACGGCGGTGGAAATGTTTTAATTTGGGAATGTACATACATATATCGGAAGTGTGAAACTTAGTTTTTATAGAATCTAATGGACAAATTTCTATTCTGAGACATCTTAAAAAATAATATCCATGCTAGTGTTCAAAAATTATGGACTCAAACAATTTTTTTTTTTCACTTTTACTGCATTTTATTAACCAAGCAGAAATAAATCAATTCAGCTACATGTGTGTATGTAGACTTTTGTCCCTAAGTGTATGTTTTTATATGTAGTTATTTATCTTTTTAAGACTTTAAATACAATATTTAAAAAAACATAACAAACCATACTATATATAAATTTGTTATTACGGATCCATCCTAGAAACCGAGAGGATTATGCAGACGGAGTTAAGTATTTGGATATAACCATTGATATCGATTTTCTCCGGGATGTACACGTAAACAATTTGCGAAAAACACTGAAAGGATCTTTGCATTAGCATGCCTTACATGTCTACAAGATGTGTGCAAAAGCAAGTGTACCACGTGTTAATTGAACTACGGTATACTGGCATGGGGAGGCGCAGCATAAAGCCTAACCGAGAAAATTCAAAATATACTAGGGCCGTCAAGTTAATATCGACAAGAACCCCAGCAGAAGGCAGAGTTAGCGTCCTGAAAGTCAACTAAACTTCGAAATGACAGCAGCATTGGAGTATTTCGATAACCAGCGGTTCGAGATGCCAATCAGCCACAACTTTAATACCAAAAACGAGAGTATCAACTACCATATTTTAATAACGCCTAAAGCAAAATCCAATTGATGTACACCATGTCAAATATTTTAAACAATCTGCCTAACAGTCTAAGAAACATAGTTCAAATCAACAACGAAAAGAAAACTGAACATTTTTTTTTAAAGTCATAACTTAATGCTAATCAAACATTCATCTTCATTCATTTACTTAAATGAAAATTGCAATTCAAATTACTAAAACTCTCTTTTGTGTAATGATTCCATTTTATTTATTTATTTTGCGCTCATATTCTCAATTGAGTTGCTCATTTTGATTTTCTACTCAACCTAGCGACACTCTACCCAACCTTAGCGGCAACACTGGAAGTAAGATCCTTTATCGGTATTTATAAAAAGTCTATTTCTTGGTGGCTGTGGTACTTTCATTTCATTTTTACTGCATTTTTATTGATCAATTCATTGTAACTTACATGCTAGACAAAACGCTTAAAACTAGCTTAACTAACTTAACTATTTTATTCTAACTTATTGGCCTTATTTGGGCGCTCTAAGCTAATCCTAATACTTAAAACTTTGTCTTTCGACGTAACGTACTTAAATTTGTCACTTATTTAATTCTTTTAATTTTAACTTTTACTAAGAAAATATGATAAAAACTTAGTAAATGAACTTTATCTTTTTTTTATTCTTATATACATAACTTGAAAAACTACCTTAACATAAATCTTAAACTACCTTAATCTATCTTACTCTACCTTACGTAATTATATACGGGCTTTTTTTTGTTGTTTTTTTTTTTTTTTATCAAGTGCTGTTTTTTATTCTTTATTTTTTTATTTTTTATTTTTTTTTTTTTTCTATCAAAGTGCTGTGATAACATTTTTTTTTTTGTTATTTTTACCTATCTACATCCTACCTAAATATATGTACCTAAACATAAAAAGCCAATACACTATCCACTACGCCATTGGCTGTATTTCACTGGAGCTGTGCAAGTGCATAAAGGTACTTGCGAGTAGATGTTGAATGGAACGCACTTTTTCTCTCCAGTGGCAAATCTAACCTCAATTTTATTGTTTTCGTTCACACGTTTTCGTTTTATTAGCAAGGACTTTCGTTCTATAAAAAAAATATTTCGGCGATAACAGTCTATACACGATCACGAGCGAGTGCAAGCTTTACAGATCGTAGACAAATCTATGAGAATGAAAAATCGAAATTTGAGGCATCTAGCACCGGCCTTAGCAGCATCTGTAATTTTCTGATTGCAGCGAAAGTCTTAGCTAAGGTGCATACCAAGCATTAATAGGCCATTAGATCCCTTAACATACCGCTTCAGAGACAGGAGACAGAACTGGGTTTTTAACGCGTTGAACTCCACTCGGTTTTTTGCACACCAATTGATGATTGGGCTATGACACACTCTGTCGAAAGCTTTAGAGATAACAAGTGCCTATGGAGTACTACATAGAGATGGAAGAACTTACGTAGAGGTTTTGCTAGAATAGAAGAACACCTTCAAAACAAGAGGGAGAATGGGAACAATCGGGTAATTCTTCTTTTGAGTCTGTTATATTTGTATCATTGTAGCAAGAGCTGGGATGGTGGATGAGGCAGAGCCTTGTATTCTTTCCACGAAAGTCCAAAAATATTTACTGCTTTTAGGACATCGCAGTATTTTTTGTGTGCAATTTAGCGTGTTTAAGATGACGTTGCAGTCATTTCTAGACTATTTATAGAGACTTCTGTTTTCCTCAGAAAGTGTTCGGAGCCATAACGCGAAAGCCTCTTCCTCGGAGATGTAAACGATTTTTCACTCCCATTGGCTACAATCTATAAAGTTTGAATTCGTCCAAGACTTTAATACAACTCGCATATTTGGGCGAGAGCTCCTACCAGATGCCTGAGCTTACTCGATCGTGTTCAGCGACAAGCATGTAGATTGATTGGTGATCAGTCTATTTGAGATCAATTTCCCTCGCTCGAACACCGCCGGAATGTTGGGTGTCGGTACTTCCACCACAATTGTTCAGATAAAACCTACTCGTATATCCCATGCCGAATATGTATGAAAAGATTCTAAATTGCTTCCTTGTTAACCTGAAGAAAAAGAGAAAGATGCGATCGTATTTGAAATGGTTAGGTAAAACAAACAATATTTGTTGTCACAATGCTCGTTCGAGAACGAGTCAAGAGATTTTGATGAAATTTGTATGATTGTTCGACTACGTTTTGTCTAAAAATTGTCAAAATCGGATGAAGTGGAGGATAGGATATGGCGGAAGGGATCTTTAAATCATCTTTGTTAGCCGCCTAACTCGAGAACTCCTCGACAGATTTCAATGACATTTGGGAAGTAATGAAAATCGAATGGAGTGAATTTTTTTTTATAAAAAAAAAAGCGATAAAATAGGGAAAGACACGAGACATTTCTCCGATGTTGAAATGAATGTATGGAGTTCACAATGTCATAGCAAGTTTTAACGCGCGATTCGGTACCCTGTCTAGTATGTCCAGAACGGTCTTGGGTGCTCCATACCATATGTACATATGGGCGTTATATTCCAGCTTTAGGCGGATGAATGCGTTGTAAATTGAGACCAGATCAGACGGGTTAAAATATTTCTTGCACTGTTTAAGGAATCCTAGACATTTTGCAGCATTTTTTCGACTTTGAATAGGTGATCATTCCATCGAAGATGGTTACCATTCCTGGATAATGGTCGAGGGTTATGGTTTCGCTTGAGAGACAGAAGACTGTGCTGGTTGAACCCCATTTGATTATGCTGTGCAGGTCGGAATTTGTTGTGTTTAGCGTACGCACGTGGACGTGAGTTACTGAGGGTACTGTCATAAGCCAAGGAATGGATTAAATCAGAAGTTGCAGACAGGAGATCATTTATAAAAAATAAGAGAGTCGGAAACAAGACAGAGCCTTGGGGACCATCAGCATTTATTTGGTGAATTGCAGACTTGAAACCGTCCAAGACAACTTGTATTGAACGCCCCGAAAGGTAATTTCAATCCATTCATCAAGAGACTCATCGACACCATAAGCACGCATTTTCGACAAAAGAGCCTGAACTCTGTCAAAATCGCCGAAGTGATGGAGAGATTGGTTCCACTTCTCGGTGAGATAAGCCATCAAATCACCAGTGGACCTGTTGCTACGTAAACCATACTGCCGCTCATTAAGGAGTTTTCGTGAATCGAGATATTTCATAAGCCGACGATTTATCAACGTTTCCACAACCTTGGAAAGAAGGGGCGTAAGTGCAATGGGTCGGTAATTAGACAAGAAGAAAGATTCGCCATTTTTAGGGACGGGCTGGGCATGCTCTCTTTTTTTTAAAAAAAATTATTTGCATTTATAGTTTCGGAGATAGACGGAGGGAGGGGACTTCCCCTATACCATGGTTTTGGTATTTTTTTTGTCCCAAAAGCTTTATCAAAAAAAAAAAAAATACTTTTTAATATTTAATACTTCAAAGGAGTCCAGTGAAGATAGGCTTTAATTCGGTGTGTCGCATAATGGGGTGTAAATTTGTTTTCCTTGGTGTATATTATGTCATCAAAAACCCAACAAATACACAATACAATATTTTTTTTCTAATTATTTTTGGTCCACAGCAAATTTTTTTTTTTTTAAAAAAAAAAAACTTCAGCTCCCTAGGTCAAACGGTTCAAAATTAAAAAAAACATCTGACAAACGCACGGGTAGACTGCTCGACGGACAGACATACACCGTATTTAACCTATTAGTGTTCTGTTTATACCATTCTGGTACGGAGCACTAAAAATCGTTATTTTAAAACTAAATTTTAAAATTTAAGTACTAAAAATCTTCAAATCATTTTTGTCACACAGTTAACTGAAGAACCACTTCACGGATTTTGATGAAACTTGGCTTTTAGTTGAAGTCCAATTCATTAAGATAAGTTTATTTGGAAACCAGCCCCTCGTTTTCCAAATTTTCTCAAACTCTGTTTGTGCCAGAAGATTTGTTATAATTTTTCATTAACTTCCTCATAACTTTACAAACGCTCAATTGAAGAAGTGTGGGTAACATGTGGAAGCAGATTTCTTAAATCTTTAAATCATTTTTGCAAGGAGTCTAACTCAAGAACGTCTGAACGGATTTTAATGAAATTTGATATATCGCCCGGGGAGATGGAAAAATATTTTTTTTTCTGGGTACATTATGCTCCCAAAATATATTATTTTTAATAATTTTGTTTCCTGACTATTTTCAGTTTACCACATAGGTGCTATATTTCTGGAATATGTCTGCCTTCTCTAGGTCTAGCGGTTCAATGGGTTCCACACATGCGGCAAACGGAGAATCAGGCGCCTTATTAATTGCGTGTTGTTTTACACCATTCTGGTATGGCACACTAAACCTAAATCAAGCGCATTGAATTCAGCGCTACCAGATTTAGAATTTTTTTTTTTTTTAGAATTTCAAAAACGACGTGCAGCAGATTTCATGGATTTTTTTTTTATACTTTTGTTATGTTTTAGTAGTTTTCTAATGACATCCCAGGTACGTTTCATTAACATTTTATACCTGCTATGTATAACAACCATCGTTGCTACTATGGAAAGGCTAAAGCGTAATAGATTCCAAGCAAAAGCGTAGTAGAATCTAACTTCAGCGGAGTAGATTTAATAACAAACACAACAACTCATATAACTCTTCTTTATAACGGGTGGGCCATTTGTTGTTTTTTTTTTTTTAATTACATATTATTTTAACATTGACAGCTATTTAGCACTTTAAAATTTACAGAAACACAGTATCATATTTCCGCAATACAAAATGAATCGATTTACGCTAACAACGTACATACATACTTATTTTCCATACTTATTTTCAAAGTGAGTGCTGTGTTGCCGAAACTGTGTGAATTTTGAAAAGAAATTTCGGTCGAAATAATGCACCAACCGTGCCTGCTGTACGAGAAGAAAGTTCGTGAGATTGGCATGCTAATTGATAACACAAGTTATCCGTGTGTTCCTCCTATGTGCTCAGACGAGAATATTGCTGCTGTTGCCTTAGCGTGTGACTATTCGGTGTGGTTTGTAGAATGGCGTCATTATTGGCCCCTTTTTCATTGAAGATGAAGATGGCAACAACGTTGCGGTTAACGGAGAGCGCTACAGGGGCATGACAACCGATTTTTTTTTGTCAAAAACTGTGGAAATGAACGTGTATGATCTCTGGTTTCAGCAATACGGTCCTACGTGCCACACAAGCCGTCCAACAATTAATCTGTTGCGCATTAAGTTCAATAATGTAGGATCAGCCGTTTTGGAACTGCGATTTGACGCCGTTGGACTTATTTTTTATGGGGTGCCGGTAAAGATCGATATTATGCCGACAATCCAGTAACGATTCAGGCCGCCAAAAACACAATAGCTATTCGTGAAATAGAGCCTCGAACCATCGATAATATTCTGAAAAATTCGGCTGACAGGATAAGATATCGTCAAGCTAGCCGCGGCACCAATTTAAATGAAATTATCTTCCATAAATAATCTGAAAGTATACTTCTTCAACAAAACAAAAACCTTTGAAAAATCTTAAATGTTTTTTTTTTTTTTTGTAGCAATTTTAAAAAGAAACTAACAGATAGTCCACTCTTTACAAGCAAACATGCATTATTTTTCAATGAAATTATATTGCATGTCTACATGTAACACATAAATCTGGTATCTACACGTTCTTCTAACGTTTTCACTCATTCCTAGTCGAGCTCAGTGTGCAATTCAAATCTAGACTACCATTCGATAATTTACTCATAAGAGATCTTCAAGATTTTTTGCTTAGTGACTTTAAAAGTTTAGCTAGTATTAACAAGACGTTCCCTAACCTAGCCTGTGATAAAATATTTTCACAGTAGGTATTGATGATCAATACCTGAAACTAAAATTTGATAAAACTGTATGGAACCTTTTAGCATCAGGCAGCAGCAATAATTCTACATATGCTAACAGTGACACATTTTGGGGCAATATTCGCAAAATATACAATGTTAATCATTATAATTAAAAAATTATATAAATTAAAAATTATAATTGCTACATGTAAAAAAATCTTCTCGCGAGTAAATTTAATAGAAAACAAATGTCGAAATCGGTTTGCAAATAAACATGTATTATAAATATTATAAAAAAAAACAGGTATATTGGAGAGTGGAAATTGTTATAATTTTAAGCCAACAAAAAATGCGTTGTCACTTATGAACTCAAATACTTTATATAAAGATTATGATAAATATAAACAAAATGTACAACTCATTTTATATTCAGATATGCCACAATATTAAGTGACAAAGCAGCGACTCGTTGTGGATGCATTGGTTGTTCGTTAATGGCCCGTGGAATTTCATGACCCCAAGTGTTACAATTTTGTTTGTTTACGTAGCCATGCAGTTGAAAGTGAGGCTCATAGTTGAAGATAATTTTGTTCAAAGAATTCTCCATCAACGCAACTCCTGGGTCAATTGGATCTCGTAAGCAAGCAGATGCAGATCTATTCTTAAAATGTGCTGCGTGGAGCTGTAGAAAAGGTTCAATTGCGAGGAACGATGGATTGGATTGACGGATTGTCACGAACAATGTTACTACAGCGGCGATATTTCCGCGTGACCGGCCATTACGAGGACGTACTGGTATTTGCACATCCAATATTGACCCTGTTCGATCAAATTTGTCCATTAATTTCTTAACCGCGTCAAGAGATGGACGGTTGTGTACATATACGGACATTTCGTAGGGGTTTTAACAATTAAAATTCGTTGTTCTCTGTATACGACTCCATAATTACAAATGTCAATGCTTAGTATTCACAGATGTCAAATATTACCATTTTTTTTTCACTTTTACTGCATTTTTATTATGTAATTCAATAAACTTATAGCTAGACAAAAAACGCTTAAAACTAGCTTAACTAACTTAACTATTCTTATTCTAACTTATTGGCCCTATGCGGGCGCTCTAAGTTAAACCTAATACTTAAAACTATGTCTTTCGACGAAACTAACTACTATTACTACTAAGAAAAATGTTTAATCGGATGAAAAAACTTAGTATATGAACTTTTTTTTTTAATGTTCTTATATATAACTTACAATCTACCTTAAAATAAATTTTTAACTATCTTATTCTAAATTAGCCTATCTTATTCTACGTAAATTTTTTTTTTGTTTTTTTTTAATTTTTTTTTTTTTGTTTTTTATTTATTTTAATTTTTTTTTTTTATCGAGTGCTGTTTTTTTTTATTTTTTTTAATGTTTTTTGTGTTTTTTGTGTTTTTTTTTTGTATTTTTGCATCCAAGTGCTGTGGATTTTATTTTAAATTTTTTTTTTTTTTTTTATTAAAATATTACTTACAACCTATTTACACTACCTAAACCTTAAACTATGTAAGTCGGCCATGGACAACAAACAGCCAACCTCAAATATGCAACAGGCTACCCTGGATTAGGAGGAAACGACGAAGGAGTTTCCTCTCTTTCGGCTAGCCACCAAAAACGACCGTACGTTGTACGTCATAAATATCGCGACCCGATACCGCCCTACTAAACCGGATACGCTCCACACTGCCGTGTGCAACGTCTCTGTCGTAGTTGAGTCGCCTATCCACAACTGTCCGAGCAACGTGGAAGATTAGCGGTACCGCCAATCTGTTCTGGATCAGACCTTTCTTATCAAAATAGAGGAACAAAGCCGTTAAGGCGCACTCTCTCGTGATACTCGTAATTGGGGTAATAAACCCCGGAGATCAGGTTGTTCGTCGAGCTCATTGCTCTTGCAATGTGCCTTCGAATCAGCTTGATAACGAAATTATCCACTCTTATTAGGTTAGCCCTGTTGTATAGGACCTCATTGGGATAGAATTTTATATACTGGGACTCTGGTGTTCTGTACAAATGAAGGCAAGCCCGAAGGCAAGCCCTCTCAAACACCCGAATCTTTTCCAACAAGCTTGCTCCCACGTTGAACCACACGGGGCATCCATATACGAGCATGGGCCTAATGAGGGCCATGTAGCAGATTACCTTTACCCTTGCATCGAGATGCTTGCTATAAAAAAGTCTCTTTGTAAGGGCAAAATCACCTTTGGCTCTGTCCAGAGCAGCATCTATATGTTTGTTAAAATATAGATATTGGTCTAACCAGAGCCCCAGGTATCTGACTACACTTCGACTCGCAAGTGGCTGTCCGTCCGGTCCAACTATTGAGAACTTTCGCCAATTCTTTCTGGTATCCCTAGAGGCACCAGACAACGGCGTCCTAAAAAGAATGGTTTCCGATTTCTGGAAGTTGATCTTCAACTTCCAGTCATCGCAATATCGCTGAATCTTATCGAAGTCACGTTGCAAGAGAATTGCAATGACCTCGATTTTTAGTCCTGATACGACTCCATAATTACAAATGTCAATGCTTAGTATTCACAGATGTCAAATATTACCTTTTATCTTCGAATGAACCACAGTAGTTCCAGATTTAATTTGTAATCTGTAATTGAATTAGCCTTTATACATACATACATACATCCATACATATGTACACACATGTATGTGCCAAGTGAGTGCTGTATAGATTCGTTTTTAAATACAATTTTTTCTCCTCTTAACTTAATTTTGCCGAAAGGTCTTAAAACTCTTTGTATACACCGAATACGAGTACCACAATGTCTTGCATTGTATCAACAAATTTGGAAATAAGTCGAGTGGCCTGACTTTTGCTGTTTTATTTTTCTCTAGCTTCTCTTAAGTAAATATTTTAGCATTTTTATTTTTAGCAGTTTTCTTGTATAAGGCTTAGCAGGTTTTCAGTTTTCTATTCTTGCTTTAGCAGACTTCATGAAAATGATCTGGTAACACTGATTGGATATCTTTACTTTTCCTTTCTGCCGTAGTTTAGCTCACAGCATGTGGTATCCCATTAGCATTAGACAAAAAGACGCGTAATGTATGTAACTATACCCACCTATTAGGCTAGCCCGAGTTGTAAAGTTGTCTGAACAAATTATATGTACATATGTATGTAAAACCTCCACTATATGGATAAATAGACGGCATTCGTTGCCACTGACAGTGATAACATTTTTATCAGTTTATTTTTATTTTTAATCACCTTTCGTTTGATTACCGTTTACTAAGCCAATGGAACACCGCGATCGAACAAAAAACAACATACATATGTATGTACATAAGTAAACAAATTAAGTCGAAAATAGAAAACGATGAAGAAGAAGACAAGAAATCAAGACAAAATAAAAACCGCGAAGCGTTCCTATCACAATCTCTCGTAATAATTTTACCGTAGGTCAGATTTACATAAACAATAAAAACCTGGCGTACACCGCCGCCCCTCCCCCGCACTGAACAAGCATTCAACTCAAAGAGTGTATTGTTAGTGCTATTTTTTTTTTGAGAGGAATGACTTGCGTGCGGAGTGGATTGCGACTGGCCCCAGAGTTTCTATGAAAATGTTAAGTTCTTCCATGTTCGTTCAGAATGACGAAATCTAAGCCAAACCATATTTGGCTAATAAACATGAAAACATCAACTCACTCGGTGAGATTACGTCCACTATGAGTATAATATGTATTTTCGTTTAACTTCATGGCCCAGCAAGAAATATTGAAGCGATAAAGGCATTTAATCTGCTCGTAGATGGTTGGGGACGATACACACCTACTTTTATTGTCAGTATATTTTGATTGGAGCTGTAGGTTGAAATTTATTTGTGCCATCATGTGCTCAAGGTCACACGTCAACGTACGTGCTCAAGTGTACATGAAAATAAACAAAGAACTAGGCATTGAGATTTGAAAAGGTAGACTGCAATGAAATTAAATCTCTTTTGGCGCCCGGAGGTGTGAACTTTGATGATTAATTTGACTTATCTTTGGTCATACTGATCTAATGGTCTAGTATCAAGAAAAAAAACTATTAAATATTAATTAAATACGAACAGGTTAATATGTGCAGTGAACTAAGTCCAAACAGGTTAACATGTGCAGTGAATGACCAGCGTTCGAAAAAGTTTAGGCTATTGAAATTAGCTAGTAAAAATAAACCATCAATTAAAATGTTGTTAAGAATTTAATAGTGCAAGGTTATCACAGAAAGCCGTACAAAAAAAAAGTCATCTGCGTTCGTTTATTGATATTAAATATTCCGGTCTCATTTGAGTTGAGCTGCAAGTCAATTTATTCCAAACAAAAAACGTGCGGCAAGGGAAATAGTTTTACGCATACTGAGTAGCGGCAAATGTTCATTGCTTTATGCGAATTTGGCCAGCACGTTACATAGACCTATTGGTCCATTGCACTTAAGTTGTGAGTCGTTCAATTTCGCGATATGCCATATAGGTCCATTCTAAACATACCCGTTTACTTTGTAAAGTACATACGAGTAATATTAGCGGTGTACATACGTGTACATACATACATACATACATATATTGAGCTCCACCTATGTCGCATCATGTAGGTCGAAATTACGTAAGGTGAACCTCCTGATTCGCGTGAACGATGGACACTCATGTATGTAGATATAAAGTACTCAGATGTTTCGTCTTCATTGAAGCACATCCTACAAGCCTTCTGAAGACGAATTTAGATAAGCTATTCACATTTATTTGTTTAACCTATTTTTTTAGTAATTTTCTCGTCAAGGAATTGTTGTTCGGTTGCAGAAATTTAGTATCAGGAATAATTTTTGGAGTTGCGACAATACATCGAATGTGGCAATAAGTGAAGCGAAGTACTTGCTAGGGTTGCCAATCTTAATGCTCATAATATCGGTTTTAAATTGTATACCTAAATACAATCTTTTTTTTTAATTCGTTGATTTGATTGGTTAAAATTCAAAGTTGGCATTGCAAATTTGGTTATTTAAATTTCGAGAATAGGTCTTTCCCTTTCACACTACCGTTATCAGCTGTCATTATTTATTTGAAAGTAATTGTACTATCAGTGAAAGTGCAAATTTCGTGGTTATGTTGTTACGAAAGGGTTCTCAGCCCAGAAGTCGAAAGCCTTATTGTGGAAAATATAAACAAATGTGCTGACTGGGGCTATCTAATGGACCATTACAATCTAAGAATATTAGTAAAAATGTACTTTAATAAAAGAAACGTATACATTGTGCGAAATTTAAGGATAATCTGCCTGTCCCCGATTTTGCCAGCTTTTTTAAAAAGACATGAAACCGCTATATCGGAGAAATATGCTCAAAATATTAAAAGAGTTTGAGCAAACTCTAGTCATAAAATAATACCCAACTACTTCGATAACCTCGAAAGAACGTTGAATGGTGTTCCACCTGAAAATATGTTAATTTGGTGTTTTTGTTACGAACTCGACACATCTCACGCAACCCCTTGACGTATCATTCTTCTATCGACTAAAGGCAGCTTAGCGTGAAATGCTAACAAATTGGAAACAAAAGGAGGGTCCAAAAAAAAAGCTCGCTTCCGAAATCTGTTCTCCCTCAGCTACTTAGCAAGCTTTGTAAATTCAAAAATCGCTTTCAACTCGCAACGGAATAGTACATCTGTTTTCAGAAAAACTGGAATATACCCATTGAATAGGCAAGAAATCCTAAACTACTTTCCTAAGGAAACTGAAGAGTAAGATTCTAGCGATGTGAGAATTACAAATGATTCAGTTGCATCCTTGCTGAAATCTTTTAGATATTCTGCTTGCTTCTAAGCAAACGAAAAGTAAACTTGAGGTAGCCCCAGGCAAAAGTATAGAAGAAAGCGAGGAAGAAGGCGTCAAGTAAACTGTAGATGGAAAGAAAAAGCAACCCAAAGAAGACTAAAGGCCAAAAAAAACGAGTTTAAAAAAAATTGGAAACGAATGGAGAAAAAAAATTGTAAGACTGTATTATTTTTCGATGCGTAGGGTATGCACTATAATATAAAAAATCAGAACGATAGTTGGCTACTGTGCATGGCATGAACTAATTTGGTTTGCTAAAAAATGTTCTGGCTCGAATGGCGAGGATAGTTTTATTTAAAGAAGGTGTTTCGACATGAATAGCGGTGACAGTAGGGTAGACAAGGACTTTAAAAATATGAATTATTCTTGTTATGGTGATACCAGTCCAAGCTCAGAATAACTTTCATTTTTAATATATTTTAACTTACATACCCAATTATTTTTTTTAAATACCATTGTTAAAAATCAAGAAAAAAATTAAGTTTTAATGGAAATATATTGAAAAAAAAACTTCTTCAAGCTTTTATTTTCTTTTATAAAAGGTTAAATATTGTATCCTTACTAGAACTACTTTAATTTAAACATTTAAATATCGATAACAAGCAACGTTTTTATCAGATATCAACGTATAAACCCATTGTACAGCAGCAGGGTGACTAACAACAATAATAAGAGCTCTGACTAATGTTTTCCAACTTTAACTTTAAGCGTTTCATTTAAATCCAAAAAGATATAGCCAAATTAATGACCGATGCTGTTGTTAATCACCTCAAATTACGGTACTCATATGTAGGTACTCTAAAAGTCAAAATAAATTTTATAGCAACATTTTTTCAGTGTTACATTCCCAACTAATGGTCCACACCACATTTTCTTTTTATTTCCAATAGGTAGATCATAGTCGCTTCTAGTAAAACAAAACTTTATTGTTGCTTACTAATAAAATAGTAAGCAAAACTACTCCCCTATTTCCGATTATGTAATATACAATTACAATTCGATCAAATCAAACAAAAAAAAAGGAAAAACAAGTCTACAATACTACCCAGTATACTCGTACACTTTGATTCGAAAAAGATTCATAAATAAATCGGGGCTGACAAAATACCCCTATCTTCATATTGTCAATTAAATTAAAAGATCTTTCGTAGTCCAAATCTGAGATAAGAGTTACTCCGGCGGGGTCGTTTATATTTTATATAATTTTAGCCGAAAATTGAGGAGTCCCGGAAATTCTGGGGCATCTGGCAAACATATATGCAATTCATATGTCTGTTCTCGTAATTGATGAGAGGTGAGAATTTCTACTAAATATGACAAAAATTGGTCAAATTCTGTTACAGTACGCGGGAATCCACATATTTCTCAATTTTGCCGTATCAAATTTCTCTAAAATTGTTAGTCTAAGTTCTTTGTAAAGTTCCTTTAACTGCATCAAGCAAAAAATGAAGAGACAGTGTAAAACCCTACTCAAAAAGATTTTTTTTCCGCAGGCTACCGGACGGGTTATGGATGGTGGAACGGCCTTTAAATAACAAAGATTAACTGTTAACAAGTATGTATTCAGATATAACCAGTCCCGAACAAGCAGCGGATATTGGATACGTGTGAGGGAATTTGCATTTGGCTCTGTGATTTCATAAGAAAAACCGGATATTCCTGGATCCAATATAGAAAAGGCGAGTAGATGTCGCCTTTAAATAAGCATCAGAATATTACACACTCTGCACCGTCTGCACGGCTACCACTGCGTGCGAAAACCATCATTTTATCTCTAATCTTTAACTTAACTTGTAATAAAATATGCCAAAATATTAAGAAACAACCAATTTTTCAACGAACAATCCAATTTTGCAAACTAATTAATATTCAATATTAAATAAATAAAAATATTCCAAATTATTACTAAATACCCCTAGAACCCTACACTGTTCTAAAATATCTCATTTAACGCCAAACTTTCTAACTTATCCCAAATATTCCATTTAACGCCAAATATTATTTTTAATAAAAAAATATCCTAATATAAACTTAATATTGCATCTAACCGCAAACTCTCCAAATAATCCTTCAATACCTTAAAAATGTAGGAAATTACTACCAAATATTAAATTTATCTCGATGTTGTTATACCGAATACCTCAAAATATCTCATATTGCTATCAAATAACATCCATTTTGACCTCAAATACCCCAACATATCCTACATTGTTGTAGGATATTTATCCTAACACCGAACTCCACAACTTTTCCAAAACTATCCTACATTACCACCAAATAAATCCCATGTTACGCTAGATGTCCCATTCAATATCAAATACCTCGAAATATCCCAAATTACTATCAAATGTCACTTTCAAAATAAAATACTCTTACATACGCTAAACTGCTGTAAAATATCCCAGTCTCCCCTACTTATCCTATATTATCCCAAATTACTACCAATTATCTTATTTAACAGCAAATGCCCCAAACTGTCTAAAATTATCATATTTTACAGAAATCACCCACTAAATAAAAATAAAAAATCAAAAATATTCCAATTTACTAAAAAATATCCCATATACACATTTTAACAAGAAAATACATTGACACATCCTTTATTACTGTAAAATAACAACGCTATCTAACTTAACCTAAATAACCCCAATATTTCATATCACACCAATAATATTCCTCCCAACTCCAAATACCTCAACACACTTAAATAATTTGAAAATATCACATTTAAAACCAAACGTCATTTAACCAAAAAATCCCTCAAAATATCGGAAATTACTACCAAACAAAACATTTTACACCATATAAGTCACTAAAGTTCTGAAATATCCCAAAATATATACGGACCAGTTATAATTATTTCGCTGTCAAAATTGAAAGGCAACCCCCAGTGGTCTAGATAGAAATAAATCGGCACGCCTATGCCTTTTTTAGTTAAAACTTTCCCGCGACAACAAAATTCTATTGATAACCACACCGATAATAACACACTAGTGTGAGTGAATAAGCAATTTATACGAAAAGCCATAGCATAACTACTTCCCGTTTTATCTCGCAGCGAAGTTCATGCAGCTCAACTTATCAACGAACAGTAGAGGAAAGGAGAAAGAATGAAAATAAAACACAAAAGAACTCAATGCACAAGCAAGCAAAAAAAAGAAAGAAAAAAAAAACACATCAAAGAACGAATCAGACCAACCTAGTGGCGGACAAGAGAAACGATTAAATATTGGAAAATGGCGATAGAAGTTGAATCGTTTACATTCGTGGTCAGTTATTTTGGTGTATTTTACGATATTTTGTAATCCATTAAATCGCAAAAAGTGATCAATTGTGATTTGTGAAGTGTTAAGAACTGACAGTGCATCGAAATGTCGCTGAAAATAGACGATAAATTAAGTGAAATGGACATTTTGTGTGGCGAGAAAAACAGTCCCCCTCATACGCAGCAATCGCTAATGGCGACTGAACTCACGTCGTCCGCGATGAAAGAAAATACGATTTCTAAATTCACGTCGTCGTCGGCCATTGTTGTGGTGACGGCGGCACTCCCAACAGAGGGCGTCACTGAGACTTCCGGACCCCATGACGAAGCGATGAATTCGTTAAACAGTTCATGCCCCAATAACTCAAATGCTTCAGTTGTGACGGTCGGTTGTCCACCGTCAACGAAAAATAAGCGAAAACATCGACGAGGTAAACCGAAAATCAAAAATACCAAACCGTACAAGAAGACAAATTGGAAATTCCAAGTTCCACGGTACGGCAGGAGTCAGAGTGGCGGATATGGTGGTGGTGGTGGCGGTAGTAGTAACTCCAATTCAGGCAATGGACGTCGCATGAAATTGAATAGAAGTCGCTCGTTGGTGCCGTACAATACCAATAAGTTTCTAATGGAGGAGCACTTGGCCGAGGTGCCATCTGCACTATTGACACCATCTGGTAGGACACGCGATTCGAGTTTTTCTGTTGATTCCGAAGATAACTACTTCTATTCTTTACCCGAAGATGAAGAGGAGTTCCTGACGAAAGAGTTTGCTAATGTGTACGAGAAGGCGCGGGTAGAGCGTTTGGATACGTTGACAAAACAAGAGCTAATCGAAGAATGCCTGCAAATTGAGGATAGATATTCGGAACAAGGTGCACAGCGGCAACAGCAACTCAATGTGCAGAAGATATCCGCAGAGTATCTGTCCAAGATTCGGCAGTTAGAGGAGAAAATTCGCGATCTTACCAGAGAGAACTATGGTAAGTGCATTTATATTTCATTACTGTTCATGCTTTCTTGCTCCTTTCAAACTATCAAATTTTGCTTGCTAGGTATAACTCGGTGATGTATGATGAAGCAATGGTTCTAATTAATCGATAGTGTTAACGGGTACATTTAAAACCAATACTTCCCAACTTCATCCCCTCTGTAACCTGACGGGAGAAACCCGGTTAATAGAAGGTTCGTTCGGGTACTAATAGGCAAACGTAATACGTTGGTTCGAGTTTTTATATGCAAATGTATGCAAACGTTATACTACGTTTGAAAACAACAGCAAATTATGCGCGTACTGAGAGAACGAAACTGAGGGAGATATGATTTTTCATTCTGCTTCATTTGTCTGCTATTTCCATCCAGATAAATTTCTCCTCTGTGAAATGAGTTGACAGCAAAAAGGTTTTAAATTCGGCGCGTTTCAAGCACTCTGCTAGAATCTAGCAAAACGACTTTTTGTACCAGGATGACAGAACCGTCAAAACTTTCCGCTACTAGTGCTAAGGGGGAAATGTGGAGGGGATATAGCGAATGAAAATTTCACTAGAACACTTAGCTAGATAAGAGCAACATTAAAACGTTATCTGTCAATATAATTCATTAGCGATGGGGTTCTTGAATAAAAGACGAAAACAATCGATATTTAAAAAAAAGCTGTCGTTTACTATCGATATGAAAACATTTAGTAAATGCTCGAAATTATTTGTTTCTCGCTTAAAATCTTGGATTAGATTAAATCCTTCTTCTTCGATAGGATAAAAATTCGGAAATCGATGGTCTGAAAGTGTTATCGGTAAAAGCATTCAATAATTAAATTAATTAAGACAAATAGCTGTTCTGAATTTTTTTAACTGAAGTCGAATGACGTGAGTGCCGTGGCTCAGTAGTTAAGTGCGGCGTTTCTTCGACCGACAAGGTGTGTACTAGATTTTTTTTTTTACAGCCGGCACACACGTTCTTCTTTTTGATAGCTCACAATTAAAATTCATTATTGAGGAAATACTTTGTTTCCAGACACAAACTATTTAGTCGTCCAAAACTAGTGAATTTTTTCCATTCGTTCACTGTATTTTAATTAAAAAATTCTGATTGAAATTTTAGTAAGCAGAACAATATGCCAGTTAGTTAGAAAAATGAATCATTATTTCTCTTTGCAATTTTATTTTAAAACCTGGTTTTAATATTAATTGTGTTTACACATTAATGAAAGCGATTTCAGAAAGTAATATCAGAATAAATTGGAATGAACCAAATTGACGCATTCTTACTCAATTATGAGTTCAGTAGGTTAGGTCTTGACAAACATTTTAGTGCCTAGTTAACATTTTACTAAAATTTTATACGGCCTAAGACTGTTTTTTGTTAACTTAACTAGATTTTATTGAAAGCTTACATTAAAGCAGTCGAATGCTGAAAGCAAGTTTCTAGCTATCAGCTGTTGTAAGGTCAATGATTTTGCTGTCAACTCTGCTGTGAATGCATAACACTGGCAGTAGGATGGTGGTCATATGGCTGGAAATACAAATTGAGTGATGATAACATCAGGAGGACGGCCAAAAATGCAGGGCATCATAAAGCAACGACAATGAATAAACGAAATTCCCCCTAGTTATCTAGAAGCCATCCTCGGAGTTTACTTAAACTTAATATCACCTGAGTTTCAAACAACTACACCAATCTTTTTTCGTCTCTATCTGTGTCTGTCTTTCTAGCTTACGTCGTGCAATAAATAACCCAGTTATTTGCATTCAAGCGAGTGCTCCCTAGATGTAAGCTAATATTGAAAAACAAAGAACAAATTTGTGGTAAGTTTTGAATCAAAAAAGGCTTAATAAAGTTGATTTGATATGATTTGTGAATATTGTTACTTTTGAAAAAACAAACGCTTTCCATTGTCATTTATTTAAAAAACACCTTAAATTGAAGTTTCTCAATATTTCATACGAAAAGCGTTAAACGACTTTTTCCAAAAAAAAATGTTACGCCATCTAGTGGTATACATATGTATGTCAAAACCACCTTACAGCAATTGACTCGCATTTGTTCCTGAGCTGTCGGCCGGGAGCATTTGAGGTTCGAACCCATCTAGCATTGACCTTTGACACGTTTAGGAAGTCATATAAAATAGAATGAATGTTTTTCCAATATAAGTTATTCCACATTTTCGGCCTCAATTGGTCATCCAACGAAAAATATTCCTGGTCCAATCAACATTTTTTTCTGTATGATTTTGTATCATGTTCCAGTTTGGTTCACTTCGCAGTCACTCATTTTCGTGCTTCCAGTACAAATGGTTCGAAATATACAAATGATCTTCACTTACTTTTACTTCACTCTAGGCGAAAGTAAAGTGCGGGGTGGACCTGGCATCAACCAATAATCATAATCCCGCAAATTTGGTTGAGACCACCCTTAACTTGCGCTGTATTTCTTGCTTAGTCCCTCCGGGATAGATTAGGAGACTCTCTGTACCAGGTTGTTGATGTCACTGTTCATCCTGCGCAATTCGTGGTTGGAACTTTTTCTCCTTTTAAAGCAGATAGGACCACTCCAAGAGTGCTCTTCGTTGGTTCTTCTCGATATGACGTTACTATTTAATTGCCTTCTTAGCCCAAAGAAACAGCGATTGACAAGAGTGGTTTTCTGTTTTATTTCTGCACTGATATCGTTGGCAGAGTGCATAATGTAGACAAAATCCTTTATTACCTCGAAGTTATATCAGTACATCGCGGAGTTTTGGCCAAGGCATTAGTCTGGTTATATGCTCATTTAAAACCAGACCATACCGAGAACTTATTGAACGCCCCTAGTAGGTTTGGCATAGCTACCACTGGGACTTTTTTTACATTTTCTTTAATACGAATTCACATTATGATTGTAGAAATTAGTCCTACAGTAAACAGGTTTCAAGTTAATCTTTAAATATACGAACAATAACCTTATTTTCTTTATGCCATTAATTCATCTTTCGTGATTCGTATTTCTTATATTTATTTAATGTTCTGTATATAATTCTTTCATCCTCCTTGCTTTCTATTTGTTTTAGAACTGCGACGTCAATTGGTGATTTCATCAGCTACGGCTACAACAATTACACAACATCCAACACCAATGGATTCGTCTAGTGAAGATAGCGAAAGTGATAGCTCCAGCAGCAGTAGTGCAAGCTCGTCATCATCTGAAAGCTCTTTGAGTGAATATAGTGCTCCTGGTGAACCAAAAGTGGAAAATGAGATGCTAATTGACGCATCACTTAGTACTGAAGAGGCAGAAGATATAGCTAATGGTGTTTCGAAATGCAATGGTTACCATTCAGCGGGTAGTAATACTCCTCCATCGTCACCTTCGCGACCATCATTACCAACATCACCGCAGCAGTCCCCAAGATTACCCGATGCATCAATCTCTCGGACAGCCGAAACGGAGAGCCGTCGATCAATATGAAGCATTTGCAGAAGAATTCTTAAGTAATTACTATTTTTAAAAATTTTATAAATTTGTTTCATTTTAATGTAATGTAATATTTTTTTTTTAAATTAACTCTTCACGTTTTATTTATAAAATAATTATTTTAATATTAACTAATTATACCAAGGTAAATTTTTATTTGATTGCATTGTACAGTTATTTTTGTTTGTTTTTGTTGTTTTCAAGCCCAATAAGCACATTGCATAATGTATTGCAAATTCGCGGCTTCCTACCCTCTATCTCTAGTCAAATTCATTTCAATTCTTTGTCAATTCAAGAATCGTTGTTTAATGGGATATACATATATTTCTGTGAAACTATTCTAATATTCATTTACACCACAGGTTGGCTTCGAGATATTTAAATCTGTCCGATTGGTTTATAAAAAGTGAATGTGATTAGAAACATAAAATAGGGTTGTGCACATTTGCATAGACTAGTGGTTTTAATATGTTGCCCCACTCGGATCTCCATGTATCCCGTAGTGGGAAGAAGAAAAGTTAGGGAGAGTCTCTGAGTGAAATTTAGTATGACCTTTGGGTGACTTAACTGACAGTTCGACCAGTTCGTTGAAGAAGTGTTCTACGTTCTTTTTAGACTTGGATATTCGAAGAGAAATTGGGCCGCGCTTTCTGATTATCCACCAGAGGACAATTCTACTTAAGAATATAATTTGTGTAAAACCGCTATTACTTTACCGCGGTTACTTTGCACGAAGTATTTTGAGGTCCCTTTTCACTTGCGTGCGCCACCCTAGGTGAGGTCGTTCCTACGGAGCTTTGATGTGCATTCGATATACATTTCTTAGGCGATGAATTCGACGCTATTCAACCGGTGTAATACGCTCTTGTATCTTCATCTCCATACCTCTTCGATAAAAATGGGACCAGAAACCGCTCAAATAATTATTCTTTTAAAACAGCCAAGTGTGTTTTCATTCGCTGCTTCTGCGCCATATAGAAGGACTGGGGTGATACTTCTCAATTGATTGCTTAGCCCAAAGTAACAGCTGCTGGTAAGAGTGGTTCGCCGCTTGATATCTGCATTGGTGTCATAATTTGAATGTACAGCGAAGCCTAGGTAAACTAAGTCCTTAACTACCTCAAAATTGTAGGTGGGCCCCGCGCGAACATCTCTCTATCAAAATTCCTTTTTGTTATAGATATAGTGAACTTTGGAATTCACTCCCAGGAGACATATTTGCAGAGCTTTGAATCTCTGGTTATTCAAGAGCAGAATCAATAGGCATCTACTCGGGGACTGTTAGTGTTATAGGTTCTCCTGACAGAAGAAAATTATAGAAAAGGTATAATGACAGCTTATTACTTTCTTACAGATTGTGTTGATGGAGTAGCATGCATTCTCCATCGTCATTCTGCGCAGACGGGCGAGTTTTGCATGAATTCTAAAACTAGACACGTCTCTATGTAGTTCGTCTCTATAAACGCTATCATAGGCGATTTTAAAATCAATCAGAATGGTTATGAGTAACGATTTAAAGCTGGGTCTTTTTTCCCCGATTTCGGCCACATTGTGAACATTTGATCTATGGTAGTCTTTGCTGGCTTAAAACTACATTGATAAGGACTAATCAGATTGTTGACAAAAGATTTAAGGCGTTCACATAATATGGCAAATATGAATTTAGTCGGGTGAAAAGAATGCTGGTTGTCATCATCCGGGTTAAATGGAGCATTGTGCTTGACAGCGAAATTCTGATCGTCGTCGCCAGTTAACAGTCTACTGAAGCATTTTTTTCAAATTTTCAATTCCGACTGCAGATCTTCGCAATCTTGTTATAATATCTCTACATTGACTCGACGGCGCGCTTCTTATGTTATTTCTTCTTCTATCAAAATTTGTGTTCTTCCCTTCTCTTCTAAATATTTGTAGATGTCGTAGGTTCCCATGCAGCACCACTTTATAAGCCTCTTCTTTTGCTGCTTGGTAAACATTGTCTAGATCAAAATTCAAGGCCTCAAAAAGTGTTACATACGACGGACATGGATAATATTAGAATACCACTAAATGGATAGGGTATAAAAACGAAGATACTTATATCTACTAAGTTATATATTCTATGCACTCTCCGGCGTAGTAAGTACGGGAACTTCTTTGCATTTTATTTCCAATTTGTATTTCATTGTTTTTCTTTGGATTTAGTTCCACATCATTGATTTTTTTTTTTTGATATTCAATCTAACGTAGTTTTTATTTTGCCAGATATACTACACTATGTCCCCTACTCTGTTCGCTTTTTTCTTCATTTAGTTTTTTGTTATAACGTGTTTGAATTTATTCTTGTATTTATATATGCTTAAGTTCTTTTGAAATAAAAAAAAAATCTTATTCAAATCGTAAAAATAAATAAAATGCAATTAAAAAAAAGGTAAAACAAATAATACTTAAAAAATCTTTAATGTTTGAGTACGTGATTTATATTAAATCTTGTGAATTTTTGGATATACACAATTCTCCCAAATTTAAGTAAATAAAGTCAAGACTCTAAAAAAAAAAAAAAACATACTGTTCTGCATATTTAACGTTGCTTGTTATTATCAAAATAAGTGCTGTTACATTAATTTAAAATTTTACTGTAATCCTCACTTAAAAAGTTTTGTTTTTTAATTTAATCTCTTATAAGATTAATCATAAAATATATAATAATAAAAAAATAAGACGTCAATAGAAAGAGCTTTAATGTGTTTATTCAAATTAAACCCTGCATTTCACATTAAATAAGAGAAACCATAAAAATATACATACAAATATTTGTGTTAGTTGTGTAAGATTAATGTTTTGATTTTAAACAATCAACGCCCCAAAATTTCTGTGAAAATTAAAGTAAAAACAAAATTATACAAATAACTAGCTTAAAAATCTAATTTGTAAATTAAAAAAAAAAAACTACAATTGTGATATTTACAAAGGAAGAACAAAATTTTTAAACATGTATAAAGTATAAATGTATACTAATGTTTTATAAAGAAAATTAATTGTAAAAATAACAAATAACCAGAAATTTTCGGGCTATAAAACTGTCTCTTTATAATCCCACAGACTCTGATTCCCACAAATGAAATAAGCACAGATTGTAAATGTAATTTTAATTTTTTAATAATATATATTAATAAAAAATAATAATAAAAAATCTATGATTGTTTTAGTTACCCTTTTGTAAATTGTACTTTGGAAACTGGAACACGTTCACGGTTGCCAATATATATATGCCTTTTTGGAAAGAGATTGGGTCGAAAAAGGAGACAGAAACATGGCAATTAGAGAGGAGATAGGGATCGAAAAGCAATTAAATTTAGTCTCTCGAGGTGATTCCTTTAAGTTATTTAGTAAACAACGCGTCTGTTTTATGCCACAGAAATATAATTACAATTAAACTAACAAAATTTGAATTTTCGAAAAATTTAAAAGTCATGTGCTCATACTCGTACATACATACATACATACTTCCAGTAATTTTTTGTTATCATCTGTTTGTGTTGCATATGAAAAATTTAATAGGTACTTGTACATCAACAAAATTATACAAAATTGTACATCGTTCATCACTCATTGTTCATCCGAGTTGGAAGAAGATTGGTGTCTCAAATCATTTATTTAGTTTATTCCGCGAAAGAGATGAAGAACGTGGTTTTCTCCGATTTAATTTTGACGTTAAATTTAAATTAAATTTTTTTTAATTTTGACGTTGGTTACAATTATTACTTTCATGACCTGGGGAAAGAGGAAAGCTTTTTGACCCATCACCATAGCCACAAGGGAGGTATAATTGTTTAGGGTGCTGTATCTTATTACGGAACCATTGAGCTTGAGTTTCAAATGTCCTAAATGGCAGCAACATCCTATAAGACAATATTGGAAGCAGAACTTCCTAAATGTTCAAACATTTTTGAACCCATACAATGCAGCATGATAACGCTCCAATTCACACCGCGTGAGTCGTAAAAAATTGGATATGTGAGCAGGAATGTGGGATTGATCTAACGGCCGCTGTACACGTTGGATTTGAACATAATGGAAAACGTGTGGGCATTGTTAGCTCGAAAAGTTTACGAGTTTGACCAACAGTTCGAAGACCGAAAGTCACTAATTGCTGCAATTAAAAATGTATGGAGAGAAGGCTTTATGACACCATTCTTAACCGCATTTATGAAGTGATTTTGGATAAAGGTGGCAATACTCATTACTAAATAACAATAAAATAAAAATTTCATAAAAAATAAGTTGTTTTGCTTTATTTATTTCAAGATATTTATTATGATAGGAGGTGTGTACCTCTTCAGTTGACGCAAACAAATTAGGATGATGGTAAAAAAAAAAAATTACCGGAAGTAAGAGTTAAACAATTTGATCGTAAAATTCGCAACAACAAGGAATTCACTCAAAAAAAAAATTCAAATCCTCCTACTCATAAACTATGGGTACCTATTCAGTTGAAGCACAGAGTATGTATGTATGTCTAAACTGTCTTAAATATTAATTTTAAATAAAATCATATAAGCCATAACCGATATATGGCCAATTTACGTAAGTCCGTAAGGAAACAAATATTTTTACAATTTTCCAAAACTTGCTATGCCATGTTAAATATTGCTTAGACGTCGATTTTCAACTAAATGGTTTGATCATATCCGGCATATAACCCATTTTCAAAATTCGTTTTAAAGTGAAACAGAGTTTTAATACATTTTTCCGAAAAATTGGTACGCCATCTAGTGGCATAGGACTATTCCGGTCCAAATTTTAAATTTAAGTAAAATCGCTTGAGCCGATCATCGATTTTTTTCATAATCGGCTGTTGGTAAGGTACCCTCCATCTTGGAGTAAGAATGAAAATTCAGATTTCCCTTCGAATTAAGACTACATTGACCTTTGATATGAGGTTAGAAAATTAGTTAAGCAGTTTAGGCTAAAGTCGTGCGTACATCCATACAGGCAGACAGACGCACAAAATTAACAGATTAACTTTTCGAGTTCCTCTATACTAGTAATGTTGATTTGAATTGATACAAATCTCGAATTCGAAAATTTCCATGAAACTTAGAATGACGTTAGAATGTATTACTCCATAGACCCTCGATATGAAGTTTGAAGTAAATCCATCCCTCCGTTTAGACATCAACCTAAGTAGTACAGAATTGCAAGAACACGAGATCGATTTTTTTTCATGAAAACCATTTGCCCTCTATATATTAAAAGCAAGTAAAAAGAAATTAAATGGTAATATGGCGCTCTATAATTCGGTCTACTTAAAAGAAGAATTATAGATACTAGTGGCTTGTGCTGCTAAGCAAATGCAGTTCTGCTAGCTAACATACTAAAAAAAATAATCCTTTTTTCTAGGACTGAACATTTTGAGGGCGGCCGTGGTGTAGTGGTAACATCATCGCTTGTCACGCTGTTGATTCACGGTTCGAATCCTGATGTCAAGAATCTTCTATTTATTTCGCATGAAATAAATAAAAAAGTCGATCACTTGCGAAAGCTAAGACAACTCTACTGTGTAGGCATAACACTGGCAGTGTTGGCCAAAATGCAACTTGGTCGTGATGATGACATCAGGAGGATGGAAAGAAATACAGTGAATCATAAGCAACGACATTAATAGAGAAAAACAAAACAAAATACTCCCCAGTTATCTGGACAGCCACCCTTGGAGTTTACAGAAACTTAATACCACCTGAGTTTCAAACCACACCACTCTGTCTTTCTCTCTCTGTCTCTTCCTTTCCACAAAAACGCATGTGTTCTAAAAATTAGTATAAGGGTATTAATATCCCCTGTAGACTGTTGAAACAATCTTCGACATACATGCATACGATGAATTATCGGTATACAAAAGAACCGAGTTTATACATGATCCATAATTCTGAATAAACAAAAATAAAAATATGGCAAACGTCAAATTTCAGAAATCGAGAAGAATTCTTTCAAATTCGAGAAAAGTACTCGTACACTTGTCGTATGAAATCTTGAGAAACGTCAATTTAGGGTGGTTTTTAAAAGAACTGAATGTTTGATTTTTCCAAACAAAAAATTCATTAAACCTTTTTAATTCAAAATCTATTCCACAAGTTTGTTCCTTTTGTTAACTTTGGACTACGAGTTCATTGACATCACATGCCGATGGTTTTCGAAAATTAATTCAAGACTATCAGAAGAAGGATCATATCTGCATATTCGAATTTCTTAAGTCTCCAGCTTTCATTTGATATCCCACATCGACATGATCCCAATACAGACCCAACAAAATAATTTTATATATTTTTTTAAATAATGTAACGATAGCATCAAACAGTTTGAGATACATGGTGAGCTCAGCTTTATTTGTCCAGAGATAGATGGCAGCATAATCAAATTGAAGAATGACTACTTTTATGACCTTTGGGGGATTGCATTAGAGTTGGATAAAATTAGAGTGTATAGCGGATAACCGGTTAATAAAATGTTTTTTTTTTTGATTCCTCAGTGATAAAACCATATACGAACAAATGCCCTAACATTGAGTTTTGAACTTTGACTTCCAATTTCGCAGGTCTGCTAATTAAAGGCTTTAAGGCTATATAATCCGCGCGAATTATAAAATATTATGAAATGTACTTTTGTGTTAAACATGTTTGATGACTCGTATAACTTTGAGTACACAATTGAATGGCATTACTGAACCCGTCTTTAAATTAAATCTTTAAACCATTTTTGTTAGTCACCTAATACAAGAACTCCTGAACGGATTTTCATAAAATTTGTATGCAGACTAAGGCTGATATGTTAGTAGTTCGAAAGTAGTAGTGAAATCGAATGGAGAGGAAATTAGAGGAATGGGTCACATTGCTTATGCCGCCGTATTTTAGTTTTTTGTACAAGAAACTTTATCAATTTTTATATTTCTAGACTTTTTGGCAGTTCATTTTTAATCACATGGTTCTTGGGGTACATCATGCCCCGACACATAATAGTTTTAACAATTTTTCTTGCTGAATTCTATACTCTGATGAATGTATAAAATAAGACGAGATGGGAATAGTGCACAACTGTTTAAAAAAAGAAAAATTCGCATAATGGTTCTAAGGGGCTGAGGCACATAACTACGACAGACACATAATTTAGATATGCTTGGTGCCGTGTCATTCTCAAGGGAATTTAAATTTAAGGATGTTTTTGCCACATTCAAAACCTTGATAATCAATCATCCAGCGACGGACTTATATGGTAGGCTCTTTGAAGAATCGGGTCAACAATTTAGTTTTCTTTTTATATAGCGTGTTACTTACCGTTTAAAGGTAGGTATAGACCTTCGTGGTACGATGTGCGTGGCCGAAGGTCGATGATATAGTTCCGTCTTACCTTGGAAGTTATCCAAAACTGTGCGACGTTTTCTCAGCTATACTTACAATTAGGACGGCGGTACATTGCTAGCGGGGTCGTATGTATCGGCCAAGCGCAGTGCTAATTCTGTGCAAAATTTCAGCTCTCTAGGTTAAACGGTTCAAAAGTTAAAAACGTCTCACAGACACCAAGTTGTATCCATTAGTGTTCCTTTTATGCTATTCTAGCACTGAACGCTAAAGAACTACAGGTTGTATAAAAGTTTTGGTTACAGAGAGAGCTAAATATTTCGAAACTTAGAAAATTTAGACCACCCTAGTGGACATTATGTACATGCAACGGCTATTCATTCACAATAATTTTGTGAATCACTGCAGGACACCTATAGCGAATACAATATTCCGTCGCAAGCTGCCGCTTGTTACAAATAGATGTCGCCCATTTCGATTGGATGTTCTTTCAAGGGGACAGCCGCCATACAAATGTCAAGTTATTTCGCGCTTCACTGCCGTTGTTTACAAATTCGTAAATAAGAACGTAAAAACATCTATTTAAATAATTAGCAGGTTTAAAAGGTGAATTAGAATCGAAGAAGTATCTTATTTCTTATCGTTTGCAATAGTATAAGATCTTCACTTGTTAAAGGTTTGTACATATAAGTCAATCAACGATAGAAACTGAAAGCAAACTAGTAAGCAAATCATTAGGCCGGTTCAGTTGGCATAAGCACTACTATTAATTGGATCGCTAAAATACTAATCGCTTAATGGCCAACTGAGCGGGTCTAGCTATCATTCCACTTCACGCTGATAATTTGTCTAAGTTTTATTTTGAATAAATTAATTAAAACAAAAACACTATTGGAAAACAAAACAGATGATGAGGGTCACCTTATTTGTCCGTGAGGGGACTTTGCTGCTCAATTGCCTTCTAAGTTCAAAAGAAACAGCGATTGACTAGAGTGGTTCTTCACCTGATCTCTGTGCTGGTGTCATTGTTTAAATTTACAGCGGAAGATAGGTAAACAAAGTTCTTAACTACCTCAAAATTTTAGCTGCCTATTGTGACGTTCTGTCCAAGTCGCTGATGTTGACTGTCCTTTTTTAATGACAACATATGAAAATTTTGTTTTGCCCTCGTTAAACCCTAAACCCATTTTCGCCGCTTCTGTTTCAATACTCACGAAAGCACCACTGACAGTGTTTTTTCAATTATATCGGTGTACGCGAGTACATTAGCCAATTGGGGACCACATAGCAAAGGCGGTGTCTTCCACAATACATATTTCCGTGGTTGTAAGGATAAGAATGAGAAGGAAATTCTAGTTTTTGTGTTAGGTGATGATCTTAACAAAATCTTGGGAAAAGTGATGAAGATATTATGCTGTTACTAAATTCTATAGGTTGGATGTAAGAATAAATATAAATATTTTGGCGCAGCAGGGCCTGGCCCAGGTTCGCGCAGTCGCTAGTGCTGTTTGCCTCATGAATGGTTTGATGCCAGGTCCCAACCATTCATGAGGCAATTTTTTCGATTGAGAAAAGCTTCTCACGACAGTTTTACTCTCGGATGTTTGTCAGACGTTTGCGAGAGGTAGGACCGTGAGAAAACTTTGAATTTTTATTTTTGGATTCAAACCTTGAATCTCTTGCTCAGTGATCGCGCACTTAATCACTGAGCCACGCCGCCCACTTGGATGTAAGAGCGTAGTTCAATAACGCCGTTTCGTATGGACTCTGTACTTTTCAGTTTTAACTTGTTTTGATAATTTACTCTCGTTTGTGCTGTTGTGTCCTGTTCTGGGTTACTTTTGAACAAAGCTAATATCATCGTCCCATTCTAATGGTTTCCAGTGACACTGCTTTGCTTCTTTACTTGTTGAATAGATATTTTCCTTTTGATTTTTGCATTCAAATGTCCCTGCACAATGTTGATTAAGAATCTGCTTAAATGTGCCATGATTAAATGTGACATCGATGTGGTTTTGGAAATTATTTATATTCTACTTTCGTTCTATGGAAACTTAATTTTACTTTCTCCACTATATACAAGATTGTCATTTTTTCAATTTTAACGAAAAGCTGAGAATACTAATAATCAAACCGGAAACAGTACAATGTCGATGAAAAAAATGAAAAACGAATTAAAGGAAAAATTAATAGCGTCCTGCAACAATGCAATCATTGAACCAGTCGCCACTGATGATACCTCGACATCGAAGTATTTTTCCACACCGTTCTGGAAACGTTTCTACGACATTGAGTGCGAACTCAATGCAGAACTCAGGTCAATTAAATTCATTCACATTACACACATATACAATCCAATAGAATATGCATTCAATATACATTGCCAGTACTTGCAAAAATTTCTTAATGGTCAGAAAAAACTGATGTTCATTGGAATGAATCCTGGCCCAAATGGCATGGCACAAAATGGGGTATGCATAACATCATACTACTCACTCAGTCTTTTTTCTTCATGTGATCAATTACAGGTGCCTTTTGGTAACATAAAAACTGTGCGTCAATTGATGCGATTAGAAGGTCTGGTCGAGCAACCACCCTCAGTTCATCCAAAGCGCCCTGTCAATGGTTTATCGTGCACTATAGAGGAACCAAGTGGGGTTCGTATTTGGACTTTAATAGAAAAGTTAGCTGGCAGCTTGGATGCATTCAGCCAGCAATGCTTTATGCATAATTTTTGTCCACTGGCATTCTTTGATTCACAGGGGAAAAACATAACACCTGGAGAATTGAAGGTAAGTAAAATTATGCGCAGAAATTGTTTTTCTTCAGATTATATAGGTATTTTTTTTTATTTTTATTTTTTTAAAGGAAACTTCCAAATCCCAGAGCACTCAGATTCGATTTTCGGTCCATTGTACTACCAGGCACAAACCCCTTTTTGGTATAGTGGTTGGAGAAACTTGTATTTTATTCTTTTCTCTTTTATGCTCGGGTGGCTGTGGTTGCTGTTCCCCGCTCGGGCTCAAACCTACACAGCTAGGTTCACAAGCAAACACACTGCCCACTACACCATGGCCACGCTTAAATATATAGGTATACTCCAAAAAGATTGTTATGAGATTATTGTTATTCTTAAGTGCCTTGTCCACTAGCAAGTTAATTCTGCAAGATCTTTTAGCAAGCTTCAGTCGGCGTTTAAACAGTAGCAATAAGCTTACTTCTGTAAGTAAACGGAAGAAATCTATGAAAAAGTTGCAGCGTAAGCTTTTTGCGATTGTTTACAAGCAGTTAAGGCAGTGGGTGTTCCTCAGAGTTAACTCATATGATTTGATTTAAGGGGTTGACATTGTTGCATTGGGAATGGCTTTTCTAATGTTCGATTTCTTCGACCGATTGTTGATTTATAGATTTTTAGATTCGTTTTATAGGATTTAGTTTACCTGTTTAATCATTTTCCCGAAATCTATAAAAGTTTATCTAATACATGGTGACTGTCTCTAGCTAGTGCCGGATATCTGCAAAGGAAGTGAGGAAGTGGCACGACTTTCTTAAGAAACTTTAAACCTTATTATGTATATATGTAATCTTCTTGCTAATCACTTGCCTTTTAAACTCAAAGAACTCCGATTGGCAAGAGTGACTCTCAGTTTAATCTTCAGTAAAGCGACCAACACAGTCTAGGTCGACAATACTGTGACTATGTCGAAGATATTAGAGCGCATACATTCATATGTATAGGTATATGTACCATTTTATCCGCTTTTGATTTGATATTAGCTGAATATGTCAGTGCTGCTCACTCCGTTCTACTGATGGTTTCAACGTCGTCTAACATCGACAACTTCTCCGATCATCGCTTTCTTGGAAGCGTATTCTACCTTCTCTCCTCCACAACCTTGCTTCTCGATAAGACTTTGAATCTCTCTATAAAAGCAAGTTAGATAAGGACTTGAGTTTTGTTCTCACATTTGGAGTTCGGCTCCAAAACATTCTTTTGTTCTGCTCGAGGCGATCAGTTTGCTTAATTCAAGATTCTATACTAACTTCCATTCTTTAACTTTTAGTTCATCGAAGACTGTTGTTGAGGCCGGCCAATGTCTATACTTCAGATACTATCATGGCAAATGTTCCGAAGGCCTCAATGGAATGATCCCTAGAAATGTGTCATTTAAGTGTTCTACTAGGCAAGGCATCTGGGCTCATCATCTCTAAGTTCACCTGGCAACCCTGCGGTCATCCCTTTATCAAAACTCCTGCTATAGGTGAATTTACTCCCAAGAAACATATTTCCAGAAGCCTTTAATCTCCAACAAATCAAAATCAGAATCAACACCCGTTCTGGTGTAAAAGTAGCATTCGCTTTAGTGTAGTAGTGCCGCACTCTTAGTAGAATTCGCTAAATGTCTGGTCTGCTTTGATGAAACGCATCACAAAGGCAAAATAGTTTTGTTTTAGAGAAACATGGCTAAGTTAGACCTTTTTGCGTCAAGGCATACTTGTTTTCAGAGCGATGGAGGTCTATAAAAAATGCGAAGCTAATAGTTTATTAATGCTTTTAACGATTTTTATATCATCAGCATAAATGAGAATATCGTCATGACTGATACATGATGTAACATCACTGATAGCGAGTCTAAAGAGAATAGAACCTAAGTGACTACCCTGATGGATACCAGATTGGGCTGTAAAGGATTTGGAAAGTAAACCTCTAAATTTGTCTTGATAGGACCTCGTACTGCAATAAATACAGGGGAAAAGCACATCCCTTAAGTTCATATTCAATTATAGTGCGGGAAAGTTGATTAAAGACCAATCGCCCCTTGTCCACTTTCCAAAGCCTTATAACATTTGTGCAAACAACTTAATAAGTTAGTAACAGTAGACCTCATTCCGACAAAACCATGTTGCTCTGCATATGATATTACTACAGACTAATGTTAACTTGTCGCAGACTATTTGTTAAATGAGTTTTGGGATACAAGACAGCTTTGAAATAGGTCTATAGTTGGTGATATGATTTCTGTCACCTTTTCTGAACACAGGTGTGATAAATGACTTTCCAAAAACTGGGGAATTTGCCAGTTTGTCTATTCAAATATTGTCGCATGTGCAATAACTTCAGTGGTTCCCACGGATATGGACGGAAAGGCAGTGCGACAGTATGAAACCGCTACCACTGAGAACGGCTTTTGCTTTGCTTAAGCGACTAGTTTTTATAGGGCGACAAGATGGATTACGAGTTGTCTTTCGTTAAATGACAAGCAAAGTAAGGATCCCTCATCGCCGCCAGTCTAGACGACGCCTAAGATTCTAAATGAAAGTGTTGAGTTTACTAATTTTATTACTTATAGTTTTTTGACCTAGTATATAATTCTAAACATTTTCCATCTCTTAGGGCGATGCAAAAGCCGAAACACGCAATATTTGCCTTAAATATCTGGATAAGGAAATTCAACTAGTTCAGCCGGAAATAGTAGTGGCCATCGGCAGCTACGTTGGCGAATGCATGAAGAAACTCGCCAAACAGCCAAATTACATTGGATCCAGCATTAAATTCTTACAGCTGGCCCATCCAAGTCCTCGCAGTTTGAACAACAACAACTGGCCGGAAAAAGCAACTAAGTTCTTCGAAGAAAACAATCTCATCAAATATCTTCGAAACGAAAACTAAGAATCATATTTTTTTAACACCATTCGGATAAGCATATAGTAATGCAATAGTTTTCAGTATTTGAATACCTAAAGTACAAATTGAAATGGAATTATTTATGGAAGCAGCCTTCGTCGAAGCTCGCAAGGCACTGGCCACAGGTGAAGTACCTGTGGGTTGTGTCTTCGTTTACAATGGGGAAATCATAGCAAGAGGTAGTAATGATGTCAATGCAACTAAGAATGCTACACGCCACGCCGAATTTGTATGCATTGATAAAACGCTAGAATATTGTAAGGAAAAGTCATTGAATTGGGAGCATGTCCTACCCGAAGTGTCTGTCGTTGTTACTGTGGAGCCGTGTATAATGTGCGCATCAGCGCTTTATGAATTTGGTGTAAGAGAAATCATCTATGGCTGTGCCAATGATCGCTTTGGTGGCAAAACTGTTGTTGATGTTGAGAATGTGGTTGGAAAGGAAATTAATGTCACCGCCGGTTTGCGAGCGGATGAAGCAATGGAATTATTAAAAAATTTCTACAAAGGCGAAAATCCCTCAGCACCTGTCCCTAAAAGTAAAAGATGAGTTTTTATTTCATTAAATTTTTGTTTGCACATGGAGGGTGAAGTTTATTTTTTTATGGATCTATTTTGATACTTATCTGTTTGTTAAAAATAAAGATATATTATATGGCTTCAATTTCTAATTAAATACCATTCTTTGCGTGTTAGTAATTGTTCACATAAGCTGTTACGAAAATGTTGATTGGTTGCTACGCCATAGTGACATTTTGCGAACGCGCTGAATGATACCTGTTATGTCTTTCAGCTGAAGTAGTGGTTCTGGAAATTCTGTCCGTTTGTTTGTACCTCGGACTGCAGCCTAAACGGTTAGACGGATTTTCTTTAACCTGCATATCTGGGGTCTGTGGACTAATACCCAGAGGCGGCATCAAAATTTTCATTATAGCTTTACTATGGACCAATTTTGGAAAATTTAATTTTTCTCGAAAACGGCTCTTACGATTTCGATAAAAATGCATATCTGAGGCAATGTTGACATTTGCAAGAAGACTGCGTAACAAGTTTTAACTAAACAAATCGACCACCTGCCTATATCGCCATTTCAAGCTAAAATAAAGTGCACGACTGGGTCGCACGTACTCGCTCCTGCACATATTTATTTTGTTTGATTGCAAAGCGTTCAGATTTTAAATTACAATAAAATCGTTAGTTTTTTTTATAAAGGGTGGCCGTGGTGTAGTGGTAACTCATCGCTTGTCACGCTGTTGATTCACGGTTCAAATCCTAATGTCAAGAATCATCTATTTATTTCGCATGAAATAAATAAAAAAGTCGATCACTTGCGGAAGCTAAGACAACTCTACTGTGAAGGCATAACACTGGCAGTAGGGTGGTCATATGGCCAAAATGCAACTTGATCGTGATGATGACATCAGGAGGACGGAAAGAAATACAGTGAATCATAAGCAACGACAATAATAGCGAAAAACAAAACAAAATACTCCCCAGTTATCTGGACAGCCACCCTTGGAGTTTACAGAAACTTAATACCACCTGAGTTTCAAACCACACCAATCTGTCTTTCTCTCTGTCTCTTCCTTTCCACAAAAACGCACGTGTTCTAAAAATTAGTATAAGGGTATTCATATCCCCTTTAACACGTGCAAATTATAAAAAAAAAAAAAAAAAAATCCTTTAAAATATTTTTTTTTAAGGTTTTCCAAAACTTCAAATATAGTTCAAATGTTGATATTGAACAAAATCGAGTAATAGGCAATTTTCAGAAACCGGTTAATAAGCAAAGTACCGTTAAACTTATTTTTTAAAAAAAACTGGTATATCACCACAACTCAAATATCAAAATCGTTGGAACCGTTTTCGAGAAAACCGACTTTTCTTTTCAAAATCGGACGTTAGTAAAGTACAGTGTTGTTCATTTTTCTGTGAGTTCTCGGTAAATCCTCTGCGCTATGGTCAACTGATAACCAACTTGGACGGGGCTACGTGGCACACAACATAGGCAAATTTGGTTCTATTGCACGAAAACTTCCCCAGCGGTTTAATTTCGACATTTGGCGACATCAATTGGCCACTAAGATCGTGCGATCTGACTCCGTTGGATTTATTTTGTTTGCGGCTATGCTAAAGATCGTGCCTATGTATGTAGACAATCCTATACTGTTACTTTTGGGGTTAGAATGAAAATTCCGATTTCGCCTCGAATTGTGATCCTACTGATCCCAGATATGAAGTTGGAAGAAAATCTGTCCAGCCCTCTAGGCTACTGTCGTGCATATAGACAGGCCGACAGACAGAATTGAGAGACCCATTTTATTGAGTTTCTCTATCAGTAATGTCAAGTTTGAATCCAATACATTTCAGGAAACAATGTCAGCATGATCTTTTGTAAGTTGCTTTCAGTAGCACAACTCGGGCCGGATTGCAGGTGCTCATATGCTCTTCATGGCCTAGACATAATAGACGTTGGATGCGTGTCTCTTTCTCAGTGTACAGCCCGTACATGTCTTGGAAGAATCTTTTCCTCTACTATCAACGCAGGCAGGATCCTAAATCGTATGTAGAATTTTTCTGTCGCAAACTCGAAGGGTACTTTCATTCGACTTGAATAAAGTTTTCACTTCTGTACTGGGATGAGGAGGCTATACAGGGTCTATTTAGATCTTGTCGACAGCGCATTGTTATTCAATTGTCGTAAATCCCAAAGATTTGACAAAAGTTAAGGTAAACTGTGGAATCATATTTGTTCATTGTTGAACCTTAGTCCAAGACGTTAGTGCTGGGAGTCTATACTACACACTTTTTGTATTTTTTCGGTGAAGACCTCATCCCGTGACTGTTCAAAAATAGCACCCGATGAGTCTATCTAGGGCTCTCTGACTATCTTGTCCGGTACAATTTTGCATTGACTGCTTTGACTACGCGAAAATATTTCTGTTTCCACATAATTTTTGGTATTTTCAGCTTTGAGACCGACCCCTCTAACTTTCACGTGCCAATGCAATATTGCTAAGCTTTGTTTTAATTTCTTTTTTTTCCTAACATGAGTTCGATGACATACTTTCAGGTGCCAATGCGGCGCAATAAAAGTTTCAAGTTTATTGCTCACCGACCGGTATAGTTTGATGATATACTTCTAGGGCCCAGTGTAACTATGGCATCAATAGGTATGTAATACAAATTTAAAATTTTCTTGATTGCACTAATAAGCAGCATTCTATGGCATAGTTCCAGATGCCAACGAAGTACTAGCACCAATCAGAATTTGCCATTCAGCCAGAATTCAGTGAAATATTTCCGGATGGCATCAATAGGAACGAATGATTACGCGGAGATGATCGTATCTCGAATTAACCTTGTGATGAGGACAATCGGGGTACAGCATCTCTTGTTGCCAGCAACACTAACGCTTAATGCCAAAAGGTCTTAGTGTGTGGCACCAATTCCCATGGTGTGGAGAGATTGGTAGATATATTAACAGTGGTCCTCGATGAAGTGCACTTAGACCAACATAGGTCCATTGTGATACCACTATGGAACAGGGATTTCGATTCCTGAATACTCGTGTAGCCATCTATGACTATTAATGAAGTTATTTATTTTGGCAGTGCAGGTTTTCTTCAGATCGATGAGAGCGTTGAAGAAATTTTCGCCTAGAGTAGACCTTCTGATATGGACAAGGGAAGAATGTGCGCAAAATATGCTCACGACACTGAGCATATCTGCAGATGACGCAGTACCCGTTGACGACGATTATGAGTTATGAGATGATCTGTACAGTGTCTTAGCAAAATGTACCTCTGAAATGTTGAGGTTGACTATACTCGTATTAGCCTGGCAGTGTTGTAGTTATTAATACGAGAATACATATGTCTACCTATGTATCGCTTTTTCTACTGCATCAGTATAAGTCTTGTAATTGGCACATCGTTGTCTATACGCCTGCTGTTTGTGCCGAGTGAACCTTACCTGCCTAATTCATAAGCCGTACAGTTTCCTTGGATGTTGTAATGACCAGGTATCTAGTATAGAATGATACTGAACTGTTTAAAAATCTCTCTTACATTGCTGTAAACGTTGAAGTGCCTCGGGGATTTTATACTTTCACCAACTCGATTTCAACTCCATATCAACGACCTACCAGAGTCAACAAACAACAAGATGATGCCGTTGACAGCACCTTTATATCGTTTTGCTCAAATAACATGCGTGAATGAAAGCATACAGGGTGCTTTTTATGTTTCAGGTCGATATTGTTTGGCCGCCATTTTGGTTTGGATGTCATTTTTCAATTCGCATTTGACGGTCGTCGACGCCTCAACAACGTGTTGAAATTATTAAAAAATTTTGTTTAAATAATCGATCAATTGCGAAAACATGAAGAAATTTGCCAAATTTTCGTTGGTTTAAATCATGTGCCTAGCAAGCGTGTATTTATTTAATTAAGCTTGGTACAAGCGGCTCCAGGAAATAACCCCCCAAGAAATAAGCCCCCAAAATTAAAATGAAATAACCCCCCAAAATTGGGGACTTATTTCACTGCGAAATTAGTCCCGAAATGGAGAATGAAATAAGTCCCCAAAAAGGTATGAAATAAGACCCCAAAATGAAAATGAAACAACCCCCCAAAATTGGGGACTTATTTCACTGCGAAATTAGTCCCAAAAAATAGAAACTGGTAAGTCCCTAAAAAGGCATGAAATAAGACACCAAACAGGAATGAAAAAAGCAATTTTTTTGAGTTTTTTTATATATTAAATTTTTATTTACATGTTTCACTTCAGAACAAGAAAAAGATATCTATATTAATACATATAGTAATTATTTTAGTTTCTTAATGTGTATACATAGTTTTATGTATATACACCAATGGACTTTTTTTTACCTCACTTCTGCAATACGGACAATTAAGATGTGGATGTCGTTGAACGATTGACTTCGCCTGCAATTTTAAGTTGCATTCAGAGCAAACCTTGAGATGCCTGCATGGCATAAAAAGAATGTTTGGCGTCAATTCTTGGCAAACAATGCACAGGTTAGGCCCTTCATCTTTTGAGCAATCTTCTTTTTCGAATTCGTTTAAAGAGAGTTCAGCGTCATCATTAATTGCTTCCTCAAAAATGTCATCTAAATGTCATTCCGAAAGGTCATCCTATTTAAAAATACCATTGGAGTAATTTGTCCCTTTTCCAGCATTTCACTGGTCATTAAAATTTTGGCATGTCTGTTTTCTGATTTTTTTCTTCTTTTTTCACCAGAGGTTCCCCCACTTTCGGCGAGCAACTGAAGTTCGCGGGATTTAAAAAACTCTTCATTCCGGATAGCTCTCACAAACTTGAAAAAATTTCCATTTTTTTGAACGATACGCCCTAGTACACCGTTGTAAGCTTCAACAGCTGAAGTGGTACGTATTTCTTCTTTAAAAACAGAAATATTTTCAGGACCAACCTATTAAAAAGAATAAAATTGTAAAAAAAACATACGTGTATATCTTAATTCAAATAGAAAAATATGTAAACATACCCTTTGTATCCATTGGTTATCAAAGTATTTCATAAACTGTGCAAATTTTGTTTGCATTTCAAATGTATTATTTTTTGCTTTTAATTCTATAAAAGCGATTTTGATGCGTTCCTTGGGGAGCAGGGGTAGAGCCAAAATTTTATGATAAAGAAGTGATGCCTCTTTAGAAACTCTAATATATGCTAATAAGTTCTTGAATTTTGTTGATATATTACGCCTAATAGCTTAAAACTTAAAGCTAATTTAAAAACTAAACTAAAAAACTAAGGTGGAGAGGGAGAGGAGGTGGCATTAATAGGGGGTTTCGAAGTGTAAATTTGCTACACTGAAAATCAAAGGAGATTGTACCGTTGGCCATGCGCAGCATTATAGACATATGAGGGGCGGCTGATAAGTGCGGCCTAAGGCATTAAGTGAAAGAAGAGATCCGATTAAAAAAATGTATTTCTCAATAAAATCTCCCTCGAGTGAAATGCATTTCTCACATCGGGAATGCACTGTATGAATATTAAAAGCATCGAAAATATATTCTTTTTCTATGCCTTCAAAATGACTTTCTACGGCAGCCTTGATCTCTTTCTCATGCGTAACTCCTTTTTCAAATTGGAAAAAAAGCAAAAAGTAGCGGAAAGCAAGGGTGGGCGGTCTATCGTTGAAAAACCTGTGTCTTTAAGCCCTGTCTTGTAACCTCGCACTCAAGTCGTCGTTGCATGCCAAACGTCGTGAGCATTTTCGGTACCCAGAGCACACACATTTTTTTTCATGTTTAAATGCTCTTGCAAAATTTCTCCAATCCGTTCTTTGCTGATATGCAATTCGTCCGATATCTGCCATATTTTTATTCTTCTGTCGGCCAAAACTAATTTTTCAACTTTTCCGACGTTTTCTTCAGTGACCACCGACACAGGACGCCCTGGGCGGAAGTCGTCTTCACAGCTCTCTCACCCTTGTTGAAATAAGCTAGCCCATTTTTTGACCATGGTATACGAAGGTCCAGAATCCTGAGGAGTCGATGACATGTCTTCGAAAATTATTTTAGGCGATTTTCCTTTTTTCACGAGGTACTTTATCACGGCGCAGTGCTCAAAATTGAGAGAATTTCCGATTTCGGCTGACATGGTAATGGTGCATCTGCACCGCGTCCAGAGGCGGCCGATCGATATAATATTCCATACATAATTGTTATAAACCAAATAGTCGCTCAGTAAAAACGAAAATTTTAAAATTATGTTTCATTTCATAGTTAGTCAAAAATCATCATTGCGAAGAAAGCAATGAAGTCAACTATGTTGAAGTTGTTGAAGTTGAAGTATCGTTCATATGTTGAAGACCATAACCACTATTTCCAGTTAGTTAGGAAATATTTTTTTTTTACTTAGGTCATTCTGGCAATATTATATATAGTAGCGGAAGCAGTAATCCCAGATTGAGCAGTGGACGACCAAGAAGAACCACTAAGCAGGAAGATGACTTGATCGTGATTACTAGCAAGCGTAATCGAAGGCTTACGGCACCAGAAATCTGCGGAGAGATCAACAGGAATTGAGACTGGGATTCTCAATTATAAAAGGCTTTGGGAGGAAAAAACTTTACTTCGGGCGTAAAATAAGAAGAAACGACTAGAGTGGGCTAGAGATCGCCAAAATTGGAACATTGAAGATTGAAAAAATGTTCTTTGGACTGATGAATACAAGTTCGAACTGTTTAGCACGAAGAGAAGGGTTTTCGTTCGACGTTCCGCAGAGCAAACCGCCTAGCCGCAATGTATTGTGACCACCGTAGAGCATGCTAGTGGATCGATTTTGGTGTGGGGATTTTTTTCCTTCAGCGGAACCAGTAAAGTCGTTCGTACCGAAGGCATTTTGAACTATTCTAGATATGAATGCTATTCCAAGTGGTCTTCGGTTGATTGGAGAAGGGGTCGTCGTTCAAAAACATAACGACCCTAAAAACAAACTTCAAAGTTGTGTTCAAACTTTCTGCAACAGAAGGAAGAAGGACGGGTGATAATCAATATGAATTGGCTACCACAGTCGTCAGATTTGAATCCAATTGAACTTTTATGGGATCACTTGGACAGAAAGGTTCGCCAAATGTCTTATTCTTCACCAGGAATCTTTGGCAGCAACTGAATGACACCTGGAATAGCATCCCAATCGAAGCAATAAAAAATTGATAAATAGGATGCCTAGATTTATAAAAAGCTTTTATAAAAGCTCTAGAATAGTAAAACAAATTCTAAAAATATAATGATAATAATACAAGAGAATCAAATGTTTTTTTTGTTTTTAAATTCAGTTTATTGCATACATACTCGTATATGGCATTTTTTTTTAAAGAAAATCTTATAATAAATATCAGCATAACGTAAATATATTCTAATACATTAAATAAGTCTTATGTCTTTTAAAATTATATTTAAAGTTTAGACGATTCTTTCTTATTCTAGGATATTTTGAATTTATTACATCTGCAGTACCTATCTAAATCCAGTAAAGTATATCGTTAAACTTGTAGAGATGATATGAGTGGCAAAACTAATATTTAATGAAGACAAAATGAGTAAATTCCTTCACCGTTTTCTCCCAAAATTTAACACATTCAATATTATGCGTCCGAAAGGACTACGAACATCGTATAGTGTGTGCAGTGCATGCACAATAAGTCCTTTGGGTCACAATAAATTCCAATTATACGAGAGTATTTACCTATACCTTATCTAATTAGGTTAAATGCGTTTATATTTGTATCTATTTATGTATAATGTACGTATTGCATTAGTAGCTGCCATCGCAAATGCCATTTAAATTGTTAAATTGTTCACGATAGCAGCAACTAATTGCGGAGCAGTTTCCTAAAGATTTATTGCAAATACTTAAGCTAATTATTACTGATCTAAATAATTATATTCGAAGACTTCGTCGACGATTTCCAATATTTATCCATTCTACTGGAATCGCACTGCTCGTATCATAGCGCGTTGGATTGCAATTAATTAATTTTTGCGTACGTTCGCATCGTCGACTGACGGACCAATATGCAAATCCTTCGGGACAACGATAAATCTGTCCTTCCATGCGGTTCGTGTCCAAGGAGCGACCACACTTGATGAACATGGAACCACAATCGTCATCGTTGAGTGCGTAGTGTCCCTCTCCGGGGCATAGAGGTGTCGATGGTTTAACTTCGACCTGTGTGTGGTAGAAGGAGAAATGTTATGAACGGATTAATTATAATTGTAGACATTAATTTGAGACAGGTTGTGGTTAAAGCTGTTTTTAAGGGGACCATTAATCAAAATTTGAATTCTGCTAGAGAAGGAACTATTATGGTAAAGTGAAGGTAGAGAGTTGATACAGTGGATGGATAGGATTTATTAGGTTAATGTTGCGTTTTGATGAGGTATGTACATAGGTATTGAGTGACCGATATAAATATAATATTATTATTGTAAATTCTATTATTTCTGACAGAATTTAGGTAAAAGGTTCTATAAATGTTTAGCTTAGATATCTATTTAAAAAACACCGCCGCCACGACTTCCGGCGAAAGCTCGATCTAGGAAAAATAAAGCAAGCTAGCTCAGATAGAGAGACAAATGCTTTCAATTCTGAAAACCGATACCAAAGGTTCATATTTTCAACATGTTACTAGAGTTCTAGGCAAACTCTGACGGCAAGAGAAAGATGAGCCCTAGTGCTTTCACTACGCACAACTAAAACATTCGTAGGCCACTAGAGCGAGTGCCGTCATATGCTAATCCAACGCAGAGTGCGGTAAGAATTCGTAGAGTGGTACTAAGGATCTTAGATGACCATAATTATCATATAGGTCGGCAGCCGTATTCATAAAACCCCGTCAGACGAAGTCGCACGGCAACTAACCACTTAAAGATGGTGGACTATGACGGTGAGGGTAAAATACATGACAAACTGCTACTGCATGAACGGTAGCCCTAAACTTTACTAGGGTTTATTTTAAGGTCAGTCGATACCATGTAACTTACGAGGACAAGCCATTCGCTGAATCCCTGAAAAAAATTATTAGCGGCCTGGAGGATTGGGAGATACATAGTTTCAATGCGATAGAGGTGCATGTAAAAGTAAGCTCAATAAATATTTCTAAGTAGTTCTCTTATTTCTAGATTTGTTTTTTAGAAAAGGCCCTGCGTTCGCACATTTATGGTCATTAATTAATATATCGATGTGTATATTTTAATTTATTTTTCGCTATCTTAAATATATTACCTGGGCCACAATAAGACACTAGTGGTAAAATCTAACTCCAATTTTATTCCTCTCATTGGGAGCTTTTGTTTTTAAGCAAAAACTTTTTATTTTGCAAAAACCTTTTCGAATTTCCTTAGCAAAGGCATTCACTTATCTATCTTTTTGCGAGGAAAAATCTTCAATAGATGGCGCTGCATACATCTAATTTAGTGTTACCTCACAAATATTTTCTTTTTCTTTTTTAATCGACCTATTTTTCGAGGCTGATTACAAATGTCCGGAATAGAGAACCGACATCGGAATGATATATGAGAAGGCCATCATAGCTGATTGCAGGCATCCGAACAAGTGAATACAGGGATGACATCGACAGATCTCCGTAGTGCACCAGCAGCTTAGAGATCATTATTCTCAAGGAATAGAGACAATTAGTAGTCCCAAGTTATCGAGCACAAAAGAGCACAGAAATACTGTGAAAAATGTAATCAAATAAGACAGAAAAGCAGAATTATCTACCGTTGCGTCCACAACCGGTAAAGGGTTTGGATGGTTCCTTACTAATTTTGGATGAAGATCAACTTAGAAGGCGGAAGCAGAATTTGATCACCAACGAAATGATGGGCTATCCTAGAGAATGGAGTAATAAAATGATGGAAAAGTGTGAGAAGTGGAGAGTAATTTGCATGCTTCTCGTAATCACCAAAATTATAGTTAAAATAACTTAATCAACTCTCGAACGTATTAAGGAACATCTTGAAAAAACTTCCTATGATGTTTGTAGATCTCTCTCCACACCATATGGATCATCATCGAACAATACGTCGAGTGTAGGTCTCCGCTGCACTTGCTTTTTCATTCATTTCAAGAAAGAGTCCTATAGAGTACACGGAGAGTATACGAGTAGTCTTACAACCTATCTCTCGACCCGACGATTTTTACCTCTTATGGTATAGAATTATGGACTTCCAGCAAATGTGTACTGGTTTGGTGACAGATAAACTACATTAATACCAGTGTACATTGCTAGACAACAGGTGAAGAGAACTTCTTATGATAGTACCGAATTGGGTGTGACCAGTCGAAACTCAAATGCAAAGGAATATTATCTAAGATCTGCAAAAGTAGTGCAGTCAGCATAAATATCAAGCTGCGACTGATTCGGTTAAATATGCAGTCGGCGATGTCTTATGACTGCAGCACCTGAAGGATAAGATTGGCAGTAGATTAATTACACACAGTAAAAGGATAGCCAGCTATGGAATTTAATCCACATACCCAAGACTGGGTCGCCCTCGAAGAAATTGACACACGAAAGTGAAGAGGAATCTTGGCAATTAGGCATGAGGTGGTTGAAGATGAGACAGATCGCCAGGAATTATACACGATGGCATAAACTTGAAAGGGCTCTAAGACCCAATAGGGCCAAAGGAACTACATAACTTATAATGAGATTCGTCAATGAGAGAAGAAAGCAATTAGCCTATTTTTCTAACTAGGCTAAAGTTGCTAAAAACTGGGAGTAAAAACTCAGGATAGCTGGTCATTGCTGGTTGGTCTTATTAAGTAAAACAAATCAAAAGGATTGATATTCTTATAGACTTACCATGTTTCTGCGTTTGATCTCATCCTCATAGAATGACGTTCTAAGTGTTGAACTCTGACACTCGGCTTCCGACTGCGATGGCACGTCACACAGGTTCCTTTCCTCATCATAGATAGTTCCATTCGGACACTTAAATACGACTACACTGAGGTCATAGCTATCCGGCTTATTCGTACACTGGTAGAACATGTCACAGTTCTTGGGATATCTTCTGAAGCCGGTTGGACAGACAAACAAATTTTGATTTTGGCTGACCGGTGGACAGGGTGAACCTCCATTGTTGCTTGAGCTGGGTGGGCTAGTCGATGGGGTTTCGGTAGGATTCTGTGTGGAACCAGTGGTGGGTGAGTCAGTAGTGGTTTGCGTTGATGGTGAGTCTGTAGTGGTTGGCGTTGGATAAGTGCTGGTTGGTTGTTCTGTTTCTAAACAAGGATGTGATATATTAAGCTAAAGAAAGAGAATCCATGAACCTACCTGTTGTAGTCGTACTATAAGGATATTCGGTTGTCGTTGTTATGGTCGAAGGGTATGGAGTGGTAGTGTATGTTGTTTGCTCAGCAGTCGTACTGATAGTGCTTCCAGGTTGATCAGTTGTTGATCCAGATCCACTTCCCGACGAACACTGTCCAGACACCTGATCGGCATGATTGCATGTCTCCACTGATGTATCCCAAACGGTTCCTTTGGGACATTGGAAACTGTAAATGGTGAACTTACTATCCTTAGACGCATCAACACATCTATAGTATCTGGAACAGTCTTCTGGATCTGGGAAGAAACCTTCTTGCGTACATTCGATATTCGGTGGGGAAGTTGTCGTACTTTCAGTCTGGGTAGACGTTGTAGTCTCCGTGCCTGTGGTCGGATAATTTGTTGGTGTAGATTCATTAATTTCGGTTGACGTTGTCGGATATCCAGTCGAGGTAGTTGGATAATTCGTTGTTGTCGGGTATTCTGTTGTAGATTGCTCACCAGTTACTGTTGTCGGATATGTTGATCTCGTTGATCCATAGTCGCTTGTGGTGGGATAAGCATTTGTTGTGGGTGGATAAGCTATTGAGCTCGTTTGACCAGCACATCTATCAATGTTTGCCTCAAAGTCACAAGTTTGCTTCTCCTCACTCCAACCAGTTCCGTCGCCACAGGTGAATTCATGACGGATAAAACCTTTCTCGCCATCACTAACGCATCGATAGAACCTCCTGCAGTCATTCGGATCGGCCATGAATCCTTCAGCGGTGCATTTAGTACCCGGTGGCAAATTTGCAACAGGTTCTTCCTTGCCTGGTGCTGGTGACACCGTTGTGTCTGTTGTTGTGGATTCGGTGGTCGTTGGATAACCTGAAGTTGTAGTTGTTGGATAATTAGTGGTTGTTGTTGGCTGTTGTGTTGTAGTGGTCGGATAAGTAGTAGTTGTAGTTTGGTAGCCAGTTGTAGTTGTTGGATAATTGGTTGTAGTTTGATATCCAGTTGTTGTGGTGGGATATTGGGTAGTTGTTATTGGCTGGGTGGTTGTAGTTGTGGGATAATTAGTTGTGGTTTGATATTCAGTTGTTGTCGTAGGATAGTTGGTTGTTGTTGTTGGCTGCGCGGTTGTAGTTGTCGGGTATTGCTCTGTAGTAGTTGTTGATTCATAGTTAGATGTTGTTGTTTGATATCCACTAGTTGTTGTTTCTTGAGGGTATGAGGATGTGGTAGCAGAGTTATCATTACATCTTGGATTTTCGACAGCATTCGGATAGTTGCAAGTCTGAATGTTATCATCCCAAACAGTTCCGTTGCCACACGAGAATTCATACTTCTGGAAGCCACCCTTTCCATTGTCAACGCATCTGTAGAACTTCTGGCAGTCCTCGCTGTCACCCATGTATCCTTCTTGGGTACAATCTCCACCAGATGTTGGTTTTGATGTTACCTGAGTGACTGGGGGGCCTGTGGTGGTAGGGTAATCAGTTGTTGGCCGATATGTTGTTGTTTCAGGATCTTTTCCTGATTCAGTCGTTGGGCTGTATGTTGTTGTGGGTGGTGAGGATGTTGTTGTAGTATAACCCTGTGTCGTTGTGTAGCCCTGTGTTGTTGTATAGCTCTGTGTTGTTGTTGGTGGTTGCGTAGTAGTCGGTTGCTCGGTTGTTGTCTGTTCTGTAGTTGGCTGCTGTGTTGTTGTCTTTTGTGTAGTCGTTGCTACTACTGTCGTTGGTTGCTGTGTAGTCGGCCGCAGTGTGGTAGTCTTCTGCGTAGTTGTCTGTTGTGTAGTTGGACGTTGTGTCGTAGGTTTTTTTGTAGTTTGTGGCTGTGTAGAAGGCTTTTTAGTCGTTGTCTGTTGGCCTGAGCCCGATGAGCTTCCTGATCCACACGTGGTACTTTGATGGTTACAGGTTTGAACATCGTCATCCCAGACTGTTCCATCGCCACATTTAAATTCGTACTGAGTGAAGCCGCCTTTTCCATTACTGACACATCTGTAAAACTTAGAGCAGTCATTCGGATCGCCCGTGAAACCTTCTTTTTTACAAATAGCAGTAGCTGCGGGAGCTGGAGTAGATTGACCACTACCGCTACTACTGCCAGGTTGCTGAGTGCTGCTTTGTTGAGGTGGTGGATATGTTGGTCTGGGCGTGGTAGTTGATGATGTTGATGGCTTTCCGGTTGTCGTTGATGGTCTGTTGGTTGTCGTTGATGGTTTGCTGGTTTGTTGTGTTGATTGGGTAGTCGTCTGATATCCACTGGTAGATGGACGTGATGTAGTCGGTCTACTTGTCGTTGGCTGACTACCACCTTGCTGTCCTGCGCCTGATGTTTGAGAACCTGACGGTGGAGGTGAACCTGTTGAAGTCACTTGACCACATTTCTCATCGTTCACTGCCCATGGATAGTTACAACCTTCAATCGAACTATCCCATACTGTTCCTTTACCACAATCAAATTCGTAGCGGAGGTAACCTCCTTTGTCATTGTTAACACAACGATAGAATTTCGCACAATTGGATTCATGTCCCATGAATCCTTCGCGCTCGCAAACACCATTTTGACCAGCAGGTGGTCCGATGGTGCTGCCTGTTGGTGGTGCATCTATCGGAGAGGAAGTGGATTCTGTAATGTAAAAAAAAACATTTTAGAAGTCTCAAGTGAACCGATCCAATGGTCAAGAAGTCGAGCGCTATACACCGAATATCAGGCGTCTTTTGGTTTTATCTAGTTCTCTGTATATATGGACAGACCATCTATTTCCCTAACTTCCAAAACTTCCCAATAAAGATGAAAATATGGTTAGTTCTAACAGTGGCTGTCATTTCTAAACTAAAACCGTCATAGTGGACTAAATGACCGGCACCAAACAACTCGACTGCGACTGTGACTTAGAATCCTTCAAACTATGCGCTCAAGATGATGATCCTAAATAAGAACCGATTTTACAGAAAATCTGTAGAATAATACTGCACTGGAAGAATTGCATAGTTATGAGACCCCCTTCTATCAGTAAGAGCAGCAGCAACAACTTTTGTGCAGGATGTGAACCTTCACCATGACAGTGATTATTTGCGTTCAAGTTTTTTGTTAGAGGCAGGCTTAGGGAAAAGTCTAGAGCTTCCGCAATGCAAGCGGAGGTGTGATGGCGACCAGCATTATGAGCAAATATAACCAGTTTTTATCTGGACATGACACAAAACAAAAACCCATTATTTTCATGAGGTTTTCAAGAAGCCCTACGGGAAATTTCGTTCATGATTTTAATGCCGTAACCAGAAAACTGGGCATTTTTGGCAAGATCATAGTGTGTCATAGAATACTCACATATCAGCACTTTATTTTACAGCTAAGCGGGTGCTTCTCCTGTACAAAGTTATACTATGGCTTTAGTATTGGAGCTCAACCTCAAAACATTCTCGTCATTTAGTTGATAGTATACAGAGACGAGCAGTTCGCTTAATTGATGAACCCGCACTAACATTTAATCTCCAACCATTGACTTATCGAAGGCTGGTAGCAGACCTACTCATATTCTATAAATGCTGCAAGGGTAGACCGCAAACTTCAATGGAATGATACCTAGAAATGCGCAACTTGAGCGTCGTGTCGGCAGTGTCCACCAGCTTTATATCCACTTCATAATGGACAAGTAAACTTTTAAATTCATTCCCAGGAGACATATGTATTTCCGAAAGCTTTTAAACTCTAGCTATTCAAGTCTTGCTTCAACTATCGAGGTATATCCCTGCTATATGTCGCATACAAGATCTTATCCAACGTACTACACTAGTCGGCGACGAGTACTAGTGTGGCTTGCGGCCCGGCAGATCAACTTTGGTTGAAATATCCACACTAAGGCTAATCCTGGAAAAGACCAACGAATTTCAAGTCGAGACTACCTTTCTAATCGACTTCAAAGCCGCATATGATAGCATTCATCGTCCGGAGCTCTACAAGACGATGGCTGAATTCGGGATCCCAGCAAAACTTATCCAGATGTGTCGCGTAATGTAATTTGAAAGCAGCTCTTCTGAACTTTTCCAAACATGTACTGGATTTCAGCAAGGAGATGCGCTATCATAGGATTTCTTCAATCTCGTGTTGTTGATAGTTACAACTTCGAGGTAGTTAGTGACACCATAGTGGAGGTTCGATGAAAACGCATCCTTCAAAACCGTTAGATTTGGTGAAACAAATGGGGTCAAAACTCTTTTCTCGAGAGACCCAAATCCTGCCAGTTCTGCTTTATGGCGCCTATTGCTGGACGATAGACAGAGCAGAAGAGCAGTTATTGGGGACTTTCGCTCTAAAAATTGTTCGTCGAATATCTGGCGAAATCTATGAGCTGTACCAAGATGTGGATGCAGTCCAAAAAGCCAAAATACGACAAATACATTGGTTCGGCCACATCGAGCGAAAGGACAATATATTCCAACCAAGAGGATCTTCGAATTCCAGCCCCCAGGTTTGAGATGATAAGGAAGACCAAACCTCCTGTTCAAAGAGATTGCGGATGCCATGTATTTGGAAGCAGCGTGCTCAGGATCGACGAGTATGGAAGGGTGCCATGACTTCTTCACGGGTCGGGAACCCGTTAAGTAAGTAAGTATTCAAGTGCGTTACACAAGAACTACTGAAAAAAATATTACATCAACCGTGGCTAAAACAAAGTTGGGTAACTCAATGTCACTTAAGGAAACGGATGGCGGATCCTCCAGGCGGCGGCTGATGAGACCTCAACAGGTATCTACCTGTTTTGACGCCCTGTAGACCGAGCGGAAACTCTAGAAGATAGCTAGGCAGCAAATTCGTCTGGAATATCCATTTGAAGAAAGCAGTTGAAAAAGATACTCGTAAAAAACCTGAGGATGCAATCGCAGGACCCTGTATTGGATATACATTATAACGGTGAGACCTATAATATATATGGAACATTGACTTTGGGCCATCAACATAACATGGAGTCTATGTCCTACAGCGACTATAGGGGGTGATCCTCGATCTAACATATTTACATCTCATTATTCAGGGGGCTCGGACGATGGGCTCAACTTAATTAGATTGTGCTAGACAACTAGGCTCCCATGGTGAGTGAGTGCCTATGTAACTTGACAAATTAAACACCATAGGCAACACTGCCCTACTTTGAGTAGAGTTTATTTATGAATTAATTGCAAGGAGCTATAAAGCCAGCAGGCCGTCGTAGATATTCTTAAATAGTGTTCTATACACGCAAGAGGAAGAATATGAATTATGCATATTATTTGATATTAATGGACTTACCACCTCCGGAGCTCTGATTATTGCTTGATCCCTGATTGTTGCTTGATCCTTGATTACTGCCAGACGACTGATTGTTATTTGAACTCTGACTACTGCCAGAATTTTGACTAGAACTGGATCCTTGATTACTGCTGGATGATTGGTTGCTTCCTGACGATTGATTATTGTTTGATCCTTGGCTGCCGCTAGAAGATTGGTTGTTGCTACTCGACGACGATGATGTCTGATTGTTGTTAGAGCTTTGACCTGTGCCTGACGATTGATTGCTACCTGAGGACTGACTTCCACCCGACGATTGATTGCTGCCCGAGGACTGATTACTGCCTGATGACTGATTGTTGCTGGAGCTTTGACTGTTGTTGGAACCTTGATTACTGCTAGATGATTGGTTATTAGATCCTTGACTGCTACTGCTAGATGAAGATTGGTTGCTGCCGCTTGAGCTTTGATTGTTGTTTGATCCTTGGTTGTTGCTTGATGATTGATTGCCGCCAGACGATTGATTATTATTCGATGACTGATTCGAGCCTGTGCTAGAAGTTCCACATTTGCCACTTACGGCCCATATATGGTTACAAGCTCCAGCCGCTTCATCCCATATTGTGCCTTTACTACAGGTGAAGGAGTACTTGTCGAATCCACCTTTGTCGTTACTAACGCATCGATGGAACTTGGCACAATCGGACTCATCCCCAACAAAACCTTCTTTTTTACACTCTCCACCAGATCCCAGTGAGCCTTGCTGCTGCTGGTTGTGCGACGAACTATTGCTGGTTGAACTTTGGTTGTTATTCGACGAAGACGAACTTTGATTGCCACCACTGGATTGATTGTTATTTCCCGATTGATTGTTAGAGGAACTTTGGTTGTTGGAAGACGATTGATTATTTGAAGAGCTTTGACTTCCTCCAGATTGATTATTGGAAGAAGATGATCCTTGACTGCCGCTGCTGCTCTGATTGTTTGATGAGGAACTTTGGTTATTACTAGAGGAAGAGCCTTGATTGCTGGATGAACTCTGGTTACCACCTGAAGACTGATTATTTGATGAACTTGATGATTGGTTATTAGAGCTTGATGACTGGTTGTTACTAGATCCTTGTGATCCACCTGATGATTGATTGTTGCCCGACGATTGGTTGTTGCTTGATCCCTGTGATCCACTTGATGATTGATTGTTGTTCGATGACTGATTGCTGCTTGATCCTTGGTTGTTACTTGATCCCTGAGAACCACTTGAAGATTGATTATTGTTACTTGATGACTGATTGCCTCCAGATTGCGAACCTTGACTGCTGTTGGATCCAGACGAACCCGATTGATTGCTTGATGAGGAGGAAGCGGCACATTTTTTGGACTGGTCTTCCGTTGGGTGATTGCATGCCTGTGTGTCTGGATCCCAGACAGTTCCAGGTCCACAGGTAAATGGTACCTTATTGTAAGTACCGTTTCCATTGCCTACACATCTATAGAACTTGGTGCAGTCATTTTCATCGGCAAGGTAGCTGCCTTCGTCTTTACAATCACCAACTGGTTTTCCCACGCCTGAAGTAGAACCTTGGGAGTTGGAGGACTCCTGTCCGCTTGAGCTTCCCGAAGATTGATTGCTGCTTCCGGATTGTTGATTATTTGATGAGCTACTAGACTGATTGTTGGATGAATCCTGATTAGAGCCCGATTGATTTTGAGAGGAACTAGAAGAGGAACTTTCATTGTTGCTTGAACTCTGATTGCTTCCGGAAGATTGTTGATTACTACCGCTGGACGAACTTTCATTATTGTTAGAACCCTGACTACTTCCAGATTGATTGTTAGAAGATTGACTGCTTTCTTGATTATTATTGCCACCACTTTGGCTGGAGCTTGAGGAACTTTCATTGTTGTTGGAACCCTGATTGCTTCCGGAAGATTGTTGATTACTGCCGCTGGACGAACTTTCGTTGTTGTTAGATTCCGATTGATTGTTAGAAGACTGACTGCCGGAGGACTGTTGATTATTTTCACCGCTTTGGCTAGAACCTGAAGAACTTTCATTATTACTACTGCTCGATTGATTGCCCGAAGATTCACTGCCCGAACTTGATGCACTGCCTAATGATCGGCATTTATCACTTTGCTCTGAAGTGGGATAATTACACGCCAGAGTATCAGCATCCCATACGGTGCCGGGTGCGCAAGTAAATGGAACCTTGTCATAGCCTCCATTTCCATTATCCACGCACCTGTAGAATTTGGCGCAGTCATTTTCATCTGATAGGTAGGTATTTTCCGATTCACAATTGCCTACTGGTGTTCCCGTTGTAGTGGAGTCCTCATTGCTGGAAGAGCTCTGATTGTTGTTATTGTTTGATGAGGAACTTTGACCACTTGATGAGCCCGATTGATTGTTAGATGATTCTGACTGATTTTGGTTACTGGTTGAACTCTGACTGTTTTCTGAATTCGACGATCCTGACTGATTGTTTGATGAACCTTGATTGCTCGACGAACTTTCATTGTTTGAAGACCCTTGATTGTTTGACGAGCCCTGATTGCTTGATGAGCCTTGATTGCTTGACGAGCCTTGATTGCTAGATGAACCCTGATTGCTTGACGAGCCTTGATTGCTTGACGAGCCTTGATTGCTAGATGAGCCCTGATTGCTTGACGAGCCTTGATTACTTGAGGAACTAGATTGATTATTAGAGCTCTGATTACTGCCAGAGTTCTGACTGTTAGACGAACCCGATTGATTGTTTGCGCTAGATGAGCTCTGATTGTTAGACGATCCCGATTGATTGTTTGATGAAGATTGACCGGAACCCGATTGGTTATTGTTGTTCGACGATGATGATGATGATTGATTACTGCTGTTTGAAGAACTTTCTGTTGCTGACGATGATGATTGACTGCTTTGACTGGAACTAGACTGCGTCGAAGAAGACGATGAAGAATTTGAAGAGGATAACGATGAATTGCTACTAGTTGAATTTGACCATGAGTTCTGCTGAGTCGATGACTCACCAGCCTGTTTCTCACGATCCAATCTTGGGCATCCACCTGCTGCGAGTACCTTCTCCACATGATTACATGATTGTAATGACTCATCCCATGCTGTTCCTTCAGCGCAACGGAATCCTATCTTATTATAGCTACGGCCATTCGATATGCACCTGTAGAACACTGTGCAATCATCTGGATCTGTCATAAATCCATCATCTTCACATGGCAATTTATCCACTGATCCATCGGCAAGAGCCCTTGACGATGATGTTGACATTGAAATTATCGACACACCATTGAGACCGACACCATAGTTTCGCAATGGTGAAGCCATTGTCATCATGTCATTCTCGTTGTTAACTTCGTTCATAAAATGCAAGCATTCGCTGCGTCCAGCTATCACGGGGGGGACGCAAATTTTCAGCACTCTAGAGAATATCGTGCCGTCCTTGCATTTTAACACGTACGGTTTTATGTAGCTCTTCTCCTCTGAATGGTGGTAGAGTTTCTCCTCACATCTATAGTACAGTCGACAGTCGATATCATCGGCATACAATCCTTCGGCGGGACAGTTGAACATTACCTCATCTGGAAGAACAATAAGAAAATATTTACTTGTGGTTTGGGTTTATGTTGATTTTAGTGGTCTATGCAAGGAGGTATTGGGGGTATGGGTTGAATATATATGCACGGGTTGTTTGAATTTCAAATAAGACAAATAGAAGCGGTTATGAGAAAAATCTTTTCATTCCAGCCATCGATTTAGAAGCTATTTATTTTATCCCTAGATCTGCTACAGTTTCGGTATTGTAGTTAAATAGTTTTCAATGACTCTTACAGGCAGGCTTGGAATTTTAGAAGATTGCCTCTACTTCTCGACTTCAATTTATAGTTAAAAGGCGCAAAAATAAGACTCATGTGAGAGCTTCGTATAATAGTTTAAAAACTAGTGAACGTTTTCCACAAAGCATTTCGACAAGGCCAGTTCATATCTTTTATTGTTGTACTAGAGCTGGTGAGTACGAAAGTCACAGTCTGGTAGCTTTGTCTGCAATGCGCCGTTTTCTTAGAAGAAAGTGGGAGTGGCTGTTGCCATTTCTTATCGAAGTTCACGGATTCTGGTGAAATATTCACAATAAGGCAATGTTCACATTATCGTAAATAGCTTTGTGAATTAAAAAAATGTCTTTTTGAATAAACCACGTAAGGACGAATTGAAGAGAATGACAACGTCCAATTCTAAAACCCAAATTGAATCGAAATCTGTTGTGCTTCTATGTTAAAGCTAAACTATTTGATCGGCAAGGAGCGAGTCGTATACCCGGGGTCAGATATGTCTGCAAACAACCCAAAATTGTATATTCCACTAACGAGTGAATCATGTGTACAGTCCAATTCAATTTTGTACAGTTGGATGTATCCGACGTCGGATATCCGTCGGTAGATAGAGCTGAGATTTTCCGACAAGCGTTTGTGCCGCATATTCGAATCCGCAAAAAAGTTAATTCTCAGTAAATTCTAAGTTCGAGTCGGACATCCGAAGTTGTATAACCGGTGCTGGATATGAGCGAAACCGGTCGTTGGGAATCCTATTTAATAGTTTCTCTGATAGTTCGCCTCAGAGCAGTGACTGCAGAAATGGAAAAAGGAAGGGACAATAATGCAGATCTCTACTTATTGAGTACGTTATATCATCAGTCCAACTCTGATCTTCGGGGTGAGACTTTTTTCAGTACTTTGTAGCCACAAACTTTGAATTTTGTAAGAAGAGAACTAGTTCCGCTTTTATTACAATACAAAAACCGAAAAGAGGTGATAGGCATTCCTCGATTTCCTATTGGATTGTTTATACTTATGCGCCCTCTCTCTCGGTCCACTGGTACATAAAATGCAATCAAAAAAGACACAATCGGACCGAAATTGTTCTTCATTTCCACCAATGTAGTTAGGAAGAATCTTAGTATTAGTGGTCTGTCATTTAATACACTTTCTAGATACTGACAGGAGAATAATAATAATTTTTTAAATTTTTTTGGAGTGCAGTGAAGTACTCACTGCTGCAAAACCTGATATTCGGTGATAAGTTCATCTCTTTACTAAACCTTGCTTGCACATATGTATTAAAAGATCACTCTAAACGTCTCACTAGTTAAGATATCAATACAGTAGGATAATTCTTTGAAATCGTAGTGTTACAGCCGTATCATTCGTATCTAAATCTAATATACTCGTACCTTTCATACCTTTATGAGCCTTAAATCACAAGCAGATGAAACATTTCTGATTTTTTTTAGCAATAAAAGCATTTCTTTTATTTGGAATGACTCCAGCTGATAGTTCATCAGTTTAAATAAACCCACTCTCGCGCGCGCAAATCTAATGAAAGAACACTCCGCACTGTCGACCTGAGCCAAATATAAATCATCATAAAGGAACACAACAAGATAATAATCTTAAAATCAATCGGTCCTCCCTGCTGCCATCAACCTCTTCAATTCAACTGCACCATTTTGTACAGCAATGACTTGTTGCAAGTTGCGTCGCATCATTCTCAATGTCTCCATGTTGATGGATAGATGCTACTACTTCATTTAACGCTATGACTACATCTTACTCTTCAGTTAGCATCTTGATCTGCAGAGTCGTAGATTCCATAATTAAGTTTTTCGCTGGTTCACCGTCGCACATTGGGGGGCATCAAAGGCAGGCAGGGAGCGATAACAAATTACACTTGATTATGACCTTCACCTTGAGAACTGAAGATTTCTTGACAACAACTCAAGACTATGCAATCATAGTCGCATTCATTTGTAATTTCATGGTACATTCTGCCGCAAAAAAGCAGCATCTTCATAATGCAACCATAACGAAAGGTGCATCATCTGCAGTGCGTCTTTGAGTGTCATCTTTGTTTGCACTGTGAGTGAAGGAGTATGAAAGAATCAAAGGTAACCTGTTTCGCTGTCTTTTAGATGATACGTTTACCATAAAATTAAAAGTTAATTTAACTAGTGGCATACGAAGGAAAGAGAAGTCTCTGTCTAGGAGAGAATCTGCAGGTATCCGTTGCATTGCCTTTATACGTTTTATGCTACAGATACTTGTCTCCATCTTTCAGCCTGTAGGTATTTATCAGGGATTTTGTGCGCAGCTTCTCCTGCTGTGTTTCACCATCATTATTAGCATTCGAACTTATGTTCTTTGAAAGGCAACAATCTCCTTTTTAAGGAGGAAGTTTATGGATGTTGTGATATCAATTCTTGAAAGGATATCTAAAAATACTCAAAGATAATTCAACTTCAAATGTCAATTGCGTTTTATCTAGTTTGATGGCTCACATAAAAGTGATACATCAATCCATGTCCATACGTGTCGCCTGAAACTAGTTTCTGGTCGCTTAATACTATTACCACTCTTTACTGACCACGATGCCAACGACACATGTATAAATCATTTTAGTGTGTCCCGCTGGCAGGCGTTCTGTGGTGCATCGGCTTAGGTTGTGACATACACGCATAGACAAGTGTTTACTAATGGTTGTCATTTATCAAGAGCACGATGGTCATGGTCAAGTTCGCAATTTATCGGTTGGGTGTCATTGTATGTAAGCTTGTTGTCTAAATGCTATTACATGTTGCGATATTGTATGGAAATATGGACAGAATTAGGGATCAACACAGTGACAGTCGAGGATTGTATTGACGGCCAATTTTATTTTTTATAATCTTTACATAGAAATCTCTCTGGTATTAGACAGCTTACTCTATTCAGGAAAACCTGGAAATGCTTGTATAATACACATAGATCCACTTCTAAGTTCAGATGCATGCAACGGTTTTATACTCTGAAAGCCTTCAGAGGCATATGACTTAGGATAAGAAAAGTTACCAGGTACAACACGGACACATTAAAATAGTCCATAGAAGCATGGCACCGAATATAGACGAGCACTGGAGGGCTTAAGACTTTTCGTTGGACTTGATGAGGAAAAATGATTGTAAAAAGGTAGCATAACCTTTTCAAACACCCTTATGAGAATAAATATGTTCTTAAAAAAATCTAATTTTCCTGCGTACACTGTTCGAAGTTTTGCTAGGCTCTTTTACTACGGAATTTTTTTTCTAGTGGCAGCACTGCTGCGTTTTCTTTTTTTGTTCTATCTGTTGGGGTAGATATGTGTGTATGTGCACTGGCGGCAATTCTAGATTAATAGAAATAATGATCAGAGTTCCCATTTCATACTTTTTAAAAGCGTAGTGAATCGGGTAAAAAAGCGTAGTGTTGCCTTATAAATCGTAGAGAAATGCAATTTTTATCTTTTATGAAATGGTTATTTAATTTAGCATAGTCTCTTGGAATTATTTAAAGAAATTTGACATTAACTAGTACCCTGAAAACGTCTACACCGTGGCAAAATTAATGTGTTTGCCCAATTTTGAACAGGCAGACAGTCAAAACACGTACAATTCTATGTAATTCTTTTGATTTTGGCATTGACTTGTCTTTCCTGAAAAATAGTAGTGAATTAATAATTTTCGTAGCGACATAGTGAAATAAATGGAAGACCAAGGAAATGTAGTGAGATAATGATGTTCTACCAGCACATATAACACAATAGCATACACCAGTCGCTGAGCTGTTAAATTTAAAATTCAAGAAATCTTTAAAGGAACATATGAATGTATGTATCCGCAACCATCTCAGCAATATATGCTATAAATATGTGCGTACTTGTAAATAGATTACTAAGTCTCAGTTGATCACTATAGCAGCCTTGAAATATTGCAGTCATTCAATTTCAAGGTCATTCAACTAAATGCGCAATCTGTTCATTCCTCTATTTTCCCATTTGCACTTTACGTATTTTACAGATTCGTTTCTTTAATTACCATTTTTACATTGAACATGGGAACACCTTTATGCATATCGATGTAGTTAAAAGGATATAATGAGTAACTATCCTTTTGTTCAGTAAATTTCAATTCACCTGCTGAACTCTGTATTCTGTCCTCTTCATTTAAAACGAACTTGGGGAGTATGTACAAAAAAAAAAAATCTTAACGTGAGTCTCAGTTCTGCATTCCATTGGCCCATTAACCAAGTTGCTTTTTTTATTTTACTTCTTACCAAAGAGGATAAAAGAAAAACAAAATAAATCCTGTGCTTCTGCAGTTGGCTGGCATGATATTGCAGATTACAACTTATATTTTTATTTATGGCAACGGGTAATACGGTCAACTGATTTTTAACTTAATTTAAAAAGACTTTGCATGAGTTAATGGGAATGCCTATTAACTGTCACCACGGCAGTTAAGAGGATTACGAATTAATTGAATGAGACAGTACTTTAATAATTTACGCAATTGTGGGTGGTTCTATGATTTCAGTTATATTTTCAAGTTAAAATATTTCTTTGAGACCTAGGTATACGTTGATGAAAAAAAAGAAGGTTTTTCTTCGATTTATTTATTTTTTTAAGCTTAATACAAGCATTGCTTAAACCTAAACTTAATCATAATATCAAGGACGCATCCAGGATTAATTTCTAGGAGGGGCACAAAGGCCAGATAGGTAAAGAGTGTACCCTAGTATTCTAATTGCTAGTGTTTTTTTCGACGGGCCTGTTTAATCTGAATCGTGTCAGGGGGGGGGGGGGGGGGGGGGGGGTGCCCCTGTGCCACCCCCCTGGATCCGTCCTTGCATAATATGCTAAACACTATTACTTATTACGAGTGGTGAAGGTGGTGGAAGGCGTTTACGGGAATAAGTAATAGAGTGACATTTGTCGACATTCAGTTCAAATCAAGAAATTGTTTGACACCAGATGGAGAACCTATTCAAGTCTTCCTGCAATAGGCGGGAGTCAGCAGTTTTATGATATGTGTTTAATGATTTTCATGTCATCAGCGTAGACAGATATGTAGATCTGAGTCCCTCGTCGTTTATAACTAAGATAAAGATGAATATATATCACATAGCTACACTTTCTTGATGGCTGCCTTAAGGGAACCCCGATTTGATCCACTGTTGAGAACCTAGAGATTTTAGCTTAAAAAGAATAATTTGGTAAGGAATTTGGTTTAAAGCCTTACTAAAGTCTGTGGCAACAACATGAACTTCATTGCCATACTCCAATGCGCAGATACACCTTTTTTTGTGGATAGGAATAATGTACGAATCCTTTCACAATCTAGGAAATCTTCATGCGAGATTGATAATTGAAACAGGGCAGTGAGGGTCTGAGTCAGATGGGTCAAACATTGTTTTAAAACTATGGCAGGCGTGCCATCAGGACCAGGGTAGTAATCGTCCTTGTGTTTGCTAATCTTCTTAAGAATTGTTAACGAACTTATATCCACAGCGACTAGGGAAGTTCGTGCAATGTTGATATGTAGCAGAAATAATAAAGATCGGGTCCAAGAGCGTGGTCATTGAATGACTGGCTAAAGAAATGAGCAAACACGTTTGCGATTATTTTAGGGTATGACGAGGATGTATTGTAGATTTTCTTTTGACATTAATAAAGTGGTCAAATCTCTTGGGGTCGGTGATTAGATTCAATTGCATTCGATCAAGATATTTGTAGTAAAGGGTATCGCAGAGTTTTCGAACAATTGGTATATGCGTGAAGGTAAATAGAAAAGTCTGAGTCAGATTTAGATTTAAGGTATAATAGCCTTAATTTGTTTCTATTATTACGAAGTGAGTGTAATTTTGTATTGTACCAACTGGTTGGATGAAATAGCTAAATATTTCAGCGTAGAAAATTGCGAGAGTTTTATCAACGGAAACAAAGGTAAAGTTGAGATCTAAGTAACCAAGCAAATTCTTGAGTTTGACAAAGTCAGCTTTACGAAAATGAAAGCTGCAGGAGCGCTCTGAGGCTTGAAAGGCCGGAGTCAGGGAAATTATCGGTTCGTACGATTTCCATGGCAGATGTGGCATCAGGGACAAAATAGAACTCATCTTCCAAATGAGCTCATATTTTTTGTATTTTGCATGATTTGGAGAGGTAAATACGATCTTCCGATAATTGCTCCTATTTTCCACCTTCTCCACGATTTCAGAAATTTGTGCAAGTAGAATATGAATGTTGCAGCTCCTTTATTATTTACTTTTTTTGCAAATTTACCTCACATTCCAAACAAACGTACCATACAATAAGGACCAAATGAAAACGCATTAGACATTTTTACATGCAGTAGATGGACCACCTTAAACTGGGATGAAAAATGAAACAACGCAAGCTTTTAGACATTTGGTTCAGACAAATATTAAAATTGTTTCCCTTGAAATAGCAGTAAATGGGCGATTTATTACCATTATTGGGGTTTATACACCTTCCTTATTAAGGTTAATTCTTTTCAAAACCTGTACCAATTTCAATGTTCCTTTTCCTATTTGAATATAAATTATCCACTGTTTGAGACTCTAGCCTAGAGCATACTTCGATAAACGATTTCTTTGTCTGTTTTTGGTCCTAATTTATGAACTAGGATGATGACATTTAGTGTAATATGATTTGTATGCGTAATACAAGTATTGCTTTTGGTCTCTCCGACGATAACACTTCCGTAGTCGAGATGGCTATGCCGACGACACGAACACATTTTTTGATCGGCTGATATGTGATCGAGTCCCGTAATCTTATTTTTTAAGAAAATAGCGATAAAATAGGGAGAGACACGAGATATTTCTAAGATGTTCAAGTGAATGTATAGAATTCACAATGTCTCTATCACCTATAAGTTTTAATGCGCGATACTGTACCCTGTCTAGAATGTGCAGAATATTTTGTCAGTATTTTTTATAAGTTTTTATTCAATGGAGCATTTGGTATACATACATATCTATTTAGACATAAATTTTCTAAAAACAGAAGCAGCAAGTGTGAAATTTGCCACAAACCCGCCCACTTTTCAAAAAAATATCCTTTTTTCAATATTATTATATTTTTAACTGACTCACTTTTAGGGTGAGTTTTTTTTTCATTATAAGTTACGGAGCCCTGAAAAGCCTAATTTCATAGAGTAAAATTGCCTGTTTTCTAAAATCTGAACCTTACAATTTAAACACATCGTTCATGAAACAGGGGACCAGCTATCATTAAAATTTGAAGAAAATACATTAAGTATGCCAACTTATGGTATGCGATTCCATTCGACAATAAAAGCAAAACAAAAATTCTCAACTTATATGGGCGCTACCCTTGGAGCACAGATAAAAAACTATTAGTTTATTATATGTGGTGTACGGTATTCATACCCCCTTTGGCGCACAAATTATAAAAAAAAAATAAAAAGAATAATGCTCCGAAATCTTACAAAAAGTGCTATGTGTCCAAACTCATGTCAGTCGTGTCAGATTTCGCTTTTCTTAGGTTAAAATGACGGTACACGAGGCTAAAGGCGGGAATTTCGACTCATAGTATAATACTTGACAATTTTTTATGTTTTATTATTAATCTCAGATTCTTTCAATCAAATTTAAAATAATTTAAAACAAAGTGTCCTATCAGATCACAAAATTGGTTGAAAATGATACTATCATCCAATTCTAATCGAATTAAGGGAAACTTGATAATTTTCGCTTTCAGATATCAAAAACACATTTAAATAAACATTTCGTAGAATAAAATTATGTATCTTTTCTTATAACTTTTTACTCAAAAACTGTAAAATGTGCCTCCTGAAAAATTAAAACTCAAAATTATGAAAGGAGGTGTTCCAGTTTCATGTAAAATATGCATATGTCAAATCCAGCATATTGAACTTCCCACTTTTACCTACTGTGCGTTTCATATTTATAACCCACATTCGAGTTAGACCTTTAACTTCTAATATAATTTAAGAACGGTTACGTACAGAACAGAAAATTAAGAGAGAGTACGCTTATACGAGTAGTATGACATTAGTCAACACTACCGTTAATTTTCGTTTTTCTTTGTTTTTAAGAGACGGGAGACATTTTAGGAGATAGCATCGTATTGGTATGTGGATTAATACATTTCATATTTATAACCCACTTCACAATAAACTCAAGTGGCGAGAACTACAGATCGTGTAATTGCGTAATTGGTGTCAAATCCGGTTGTTCTTTTAAAAATGCCACGTGGTACGTCATTGTTCGATATTGAGAAAGAAAACATTTTAGCATTAAAAGAAGAAAACTAGAATCAGTGCAATAGAAAGAAAAATCAATCAGAATTGTCTTGTTGTTAGCAATTTTTTGAACGATCCCGAATCTTATGGGACTGTTAAGCGAGCAGAAGAAAACGAAAGGTTTCTCAAAGAGCTGAGCGGAAAATTGCTCGAGCGGACAGTAATTCAACCATGAGCTGCACCAAACTTGCTGTGCTGGCGCTGACAAAATTGTCAAAAACCACGGCTTGCAAAATCATTAGGAGAAACTCAAACCTAGTCCGGTCTAAAATGAATTGTTGTCCTATGTCGCCACAAAACAGCCAGGTTGGAATTTGCCAAGAACAATATGGGTACAGATTGGAAATTTGTATGTAAAATCGGAAGTTTAAATAATAATTTTGTTCTAAATTTATCCCAAAGATCACATTTTCCGATGAAAAAAATGGGATTTAGACGGGCCGGACGGTATGCACTCTTATTGGCGAGATTTGCGAAAGGAGCCACAATATTTCTCAGATCAGGATACTCCCTTCATCTGAATCCAATAGAAAACATTTGAGGAATATTGGTCAGGCGAGTATATGCGGAAAACCGACAGTTTGCGTCACTTGCAGAACTAAAACAAACACTTATTGAAGAATGGGAAAGAATTGAGCCCGAACTGATCGAAAACTTGATAAAATCAATGCAAAAGAGATTATTTGAATTAATTCTTGCTAAAGTCTCTCAAATAAATTATTGGTTATAAAATATGTTATAAAATATGTAATGCCTGAATTCATAGTTATTCAATAAATTACAAATAACTTCTTTTTTTTTTTAAATAAAAACGACACTGTTCTTTTCGGTATACATTTAAATTCATAATAACTACTCGCATGATATTTGCGCAAGCAAAAAATGTGAAATTTTGTTATAAGTATTGAGATATTCGAAAAGATAGTATGGGTTATATACATATATGAAACGCACTGTATTTTAAGCATGTTTAAAGATTGAGATGTGTGAATCTGTAAGAATCAGATTATCTGTGACACAGAGTCCTAGATCGGGGACTGCCTTGTAAAAACATTTTAATAAGCGAGGCCAAAAAAGGGAAAAATTCTTCGCGCAATTTGTTTTTATTAAATAAGCTGTGTTTCTTATTTTTAAAAAACGCCTACTAAACTAGCTTACCAGATTTTTTTTCTCTATAAAGTACTTGATGCCAGTAGTTATCGAGTATTTTATGTGAGTCTTATGAGTAGTATCGTAATGGCAATAGTTTGATCGTTTTATTCTTATATAATGGCGAACTGCTGCATATTGTTGGCTGTAGACCATAAATGATATCTCTGACACCCCTTCTTCTACGATTTTTATCGTAACAGTTGAACAGACTGAGATAGTAGCTTGACTATCAGAGCAGTTGTAAATTTATTTCCCTTTTCTGTTTTAGTGCATTTCGCCTTTATACTTTTACCCAGTTAAATCGATTTGCCAAAAGTACATATGTATATTTTCTGCTTATTACCCAGACCCCTTAATTTCATACAAATCGTTTCGAGTACTAATCAGATGATGCCTCACTTCAAGGGCAAAGATAGAATTGATAAAGCTGATGTTAATCACCATGAAACAGACAATACTCGTCGAAACACGAAGCTAAATAAAGCAGATATCAAAAAGAAAATCGTATCTTAATATAGTCATGAACCAATGGGCCAGAAACTTTTACGGAGGATGTCGACTGCTCCGCACGTTTTGTAACGAATCAGTGTGCATTTTTAACTGCTAGATACATACATAGTTCTATTTTTACTTTGTTTTATTTATGAACGTGGCTGAAGGAGTTCCTTAATATTGTTGATTATTATTTATTTGGAATGCCAATGCCAATGTCGAACAAAGGTTCATGAAGAAATAACGAAGGCTGATTTGATAAATTGCATTTTGATACCAACAATCAATGGAGCATGCGCTGCGCATGGACTCACACAGATAGTTTGTTATAGATAGTGAGACTTGTACATCAACTTCATTTAGTAAAAAAAAAAGATGAATATGGCAGTATGGTTTCAGGTAATAGCATTCTACTGTTATTAAATGACTTGGCTAAAAAATGGAACCAGTTCATCCACCAACATGTAGAATATAGAATAGTTGCCTTCGTTATCTCCAAAACTTTCGAGAGAGTGTGGCATAATGCCTTCGCAAGTCGGTAACCTATTCTCAATATATGTACATTGCAAACTTTCTCAGTTGTTAGCCAATACAAGTTGTATTCCGTTCGAAACTAATCCTGGTGTACCCCAAGGCTCTGTTCTTCCGCCTTCACTTTTACTGATATACATATCATATTTACCGAGCTCATGCTATCATACCCTGGAATGCGAAAAACAGAGTTGAATTCAACGCATCTAAAATCCAGTGTTCTGTCTTTAAAGCGAAGTACAGGTCTTGTCAATTGATGAATTGAATGCTTTGTCAATGTTTGGCGTGCGCGGAAGTCCAGACTTTCTCTGGAATTACAGATGCTGCTAAAGCTAAATGCCCACGGTTCTTCAAGAGATATAAACGAATTTTCACTCGCATAATCTTATATTTGTGCCCACCGCCCAAATGTTGCATGCTTAGCGCTCTTGTACTGGCAAATCCATAGCTACATATGTTTCCATCTTTCGTACATCAATATAGCTTAAAGCATGTTTTCGGTCGCACAGTGAAATTCAGAAGATCATTTTCTAGTAATGCAACACGAATAGTCTTAATAAACTACTGGTTCTGATTATTTGCGCCAACAAGATACGCCATGTTCGTTGTAAATTAATGACTCAATCTAAATTAAAAACCTAGACCACAAACTTTCCATTTAGTCAATTTTTTCTGGATTCTTAGCACGCATTTCAAAATGTTTGAAATTGTTGATGCTTTAAAATATCGTTCGCTTCCTTATTTCTTCCTGTTTAAAATGATTGGATACTTACTGAATTCTTTCAGTTGATAGTTTCGGTGTTAAAGTTGGTTATTTTAAGAACTGAGGATAGGCAGGGTTTTTCAAAGTCGTTATGTGACGTCGAAAGGGAGGACCCGTACAAATTTTGACATTTCATTTCATATGGATGTGAGTTGAACAATAATTACCAACTTTTTATAAACTTACCTTGTTCAGAAGCGCAAGTTGTCGCCATCATGTATAGGAGGACGACCAGAAGAAGGGCTTTCCCCACCCATCTCAGGTCTTGTGCTGATGCCATTTGCTCGAATGGCAATTTGCACAACTACGCTACGTCGTCTTAATGGAGCCAATGTCTGGAAGTACGTTACTGTGGCACCTGAAAAATACATTGAAAGCTTTTCTTAGATGGACACATAATTACGAAATTTATTTATATGATAGATCAAATTGAATACTAGCTGGAGATGCGTATGCGCAACTCGCACACAAACTTTAAGTGGAACTATAGTACCTACATACTAGGTATATGGAGCAGTTCAAGAACTTTCAAGAACTTGACCCATAATGTCTTTATGCAATAAACTAGTAATAAAGGGTTATTCATTTCAAGGTTGGGATTTCACATCCCTGACATATGGCATCTGTCAAATCCATCTGTAATTCATAGTGACAGGTAATTAATTATTGTCTTTCCACTTAACAATATGGATCGTTTAACCACCGGTCCACCGCTCAAAGGATCAAAATTGTTGCATCGAAATTTAAAATAGTAAACAAATTTCTTTGCAATCTTTAATACTTTTTTATTTTACTTAAATTAAAATCTTAAAGCACAAAATAAATAACCATGTACATACATGTGTAATATATTTACTTTGAATTGCTAACCTAAGCAGTCAAAGCATTTTGTAGCTTATATAAATTTTAGTGCTGAGATTACATCCTGTAATATTTATTTTCAGAAGAGAATACAGTGCCATTTCATGTCTACAGTTAAAATATTTGCCATTACTATTTGCAAATGTATCTCTGAAGGACATTGCCAAGCAGAACAATCTTTAGTACACAATCATTTGACCGATGGATTTCATTGTAAGCGGATTATGATGATTATTTCTTAGGCATTTCTTCTAATTCAACTGAAAGTACGAATATTTGGAAAATTTCAGAAAGCATTTACATAAGTTATGGGTGAAGATGGGGATTTCGGGATATACATACACATTATTTAGTATTCAAGCACTTTGCTTCTGCCATTTAAACTTTAATAACAGAAGTCAAAGCAAACAAATTGGCTTTATCTTAGTTCAAAAAATTGTTTTAAAATAATGCCAATGTACTCGTAATTCATAATGTTTTAATACGTATTTTTTGAGGTACTATTCAAAACTGTGGTCGACAGACTTGGTAGTATACTCGTATATTTCTTCGATGGACGGTATATTGGAAGAGACTTGGAAAACTAGCACCGAACTGTGACTGACCGATCTGTATTTTTTAACACAGTTTATGATATATGTATGTAAGCTAACCGTAATAATTTATTTTAGGTACCTTGCCGTACATCTGTGCTCAGCCGCGGAATACAGGAAAGAGGAATCTATATCGAAGCTATACGCTGGTAGGTATTTGGTCAAGAATGAAACCTAACTCAGTGAGGCCGGTGTAGCTATTAAAGAGCTGAGAAACAATCAAGCTGCCAGCTTTTTAAACACAGGGTTAAAATTTTAGTCGAATGCATGCACCTAATTATCAATCAGATGTGGATGGACGAAATAATGCCTGATGACTGGGATATCACCTCTATGTGCCAACTGCAAAAAAAGCAATTCTATGGATACCGAATCCCCCTAAACTAAATGGAATTCCTCTGAATCTCTCCACAACAGCTAAATATCTCGGAATTATCCTTGATTCGAAGCTTACTTTGAAAAAGAAAACGGTAGAAAGAATGAAAAAGCACTTTGCGCATTCTATGCGTGCAAGAAAACCTTTAGTAAACAATGGGGTCTATGGCTGTCCATGATTAACTGGATGTACATGGCTATTATGAGACCCATCCTTACCTACGGAATTATTATACGGTGGAATGCAACAGACAAAACAAGCTATCCTAAAATACTCACAAAGGTACAAAGATTAGAATGCATAAACATAACAGGAGCACAGAGATCAACACCACAAGCGGGTTTAGAGATGATGCTAAATATTCCTCCCCTAGATGAGTACATACGATGCACAGTTGGAAACAAAGCTTCAGCGCTTCACTGACGGGTCTAAAATGGATTTCGGATTTTGCGAGTCACTTAAAATCAACCACTCATACAAACTCCCGGATGACTGTAGCATGTTTCAAGCTGAGGTCTTCGCCATTGATAGGGCCGGCCGCACAGTCTATATATAGCAAAAAACTAATTCCTTAAAAGTTTACAATTTTCGTGGATAGTCAAGCGACAATAAAAGCACTAGACAGCGAGGAAGTCAGATCGAAAACAGAAAAAAAATGCCATTGAAATCTTTAATACTATTTTATTTAATTTAAATTAAAAGTCCTAAAGCACAAAATGAATATCCCCGTACAAATAAAGGTCTTGATTATCATGCAGAAAAGGCGGTTAAAACAAAATTAAAACAATGTTACAGTCCGTCTGGAAGGGACTCTCTATCCCTCCTCTCTTGATAATAGAGTTGGCATGGTGTCGTGAGAATTGCATTTCAGATACCTATATAGCGTACCTAAGCCTTAAGCTCAGTTTTTACATTTTATTTTTCTGTTAGGATATTTCTCGTAACAGAAAATTGATTATAATTTGTAACCCGATTTGAGCTGTTGGGTTAAAATCTTCACTGATTTCGAAATTAATTGTTAATCTTCGCTGCAAATGTTAAAACCCCCTTGATCCAGGCGACCATATAATTTTTTGACAAAATCACGTCAATTTTGAAAACTTCTGTTACACATGCATTCCAAATCTGACTCTGGGTAGGTCATTCGTAAAGTAAACCAGGCGCTCCCTGTACGTTCCAAACTTGGATTATTTTAGAACATTTTCAGAACAGCGGTTTACAGACGAAGACCCTCAGAAGGAATTACAACTCACTAAAGTTTCTGCACTTGTCTCAGTTAAATAGGCTACTATTGAGTCAAAATTTTCATAGCTACGCTCAACAATATCTAAGCGTTCACTTAACGGTATATTATTACATTTTTTTTTACCAATTATAGGTACATTGACAACCACTCACAAGTTATGTACTTGTTGACGGTTTTGTTTACAATTTTTTCATATACATACGAGTACTCGTACATACTCGTATACAGGGGATCTTAAAAAGTGGGTCTCACAATTTTGTTCTTCTGTCTGTCCACTGACTACAGCCAAAACCGCTGCAGGGATTTACTCCAAAGTTCATTTCTGGGGTCTGTGGGGTCACGTTCTGAGGCGAAATCTGAAGTTTCATTCTAACCTCAAAATTAAAGGTTCTTTACTTAGGCCAATTTTGAAAAAAATGACAATATTCTCGAAAACGGTTCTAATGGTTTCGATTAAAAATCTCGGTTATAGCTTAGATGATTTTATTTAAAATTGATATCTAATTCATTTTAGATGGACGAGTTTTGTTCAAACTTCATATATGCAGTCAATTTAAAGAGGCAAAATTGGAATTTGCATTCCATTCTCAAAATTAATGCTGATTTTCTTAGGAGCATTTTTTTTTTTAATAACAGCGAACCGAAGCTACTAAGCAATTTAATTGTAAAGGGTTATTAATTTCAAGGTTGGGATTTCACATCGCTACCATATGGCATCTGTCATCCATAGTAACTGGTAGTTAGTTCTTGCCTTGTCATTTTACAATACGGATCGTTTAACCCCCGCTAAACGCGATCGTGATTTTCAGCGATTTTGGGGTTCTGAGAATCCAAATGTGATCGTTGAGAGGCGATTGCATCTACCATGTGTGACAATTTGGTGAGCGATGTGGACCGGCGGCGTGATCGGACCGTATTTTTTTTTGAAAACGACGAAGGCGCCACGGTTACGGTGAATTCTCTGCGCTATGTTTAAACGATAGCCAATTTTTTTGGCCTGAGATTGAAGACATTGATGTGCGCGACATGTGGTTCCGATAGGACGGGGCTACTTGGCACGAAAACATCAATATCAATTGGCCACCAAGATCGTGTGATCTGACCCCGCTGGATTTATTTTTTCTATGTGGATAATCCCCAAAATTTGGAGCACTTAAAAACCAACATCTAGAAATGTGCCGAAAACTCATCGAAAATTAGCTTACAAGAATCGAAGTTTGAAAAAACTTCCGTGGCGGCCATTTAACCGATGTTGTGTTCCATACCTAATGGCATAGTCAAATATTTAAAACAGTAGATACATTTCATTGAAATCTTTAATCCCTTTTATTTTATTTATAAATTAAAATCCTAAAGCACAGAATGAATAATGTATTAAATTTTGTTCAAATTTATAAACTTTGACTGCTAGAATTCATCTGCAATGGTATACTCCTACCTATCTACATATGCAGATGTGCAGATATAAATATCATAGCTACTTTTACACAAGTAATGTACTACATTTTCCATCCGACCACACATCCGTCCATGGATACGTGATTCTGTAAACCGTGTCATACTGGTACTCGTTTGTCGGTCATCGCTCGTTGCCACCTGTCTGCGAAAACATGTTTACACCTTTGTGCTCACCTTGTCACTACTGCTTTCCTCAAATGAACTCTTGAATTATTACATCACAGTGCCAGATGTCAAAGTCAAGGTTGTCTTCGGCCAAGCAAAACCCTCCACGCCGACGATACAATCTCAACCCACATGCAACTGCTGAATGAAATTGTTAATGTGCCAACTATGTGTGCACGCAAAACAAGGGGCTAATAAATAAATAAAAAAAACTCGATTTGCATGCACAACGAGAAGCATTGTCTTGTAGAAATGATGCACGTGCACATGACAGAACTGCAGTTACTAATGGCCTGCGTTTTTATTTCAACTTCCGATTGACAGTCTTGGCGACGGATGGTTGACGCTTGGCTACTGGTTACGCTGGCGTTTCTCATGAACAGTCGTTGGGCAGCGCGCGGCGTGTGTATTCTCCATTAATGGTGTGAATTGGATGGAAATTACCTGTTGCATTTAATGACGTCTTCAATCACAACGACTTATCAGAGATGTGTACTTTCAATGACGTTTCGTGAATTTTAAAATTTTGTAGATACTTTGATGTGTGTAAGAATACATAGGTACATGAATGGTGTCATGTTTATGAAGTCAAACATAATTACAGTGTGATATCAATCACGTGGACTTGATCGTTCAAGTGATAGAAAGGTTTGTGTACATAATAAATAAGGTGACCAGGTATTTAGATACTTTGATGTTGCATGGGAGGGGTGGGGGTCCGCCTATCACATCAAATGTGACGAAAACAAGTGAACGGAATGCATAGCTATTGTTGTTTACTGCTTGAAATTTGGTTAATTTTTTAGTGTTCCGTACCAGATTGGTATAAAATAGAACCCTAATGGATTCAACACGGTGTTTTACTGTCTGTCCGTCAATATGTCATACGCTTATATCTCTTTAACAGTTCGACCTAGAGAGCTGACATTTTGCACAAAAACAGAAAGTGGTAGACCGACAATTATTAGGAAGACAAATTGTACTTTTGGGGGCAAACAAAATAAACATAATTTCCGACACATCATATTTGATTTGTATTTCGTTGAACAATAAACCTCGAAAAGCGATCTCCCCACTCCTCTTTTACCTAAAGCATTACCGCTAAAAATCTGAAAAAAAATTGAGAATTTGTAGTCGTGAGACGGTTACGCAAAAAAAAAAAAAAAACAAAAAAGGCCTCCTAGCGCAAGCCCTTTTTTATCTAACGACACCACATCTAACCACCTCTTTATTCAATTTCGATGATTTTAAGGCAAGCGCGTCTACATATTTGGTTTAGCTCGAGGCTTCATCCAAATTTCATCAAAATCAGTTTAGATGTTCCTGAATAAAGAAGCCATTAAATATGATTTAAATATTTACATACCGCCCCTCACATCTTACCCGCACTCCATCCGATTTGGACAAATTTTTGACGAAACAACTTACCTAAAAATCAGGACAAACATACAAATAAAACTTAATCAAAATTACAAATAGACAGGTAGTCATGGAAAAAAAGTGCTGTTTTGATCTGACTCTTTCAAATACGATCATAGATATTTCTTTCTCCAGATTAACAAGAAAGCCAACTTAGTGCATAGGTAGAATAGGGGTTCGGAATACTAACAAATCGAGGGCCAACTCATACTTGACCCATTTTTAAGGGTTTGTGTCGGAATTTGTTTTAATGAAGACTTCACTAAAGAAAACGAAACACCTTCAATAGCCAAATACGTAACCACCTACTCAAAGGCTTTTACAGGACCGTGGGCATTCTTCTTCATTCAAATGGACTGATCACCTATTAATCTACATGCTTTCGCTGAATACGATCGAGTAAACTCATTTTAGACAAGAGCTGGGATAACTGATAACTGTTCCTTTGGTTTAGAAGCGAAAAACGCATTCAGTATACTTTCTACATAGATCTGATTTCTCATTCTGTAATCCAATTTAAGATGATTTTACAAGCACCTGGAAAGAGTACGCAATGTCGGGAGAGCTCGCTAGATGACCCAACCAAAGCTGTGGATGTTCTGGACTATCTCTTTTGCAACATGTAGCCTGGCATTGAGTATCCCTCGACGATTGGATCAACTTCTTTCAAATGCTCTAAATGTTGACAAATCATCTCACAGAGTATGTGAGATGATTTGACCAGGAGGAAGCATTAATTTTTTTTTTTTGGGTGGAATAATACCTTAGGCACTTGATGTGGTATATCTAAAGGACTTGGCCACTGCTTATTATGCCTAATGTTTTCGTAGAAAAACACTGCTTCATCGCCAGTTACAATTCTGTTGAGAAAGGTTCAAAATTTAAACGAAAAAGCAACTAAGAGGACATCATTAGTCGTTACCTGAAGATTTGTTCCGCTTAAAATTGTGCAAACAATTTTTTATTTTTCTAATTATTTTCAGTGCACAATATGTCCACAACATGTCCTACGTCCAATGGTCCAAAAGTTACAAGCGTTTCACACACACACGGACGGACAGATGAACAGACAGACAGACACCATCTTGAATCCATCAGTGTTCCATTTATATCATTTAAGAAACTTGCTACGTGAGGTTGTCTTTTGAATTTTTGTTTAAATACATACTACCTTACCTTCCATACATTATTTCGTGATTCGTTAGAGGACCAATGTGGCTATTGATTAGAAAACTGTTAGCTGAAATAAAGTACAAGATGACTGAAATAAAGTACAAGATGACCAATGTTGTGCCCAAATCAGAGGCCACACAAATTTCGTCGTAACACAGTGGCACAGTGACAGTTAGTCATTTAGAACAACTGAGGTTATTTAATATCAGCAGGTATCCAATATGCAAACCGAGGTTAGTCAATATCCACATGTGTTCGCTTTACCTTCCGCAAACGAAACATGTGTGTCACAGAATTGTGCCACCTAAGTGCTGCGTATCATGCAATGAGCAAACGATACATGTGTGTCACAGAACCAACCCGATATCACATTACGGACTTGACCCGATGCAAGTATTGGGAGCAGGTAATGGAAAAAGAGGACAAGCATGAACTATGACGCGAAGAGTGGACAGTTGATGCCTGGCTGCAGCAGCGCTCACACGTTCCTACAATACTTATTAAATATAATATTAATAAATAAAGTTTAAAAGTTATTAAAGCGGGTTTACGTTTTTTTTGGTTGCGGCGAACACAACAGCAAGCATACTGAAATTTTATAAATTCTTATATAAGTCGAGAGCAGCGTTGCTACACTGCTACTTTTTTTTTTGAAAATTTTTCAATTTGCTATGTTGTTACTTAAAAGTTAAAGATTTGGCCAATTTTGTACTTTTTGTTCAGTCAGTGTACACGAACGAAAACAGTCAAAGTTAACTCTTCGAAGGTACCTTTGCCGTAATCGGCACACAAAAGATAATTCATGTCTGTTTGGCGGGAAAGTTTTTTCATAAAGGGTGAAATATTTGAAGGTTACAATTTAAATTTGGCACTGAAAATCTATGGGTCATTCGCGAACAATCAATGCATCCACAAGAGTCACTGTTTGGTGCGGATTTTTCTAATAGTTAATGGTGAACGTTATCTGGACACAATAACAAATTATTTTTGTAACCAATTGGACTATACTGATGTGAAAGATATATGTTTTCAACAAGACGGTGTTACCTGCCATACTGCGCAAGAAACAATGCAGTTATTGCACACCAAGTTTCCCGGCCGTGTCATCTCTCGTTTCGGCGACCAAAATTGGCCACCACAATCGTGCGACATCACGGCGTTGAATTTTTTTCTTTGGGGTTATGTGAAGCAGAATGTGTAGCCAATGACTCCAAAACAATTTCAGAGCTAAAGGACGAAATTTTTCATGAACTAACGCTGTATTTATGCCGAAAAGTAATGGAAAATTTCACCAAAAAAGCCAAACTTCGGTCGTACTGTCAAATATAGGGATTCATTTATAAGCCGAACGACACGAACGTGAAATGATCTACCAGGCTCTATATTTCCCCATCACTACAACCTTCAAACATTCAAAGCCAACGTGCATAACGCCCGTGCCCTGAAACAGTTTAAGGGTATTCATATTCCCTTCGGCGCGCGCAGATTATAAAAAAAAAAAAAAAAGAAAGGCCAGCCGTGGCTCCCATTTTGCCGATATAATTTTTCATGCTCAATGTTAATATCTCAGTACTATATTGACATAAAAGTATCAGCAGTTTATTAAAAACCAGTGTGTTTTAAATTTAAATTGTAACTTAAAATTGAATCATTCCTAATTTCCATATTTATGACTACAATGCCCATTGTGTTTCTTGGCGATTTGGCGATGTGTGGAACAATTTACTTCCAGTTCCAATTCCGTAAAATCGCATCTACGGGGCGATCCCACTACAGACGATTAAACTTGGTATGCGAAAGGTCTAGAAAAACTAAATATTCCTCCCAGAAGAAGCCAGAAACATAATCAAAATGAATCGATTTAGTATCTGTATAGCATCGTTTTCAACCTCAATGTAATGTATCTCAATTTTCATAATTTTATTATTTTCCCTTGTTTTCATTGAGTCATTGAATTTCACTCAGATGCGGACCAATTTCCGATAAGTGTAGCATGCTAATTAACACATACCCTTATCATCGTCCGACGACCAAACATATCAATTGTTGGCATGATTTTATCCTCTAAACAACCAAAAAAAAAAAAAAAATAAAAACATCCATGTAACAACGAATATGCAAATCTCTTCATTTGGATTACATTCTGATTGTGGAAACCCTAATCAGTAGCAGGTCAGCCTGCAGTTCTACACTAAGCGAAACACTTGCGTGTTGCGATATTTGCACCAGACCATGGCATGATGTTTGCGATAGTGCACTTTTTACACTCCCCAGGGCTGGAAATTCATTCAATTTTGTTTTGCTCTTTGCCATGCACGAGTAATTGGGCCATGTAGTTAGACAATGTTAGCCATTTGTGTAATTTGGAAAATTTATGTTTGCATTAAAGTTGAACCACGCAAATGAAAACAATCAGTATTAGCATGACCCACTCTTTAGTGGATGAGTTTACAAATGACGATCATTCATTGCATTTCGGTAAAATGAATTTGTCAGACATGGAATGTATAATAGTTGTGAAATAATCACAATTAGACAGAGATATTTTGAGAAATGAGCTTTCGAAGTGATTGAAATAAAAAGCTGATTTAATGCAGTTGTACACGAGGCAATATTTACAATAAATTAACTATGGATACCAATACCGTATTTGGCTATTTTTTCGAAAACAATACACTTTACAAAAAAAAAATCGTCTTAGCAAGAATTGTCTACAATTTTTGTTACAACAATTTGTTTAATTTGTCACTAAAATTGCAACGAAGAATTGACTCCTACTGTAAGCTTCACATTTTGCCCGTTTTTGCTCTCCGAATTCTCCAGAAGCCACCAGATGACCTAGAAAGCTGAAACTTTGCATATATACAGCACAGACTACGGTGTATTTACTCGTAAGAGATAATGGAAACGTTTGTGTGATTTTGGAAATACAAGATGTTTCAAAGAATATCTTTCAAAATTCTGAGAGGTAATTTCCAAGCGTGTATTTGCATATTTCCACATCTTGCCTAGAAAGACACAACTTTGTACACTTAAATACCATAGAGACTACGGAGTATAACCTTGCATAGATGAATTTTTTTTTTTTAAATGCAGGGTATTAAAAAGAATGATGAAAAGTGTTCTAGACCACCAGATGAAACTTTTCACATTTATAGAATACTCGTAGACTATGAGTATGAACATAAAGGGGGCTGATTTTAGAATTTAGAAATAGAGGCTGTTAAGAATATAACTTTTGTGTCTCTTTAATAAAATTACTCAATTTGTGTGTGTGCCTTTCTACAATTTAAGGACCTTCTGGGTTACCTAGAAAAATAAAACTTCGTATACTTACAGCACCATTGCTCACGGGGTAGAACTTAATTTAGACGAATTTTAAATTTTCATAGCACATAAAATATTTTTAATATTTATTTAATACAATTTCTTGATGTGTGTCTTTCCAGGACACCTATAATAATCTATAAATATGAAAGTTGTGTAGAACTTTAGGTAGCCAGATTTTCGATTTTTAGAATACAGGTTGTTATGAAGAAGTTTTTTTTTCTTAAATACAATTTCTCAACGAGTATATGCACCTGTCCACTACTTTCTGGAGCCTATAGAACACCTATTAAAATTAAACTCTGCACACTTATAGTACATACCGCGGGGCAGAATATTATTAAGGCGGATCTGTAACTTTCAATATATTAGATGCTATAAAGACAGGTTTCCAATGTGTAATTTCGAGCATCTGTACTTCTATTTCGGCTTCTATTTTAAAAACAGTTGTACAACTAGATGCCTTTGGGGAATTTTATGAAAAAAATTGGAGAAAGCATGTGATACAAGTTTGTGAACATGTCTGTGAGCATTTCTTTCCTTTTTTTTGTTGTCGGTTGAATGCGCGCTGTTTTCCAGCATTATAAAGGACACTTTTTCTGCGCGTACAACAGTCTAAAAAAAGGATGCTAGTTTTGGCGCACAGCCGTTAGGTACTATGGCCGGTATTCCATCGGGACCTGAAGTTTTTTGCAATACAAATGATTAAAGATGCACCATATTAAACGAGGGCTCTACGTGTGCCGTGTCTTGAGTCAAATAGCGTGAAAATAAGTTTGCAAAAATTCGTATTTCTCTTTAGGTGTTGTGGCTAGTAATCCATCATCTTTCACTAGAGATGGGAATGAAGAGTGGGTGAAAATATTACTTATCACTTTTGCCTTAATCAGAAAGGAATAGATCCATTAGGACTAGGACATTCTCTAGAAATTTCTTAGTGACTCTCTAATTGTTATATTCCATGTGTTTCGGATGCTGATGAAGCTAGATGTTGCTTGCTCTGTAGAGTTAGAGCGCCATTGATAATAAGCTCTATTCTTAGCAGCAGTGGCTCGCCCACAATTCTTGTTGAACCAAGGTTTGCTGGAAGCTTCTGCGCAAATGTTGACATCTGCGCTCCTTAAAGATATGTTAGCCCAGGGAAAATAAGCGAACACATTCCTCAGTTCCTCCCAGTTAATTTAAAAAAAAATAAAGTTCCAAGTCGTTGGGAGTGTAAAAAGAGACTTGGATGATCCATCTCTGTATCGGTTTATTCCCTCTTTCGGATGTTAGGGAGAACATCTAATTATCAGTCAATTTAACTATTTGTTCTTGGTCATTCTGTTGGGTTGCAAGCCATCTGACTTAGTGGACGTCTTTTACGCCACGGAAATTAACGTTGCACTAATACACAAATCGTTCACAGTTGTCAGTGAAATTGCTTGCCATAAATGAAAGCTGCATATGTTAGGGCCTAACCCTGGATTACGAGTATGGTGAATCTCCTTATTGAAATTTTGCCAGTTTACCAGAGAGAGAGAAACATTACCCCACCAAAATAGAGCACCATAGTATAGGGTGGCGCACGAATTGTGCTACAAAAACAAAACTTAATAACTTTTTTTCTGTGTGAGTAATCGGCTGATTTTTTTTTTCAGGTTACTATTTAGATTTATTAAAATTAATGCTTGGGATACCGAAAAGAGGATTTGGATAGTGCAGCGGTACCATGCTTTACAGTCCTTCATTTCCGTCCAAAGGGAATTTAGGCGGGAGTTTGGCGGCACTCCCCCGAGTAAATGGACCATTATGAGGCTGGTAAACACGTTTGCCGAATCTGGAAGCATCGCACGAAGACCGTACCATCGAGATCCCTATGTTCAGGTTCAAGACACAATCGCGGCTGTAGCATCGTCAATTCAGGCAAACTCGACACTTATTGGCGCAAATTGGAGTTAGCAGACTGTCATTCAACGGATAATTCATGATGACTTGAACTTGTTTCCGTACAAAGTCCAAATTACAAGCAAGTTAAACCCTCTGGATTTGCCTATTCGCCTGGAATTTTGCCAAAAAATGATTAAAATGGCCGAAGAAGACAACAGCTTGATAAATTGCTTGTTTATGTCTGATGAGGCCCATTTTGATCTAAACGGCAATGTAAACGAGTGAGCCGTATATGGAGTGAATCTAATCCAGAAATACTCCATGAGACGGAACTGCACCCAGAACGAGTCAGTGTGTGATGCGCAGTTTCATCAAGGTACATTTCTTTGAGGAAAACGGTGTAACAGTAACTGTCAATGGGGACCGTTATTTAAAGATGTTGAAGGAGTTTTTTTAACCCAGAACTGCGCCGAAGAAGTATCTGTTTCAACAGCATTTGGTTCCAGAAAGATGGAACAATTGCACACATAGCCAGACCGGTTATGGCGGAGCTCCAACGAAAATTCCGAAACAAATTAATATTCAGAAACTCCACTTTCCGCTGGCCCCCAAGGTCACTTGACCTGACTGCACCAGACTTTATTTTATGGGGTTATGTCAAGCAAGTGGTGTACAAAACGAAACCAAGGAATTTGACTGAATTGAAGCAGCCATTAAAACAATAATTGAGACGATCCCGACTTCAACCCTTCAGGCCGCAATGAATAATTTTCTGATCAATTATCGCATATGCGTGGATGAGCGTGGAGGTCATTTACGGTCTATCATCTTCAAAACAATTAGTTATTTAAAATAAAATTGAATTTTCTATACAACAACAAAAAAAATAAATGAAATACATTGATTAAAAGAAAAGTTATATGAATTTCTTATTGCAGCACAATTGGTGCGCCACCCTGTAGATTATACATAATCTGCTCGTTTATATCTGTTTATATATATCTTGTTTCTAAACATACACTTAAACCCAAGATGTTGAGCTAACATCGCATGAACTCTCAATCAAGTTGGATGAATATGGCATTTTGGGGCCTTCTTTTGCAGAGTCAAGATGAATCCTTAAATTACAGAAACCAATTTTAGTCGAGATGCGATACGCCAAAAGTCATTAAAGTGTGAATTTTCCATATCCGTGGTATTGCACCGATTTTTATTTCGAAAAGCCTGTCATTACACAGCGCCTGAGTACAAAATTTTGATCGATTTATGGTAAATTGTTAGACTGCCTTTCAGTATGCATACAAATGATTTGTCTTGTCTACAACATAGCCAAATGTTAAAAAAGAAATATAGAGTGTGACATTATCCTCCCACCGTCGATCAAAGCAACATGTCACACATCGTGCATTTAACTAACAACTACAGTGGATAAGTTTGCATTGTAATTGAAAATCGAACATCTATCGCAACCAGTGTAGTCAATCCGCCCTCTTGTACATTCTCTTCTATCGGCTAACACTGTATATATTCCCATCCCCAAACCTGGTGATGACTGTTTTACTGCCCACTGTGGAGCATCCCCATCATCTACTCTAACCAGATGTTTCACTATCTAGGTCCATTCATACGGAGCTCCACCGCAGATATAGTGTGTAGATCTCGTTCGTTATATTTCACATGTCCCGTCATGCTTAGCCTCAATACTACTCTACTGGCATCTATCTGCCTACTTTTGAGCACACAGTCGATGGTGATGATGGCAGTAGGTTGAGCGGATGTGCTACCTAGCTGTGGCCCATCAAACATTTCAACTCTGATATCTAAACACATCACCATTGGAAGCCAACTCATTGCTAACAAGATGCGCCTATAGTCGATACGTGTAACCTCGTATTCCAAGTAGGAAGAGTCGAATACCGCTTGATTTCCATCTACTGTGTTGTACTTCCTCCTATGCAGATACATACAAATACACACCGATACTTTGATGGTCGTTGGCCGATGTTGGTTTGGTCGCTACGAATGGCATAGTCCAAATTGGACGGAAGCGAACGACGATGTAATCGAACGTACATAAATTTAATGATAGTTCATCCTTGCGATAGATTCAAGAAGGATGCTTCAGAGTTCAATGCTACTGTTGGAGTGATACGTGGTCGGGCAAGCACTCTTCACATGACCGAAGCTGTTTTGATGTGAGATGATCCGATGCGCACGTATTGGTTTATTTTGTCTGGCCCTTTGAAGCGGCTGCCGTCTATTGAGATGAGATGAATTTTTGTCTGAAACTTCAATGAATATTTATTAGACACCTATGAGCATTTTGGTCAGCCCATACTCCATTGTCGTGATGTATGGCCATTTAGTTGCATTGATTGCCAATTCCCCTCTTTGAGAATAATGACTTTTATATTAAAGACCGGAGTGTGTTTTAATGAGATCTAATTATGGAGGAGCAATAGTTGCAAATGGTATTAGACTGGTAAACCGAAAGAAACTTGCCCGCAATTGGAGTCATAACAGTTTATAGCCAGATTGCAGATGTAACTAAAATCAACCTAAGGTTGCAGTGATGAGTGGTATTATATTCAGTCGCTAATGACGGGCTACCCCTTATATTAAATCTAACCTTGTCTACGTGACCTTGGTCTATGTGTAGATCGATCATTCGTGTAATTGTGATTTGAGGACATTTGACAAAAAAAAAAAAAATAAAAAAAAAAAAAAAAAAAATAGAAATAAAAATGTATTGTTGATATGACGTGGAAGACGAAGTTTGGTACCTCAAACTTCAGTCAAGATTAAGACTTATCAGACTAAAAAACTTCAGATGAGCCAAAAGCGTAATGATTGAAGGAGGAGCGCTATAAGAGCTATTGAATAGTCACGTTAGTCAAGCGGAGTTTAGCACCCAGGACAAATTTAGTTAGATTGGACCCAAGAGTGGTCAGGTAAGCTATTGCTAGATCATTTCGGTATGTATGCATCTCTTCAGGAGATTTCGAACCAGACCACCTTTTTGGGACCCTTATCGGTTCCCTTATAAATCATCTCAGCCAGAGTTTGTGTACTCTCTGCTTGGCTATCTGACTAATCTTTTCGGTGTCCCACCAGTTGTACACGCCGCACCGTCTCTTCATTCTCCAGGAGTAACCTTCGTGTCGTCTTTCACAACTTCCATCTTCTATACATGGGGGTTCTTCACTTCGTATTTAGAACTTGCCTCTTTTCACGTTCTACCAACTTTTTAATGGCCCTTTTGGCTTGTCATTTCTGCACCTCTGACCTCCATAGGATGCCAAGAGTTATACAATGTTACTTTTATATTGGAATGAATTGTGCGTACAAGATGGATGCCGAGTTATGCAAAATTTCTAAAAATTTAAGGTACTCAATCTTGCAAAGTGTCCGACTTTACCGCGAATATTTCCAAAACGATGCACCTTACGGAACAAATTCTTACGTTCTAATTTGAGAATTTACACCAATGTTTATCGAAATTATTTGTCCGTGCTTATACTCGTATGTCGCAAACAGTGCGTCCTACGAATAAAAATTGTATAACTCAAATTAAAGGCATTGAAATTGTCTACCTTTTAAAATTTTCGAAAATTTAAGTTACGCATTCTTCTAAAATGTCCGACTTTACCTGAAAAATCATTTTTGGGCGAAAACACCTCATTTTGGTTTTGAAATTCTCCACAAGATGTCTGTCGATTTTTAACATTTTTCGAAATATTGAAGGTAAGCAATATTTCAAAATGTCCGAGTGCAATCGGAGCTGAAAAAAAAAAATCGTTTTTACGTCCTAGGATTTATCTGACCGAAATTTTAGGTTTTGAAATTCACTACAAGATTTTTAGTTTTCAAAAAGTCGCCTAGAATATCTGTTTTTATACTGAAGTTAATTTAAGTAATTTTAGGGATCCCATAGACACAAAAAAGCTTTTAACGGTCCCACTTCTCGCGAACTCCCAACTTTCCGAGCGTCAATTTGTCACGAATGGTTGCTAGAAGCATTAGTCTAGGCCCCTATATGGACATAGGCTAATGATGAAAAGGTGTGCCGGAAAGAAGATTAGGTATAACCTTCCTTCAACGAAATGGGAAACCATTCAACTGCAATAAAACTGAGACGATCGCTATAGGAACTGCAAGCTAAAAGTTGTAGGCAATTTTATATACTTATTTTTGTGGAAATAAACCATAAGGCCTGGTCTAGAGTGGAGGATAGCTACAAATTAAATACTAGCGGTGGCCGTGGTGTAGTGGGTAGTGTGTTTCCTTACTCGAAACGAAACCATGGCGCCCATATCTCATCGACATGCGAACGAAAATTGAGTTCCCTGTTGAACACTATGCAAAGGTCACGAAGAGATTGAACGAGGGGTATAAGGTGATTTCGGAGAAAGTAAAGTCGGGGAGGGGTCTTGTTGTACTTACGAGACAAGGTAATAGATTGGCACTTGGCGTTGTTGGGCCCTAAGTAATTTTTGAACCACCAAATCGAAAAACTATCAAGGTATTGCTAAAGGAGACTAGAGCCTTGGGGTGAAGAATTGGCTTTGAACAATTTGGTATCGTCAGCATAGAGGGAGAGGGAGGAGTGTTTAATGACCCTCTGAAAATCGTTTATAGTTAGGGTGAAAAGAAGGGGATCCAGATGGCTGCCTTGTGGAACACCAGAGTGGCAAAGAAAGGAGCTGGGAGCACGGACCTGAAGCGAACACTGTAAAAACGGTTTCCAGATAAGAAGATATCCATTTTAACAATATGGGTTTAAAGCCGATGGCAGACAGTTTGAAAAGGATCAGTTGAAATCGGTTGCAATAACACCGACTTCGTTGCCATTTTCTAAGACAGGCATGGAAAAGGTAGGGAATTCGTCGAGATTTCTAGTCGTTGATCTACCTTTCAGGAAACGATTTACTATTGACTTTTTTTTAACGGCTTTAGGATAAATTCTCAATAAAAATTGGTGAGCGTCGTGGCTCAGTGGTTAAGTGTGTGATCAATGAGAGTCTCCCACTTAGGTTCGAGTCGTCTTTTATATATTTCTTATATTGTATGAAAATTGAGTATACTACTCTGCAACAAAGTTTACTTTTGGCATAAAGCCTTATTAGGCAAACTAGCTTTAGCTTCTTTCGGACTACCGGAACAGCTCTTTCGGTGGTGTGTCTTCCGATATTTTTACTGTAAACGCTGGAATGCCACAGGGATCTATATTCTCACCAACTCTGTTTCTACTCCATATCAACCTCCTGCTAGAGTAAACATACAACAGGATCTTAAGTTTTGCCGATGACAGCACCCTTGTAAATGCAAACATTTCACATCGTCAGAGATGCGACTAAATCAAGTCATTACCTTTTTTTAGAGCAAAGAGATGCTTTACAGCGATAAGGCTTCTTCTTCTGTATAGATATGTACAGTTCTCACGTACAAAGCTCGGCCCCAAAACATTCACTTCATCTGCTCGACAGCATACAAATGTGAACAATATTTCCGTCTCCAGCTATTCAAATCAGAATCAACAGGCATTTACTATAGGCCTCTCAGGCCTGTCCCAGTATTATAGGTTCGCCTAGAAAAAAACGTTACTAAGTGGGCAAATACTTAAATTTAGCCCTTCGCTCATACTTATTACGTATAGATAGTTCAATGCCAGCTTTTTGGATGGTTTTTATTTCATCATTCGAATTTATTTTCTGTTCTACGTTGCCAATTATTGCATAAAAATATGTCGTTCATATTGATTCATAGTTGTTTGGACAATAATTCAACTTACATCCAATTAGTCCATCCAAACGCCATCGATGTCAATATTAGCCTTGTTCCAATAAATAGTACCTGTGTAAGTACTCTTTGGTACTATCAAATATGTAGTAAATATTTCATCTTATTTGATTACTCCTTTTGTGTCAATACGTGAGAAAAATGTTAAATTAAAAAAAAAAAAACAATACGGACGGTGTGCTATATGCAGTGCGATTTTTTTTTTGGTTAATTCATATGAAGCTCAAAAGAAATCAGATACTTTTTTCGCACTCTCACTCGTAAAAATTGGATGCAAAAAAAATTAAAATGTAAAACGAATTTCGAGTACTTATTGTTTGGAAGTCGTTTGTTTCCATGCATACAGATGTGGTGGAGATTGCATGCAACCCACTCTGGGCAATCATGCGCCCGGGAATAATGCATAATTTCACGTCTTTTTCTGTAGAATTATTGTGACAGTCGGCTGTTGAGTATTTTTGTATTTTTTTTTTAAGTCATGTCCTTTTTGTTGTGACCTAGATGTGGTATATGTTTTTTTTTTTTTTTTACTGAATATCCCCAGAAGACGGACGATGAAAAGAAAATTAGCATTCTATTACAGCTTCGAACTGCGTCAGCTATCTGCGTGCTGTTTTGTAAAAACTAGGCTCTGGACTAAAAACTCTGGCAACAAGTAAAAACAAATGTAGCACAGGTACAACTCATTTCACTATAAGTTATTTTTGAGAACAATACAGGAAAACATATGCCAGAAACGTACTCGTATGTATGTATGCACTTGTTCATCACTTTTTACTGCCTCTGTCTTTACCTTGTGCTGCAGCTGGACGGATTTCTTCAAACCTAATATCAGGCATCTGTGGAGTCACAATTTGCATTCTAACTTCCAAAAAACAATACTTTTTTTTTTTTGAAAAAGGCTCCAACAATTCCGATAAAATTTAATATTTAAAGTAATACAGACGCTTGCAATAGGACTGCATACCCAGATAATTCACTAAAAATGCGAATAACGGTACTTTACTTGTTAGCTGATTTTTTAAAATTTACAATTTCTTGAATATGTCCAAGACGATTTCATTAAAAATAGATAGTCACTCAGGATAAACCTATGTATGTACGTATAGGCATTTAATGAAAAATTAAAATTGTCCGTTGCTTATCAATTTTTCCTAAATTTGAAATCTATTATGTATGGTAAGCTTTGACTCATTGTCTTCAGAGTAGATCTGCAAATATTTCTAAACTATAGTAGCTACACTTACCGATTCCATTTCCATGAGAAAGTAGTATTTCCATTCCGAGGGTTCCTTTAGTGCCTAGAACCAATTGACGGTAACATTTCGGATTCTTGAATAACGAAAATACAAAACCTTTGAGGCCGTTTTGCCGAAATCAAGTACATTTAGACTATGACAGTGTAGCGGCTAGTGTGTTCGCTTTTACATGAACGGTGAAGGTTGAAGACCCAATGGGGAACAACAGAGAGAAACAAATAAATCTAAGAGTCTTATCGATTCTCGGAAAATGTAGGCTTTAGAGCCTATGTTAAGACAAAAGCCAACACTGAATTCAAAATGTGTGTCAGCTACCCGATACTAAATTCAATTTTATTCTTTAAATTTACATTTCCCGACTTCAAGCTGACACTACAAATTTTATAATTTTAACAAAATGACAGTAAAGTCAAAGTGTTGATTGGCCATAAATAATTAGTAGCACACCATGAAAAATTTGTTTTACAGCAGACTTTTTGCATGACTATGAATAAAGGTCGAAGTTTCTCCAACTAATTCACCAGAAATGTGTTTCTGCTTTGTACTACAGTGTACTGAAATCGAGTCTGAGTTCTGCGGGATTTGTTTCAGTGCTTAACGACGATACAGGTATTTATTTTGTAATATTTTTTTGGATAATGCCATTATGGAATACAACATCGGTTAAATGACCGTCGACCGTCACGAGAGTTTTCGATTCTTGTGAGGTATTTTTCAATTACTTTTCGGCACATTTCTGGCCACAGCGCGCATCAAACTGTCATCCGTGGTGGATACAACGATCCTCTCAACAATCACATTTGGATTGTCAGAACCACAAATTCTGCAATTTTGATTGTTTACGTAGCCGCCGAGTGATAAATGGGCCTCTTCGCTAAATAAGATATTACAGAACTGTTATTTTTGTAGTAAGATGCAACAATTTTAATGTGTTGACCGGTGATTAAACGATTCTTATTGTAAAATAACAAGGCAAGAACCAACTACCTGTCACAATGGATGGCAGATGGATTTGACAGATGTATTTGACAGATGTCGTACGTCACGGATGTGATTAACCTCAAATGAATAACCCAGTTCGGTTAAAATGTAGACATATGTATTTTTGTGTGCACCAAGCCTGACTAGTTTTATGTTGTTAACTGTAAGTGACTGAATCACTAGTTTATTTTACGCCAATGTGATGTTGAATGCAGACGGTGGTATTTATAAATAAATCGATATGCCCTTTCCTGTCATAAAATTGATATAAAAGACATATTTGTAGAAACAGAAAATTCCATTACTTCATTTGTAATTGTGCGTATACTAAAGATGTATGTGTGTGCTTATTTATATAAATATATATTTCTTTTGTTATTACTATACTGACGGCTTTTTGTGACAGTCTAGCGAATATAATAAGAGTTCTTAAAAAAATACGACTTAATCCAGTCTTTCAAACTCAGTCTATTTATGTTGCTCGTAATATTCGAAATTATTGGAAGGTGAGCGACATATAGTATGTATGTACATACAGTGCCGTTCGAAAAATGTTGGTCATACTTTTTTTTTTCGAATTTTGTCAAATTTGTTGCAATAACTCAATATTTTTTAATGAGAATTTATTTTCTTATGCGGTTTCAATCGTTTCATCATACATTTAGAGTGTTAAAATTGTTCACACGCGGTCACGGGAGCAAAAGTTGTTAGACCGAAAAATGGGTTTTTTAGGTACCTGCTTCATTTTTAGGGATTAAAGAAAAATGCTTTATTGGTGCAGTGTTTTTGTTTATTGCTTCTCAGAAACATTCTCTATCTAATTAGTACTTTGTTGGACCTCCTCTTGCTTTTATTACAGCTGCACATCGGCGAGACATTGACTCAGATAGGTTTTTCCATGTGGAAAGACGCTTCTTCGCAACCGTAAGTTTCATTATTGATTTTGATTTGATTATTGATTAATTAAGATATTCTCAATTGGATTTGGACTGTAGGGAGGCAAACTTAATACATCGACAAAAAAATGCAAATATTATTTTTAGTCATAAAAGTTCTAGCTTATTTAAAAGCTTGATATTAGTCTTTCGATTCTAGATAAAGATATCATTGTTCCACATGTCTTGAGTCGAATTAAGATGCTCTTGAGCCCAGAGCAATCGTTTTTCTCTGACTCTTTTTGGAAAATCCGGCTTCAGTACTGGCTTGAGTGCTCTAAGTCCAGCTTTCACGAGCCTTTTCTAAACTGAGCTTGACGAAATTATTTTTCCTGTAGCTCGGCACAAATCGTTTTTAAGATCCACCGAAGTCTTGAACCGATGCCGACGGCTGTACAGCACCAAAAAACAATCTTCCACTGGGATCGTCACTTTTGGACTCCCTGAGCCTTTCTTTCTGCGTGGTACCGGTCTCACGATATTTCTTTTTAAATTCCATGCCGCAGTTTGTTGAGCAACATTTAATCTTAAAGAAATTTCACATGTTGTCAAATTGAGACGTGACAGAAACAAAATATTAGCTTTGCACACCGCACTGATTTTCCCCATTTTTTTTTCACTAAATTACTTCGGTTCGTTTTAGACTGCCATCACGAGCTAAATTGCACCTATTATTCATAATAACATCGACTTTTATGCACTATTTGAACGACATTTTGCTACCTAGTGCAAAAAAACCCCGTAGCTCTTATAAATTCCAAGAACTGCGCCCGAAAAGGGTAATAAAATGTTTGACCAACATTTTTCGAATGGCACAGTATGTACCTAGTCAAGTCATAAATACAGGTATACGCATTTTTGACGAGAAAATAAAAACGAACAAGTATTTTTTGACTTTTTAATTATTTAGGAAACTATATTTATACAATTTATTAGAAATGAGCGTCATTTGCATTTATGTACGCCTCGATTCGCTCTGGCCACTCATCGAATCACAACACGCACCTCGTCCAATGCTTATAATCCAAAGGATTGAGGTCTGGACTGTCCGACGGCCGAACGTATGTTGCTATGAAATCCGGCACATTGTTTTGAAGCCACACTTGTGTTGTATTTCATCGGGTAAAGATGCAAACCTCGTATATCCCCTTTTCAAAATCTTACAGGACAGACAGATTTAAATAGTTTGTTTTGGATTTTTCGTAATACTTTTGCGCGACCTAGTATAAATGTCTGTCACTAATTAAATACTCGTACCTGTCAATATAAATAGAATGGATGCGTCGAATACTAGTTTCTCGATGAGTGCGTTTAGTATTTAGGACATGATTAGGTACATACTCGTTTATAATTATTTATTAATATTATTTATCAACGAAAATTGTTTAATTAAACTTACCAAATTCTAAGACAGTGATCTGAAATGACATAAAAAAAGAATTAATTAGTTTTTTTTTTTTATTACAAGTACCATATTTTATATTCACTGATAGACAATGATTTATTTATGCACCTACTTAGAACAAAGAAATAAAGTGCATGATTGGGTCGCACGTACTTGTACCTAAAGTGCTGATCATTTCCAAATCACTTAGATTTGAAATTTAAACGAAATTGTTAGTTAGTTTTTTTTTTTTAAATCCATTAAAAATCGTGAAAAATTATTTTGACACTTTTTCAAATCTTGTTTAGATGTTGATTTTCAATAAAATCGTTTTGGTCATAGCTGAGAAATAGTCAATTTTAAAGAAATATTTAATAATTTAAATATTGTAGAATGACCTAACATTGACCACTTTTGAGTTTGAAACGTTATAAAAATATAATTGTTTGTTCTAACGATTATCTGTAAAAAGCATATATTGGGGACAGTTAAGTTCTTTAATTACATCTACATTTTTGAAAATAATCATATTTCGGTAAGAAGTTATGGTAAAAATAGTAAGTGGTCAATGTTAGGCTTCGGTAGCCCTAACATTGACCAGATACAATTTTACGTTATTTTCAAGTCATAATAGCAATACCAACAAAGCAATATAATTTTACAACTTTATTATTATCATTATTTGAAAAATAAATAGGAACATAAATAACTCTATTATATGTATGTATGTATAGGTACACAAGTAGTCACGCTTCAAAATAATAAATACTACTTCACGTATAATGTTTATATGTACATAAAACGAAACGTTAAACTTACTATAAGATACGGAAATAAAATATATACAGACAAAGATCAATTCATGTTTTCTAAAAAAAGAAGGAAATATATAGGCTAAATAAAAAATAATAACATTAAAATAAGTATTAAAATAAAGGTAGCAGATGTTTCCAAAAGAATAATCAAAAGTTACTATACAGATTTTACAGAATTTGTTTACTTTGATTGCAAAACTAATTGAAAACTAATTGAAAAATGATCGATCAGAGTTCTGCGAAAGACAATTGTTATCAATTTCGATATCGTTTTCTAATAATATATGCTGATCAAATTTCTTCAATACAATCCTCTGAAGAACCTTCGGGTTCAATTTGAACTTGAGGCATCACTTGTGTCTCGCTTCCTGAAGAGGATCCACCAAACTCGACCATCGTTATGCCCTTTCCTGGTTCCACGTTAACTTTCGTTCGTTTTTTTTTCTAGGTGGACAGCTTACCTTCCCGTAGCGCATTTCTTTCAACATTCAACATAACAGCGGAAGAAACATTCATTGTGACTCTGAATTTTCAACTTCTTCAGTAGGCATTCTGGACAGGACTGCCTCTGGGTTGAAAGGAAACATTTCTTAAAACCAGCAACTAAATTCAGTGAGCGACCATTTTTATCAACGCATTCAGTCACTAGTTTTTCTAACAGGAAGGGAAATGCTTCTTTCAACAGGTATTGTGATCTCTTACCTCTAGTTTGCTTCCATTCATCTAGAATTTTTTTCTCCATACCTTTTTTAGCGGACCGTAAAAAGCCACTTCTAAAGGCTGGCAAATATGAGTCGAGTTTGGTAAAAACACGCAAATCGAATGTTACTTTTAACTGCAGCTTCAATTATTTGAGGAGAAAAGTGATTAGCCAGGTTATCTCCTAAAATTACCTTTTCTCCCTCAAACCGTCTGGTAAATGTAATAAAGTGGTTTGTAAACCAATCTGTAAATATTGTTCCATATAACCAACCAGACTTACTCCTGTTATACAGAGTGTTCGGTGGACCACCTTGCATCCATGTTTCCCAAAGGTGCTCTGATTTATAAACCACATACGGTGGCATCATAAAGCCTGAAGCAGAACCACAGAACATAATTGATGTACTCGTTTTTGTACTATCTCTAATACGCCCCTTTTAAAAACACACTTTATATTACCTGGGTCATTTGACAAGTTAGTTTTATCACAGTTGAAAATTCGATTGCCAGAAATAAAGTCGTTGTTTTTGTCTAACAGAGTGGTCTTCAAATTTTTGAAATAGTTCTTCATATCATCTCTACTAAGGTTGGCCTTCGAAGTTTTTAAATCTTGGCAAGCTCGCAAAGTAAGCGTGGCTTTGTTTCGTTGTAAGAACCTATGAAGCCATTTCTTACCGGGTAAATTAAAATTCCCAAACGAAGTAACATTTCTGCCCATATTATCTAAATAATTTTTTGCTAGATTCCTCACATTAGCTCCTGTAAATGGAAATCCCCACTCGGTTACAATGAGCAGAGCTTCAACCAAGCTTTTCTCCTTTGTTGGGCTAAAAACAGTTGGAGAGCCGACATTTTTACGATGCAAATTTTTAAGTCTGTTTATCAGTGTTCTCTTTGTTATATTAAATTTACTCGAAGCTTTTGTAATAGACAACCCAACGGTCAAAGTAAGGATGACGATTAAGAATTTATGAAACTCTTTTTATTTCCGATTAATTTCACATAATAATTAACTAATAAGGCACGCTTTTTTTATATGTCACTAAAACTTTATGAAACCTCATACCTGATCATTTTTTTCCACAATTTCACAATGTTTTCTTGCCGTGCGGAGACGATTTTACCGACACTTAAAAATACACGATGGAACAGGCTATTCGTTATTGGCGGTTATTTTTTTAATTATGACAGTTGTACATCTACAATTTTTTTCTGTCATATGTGAATACCCAGGGATGAAATAAGTGGTCAAATTATTTAAATGTCTGGTCACTGTGTTTCGCTAGGAAAGTTTAAAATATTTAATGATTTTTGGTCATGTTAGGAGCCCAGTCAATGTTAGGTCATTCTACGGTACCGTTATATATATTTTTCGTCAAAAACCTGGTATGCCATCTTATAGCATATGTCTTCTTTAACTCAAATATGTAATTTGATCAACATCGTAAGAGTTGTTTTCGAGGAAATCAGCCTTAAGCAAAGTATCGTTAATTTTGGGGTTAGAATGAAAATTCCGATTTCTCCTTGAATTGTGACGCTACGGATCTCAGATATAAAGTTTAAAGAAAATTTGCCGAACCATTTAGGCTGCACTCGGACACAGACACATTCATACAGATCACTTTTTTGAGATTCCCCATTTTGGACTCAGTTAAGTATACAATATGTATGCGGTTTTTCTTACGAGACAAACTGCAAATTCTTCAACGCATATGTACATGGGTTGCTTAAAGAAATGTCAGTACTAATGTGAGTACTCGTAAAATACAATTTTAAAGCCAGTCGATTGGGCTTACTAAAAACTGCATAGTCAATTACCATGTTTCATGCGTAAAATGGTCCAAATTCCAAAAAAAGTGTACAGTCAGCTATTCGTATAAGAGGTCGACTTGGTAGTCAATTATCTCCCCAGTTGTAAAAGAAAAGACTCGATAATAAGCTGTATAAAGTCTTTTATTTATTTATATAATACAAGCAACTTTAACAATGGAAAAAATGAAACAATCTAATGGAAACCTTATTAAAATAATGCATTAAGATTTAATTCAATTTAAATTGGCGTAATAAGAAAGGATTTCTTATCTAAAAAAAAAACTAATGCTAATATGACAATACTTAAATTGGTAGGCAAGGCGGAATAAGAGACCTTTTGCAGCAAGTGAGGGCAGTCAATAGTTCCAGTTAATAACAGATGTACAAAAAAGTATATCAGTGATATCGCGTTGCAAAATTCCTTCGATCAACGTTTTACAGAGCCTACTGTTAAGTTAGCTCTGCTAATTATGTTTTCGATCTGAGAAAGAAAGTTAGTATCACAGATGATGCCCAGATCCCGAATGGAGCTTACTGTACGAACAAGGTTTTTGTCAATAAAATATGTTCTTCGAGGCAGGGTAGGAGCTTGCGAGAGTAAGTGATAGATTGACATTTTTTCACATTGTCTTGAGATCCTCATGTCATCTGCTTAGATTGCTAGGTCAGATCTCGTGATGAAAAGCTTGACATCGTTTATAGTCAGTACGAAGATCAGAGGTCCTAAATGGCCACCTGCAGTACTTCCGAACTCGTAATGATGGGGTTTGAAACGGAAGATCTGGAAAGGATGGCGATTTTCAAAATAGTACATAACCCAAGAATTAAATGGCGGCAGAAAATCAAGAGCTATATGTTTGAGGAGTATGTTTTGGTGAGAGATTTTTTCAAACACTTTACTAAAGTCAGTAGCCACTCTTTACCACTTTCCAATCCACATAATGTTTTAGAAGCGAATTCAGTAAGCTTGGTGGTTGTGGATCTGTCCTTTAGGAACCCGTGTTGCTTAGGGGAGACAATTGATTTACAGTGGGAGAAGATTGGGTTATAAACGGTACACTCAAATGCTTATGGATGGGAATGATAATTGAATCTTTCCACAATTTTGGAAAAACTGCATGTGCAATTGATTATTGAAAAAACTATTGGGTTAAATTAGAAACACTATTTTTCAATACTATGGCCAGAAGTCCGTCTAGACCAGAAGAGTAGTTGACTTTGAGAAGATTAATCTTGTCAACCACTGATGACACTGATGGTTTGAGCGCAGTCTTTCCAGTAACTACGAGTATAATAGTTAAGATCGGGCTCAGGGTTGTCATTCGAAAACGCCTGGCTGAAGAAATCAGCAAAAAGATTGTTTACAAATTTTAGCATAGAAGGATATCCGTCAGCTTTGGGTTGGTTAAGGTATTCGTAGAAAAGGATTTCACACAATGCGAAGAAGTTATTATACACAAATAATAATTTGAAAAGTCAGACATAGATTTGGATCTTAGAAATGCTTGCTATAGTTTATTTCATTTATTCCAAAGAAAGCGTAGTTCCTTGATGTACCAAGGGGGAGAGGACGAAAAATTGTTCTGTGGTGTGATAGGGACAGATTAAAGGACACAGCCAAGGATGTAGGAGTAAAAAGAGATAGCTGCATCAATATTAATGGTCTTGCCAAACATAAAGTCAAAATTAACATTATATTTGGTTGTATTAAAATATAAATTAGGAAAATAGGTATAGTTAAATTTTACGACCGTATTAGTGGAGATAAGTAATCCTTTGGTACTTGTAAGTAGTGGGGGCCTTTGTAGCCATCGGAAACACACAATTTAAAATGTGATTCCTTAGCAATATTATAGCTATTGTATTTCGGAAATCAAAAATCGGGTTTCATAGTAGTGGGGTGGTGCAGTAGATGTTTAGCTCTGTAGGTCATACGAGTTACTCTGTAGCCCTCGGAAAGGTAGAATTTAGGAGGCAATTTTTAAGCAAATTATACACGTATGCGGATTTTTTATTACTGAAATCAAGAATTTATAGAACAGATTTTAATTCTTATATGTAGTAATACCTAGAAGCAATGTAGTTAGTTAGTGGCGAATGTATAGTATTGCGGGTCCATATTCCACGAATGAGGTCAATTTCGTAGAAAGAAACTCGTCGATAACTATGAAAGAAGACAACTTATCGAAACGAAATTCGTTGACAACTGTGAGGAACTCTTGATACACAGTTTAAAACATAGAGACATAATAATGCCTGGCTCCCAAAAGCTCAACGCAGGGTCTGGCTTAGCTTCTCGCAGCCACTCGTGCTGTACGCCGCACGAATGGTTGGGACCTACAGTTGTATGCCGTTTCCGGAGGGCAATTTTTTTAATTGAGAGAAGCTTTTTCATGACAGTTTTACTCTCGGATGTTTGTCAGACGTTCGCGAGAATTGGGTGAGAAAACTTCTTTATTTTAATTTTTATGTTTTCTTGGATTTGAACCTTGAACCTTTCAGTTAGTGATCGCGCACTTAACCACTGAGCCACGGCGCCCACTTGTAGATGTTTTTCGGAAAAAAAAACGGTTTTAGTATTAATCATCTCGAACTAGTTCAAAATCATTTTCAAAAGGTCCCATTCAGTTATTTTAAATTTGAATTTATTGTCGATAAATTTCCTTTCGGCGAGTTTCATTCTCTAACAGTTGTTGACGAGTTTCCTTTTTGTACGATTCGATGAGTTTCGTTCAACGTAAATACTCTGAATTAACTTCTTTAAAGATGGAAAAGTCGTAAATACTTTAAACCTTTGAACATTTTATGTATGACCCCCCAAAAAAATTCGTTTGTAAATGTAGTATGTTCCGTTTGTTTATTTTAAACTTAAAAAAAAAAAAAATATTACAAATTCAGAAAAAGAGTTAAGTACAAGTTTTGTGATACAAAAGTTCATCCTCATATTTTTTTCTGACAAATGAATTCATAACTTTAACTTAGAGAGAATTTTTAAAAAACATATTTGGCGCAACAGCTCTTTATGCCAGGGCCTAGCTTCTCGCCACACGAATGGAAGAGAATTTAAAAACTTAAAATTTTGATCGTGATAATGTTGCTTCATCCTTAATCGCGACTTTAGAAAAGGAGTCTGCGGTCATCACCACACAGGTTTCCGCTTTAAAAATAGATTTAATTGTTGACTATTTTATCACTTTAGACATACCTAGCCACAAGGACGTAGTGCATTGCCTTGATACTGTTTGCGTGTTTATTGTGGTTATTTCTGTATAGGAAAGGATTTCAACTTCATAAAGCCCAACACATTTCTCTCCTATAATGTTGTGAAAATTGTCAACACTTTCAATTCCACACATTGTATGATAATGGACTGAGAGAATTTTGCTTACCAAAAGGTATCAATGCCTGCAACCGCTGTAACAGGTGCTCAAGTTACGCACACATGTACAACATACCACAACCGTCAATAATCGATAACCTTGAGACAAAGCACGAACTAAATTCGCATTCTTCAAGGCAATATCACTCCCTGGTCGCTTCCATCGCAGTAAGCCATAAATAACGACCACAGAGGAATACCATACCATTGCTACTTAGGCCATGCTGCAGAGCAAGAGAACTGCCCGTTTGTGCAATTGCCTCACTGACGCACGATTGAAATTCATTGTACACAGCGAAATCCGGTTTGTAGTAGTTGCCCATCAGAGTGTTTTCCGTGTCACAATAAAGTGTTATTAAAGACCAACTGAGTTCCACCTGAGCTGAATTATGAGCCATTGTGTGTGCGGAACCGAGCGATGGGCGAGCAGCTCCAGGCGGCCACATCATGACTAGACTTTAATGGTACGTACAGGGACCATAAATTCGATTTTCTTCAATCGGAAATTTAAATCGCATATTGATCCATCAAGGACTTGCCTATCCATCATGTGAGACTACATGTTGACAGCTTTGGCTTTCCGGTTTTCAATTCTAGTAGAATCTTCTATGCTGCAGCCGCACAATTACAATCGCTCCATTGAACCACATGCTACTTGGAATAGAAGAATCATGGAGGGTGGGCGCGAGGGGGCGGCGCTGACATCTAGGACTGGCAAATGCGATAAAAATGTAAATTTTTCCCTTATTTTCATTCATTATGTGAAAATTGAGTGGAGTTGAATTGGCATCTTCGTCTTAGGACGTATAATGTATCTGCAACGTCGCCACGTCGTTGTAGTCGTGTAGTAAAGTATGCAGTGCATCTCTGCCTTTGCATGGGACTAATGGATTGATAAATTTTTCCCGAAATGTTGGTGGCTCCATCGACGAGAGAATCATTTGGAAAACAAGCGGAAGTACTCGATCTTTGGTTCTTGTTCGATGTGTATCATGGGTGAATGAGTGTGCAGTCGCACATGAGGTGGCGGCGTCAGCAATAGCTATGGCAGTTGTTAGTTTTCGAGGAGGTAGACGAAGGCGTTCAGGCTTCAGAGATGTAGTTGTTGTTCTTAGTTACGCTTAACCAAGCATAGGATCGTAATGGTTATTGTCTCGATGTGACTATAGTTTGATGTTTTTTTTGCCTTAGCGACGTCAAGTAAATATTCCCGTTCTTTGTATAATGCAGTACAGTAACTACTGTTCACTACATTAACACAGAACTTAAGGTAGTTGTAAGTACACATCTAGTTTGAATACGCCTGAACCCACAAACTTGCTTACCCTATCCCGTATGGTATATCTATTTTGATACTGGCACATATCCTGCCACCGATTTTTTCTTGTTTTATTGTGAAACAAATTAAATTAACCACGGAAACATGTGGCTTAAGAGTTATAGCCTTTTAAATTTGGGCAAAACTACCTCATTGGTAATATTGACATTTTCCCACCGATTTAAAAATTTACTTCTTTTAAACTTTACGGTCACAGCTGTTGTTGCAAGCTATGCGGACATTAATACCAGGGGCGAACTATCATGACAAACATTATCTCTGCTTTTCTATACCAACCACTGCCATTTAAAGGGCCCAATTACCAGAATTCCATTGCGGTGGCCTTGGAAAATCACATTGTGTCCAGGACGTAAAGATACCACTTTCGGCCTATGTGAGGCTTTATATGGCATTGTTTTCAGTCCTTATTACAAATTAAAAAAAAAAATTAGTTCTGCGGAAACATGCGGTTCAAAAGTTATGCTTATTTAAAATTGGCCAAAACTACTTTAAGAGTACTTATGCTGGCAACACTGCCATCTTTTTAGCGATATTTTTTTTTTCAATGACATTTTTAGTGCTTATTACGAAAGTAAAAAACTAAACATTTAAAAAAGTAATAGATATTTAAAATTAGCTAATACATACTACCTTATTGAGTACATTGGTAACATTAGAATCAGCTTTTATTTATTTATTCTTTTGTTCAACGTGCTTTCTATCTCTTATTATAAATTTTAGTATGTAACGGGGGCAAAATCTCGCAACATTAAAGTCTAACATAAAGAGAGTGCAAGCAACTTCCCCAAAAGACATACCGTAGAGTTTAAGAGAACCATCTACTCCAAAATGGACCCACTCCCTATGTTTTAAGGACAGATTTTTGTTTTATGTTGCATAAAGCGCCAGGCTCTGGAACACAGAAGAAAGTTCGATATATCAAAATCTAACATCGGGTCTTTGGTACTGAGCGAATGTGGAGCGCAATGACCCGAAAAAGGTATACCGCAGAGTTTAAAATATTTTCTGCGATCGTAGCGAGGTAGTATTGGCCAACTTAAAATGGTTGTAAGCACTGAAAACTACGTCTATCAAAAGCAAAATTTTGAAAATCGAAGTTCGAATGCCAGTGTTACCTATACATATACCTCGTCGTTGTGGCCAATTTTAAATGGCTATTGCTCTGGAACCACATGCCTCTACAGATTATTTTTTTCATATTTGTAATAGACTTGTAGAACAAAAGAAGAAGAAAAAATAAAATAAATAAATTGGTGAAAGGATGTCAGTGCTACCAATGTGCTTTTAATTTATTCTACCAATGCCCGTCCTGTCTGTATGTCACCATTTCTTGGGCCTTTAATGTTGACCTAGGAAGGCAAAATTTCATAAATAAGCTTTTTAGAATCCGAAGCAGTCTAAGTGTAACAATATTTTTTAAATCGGCCTACTTTTAAGAAAATAATTTTTTTTTCAATATTTTTACTAAAGAACTAAAATTTGACCTAAAAAAAAAAAATTTTTCCTTCATATACTCGTATATAGACGTTGACTTTCTTTGCCCACTTTTTGCAGTGATGGTTAAGTCTTATTATGAATATCTCATCGGAATCCATTAAGTGCAATTACAAATGGTGACAGCCAGGTTTTCTGATAAAATCTCTTGAAAATCTCCGAAATATCTTCTGAGTAGAAAGATATCAATGCATTTAAACTAAGAAGTTCACCATACCACGCCCACTTTATTAGAGTTGGCTTAGAGTAAATGATATTATACCATCCTTTAAAGATGGATTGTAACTTTTTAAGAAAAACATTGTTAAAAATATTTGTGTGGAAGCTTTTGGGGGCATAATGTACCTCAAAGAAACAATTGTTTATACACCACATCATGTCACATATCGAGCTTGGAAGTTGAACTGCCAAAAATTCAAAAAAAATAAAAAAAATAATCTTGAACATAAAAGCTAAGGAGCAATGGCATAAGATTGAGAATTGAGAGTATGTAAATTTATGAGCAGATAAGAGGAAAATTACATTATAACAGTTCTTGAAAATATTCGAATATAGGGGGTGATATGCCACCCCATCATATCTCACCTATTTTTCATCCGATTTTGATGATTTCATATTCTCATGTCCAACATGACTTAAAATCAGTGTTGCCAAAGTTTTCAATTTTGGTTATCAATAAATTGTTTTTAAAATTCAAAAAATAGTCTTACAAGTACGCTTACATATCCTTTTCTTCTTTAGGTTTTTCTTACGCCTTTCAAATAAACATAACATTTATAAAATAATTGAACAAAATACGAAAACAGACACATATTGTAATTTTTTTTTTACTATTTTCGATTTCGATATTTTGATAAAATTTAGTATTACCAGTACTGATGAACCTCAGAAAGTGGCTCTGTCAATTCTGTTTATAAATAAATAAATATTTTGGCGCTAACAGCTCAACGCAGGGCCTGACCTTTCTAAATTCCCAAATTTCATGGTGGGTAGTTTTTGAGTTAGGCGCATGAGAAAAATAATTCGAAAATGATTTAAACCCTTTCCCAAATCTCACTTGCACGGCAATCGATTTGGATCAATTTCAAGTGAAACTACAACATATCGGTCTAAGCCTACATGTCAAATTTCATCGAAATCGGCTTAGGAGTTCTTGAGTTAGGCGGTTAATAAAGCTAACTAAAAGATTTTTGAAACTCCTCCCTTCATATCCTACTCATACTTATCCGATCTTGAAAGTTTTTGTACAATCTAACAAATGACTTATTGAAACGTAACGAGTTAAATCTAATAAACGCAATATTTGTTTAAAAAAAATATATTGTAATGTCGGCAGATAAATTCCTATTGCCCAGAGCTTGGGCATTTACGAAAATCTAAATAAATTTATTGTGCTCTCCAAACCACATCTTAACTTAATACGAGTACTGCATGTATTCCTGGCGTTACCCCGAAGATATTTCAATTGAGATAAATGGTGAACCTAAGACATTTTCACACCACTTGCATTTCAAGTGGTTTGTTAGTTTGCCCATTCATTGTTTCCACCACGCCTTTAATGCTTACAGAAGATTCAAGGTATTTTTATGCTAAGTGCATTACATTTTTAGAGAGGCAACACAACATAGGTACGAACAAGGCGTGATAACATCATCAATTTACATAAAATTGTATCCATACCAAAAGTATTTTGTTGGGATAAAGGTGTTAAGACGGAAATATTTGTAGGAGACGCTACCCGCTATATCAATTTCCACTTTACGTGCAATAAGGGATATAAGTAAAAATAACTGGAGCCATAAAATTGTGTTTATTGCTTAAGCAGTAACACTCACTTAAGGCAATCAAAGGGATTCCGCTGAAGATAATAAAATCAGTAGGGGGTTTTTATTAAGCTTGCAAATGATACGGCTGCTTTTTGATGGTGCCACATGTAAAGTAAATGCTCCTTAGCTCAGGGGAATCGATAGCTGAGTAAAATCACGACTTTTGTGCACAATATAGCCAATTTTAAGCCATCCAGTTTGTTAGGATTTAAAGTATGATCCTCTTATAGCACTGTATCATTATGCTTCAATAATTGTTTGACTGTCCAGTGCGTCACACATTTGTGGACTTTAGCCTTGACTGTAGATAAATATTAGTCATTGGCACATCGACAAATAATCAGGTTCAAAGTACCCTCAGTAGAATCTACTGTAATGAAACTGCTAAATTTGAACCACGCAAATAAACAACTGGATCTCAAGTCTCTTAGCCCGCTCATCGTTGCTCCTCCTGGTTGTCAGCTTGTAAATACATATGTACGAGGGTGTATTGAAAAGTTCGTATGGTCATGGTCAATAGCGAAATTGTTTAATCATGTCTGTCAATCCGCCGTTCCGTGTGTTACAGGTTTCGGGGCCCTAGATTTTGATATAGACGAATCAAACGTGATACACAAGTTCCTTAGTTGTAGATTTAATACATTATTCGATTTTATGAAAAACGCCAGCAGTCACGTCCACAATCTCATTGGACAACCTCTTAGTTTTTAACAAGGAATATCGATAATTTAGGTCAACTACAACTCCTATTTTACTTAGGGGTGAACCTGGGCCTTAACCAACTAAACTCTCCAGTTAGCCCGGACCTTAGTCAACTGCCTTCAGTTGCGCACTCCAAGTTGGTTGAGGTTTCTTTCTACTTGTGCGCTTCACCTAAGGCGAGGTCTTCCTTGCCGGAGTGTTGGCGTCCATTCGACATGTCCTAGCCATCTCAAACGACCAATACGCAGTTTTTTGACTACGTAGATGTCGCTATACAGCTCGTACAGTTAGTCGTTTCACAGACTTTTGAAAGATCGTGCCTCTGGTTTTGGTTTGTGAATTTGGAAAAATCTGAAATCAAAAGTATGATGCAAAAGATTAAAAAATCGTTTATTGACATCAAAGGTCTCTGTGAGGTCGATACCAACCTTGATGGAGCAGCGAGTATTCTCCATTGTCATCCTGGACAGGCGGACGAGTTTGGCAGGGATGTCAAAACTAGATTTAGCTTTGTATAGCTCATCTCTATAAATACTGTTGTAGGCAGCCTTAAAATCGATAAAGAGATGGTGAGTATCGATTTGAACTTCTTATGTTTTCTCCATGTTCTGCCGAAGTGTGAACAATTTAACGATTGTGGATTTTCCTGGGCTAAAACCTCATTGATAGGGGCCAATTAGGTTGTTGACAAAAGGTTTTAGGCGTTCACACAATATGGCAGATAAGATCTTGCACGCAATGCTGAGGAGACTGATGCCTTTATAGTTGACGCAGTTGAGGGGGTCTCCTTTATTGTGGATCGGGCAAACTATGCTGAGATTCCATTCATTAGGCATACACTTGTCTGACTATATAGTTTGACCTGGAGTACCAGTTTCTTGGTTGCCAGTAGTCCACTACGGGGATGCAAGCGCTGCCGTTGGTCGGTTAAGTTAAGTTAACTCCTCCGTCATCATCTTTTCTTGGAAAAACCCTGACGCAGTTTCAAAGATCCTTATAGGCCTAATCTCCAAATATGTCCAAGTAGCCCTTATAAGGTGCTGCGGCCAAGACATCCCACAGGTGTTTAACCTCATCTTTCCTCAAGGTACTCCAAGGGTTCACCGTGTGGATGGAGAGTAGGAGTTGATGGACAGTGAAAAAGGTGTTGACTCTTGCGTCCTCATAGATTGCTCATGCTCCTTCTATTTTACTAACGCGAGATATGGACGCGCCCATAGAACTAAACTATTGTACTGGTGGCGGAGCGATGATGATACACGAGTACATATCCATCTAAGGCAGGCATTAAAATTACTGTTACTACGAGTACCTATTTACTATTTAACTATCGTTATTAAATTCACTGCAATCTCTATAACACGAAAATAAAACAAAAAACAAACTATCATATAGGTATAATCGTATTCGTACATACCTATGTACATACCTACTCATACTTATCAATTATTCGCTGGGCCAAATCGCTATCACGATATGTCAAATTCATCACAACGTATAAATGTATGCATGGTTGAATGGACAACGACTTCAATGTTAGATAGGTCATTGCCGTCAAACTCAATTCAATGAACTTGCTTCGAAGGTATCTCATTTTATTGTTACGTTACCAGTTTTTGTTTGATTTATTTCATTTCAAAGAACAACGTTACAAAATTGCAAAAAGTATCTACATAGTAGATACTTTGCGGTCTTTTTTTTCGTTTAGCTCGCAGCCAGAACGTCTCACCGTGTACAAACTACATACTCGTATATCCTGCTTCTATCATACTGCCGGCAACATCGCAGTGCAGGAGACAAATTTTCAGCTTTATGGCCGATTGAATTCGATTTGGGGAAAAAGATGTGCATAGTTATATACATATGTACATGTGAGCGTATGTATATACATCAAGGGATACCCTAATATGAGCACAGATTTCACTGCACAGATGGTTGGAATGAAAAGCAAAGGTAGTCTTTTGCTATATAAAGCACACCTGGATTGGATCTGTATCCACAATCTGTAGTGTGCAGGCTGTGTGGAAAAGCAGAATCACTTGACGCTGGGACTGAAAGAACGTGCTTCTTCGTGCCGAGTGGACATTCATTTATTGCATTTTCTCAAAGTTGTCAAGAATCAGCATTCTACTTTGATTCGGTCAATAGCAATCGGCTATTGCAGGGCCATGTAGTTAGGAACAACAAAGTGATTGCTGTCAGTGCGGTCGAATCCATGCAATTTCGCAGACTTTTTCCGGTTTTTAGGTTGTAATCGTTTGACTGATTGTAATCGGTTGACTGATTGTATCATGAATAGATTTGTCGTACGTGCACGAGGAACGGAATTACTTGTGAAAAATTTAAAAAATATGCGATACATTTTACGGATTTGCCATTGAAATGAAATCTATGTATGCAATAGGAGGAATTGTGTAATAGAATTAATTAAAAACGAGTGGATTATATTGCTCAGGAGTATGAGCATGTTGACCTGGTGGACCAGATATTCTTAGGTTAGGTTAGGTGCGAGTGGCTGGATGCGTTTTAAGCACAGACACACTTAGACCAAAGTAGGTCCTTTGCGATACCACAGGATCAAGAGATATCTCCCGTGCTACCATAAAACCAATTGGAGTTTCTAATGAAACGATGGAGTTAGCCTGCTCACCGAGGTTGTCCTAGAAGTAAGCTCTCAAGTGAAGCCTTCTACTGACAAAGAGGGCTGGACAAGTGCAGAAGAGATGGAGAGTTGTTTCTTTCTCCTGCTTGTCCCTACAGCTTCGACAGAAGACGTTCGAGAAGAGGCGTGTCCCGTAATAACACCAACTGTTGCGCTCATATGTTTCCTACTAAGGAAATCCAGGCTATTTGAGCACTTCTGATCCATATTAGGACAAATTTGTCTAGTGACGTGACTTTAAATGCCATTGCACTCAGCCTGAGTAGAGAGAAATGCTTGCATGTAGCGAGTGGCACGCCGAAATTCCCTTTTACTGGTACAATCTGCAAAGTTATACAATGCCTATCAAGATTATCGGTCCTACAATTCCCTGAAATATACCTATGCCCTGGCATCCAGTATATTTGAATGTTGAATTGGTCAGCCGTCTCGTTAAGAGACGAGCGACAATCTAGAGCTACCTTTGATATAGAAGAGGTAAATCCTGGAGATTTTATAGCAGCTTGGCTGTGACTGAAGATGCTATTGTTCTTGGCAGATAATACATTCCATTTCATCCAAGACCGAGCCATTATCTCCGATTGGAAAACGCTACATCTGGGAAGTGGAAGAAGATGATAACGTTTAGACTGTCCGAGAAAACCTCGATTATCCTTGAACCATATACTCTTTAATGCACAACAAATAAAGATTCTAGCCTATATCTTGTTGCTTAAGATTACATATTCGTGTAAATGTAGTGACAGGAGCCCAAAAGTGAGAAAATATGGGACGTTGAATTAATGATTCGGGTTCCAACGGTTAAAGCTTACTAACGAAAGACCCATACCCATTCTATAGACACAATCTTTGATATTGATGCGATCACCAATTAAGTTTTGTTTTCAGTATCTGCTTGGAATTTTTAAGGAAGCTTCTCAAGCCAATGGCTGACTTCAAAATTCTGGAAAATACCGTGTATACTGTACGATTTGGAAACATTTCCTGTTCAGTTCACTTCACTGTCAACATCTCTCGATTCAAACTTATGGACTGAAAAGGATGTACGAGTACTCTGCGGAAGTTGTGGAAATGGTACTAATTGTTGTAATTAATGTCTGCATTAGTTGCACAGTAACCAATTTCTAACCAATTGCTTGCATTCTATGGAAGGGGATACTAAATGTACATATTTAGTGACAATGACCCATATTTTGTTTTTGAACCATTGTTGACAATATTGATGAGTCTTCACTTTGCCACAACCAACCGTTCTTCCATTCAGCTCTTAGAGGGGAAGTCCACAGTGAAAGCTTTCCTTAAGTTCAGTCTAGTGTTGAGGTAGTGAATAATTTGATTAAGTACGAGAGCAGATATAAAATAAAAACATACATGATCCGTCTGAGATGGATCGTATATACCCTATCCGTCATCTTCTAACCGATCCCTAATAAAGTGGGCATGGTCGTTCTGAACCTTTTCAAATGCAATGAAATCTTTCTACTCAGAGGATATTTTCTAATTTTTTAAGAGATTTACCACATAATTTGTGGCTAATACTTTTTCTGAGAAACAAAGTGGGCGTGACGATCGCTATTTGTAATCGAAGATCAAATATTCTGGTGAGGTATTCTCAATAAGACCTAATCATCACCGTAAATAGTTTTGAGAAAGTAAAATACGGTTTTTCAAAGAAAACGCCCCCAAAAATGGGAGTGGCTTTATATAGTGTATAGACAAATTTAGGAAAGTATACTAGGTGCTAACAATGTGTAAGTTAGCAATCAGTAGTGTTCGTGCATTTAACGTGATCTTAGTTTTATTGATTATCGAGGCGTGGTTCTGACCCCTGGCTAGTTGCCCATAGATCAGCATAGTTGACAAAATGGACTTACCATATTCCTCTAACTGAACTTAAGATTCCAATTGCGATATGTGCGAAATTGCGATGGCTGCAATTTCAAATCAACTGATCAGTTTTTCATATTCGTTCCCTAACTCACACCCTTGCTTTTCGGTCCTAGAAGAAGAACGGCAACGTATGTAAAAAAAAACATTAAATTTCGACTTGGGTAGCATAATCAAGTGGGTTTTAACCAACAGGGTGGTATTTAATGCTTCTAAAACACAATGCTTTCTTCTGTCTCTCAAGCGAAACCAAAATCCTCAACCATCATCCATGATGTTTATTAATAACCATTTTTTATATTCGTCGCCAAAAATGCTGCCAAATGTCTAGGATTCCTTAAATGGTGCAAGAAATATTTTACCCCTTCTGATCTAGCCTTAACTTATAAGGCATTCATCCGACTAAAGCTGAAATATAACGCCCACATCTGGTCTGGTGCACCCAAGATCATTCTGCATATTCTAAACAGGGTACAAAATCGTGCGTTAAATCGTATAGGTTATAGAGACAGTGTGGACTCCACACATACATTCACTTGAAGATAGTAGAAATGTCTCGTGTCTTTCGCTCAGCATAATTTTAATCTGGAACTTTCAGGCACTACACAGATTCGAAGTGAGCAGTTTTTCGATTTTGAACAAATCACCCTCCGTAGCGATGCAATAACTGTAAGACTTAAAACGCTTCTGGAATATTCCCTTCGGGTGTTGTCCGGAAACAGAAATGTCTTGAAAAAAGATTTTAAATCCTTTATCCACAATAAAATGAAAACCCCTCGATTTATTTAACTTGGCCTCTTGTTACACAATCGATACTGCAGTGAGCTTGAGTCTGGGCCTGTAACCCGATAAAATTAAGAAGTGTGTCCTTTATGGAGTTCGGAGAAAGAGTAATTTTATTTAGATGGAAAAATCCTGAGTATTCCACAATCGTATACCTACTAAGTGAACTGTGAAAATACATAAATAAGGTATCAGTAGACACAGTGACTAATATTATTTATGATCTGATGAATAATCTTAACGACAACGGCACGCATAATTTAATCTATTGACAATAAAAACTTTACACTGCATAGGTACACCATATTAATACAACTTATTTCTCTGTCAGATAAAGATGTAAGCAAGTTGGAACAACAATATCTGAAAGCTATATACAATTTCTAAGCCCACTATCTTTATCACCTACATGTCAAATAAATTTAAGCTATAAGAGGTCACTACTTTAATTTATTTTAATTTATTTCTCTGAAAGATAAATGTACTCACAGGTGTAACCACCTAAGTGCCCTCTAAAACGGGGATAATGTACATAACTACATATGTACTGGTACATACGAACTTTTGCTCTTTGCATGTAAGTTTGACTCATGGCAAATGCAAGGTAGACACATAGCAAGGTACTGGAATCCGAATGGCAGACGACCACTTGGTTGGAATTCTAATTACCACAACGATTTTTCCTGTGAAGCATTTTTTTTGCGGTCTTCTGGTGTGGCATGATGTAATCTTATTCAGATACCAACGCGGCATAAGATCACTGTTCCTTAAATACCGCTCTCAATTCCACATTAGCCGCGGCTATTATTCACGAAATTGGTCACAATTTTCGGTGTTATTATATTGAATTAACGTTTCGGATAGGTCTAGAGCCCACTATTAATGCTACATTTCTGCCGATGTTGTGTGTGTTGATTTGTAGAGATTGGAAGCAAAAACAATCATCTCAAACTCTAAACAAATCTCGGGTTGGGGTATTTGTTGAGTTGGCGTTCTTAGCAGAATCCCTTCACAGATCGTTAGCCATGAATTTCATGAAATTCATCATTCTAGATGTCGTGCAGATTTGATTTTTTTGTCAGGGTGCAACACATGAAAATAATTCGCATTTCTGTTTCTTAACCGGATGTGTAGAAGTGACGGAGAAACATTCATTCATGAACGTAATTATGGGATGTTGACTTTTGAACTGCTGACTTGTGGAAAAGGTTTGTGTTACACATTTGCAGTGACAAGCCTCCTAGATGTGGTCGGTCATACCGAACTGTGGAAAGATGAGATAGCTGCGATTGTTTTTATACTCAAAATTCAATAAACGGTTAAATTCTTACTTAGCTAATAGAAAACAAATAGTCAAATTGGCAAATTCAGCATCAATCAGTGGTGTACCACAGGGAAGCCATCGTGGTCCTTTACTTTTGTTTCATTTAATAATGTTTCGAATGTGCCAACGATAGGAAATTTTGTAAACAAAATTAACTCAATGAGCGACTGTGAGAAACTTCAATGTGATTTCCATTCACACCTTATTCACTAAATTCAGTCTACTATTCTCTAGTTGGATCTGCCCGAAAATATAGTATGCTTCAATAATTTGGTTCGCTTACCAATAGGTTCATATAACCAGAATTAAGCGAGTACAGAAGAATTTTACCAGGTATACACAAAAAAAAAAAAAAACTACGAAGCTCAATGTGTACTGATAGGCTTGCAAACACTTTCTTCTTGAAGAAAACTTCAAGGCGTTATGTTTATTAGAGACACAGCTTGTGCTCGTCGGAGCTGTTGGGTAATCTTAATTTGTATGCAACTATAAGGTACCTTCGCGTAAGGGACTTGTTCATGACTGATAAACATATAACTATTTGTGGATAGAATGAAGCTATTTCAAGGTGTCTTGATGATTTTAATCATGTGTGTAGTTCCCTTGATCTGTCTTGTAGTAGGGAAACTTTTAAAAAGTAACTTATTTTCCCATTTCACTAAATACCTTTCTTCTCTTTTTTTCTTTTCTTAACATTCTTTTCTTTTTATTTAAGCATAATATGTAAATATTTTATGTAGTAGATTAATAAATAAATAAACAAATTATTACGTTTACACAAAATCATGCGAAAACTATTTACAATTTTACAAAATTTTGTTATCCTACTGTCATATAAGCCTCTTAGTAGCTCTTAGTAGCTCTTCATATCTCGAACCAATTTATTTTTTTCGCAAATGGGTCAAGTTGGATACCGTTTTAAGGGGTGTGATATACCTATTCTATATAATTTTGTTCGCATATATTTATTTCTTATAACTTAGAGAAAAAAAAATGTTGTGCGTTTGTACGATATACTCGTGGCATGAAAGTAATTCGGTCTAAAAATTATCAATATCGGATCAAGTAGGAGTGGAATGCGAGGGTGGGCTTTCAAAATTGGCCTTCTAATTCAAGAACTCCTGAACGGATGTAGATGAAATTTGGCATGCAAAGACTAAACTGATACTTTAGTAATTTTACTTGAAATTGATCAAAATCGAATAGAGTAGAAGTAAGATATGAGAAGGGGCTTAAAACATTTTCGAAATATTTTTCTCATACTCCTAACTCAAGCACCACTTAACAGATTTGGATGAAATTTGGTTTTTGGGTGATGTTGGACATGTAGATACTTCCGAATGAAGACCGGGTAAGATATGGTGGGGTGACTTTCATCCCACGTATTTCAACATTCCAATATTTTTAAAAAACTGTTTCTGACAGAAGATTTGTTATAATTTTGCCCTTACCTCCCGAAAGATTTATAATACATGCTCTAAATTTTTTTTTTATTCCGCTTCCGAAGGGACATTTTTTCTATTGAGTAGAGCTTCCCATGGCAGTTTTACCCTATGATGTTTGTCAGACGTTCGCAAGCGATGGAACAGTAAATAAAATTGATTTGTTTGTGTTTTCTAGTACTCGAACCTTGAGAATACCGCTTCGAGATCGTGCACTTAAGCACTGAGCTATGGCGCCTACTAAGACAATATCACTCTTTATATCAGATTTACAGTATTGCTCCGTTGCAGGTCCTTGTGGATTTTAAAGCTATTTTGTCTAATACTGGGTCGATTTGAATAGCTTTTTAGAGCGGCTGATTTGCTGATTTCAAATACAAGCTGAAATCTCTAGATTCAATGCCATAATACAATTTTATGTAAATATTTTCTGAGATTCTAAGTCCAAATTATCTTCAAACCGTGTTCTCTGTTTACGACCAAAACCTTTTTTTCGAACATTGGAGTTGACGTGACTAAGCTCGTGCTGAGTTTGATGATCACATGGGTTCGTGATTCGGTACTCGCCACTCTAATATTCGAGTATCATCCATTGGGCGAATCCTATCAGAGAGATCTGTTTTTATAGAGCACTCCAAAGATTTGTAGGCGAATGCAGCATAGATGTTGGATGGGTATACAATAATTCGTACAATTTTATATTGACCTCCAACACAAAATAGTAAATCAGAGTTCCAATCTAGATTATGGAAAATCCACTTGAATCTTTAAAAAACCTCTAACAAATGCGTGCGTTTTAAAGTCTCAAAAACTCATTACAATAAGGCACAGACCGCACCAATGCTCGACGTAGAGAATTTAGTTCTCACAAAATATATATGACCATCTCTGTAAATAATGTTCGATGACTTCGTTGGCCCTAAGAATTCCATGTTATTGAACTAACAAACAACTTCACTTAATTCAAAAAGCGAGGTCAATTGTTGTCCAGTGAGTATCCATACTCTTCGACAAGCTACCACATCTTCACCTAACATAAGATATTAATCGACAAAGCGCTTCGGGGCAAATATTTGAAAAGAAAACCACTTGAATGGAACAATCAAACACCATGAACAAATATGTATCTACAATTCTAAGCGTTTGGTAATTGCCAACAAGAGTATCTGCTATCGCACTGTTTCTACCCCCACTTGGGCGCAATATACCCGCGACACACCGCCTCCAACAATGTGTGGGTAAAAATATTTTGAGGTTTTTTTTTTTTGAAGAGGTAGCCCCCAAAATAACTATGCCAGACCGTTAGTCGGTGAATATGCAAAAAAAAACCTGTAAAATTTGTTTGATATCAATTCAAAATGCTCGTTGACGAGATATCCATTACGAATTAATTAGCCTAAACTTTTTGGCAATAACCACTCTATCCGTTCCGTTGCGTTAGTCATAAAATTTTCTCACGAATTATGGGCTGGTGTTTTATTAGACAGTGATTCTTCATGGAGTTATTATAGTCGTCAACACAAACGGGGTGAGTAATCCAGTCACATTTATTTGCATAATGAGATTTATTCAGCGAATATTGTATTTCGACTCTGATTGGCATGCGGATTGTTCAGACACAGATGCTAATGAGTTATCCCCAAACAATGTTTTCGTTTGCAAAGAAAGCAAGTTGACTATTTTTTTTATCTCGAAGGGTTATTAAATATTTAATTTTCTTTGTTTTTGATCAGATAAGTGGGTCAAATTGAACATAAAAGGAAAAGAGACGGCAAGCTGAGAGATTTTGATCGGATTATGTCAGAGTTTTCGGGTAGCTGTTGTTTTAGTAGTTGTTGGGATCTTATTTTTTTGGTTGATTGGATTGATGGTCATTTAATAAATCCAAGTTTTACGGTTATGAGCGGTTAAGGAAATGGCAGGTTAGGTTAACGAACTGAACATTGATGGATGTCCGTCATCGATGGTTTGTTGTTATTGACCAAGTGAGATGAGTCTCGATGGAGATAGGTGGATAGGTGGTCTTATCCGGTTTTGGTTGTTCTAATTCTTATAAAGAAAGCGTTGGGGTTTTCGGATGACACATTGGATCAAAACACAGTTTATGTTTCTCAATGGCGATAGTATTATTGTTCCAATTAGTACGTCTTAAATTGGGTTTCTAAAGAAAACTTTCTAAGCTAAGCTAAAATTAGGTAGATCAATTTTAATGGCTAGTAGATATCATTTCGATCTTGCCAATTAGAATGCGAATTAAGCGATGTTGTCTACGGTTTCAGACAGTTTTAACTATGTATGATATAAATATGACTTTTTGGTTGGTTGAATCGGAGAAATACGAGTGCCTTACCATGCTCTATAGTTATGAGAGAGAGGACCGAAGCCCCTCTTTCAACAACATGACCGAAAACGCCCAAAGACTGTGACTGACAAGTATGCTCCTGGAAGCAATGAACATTATATGTGCTCATCCATAACTGGAAAATATGATTCGGGAGATGCAGCACATCGAACCGGAAGCGCTTAAAAGAAAAAAGTTGCTACACACGATTAGGTACAGCTGGTATAAAAAACTTATTTTTTTTTTAGAAAAAACTCTACTAGAGCAGTCTGCCTCGATACCGGTCAATTGCCAGGAAGCAACAATCTGTTAATGCAATTTCTTCGTCTTTATGGTATCTGTACTCACTACCTCCAAATAACTGCCTGCGAGTAAGGTAAGGACAATCGCAGAGGAAGTGTTCTGCAGTATCGTCGTTCTCTCAACAGGGGTCACAGGTTGTGTCGTTTAAGCTTAGCACATTAAGATGCTTGTCAAAAGTGAAGTGGCCCGTAAGAACGTTACCAAGTTGTCAGCAGCAAGAATGCCGCGGATTTCTTACAGATTCTCGGGAGCATTCATTTAGTATGTCTACATCCTGGAGAGTCATGCTACCCATTATGTTCAATGAAAGCCCTGATCGAGGGCGCAGGAAGATCCAACTCAGGTTCAAGTCCCGAGAAATTCTCCTCCGAATCTTGTCTAGCAAGTTAATCGTAAATCTCATTTCCAGTAATCCCATGGTGACCTGGGACCTAAACAAGACTCACTGAGTTCAGCCTTACGACCGAATTCAGATAGCTGATTAAAGTGCTGAGCAAGGCCTTAAGCTCAGCCTATCTCTCACTACAGACACAGATATTCCCTCCTCTACCTATTCCTTAAAATATAGTTCATAGCCATTAGAATTCCGTGAGTCTTTGTTTGAAAGACACTTTTCCACGAAGACTCCAGCACCAGACCCTCGATTAGTTTTGGAGCCATCAGTGAAAATTCGACTACAATTCCTTTCTGACTCAGATTCCAGAAAACTCCAGTCCTGAGCGTGAGAAAAGTTGACTTTAAATTTATGAAGCTCGAAGCTACAGTGCGGTTTATACCAAAAGCCACCTCGTTTAAGACGAAAGATAGCTTTTATAGTGCTGCGCATGATATAAATATCAAGAGGAGGGAGGTTCAACAATGCATCTTGAGCAGAGCCAGCCATGTTAGAGAAGATCCCCGTGCAGCTGAGATAAATTTTTTCCATCAAAAAACTGACGCATATGCTAAGAAATGTCTTATCGTTGCCGCGTAGATCCGAAAGACCTTTTTTGGTGATAAGCTCCATGTCTTGCCGAAAGCACCCTTACACTGTCAGAAAACTGTGAGCTGTCTTTAACTAAAAAATGTTTTGACCAAAGAAGTTTACTATCCAGGATTACTCCTAAATACTTAGTTTCATGTGAGATTCAGATAGTGGCGTCTTTAAGAACGAAACCGATCAACTTCCCCCTTCTCGTAAAGAGAATAACATCAGTTTTGAGAAGATTAACCAAAAGTTCATTCCTAATGCACCATACATCGATCACGTCTAGAGCCATCTTGCTGCGGACAGTCTTTAGGCGTCCGCGTATGCCTTAGCGTAGAAGTTAGAGCTGTTAAGAGTGTTTAGCAGAGACCACCATGCAGCAAAGTGGAGGAATGACGCCACCTTGCGAGCAATCCCTGTTAACCCCTGCCATTACATATCGTCCATAATCCGTGGTCAGGAGTTCATTTTAAAATGATAATTGATCTTCTGGCTGTGTTTTTCACCAAAATAACATTCTAAAGGGTGGTTAAATTTTAAGGGCCGATGTTGAATGTGAACCACACCTAAACGTCAAGTTTTTTTCTGCATTTCATTTGACATTTCTCAATTTCAGACTAACTCAATTTAACCATGGAAAGATACACAATCGAGCAACGCGTTAAAGTTATTCAGGCTTATTATGAAAACGGGCGTTCAAATCAAAATGCATATCTTGCATTTCGTGATTCTTTCGGTCAATTTAATCGTCCAAATGTGCGTACAATCGGAAAAATCGTGCAAAAATTTGTGCAAACCGGGTCTGTTGGAGATGTGAAAACACCAGTGAATGCTCGTACAGCTCGTACTGCAGAAAATATTGCTGCTGTTAGCGATAGTGTGGCTGAAGAGCCGTCCACCTCAACTCGTCATCGTGCCCAACAATTGCACCTCTCACGCTCGTCGTTGATGAACATTATGCATAAAAACTTGCATTTACGCGCTTACAAGGTGCAATTGACTCAAGAACTAAAGCCTCTTGACCATTTCAAGCGTCGTCAATGGTCACAATGGTGGCAAGAAATGGCAACAGTGGATGATCAATTTTCGAAGAAAATTATCTTCAGTGATGAGGCACATTTTCACCTCAGTGGATTCGTCAATAAGCAGAATTGCCGCATTTGGGCGAATGATAATCCAAGAGTGATTGTCGAAAAACCAATGCACCCACAAAGAGTGACTGTTTGGTGCGGTTTATGGGCTGGCGGCATCATCGGGCCGTATTTTTTCCAAAATGAGGTCGGTCAGCCAGTTACTGTGAATGGTGTTCGCTATCGTGAGATGATAACGAACTTTTTATGGCCCGAATTGGAAGATATGGATGGGGACGATATGTGGTTTCAACAGGATGGTGCCACTTGCCACACAGCTAACGAAACAATGGCTCTTTTGCGCGACAAATTCAATGGCCGTGTTATCTCACATGGTGGCGATGTCAATTGGTCGCCAAGATCATGTGATTTGACACCGTTGGACTTCTTTCTTTGGGGTTATTTGAAAGAAAAGGTGTACGTCGATAAGCCAGCAACAATTCAAGAGCTAAAGGATGAGATAATTCGGCACATTAACGGCATAGAACCTCAATTATGCCTCAGCGTCATCGAAAATTTGGACCATCGGATGGAGGTGTGCCGCCGAGGTCGCGGCGGCCATTTGGCCGATATTTTGTTCCATACATAATTGAACCATACCAATATTATCATAATAAAAAGAAATGACAGTAATTTCCTAAATAATTTGTGTTTTATTCAAAATCAACATCGGCCCTTAAAACTTAACCACCCTTTACAATATCAGTCTAATTCGTCCCATGCGACAAATTCGAAGACTATCAAGGAGTGATTGTATGACCTCTCTTTAACGTGTAGGGACGAAAAATTCGGTCTATATTCTTAAAATTAAGGACACTCAAGGACATTCAGGGTCAGCAAACAAATTACTGCTCCGTTCCTAGACTAGTTTTCCTTACAAAAAAAAATATATTTAATTGATTTTTCTAAAAATTCCATCACTTAAACTTTAAATAAATTTGTTTCCTTAAAATGTCCTCTAAACGTGTATTTCACTTTTATTGATATATCAGAAAAAGAGATATCACACCTATGTAGCTATTAGCTGTATTTGCCAACTTCCCATATTATAAAGCGCATTTCCTCTTAGCAAATATCGTGCTTACGGAACGCCGCCAATTGGATCCAGAATAGCACCGAGTCCACATTGGGCTATTCACCCACACCGAAATGGTTGACATGAGACATAAATTCTAATTCCGCTGAAGGAAAAAGCTCCCCACCCCAAAATCTATCCACCTTCATGCTTTACTGTGGGCACAGTACATTGGGGCAAAGCAGTTTGTTCTGCGAAACGTCAAACGAAATCCCTTCTCTTCACGCCAAACAGTTCGAACTTGGATTCATCAGCCCAAAGAACTCTTCTCCAGTCCTTAATTTATAAGCTATCAGAAGAAAATTTATTGCTGCACTTTACATTGATATAACCAAAGCGTTTGACATTGTGCACCACGAACTGTGAAATAGGCTTTATAGGGTTTATGCTTAATTGGTTTTTATCATATCATTTTATCATCAAGAACCGTAAACAAGTGGTTAAAATTGTTGATACAATTAGTCAAAGATTAGATATTCGGATTGGCGTACCTCAAGGTTCAGTACTTGGCCCCGTTTCTTTTCTTGACATACATCAATTTTATTTTTACCCATAACTTAAAAGGAATTCCGACTGGATTTGCGGACGACATTGCCTGCTTGTATTCTAATCATTTCACTTTAGACTGAATTGTTGTTTTAGAATGCGACTGGGCATTACGAGTATTGATGAAAACATGCAAGCGAATAGTTTCGTTTTTGAAACAATTTCGTCTGAGGAGATCTAAAAGCTCACAATGTCTTTAAAAGATAAAGGATTTTGCACTAGGGAAGGTATCTCAAACCTTATTTTAAAGAAAGTTGCATTTTATGTATTTGATATATTGAGACATTTATTTAAACTCAACTCATATTGCTAGTGGATGTTTTCTGCAGCCTTTGCAATGTGCTGAAATTATACCTCTTTTTAAAATCGCGCAGCGCAAAAACGTCCATTTTTCTGCTCCAAACTTTCTTTAAACTTTTTGAGAAATTGCTTAAATCACGTAATGTCTCCTTTTTGGATAAAAATAATTTCTTTTCCAACAATGAATTTGGTTTTAGGTCAGTTAAATCGACAGAAGATGCTATCCTTAGGGTATGTTCCCAATGTATGAAGGACATCTTCATAGACATGAGGAAGACATTTGACATGGTTGACCACGATTTGCCACTAAATAAATTGAATAAAGCTAGTTTCAGAGAAATAGTATAGAGTACCTATGATTGGTTTCATTCTCATCCTAAAGGTAGGAAACAAATATTAAAAGTAAATTTCCTTCAGTAGTTAAAGAATGGTGTACCACAGGGTTCCATACTTGGCCCAATTTTATGTTTAATATAATACATATTAGCTCTCTTTTTAAACAAAATGTACATGGTATATCTACTGTATTCGCTGATGATATAGTCTTCACGTTCAAGATAAGTCGTCGTTTGAGTGCATTACCAAGATTGCAGAAGATCTACGGAGATTGAGACAATGGGTTGCATTTCAAAAGTTAATTATCAGTGAAAAAACTAAATTGACATATATTTTTTTTATTCACACGAATGTAATAGCTTTTGTTTACCTCTGCATATTTGCGGCCGAAGCAATTTCAATAGCAATAATCAGTGTTCTATAAACTGCTTTAAGATTGAATCAGTTAATAAATATAAATATCTTGAGGTCTTAATTGATTTCACATTAAGCTGGAAAGATTATACATGATGTTAGTAACTCGCAAGTTGTAACTTTTCAAATCATAATGCTCAAAAAAAAGTTCTGACTATTGTTTACTATGGTCTTGCAAACACAAAGTTGCAGCTGGGGAGGAGCATACGCTAACACATTATTGGTAGCATAAAAATATTTAATTAGAATAATTTCGGGTAAAAATCGCAAAGTTGCAAATTCTACCATTAAGACACCTTTACGTTTATAAAGTTCTCAAAGAGATTTTTTTTAGCAAAGTGGTAACGCTTCAAATACGCGTTAATAATAATGCTCTGTTAATATTCCATTCTCACATATGTAGATCAAAATTCACTCGTGTTTACGCTGTAACTGCGCCAGTATTTTTTAACAAATTAATTGGAGCAGAGCCAGGAGTACTCGGAAAGCTACCAAACAACCGATCCAGAGAACCTTTTTCGGTGATAAGCCCCATGTCTTGCCGAAAGCACCCCTACACTGCCAGAATACTGAGAACACCTTGGCTGTCTTCTACTCGACAAGTTTTGACCAAAGGAGCTTTATATCAAGGATTACTTCTAAATATTTGGCTTCATTGGAGATCCGAATAGTGATGCCCTTTAGGAGTGGCTGAGTCAGACCGGTCAAGATCCTCCAAAAGAACAACATCGGTTTTGGGAGGATTGACCGAAAGCCCATTCCTAGTGCATCACCCATCGATCATATCCAGAGCCATTTGCGCTCAGTTTCTACGCATGGTCCGACAGAAAGTCGAAAGATGGCAACATCATTCGCATATGCCTGAGAGTAGTCGTTTGAACCATTGAGAGCGTTTAACAGAGAGTCGCCAACCATGCACCATAGCATTGGAGACAGAACGTTACCTTGCGGACAGCCCCTGTTGACACCTGCCATTACATAATGACCATAATCCACATCCACAGCTAAAGTTCTGCTCATTAGCATTGCTTTAATCCACAACACTAATGTTTCCTCTACCCTGTTTTGTCTAGCAGAGTTACACATGTAGTCAACTGTCGCATTGTCGAAAGCTCCCTCGATGTCGACGAAGATGACCATCGCGTACTCTTTCCTATCGAGCGCGCATTCAATCCTAGTAACCAGATTTTGAAGCGCAGTGTCGCAGGATTTTCCGCGCTGATGGATGCAGTCGCAACTGATGGATGCAGAGCAACTGTGCGCGTGTAAATCTGAACTAGTCTTTGCATACTCTTCAGCAAGAAGAAAGTCAGACTTATGGGTTTGAAGTTCTTAGCAAGTCCTTTTTGGTATAAAAGCCAAGCTTTTAGATTTATTTATTATTAAAGATTATAAAAAAAAAAAATTAAGTTAATTTGCATTTCAATTTTCTTAATTATAAATAATGCGCTAATTGTTCTTAGGTCTTAGTAAATAATTACAATTTTTTTTAGAATTCAATTTTCTCAGAAATGCACGAAATAAAGTGTTGTTTTCTAAGCTGATAGCCCTGGCAGCTAGTGCTTAGTTTATAAGATTATTATTGTAAGTTATTTATGTAATAATAAAGAACATAATAATAATAATAAAATGTTGTTTTCTATACATCTGCATGGATGTTATAATAGTAAAAAAAAAAATATTAGCGGAAGGCGATATCTACCTCCCCCGATTCCATGTTAGCAAAAAGTGTCCTGTAATAGCAATTTTTATTAAAAACAATATGCGATACAAGTGAATTTATGTCGATACTCTGTTCTATGAGAATATCTAAATAGATATAGATAACCAAAGATGAAAAAAATATATCTACGCTATTTACAGGCCGTCAAAGATGAGTGTTGCAGAATTGAATTCGGAGGAAAATCACCTCCAAAATGAAAGAGAAATGATAGTCGTAGGTGATGATATTAAAAAAGTAGGTGATACTGAAGTTATATAATATTTAGAAGTTATGGCATCCAAGGCCTTAACGAATAGTATAAAACAATCCACGCAAGTTGATTGTTGCCAATACTTCGACGATAATAGATTGCATTTTTGTTAGCATTACAAAACGAGATATCTGATCATTATGCCACTATGAATGCAAAAAAAATATTATACTGAGGGACAATTTATCGAAGAAATGCTTGTACAAATTATTATAATAAATTTGTCGAACAAATGAACTATACATAATCAGTAAAAATAACAACAAACATAAAAAATCGCAAATATACGAGTAAACCATGAAGTACACCCGATATATGTAGTAAAAGGAGAGACGAACTCTATAGAAGGCCGAAAAACAATCCACTAAGCCAAAACTACGAATATGAGTACAAACAATTTCGCAACGTAGTGAATAAATATTTTAACTATAAAAGCGAATTTCTACAAAGAAAAATTCTCAAATGCCAGAAAAGATCCGAGAAAAACATGAATGTTTTAAATTAAATTCTGGGACAAAAATGACGATCAATTGATGAAGTCATTCTGAACAACGTCGCCATTGCGAATAATCTACTGACAATAGTAGATGAGTTCTTTGAACAATTTGCGAACAAGCATAGATGCAATCGTACGAATACAACCTCTAGACACAAAAAATCCACTTAGAACAGTCAATTTATGTAGAAGAAGCTACCGAAGAAGTAGTATTTAGAATATTGTACTGTTTGAAACCCAACAAGGGACCAGGACCAGACAACATTAGACAGATTGATCTTGAGCTAAACGCTGAATCTTTAGCTCCAATGAAACGATTATCAATTGAAGCATTAACCAATCACTCGTCTATAAAGGAGGAGTGAAAAATAAAATTTAAAATTATAGGTCGATCGCAAATTTGCCTTTTGTAGAAAAATGTTTGGAGGACGTTATAGTAAGGCGATTAAGTTCATGAAATTTTACAACCAAACCAATACGGTTTCCAGAAAAACAAAAGCACTGGAGTACTCGAATGTTGTGACCACAAGCTTCAACAAAACCATCATGTGCTAATCATGCCTTCGACACTTTGACTCATTTGATCTACTTAGAAAGTCTTAATAGAATCGGCGTAAGAGGGACCGTAGAAAAGTGGATCAGAAGTTATGGTTCACGGTCCAAATCCTGATGTCAAGAATCATGTATTTATTTCATTTGAAATAAATAAAAAAGTCGATCAATTGCGAAAGCTAAGTCAAGTAGAATGTAAGTAGGGTGGTCACATGACTGGAGATGCAACTTATTCGTGATGATTACATCATGAGAACGGACAAAAATGCCGTGAATCATAAGCAAGGACAACAAAAAAAAAAGTCAAAAAGTTTAAAGAAACTTAATACCACCTGAGTTTCAAACCACTACACCAAATTTTTCTTTCTCTTTCTCTCTCTGTCTATCTACACAACGTCCGCGACCTGTATTAGTACAAGGGTATTCATATCCCCTTTGGCGCGCACAAATTATAAAAAAAAATCTACCAGTAAGAACAATGAGGGTTAAAGTGACGAATGTATTGGGCCAGCAAAAGTAGAGTTCGTGTGGTGTACCACAGGGCTCGAGATTAGGAACAATCCTGTTCATCTTGTCACCAAAGAACTTCTCTGAGTTTTCAAGAAAAGTACAACTTTTGCCTATGCAGATGATATATGTAGCTAATGTTGTCAAGCACAAGTGTCTTAATACTTCAACACCAATAATGCAGGATGAGTTTGATAGCATTTCGAGATGGTACCACGACCAAGGATTTGAAATAAATGCTGTAAAAGCATCTACTCATATGCTGCGAGTATATCATCAGAACAACGACTACCCAACGACAGCAAAAGGTGAAGCTATTGAAGTGGTCAAAAAGATAAAATATTTGGTAGTTTTAATTGATAAATCATTCCATATGGTATGAACACATATGTAGGTAAGCTACGTTTTCAACTAAAGAGTGCTGCTTTTGCGATTGTGTACATCAAAAGATACACAACCGATTCCGACGTGCAGAAGATACGGAATATTTGCCTGGGGAAATGCGTCAAAAACCCATTTGGATAGGATAGCAAATTTTCAACAGCGAATTGTTAAAATTATTAATACTAATAACATTAATTTCTAGATGTTACTGCAATATTTAAGATGTCTGGAATATTAGAATACTATAATGACCTACGTTTCCAGTAACCTATACAACCAGAACACAAGAAGACGAGCCGAGGGACTTTTGGAAGAGAACAACTAAATCACGTTATACCAACAATAATGACTGTACTACAAGCAAACTTCAAACAAATTGTAAATTTTAAAAAATGCAAAAAAGATTTAAAGACTTATTTCCTTGCCATTATGTATTTTTTTTTTCAAACTTTAAACTTACTTTATGAAATTAAATTATCTTCACAGCCGTCAAACCTCAAAATAATAAATTAGTAAGAAATATCCAACCACCTGCAGATAAGCCATAAGCTTCACAGGTATATTTATATTTAAACCCTGTTCTAAATTTTAAGATAGTGCTTTACTTAATGTATGCAGTTATTGTGAGAAGCAGAATGAGTCAAAGACACCTCCATTTGCTAGTAATGTACATTTGGGACGGAGTCTGTTTTTTATAAGGTCTCCTTAAGCGGATACACCGCTTGGTGACTGCAGTTACAGCTCTTGTTAGGAGGAAAACAGTCACTAAAACCAACATACAAAATGCAGTGGCGAACGTGAACAATTTGTTCCCATACCGGAACGTATCAAGTCATACGGCCAATTATCATATGTAATCGGTATTTTGGTATACAGTATATTGCAGGGAACTATTTTTTCAAACCAATGAAAAATTATTTGTAACAGACATTATTAACATTATCATCGGCCCTAGTGGTATATCTCCTCCTTTTTTTTTTTAAAAAAAAAAAGTCCAGCGATCGAAATTTGATCGAAGATTAGGTAAATAGAAAATAAATCGAAACATTTTTTTTTTCACGATCACGATGAATATACGTAGATGATACATATTTTCTTTTTCACATGAACATCGATTGGAATATACGAGTAAATATTCCGATAGATGGATTTTACGGATAGAAGATATATTTGTCGATCGATCATCTTCATTGATGGGAAAAACAAAACTTTTATTTTAAGTAGATAATCATTTCCTTTAGCTTTAATTAAATGCTGATCGAGACTAATGCCATCTGAGCGTATATTTAATTTCCCTATTGATCAGTTGATCGTGTCGAAGATTTGTTATTACAATAAAGTTTTCTATCGACTAGATATGCATTTTATTTTGATTGTTTAATTTAATTCTTAATTCATTTAATTTTAAGATATCATTTCCAACACGAACATAATCAGTACTATAGTTGTTAGGTATCACCAGATACCATCTATATATAAAAGATACGTAATTTAAAATGGAATTTGGTGGTACATACAGAACTACTATCGACCAGAAAGTAAATAAAAATATTCAATTTCAATTGACGTTGAACCACGATGGTGATAAGCAATATCAATAGATCTGATTGTTATGACGCAGAACCACGGTGTAGTTGAAAAAACTGTTGCTATAGAGTTCATCTCGTCCGACAGTTTGGCAGGCAAGGGTCACACTGTGTTTAAAAACAATTATTGGAAAAATCCGTGCTTGAACCATCTATTTTTCGTAGTTGCGTTCTTCAGTTATTTAAATAAAGTATTTTTTTATTTATCTTTATTCGTTTTTACTTCATGAAAATCGATTCAATGGCTTTCGATATAGATGGCAAGAAACATTTATGCACTTCTGACTGTCTGAAAATACTCCTGAGGGATACCTACATCTGTTTGAGTTTAATCAAAAATGGTTCAGCAGTTTTTGCTTTAGATGGTAACGTACAATGTAATATCCTCCCTCAGCGCGGTGAAAATGATTAAATCGTATAGCCCTGGGTAATATGCAGCAACATTTTAGGAAGTTGTGTTGGTGTCTTGTGTCAGTACATAAAGCGTCAATTTGTGACTTTAGTCGGACATGGGCAATAGTTACAAATGTTCTATAAAAAGCAAGCACATAGGTAAGCCAAAATTTTGAATTACTCAGTCATGACCACTATAAGAGTGCATTAAATAGGTCAGCTAATTGGCTAGTCAAATCTCAATCCTCGCCCTTATATCCATTTGATGACATTTTCAACAATCTCACTTAACTGATTAACATATAATCTCACTATCGGAGGATTAAAATAACACATTCAGACTACAAAATTGAGACATTCATTGTCACGAGCTGATCAACACAACAAGAGTGACAATAAAATGAATTCCAGACACGTACGTCTCTCACCCAACTTGTATCTCTACCAAATCAGCAAAACAATTCGACCTAAAGAACTTAATGTTCCTTTGGTACGAGACGTAGCACAGTAAAGAAATTCCTGTGCACTTGTTCATTTCATTTTCATAAATTAAAACATGGGAATGGACGGGCGTTTGAGCTCACTCGGATATGCACTGCATAGGATCCCCCGGATGTCAAGAAACTTCTACTCGGATAGCATACTGTTCTACAATGGCAAAGACATGGCTCACAAAACGCCTCGCGGGCCGCAAATGTCCATTTATAGCCACAGTCTGCAGGGCAGATGCGTTCATTTAGTCAACAGCATTGCCTGCCTGATTGATTTATTATCCTGACGTTAAATTTATGTTGGTATCGAGCTTTTGATGCATACTTCTGTGGGGGGTACCAAGAAGATTTCTTTCAGGGAAAACATACCTTGAGTGAGTTATGTGAATTTTTATTCCGTCCGTCAGCCGTTGGTTTGTGGGGGGCGATGAAATGTCCTTGAGGTGATTGAAGTGATGTCCTTGAATCGATGCTATTTTTAATTGAATTCTCCAACTGATCACAAAATCCTTGAATTTATTTAAATATTTTGTATGGGGGGAATGGCACATAAAATCCTGGCGTATCCTTGAGATAATCCAAAAACAAAAGAACAGAATAATAAACACTTCACAATTAGATCTCAGTTTTGAGAATTTTCTTTGTATCTACAAAAGGAAATGACCGCAAAACACTTTAATCCTTTTAAGGGTTGATTCACTTTGCGCACCACTCAGATACATTCACGGATAGTTGCCAGTTACACTCTAGAACTTCTTCGCGATCCCACAGTCCCGTCGCAAGTATTGCTCAATTGAAGATTGCGGCAGGTTCTTATATACCTTTTGTATCTCAGCAGCAGCAACTCATCCAAGTCCATCCGTAGTATGGCAATAAACGCGCTCGCTGAACCACGCAAAAGAATCAGAAGTTTTATATCTTTTTTTTTTCTGTTTGATCTTCTTGAGGTCTTCTTTCTCTTTGGCTGAGCACTACACTCTCCAGCCAGCACATGGGGTTTTGGTGAATTCGCCATATTACAACTACACCACCCTGATTACATACCATTGCGATTGTCTTTGCAACTACTCTCCTATTTTTGAGCTTCTGTGGGTTTTCTTCGTTTTATCATTCGCCGGATTCTCGGTTTGTTTGGACTCGGCTCGTGGCTATTGTTTTGCAATTCATATCACTTAGTGCCACACTCTTGTAATAATTGAGAGGTCTTTGGCGATTCCGCTTTTGTCTACCTTTTGCGCGATGGTGATTCCCCAAAATTCCTTCTTTGGCGAGAGTGTAATATGAATTCGCCGCGTTCTTGATGTAAATAATAATTGTGAATGTTGAATTGAGAGGTTGTGTAGGAGAGTGGGCAGTTTGCAGGTGAAGTGTAGAGTAATGGAAGGTCGTTTCCATCCCTTTGTGCTTGAGTTTGAAACTGGGTGTTGGTTGGAGGAAATTTTAAATTAATATACATACATATGTATGTCGATATGTTATTCTTGTAGGTGTTCAGACAGATATCGAAACAGATGACCTTGCCGGGTCCTTTAAAAAAGGTTCTCGAGAATTGTCTAGAGTTGCTCCCTGGTCGCCTCAATCTGGATGATGATCATCATTTCGAGCTACATGACCGAAAGGAAACTAGAGCTCGAGTAATTCTCAAGTCATACAAAGCAGGTGGATCAGAAGGACTAAAAGCCGAATTATTTAAGTCAGCAATGCTGAAGTCCAACAAAACCGCAGGCTCAGACAGACTAAAACCCAATCTATTTAACGCTGCAGGAGATGATCTAGTAGGAAGCATGCGCCAGCTGATTGTAATCGAAAACCAACTATCAAAGAATGAGCCTCCGGAACATCGCCTATCTGATATGTGAACGCCTAAAAGCTTTTAACGACTAACTGATTGGTCCCTATCAGTACGATTTTAGGACTGTAAAATGAACAATCGATCATATCTCCATGATACGCTAGATCCTATTAGAAGCCCTTGGAATACCTAATTGACACCCACTATCTACTTATTGACTTAAATGCCTCGTAAGAGAGCGTCAATAGGGGCGAACTTTATCTTTCTATGTCTAGTTTCAGTATTCCGGGGGTATTGATTCGATAGTGCAGGATGCCGATGGAGAACGCTCGTTGCTCCATCAAGGTCGGGAAGAACATCACTGAGACCTTTAGTACCATCAGGGAGTTTAAGCAAGGCGACTTTCTGTCACTAAATCTTGTTCCGGAAAAAAATAGTGCGAAACTCGCATGCCAACACATTGGGTACTAGAAGAGGCTGACCTAAGGAGGAAGCTGGCAAAGGATCATGCTGGGTGGAAAGGCTTGTTGGCTGAGGCCCTGCCAAAGTAAAAGTTAGAAAGTGCTCCCTGATCTTAATTCATCGTATCAATGGTAGCATTTATTTGAAGGATATCTTGTTAATGCTCTGGATTTCCAATAGTGCTATAACCCCTTTTTCTGCTTGCTGGTGCTAGATATTGAAACAATGCCTCTACATCCCAGAGAAATAGTCAACAAGTAAGATTTTCGAGAAGACAAACCTTTTTAAGGTAATATCTTCAGTAGTGGCGCAGTTCTCTATCATATTCTTTACAATTATTTTACGTACAGTTCTTAGGGGAGCGGAGATTCAAGGTTCAAGTCCCAAAAATCACGAAAAAGAAGTTATCTCACGGTCGCACTTCTCGCGAACGTCTGACAAACATTCAAGAGTACAATTGTAATGAGAAGCTTCTCTCAATTGACAGAAAATTTTCTTTCGGAAATGGCATAAAATTCTAGGTGTCTACCATTCTTACGGGGCACACCACTATTGGCTGGGAGAAGCCAGGTCAGACCCTGTATGGGTTTAGCGCCAAAATATTTAATTATTTGTTTGGAGAACAAATAAATCAATACCAAGACATTTCGAGGGTGGAACTTGCTTTTTTTAGATGGTCCGCCTTTTCATTTTCTCTTTTCGAATAATATATACATTGAGTTGAGGTGAGCACACATTCTATGATATAAACACTGAAATGTTCACTTTCGTCCATTCTCTATTATACCAGCGCTATTAGGATTATCTTTCCCACCAATTTTAAGGCATCCAGTATGTGCAGCAAAGCCACTATTACAAGTTGATGTTCTGAGGTTTTTGGATAGTTTAAGTTCTTCCGAAAATACACCTGATCTGGTTCTGTCATTGATCATGGGTCCATTATTGAAAATAGTTGTTTGTCCCGTCTTCTTATCCAGAAGTGATCAAGTAAATTCTGAAAACGACGGAAAATAAACGATACTTTTTCGAGTTTTCCTTCCTGAAGCTTGCAGCTATCCGTACATCTGGTGATTTACATCTTTCCATTTGCATATGCCTAATGGTTTGTAAAACAATTTGTGTTCTCCCATAATTCTATCCATTGCTTAAAAAATATAAAAAATGTTAAAGTAACGTTGATGGTCTTCTTGAGAGTTGATCATCTTTAAGCTCCTAAATGCCAAACGCCTTCTTTAAAAAAGCTTGATCCAGTTAAAAATGTGAGTACGGCTTTATGATTGATCCTCTTAATTATTATTTTTTTTGTTTTAAGGCATCAATCATTTCACCAATACTCCATCAGAGTTTGACCAACAATTTTATGTTTCCTCGAATATCGAAACCAAGATATTTCATTAAACAAAAAAGTGTTATATTCATGCTATTACCTCCATGTTTCTCAGGAGCCCAGGACTGATCGGTCTTGTGGATTTCCAGAAAGAGCCCTATTTTCAAAATGTTGCATTATTAAATCAACCTGTATTTTCTATATTTTTTATTCAACCGTTCAAATTCAAATTGTTGAGGACAGTATGTACCTATGTATCTACAATCTTTTCCGAGGTTGAAGCCCAAATGTAAAGGGTTATTCATTTCAAGGTTGGGATTTCACATAATTGCCATATGGCATCTGTCAAATATATCTGGACAGAGTTAGTTCTTGCTTTGCCATTTTACAATATGAATCATTTAACCATCGCTCAACGCGTTAAAATTGTTGCATCTACAAAATAACAGTTCTGTAATATCTGTGCATCGCCTTTTAAGAACAGATTATGGTCGTAATAATCGCCCAATTGAGCAAAAAATTCGAAACGAGCAAAAAGTCGGTATTGTTTGTAATGTCGTAGGTTAGGTTAGGTAACTGGGTGCCCTTGTTGACAGGGTTCTCAACAGCCTACTTTGACCACTATGAGTCCATTGTGAACAAAATTTAGAACCCTGGGAACCTAATAAAAATTTAAAAAAAATAAAAATAAAAATTTCAATCTTCGACCGCTAGGCTAAACCATCGTTTTTTTTAGCTCAATGCTGAATAGCTCATCCAGCTCTGAAAAGAAGTATCTGCCAAAAGCACGGCTTCTTTTGCTGGCCAGAGCTGGACAGTCACACAGGAGATGATGAACGGATTCTATTTCCTCTACGTCCCTGCAGCTTCTACAATAGTCGTTATGAGGTAACCCTAGCCGTGCTGCGTGCTTACCTATCACACAGTGTCTCGTCACGATGCCAACAGCTATGCGGATATCCCTTTGACTTAGTTCTATAATTTTGATAGATCTCTTTTTGTCGTAGACTGGCTATAATGATTTGGCTGTAGCGCATGTACCTAATCGATACCAGCATTTATTAGCTTCCTCATTAGACTCGATGTTTATTTCCCTGTATAGGGTGCTGAGCGGTACACTAGTCTTGGAAAAGGCCCGTGAAGGGCCTATAAGCGAACCTTCTCTGGCTAGTTCGTCCGCTTTTTCATATCCATGTGGCCCGGTACCCAGCACAGGGTCACCGTGATGGCCGCTGAGATAACATCCAGTCGTTTTTTACAATTTTTTACAAACTTGGATCCTAGTCATGTTGACTCTAACGCCTTAATGGCCTCTTGGTACATATATAAATATTGATTATTTGCCCTGTAATATCTTCTTCAATAATCATATCCACAGCTTGTTTTATTGCGGCGATTTCGACTTGAAAGACACTGCAACCATCCTTAAGTCTAAACGAGCGATGTATATTTCGAGACTCACAGTAGACGCCGGCACCAGTACCTGCAATCATTTTGGATCCGTCGGTAAAGATGGTCTCGACTCTTCCCTCATCCCATTTCTCCCTGCTAGGAATTCTAATAGAGAATTTTCTGTTTCAGTTTGGAATGGGGATGATATAGTCCGTTTCCGGCCGAAATTTCAATGTATTCAATCGGTTTAGAATTGAGGCATGACCGTGGGGTTTAGCTTTCCGTAGACCGGCTTCCCTTAGTCTTAGTGCAGTTTTAGCTGCCGTGTTCCCGCAGTATATGTCAAGTGGAAGAAGATTCAGTATTATTTGCAGAGCTGCTGTCGGTGTTGATCTCATCGATCCCCTCACCCCCAGACAGCCTGCCCGTTGAATCTTTGTAACGCTATCAAGTTGGTATTTCTTCTCGAGTGATTTCCACCACACAATCGAACAATAGTGTACCACTTTAGGCTTAAAACCCCAAGATTTCCCGAAACCCCATTTCTTCTACATGCGTATAGTGCAACATATGCCTTCTTGATTCGATTGTCAATGTTAGCTTTCCAGTTTAATTTGGAATCCAGTATTACGCCGAGATATTTTGCAGTTACTTAAGGTATTAGCTCGATACCATTCATACGAGGGTGATTGTATTCTGGTATCGATCTTCTCCTCGTGAATAGCACTAATTCGGTTTTCGCTGGATTCACTTCCAGACCCCTGCCTTTGACCCAGTTATTCACTAGTTTTAATGCATAATTGAGTTGCTCGCTGAGTACCGGAAGGAACTTTCCGGATACCAAGATGGCAACTTTGCCGGCATAGGCCGCTACGTTGAAACCATTCCTTTCTAGTATATCTAACATCTCGTCCACTACTAGAAGCCATAAGAGTGGTGAAAGGACTCCACCCCGGGTGACCCGCTTGACTCGTTTTCTTCCCCTTATGCCCCCTAATGTGTTGATTATGCGGGTACTAAGCATTAGTTCAATCCACCCGCATATGCTCGAATGTATTTGGGCCCTGTGCAGACTGTCTACTATAGCTTCGGTACTTCCATTATTAAAAGCCCCTTCGATGTCAAGGAATGTACCCATCGTGTATTCCTTCACTTGAAGAGTGTTTTCTATAGTAGAGACCACTTTGTGAAGAACAGTATCTGCTGATTTTTCTTTTATGTACGAATTATGGGATTGTACAAACGATTAGATTACCCACGAAATTTTCTGATCGTCAATCAATTTGTCGATAGTTTCAGTCTCAATTCTTTCCCTGCTTCTTCACAGCCATGAAAGTGACATTTCAGGAGAGCTTCAAGCGTGTTCTCGTAAGAGTCTGTCCAGCTGCCATCACAGTTCTTAATAGAAGACACATGTGATGGAGCTTTGGTAAGACCCTTCCTCAATCGAGCCGCCTCTGTGGTACATTCAATGGAGACACAAAAGTTTCTCCAGGAATTTTTCTTAGAGAATCTTATTTCCTTTTTGATAAGCTTAACGTTTTCCTTATGTGTTGACCACTCAATAGCTCCCTCTTTAGCGAGGTTCCAGCTATGTCTTAAGGTGCGCAGATGCTCTGTTATTTTCGAATTCCACGATTTCTTCCGCTGGAGCGTCTGACAGGACAGACCTTTCCAAAAGAGCGGTTGAGCTTACTTTGTAATGTCGTAAACCCTGTGCATAATTGCAATGCTCGATCAACTGAAAACATAGCCACTGTGAGTGCCTCCGTGGCCGAAAACCCGGAATTGTCAGCTCCATTTAGCGTACTTTACACTTGAACTTGCATATTTGTTCCTATGAGGTCTAGCTTACACAACAACTAAAGCTTGGTGACCATTGAATGCGCAGAACATACGCCAATTGGGTGCTGGAAAATCGATAAGTTGACGACGATGTTTCGAACAAAATCTTCTTCAACGACGGAGCCCATTTCTCGCAAGGCGGCTACGTAAACAAACAAAGTTGCAGAATTTGGGCTTCTGAGAATCCAAAAGTTATTGTTGAGAGGCCGTTGCATCCACCATGAGTGACAGTTTAGTGCACGCTGTGGACCAGCGTTTGTAAACGACGAAGGCGCCACTGTTACGATGAATTCTCTTCTCTGATAATCAATTTTTTTTGTCTGAGATTGACATTTTCTAAAAGGCTTATGCTTATGCCAACCGCGTTTAATTATTCATTATCGCAACACCTTCTTTGTCGTGTCAATTATTTTAAGGACCTAGGGGTTTACTTTAACCCTAATCTTGGTTTCACGAAGCATATTAACTTCATTGTTAACAAGTCCAATCCTGTGTTGGGTTTTATAAAACTATGGTCAAAAGAGTTTCAAAATCTGTACGTTCCCTGCCTCTGTATAAGTGTTTTGTCCGTTCTCATCTTGAATATGAATCATAAGTCTGGACTCCCTTTTATGAAGGTCATCAAGATCAGATGGAGGCTATTCAGCGAAACTTTATCCGATTCGCATTGAAAGGGCTCCCATATGATGATCCATTTAATCTTCCACTATAAACGCATCGCATAAAACTTTTACTCAGCTTACCTTTGTATCAAAGATGGGTAAATAATTATAATAATTCTTTTTTACAACTACTCACTTCGGGCTTAATTGATGCGCCTGATTTGTTATCCTCAGTTGGATTTAACTTTCGTGGGGGGTCTTACAACCTACGTAGTTTGGAGTTATTGCATGTCCCGCATCGTATACATGAGCCAATTATGGCATACATGAGTCAATTAGTCACATGACCAACTTATATAACAACTAGCATGACCACCAAAGTATTTTCCAGTGTTATACATTAAATATATACATATTTGTATTCATTTGTCCTTTTTTGTGTTCGTGTTCGTGATGTTTGCCTCGCTTGTTTCTAACCACTAACACCAGTACTAAATCATGCATGATTGTTTATGCTTTAGCAAATCTCTGATCGTTGGAGCTTCTTGTAATAAGCACTCTACGACGCAGATCTGATAGTTCTTTTAAAAAAGAAACCACGACATCGCAATCAAACAGGGACGAAAGCAAAAATTGCTTGGGCGAAATTCGCCGATTACACTTCTCCAAAGGGTAGATTTTTGATTTTCAGCTGGCAGCATTTGTTTGCCATTTTTCTCCTTACACATAACACTGGGAAACAAAAAAAAAGGTTTTTCTGCGGCATTAGGTTTTGTAGAGAATTTAGTATACACTGAGGTGATAATTATGGTAACCGTGTCTCAGTGGTTAAGTGCGCGATCATTAAGCGAGAGGTTCAAGGTTCGAATCCAAGAAAACGTAAAAAAAAGATTCCTTACGGTCCCACCTCTTGCGAATGTCTGACAAACATCCGAGAGTGAAATTGTCATGAAAAGCTTCTATCAATCGAAAAAAATTGCACTTCGGAAACGGCATAAAACTGTAGGTCCCAACCATTCGTGAGCAGCACGAGTGGCTGCGAGAAGTTAAGCCAGGCCCGGCTTTGGGTTGTTGTCATAATAAACTGTACTATTTATACCCTATCCTGAGGGTATATTAAGTTTGATACGTAGTTTGTAACATAGAGAAATAATGCCGATAGACCCCACAAAGTATATATATTGTATAAATGATCAGCAGCAGTAGACGAGTCGATTGAGCCATGTCCGTCCGCCTGTATTTCATCAGTTTTTGGGCTAGGAAGGTGAAATTTGGTACTCGGAAATTAGGTTCCCTAGAAGACAAAAAGCCAGCGTCAAGACTTAAAGAAAAATATTGTCTTCAGCTGGGCGTAACAATAACATCTTATCGGACTAGAGAGCAGGACATTCTTCCGTATTTTGATGAGGAGAAGGATCTCGTATATTGTAACAGTATTTCTGGGCTTTTAAATTGAATGAGTTTTCCAAAATATGGGCCAGAAGATTGGCGGCTCTTCATAGATAGGTCAACAAGAAGTTTGAAATGTGTAGAAATAAAATAAAAAAATAAAATAGCTTTGATCCCGATAGGTCACTCAACGAAACTTAAGGAAGAATACCAAAATATCAAAGTTGTTTTAGAGAAAATTTTACTTGTTCAACAAAAGTGGTTAGTATGCGTAGATTTAAAGATGGTGCATTTTTTATTAGGTCAGGAAAGTAGGTCCACTAAATGACAGCCATGCAAAGCAAGAACACTGGAGTAGAAAAGACTGGCCATCGAGAAAAAAAGAATTACCATGGGAGAAGCTAATATCATTCATACACCATTGATGAGCCGAGAAAAAAATCATTATTTCGCCACTTCATATTAAGCTTCGGCTTATAAAACAGTTTGTTAAAGCTTTGTATAAGAGCAGTGATTGTTTCTAATATATATGTGTCAAGCATTTTTTGGCTACAGTATGGACAAATTAAGAGCAGACTTATTTGATGGACCACAGATACGTACTCTTATAGCATGGACAAGCTTCGTATCAGTTGTCAGAAATTTGTTGGGACCCACAAAGCAGCAGAGCATTCTAAAATAGTCGCCAAAATGTTTAAGAATTTTGAAAAAAAAATACATTCTTTGCGTATCCATTTGGATAAATTCCTTGATATTCTGGGTGATTACAACGAATAGCAAGAGGAACGATTCCACCAGGATATCAAGATAATGGAGGAAAGAAATCGATGTCAGTGGGACCGCCATATGATGGCAGATTACTGTTGGACCTTACAAAGGGATTGATGACCATATAAACAACGTCTTTCTTAATTTATTTTCATGTATTTTTATTGTATATGATTAATTCGATTTATTGTATATTCAATATTTTTATTTTATTTAATTTTCATTATAAGACGGTTGCCTTTATTTCAAAAGCTAGAGTCAATTTGGCAGATCTGATATTAGAATTACCTAAAATTTACTCCAAAACCCACACCGCAGATTGACTGTTTCCCTGTGTAATCATTGCAAGTCGTACAAATTGTTCTCTTAAATCTAGAAGATCATTTGGAAAAGCACTTACTTTTATATTTTTCTCTACTGAAATATTATAAACAGTTTTTACTGCTTAATACGATTTTTATTAAATTAAATTTTATTTTAAACTGAAAGTTCTGTCTATTTTAATGCTGCATAATTAAAACACCTCGTACTAAAGTTATAATTTATTGGCACTGCCTATAACTGAACTTTTCCGAGTGCCAGTCATACAATTGATTTTTGTTTCTCAGAATATTTTAAAAATTTTAAAGAAAAATTAACATAACGCGAAAGTTAAGTATAGGGTGACCAGATAAGAAATTTTATTAAAACAATAACGGTCTGGGATATCAAATTGATTCTAGCTTTATTTTGAAGCTACCTTCATGCTATTATATAAGGAACAGCACATCATTTAACAGGCCGCCTAAGCTTCGCTGGCTGTGCTTCAAGCGGTCGGTCCAATTTTGGATGACTCGGTCCAATGTGTGCGGCGTTATTTCGGCAATAGCGTCTTGAATGTTGGCCTCGAGCTTGCCCAAAGTGGTTGGCTTTTTAGCGTAGACTAAGGACTTGACGTAGCCCCAGAGAAAATAATCGAGGGATATCAAGTCGCATGATCGCGGCGGTCAATTCATGAACGCTCGCCGTGAGATGACCCAGTCGCCAAATTTCTCCTTCACCACTTCGAGCATTGTATCGCTTGTATGGCATGTAGCGCCATCTTGTTGGAACCACAGCTCATCTTGTTGAGCTCTGGCCACATAAAGTCGGTTAACATCGCTCTATACCGAGGACCATTGACGGTAACGGTGTCTCCTTCCTCATTTCGAAAGAAAAAAGGTCCGATGATGCCTTCGTGCCAACCGCACCAAACAGTCAAATGCTTGGTCGAACATTTATGGATTGTGGTCGCTCCAATAACGGCAATTTTGCTTGTTGACATAGTCGCTGAGAGAGAAGATGATTTTTTGGCCAAAATCCGGATCTCCGGCCAACATTTCCAGTGTTCAATTAGCGAATTCAAGGTATTGTCTATGGTCGTCCAGCTTCAATTCTTGCGTCAGCACAATCTTATATGGATGCAGGCCCAAATGTAACCGCGAATAAACCTGGTTGACTCTCTGGTGATGCCAAATTCAGCTGATCGGCCCCGAATCGACATTTCTGGGGTTTCTTCGATACTGGCCCCTACGGCGGCTATGTTTTCTTCAGTTCGCACCGATCTCTGTCTGGTTGGTGGCTTAAGGTCCAAAAGAGTGTACTCACGCTCAAACTTTTCCACGGTGCGACGAATTGCCTGCGCACTGAAGCCATGATGACGACCGACTTCACGACGAAACTCATGTTGCGTATTTACAACTGAGCCGGAATTTCGATAATATTTTCCACGCGTTTAGAAAGCATTGCATGATAAAAGCAAACCTTACTGAATATTTTGACAGCTGGATGTCATTGGTAGCTTTGACAGCTGCTGAAACATAACAATTGGAAAAACTATCATTGTTATCTGTTCACCCTTTACAAAAAAAAAAAAATATCAAAATCCCAATCCGAGAAGCATTTATTTCGCTTCCTTAAATTCGGTCAGATCCAGTACCCATATTGAAGAAGCAAAAATATACATACTTGTAAGCAACTGAATTGTTACTGTTTAAAATTAAAATTAAGGGTGCTGATAAAGGTGTCTTTATAATTCAGTCCATTTCACTACAATTTATTTTCCGTTTTCAGTATGCTAGGTAGGTAGGTAGGTAGGAGTGGTTTCTGCTGCTCACTAACTTTAACCACTTAAGCGCCATTTTGAGCGTGACCTTGTTTTGTTGGATGGTGTTAATAGGTTGTTGAAAGGAAACGGTTTCAAATTCATCCTGTGGCATTCAAGAAATTGATCAACTCTGTGATACTTTTCTCCGAGATTTCCTTAAGTTTGTTGAATAAGGGTTTGCTTAGAGCTCAATATCGGTCTCTTTTTGAAGCCAGACACATGCAGAGGAAGTGGGAGAGAGTTTCCTTCTCATTTACAATTTTACAACTGCGGCAGTGTGTGCTAAAAGGGATGCCAGTCTAGGCTAAAATTCTTGCAGTACTGCCCGAGTCCTTTTCTCAAGTTTTTGTGTTCTGGCCCAGTTGTAGTTCGGTCAGATCTGCCTAGAAATGACACTACTCTGCAAACTGTTTCACCTTTTAATTGCTGCTGATAGAAAGTGTGAAAAGGTTTCGCTCTTGACAGTTCTCATCGGAAGGAACGAGAACTATCTCTGCAAGGGATCTGTCAAGTCAGCCCGTTCGTTCCCCTCTATGTGCTATGACCTGGCACCCAGAGAAGACTGATTTTGGTCCGACAAGTTAGCGACGACAGCTTTTCAATACACTGAGCTACCAGCTGGGAAGATAATATTGCTGAAATCAGGTAGGTCCTTGAGGTATTATCAATGGGTACAGACTTGTGTCTTATTATCCGACATTCACGTATTGCCAGAACCTCCACCTTGCAGACACTGGATGAATCGGGAATGCGGGAGATATTAATATTTCCTGCAGTCCATCTTTAAACCGTTAGTATAAATTGCTGTTTTGAAATTCTTTATGACTTCACCCCTTTCCCAGTCTTCTCTGGACAGAAAATCGACTGTGAAGTTCTGTTGAAAGTTTTGTTTGGGTATGGCGTAGTCGGTCAGAGTTCTCCTCAGTGCACCTGGTAACTAATCTAGAATCTTACTGTATCCATAAGGTCTAGCAGAGCAGCACCTTGATTCTCTGAGTCTGACCACGCTACATGCTAAAATGTATTTAATAACTGGAAAAGTCTCTTTTTCATCCCTAGTTGTTCAACGCATTTCTTTTTGTTTATTTTTTTTGGAGGGGATGATCATGTGCATTCACAGAGAGAGCTGCAAATTTATTTTTTTCTTTTCCCTGGTAAGCTACAAAATTCGTTAGAAAAGATAATTGTCGATTTTAGATGGTCAAAACACATTTCGTAGAATAAATTGATGTATCTTTTCTTACAACTTTTTGCTCAAAAACGGTAAAATGTGCCTCCTGAAAAATTTAATTAAGTAGACGACTGGATTGCACGTCCTTGCACCTATATGTTGTTTATCTGGAAATCACTTAGAATTAAAATTTTAACAAAATCGTCAAAAAGATTTTTTTTTGTTAAATTTTCCAAAAACTTGGTATGCCATAATATTGTATTTCCTAGGTATATGCCAAATATTGCTCAAGTCTTTAAACCTCTCGAACAAAATCGATTGAATCATAGCAGAGAATAGCAAGTTTTTAAAAACCAGCTAATAAGTAAAGTACCGTTATACGAAATTGTTGGCAAAAACCTATGGTGTACCAGGTTGTCATATGTCCATTGTAACTCAGACACTAAATTTGAACGAAATTGTTTGGGCCGTTGTTGCCGAAAAAATGAATTTTTTTTTCAAAATCAGTCTTTAACAAAGTACCGTTAATTTTGGGGTTAGTATGAAAATTTTAATTTCGATTCGAATTGTTACTCTATGGACTCCAGGTATGAAGTTTGAATCGAATTTGTCCAACAGTTTAGGCTACAGTCGACCATACATTCAGACATACATATAAACAGGCAGACCGACGTATTTGAGAGACCCTTCGTGGTAGATGTATACAGAGAGACAATTATCTGCTTCCGTCATAAACAGTTTCGTCATAAGATGAATAGATATGTAAAGAATGATTATTTTTGGAGAATTGCACAAAGAAGAAGGGGATGATCCTGCGATCGATATGGTTCTAGCCACCAACGCTCTACCAACTCGGCTATTCCTTGATGCTTTTCAAATCGGCTATATGCGCTCTTCGCTATTCAGGTTGTAGCTGATTAAGAAGTGTGGTCTGACGAAGTCAAAAGTCATACCTGTCCGATCTGCAGACATGCAATAACAAAGCCTGACCATGAATATGTATGGATACCTATATATTCGTGGGAGACATCTACTACCTTTTAACAGTAATAAAAACTTTTGTCTGAGTGACTTGCAAATTACCGACATTTGTTTTTTTGTATCTTTTTTTTCTGCAATGAATTTTAATTCGTAACGTAACCCTTCTCGAATTTCATTATCAGGCATCTTAAATTAAATTTGTCCATTCTAAAGACGATAGAATTGAGTTGAAGGTGTTATAGATCGCACCAGCACGATATCGGCATTCTACAAAAAACTTTATGCAGTGAAAATGTTTAATCATGTTAAACAACTTTTGATAATACTTTATCCGTTCTTTAAATATTTCATTTGGTTATCAGCACAAGTACAATGGAACTTTTTCTTCCGAATGAACTAAGCAAATGTTTTGAATACGCAATTTTACCATACGGCATTGAGGGTGCCCTTCGCAATTTTCAATAAAGTAAATGTTATCATTTTTTTTTTATTTACAATTACTAAAATTCTTACAAACAAAATACTAAATGTGGAAGGAATTTACCACACATAATAATCCCAATAGTGAATATCATATCAATATCAAGCTGTTACAGTTTGCGTTTGCTTACTTTTTCCCTAAATGTACTTCATTAGTATACTTTGTGCCTTACATGCTATGACAATCAATAATCGTAAATCGAAATTGATTAATTCATTATCGGACGTTATTAATGCGTGACCAGTCTCGGCTAGACAAAGTTAACTAATTTGGCATTTCACTCAACAGGCGAACTGACAGTGAATCTTTTGATTTCGCTTTGGCATAGTTCATATTTACCTCATTAGCATATTTTTTATTTGTTTTACTTTTACGTGAATCAAGTGGACTTGCTTTATTTAGAAATAACCATCAAGAAGGTAGGTCTTGATGTATGTATATTATGACCCAATTGGCGCGTTCTGTTTTCGCTCTTCAAACATGTCAATGAAATTGCAATGTAAGTAGCAGATACTTGTTCAAATATGTATGTATCTATGTATATTCTTAGAAAGTAATGTTTAAGTGATAAATGTGGTGTCTAATTTGAATTTGCATGCCAAAATTAAAATTTCTCTTTCCTCTCTCATCTTTCAGGAATATGGAGATTCTCAAAAATCTTGATATTTAAAGTGACGAAGACCACTAGTCTTTTTGTTAGTCGATTCGTTGAGTTGTCCTACTTATTTTTCAAGTGAAAGGCAGCAGGAAATTTCTAAAAAAAAGGAATCAAAAAAAGGTATGAAGAGGTATGATTTCCACTTTCTGTTAATATAGGCCAGTTAGGGATTTACCAAAACTTCCAACAAGATCCGGAGATTGACTCCAGATACTTATGGAACCCGTACCTACAGTTATTTGAATCTCTTCCTCCTCACATTGTTAATACAGGGTGTTTTTAGTCACAAGTATTGGTTTCCTGAAAATTTCGAATCTCTAGATTTTGATCAAACTTTGATCGTTCAGTTCTATCTGTCTGTCTGTGCGCACGACTTCAGTCTAAACGGCGACGGATTTTCTCCAAACTTCATATCTGGGGTCTGTGGGTTCACAATTCGAGGTAAAATCTGTAAAATCTGTTAAAATTTTCATTTTAACCCCCAACGGTACTAAAAAATCCATTTCCTCTTTTTATCGAAAGCGGCTTTAACGATTGTGATCAAATTCAATATTTTGGTTACGTTGGACATATGCTATCAGATAGCGTACCAGGTTTTCAAAAAAAAACACGTATAACGGTATTTTACTTATTAATTGGTTCTTAGAAATTGTCTATTTCTCGGCTATGGCTGGATCTATTTTGTATGAAATTAATATCTAAACGATATTTGTTATAAACAAGGTGAGGGAATTTTAGAAAATTGTCAAACAATTTTTTTTTAATTTTAATGGATCTCAAATAGGTGCAAGTACGTGCGACCCAGTCGTGGGTTTTATTTAGATATTGGTCGCTACTTCGGGACTTTGGGGAACTTTGTACTTGTGTTCTACTTTTAAGGTTATGAAATTATAATGGTTGTTTTTTTACATGGTTTTTCTTTTACAATTTTCTTAACTTAACCCTATATTCACCATACCTGTGCAGCGCACAAAATTCTGGAATATTTTTCTCCAAGACCTATCTATTGAGCTGAAACAACACTGATACGGACGATCCAAAAAAAAAGTTTTAAGGCGTTCAAATATTATGGCAGATAAGATCTTATACGCAATGTTGAGGAGACTAATGCCTCTGTAGATCATAAGTCATTCTTTGAGAAATAGATAAGGTGTAAGCTACGCATTAAATTATCTTCAACTGCATTCAAAATGCTTGACATGTAAGCCACCGGCTTCAGATACCCTGTTGGAGATTCGAGGAAAAGATCGTGCAAGATTGTTCCTTAAAAGGTCGGAATAAGATGGTGCAACAAGTAGGTGTCTGTAAGATTATTGCTCTTTAAAACACTAAAGCTGTTCCAATTAATGATGGGAACTATCGAATAAAAACCACCGACTTATTCGATAGTATCGAAATATTCATTCAATCGATAATTATTAAAATTAGTTAATTACGATTTTCGTGCACCACTATTTTCATTCATAAAATTGATCTTTCATTGAGTTTATTTCATACGATAGTTCCCGAATCCAAATCTTTTAAAATAACTTACATTACTGCAAATGAAAACAATCTCTGTGTGCGGATATCTCGAAAATGGTGCGTCCTACAAAACCAAATTATTAGATATAATCTAAATTTTAGGTTTTGCAATTATCTACAAGATACGTGTAAATGCAGAATTTTTAAAAAATTGTCATTCGGTCATTCATTCGGCCGACTTTACCCCGAAGTTAACAATCGAAATCATTTTCGAGTACAAAAGAAAGCAATTATGACAAGTTGAATACCAAATTTTTTAAAACTGTTTACGCATCCCTCCAAATGTCAGACATTACCCTAAAATCAAACAAAATCAATTATGAATATTTGTTTTTCAGTGCGAATATTCCGAAAAGGTTTTTATTTTTGTTTTAGTAATGCGAACTCCAGACTGAATACGTCACCATCTTCAACTGACCCTTTTTCGACGTTTCGATGGTTGAAACCTATAGTGCACAGCATTAATTTCAATGAAACAAAAACAGATGAGTTTCCTTGAGTGTTCATTGAAACTTAAAAATTAGATTAAATGTTTGGTGACATCAGCAAAAACTACTTAACCGGTTTTGATGAAACCAACAGATTTCTTTTTTGCTAGTTTTAGTAAATCTTGCGAACTAATTGGGATATTAAAATCAATCTTACTTGTCAATTTAAACCCGAAAATGTTCTATTACCGTGATTTTTTTTTTAAATTTTTGGCTTACGTACTTTCGAATTTCTTGCAGATAAATTTTAAATTTTAAATCAAAAAAAAAAAAAATATCTCCTCTTAAACATTCTATCTAAAGGGTGTCCCAACAAGAGCGGAAAATTTAAATTTTAAACAGTTTTTTGATAAAATACCGAAATTTTGATTCAATTATAAAGTAGACATGTCGCAATTATGTATGGAACAACATTTTCTTTCTTTTGACGAAATTTTCGAAACTGGGGTATCATTCCCCGATACCGTTCGCCATTGATGCATTCCCGGCAGCAACTTCGAGGAAAAATGGTCCAATGATGCCTCCAGCCCAAAATCCACACCAAACAGTGACACATGTGGGTTTTCGTCACTCTAAATGAGGCAATTTTGCTTGTTTATATAGCCATCAACACGAAAATGGGCCTCATCGCTGAAGATGATTTTGTTGAAAAACTGACCGTTCACTCGTTGTTATTCAATCAACCAATCAAAAGGAACAAAAACTATTTCCTGGAACTTTTGCTTGGACTGGAGCCAACATTTTTTTTAAATGGCACTGGCTGTGCTCTTGGGTCATTGTTTTACATAAGATGTGAAAAACATATGCGTGTAACTATTGCGTGTGAGAGCAATAGGTTTTCTTTCGTTCTAATTATGGGACCCTGAAAAAGAACTGAAAACGGTCACAATTTGTCTCGTTCCTTTCCATTTCTCATTGTTTTCCGTACTAAGCTTTTTTTGTTGTTGTTTTTTTTTTATCCTATCCAGGTATCCAGGGACACAAAAAGAAACTACACGAAAGAAATAAAAGATTTAGTAGCAGATAAAAGACAAGCAAGAAGAACGTGGCAGAAAACAAGAGCTCTATAACATAAAGCCAAGCTAAACAATCTCTGTCAGCAACTAAGAAGAGAAATTAAAAAAATTGAAGAAGATTCAACGAAAAGGTACCTCAGAGGGTTAACAGCTGAATACGTAACAAATTACTCTCTATGGAAAGCAACAAAGGATTAAAATAGCCTACTGTGCAAATACCTCCAATCAAAGCAAATGATGGAAACTGGGCAAGAAGGGATGAGGACCAAGCCATTCCCTTCGCAGACTACCTAGAAAACATATTTAAACTACCAGTTGAAAATGGAAATATACAACCTACCTTAATAGAACCTTCAGAAGAAGAAAGCGAAGAAATTCTTCTCACAACTCCTAATGAGATATGCAACTTAATTAAGCATGAAATAAATGCAAAGAAAAGTCGTTATTGCCAATGATATCAAAAGTGTTTAAGAAAGTACTCGCAAAACGTTTAAATAAAATAATTGAAAGGAAAGAGCTGATTCCGAACCATCAGTTTGGTTTTCGAAGGCAGCACTCTACTATACAACAGGTTCACAGAATTACGAATAAAATCGAAGAAGCACTAGAAAAAAGGAAAGTTTGCTCGGCTGTATTCTTGGATGTGGCGCAGGCCTTTGATAAAGTATGCCACGAAGATGGAAGACATTTCAGAATAAAACAACAGAATACTTATTCAAATCTAAGAGAAATAAAGGCCGGCGTACCCCAAGGTAGTGTACTGGGCACAATATTATACTTATGATATACTATTGATATTCCTAAACTAGAAAATCATACTATGACAACATTTGTAGATGATACTGCAATACTAGCAGTAGGAAGAACCAATGAAGAATCCACAGAAAAACTACAAATTGGCGTAAACAAAATCTGTGAATGGACTAATAAGTGGAGAATCAAATTAAACGAGTCCAAGTCAGTCCATGTTGACTTTACTAAAAAAGTTCCATGCGCTAATACAGCGAAATATTTAGGTATGACTCTAGATGCAAAGTTGAAATGGAAAGAGCACGTAAAAAAAGAAAAAAAAAAAAAAGTTAGAAATCAAATATAGAAAACTGCAATGGCTGATAGGTAGAAACTCATCCGCATCAATTGGAAATAAAGTGCTTTTATATAATCAAATTCTGAAAACAACATGGACATATGGAATCCAATGATGGGGTTGTGCCAAAAAGACAAACATAGACAAAATACAACGATTCCAAAATAAGGTGCTTAGAAATATAGTAAATACACCTGTGTACATAAGAAATACTGACTTTCATCAAGACCCGAAGGTAGAAAGTGTAACTGCGGAAATTCTAAAACATACAAAAAAACCGGCATGCTGATTACTCTGATCATCAGTATCTTTTGAAGATCTCCCCTTCCGCTAAAAAAAAAGAAGGTATCCAGGGTATATTATGTTTGAACATATGTAGTTTGTAACATAGAGAACTAATAGCGATGTACCCTCGAAAGCATCAAAAGTTATGTCGATTAAACCATGTCCACTTTTTGGGACTTAAGTTTTGAGCTAGGAATATGAAATTTTGTATATATGCTTTCTAAGATGCGCCCACTTAAAAAATGTCGCTTTTCTCAATATTTTAATATTTTTGCTACGAACTGGAAAATACTGCCTAGGTAAAATATGTAGATGTTGACTTTTCTACATTTCGTTCATAGATTATATAAGAAAAAGTTGTAACAACAGTTTTATGATAAACGCGGAACTATCCTCTGTATACTAATATATCATTGCTTCTGTTTTAAAAATTTCGCAACGCCACGCTCACTTTATTAGGGGTGAGTTGAAAGATGGGCTATAGGTTATACGACGATTTGTAAATTTCCTTTATGTTTAATTAAATAAATAAGTTATAAAATTTTGCAGCCATAAAAATTAAAGTGAATTTCAAAAACTTATAAATTATTTTCATATTCATATTCAGATCAAATTCGAAATGCACTACGAAAATGCTTAAAAGCAGTGGCGGCCAGTACAACAAAAACCTTTTCCGAATAATCTGAGTAAAGTCAAAAATTACAAATCCTAGCATTTCAACTGTAATAACTTGCTTTGCATGACTCGACGTTTTCGAGATATTCGCAATCAAAAACAATTTTCATTTATTTCGGAACCATTTTGGATTATTTTATATAAAAACTTCATAACCTAAAATGTCGATCCAATAAATTTTGACTTGCACCAACTAGTAGGTAAAAAGACAAGTACATATAGGTTTCGTGAAAAAATTCGACCTCGAGATTTTGATCAATCTTGGTATTACTATAATGGAGAATCTCAAAAAAGTGAGTCCCGCAATTCTGTCTGTCTCTCTCTGTCAGTATATCTGTATGTATGCTTGACTGCAACAGATGGACGTATTTTCTTCAAACTTCATATCTGGGGTCTGTGAGGTCACAATTCGAAGCGAAATATGTGTTTTCATTCTAACTCCAAAGTTAACCCAACATCTGTCTGATAAGGCAATCGCATTTTTTTTCTGAGACAACACAAGATGTGACCACAAGTCTTGCTGAGAGCCATAAAAATAAACTCTTCATCTTGTACATACACATGTATAAGCACATTACCAATACTAAAACAGCTTGAGTTCAGATATATACACATGTCATACAAATTTATTTACCTCTCTGACCCAAACATCAATCAAAGCAAAGATTAATTGTTCTTTTACAGGAAATGGAATTCTTTGAGAATACCCGCTCATATATTTTAAATGAGCGACAAAATCCCCAAGTCTTAATATGCTTCCTCGTATTTAAATCATCCCCCACTGAAATGTCATTTACCTCGTGCCAAACAAATGAACAACTGCGAACGCAGTAAGGCCAACTGCGATTACTGCGAATACAAAATTTCTCTCAACAATATCGTTCCCCTTCTGCAGGTGAATGCACAATGACCAGACGACAGTCAAGCATAATTTCGTGAAACTCTTCGAAAAGGCGATCATAAAAACAACAAACACGGATTGTACGAGTATACAAGGACAAAACCTCATTCAAACGACTCCCGCACAACCGAAAAAAGACAACAGAAATGCATGAATGAGTGGCCTATCACCAAGAATAACAGCACAGCTAAACAAAATAAATTCGGTCAGCTGAAAATAAAATCAAATTAACGACCGGGGAACACCGACGGAATGATATGATACCCCAAAAAGCCGATAAAATCGACGAGCGCTGACCAATAATGAGATATCACACCTCTTTTGCGGATTTCAAGAATTTTTATTGAATTCTTGCGATACAGTCATTCAAGCTTAAAGACATCTCGACGATATGGGTAGTAATATGATCGTTTTACGGTTTTTGGGGATGATTACATTGTAGTTAATTTTTGTGGCGCCACACCTTTTCAGAAATCGTACATATCGTTATAACCTGGTTAATGTTGAAGTTAAAGCATTTCCATTGCGGATAGTGCAACACACACACAAATTCATCCGAATTTGGTGCTGGTTTTTATTGTGCATACGAGTAAGGGGGGCTACAAGTTCTTGGAAATGTTTTCATTTCAAAATTCATAAGTTGTCATTATGGCAGAATTATTATGCAATCCTGATTATATTGAATCTTCTCTAAGTTAGAGTCTTACGTGGAAGTCAGCATGATGAGTACTGCATTCCTAGAATGCGAAGGGAAACCATACTGAAGTACTTCTGCATGAGTTCCGCCCTTGCCTTAGGAAAGGCATTTTGGGAGAATACCCATTCTAACGATCTGTCTGCACTTCTAAGATAAATTATCTAAGCATCACGAAGAGTTAGTGGTTCTAAGAGTGGGTGCGTAGACTAAGCTTGAATGCATCGAAAGCAAAATTTCCCGTTGGTTGGAAATGCGAATACTCGTAATTTTCGTGGTAGCGAATTAAGAATGTTGCTGTGATCGCATGGCTTAGCAGTACAGATTCCTTGTGTCAAAGGGTGAAAGGTGCAAGATCTCTTAGCACATTCCTCAGGCAGGATTTTTAGTTTAGTAGATTTACTTTAGTTTAGATAGTTGGATAGCTATCTAAAAGTGAAAGAACTATGAGCGTATGCTGAGCCTCACGAAAAGCAAATGAAAAACTGTGACATCTACTACAGTGACTGCTACAGAGAACAGAAGCAGCGCTTATTTGGATGAGGATTTGCCATAATCGGCAGACTTAGGCATTTGAGCGAACGCCTGATGATAATCCGATTCTAATCAAATTATTTGTTCACCCCAACGAGGATAAGGACGACGTGACCAAAGATTGCTTTCATGAGCTCTTCGACAGGACGTATGACCAAAGTCCACGCAAAAATTGGAAAGGGATGTAACTTTGGAAACACCGTCAGAAACGACTAAGTGTAATCGATTTTGCGGCTGAGCGAAACATCAACGTAGCTAGCATATGATTCCCGCACCTTCCCCTGCTCTCACCAGATCAACTAACTGTCAACCAAATTGATCACGCCGCGATTGATGCAAGGCACTCCTCCAGTACTTTGGATATTCACACCTTCCGAGCAGCTAACACTGACTCGGATCACTACCTTGTCGCTGCCTTATGCGGATATCTCAAACATCACAACATCAAACAAGTACTATTATAAAATTTAAAATTCGTTGGCTACAATCGCAACAGACTGCCAGAGCCTTCAGCCATCGAGTATCCCTGAACCCCTCAAGAAGTCCAATGCCACCAACTATAAGCGCAGATGAGCAATGGCATTATTGTCAGTCAGCCATCAATAACGCTGCCCCTGATGTGCTGGGTTTCTCGCATCCGGCACAAAGAAGAGTGCCGCCCAGCGCACACAGCAAAGCAAGAGCCTTATAAAGCAACGCTGAATAGGATCTATAAGCAAGACGAAGCTTCTAATAAAAAATAAGAAAGAATATGAAAAACGCGAAATCGAGTCAATGGAGAGGTGTTATAGTAGGAATGAAGTCCGAAAATTGTACTTGTAGGTAAAAAGAGAATTCCAAGGGTAGAGCCAGAACAGAAGTCTGTAGGGATGAAGAAAGAAATCTTGTAGAGTAAAAGTCAGTGCTGAGAATTTGGAAGATCACTTCTGCAGACTGTAAAACGACGGTCGATGACGATCAACAGCTCCGGTCACCCGACCAAAGTGAAGTGAAGAAAGCAATATCTAAGCTTAAATCCAACAAAGCTGCTGAGCCGACGGTCTGTTTTAAATACGTACGGTACGGAGCATACATCAATTCAATTGTAAAATATGGTCGAATGAAAGTATGTCCGACAAATGAAAGCCCAGTATCGTTTGCTCGGTTCTCAAGAAAGGAGACCCTCTGAACTGCGCCACCTACAGAGGTATTGGCTTCCTCAACATCGCTTATAAGATCCTATCTGCCATATTATGTGAACGCCTTAAATCTTTTCCCAACAGTCTGATTAGTCTGTGTCAGTGTGGTTTCAGGCCAGAAAAGTCCACCATAAATTATGTATTTATATTGCGGTAGATCTAGTAAAAAAACCCAGGAACTCTTAATCGATACTCACCACCTTTTCATCGATTTTAAAGTGCTATGAGAGAGTTATACAAAGCCTTTCAGACTCGTTCGTCAGTGCAGGATGACGATGGAGAATGCATGCTGTTCCATCAAGCTCGGTAACAACATCACCGAAGCTTTTGATGTCGGAAAACGTTTAAGACAAGATGTCGCGCTATTATGTGATTTCTTTAACAACGTACTTGAACGGATTGTACACAATTCTCAAACTAACATCAGGGGTATGATCTTTCAAAACTCTGTACAACTACTCGCGTACCCCGAAGACATTGACATAATTGTAAGAATGCGGCGGGCTGTCAGTGGCGCTTTCGTGAGTATTGAAAAATAAGCGGCGGAAATAGGTTTAGAGTTTAACGAAAGCAAAACAGAATATATGCTGTCATCAGGACAGTCAACATCGACGACTTGGACAGAATGTCGTAAAGCACTTTGTCTGCCTGGGCTCGGCTTTAAATTCAGACAATGATACCAGCGCAGAGATCAGGCGCAGAATTACTCTTGCAAACCGCTGTTTCTTTGCTAACAACGCAATTGTGTAGCAAGGCTCTCTCACGGATAATTAAGGTGACTTTATATAAGACTCTCGTCATCCCAGTCTTATTATTTGGCGTAGAAGCATGGTGGATGAAAATACCCTCTATTGTTTTGAAAGAAAAATGTGTTGAGTGATTTTTGGTCCCGTTTGTATCAACGGGGAACAAACTATACCGGCTGTGCAGCGACATCGACCTAGTCAGAAGGTTCGAATTCACCACCTAAGATGGATTCATTACCAGCCTAGATAGCCTTTAAATTCAAAACCACCTCTCACAACTCCGCCTAATTCTTTGCCGTTCGGCCATCTGGCATTTCTTAGTGGGGATTGAAATTGCTATTAACCACATCATTACTTTGGTAGTACAATGAACCGAAAATCGAGTCTGAGTACTTCCGGGATTTGGAAATTTCCTTCCTACGAAAAAAAAGAAAGTATTTTGGTATTGCTGTTCCTTGCTCCTCTCAATGTACCTACTTGGGCTTACAAACGCAGGGAAATATCACGTGTTCAACGTCTTCCACGATGTCTATGCAGTGGGGGAATTAAGAGAAGACATCGGGCTTGAATCGATAAAGGTATGAATGGAAACAGCTTTGTCCCTTTAACAATTGTACTTTTCCATGTCTAACGTTATGTCCACGTCTCTTTTTTTTGATTTATTGTCTTAATTTAAAGACTATCCGTAAGTCACTACGGACATTACAATTTTAGTTAGGAGCAGTCTCCGACTATACCTCTGTCCTCCAATATTAGGTGTGATTTGTAAGAGCTCAAGCTTCACTAACGAAGCTGTATTCTCTAAGTGCTTCAGATGTTCTTTAACAGAGATCATCGAGTCAATCATAATCTGGGCATAGATGTATCGTACGTTCTGGCAGTATGTATGTTCTGATTTATCAAGAGCTTACCCTGCAACTGTAATGTCGCTGAATACAAGGGAGAAAGACTCTTCATCAAATCTTTTTGACTTCCATCCTACTTTTTGGACTTTATTTTGTAGTCCGTTTCCTCAGTTTTAGATTTTGGCCTGATAGTTGCAGTACAATAAAGAACGTGATAACTTACAACTCTGTCTCCTGGACTAAAGAGGTGTTTATAAATATGAGTTCGATGATCGAGCCTACACCATTTATACAGAAAGTATATTCGCTACATGAGGATTACATCTAAGAGAGCTTCTAACAGGCTGCATGCTCTCCAACTCCAATCCACGGCCCGTTTGTAGAAGTCGCCGGCTATTATTATTAAAATAGCTTTGATTTATAGCATTGGTGCGGCCAAAAATCTTAACAGAAGAAACTTATGGAAGTTTTCTTGTATAATCGGCATCAATAGTTCCCCATCCTGTAGGTTATAATTGAATAACGTGGCCTTCCTCGGGTGAAGGTCCAAAACTTATGTATGGATACATTTTTCCGATGCTGGACCCTCCCTGCTTAATAATAAAAAATTTTATGAACTCATTTATCTCCACCATTTATTTCACTTTCAGTTCTTCTGACGATCACATAATGAAGAAACAAACGCTTAGCCATGCATTGTTTAATTAGTCTAGTTGCCCAAGCACCCCCTGCAGATACAAAATCATCTCAAATAAAACACAACCGATTCTAATCTTCTGCAATAAATAGACACTTAAAACTAAACCAACCATTATACGCCCGGCAGCGCATAAGTCGGTAACCTGGATAAACCACCGTGATCATGCAAGAAGAAATACACTCACGCAACAACTTCATAATCCATTCTGTTTACTACTCTCGAGCCTATTAATTACATGAGAACAACCACCAGCAATTAGTCATACAAATTCGGTCTTCGCACAATTATCGGGCAGCGTCATGCACTGATGCTGTGGCTATATCCGCCGTCACTTCCAAGAACCCCGTCGCAAACTTCAAGTCCACTTAAACGGTCAGAAAAAGTGCCCGCACTACACTAGCCCTGGTGTTTAGTTCTGTCCCTTCAGGCCGTACAGAAACGAACCTATTTCGGTTCGATGGCAAATACCTGAGATCCGGTTCTTGGTTTTATTTGAATCTGTTCTCTGAAATGTAGAGATTTTATGTTAAAGCGATGCCAATGTAAGTTTTAACCCATATTCGTTGTTGTTGCGCTGCCAGAAAGCGAAGAGCTCACAAGATGCTATCTATGGCCGGGCAGTTAGCGCTATGCAGTGTGAATTTCCCAGCGTTCGCAAATTTGCATGATTCGTCCATTGCGCATAGTGATAATCGTTGTGGTAATATAGGGCAATGGCCCTTGCGAGGTGGAAAAATGTTAGCCCATTAAAAATAAATTTAATGAAATGAGAAAAGGTGTTGCACATTAATGAACGCTTGCATTTCATTGCTAGGTGTGCGCAAACCAATCAAGACCTGTTCTGTGCATCTCGACACATTTCAGGTAATCAGAGCTGCGCAGTATATGTATTTGAGTTTGAGATGCCATCCACAGACAATATAACGAATGGGATGGCATTAAACTTGTAGGAAGATATTACACATCGTACATGTCGCCGGGTTATGCATTAAACTATCTGCAAGATAACCGCACTCGAAGAATGTTATCTAAGTGACAAAATATTGTGATGTTGCCTCCGCTCATTATATGGCCCGGTTTACCATACATTCATACTAAGAAAGCTGGTCAAATTACCGTATAATTGCGTCTTCTTAAGATTGCTGTATACCGAAAGGATAGCAACATGCTTCATTCCATTTCCTTATTCTAGGGCAATTATGCAATCAAGTGGGCTGTTGACAGCTGGACAACTGTGCTAGGAAATCCAAGTAGGAGAGGAGTGTTAACATTTATCATCATATACAGACAGATTTTGCATCTCGAAGACTCTCCAATTGGTACCATCCTTTGCCAACTGCCTGTACGCCAAGTTGGTTGAGATCTCTACTGTTTGCGGATTCAGCGTATTTGCTCAAAGATGGAATGTTCGTATTCCCATCCATTTTCTTTCTTTTGTTCTACATCAGAGAGGGATACCAAATAACTTTGTAACTTTTCACTTAGCACTTTGCAACTTGTTTGCAAATTGCTCCAGAACCTTTGCATATTTTAGAGTTAAAAAATTGTTTTAAGATTTCGGTGGAACCTGCGCTTTGCAAATAAATATAATTGGTGGGGTAGGGCCCAAGTCAATGTCGTTGTACAGAAAGTTTTCTCTTCCATATACCGGCTACTAAGGTAGGGCCATTGATTATGAGGAAGGGCTTTTTAACACGCCTTTGGTTCTGCAGCAGGGTTGGTTTGGTGGAGATATTATACGCGTTTTCTTAGCTAACAGCAGAGCCTAGGTAGACAACATCATTGATTACCCCAAAGCTATGTTTCCATAACTGTCTTGGAACTATATTTATATTTTAACTTTACTAATTGGTTAAGAGCCGATTCCATCAGATGTCTTACATACTTTTAATTTTCCTGGGATGGTGACTACCCTATTCACTAAATTAAAAGTCGTAACAATCCAGTCTGTAATCAGACCTTTTTATCAGACAAAATCCAAGCTCAGCATATGTGGGTTTGCATTTATACAAATGCGGTATGCACGCTGTACCGTAAGTAAGTACGAGTAAGGACATTTCTATCGAAAGAAATTAATATTTGCTCAGCTTTCACGCTTATAATCTATCTCTAGGCACCGTCTCATAGGGCAAAAGTAGGAATTTTGAATCCATTTATTTTGCCAAACTGAAATAGCAGAGTTACCCTAGGGCCAGTAGTAGGCGGATACGAGTATTCACGAGGGTGTCATTTGTTGAGTTTATGTTTTCTCTGAATTGAACTCCATACCTACATCGAAGTTTGAAATATTTACAGCAACGTTTTGACCTAGATGGCGATTCTTTGTTTGTCGGTAACATGTAGGTATTTAATTTAATTTTGTCGTCATTAACCTAAAGGCTAACGTTTCGCCTGATCTTTAATAATCGGAAAACCTCTACTATGATATGCTGAGAATGCCTAATAATGTCAACATGATATAAATATCAATATTTGTTAGTGCTAACAGTCTAGCTTCTCGCAGCGACACCTGAATTCTAGGGACTTACAGTTTTATGCCGTTTCGTAGGGACCATTTTTCGATTGACAGAAGGTTTTCATGAGTGGGATTTTTGTGTGTTTTCCTCTGGCTCAAACTTTGAATATCCCGCTTGTGTATCATCCAGCATCTTCTTTTTGAAATCCGGTTTTGAATAACTCGGATGAGATATTTCCAAATTGCATAGCACCTACATTGTGTTTGCCAACGTTATGCGGCCTTCTAAACGATGGATGCTATAATATAATATTAAGTCGATGAATAGATAGTGGCTTTCTACTTCAAATTGACTGATTAATTTTCAAAACCGCAAAATGTAAAGTTATGGGGCTCCGGCTAAATGTTGCACATAAATTTTGGTTATTTGTTTGTGTTATAAAGTACTTAAGTTTTATCTTTTCTACCCTAGTCACATTCAAAATTTAAAGAAAAGAAAAAAAAAAAACATACAGAAAAGTTACAATACAACTGGACGGGATCGCATGATACCCTATCTCTCATCTTATAACCCGTCCATAATAAAATGGACGTGACGTTCTAAACTTTTTGATTAATATTCAATGATATCTTTCTACTCAGAGAATATTCTCGCGATTTTTTATTAGAGATTTTGCCATATAAATTGTTACTAAAGTTTGTCTATACAAGAAAGTGGGCGTGGGTGTCGCCATTTCTAAATAACTTTGAAAAAGCAAAATATGTTTTTTTGTTCGGAAAAACGACCTATTGTACGAATTGTAGAAAATAACTGTCTTTGAATATTTTTGAATGTCCTTAATTTAGGGATACGGAACAAACTTATCTTTCTACTTATGAACGCGGAAATTTTTGATATTTAGATTTTCGAAAAAGTTGGTCTCGTAATTCTGTCTGCCTGTGTGTATCTCGGACTCCACCATAAACAGCTGGACCGATTTCTTTAAAACTATATACATGAGGCTAATGCTCAGAGGTATTTTTATTCTAGCATCAAATATAACGGTACTTTACTTAAGGCCGATTTTGTGCTATTTTCTTGAAAACGGCTCTAAATATTTCGATAACATTTTATATTTGAGGTAATGGGGGTCTTTCCAATACAGTTTTTCGATAAAAATACGTATAACGGTACTTTACTTATTAGCCGGTTTTGCCATTTCATGAATATGGTTGTTCGGTTTTATTCAAATGATATCTAAGTCATTTTTAATCTACAAGGAAACCATCATTTAAATTTTGTATGAATGGTAAAACGAAAATTTTTACTTTTTAAGGACAAATGCAATTTTTTTGCTTCCTATCGATTTTGCCTAAATTTGAAATCTGAACAATTTAAAAACAAACAGTGCGACACACCGGTGAGTAGTGTCTGACTATTTTCTAGATTATAGAAGATATTTGCTTTGGAATTTCGTAGTTTACTACCCGATTTATGACAAATTCTGTTGAAGAAAATTTTACCTACAAAAATATACAAACATTGTAGGTTTAATAGACCATCGAACTTAGCAATATTTTAACTTTTGTATATATGTACGTCCTAAAATTTGAAGGGTACGAGTGTTCTGCCCGTGATGTAATTCGGTAATATAAGGAAACTCTCTATGAAAGTGGCAAAAATATAAATTTCCTACGTGCTACGTTATTCCACCAAAATTGACACGTTCTTTGGTTACCATGTTTAATTGAAAACATATCACTATTGCGGTCCACATCAAGGATATCCAAATGTAACCATAAGTCCTTTTAATCTGAAAAAAACATGACAACCAAACCATGTTTCAGTCATCACTCCTGTTCAAAATTAACAAAGAACGGGTTAACAATCACATTTATCCCATATCGCATCTTTCACTAACCATAAGTGTATCCAATGTCGTTGAACGAACAGGTGCCTGTGAAAACACTAAGGATGAACTGATTTATATCTCCGTCAAGTTTTTTTTCCTTCCCGTTTCGCCCAAGGTCACTCACCCGAATATTCTCCCCACGTATCAAGTGCAAGTCATGGCAATACGTCAAGAATCAAACATCAGAAAAAGTAGTATAGCCACCAGCCATTTATCACTTAAAATAAAAGGAAATTTATGGACAATTGCCATACAAAAGGTTTTTGGTTTTCGTATTTTCATTCAGCGTAACAATTTCTCGTCGATGATTCATCAAAATAACAAAATCACAATTGAAGCACTTGCATATTCGTCCGTCTGTCCGTTCATGAGTCAATAAATCGCTCAGTGACAAAACGAATGTGTATAGGCACTTTGCAGCTGTTGAAGAGAGGTAGAGAGTGGGTACCTGTGAATTATCGGACTAGCGGGCGAAAAACCCATATTCGCCTAGCTCATATGTTTTTACCGGCCGGCCGTCAAGTGGGGAAGTACAATGTTCACCAGTCAGCTGCAAGACGGATTGGTGTACATAGGTTGATAGATAGCTAGATACTTACAGTCGGACTGACAACACTCCACCTCATTGTAAATGGGCACTGACCTAAGTCTTTCAAAAACAAAGCCTCAAGCGAAAAAACAATCAAGTGCGGCTTCTCTATCATTGCGTCTTGCAATTGGGCCTCTGGAATATCTTTCGAGTGGTCGTTCAACAGAGCCAATCGCGGGTAACATAAATTTCAAGCGGCCGAGAATTTTTTCTTTTTATTTATTATGACTGTTTGAAGTGTACGAATATCGCAAACTACGTCATCCCGATCGACAGGAATTTTAAGTGAAATGGAGTTTCTGTGTCGTGTGGTGGTGCCACAATGAGTATACGGGTTCAGGTGTGACGGAGAAATGAAGTGTGTGATGAATGTGTGTTTGCTGCGTGCTCACATACCTAATTTGTTTATTAATCTTGATTCGTTCGTACAATTTGAATTTGAAATTCAGAATTGTTCTTTCGAGTCGGGGCTTAGCCTACAGCGCAGCTATTGCGAACTTTCTACGTAATCATTCGCTGGGTGAAAGTTTTTTTAAAAAAAAGAAAAAAAAAAACAATTTGGATTGTTTTGATTTATTTAATTGGGGTGGTCGCATTTCAGAGCCATCATTTCACAAACAAAATTCCAATCTAAAAAGGTGGAATACATTTTAAGAGATTTTTTATTTTTTATTTAACACGAAGTACTTAATCGAGGAGATGAATAAATATGTTTTTTTTTTAGTTTCTGAATTTTTATTTTTCCACATACTCGTATGCCCATCGACACAAATATTCACACTTGGAGAAAACCATGGTCGATATCCATAGTCTCTTTATCGATTTTAAGGTCGCCTACCACCTTTCTCAGTCACATATACAGAGACGAGCTACATATAAGAGCCATGTCTATTTTAGACATCCCAGCTAAACTCATCCACCTATGTAAGCTGACGATGGACGCTACTGCGTCAAGGTCGGTACAAATCTATACAAACCGTTTGATATCAGAACAAACAACATCTTACTGGAAAGTATTATACGAAACTCGCAAGCATGTGTACAATTTTTCAAAAGTCTGTTCAACTGCTTGCAAACGCCGATGATATTGACATTAGTGGCAGTACTAAGCGGGTTGTGAGTGAGGTGTTTATTAGTATTGAAACAGAAGCAGCAAAGATGGGTTTGGCTGTGAACAAAGACAAAACAAAGTACATACGAGAATATTCTGTCAACAAAAAAGGATACACAACTTCGATTAATAGGACAAAATATCACTATCGACGAAAGCTCTGCGTTTAACTTAGAAAACATCACCAGTACTGAGATCAAATGGAAAGGTGATGTTGCCAACTGATATTTCAGAAATAACAAAATAATCGCATGGAGCCAAAAAGCCAACCGGCCAACCGGCCAACCAGCAAGCTCAGCTAAATTTCGTAAAAATATCTAGAGATTGCCTCGAAGAATGGTCTGATGGAGCTTTCCAGTTTATTTTTTCTTAATTGCAGTTTTCAGATTTCGTGAAACCTCAATTGTCTTCTTATGCTCCGGAAAGTTTAACAGTATAACTCCTTAGGCATAATTTTTTTTAACTAAGCATTTTGCTGACCACGGTGTAGTGGATAGTGTGTTTACTTGTGATCCGAACTGTTAAGGTTCAAGCCCGAATGGGAAACAGCAACCAAGAGCCACCGCGAGTAAAAGAGAAACGAACAAAATCTAAGTTTCTCCAACCACTACACTAAAAAGGGGTTTCTGCGTGGTAGTAAAATGGATCGTAAATCGAGTCTGAGTGCTCCGAGATTTGAAAATTATCTTAAAAAAAAAAAAATCCTCTTGCTTTGAATTTGTTGGTCCATAAATGGGAACATTTTTTTTTAATTGCATTTTGGATGCTACGTTATCCCCAATTACGAATCTTATTAAAAAGCAAAACGGCAGCTTCAACTCTTTGAATTTTGTGTGTCCGCGGGCAACACTTTAGGCACTCATAGTCCTGAAAGCTTGGAAAGTCCCTAACGATCAGTCAAAATCTTGTGTGCTGATTTATAAAAAATGTCTAAGTTACTGACTATTTCTGTTATATTATAAAAACTCGTCGATCCTTTTCTAACATTTCTTGAATTCTAGAATATGTACTCGTAAATATCAACATTGGTTGACGTTGATCATTTTTAAGCTGCTACCTGAATTCTTTGAAACACGTGATCCACTCAAAAATTTGAGTAAGTCTTCGTGATTGATCCACACAAACTTTTTTTTAAGCAAAATGGAAGTAATTTGATCTAAAATTTGATGATTACTCGAATTTCCAAACGAACATTTTTCATTCTGCAAATAATTCTGCAAAACAAATGCAAATAAGCTACAATCACGTTTTATATTGAACAGAAGTATGTACCTTTACAGTATGCACTAGTCCGGTTACATTTTGATATGCTCTCTTCCCCGTGCTTCACCCTTTTTAAGGTTCTTAACGTCCTTGAAACATTCTCCTAATATTATTTCTTTATTAATCTGGAATAAAGTTCTGATCATTTCTGAAAGTGTCAGATCATAACAAACACTTCTTGTTCCGTGGTAAACACCTAAATCAAGAACTACTGAACAGATTTTGATGAATTTCGGTTTAAGTGTGTGCTATGATGGGTCCTCTACCACATCTACGCGCAATCTTGTGTTTCTAGGAATGCGACTACCTATTGCTTGGTACCTATTCCCTTGTGACTCGTTCTCTCATTGCGATATTTGTTTCAGATAACGGTAAGTCTACTGAGTCAGCACTCAATGGCCTAGTAACTTTAACTTAAGCTTTCATCAACATAAATGAGATCTCCTTTTTTTGCCTTGCCGCAGTAAATTTGAATGCTGCGTTTCGTACTACACGAATGAAGGTCTGCCTGTAGACTCACGAAAAGACAATTATTGTACCTTTTAATAGAAGAAGATATCTAAGCCTTCTCATTTATGCATTTATGGGAAAACTATGTAATTCTTAAGAAAAGCAAAGTATCTTGTGGTCATCCTTGGCATTAAATTGTTCTGGAATACTATGGATCTGCCGCTACATCTGTGGCAGTAACTGGGGCATAGTATGATAAATTGGTCCCCTGCATCTGCGTACAAAGGTCACAGATTGAGGCATCAACTCTCTTTACTGGTCCCAAGACTTTCTGTGGGCTCTTTAGAAAAGTACCAACTCCTTTTTCCTTGCAATATCAAACAACAGATCTAAATTTTTTGTTTATCTGAGTTGGAACCACTTAAAAACCCTAACCGGTGAAATCAGTGGCCACTGCCTATTCAAAGGATAATTCCACAGACTTACGAGTAATTTATCACCGCACCCTACTATGCCTAGTGATGAGTCCTCTCTATTCATTTTCACAGAACGTTGGTCTAATACACCTTCGCTCTGAAGAGTTAATGAACTTCCTGGTCAGCCTCTGGGGTGAACAATTTACTCTTGAACTTTATGGGTCGGCACGATAAGTCTGTCCGAGGAGACCCCAGTTCCAAAATGAATGAACTGCTCCCCAATAATATGAATAATCCAGATACGACTTGACCAGAATATGTTTCGTAAATTCACGAACGTTTGTAGCTTTTTCATGATAGTGCCGGTTTGTAGCATTGGAGAAATATATATATATGGAAATACCCTGTTTAATTCCACTTTCAGTCGATAAAATACCGATAGAATACGATTTTGAAAATTCTCTCCTTTCATCTTCGGTTGTGTCCCAAAACTTTCTCATCACTCTCCATCCCAGTTGTCATTTGGTGGGGTTTATGATCCTGTGAGAGAGTAAGCATACGTTGTCGGTCTCGTCAACGTCTTTTAACTCTCTATTGATACAGTCAAAAGCATTTTTGAAATCGATGAACAACAAGTCAAGTGGCAGTCGATATTCTACTGCTCGATAATGATTAGTAGGGTGTTTATAATGGTCGGCACAGGAGGACCCAGAGTGAAAATCTGCTTGGTAATCAGCATCGTATTCATGATATTCCTTTATTCACCTAGCCTATTCAGTTCTTGCACTGCATTAAATTTTCTTCCAAACTGGTGCAGTACGTCGTTGAACAGTATCTATCCAACGTGACCATACACATGTCGGCTACCCTTCTGTTTTGAAAGTCTAAGAGATCGTTGACTGATCACCATATGCTCAATTTAGTTGCAGTTGCCTGTCTGTTTTAAAGCTTGGTGCCACCTATAACATGGCGATTGTATTACTCCATTGGGGTGTAATGTACTCTCGTTGAAGTTGAACTAATCTGGTATTCTGTCATTCATCACTCTCAGAGGCAAATATATCTCTTCTCATATTTCAGAATCTTAGTTCGAATACCAAAAACTTAGTTCGAATACCAAAAACCAAAAACCAAAATTACAAAGTCAGTGCCCGCAGCTCCTGCTTTCATATTTCATTGAACCTCCTCTCCACATCCGGGTGCATATTTGTGCATGAAAAATTCAAGCAATTGTCACTGCGCCTCATAAGACATTCATCAGATTCCAAATTAGTTCACATGAAAGTTTTCCGCAACACTACCAGCCATAAACCATGTTAGCAAGCACCATCATAAACTCAATCAAAATGGAAAGCATCCACTCCTTCAGAAGCTATAACATTTCACAAAATGCAAATCTCTCTCCTGACTTGTTTAACATTAAAGTTTATGTAGGCACACAAATTCGCCAAGTGCTGTACCTACCTGCTGCTGGCTGCCCGTTTGTATGTACATTACGCAAGGCAACATCATCCGCCGACTGCCGAAAACATTGGGAACAACATCTCCAGCAGGAGAGACCTACTGACCAAATTGTGTCGAAAATACTCACCAATAACCTTACATCATGTCGCCGAAAGTAGTTCGCCAACCGAGGGGCACAAGACGCCTACCATAGTCCGCGGTGTACGACATTTATTATGACTTGTACCGGATAAATTTAAGCTCACGCTTGACTACGAGCATTGCATATCTGATCAGAATACCTAATTAGCCACAGCCAGTTCTGGTCGCGCGAACCTGCTGTCGATCGCATTGTCATCCGAAACCTCTATGCTAGGTATGGCCCTGAATTAGAAGAGAAATCGCCACAAAAAGCAGTGTAGGTGGTAAGCAATCAAAACGCACCAAGGCGTTGTTGTGTTGCTCTGTCCAAAGCGAACTGGATCAAATCATTTGACACATTTAGAGCGGTTGTTTGATAGATGTTATCAAGCGCTTCGTTCTAAGACGTAAACTTTAATTCGCAACAGCGCAAACTTCGAATGAAATTCCTCAAAATGACAAAAGTATCAAAACGAAAACAAAACGTTGTCCGAATAGAGTGGGTTGCCTTAATGGTCCGCGGTGGCACCTAAATTCGGCAGCCAGTGGACTTCATTGATATTCAAAGCCAGACGCTTGTCTGAGGAACTCTCTATATGGTGTCAGAAAGGAGAAAAAACAAAAAAAGCTTCACAATTCGAAAGAAATGAAAATGAATTTCATGTGCAGCACACATGAAATGTGATTTTAGTGCAATTTTAGGACAAAAAGAAAGGACACGGCGGGCGTTATTGGGGGCAGATATTGTATGGCTGTCATTAATTGACGACCGACGACAGATAATTTTTGGGGATGGGCTACGAAATCTTTTAGATTGCGTGCACGCAGCACGCACATACCTTTCGTACTCTTTTGAATGCTAAATAAGGAATGTGAACTGAAAGACCTCTACAGACGATCTGATTTCGACAAGCGGCCGAGTCAATGTACATGTATAAATGTAAAGTCAGGGTCGTATGTAGCTGTGCTGTCGGACATATTAGCAGTGATACAATAATACACTAGGGCACCCCTTGTTCTCGCTTACGCATCTATACATCAGTCTGTCTATCATCACGGAATTCTTAAATCATGAGTGCTACATACATTTATGCATGATTTAAAGACAAACTTTTTAAAACAATGTTCCATAGACAACACAGGTGTCATTAAAAAAAACTCTGTTTTGCCTTGCAATTGCAAAAAGATCTTTTGAGCTTAAAGTGGAAAAATAGCTGTCTGCGAAAAATATTATCCAATATCCAATGTTGTAAGTATTTTCTTACCTATAACAAGGGATGATAAAATGGCAATTTTTCAATCACAGTTACTTCAGTGATAGCTGTCTAAATCACAGTGATAAATCACACCCTGTGCGACTCAGGGTAGAGCCTTGGGGAATCTTCGTGGTAGATGAGATTACTCGGCTAAGCTCATTGTACAGAGTGGTTCTTGTCCACCCAACCACACAGTGTCAATTTCAAAATAAACGAAAGAAAGGAAAACATCTCTAATGAGATTGCGGACCGCCATCAAAACATAGACATAGAGAAAAAATGGAAGAACAAAGAAAAATAAAAATTGAGAAGGACCTACGATTTTTAATAGTAATTAAAAGTTGTGTAGCAGGTTTAACAAGAATTCTTTAAAATACATTTTTTTACTTTAAGAGTAAGTATTGGTCTCCATATTCTTACTGACTAAAAAAAAAACACCCTGCGATTTAATTGGTTATATTGTATATTGCAACTAAAAAGGACCTTATCAAGCAATTTTTCTATCATGAAAAAAAAACTCGTTTGGCAGGTTACTTTCCACTAAAAGATCCTGCATGTTCCGCAATCTAGTTGCGGTTGTTTCCTATCTCGCCAAGTCGGAAGGTTTCGTGTTTTGTAGTCGGCGCAATAAATTGCTTTCATCCAGAATTTGTAGGATTGTATTGTTGACATGTCCGATTAGTCGGTTTCTATGTTTTCTAGCGAAGCTTCTAATTTCAGCTTCGATTGTCGGAATTCCGAGATCCCTGTGGATATCATCGTTTCTAGTATACCACGGTGCGTGAACAATTTCTCTTAGTACTTTATTTTGAAAAGTTTGTAAAATATTGGCGTTTGTTTTCTTGGTATAGCCCCAAAGTTGTATACCGTAAGTCCACACCGGCTTTAGCACTTGCTTGTATAAAAGCAGTTTGTTCTCAGTACTGAGCTGGGAGTGTTTTCCGAGCAACCAGTTCATTTCTCTATATTTGATTTCGAGTTTTTTACGTTTCATTTTAACGTGAGAATTCCATTTCAGTTTTGCGTCGAGTGTCATTCCAAGGTATTTGGCCTCGTTTGCAAAAGGTATTCGGGCCAAGTTTAGGAAAATTGGCAAGACATTAGTTTTCTTATAAGTGAAATTCACGTGAACTGATTTAGATTCGTTGAGGGCGATCCGCCAGTCCCTCGTCCATTCATTTACTTTATTCAGTGCGTTTTGCAGTCGTTTCTTCGATTGTTTTACCTACGGATAGTGCCATCTGCTTTCGGTATATCTCGAGTATATAACAGATAGAGAAGTGGCCCAAGAACGCTTCCTTGCGGTACACCGGCCGAAATTTCTTTGAGCTCCGAGTATTAATTTCCATGTCTAACACGGAAGAGTCTATTCCAGAGATATGATTCTAGTAATTTGCAATTCAAGCCATCATGCCACACCTTATCAAAGGCTTGCGAGACGTCAAGAAATACGCTTGAGCATATCTTTTTCTCTTCAAGTGCTTTCTCGATTACGTCAGTAATTTTGTAGCGAATGAGATAGCTTGTAGCACCTTTTGTTTACCAGTACGTCGGACGAAAACTCTCCTTTTCATGCCAAATAGCTTGAACTTAGGTTCATCAGTCCATGAAAACTTTTTCAGTTCTCAATCTTCCGGCCTACGCCAGCCGTTCTTGCATATTTTGTGTACGAAGTACCGATTTTTTCTTCGCATCATCCCAAACTAATTTGCCTTCCAAAGATGCCTTTTATCTGAGGCAAGAATTGGCGTAAAGTACCTACCTACCTACCTACACATTGTTGCAATAAGTGAAATAATGGTGGTCTTAAACTTATGAATGGTAGGGTACAATCTTTTCTCAAATTATAGAACTCTTTAAAACAGTTGTTGAGGCTTTGCTATGTAAGTTTATTCGTCCCTTTTACACGTAGATTACCAAATTTTAATGTAGAAGATGTTAATCAATTTCATTCATAAGCTCGATATTCAGAATTTTATTTGCTACTGGAAATTGATTACAAAATTTATATCTTTTTTATCTACACAAAAGTGAACCAATCTATAGGTAATTCCTATTCACGCATTACAAATTACATACTCGTATATCATGAATGCATGCATGATGAAAAAAATCGAAAATTTTCCAACTTTTCAATGCGACAGTAAATTAACATGCCATCCAAAATAATATTTTAATGTTTTTTTTTTAAGTCAAATCGCGTGAATTTTGATACTGAAAAATTATAATTGAATTGTCAAAAAAAAATACAAATTTTAGAAGCTTAGATGAAACTTCATTGTAGAAACTTTAATTAGCGTGAAATTTTAACTGGCGCCAGCAAATCTTTGCATGTGTAAGACCGCCTTGAAATTTTTTAAGATTTCGGTTTAATGATGGGAAGTGAAAGGGTAAATACTTATAACTACAAAGAGTGTTTCATAGGGTGATCTAAAAGACATACCAGTTTTTCTTAAATAGTCCACGAGCTTAGTGCATTGCCTGGTCGCAGATTTGTAAGGATTTTCATCGACTGATGAAGATACTCTTTCGCATACCACTTGGTTGTGACCTTCCTCTGTTGCCTAAGTATAAGTGCCTTCATTAAACCGCCATTATTCCTTTGTTAACGGAATGAGATTTTCAGGGTTGAGTCGGAACATACGACGTACCTTCCACGAGTGCCAGAAATATGAAACACTTCGAACAATTGTACGTGTTAGCATCTGGAGAAGAAATCACATTCAACGCTTATGGTGATTGGGTCATTTACGTCGGATAAACGCTAATAGTTCATACCAGCGGTATTACGCAGGAGAAGTAGACTTAATTTTCGATGGCATGCGGAAGTACAGTGCGACTTCAACCAACTTGACGGAAGTAATTAGAAGCGGCTGGCTGGTAGAGATCCGCTTGAGCCCATTTCAGACTGCAGCTTCATCAAAAGTAGAGTAAGTGCACCTACTGCATTTTATGAAACATTCTGCATTGTATGCGTATTACAACGATAATTTTACTAGTGTCTCTTCTAATTCCTCTTATTTATCTCTTAAAGACACACTGAAACTACAAACGCCTGTGCCCTGAAATATTTTAATGATATTCATATTCCATTTGGCGCGCGCAAATTATAAAAAAAAAAAAAAAAATGTCATTTGCCGTATGCGAACATCTTTATAAATAAATTTTGTAAAATTTCTCAGAGGCCCACAAAATCTTCGAAACCACATTACTCGAATATTCTTTTAAGTTCTCAAGTGTTTTTCTGTTGAAAAATAATATCTGCGTTATGTTGAAGAACATAAGTGAAAGCCATAAAGTCATCAAAATTGCAGCACCACATCTTGAGATGACCCCTTTGGACGCACCAAGAGTGATGTCCAGTACTATCGAACAAAGACCATCTGTATTCGCAAGGAGCGATCTTTGAAATCTGGGGGTGACTATTAAAATTGAATGCTAATGGGGTGTTAAAAAGCAATAACATTTGATTCATTCAACGTCTTGCGTTTCGTTGGGACAACGACCCCGCAAAATTCCACGAAAGAACTCCATACTCCGAAGTGTAGTTTTGCTTTTGTTATGATTCGCGATGTAAATTAATTTCCTTTTGCTTTTCCTTCGTGAATGATGTAGACCAAATTGATTCGATAATCGACGATTGTTTTTTGCTTTTTATTGTTCAGATATATGTACAAATCTAATTGGTTTTATGAGTTTTAACAATGATAGCTTCATGTCTGCCCCCGGGGTTGGTCACGAATTTCATTTGGAAAAAATTAGATATTCAATGCAGATAAATGAAAGCAAAAAACAAAGATATGTTCCAAAGCAGGTCTATTGTAGATTCTCAAGACAATTTATATGCAATGGCTATGTCGCTAGCAGGTAACATTTGTATTTGAAAGAAGTACATGTACAATAGTTTGCAGAATTTATTTGTGTCTTCCTATTGTACTCGTCTTGTGTTAAATGTCTGCACTTCCGTAAATTGCGATTGACGAACCATTACACTAAAGAATTATATTATCGTTCGAAATTGATTTAGTGAAACCAAGGAAGAACAGTGGTGAATAATTACGAATGAATGGTACCAAGGCATGAGCGCATTCTAATTTCAACTTGTGTATCTATACCTATAATGTATGTACGAATACATAATGTATATTATGTAAAGCTGAATACCTAGTGAGGATTTCGTTATAATTCCAGCAGATTCACTAGCTTGAACAACAATAAGGGTATGGTTAATGGTCTATAAACCAATGCCTGTTAAGCTAAGCCTTTTTTTCACTTTGTTGGGTGTAAATGACGTACCAATAGCTCAGATCCATTCCTTCTCTCCACTTCTAACGTTTTCCACCATTTTTGCCCTTAGTTTTTATTTTTAGTCCATAGTCCTCCTGGAGTAGTGGTTTAGTGGAGTTTTTTTTTTTTTTTTGTGGGGTTCTTCTAACTCAACGCACTCACTGTCCCATATACTCTGAAGGGACTACAAAGCAGGTACCCCGTGTATGTTGGACGAATGGTCCGAATTATTCCGAGGTTGAGACCCTTCACCGAGCCCACCCTAAACTACAATGTTTGGATCGTCGCTGATGATCCACCGTATTGAAATATTATAAACCCCAACACTGTGCTCAAGATCCACTTTAAAAAGGTTAGTTCATGACAGCTTAGGTCCTCCTTGTTCTGGTCGTAAACTCTGTATTTTGTTTTCTTTTCCTTCGAGGGTTTATTTGGTAGTTAGAGTCCGCTTGTAAACTTAGTCTTATCAACTTCAACTTGGCTGATTGCTCAAAAATAATACGCAACGTTTTGATGTGGTCCAGCTACAATCAACCTATGCGAAGGTCCGCTTAATACCTTTTGAGTGTAGTCTCGATTCTAAGCTTTACCCGCTCGAGAATGATAGTTCTCAATAGTTTCGGAAAAACGGACAAAACGGTAATACCACGCCAATTATTGCAGTTCCTAAGATCCGCCTTTTTAGGTTAATTAACACCGTCCTTCCGGTCCTTGGGATAAGTTTCGGAAGTAGAATACTAGCCCTTAGTATACCATCAAGTCCACCTGCTCTGTTGGTTTGAGGAGATCGCAGTTTGGATTTCTGTAACTGTTGGAGGTTCGGTGTCAATATCCCTGTAAGATCTGCATATACCGAACAACTGGGGGCTCAGTGACGAACTCTGTTCACCAGAAACGTTCTTAAGCAGGGCACACAAAACAAATGTTCCTTCCATCTACTTAGCTAATCTTCCTGAACTAAATTCACTGCAAATCGGTGGAAACGAATAAATCACACATTTCTTACCATGAAAGACCTCCCATGAGACCGGTTTGGCCACACGTTGAAGAAGGGCAGGAAAAATCAAACTTATACTGTTTTGTTTTGGAGCAGCTTGCACGCGCTGATTATCTAGGAGAAATTCCCGTGCAGTTTTACCCACTCGGGAACCTCTGCTGAAACTCTCCTTAACTCATGGATTACGTGCACATAGTGAAGGGATGCACAAGTATACTTCAGCTGGTCCTGCCGATATATGTACGAAGTATTCACGTCCGCGAAAGCGTACAGTGTATAGCCAACACATTCTGCAGAAAAGTTACGAAACAAAAGTGAACACGTTCACATAAAGCAAATAGCGAATTTATTTAATCTGTTTAGCACCATCCGTCATGAAATGAAATAAATATTAAATGGAATCAGTGAGCTTGGCCATATGATGGGTTACTTCTTCGGTTCTTCAGTGGATGGTTCTTCTCCTAACCCCAAACCGCTAATTAGTCCGCCCAAAAAGCTAGTCAGAACATTTCCCGGTGGCCCTTGTCCTTGTGGCCCTGTGACAGGGCCTGGATTTCCCCAATTTGGTGCAACAGGTGCAATTGAACCGGGTCCTGAAGCAGGTTGAGGTCTAACATTGCAGTTGTACATTGCGTTAAGTTTCTGAATATCCAAAGCGGAGAATCCATCACGTTGACCCATAACTGCGCTGGCTCCGTTTTGCTAAAATAAAAGGAAAATATTTAGTCACTCTTATCGGCAACAAGAAGCATTGTCATAAAAATCCCCAAAAACACTGTCGACCTTCACCCAGAGCCGAACATTTTTATTTACTCTCAGATAAACAAACTTATGTCACTTACCTTCGGAACGATAGTGGGATTTCCATTCGACGAAAAAGCATTTGCGGAGTAATGCATAACACTGCCATAGTCATAGGTCACTCCAAATCCAGTGGTTTTATCTGCAGAGGCCTTATCAAAGTTCGAAACAGCCGATGGCTGGATATTCTCAAAGCGAATCGTAACATAACTATCTCGTTCGTTGCGATTCTGTTCATGGAGGAAGCCAACTGCGTGCATTAACTCATGCATTGCTGTTCCCTGTTTTGTGAGGCAACCGGGTGATTGTAGATTAACTTCCTGCTTTCCACCAATACGTCCAACCGAAGACCAACAGCCCGAACTTCCGCTGACAATCGATATGTAGTCGGACTGAGCCATACGTGGAACGAATTGAATGCATGTTCTGGTATGGAACTCGTTGATGGCCTTCTCTATAAGGTCCATTTCGCGTGCATTGAAGTTGCCCCGAATCTCGAATGGAACGATGCCATTGGGCCACCTGGAGCTCAGCGACGACAATCCGTTGCGTCCGATTTGGCGAGGGATCAGAATGTCACCCTCGACGTAGGAGCCCAATTCTTCCGGATTGATATTTGATTCTGCGGTGTATTCGGCAACGGCCTTGCCAGTTGTTTCGCTATCGGGCACCCCGAAGAGTGCGCTTCCATACTGGCTGAGGTCGATGTAATCCGATGGTAAATGGACGATATCCACATCGTCAATTGAATTCTTTGCCACATCGACAATTCCATTATCGTCGATTGGAAGGCAGTCAGCTAATGCCATGAATGCCACAAGGGTTGTGAGGAACAGGAACCAAACCATTGTGTGTGTGTGTCAATTGGAAAAAGGATATTTGGAGTAGATGTGTACTGTTGTTTAGTTAGAAATCTATTTGACTGTGATTTGATGGAGACAGCACTTGGTTTTATACCGACATATCTCTGCAGGAGCATTTGTAAAATAGACTAGCACACCGAAAGTCCGTGACCTCTTATCTGCCAAATTTACACATTTGTAGCTTAAATAGATATACATACATGAGACCTGCCCATAATTTACTGATAATAAAATTTGGCGAAGCTTAGGCAGGTGTATGCACGAATTTTCACCCATCATAATGCTAAATCTAAAATTCGCTGAGATAACGAACGAATTAAAATTTGCGAAGCAAAGTATTTGCTAAACGAAATAATTCTTTTTAAGCAGACTTTAATTTATGGCCTAGATAGGATTAGCTTTGTGATTAAATTAATTAGTTTCCGTGTTCAGTGAATTGCAGAGACGACGTTGAAGTAGATTTATGTCGTAAAAAGAAATTATTGTTATAAGTTCCGGACACATATGTATACATTTGTATACTCACAGTGATATACAATTGTTTACCAAGTTTATAAGCTTCCAACTATGAAGGGTCATTGCCTGGAAAGGACTACATACTCGTAAATTGTTGTTTCTTTACAAATTCACTTCAGTTTCGGAGGACTTAGAAATTCGCACTGATTTACTGGTGCCTTTTGCAAAGCCCATAATATCGGCAAGATTGAGCAGCATCAGTTCCTCACCATATGGGATGGAATTTATAGTTGGGGTGAAAGCTATGAATTCATGTTTGAAGTTATCAGATGTTTCGTCTTTCCCGATCCACTCTACCCTCCTCGTGCTTCTAATCCCTAATGTTCGTTCAAATGAGTGAATCCTTAGATGAAGCCCCAAAATCTCAAGTCGCTTCTTAATGTTAAAATTAAGGTTGGCTTTCTCGTGGCATAATTACTAACATTTTCGTCTGTGTATCATATATATGCTAAGCCAATGCCAGTAATCGTAGTTCCAATACTTCAGCCATTATGTGTTTATAGTGTCATGATAATTCTGAGCTTATCGCTGACCCATTATAAATGAGGTTTCTGATCCTGCTATGGCCAGGATATCCGCCTATTTATTTACATGTATGAATATGCATACCTGTGTGGGCAGAATATTGACCAGAGTAAGTTTTGTAGTCCTAATTGTTAAATAAGTTTTGATGTCCGCTTTTGTATTACAGCAGATTTAAATGAATTTTTCCTTTCATTTTTCTTTCAAAGCAAAGAACGTAAAGCCAATTACTGGAATAGATAATTTCATTCGACTTTTAACTGAATAGATTCCAGCTCTAGAATGATCGTTCATATTAAATTCGTCTGTATAAAGAGCAGTGGATCCTGTTAAAGCAAGTCTACCGAAGTGCTCCATTCTAAGGGATCAAGAATATAATATCGAGTGCTCCACCTCGCATATTTACCGTAAAATTGAAAAAAAAAATCTTCCATTTCCCTCCTTCTAGAGGCCTCACTAAAAACTACTTTTGATACTAGTAATCTACCTATGTGATACACTTCTTTTCGGGCTTCAATCTCTATGGAAAGATACCTTTAATCGCCCTAGTAACACACACACATTCAAACGGCCTTCAATTATTTAAATGAATTTAAAAAAAAGTTCTCAAATAACGAAGAATAAATTCCTATGTTGATTGCACTTAACTTAAACACTTAAGGGTTGTCCTTATTCTAAACAAAGAATAAAAAAAAAAGACTTAAATAAATTTCCAATTTATGTGGCAAGCCGGAGATAATCCCCAAAATGTGGTTATAAAGGAAAAGTCATTACGAAAGGATTTTCTTTCGTTTCATTCCGACCTTTATACACCTCGCTATATGGACCCTCTGTACTTGTTGAAGAGGGTTAAAAATGTATCCCTTTGTTCAAAGTCATTAAAAAAAAAAAAAAAAAAAACAGTTCATATAAACCGTGGTGCCATTATACTAAAAATGATGTAAGATTTATTGTGTGTAGATTTTTATGAGAGGACAATTTAAGCATTAAAGTTTTTAAAGTTTTATTTAAGACTGTGATCCTTAGAACAGTACCTAAAAATTTGAAACATGTGGTGCGGACTACAGATGTTTAGTAGACAAGTTGTTATGTTATATGCGCTGTTTACGTACATATATCCTAAGTCTCACTTAACATCGTTGTTGATAAATGTACTACGTCTTGTCGAGGTTGAGGATTAGTGATGATCAAAATTGATACAATTGGACAAAACTGAGTGTGTAAGACAAGTCGTAGCAAAAACAAAAGCGAACAGCAAGGCTTATGGTGAATTTAGGAAAATAATGATTTCCGCAATTCTTTTCCCTAAATCTTTTTAAGGAAGAGGTTTTCTTCTGTGCTGGGAGGTAGGTACGAGTATCTTTCAAAGACGAAAATGAGCTCGTGCAGCGAACTTATTGAGATTTCTTCATTCTGCCGCTTTTCTTATTCGAGAGAAATTATTTAGTTGTGTAGTAATTTGTTTTACACAATTACTCACAGCATTCCATGTTTCCTGCGATTGGGTTCTCCAAGCTAATTCCTCTGTTTTCCTCTCGGTTTTGAACCGCGGACAGTGAAAGAACACATGTTTCACGTCTTTCTGGGCAATACAGACAGTAGGCTTAAATTTGTTGAGATACGCGCGAAAACATCACGTCCACTTAGTACGAGTAGTAGCGTTATGTTGAAATTCACTTTACCATGCTTGCGACCTGTTCATGTCTCAATAAGCTGCTCAATAAGCATTGTCATGACTTTTGCTCTCTGTGATGAGTTTGATTCGCTGCCGGACCTCATTCAATACATTTTTTGAAACTCCTCGGTCAATATGTCAATGATGCGTAGAGCACCACAGGTGTAATCCAAAGGGTCTGCCTTATGCAATCCGCCTAGCTGTGGAGGCAGCATATGTTGTAACGGTCCACCAATGTAACCAATGTCTTTTCTAATCCTGCTTAGGAGATCTTTTGTTTTGTTTTGGCCTTGTTGGAAATATCGTCCTTATAACAAACTGTGTTATAAGTTTGTTAACCTGCTGAGATCCGTATGGCCAGTTTGTCAGGCCACTCATTTCCATCAATGTCACTGTGACAACATATGCATGATTCTAAACTGATCGCATATGCGGCTTTGATAGAGGCTTGTTTATGACAGCAACTGTTTATTCGGGAGTTGGAAGACACTGGCTAAGTCTGGTAGACGGTAGGACTTTAAATAGTCCACCTTTCCAAATCCCGGAGCACTCAGAGTCCGTTCCTTTCTCTTATATGCTCTGGTGGCTCTTGGTTGCTGTTCTCCTTTCGTGCTCGAACCTGCATAGCTAGGGTCACAAGCAAACACACTACCTACTACACTTTAGCCAACCTTTAGACCCGCTTTGGTTCTATTTCTTTTTCTATAACATTTTCTCAGAATAGGCGAACCTATAACGCTATGACAACTCCCCGAGATGGCTGCAGTACTGGCGCATCTGTTTTAGGTTTAGTGGTTGGAGAAGCTTAGATTTTATTAGTTTTTTCTCTATGGTCGGGGGCTGTAGTCTGTTGGGAATATAACTAATTAAGGTCAAGTTGTTGCAGTGACCGCAAAAATCTAGATTTTTTGATCCTGCGTACTCTACATGAAAGGGTTGAATTAGCAAGGCTAGACCGTGTGTCTGTTTTACCTAGCGCATTCCCTAGGTAAATGTGAAAACCAAGCTGCAGGTTATCGGTTGATTTCACGGGTTGTGGATGGTGAAATGGCCTGTAAGCAATCACGAAAAAGCAGCGGATAGGTGTGGAGGAATTTGCAGTTGGCAATTTCATAAAAAAACAGATACCCATAAAAGGTATACCTGGGTGCAATATGGACAAGGCGAGCATATGTCCCTTCAAATAAGTATCATTTCAAGATCGCGTCCGCAGCGCCCTACACAAATGAGCGACCAACTTAAACCTATCTCTGTCTAGTATTATGGTGGTGTTCTTAACAGGGGCTGCTAAATCGGTAAGAGATTCTAAAATAGTTTCAGTGTACAAGATTTAAAGGAACCTTCTACGTATGTATATCTTAAAAGAAATTTGGAGTAGGTATGTATGCATGTGCGTGGTTTGTTTGGTCGATTGTTTGCACTACCTCGTGATATTCTCTGTGGATCTTAGTCTGATGTATCCGTATGCCTGCTGGGATTTGAAAAACGGCGATTCTTGTAGAATACTTTGAATCTGAGTATCCAAAATATGTTCTAGTGTCTTTAGGGTGAAGGTGGTTAAACTGGTAGGTTTCGGGATAAATATCACACGAACGTGTGCCCAGGTTTGGGGTATACATGGCACGTAACTTCTAAGAATAGACAGTAGTCATGCGATTGCTATATTTTGTAACTTTTGTAACAAAACCTGTTCAAGACCAAGTGATTTGACGGGGAGATGCGAAGTCTTTTCTTCGGTGTAATGTGTTATATGATCTGAACTGCTCGGTTCTCTGTCCCTACATCTGGGAAAGTACGTGTTCATTAAATGCTCCAAAAACTTCGGAGAAAACTCTGCCGGTGAACTAAAGGATACACAGAAAATTTATAAATCTTTAATCCCTGTCACCCACCAGAGCTTGATTTTGTTACCTTTGTGTGCATAGGTACAGTGCTTGAAAGTCATTATTACAGCACTTAACTATTTGAGTTTTTTATGTAGGATCTCAGCGACTTAAACGCTGTTTAGCTACATGAGAAAATCTGCATGGGTGCGCCCCTGATCATGTTCAGGTTCATGTAGGCACATATCTCGATAGCATTGAGTTCAATCTTAAAATCGCTTGGATACATTCCTAATTGTTTCAAAATTGTGTGGTTTGGTTTAAAGATGACAGCACCTACCTAATTTAGAAACACCAAACAACAAACTATGATTGCATTGCTGCATTCTTGACAGATATAGAAATAGAAGGAAGTAGGTCCTAAGGTTACTTCCATGGCTAGTGTGGGGAAGCGTCGCATGAATTTATACATTTATGATGGAAGTCCTCCTTGAGGGCAACCTTTAACCGCTGTAGCCTTGTTAGTTGGTTTGTCAATGCTTATATGTTCCAAAGACCTAGTTATGGAATTTTATCCGATATTATCAAAGGCATTAATGCTCACAAAGGTGCACATTGTTATTTTTTGGGGCGAAAACTCCTACTACTAAAGTATTTCCTCTGTGCATCTGCCTAGGGTGCAGAGGTATGGTATTCTCGAAAATACTTCTAATATGTATGTAAGTAATATAGTCTTTCCATCTCGCTTGGTCTACTGCCTGACTTAGGAAGAAACATGACATTAACTTTCCTCCAAATCGAGGCCATTTTGAATTTGGGTTGGGAATATACCGTGGCCCCCTGGTGTCGTGAAAGGTTTAAAAGAGCCAATTGTTCGTTTAATTTTGTAACAACTGAGCACTTTTCCAGACAGGCTACTTACCTTACGATTGCTTAAGAGAGAGGTAAATTCAGTTGTAACACATATGAGATAGTCGAATCTGAGAAGTGGAAATCAGACAGAGTTTCTAGCATTTCCATTAGACTGCACTCGGATTTGGGAAGCAACCCCATACCATTTGACTGCTCCTTCAAGACAGTAAGGCCAAAGTCGATCTATAGTCATCCCACACCTTTTTCAAGCTCTTCATTCTACCATGGTGCACATCGTTTAGTAGTTTTACTACACTATTGCTTTGCAAAGATGATGTAAGTTCTTCAGTTTAGTTGGTACTTTGCTCCGTCTACATCACTTATTGACATTAGAAATATTAGAAGCTAGTCTTCTCTGATCACAGAATTTTCCCGATTGAGTTCGTACTTCGTTCCACTTGCAATGTTGAACCTGATGTGTTGATGATCAGAGATAAACGAACTCATTAGCGTAAGGTCAAGCACCCCTTCTCGAATCGCATTTATAAAAGTATTACGAGTATTACCTTTTTTAGCTGTTTCTACTCAGAAAGTATTCTAATGGCAAATCACCCATTTGTTTACCTCATTGCTGCCTCATTGCTGATCAGCAGTCGAGACTCTCGTAATGACTGTCCCCAGATCTTTGGCTATAAATTCTGGAATACGAAGAAGAGAAGCGAAGACAATACCTTGAAAGGTGCTCCTACTGGGAAATCTTCCAGCAGAGATTCAGATAGCTGAGAATCAAGAAAGAAGTCATTCTTTCGAGATTGTAGCTCAAGTTATACGTTGCTACTATACTCGTATATTAAGATAAGTTGAGGGAGTAACAGATAAGAGAATTGCAATGCCCTCCATATGACAATCAAGTGCAACATACTTGCGGACTATCTTAATCCGTGATCTAAATGAATAATAAATCATATTTTAGTTTAAGATTCTCAAATGAATCTTACTATGGTGTAACGAAGAAGCTGATTCATAAGCACAGTTTAAGTTGTTACTATGCATGCAGGATGACGTTCACAGGCAGCTGTATTAAACACGTTTCACGACAAAAGACAATTGGAACCAACAAACTGGCGGCATCTCATTTGTGGTACATGGTAAAATGTTTGAATACTTAAGTACAACTTGTGTACACATCTCATCTCACTTAAGACACAACGGAAATTCTTAAGCAGTGTTGTGCTTTTCACCTTATGCACAGGCCGTCGGTATGGAAGACTAACGATTGTGGAATAAACCACCGCGGGATCATTTCATAAATTATGCCAGAAAGCGTAGTTCGGTAACCCTAACTGGATCCTGATCTTTAACGCAATCTACTATTTTTACACCTTAACCGTTATGAATTTTAAGGCGAACAAAATGTTTACCTGTGCCCCGAATATTTAAAGTGGCTTGCGTACGGTTGTGGTCACTTGATGCGCATAAGAATGCGTTTTATGATCATTGTCCCCAAAAGAATGCTAAGTTGGAGGCGTTAATGACCTTGTCGACGTTTTGGGATATTTGAGTGTCGCAATTTAAGTTGGCATACTTCTTGAGTTAAACTTTTTATAGAATATGCTGAGCTTCATTGGAAATGCACCTCAAATGAATGTGGGTTACATTATTATTTATTTTATACTGAAGATATAAGAAAATGACTGCCGTTAATTGTGTTATTTCTGCTTCTTGTACACTCATCTAGCAAAGCTGATGTTACATGTGTAATCATTTCTGACCAGGTCCTTCTCACAGGTCTAGCACTAAAAACAGCCGAAAAGAATTTATAGCTGACAGATCAACTTACGGGTCATAGCACATTTAACACGCTAGTGTGTGTATAATGTATCGTGTATACGGTTATCAACTTTTATGATTACTTAATTATTAAGTGCATCACATTAGTGTAGCTTTTGGCCATGCCGTGGACCACACGGACGTAGCCGATTTGGCTAACGTTTGTGTTGACTATTCAAACCTGCGTCGAGAGTCGTAAAATTTAATTCAATTTGGAACGAATTACTATTCTTAGTAAACTACGAGTACAACCCATGTACTCGTATCAAGGGATACATATGACAGCGAATTGTGATGTTAGAGAATTGATCAGAGAAGAAAATATCCAGCTCAGTTGGTAGAGCGTTGGTGGCTAAAACCATATCTATCGGCAAGGTCGTCCTCTGCCCTTGTGCAATTTTTCAACAATGTTTCATTCTTTAAATTAACGTTATCAACTTTCTACAGGGTGTGCCGTCTTCGCTTGCCACATTGGAAGTAATCAGTCTGATCAAGAAGGAAAATCTGCTTCTAGAATAGTGCAATTAATCTACTATTCCGTGCAAACGTGGATGTATAAGGGGACAACACCGAGAAAATTACCATCGATGTCACAAGAAAGCTGTAAAATTTTATTAGTCGGTGTCTCAGAAAGTTATTAAGGGTTTTCTGCTTTTGGCTAGACCGCATCTGAAACGAACAGCGGAAGTGGCAGTTAGCATTGGTTATAAACCGTCATTGGACAAGAGCATAGCCTTCCAATCCATTCAATGGAACCTACTTACTCTTGCTTTTCCCTTGGTTCGTGAGATTTTTTGCTCAAAAAAATCTGTCCAAAAACAAAGCGGAGGTGTTATCTTTTCATACAGTGGCTATGGACTCAGATTTGCTGAAATAAGACTAAGAGATTTTGCTACTGTTATCATCTACCTTGCTACTATTAGCATCTACCTTGAACAAGGCCTGTGTTGATTTCATTTAGTGTTTGGTGACCTCAATAATATCAGAAAAAAAGGTTGATCGCATCACACAGCTCTATGACTTACCACCTCCAATAGAGGCAAAAGTTATCTTCTACAAACTCTTCGAAGTATAGAGAGGAACTAGGTTCAATAAATCACATCGTCAAATCAATTACTTTTATTACTTTTATTGACGGAAGAACAGAATTGAGGTTTATATCTAGACCCCTAACATAATTCATACTGTTGAGGAAAGAGTATGTGGCGTTACTTAACCAATTACCCGTGTTAAAGTAAGTTGAAGAACTAAAGGGCTCTATCAACGTGGCACCGCTCATAGAGCACAATGAAAAAAGATATTGTCTAACGTGTCAATCGGCCTTCTCAGAATGCCTCATGAAAGGTTATTTTATCAAACCTAAAGAGGAAGGGGATTCAACCATCGTCAGCTTCAAATAGGAGAGGGATAGAGAAGACAACTGTCAGCCCCACCATGAGTCAATTAAACAATCGGTTACTTACATAAGAAATGTAATACGAGTATCTTGCAAATTAATTGGAATATTAAAACTAAACTTATTTGTGGAGCAATATTAAAATTTTTAATTTAAAAAAATCTTTTTGAATTCAAATGCGAGTTTACGCAGCAATGATTTACTGGCGCCAGTAAATGTAAACATTTACTGGCGCATAGATATTGAACTCGCCAGTTTTATCTCTTTAAACACAGTAGCCTAGATAAAAAGGGTGATTCAATTGGAGATACAAATTTAAATCTGGCACTACTGTGGTTCTGTTAAATATAATTAGCTGATATTTGACATCTGTGAATAGTAAGCATTGACATTTGTAATTATGTAGCGGTATATGAGAGAACAACGCATTTTAATTGTTCAAATCCATCTCCGAAATGGGTTCAATTTAACCAACACGATTCGCGCATTGCGAAATAACGTCGGTATACATGGCAGTCCATCTCGTGCCGCGGTTAAGAAATTAGTGGAAAAAGTCGATTGAACCGGATTAGTGTTGGATATGCAAAGACCAGTTCTTCCTTGTAGTGGCCGTCAAAATTCATTCGCCATAGTTCCCAGCAATTAAACCTTTATTACGCGTAGCGCATTTTAACAATTGATCTGCATCTGCATGTCTATAAGGTATGGCCGTTTTCGTAAACGTCATCTGCATCAAATTGCTTTTGCATAATGTTCTTAAACGCAAGCTTTAAAAGTCGTTTGTTCGAAAACAACATTATAAATCACACTGCATTTGCAGCATGTTCGATAAAGCATTGTTTGAAGGGCAGATGTTCATAAACGTCATCTGCGCTGCAAAAAAGCAGCCAGACATCTGCGCTGCGCAATTTTCTCAATAAATTTTGTTAAGGGCTCCATTTTGCTTTGTTTGAAAACGTCAAATGCGATTGCAAAAAAAAAATAATGCAGGCGACACAGATCAATGGTAGCAAAAAACTTTTGCAGTTTGACGTTTGCAACTCTTAAATGCTGCAATGACAATCAAATTGACGATCAAAATGACGATCAAATGACATTTTCGAAAATGGCCTATAATTGATTCTGGAATTGAAGCCATGAATAGCGTCGTGACTTCGATGATTGGGTGTTAGGGAACCACAATTTTTCGAACAAAATTATCTTCAACGATGAGACTCATTCACAACTGATAGCTGCGTAAACAAACAAAATTGTCGCATTTGGGGTAATAAAAATCCACGCGCTATTTACGAACAACCAATGCGTCCACAAAAAGTCACTATTTGGTGCAGATTTTGGGCCAGAGGAGTGATTGGACCATAGTTCTTCGAAAATGCTGGTGATGCTGCTCTAACAGTCAATGATGAACGTTATCCGGACACAATAGCAAATTAATTTTGACACTAATTGGGCTATATTGATGTCGAAGACATGTGGTTTCAACAAGACGATGCCACCTGCCACACAGCGCGAGAAACAATGCAGTTATTACACACACAATTTTCCGGCCATGTCATCGTTTCAGTGATCAAAATTGGCCGATATCACGGCGTTGTATTTTTCTCTTTGGGGTTATGTGAAGCAGATGGTATACTCATATGCTAATAACCCCCTCTCGCGGTTTTAACTGGAAAATGATCTATTTGACGAAAAATATTGTTAAAACCTTTTCTGTTGAAAATTGTATCTTGAACGATAAAGGTCTTAATGCTTAGCAATATCTGACGATGTGCTGTATTTGCATTCACGGACATCCTGTTTGAAGAAGTTGAAATTAGGGAAATGTCATCGGAAAACTGAAGATCTTATTGCTTGTTGACTCTAGCAGGTCGATATGTAGCACAGTTGATATGTAGCACAAAACAAAGTTGATGATATAACAGAACCCTGTGGCACTCCAGCGTTTACAGCAAATGTATCGGAAGACACACCATTGACCACAACTTGAATTGATCTGTCATGAAGAAAACTCTAGAGTAGTTGTGGTAGTCGATAGGGGGTGAGCTTGTTCAAAGAGCACTATGTCAAATACTTATTGCTTTCTTTCCTTTTTGGGTATCGGTTGAATGCGGGTAATTTTCCAGCAAGAAGGAAGCGTTTTTTGTACATAAAACATAGAAAAAATCTACATAAAATAGATGTTAGTTCTGGTGCACAAGTTTTGAGGACTATGGCTTGTATTCCGTCAGGTCCTGTTGGCTTTTTGCAATCCAGATGATTAATGATGCGCCGGATTACACGAGGTCGAAACCTAATATCTGGCATTGATAACAGCACCTCCGTGATAGTTGGTGGCTCCGCTAGTGCCGGATCTAGTGTCAAATTGTCTGAGAAAAAACGATCTCGGCTTTCTTCTTAGGTGTTGTGGCTAGTGAATGAAATTACACTTGTTCTGCTTCGGATTCTAAAAAGCTTGTATCTGAAATTTTTTACCTCGCTTTGAAAGGCACAAAAACTGGTGACATGCAGACGGATGACTAGATCGACATAACTTTCAATGCTGATCACAAATACATGTACTTTTGGGAAGTTATCATCATTATTTAATTATGTTATAAACTATGTGCCAAAATTAATATACCCTATGGGATAGGGTGTAAAAAAAAACTATGTGTAACTAAACGAAAAAAAATGGTGGTGAGTCCTACCCTAACGACGAACTAAAAATTGCACTCGCTGCTTCGATGAAATTCCTTGGTTGGAACACTAAAAAGGTAATGAGTCGGTAAACAACATGCACGACTTTAATGTCCACTCAGGATTTTTTAAAATTCCTTACTTGTATACCTTTTTCAATGGACTAACAAGTGAGAGCTCAGCTGATCATAGAATTATACTTCGCTTACTCGTATAAGTCCAACAATAAAAGTAGAAACACAAAGTGATGCTCCCGTGGTCGCGCGTTGAGGGAATGAATAGAAACAATGGGATTTTATGGGGTAGCACCAAATGTGAACTCAGGCTTTTGTTCGGTTTTTGATCGTAAATATCGTAAGTACCGGAGCAGAGCTGCTCTCTACTATTGTCACGCTTTTTGAAAGCGCGTGTCATATTCCTAACCTCTCAATGCCCGAAGGTCTTGAAGCCACATTTAGTGTTGCAAATTTTGAGGTCACGGGTTGTGACAAATATTAACGAAGTCTGGAGAATGTCTCTCAAACGCGCGACCGTGCGAGCGCCACAATGTTTTTTGCCCATTAAGCTGTTGCCCACTATTTTTGAAATATGTGTGTGCGTATGCATTTCTGAATAACTATACCGGTTTGTGTCTGGGATTAAAATAAATTGATTTGCGCCTGAAACTATGCAATACATGTGAGCAGTTTAGTACACTTCTATTCGAAATTCATTATTTTGAAAGCGTGTCGTGAGGTACTGACATTTGTTTTGCCTATGCCCAGCGCGGGTGTGGATAAAGAAGATAAGAAATTTAATGCACATTAATAAACACATAAGAACACATATAATGGGTAGCTTTAGTTGAATGTAATATAACTTACATTACGATTTTGAATCAATTTTGAATATTTTTTCCCAAAATGTTGGTACAGACGAATGACCAATTCCTCGTTGTCATCTGCATGTTAATGAGGGCTCCGAACACAAAGTTGGCAAATCCTTCAACATTAAAATGCCCAAACTCAAGAACCAAGTTTTATCAAAACGAGTTTTACGAGTTATATAGGTGCGTGATAAAGGACGATTTAATTTTAAATGATTTTCAGACAAACTAACTCATCTAGTTTCACAAAATTCCGCAAAACAAATTTTATAAAAATCTGTTCAATAGTTTTCGAATAACCCGTTAATGGCTGGTGACCCGACTATCAAACAATGATAGTTGGGTTGGTAGAGAAAGAGAGAGTAAGACAGGGAGAGGAAGAGATTTGGTTTAGTTGGTGTTGTTCTTTACCTACTGGATGGAGTCGTTCTAAGTTTTTTTCGATAACACATCTGACGAATACGTTGCCATTACACCCCGACCACAATCGCTCTTCTATAAACATGCGCAATACGTAAAAGTATTTCAATACCTTTGAAAGATCGTTGGTGACCACTTTGGAGAGATGTAGGGAACAATACTTCTAATAAAAAACACTTCGTCTAATGTAGGTGGCGTGCTTCTTAGTTGTATAATTCCCCACATATAATAAATGCTGGTACCTATAGTCATAGTCAGGTCGATCTAATTAGTGAATTGTTTGAGTACAACTATGAGTATTAGACAGACTCTTCATTAAGAATTGAGAGCTCGTTACTTTTGTTAATCATTTTAAATTTATCTCATATTTGTCACTTTCACCACTGTCGAAAAACCGCCCTTAAAAGTCAATTTTTGAAACACAATCACACATGAAGACTTTCCTTAGTTTTATATCACTTTACCGGTATTGGACTTCTTGCGAATGTTTTAATTGTCACTTTAGAAAATGTGGAAATACTTTTATTTATCCACAAAAAGTAAATTACACATTTCAGATTAATATGCCAACGGACGGTCATGGCAAAAAGAGGATACTTTCAAAACCGGTGGAGTGGAAATTACCAATCAAAGTTATACTATATCACACGAGACAGATTTCACATTATTTAAAAATTTGAACTTAATTTTCGAAACTTTCTGAACTGATGTCAATCTGTCACTTTAGTCGAATCCAAAATACCGCAAAAAAAAGGCTGATTCACGGCTATCTTTTGACCGTTTTATACGGCGTTCAAAACACATCTAGTGATAACGCAAGCTGCATTCATGAAGGATGCGTGTTCCTTTTTCGTTTGCTTCGTTCTTTTTTGTTTTTATTGCCGATAACATTGTTTGTTATCCTTTTCTCCAGAGAGAGCTTTGGATAATTTAATTTCGATTTTGATGTTAGAATTTCTTTGTATTTTGATTAGGGAAGTCGGCATAGAAGAATAAAGAGAGCTGCACGAAAAGAGACTCAATTGTATTAGGAATGCATTTTTATAACAGTTTCCCAAATTCAATTTGAGTGATTCACTATTGGAATTGGCCAGATTTTCCAGTGACTCCAACGATGACTCAACATTTGAATTAATGACTAACTGTACTAACATGACAGGCAGTACTTGTAGGAACGAGCACAATCTACGCTGTTTTCTTTTTTACTTGCAAGCAAAGTTTTCGTGAAAATGTTCGATTTTGCGGTTTTGATAATCTTAGTATTAAGTTTACGTCTGTCCGTTTGCATGAACATTGTACTGCAGCCTAAACAGCTGGGTTAGATCATTCAAACCCGATAAAGATAGCTTTTATTGTGCTGCCCATGATATAAGTATCCAGACAAACTGTTCTTTGGAGTTTAGTGAGAAAAGCAGTGACATATTTTCTCGAAAGCTCTTTCCACTAAACAACCTCCGTATATGCCAATAAAGGTCTTAACATTGCCTTGTAGATCCATAAGATCTGTTTTTATGATAAGTCTCATGTCCTGCCGAAAGCACCCTTACACTGCCAGAAAACTGAGGGCTCCTTGGCTGTTATCGACTCACCATGTTTTGACAAAAGAAGTCTACTACCCAGTATCACTTATAAATACTTAGCTTCATGTGAGATTCAGATAGTGCCTTTAAGCACAGTTTTGAGAGGATTAACCGAAAGCCAATTCCAAGGGCACCATTCATCGATCACGTCTAGCCTTGCGCCAGATAGACTCTAGGCATGATCCGACAGAAAGAATGGCAACATCATCCGCGTATGCCTGTTGAGAATGCTTATCAGAGAGTCGACTACCATGCGCCATAACAGTGAAGATAGAACGCCACCTTGCGGGCTGACATTACATATCGGCCACAATCCGCATCCACAACCAAAGCTCTTTTCAATAGCATTGCTTTAATCCTCCACACTAATAGTTCGTCCACGCCGTGCTGTTTGGCAGAATTGCACATACCGTTGGATGAATTTACTTTAAACCTTATATCTAAATACCTGTAGTTTGTGGGCCTATAGTCCGAGCGAATTTTTGTTCTTAATTCAAAATTAATGGTGCTTTACTTAGACTCAATTTAAAGAAGTGCAATTTTTTCGAAAACGGTTCTAATAATTTTCATATTTGAAGTAATGCAGACGTTTGCAAAAAGACTGAGTATTCAATTTTCTCTAACATACATAACGATACTTTAACTTTATTAGAGTAAATGCGAAAAATGTCAATTTTTTGGATACGGCTCCTATACGGTCTTGAAATTTGATACCCAAGCTATATGTAAAAAATTCTAATTTCTTGAAAAAGGCTCCAAATTTCAAAAAATTCATTAAATTTTGAGCATTGTAAAGGGTTATTCATTTCGAGACTGGGATTATACATCTCTGTCATATCGTACCTGTTAAATTCAGCTGTCGTTCCTAGTAAAAAGTTAGTTAGCCCTTGCTTTGCCATTTTAAAATATGGATAGTTTGGCCACCGTGCAACTTGTAAACATACACATGTGCGTCGATTGAGTGCTAGAAAATTAACAGCCGATGTTTCGAACTAAATCTTCTTCAGCGATCAGGCTGATTTTTCTCTCGGCGGCTACGTAAACAAATAAAATTGCAGAATTTGGGGTTCTGTTGGATTTTATTTTTGTGGAGCTATGCTAAAGATCGTGTCCATGAAGACAATCTCCATCCTTTGGAGCACTTAAAACCAACATCCGTGAAATATGCCGAAAAGTCATCGAAAATTAATTCACAAGAATCGAAGTTTGCAAAAACTTCCGTGACGGCCATTTAACCGATGTTGTATTCCATACATAATGGCATAGTCCAAGTTTTAAAACAATAAACAAATTTCAGTGAAATCTTTAACTTTAACTTTTTGTTTTATTTATAAATTTCAGATATGAAATTTGACGTAAATCCTTCCAGCCGATTAGGCTACAGTCCGAGTTACAGCCAGACGGACAGAGTTGCGAGACCCACTTTTTGGAGTTCATCCATGGTAGCAATGCAAAGATTGATCGAAATCTCGAGATCGAACATTTTCAAGATGATAATACTTGTATTTTTAGAAAAAGAATTCCCGATAAATACAGTCGAGTCAACTAGTATTAAAATAAAATAAATATGGTGTACTAAAACGTGAGAATTGAGAAGAATGAATTTTTAAATTCAATTTGTTTTAACAATTTTCGTCAAATTTTAATATTATTTCGAAATTCCGACTGGCTATGCAAAAATTGGTTTCAAATAATTATCCTAACACTGAAATCTGGAAAATCAGGCCTATTTACAATAAAATATAAGATACGATGAAGCTGTTATAATTTTATTGAGAACGATTTATTATGTACATACATGTATGCTTCGAATCAAAACCAACGATGTTGATTTTAAGAGTTACATATCTTCATTTTAAAAACTTTACAAAAATTCTCTTCTTTTACAAAATTTTTTTAAGAGCCGATTCAATGTTAAGTATTATTACTCTCTACAATAGCTGGGACACATACCATCGCTGAACACATTGGCAAAATAAAGACACCCATAGGGTAAAGCAACGAATCGTTTATTAAAACATAAGATACGAGCAGTTAAATCGTTCGTTTAAACAAAGCAATTAGGCACCGACAAAAATATTGAGATAAAATGAAATAGCGACTTATACAGCAAATGTCTCGTATCTCGTAAAATATCGACTGTCAAGTCTCTAACTTTTTAGAGACCAACTTGCAATTCAACGAGCAAAGTCCTACAATTTCAAAGATGTGAATGAAATTACGATAAGTGGTGAAGCATACATCATCAACACTTTTAGAAGCATCTATGATTATGGCATTTACGCTGCTTTGAATAATTTTCCTTTATAAATGTGTGTTTAGCTTTATGAATTATTCATTAACCAAAGATTAATTTTCAATGCATGTGTGAGTATTATTGTGTATTGTTTTGTTATGCGACTATGGTCGAGACGCAATCTGAGAATATAATTACCCGTAATACTCGTAGTTTGAGTTAAACGAAAAGAAGCCTTCAATCGTATTTAGTTCAGTTATGGTTAGGGTTTAAATAAACAGCACCTTCATATATGCCTACCACAACAAAGAGCGTTGTAAGGTACTCTTAATTTGTTTAGAATATTCTGAGCTACAATAAAGAGTTCATCAATGGAACTTTTTTTTTTTAGGAAGAGCTCTGTTTTCCATCAAAAGGGAGAGATAAATGTAGGACTAGTGCGCGTGTCCTATTTTACTCTCTGACTGTATCTAATACCTCTCCTTCCTTATTGAGTAGAGATTCCCCTATCGAATAGGTACAGAAATAATCCAAGTTACACCTCAAATAATAGTAATTTGATTCTCATCGGGTTAACGCAACCGGTGTAGGTAGTATTTCAGTTTGTTGTAGGATTTTTCAAATTCTCAATATGTTTGCAGAGAGAAGGAACTTGAATAGATGTATTAAGTTTAACGCTTGAGGTATAATTTTACAAATCGAATTGTATCATTAAAGTAACAATTGATTCCCATTGCATCCGTTTGAAAGTTTCTTATTTCAATCGATGAGATTTGTTTTCTATTGTCCTGTTGTTTAATGACAGCTGATTGGAATGAAATTGAATGAAAATAACAAACTTAACTCGAATTATTCAAGCATGCAAACAAACGATGGGGATATCGTCGGATAAGTAGGTAATGTACATCTGGTTCAATTAATAGCTGAGTAACCGACTGATGAGCATAATCCTTTCTAATTATATTCATCGAAATTAGAATTTGTGCATACATATTGGTATTGCCATCATGTTGAAAAATCGTATAAAATCTTAGAATGTGCAACTATAGGTATTGGAGTTAGTAATCTATATAAGATTTGAGTTCAATTGGTAATAGATACTAGGATAAGAATAAGCTTCAAAGTTGGTATTCGGTCATACGAAGTAAGTGGATAAAAATCTAAATATTTAGATGGCAATGGGGTGCAAAAAATCATGTTCGTGACAAGGTCAGATTCTACCTGTATTATGCTCAAAATTAGCAGCGAGTCTCTGTATGTTTGTCTATTATATTCTGTTTCGTTTCTTACGATAACCTTTGCAAAAATGTTCGAATTTGAATGTATCTGCGCTAAATGTTTACCTGAAATAAAGCTCAATATGGCAACCAACAGCCACCAGTGCATAAAAGATAAACGAATAAAATCTAAGCGTTTTTAACAAAAAAAGCAATGAATCAAAAATCAAGTCTAAGTGTTCCGTGGTTTGGAAATATTTTTTGTTTTTTAAATCTAGAACAAAAAGACTCAACACTTATGATACGGTGTCTATCGCACTTGCAGGCTCGTACTGTATGGGGACAAGCATTACAAAAAAAAAAAAACAATGTCTCGGAATAATCGCAATAAAAAATGATTTCCATTTGATTGACATTTGGACGATGTCGAACAATTTTTGGAAAATATTAAAAAATCGGTACTCACTGTATATAAAAATGCAAAGGATTAGATGCTTTTCTACCTCATAATCGCTGCTTTTAGATTACTCGTACAATACGTACCAAGGCAAGTCGCAGAAGTTAGTATAGTATTAAAACCAGGAAAAGCGTTGAACGTTAAAAAGTCTAAACGTTACTAAAACGACTACAGCCTATAATAGAATATAAAAGCCTAATTCCAGATCACCAATTCGGTTTTAGAAATAAACATTCTACAATCGATCAAGATGTAACTGGGAGGTCCCTGAAAAAAAAAAAATGTTTGCTCAAGGCTTTTGCTTAATGATTTCGAAGCCTTCGATAAGGCGTGGCACAAAAGATTTGAACTCAAGATATGGGAGGTCTTTCCCGGATTATTCTAATTCTGGTGCGGGCGAAAGCCCCCATTTATTTGGCTTATTACAAGCTACAACTAACTTAAGGCTAAAACTTAAACCTAAAACTTAAAACTAAAACTTAAAACTAAAACTTAAAACTAAGACTTAAAGTTAAGGAGAATGGTGAAGGAGTTCGGTTTTGAGGCAGGGGGTGCTGAGGTTAAAATCAAACTGGGTGAGGTTTGAGTTCACTTTTCGCAGCATACGGGAAATTGGTTCATTAGATCCATATGAAGTGCGGTGGGACGGTAAATAGAAAAGACGAGGGCATCGTAAATTTCGTGGGTTGGTATTGAAAAAAATTGAATTATAAAGAGATGCGCAATCGACAGAGCCTGAAAGAAGTCGATGAATGAAAAGAATGTCTGCAACATCTCTGCGTTTCTCTAGTGTACTCAGGTTGATGAGGTTGAGGCGGTCTTGATAGGGAGGCAAGATAAATGGATCGTTCCAAGGAAGACCTCGAAGGGCAAATCGAAGAAATCGACGTTGAACATTCTCGATTCTGGTCACATGAACTTGCTGAAAGGGTGACCACGCTTGACTGGCATATTCAAGGAGGGGGCGCACAAAGGTAATGTAGAGGGATCTGGTCACGTAAGGGTCGGAGAATTCTTTGGACCATCGTTTGACAAAGCCAAGTGATGAGTTAGCTTTACGAATTATCTCATCAATATGTGAACGAAAATTTAGTTTCCTATCGTACAATATTCCAAGATCACGGAGAGACTGAACGATGGATATAGGTTGACCATGAAGAAGGTAAAGGCGGGCGGAGGACACGTGGTGCTTACGTGATAAGGTAATGGATTGACATTTGGCGATATTGAGCTCTAAGCGATTTTGTAGGCACCAGTTCGAAAAACTATCAAGGTCTTGTTGAAGGAGGCAGTAGTCATGTGGTGAAGAGATGGCTTTGAAAAATTTGGTATCATCAGCGTACAGAGAGAGGGAAGAATGTTTAATAACCCTCTCGACATCGTTTATGGTTAGAATGATCCTATCCTATCTTGAGGGTAAACTCTTCTGTGTTAAGCAAGGTGACGAATACTCTGATTTTAAAGAAATCGCGACTGGGATCCCGCAAGGCTCTACTCCGATTTTATACTTGTTATGCACGCTAGACATACCGCATTTTGAGGACACCGTTATAGCCACATTTGCGGACGACACAGCCATATTGGTAATAGACAAAACGGTCGAAGAAGCTACCGGGAAGTTGCTAAAAGCTGTAGATATGCTACATGATTGGGCAAAAACTGGCGCATCGTACTCAACGAGACCAAATATACTCATGTATATTTTCCATACAAAAAGTGGACGAGGTAATTCGATGAAACTGCCATACGTTTAGCAAAATACCTGAGAATGACACTTGACGCGAAATCAATATGAAAAGCACACGTAAAAAAAAAAAAAAAAAAAAATAGGAATAGAGAACAAGAACAGAGAAGTGTTTTGATTCCTCAGGTGGTATTCTAAGCTCCATATCAATAACAAACAAATCTGACAAATATCCGTGTGAATTGTCTTGGAAGCTTCTTTCAATTGAAAAAAATTTGCCTTTAGAAAAAGGGTAGGTTTCAACAATTCGTTCAGTAAACAGCACAGGGAGAAGCTAGACCAGGCCTTGTCGCTAGTACATATGTTTTTATTATATCCAGAATAACATATGGTATATGACTATGGAGTTGTACCAGAAAAGTAGTAGGACCCTATTTACAAATAAAGTGCTTACAGATTAACGCACCGTGGTATATTTAGAATGACGACATCTACAGAGATTTAAGAATAGCCTCTGTCGAAGACGAAATTAAAAATTCCGCACAAGAACACTAATCTCGACTCTACGGTCATTGAAAGAACGCTGTCTTTCACATTTTGGGTAATATACTCGTAAATATAACTCGTACAATTGTATCCAACATTTTAAGAGAATATTACTGAAGTGCTTACAACTGGTTATTGATGACAAAAATCGTATCCCTGATCATCAGTTTGGGTTCAGAAACAAACATTCAACCATTGATTAGGTACATAGAATCGCTGACGTAATTGAAAAGCTCTTGAAGAAAAAAATATTTGTTCAAGCGTATTTCTTGATATTTCCCAGGCCTTTGATAAGGTGTGGCATGAAGGCTTGAAGTTCAAAATAAAGGGTGGTTAAGTTTTAAGGGCCGATGTTGATTTTGAATAAAACACAAATTATTTAGGAAATTACTGTCATTTCTTTTTATTATGATAATATTGGTATGGTTCAATTATGTATGGAACAAAATATCGGCCAAATGGCCGCCGCGACCTCGGCGGCACACCTCCATCCGATGGTCCAAATTTTCGATGACGCTGAGGCATAATTGAGGTTCTATGTCGTTAATGTGCCGAATTATCTCATCCTTTAGCTCTTGAATTGTTGCTGGCTTATCGACGTACACCTTTTCTTTCAAATAATCCCAAAGAAAGAAGTCCAACGGTGTCAAATCACATGATCATGGCGGCCAATTGACATCGCCACCACGTGAGATAACACGGCCATTGAATTTGTCGCGCAAAAGAGCCATTGTTTCGTTAGCTGTGTGGCAAGTGGCACCATCCTGTTGAAACCACATATCGTCCACATCCATATCTTCCAATTCGGGCCATAAAAAGTTCGTTATCATCTCACGATAGCGAACACCATTCACAGTAACTGCCTGACCGGCCTCATTTTGGAAAAAATACGGCCCGATGATGCCGCCAGCCCATAAACCGCACCAAACAGTCACTCTTTGTGGGTGCATTGGTTTTTCGACAATCACTCTTGGATTATCATTCGCCCAAATGCGGCAATTCTGCTTATTGACGAATCCACTGAGGTGAAAATGTGCCTCATCACTGAATATGATTTTCTTCGAAAATTGATCATCCACTGTTGCCATTTCTTGCCACCATTGTGACCATTGACGACGCTTGAAATGGTCAAGAGGCTTTAGTTCTTGAGTCAATTGCACCTTGTAAGCGCGTAAATGCAAGTCTTTATGCATAATGTTCATCCACGACGAGCGTGAGAGGTGCAATTGTTGGGCACGACGACGAGTTGAGGTGGACGGCTCTTCAGCCACACTATCGCGAACAGCAGCAATATTTTCTGCAGTACGAGCTGTACGAGCATGCACTGGTGTTTGCACATCTCCTACAGACCCGGTTTGCACAAATTTTTGCACGATTTTTCCGATTGTACGCACATTTGGACGATTAAATTGACCGAAAGAATCACGAAATGCACGATATGCATTTTGATTTGAACGCCCATTTTCATAATAAGCCTGAATAACTTTAATGCGTTGCTTGATTGTGTAACTTTCCATGGTTCAAATTGAGTTAGTCTGAAATTGAGAAATGTCAAATGAAATGCAGAAAAAAACTTGACGTTTAGGTGTGCTTCACATTCAACATCGGCCCTTAAAATTTAACCACCCTTTACGACAAGTTTTGCCTTAAATAAATGCTTGCAATTTAAAGAAATTTTAGCTGCCGTACCGCAAGGAAGCGTTATTGGTGCGTTTCTTTATCCTCCATATAGACGTGATATACCGCAAGAAGAAGGCACCATCTCATTTTATTTGCCGATGACAATGGTGGTATAAAACTCTGGGGTTGTACCAAGAAAACTAATGTCAATATTTTACAATCTTTCGAAAATAAAGTGCTAAGAGAAATTGTTCATGAACCGTGGTACATAAATTTCATAAATAAAGAATTTCGAAGCCTAATATCTATCGCCCACTTAACCTATATTTTTTCATGTTTAATGTCATTGTCTCAATATTTATTGTTACAAAATATCAGTAGTTTATTAAAAACCACTGTGTTTAATTTAATATTTAAATTGTAACCTCCACTTGAATCACCCTGTAGTGTGGGTCACTTTTTTATGGAGGAAGATTTTATTATTAAAGTTATAATAGCAACAAAACATTAACCCTTATTTATAATAGTTAGATAATACCTAATCGGGCTTAATAAATCAAAATTATAAAGGTCTCTGCCCGCGCCCAAGGTCAAACTTAAAATTTTTACGACTTACGTTATCACTGATAATTAACATGTTTAAGGAACAAAGAAAATAAAGTGCACGACTGGGTCGCACGTACTTTTCACTTGCACCTACAGGGGCAAGTATTGGTTTTTGATCTCGAGATTTTAATCAAACTTGAATATATGAAGTACCAGGTTTCAGACAAAAAATTCGCATGCGGTACTTTACTTATTAACTAATTTTTGCAAATTGACAATTTCTCGGCCATTACACCATCAATATTGTCCAAAATTAATATCTAAACAATGTTAGACATCAAGGTGAAAATTTGCAAAATAATTTGTTTGCTTTCTAACTAGGTACCTATGATACATAAATACTGTTACACATATTTATTGCCATCAAATTAAAACCGAAAAATGTAATTGAATAAAACTTTTACGATTTATTTATACATGCATATATTTTGAATATAAACAATTAAATTATTCAAAATGGCCGACTTTTGTCTTAAAACAGTCCCTTAGTCGCTATTTAGAGGTTTTACAACGGTCTCTGATAAACTTTGGCCGGTGTTTTTACACTTTTTTCGAAAGAACCCAGATCATGGACCCCATCTTTGGAGACACCTCACTAAACCATGACTGACGCAGGGTGATGGATAAACCTGTTAATTTTGTTTCTTGTATTTTTCTTGAACGTTGAAAATTTTCTCGTCCGTTATCAATATTTGTCTATGCTGACCAACAGTGTCTTCCGACAACGATATTATGTTTGCAATTTAATGAAAAAAAAAAAAAAAAAAACAAATTAAAAGTCTAAATAAACATAATAAACAAACAGAATCAATTCTTTTTATTTTTAAACAAACAAAGTTATTGTCTTAGGAAATTGAGTGAGGACTTTTGCGACACGTTGTACGAGTATTTGTGGACTCCTTGGAAGTCCAGCATTAATTTTGTCGCATGATAGGGTGTACCAATATATTTTTTTTCTTGGGATACATTATGGGCCAAAAGCCCCATAAACAAATTTATTACAATTGTTTTCTCTGATTATTTTTGGTCCACCACGTAATATTTGTGTACCCAATTTTAGCTCACCAGATCAAAGAGCTCAAAAATTATAAGCCCGTGGCACACACACATACAGATGGATATACGAATAGATAGGCAGACGCACGGACTTCGAAACTAAGTTCAAACGAGAAAATCATCATCACTACCATATTTTAAACACACACTAACTGCGACACCCTGTATAGTATAGGTTTTATCCTTTTAAAATAAACCCCAAAAAACGGCGACCAGTGAGTCAGTCCGAAGTAAGTATGATACCGACAATATAAAGAATGAAATATTGTTGGAAAATTGCACAAGGAAAGCGCTCCAGCGATGCGCTGTACCAGCTGACCTATCCCTGAATGTCTTCTTCCTTCAAGTGTACTCTTCTGAAATTCAAGTGTATGAAAGCACGATGTACATCGCAAAATAAATAATCATAATAGTAATAGCAACCATTAACTCATAGCAACCATTGCGTCTCCTTCTTTGGGTTCCTGTGAAAAGTGTATATTCGATTTTAGGATCACTGATCATTCTATGATAGGCTTGCTAGTTAATATCTCGAAAAAAAAACTTTTGTCCAGACCCTAGTTGTCAGGCCTCGAGTTCCACAAACACGGTAACAAAAATTGATTTTGCTAAGCTAAAAACTAGTCTTTTTTTCGAGACTTGGGAAGCAATATTTGCTGAAAGTGATGTTTCCTTATCGTACGACCTGTTTATTGCGTGCCTCACGAAGCATGTATCAAATTCCACTTATAAAGTCAAGCAAACAAAATCTGAAAGACGACTAAAACCTTGGATCACGAGGTATTTATTAAAATTAATTAAGATTACAAATAAACTAAAAATAAAATAATCAAGGCACCCTAATAATCAACATTTACAATCTACATATAAAAAATGTGCTTAGTTTTAAAGAAAAAAGTTCCGATTTGCCGTGATAGGTTCTACAACAACAAATTCAACAGAGTTAAAGGAAATCTGAGAAGTGAATGGCGTATAGTCAATAGCATTCTTAATAATTCTTCAACCGTTATAAGACCAGCTATTATACGTACTTATAATAATGAGGTTTCCGACAAATTTGGTATTGCTAACTCTTTTAACAAATATTTTGCAACTATACCCGCTAATCTGCTTCCAAGTTCTATACATCCTACGTGTGCACTTTGTAGTACCGAATTTAATCTCGGTGAACCTTCACAGAGACATAGTTTTTTATTTGAACCAATAACGGCTTTCGAGCTCTTGCACTCAATTGGTACGTTGAAAAACTCAAATTCTTCTGGAATTGATGGCGTGTCAAACGTAATTCTGAAAATAATTTCGTATTTTTTAGTTGATGTTCTGGCACATATATTTAATAATAGTATTTTTTCTGGTGTCTTTCCTGAAGCTCTTAAATGCGCAGATATTTTACCTCTGTTTAAGAAAGGAGAGTCTGATGACTTAAGTAATTATAGGCCAATCTCACTTTTACCTTCAATTAGCAAAATCTTTGAAAAAACTATAAAAAATAGGGTTGTGTCCTTTTTAAATAAAACGAACTTTTTCAGTGCTGTCCAGTTTGGATTTCAAAAAGAAAGAACTACAGAAGATGCACTTTTAAATTTTTGTTCGCAAATTTTTGGGAATCTGGACGAAAAAAAGTATACAGCTGGTTTGTTTGTTGATGTAACAAAAGCTTTTGATATGGTCAACCACGATATATTGCTTGGTAAAATTGAAAAAGCTGGATTTCGGGGCTTTATTTTAGACTGGTTTAAATCTTACTTGAATAATAGGCCCCAGAGAGTTATTATTGATGGCATCAGAAGTGACATGGAGTATCTTAATCTGGGAGTACCTCAAGGTTCTGTCCTAGGACCCATACTTTTCTTGGTATACATAAATTCATTGTTCGGTTTGTACTTTAAGGGCGTATTAACTGCTTTTGCAGATGACGTGGGTTTTGCCCATGACTCCGATAGTGCTCTGAATCTTGTATCCGATATTAATTGGGATCTTAGTTTATTAAGAATCTGGTTTGCTGAGCATAAATTGGTAATTAGCTCCAAAACTAAAATTATGTTTTTTCATTTGTCAGTGCAAAGCAGTTTTGAAGCTAATGTGTTTTTCCATGCATCTGAGTGTCAAAGATTTAAACTCTCATATTGCACCTGTAACACCGATTTTTCAACTAGTACGTTTAATTGCGGTGTCGTCTGCAGTGATAAGTGTTTTCAAGTAGAAATCGTTAATGAGTTCAAATACTTGGGACTTGTCATTGACTCGAGGATGAGTTTCTTTAACCACACGGAAAATTTGAGGCTTTACTTTCGCAGCACTCTTAGAAATTTCTATTATCTGCGTAAGGTTTGCTCTACAGAACTCTTAAAAAAAATCTATTATGGAATTTTTCATTCAAGACTTCAATATGGGATTGCCTGCTGGGGAGGATCTTATTTCAATAAAATACAACCTCTTTTGATCCTTCAAAAACATGTCTTGAAGAGAATATGTTGGAAATCTCGCAGACACCCCAGTTTTCTTCTTTTCCGAGATATGAAAATTCTTCCAGTTCGTCACTTGTTTTGTTATAAAGTGCTAAAAATGTTTTTTAGAAGATCAGGTAATCTTAATTTCAGACTAGTCGAAAGCTACAGTTTACGTTGTAATTTTTTGAATCTTGTATCTGTTCTCGGTTTTCGCACTATAGCTTTTCGCAATTTTCGTACTGTTGCTTCATGTCGGTTATTTAACAAACTTCCTCATTCAATTAGAGAGTTAAGATCTCATTTAATGTTTGTAAAGTATGTAAAAAATTGCTTTTTTTCCTTTGATCTCAGGAGTATTGAATCATTGCTTTAAATTTTACTTGATGTTCTGGTTAAACGAAGTGTTCTCTAGTTTTATTGTACTCTGCATTAATGGTTATTGTATTTATACATATTTGTGTTCCTATTCTCTTTTTTTGATATGTTTAGTTTTATTTAAGGGGTCACCCCACCCATTTTATATTATATATCTGTAAAGCATCTGAAGTGGCATTATCACTATTTAAATAAATATAAATGTCACTTACATATATTTCTCTTTTTAAGTAAACTGTATGGATTAATTGTTATTTGGATTATAAGAGAAATAAATAAATTATCTTATCTATCTACATAACTACACGCGCAAAGTTATCCATCAGGAAAATCCAAATGTATATGTAATCATGGATACATACACTCGCTCGAGTAAGTAATACCATTGTATATGAAACTTATTAGTTTCATGAAATGGTAATACTAATCCGTTCGAGTATTTGATGTCTCAATGCAAACAAATCTCTCATTGAATAACTAAATGTAATAATAATAAGAGAGATTGTTTATCTTCCCTTATGTTATAACATTCTATGGGTTATAAGCGCACTAATACCATTCAATAAAATACCAAATTTCTTGAATTCATTGGATACTTTTATATAACAATTTGCATACCTACTATTTGCAATGTTATTCCTTGTAAAAATAATTTTTTCCTTGCCAAAAACGATATGTGGGCGGATATATTCGTAAAAGAATATGAAATCACAAAATCAAGTTCCTTATTGTTTGCGAACACATATTCCAAGGAAAAATAAAAATTCTGCACCTCATATATCTAAATCGTGAAAGTGTGGACCTTTTAAAAATCAGGGAACAAGAATAAAATTTCAGCAGGTTATTAAATTCCTTAGAATTTCTCATTTGGAAATTTTATCAACGACCTTGACTTTCCGGGATATTCTCGTAACCTTTCCCAATCAAATCCATTTGAATTGCTTACAATATAATCATATACATATGTACAACTGTGAGAATCAAATTCCGGTACTAAATTAAGGCAGTTCAGAAGATGATTTTATCGCTTGGGTCTCTAAGCGAAATTATGGATAACCCATAAAAGCACCAATACACGCCGACACAAGCACGCACATATGGTAATAATAATTTATGATATAAACCCTTTGAGGGTAGAACAGCTGAAGGCGCATGAACCAACCATTTCAACTCATATCTCCTGGCTAATTTATCCGTACAATAATTACTGAAATGAAATATTTAATAAACGATGCCCACGTGACATCCGGTCGGAAGCTAATAGTAGAGTTCCTCTGTTTTTATCTCGTATCTATACCAATGTCATTTGGAATTACCCAACAGAAGAACATTTTCCAGCTTACCTGTAGTATTTCCATCCGTCTCAATCCTTCTTAGCAGTGTTATACCTTCACCACTTCACTTCACCATTACGGGCACACGGTTCCATCTTTAGATGTATTCATCTCACATTTGATAAAACGGACACGGAGAATACACACTTCCAACAGTAGTTAAGGACGATGACACGGGGTGAATTATTGCAACCTGAGAAAATTTTTAATCAACGCTACGTGATGTTACGCTATCTTCAGAGGTTCTACACTACACCTTATCCATGCAGGCTGATACCCCCCTGAGTTGCAACACCCTGCCGTGAACATTAGGTCATATTTTTGCAGCTTCATAATCATCATCATCGCTATACTCGTAGGCGTTGGGATTCCTATGTTCCTATTTGTATCCATACAACACTATTTCCATTGCGAATTGTATAATGAGTGTGCGAACTCCTGATGAACCTGGGTAGGGAGAGAAAAAAAAAAGGATAGACAGAACCTTAACTTCTAACGACCAAGGGATAATTTGATTTACTTTTTCTATAAAGTACGGATAGCAAGATGTGGGATTTCATTCTTGATGCTAGACAGGCCATTGTATAGTTACATGTACGAGTAGGCTAATGGGTGTGCTACTAATTAAGCAGGCTCTATATGTGCCAACCTTAAGGCGAATTGAACAAAAAAGAAAACAGAGATAAAAATAAAAATTAACTGCCGAAAATTCTTACATATTTGGGTATTAAATACTGCTGCAATGTGCGATAAAACACCCTAAACGAGTGATTCTCTAATTATTTGTTTTGTTTTGTAATATCCCGGGAGCGAAAAATCCACCGAAATTTGCACGCTTTGCACTAGATGCGGACAGTGGTTGTATCTAGGTTAGGAATGTATTAACTTATCAAATGCAAAGTTTGTTTTATTTTTGTTTTTAATTCAAAGCCAGAGGGTCTGTTGCTCGACCTACTTTGAATAAAAAAAGTGAGTATACTCTTGGAGAACTAGTAAAAAATTTTCCATTTACATATAGAATAATGCGCTTTTTAACAAAGATACCTAATAACAGTTAACAGAGTTATACTGAGTTGACACAAAAGTAAATTTTCATATTCGCTAAGTCACTCTGGGTGACAACAGTCTATTGAAGTCACAATGTCGCATTTTCTCTGTTTGTCAATTGTTTATATATGGTTTAGCAGTTGAACCGCTTTGGCATCTCGATTTTTTCAAAGAAACCTATTGTTCTGGCTTATAAAATTTTTCAAACAATTTTTAACTTCAGAGGTCATCAGGGAGTTCATTAATTTCTAAGGGTATTTCGCGATCGGTGAGAGAAGTTCGCTGCCTTGAGTTCTTACGTGTGTGGGAATTTTGTGAAATTGTGAGGGAAGGTCTCATCCTCCTGTGGCAGCTCCTCCAAAAATTAAATCTGTGAAGGGGGTGCCTTTTCAATAGACAGTGGCACCGATTAAGGTTTTTAGGTGGTTCCTGCTTCACTAGCAACTTAGATTTCTTCTGCACTGGAAAAAATTGCAGCACAATCAGCTCCCAAGTATGTGCTATAAAATAGCTGAAATAGGGATAGTGCAATTTTATAGCCATATATGCTATTTATTATTTTACAGATATCTGGTAAGAACTGCAAGAATTTATGCTACAGATTTATGTTTTTATATTAACAGCCAAACACAAAATGACTGAATGGCCCATAGTTAGTAGTAGTAAATAGTAAGCTTTATTAGTATTTTGAATCCTTTATAATAAACATTACATAGATGGATTTACAATTTATCAAATTACAACATACCCCTACTAAAGATGCGTCCTATGAAATGCAGTGAGTTAAGTATTTTACTTCATGGATAGATTACCACGGAAGCATATGTTTGGTGGCCATGGATATTTCCACTTCGCGGGAGATTACCGCAGAAGTTGACAGTTGGTTGCCAAGATAAGGAGACCTCTGACACTGCGGGACAAATAATTGTTGCCGGAGGCAAGGGATGTTGGCGAGACAGTTTTGCCATCGTAGGAGATTACCACAGAAAGAATGGGGGTAGTGGCCATTGGAGTTTATTACTTCATGGGTGGTTACCACCGAAGCTAGGGCTGATAGCCATAAGAAATCGCTTCTACCTGAACGCTACTTATAAGGAGTTTACTGCATTACAGAGTATTATTATTACTAACAAAAAACAACATATTTATAATATACATATATATTTACAACAATATTTATAGTTTCTCTATCATTTTTTTAAACATTTCTTTTTACAAAATGTATGCATTTTCTTTTAAATAACCTAATATTTGTTTCACTTTTAACATCATCCGGTAGTGAATTAAACAGACAAAGTCCCTTGCTCATTTTGAGCAGCTGATGAATTTTGACGTGTCGCCATCTGAAATCATTCGCGTTTCGCAACTGGTATGGCTGTACCTCTTCTACATGTCTGACTCCACTTGTCAGATAGCTTGACGCATTTCCATATTTCACTTTAAAGATTGCTATCAGCATGTTGAATTCCAATCTCTGCTTGACCATTGTTTAACCATTTACATGCATCCAACATTTGCCTAATTGGTGTAAATCTATTGCACATCAGGATACTTCTCCTACCCTTGTTTTGTAGTTTTTGGAGCCGTTTAACACGGCTCTGATTGCAGCACGCGTAAAATTATTTTCGAGCAATACTCGAAATGAGGTTCGATTATCGTGTTTAACAGCTAATTATCCATCCTTTTTCGAATCCTCTTAAAAAAGCCAATTTTCTGCCAATTTTTCTGCAAATCTTCTTCGATTTTCAGCAGTTTATCTACAATCACTTCCAGATACTTAATAAAGGGTTTTTTTTTATTAGGGACAATAATTCAAACACATCCTTAAACTTTTTTTATGACCTGTCAATGACATAACGTCAGTCAAGGTTTACATTTTTATCGTGGTGAAGTTCACGAACGAGGAACTTTTGGAACTTATTAAAAATTGCTAACGAAATTCTGAGTCGGTGGTCGCAACTTTAAGAGCGCTTACTCCAATTTTCGATCATTATAATCGTCCCACCAGACAGTCTATGCGTGCTGTAGTGAATAAATTCGAGTCAACATACTCGTATTCACTATTGAATGTTCATGTGCCAGTGGGACAACGTACCGGTCGAAGTACCGAAAATATCGCAGCCGTTCACAGGAATTGACAATCTCTCAGTCCACATTGTGGCGAATTTTGCGTAAAGATCTTGGCCTACACCCTTACAAGATCAAACTAACTCAATAACTGAAGCCTTTTGATCATTTGAAGCGCCGAAATTTCTCCGATTAGGCTTTGCAAAACACCCACATGTATAGCCATGTTGGAAGACTATTTTTGGCCAGAGTTGGATGGACCTCAGTGATATGTGGTTCCAACAAGATGTTGCGACATGCCACACAGCTGGTCAAACAATGGATGTATTGAAGGGGAACTTCGGTAATTGTGTAATCTCGAGAAATGGTCCGATCGAATGGCCACCTCGCTCATGCGATTTAACGCCGATGGACTTATTTTTATGGGGCTACGTTATGTCGTTGGTTTATGCCAACAAGCCAACAAGGTTAAAGGAGCTCAGAAATAATATCGAACGCGAAATTGCCAACGTTCCGGCCGATATTTATGAGAGAGTGGTGGAAAATTTGCTCCAAAGAATCGATAGCTGCAAACGTGCTCGCGGTTGTCATACGAACAAGATCGAATTCCATATTTAAATCTAACATGTGAACTATACCTGGAATAAATTTCAGCTCGATATCTCAATTATTCTGAAAATTGTTCTGTCCATATTGAAAAACCCTTTATATAGCTCATTTGTTTAAGCTTTTATTAATTGGAGAATTAGCTATGAAATATAGCCATTACAGCTATTCCTAAAAAGTTGTTTTAGCTATTTTACTAGCAGGGAAAAGGAAAGTATTGGTTAGATGAAAATTTTCGATTTCAAGATTTTGATCAAACTTGATATTACTACTGGGTTATTCATTTTGCGCTTTAGGGTTTTGAAAATATAAATAAAAAAAAAATGTTAAAAATTTCAATGAAATTTGTTTACAGTTTTACATTTTGGACTATGTCTGGACTATGTATGAAATTCTACATCGGTTAAATGGCCCCCATGGGAGTTTTTGCAAACTTCGATTCTTGTGAAGTAATTTTCGATGACTCTTTGGCACATTTCTGGCAGTATTGCGGACATAACTTCACAAATGTTGGTTTTTAAGTACTCCAAGTCCCCACGAACAAAAATAAAAAAAACGAAAATCAAAAGGGTTCAGACCATATGATCTTGCTGGCCAATTGACGTCGCCAAATTTCGAAATTAAACAGCTGGGAAACTTTTCGTGTAGTAGAACCAAATTTGCCTGTGTTGTGTGGCACGTAGTCCCGTTCTACTGGAACCACAAGTCGCTCACAACAATGTCTTTAATCTTAGGTCACACAAATTTGGTTATTATTTGACCATAGTGCAGAAAATTTACCGTAACAGTGGTGTCTTCGTCGTAAAAAAAAAGGCCAAATTGCTTGACCCCTCGTCTCGTTGATCAATATTGTCGGCCAATTCGCCTCATCTTGATCTGCCAGCCCTTGCCCTATCTCGGGTTGATCCAGTCTCATTGGGACGTGTGGCCTAGCATCTAATTGTGCCACCATTTGGTGCCGAACAGTGGGAAAATCTGCGACAAAATTGAAGGTGTGTTCTTATCAATGATGAATTATTCCGCAAACAAATCGACACAATTATTCCACATTCTTGAGGACTATAGCAGTCCATTGTTCATAGTCGTGTTTTCCGCATCTATTTACTACACAACTGTCAACATCACGATGACGGGAGACTCCATTTGCAAAAATTATAGACAATTATTATAATAGTCTTTACTTTTGCGCCACTTTGTATTTCGTTCAACGCATATCTTTTTTAAAAGGTTCACATCTTTGGATGTGGCAGGTTTTCTCTCATTTCAACTTGTTCATAGTTAAGGTGCTAGTATCTACTTTATTGGCTAATAATAATTATATAATTAGGTGAGTTAAGCTAGACCATTTTGAAGTTTCAAATATGGGAGAATATTCGGCTATTTTTAGTCCTCTAAATTCTTTTTTTCCTATTCTGGAAGTGGGTAAAGCTGTGGACAGCCTAGTTTACAATCATATTGGACCATCCACAATTGAAACTAGACGAAGGCCAACTATTATCTATATACAACTGACTACATATAATCAATATTCGTATATGAACATAATTTCAATTTAGTCGGATTAACCCTTAACTCAAATAAGTACACCAAACTTGATCGTGAAACTTCACTTTCTAAGGGGCTAAAAATTTTTTTGTAGAGTACTTAAATAGCCTAAAATTAATCGAAAATTCTCCAATATTTGGAACCATTCAAATGTGAACAATTCAAAATGTCGAATGTGAATTGTCGAGCTTGACTCATATAATTAATTATACCTACCGGGTTAAACTACAACATTTTCCTAAAAACTTTCCTCTTTTAAAGTGGACATCCTGTCGAATTATAAAAAGTTATAGTAACTTCCAAGGAGTGCAAACGCAACCACACTGTTAATTTTTTCTTATAATCCATTTGCATACCTATCGCCGTACTTCATTTTTAATTACTTCGCCTAATAAGTTCTCGTTTGTTCCTTTACCGCAAGAAGACAGTGTTTTTTCATAACGCACTTTCATTGTAGCACTAAAGAGTCATTTTGTCTCTCCAGCAATTACGAATGGTCGGATAGAAATATCATTACCAAGACGTACTCCTTCCCCTTAAAGTCGCAGACAAATCGAAACATCTTGCTGTTGCTGCTGCAGCCTACTTGAGTTAGAACAGACTTTGTCGGTGATTTTACCTCCCCTATTTATCCAGCAGAAGAATATTTTCCCAGCATCGTAAAGGAAAATCAATGTCAAAGCAATTTCTTGAATTAGTTTCTGTCTTTTGCTGTGCGCTGCAGATTCACCTACATCTCTACCTTTCAATATTGGATTTTAATATTAATTTCTGTCCTCACAGTTTCGTACCTCGAAAGACTTTCTAGAGGACTGCTGATTCCCCTTGGCAGTGATGCTTGTATAATTAAGAGAGCAGAGAATTGATTACACTGAGATTTAAATATATTTTCTAATTACGCTGGGAAAATTCGCAATTTTCTTTTGAGACACAAACGTTGATGTAGCTCCAGACATTGGTGCAGTATATTGCCATTCAAGGCTGCAATGACGGAGAAAGTGCTGAGATGGAAGAAACAAAAGCACATTTTCTTGTACCTGCTGTCAAAGGTTTCGAACAAGGTGCATCTCAAAGAAGGTCATTATTCATTCACTTGATAATTAATTTTCTTATTAAATACGCTTTGCAAGTTTTAAAGCATTTGCATAGGGAGCAAGGAACAAATAATGTAATGCGAAAAACTAACCCACTCTAAGTCACGAAGAAAACAACTCTTATATTTCATACCACAAGGTTGCCGAAAACCGTCAAAAATTATGTGTATTTTTATTTCAAAATCCAATTAATAAGCAAAGTACCATTATACGCATTTTTATGGCAAGAAATTAGTACGCCATTCAAACGTTAATTTGAAAATTCCGATTTTGTATTGAAATGTATTAAATTGGTTTATAAATAGCGAAATCTTTATTTTTAATAAAATAGTTTAAAGACCATTATTATTGTAACTTTTAAGGGAATTTTAACTTTAAACGGGGACAGTTCTTTGTTTACAATGCAATTTTTGATTTCTCAAAATTGGTACTGGAACCTTGCAGAATTTTAGGAAACTTTGGGGAAACTTTTGGTTAAAATCATACCGAAATATTTGGAGATAGATATTTTTCTGTATTTGACTTCTGCGCTTGATAATTGTATCAATTTTTCTTTCTCAACATTTTTAAATCAAATTATAAACAGCGCCTATAAATTCTAAATATTGAGAGCTCTTGCTAAAAAACATATTTTCTAGAGCTAAAATCAGTGAGAGTATTTTAACTGTAATGTGTTAAAAAGTGACTCAACTTGTAGTTTCAAATAATATTTTAACAGGTATGAGGAAGAAAACACTCCTATCTAAAACTCTGACCAGACTTGAAAATTAATGAAAGGCATACCTTGCAGACTCCATGCTACGAGCATTTTAAAAATATTCATTTTTCAAGCTATGTAGTTTTCTTGATGCACTACCTACGAGTAAATCTGTGTATTGTAGTACTGGGGATTAACTCTTCGTAGAAGCCCATTGCCAAATATTTTTCGATAGGATGTCCTTACAGCTCACTCGCCGCGAATAATTCACAAGAAGGTAAATTAAAGCATACATTGACCTGTTGCAGTTCTTCTGGAGTACGTTCTAAGTTGGAGCAAAGAAGCAATGCTTTTGTCAGGTGTCTAACTTGTTTTAGGAGAGCTTTTCTATATTTTTATACTCTACAGTGCGTTCACCAGTTGCGAACTTCATACGCGGGTTAATTATGTACATATGTATATACATATGTACTCGTAATTCGTTCCATATGCAAATTTAAAATGATACTTGTGTATTTTTTCAAAGTCAATTGTACCGGAAAAGGTACAACTGTATCGAAATTTTCAAACCTGCCACAAACTCCAGATAGGAATTTTGAAGCAGCCGACCATACATTCAGATAGACAGTTTTTTTTTTTTATAATCTGCACGCATCAAAGGGTTTATGAATAATCTTATATTTTTTCAGGGCACGGGCGTTTAGGAAAATGGGGAAGAGGAACAGAGGAGAAGCCTGTGCACGTTAGCTTTAAGTGGTATTAGTTCATTCCACATTCGTGTCGTTCGGCTTATAAACGAATCCCTATATTTGACAGTACGACCGAAGTTGGGCTTAAGTTGAACTAATGTGCATGCGAAGCATGTCGCGTATTGCGGGTGAAATTTTGAAGGGGAGGAATGCAACTGGCTATTTCGCTGGAGCATTTTTTATAAAAAAAAAAAAACGATAAAATAGGGAAAAACACGAGACATTTCTCCGATGTTCCTCTAAATTTTAACGCGCGCTTCTGTACCCTATCTAGAATGTGCAGAACGGTATTGACAGACCAGATGTGGACGTTATATTCCAGCTCAGGGCGGATGAATGCCTTATAAATTGAAGCCAGATCAGACAGGGTAAAATATTCCTTGTACCGTTTAATGAATCCTAGACATTTTGCAGCATTTTTGGCGACCTCGAATATGTGATCGTTCCATCGAAGATAGTTATTAATACACATACCGAGAATAGTAAGTCTTTCGCTTTTAGCGATGCAAGCACCATTCATGGATAATGGTTGGGGGTTATGGTTTCCCTTGAGAGACAGAAGACAGCATAGTGTTTTGGAAGCATTAAATCCCACTCTGTTGGTTGAACCCCATTTGATTATGCTATCCAGGTCAGAATTCAATGGGTTTAAGATACGTTGCTGTTCCTCTTATACGGCCGAAGAGCAAGGACGTGAGTTAGTGGACGAATATGTAAAATTGAGGGTACTGTCATCAGCGAAGGAATGGATTGGATTAGAAGTTGCAGACAAGAGATCATTTGTAAAAATAAGAAAGAGAGTTGGAGACAAAACAGAGCCTTAAGGAACACCAGCATTTATATGGTGAATTGCAGACTTGAAGCCGTCCAAGACAACTTGTATTGAAAGCTCCGAAAGGTAATTTCTAACGCATTGAAGAAGAGACTCATCGACGCCATATGCACGCATTTTCGACAAAACAACCTTATTCCAATCTCTGTCAAATGCCTTTGAAATATCAAGCGCAACCATCTTACTTTCTTCGAAGTGATGAAGAGATTAGATCCACTTCTTGATGAGATATGCCATCAATTCATCAGCGGATAGAGCCCTGAAAAGTATTATAGGATAGATAGAAAAGCTTATGCAGAGGTATTGACAGCGTTGAAGAACACCTCTTCAAAACTATGGGAGGATACCATCTGGATCAGCAAATTTGCGCATGTTAAGACTTTTGAGTATTCCTGCAACTGTACGATTGCGAAAGTAGACTTGTCCCATGGAAAATTTGACGCTCTCAAATACAAATGGAGAAAAAGCATTATCTGGCATCGTGGAGATCGCTGCAAGGTGAGCAGCAAGCAGATTGTCTTTCTGAAATATGTTTCAGAATTATTTTACCTATAACATTTCAAAAGTTATAGCGCAAAAAGGGATGATACCTACCGATTCAATTTTTTAAGTTTTAATTGGTTATAACGGCACAAGGAGTGGGTTGCGATCCCCCCTCATACAATTTTGTTCTTGTTTTGAACCAATAAATCACCCCCGGTCGATTGACCTACATAGTTGAAAAAAAGATGAACAAATAGAATACGTTGGGTGAATCGTCTTACCGCGTTTCCACCCGATTTCGATGATTTTTAAACAGACACATCTATACGCCCGATATACTCGTAACTCAAATCACAAATTTCAAATAAGGCATAAGATAAAAATGATTCGAATATGTCTTAAACCCCTCCAAATACAGCCCAGTGTTACCGATGGCAAATTTGAAAAAGTAGCCCCGGGACAAAAATTTATAAAATATGTTCAATACAAATTCATTCGCGATGAAAAAAAAATTAAATATTTGTTAAAGTGTAAATACCAGCTAATTTATATTTATATAAAAACACACACTAGGTTTTGGTCAGCTTCGTATGACAAATGAAATTAGAAACGTATAATCTCACAAATCAAATGAAAATTCTGTCAAGGAAAAAAAAAGTTATATTAGATAAACGTCAATGGAAAACTTTTTTTTTCTAAACAAATAAATCTCAGCCTTTTTATTCCATATCCAGGGTATATTATATTTGATACATAGAGAAATATAACCCCCTAAAATAATATATATATTTGTGATCAGCATCAAAAGTTATGTCGATCTAGCTACATATGTCCGTCCGCTCGTTCGTATGTCATCACTTTTTGAGCCTTACATTTTGAGCTAAAAACATGAAATTTGGTATATAAGCTTTCTAGAATCCGAAGCAGTACAAGTGTGAACATTTTTAAAATCTGCTCACAGATGCGCTCACTTTTTAAAAAATATCGTTTTTCTCAGTATTTTTGCTAGAAACTGAAAAACATTGTCTAGGCGAGATATGTAGACGTTAAATTTCTCTACCTACATTATACATGGCCAGGCCTACCTTTTGGGGCGATTTTCTTGAAAAAAAACACACATTGCTTTTTTAAAGCTACTCGTATTTATGGTGATTGTTACGTCTTATTGTGAATATCTCATCAGAATCCGTGAACTTCGGTTACAAATTTTGGTGCCACCTCCACTTTTTGCTAAAAAAAAAGTTGTAACAACAGTTTTGTGATAATGTTTTTTTCAAAAATCGCGGAAATTTATCTGCATAGAAAGATAACATTATATCTGTTTCGAAATTTCGCAACGACACGCTCACTTTGTTAGGGGTGAGTTAGAAGATGGGAGATACCCTATCCCATGCTATCCATTCTAGACGAATTGTAACTTTTCTGTCTGTTTTATTTCAAAATTTCTATCAGAAATTTGCTTCTTTTGACTTTAAATCCTTTACGATGTCAAACGTATCAGATGTAACACATTTGACAATTTCTATTTCTACATGAGACAAAAATTCCAGAAAATTAACAAAAAATAAATCTTGTCGTTAAGTCTTCAGAGGTAATATTACGTTTACATACGTTTGAGTAGAGCACGTTCAATAACTAAAGCTGCTTTAAGAAAGCAGAATTTAGTTGTTGCTCATATTTTCGAAAAGAGTTCAAAATCCACAATTTTCAAATTTTGGTTGCTCCGGGTCCGGGGGTGTTTTCCTTTACCAAGCAAACCAGCTAAATTTTATCAACATCTGTTCAGACGTTCCTGAGTTACATATTCGTCTAACAAAAATGATTTAAAATTTGTGGAAACTCGTCTCACCTCTCATTCACACTTGGTCTGATTTTAACAGTTTTAAGATGAAAGTACTTACGTATTAGGTCAAACTTACAAATCAAGTATCATCAATATTTCTTCAGTGGCTTCAAACGGGCCATGTGAGAACAAACAGATAGGTAGACGTGGAACAAAAAGTGTTAGAATACAGGTAAAATAGCGGTACAGAACACTAATTGCACGGCTCCCATTTGACCTTTTTTTTTTTTTTATTTCAATTCAATTCAAACTAAAATATTTCGCAGAATTTCGTTCGGCGAGTTGGCTGTTCCGAGTCCAACAATAAAATGGTAGATTGGAATTGCAATTAAGAAAAAATGGAAAAATCATTCGGCACTGACCCCCGAAAGAGCTGGTTTGCGAATAGCTATCTGTTAGGAATTCAAAGAAGAAGAAGCGCCAACTTAATTTGAAATGCAAGAAACTAAGCAGATTTTGCTTTTATTTAAGACTATAAATAGACTTACAAAAGTTTTAATAATCAGTTTAGGGAAGCATCAAAATCATCTTTCAAACAAATTATGGATTTGTTCAATTGCAGTTGAATTTACAAGAAAATCACTTCTTTCATTTTATCGCTTAGAGATACGAAATATTGTACATACATATGTAGCTGCAATATTGCAAAATAAACTCAAAACAAAAGGATTAATTCATTTGTTAGGATCCGGCTTTATCCAGACTTGGTTTTTTGTGTTCCTTAACAGAATGGTATAAAATGGGACACTAATGAATTCAATATCAGTATTGCACACGTTTATAACACTTTTGATCCGTTAGGCGTAGAGAGCTGAAATTTTGAACAAAAATAGTAATTGGTAAACCAAAAATGATTGGAAAGACAAATTGCAACAATTTTTTGTTTTGGTGGTGGGAGGAGCTGGATTAGACTTTTGGGCCAAAATATACGCCAAGAACAATATTTCCCCCCTTCCTCCACCGTGCGACATATCATATTAAAGCCAAACTGTCAAAGAATTTGAATATGGATTTGTTTCGATAAAGTTTGTTAAACAAAAAAAAAAAAAAAAATTTGAAAACAAAGCAGTGCTCTGTATCCTGTTTTTAGAGTCACAAGAAGGTTACCTGTGAAAAATAAAAAAGGTCGCTTGGCGCAAGCCGTTTTTGGCCCGACTCCCACTTGACCTTTTTTTACCCTAGATCCCATTCGTAACCTATATAACATAAAAAAAGAAATATGTTTGTAATCGAATTGCAAAATAAATAATACAAAGAAATCATACTTCTGTTGTCCAAATTTATACAAACGAACTTTTTTTTCTAAGCAGCTGAGAAATATATATAAAGTCTCTGTCAAAGCCATCAAAACGCCCGACCTAGTAAACAGTAGGTCTACTTGGGTGTTGAGAGTAGTTTTACTATATTTGCGATGCGCATTTTGTCGGATTTCGTTCCAGCTTATAAACAGCAAAACCAAAAGGCGTCTACTACAGATATCGCGAGGCGCTGTACTAGTGTTATAGGTAAGTATTTTCTAATAGAAGTATATATACACTGCCATTCATAAGTTTCCGGATAAACCATTTTTTCTTACTATTATACGTTTATCTATCTGTGCAAGACTCAATTCAAAACTCTTTCAAATCCTGTTAGGGTCGATAGTAGACATTATTACATCTCAAAGCAAGCAAAGAGTTTTAAGAAAAAGGAGCAGAATTAAGGCATAAACCAATGTAGAGAGTAATAAACCAAAACTGCAAACGTCATTAACTTATCATAAAACCCACCATAAAACGAAAATAATTTCGCCTTTTTTGTACAAAAGTTTGAAACTTTAATATTTAAAGTTAACCGACAAAGAGTAAAACAAATAAAAAACCTCAAATGGGAAAAAAGTGAAGTTGAAAGTTTTGGCATAATAACCTTGCAGATACGAGTATTGCAGATGGTAACCTGAAAATATCGAAGTCGACAGTGCACGACAGTGCACCATACATCGCTTTAAAGAATCATCGACCCTTATGACTATAAAATTAATAAGCAAAAGGGATCGATGGCTTACCGCTCCAGAAATCTGTGCAGAGTTCAACCGTTCGCTTTCAAAGCAGGCGTTTAGCTGCCGTCGGCCTTCACGGTCGAGTAACAGTACGAAAATCTTTGCTACAACCAGAAAACAGATTCAAGCGGCTAGATTGGAGAAGAGAGCACCAGGATTGGACATCAACCAACTGGTCGAAAGTCTTATGGACAGACGAGTCCGAATTTGAAGTTTTTAAATAAAAAAACGAGAGTTTACATTCGGTGGTCTCCCTAGCTGTGTGGTCCCAACAATCAATCATGACTGTGGTTCAATAATGGTCTGGGGATATTTCTCTTCCGTCGGTGTTGGAGCAGATATAATCATAAATAAGGAGAAGTACAGACAAATATTAATGCAAACAAATATATTGCAATAATGTGAAGCCTAAAATTCTTGTTTCTAAAGCTATTTAGATATACGAGTATGGTCGAACCTATACAAGCCGTAGATATATCGTGTCATATTATTGAATGTGACAAGGACTTTGTGCTTATAACAAGAGTTTATTCGAGGGTACACAACTCAAAAAATTATATTGTTGGTATAAGTAAGGATTTCACTAAATGAAGTTTTGTTTCAACCAGAGTAAATTCGACAGACTACCAAAGATTCCAATAAATCCGAACTACAACCAAATTTACATAATCATTACAGGACACATTTGAACTCAGTTTGTATCCAAGGCTGGTAACGGACTTCATATATGGTATATTGAAGTTGCCAAGGCATTCCGAGGGAAAGTCTGCTGTATAATAATCCCTTTTGAAGTACAATATAGATTGGGTCTTACTTGGATTTAGACCATTTGCTATAGACCACCTTTAAGATCTTGGTTTATTTAGCAAATGAGGTCTTCAATAAGGCCAATGGGCCTTAATAAATAAATTTGTATATCGCTTGCATATAAATGAAATGATATGTTTTTACAAACAGTGGGCAATTCATGTACATGCAAGAGAATCGGACCTAGTGTGGACCCTTGAGGAACCCCCGCGAAAATATCTCTCGGTTCTGAGATCCATACATATACAACAAATCTTTACATTCTATATGCTAAATAGTTTTCTATTGGACGAATAGCTGTAGTACTTAACCCAAAATAGGAGGCCAGTTTTTTGCATAATATCTTGTGATTGACTCTGTCAAAAGCTTTAGAGAAGTCAAGAAGGCATAGAACTGTCAAATAATCTTTATCAAAGTCCAATATAGTTCAAAATGTTTACCATGGCAGTAGAGTAGCAATGATTCGGCATGAAACGGGACTGGTATTGGGATAATAAACTTTTTGAGATAATGATTCGGCATGAAACCAGATTGATATTGGGATAATAAACTTTTTGAGTCAAGATACTGAACAATCTGTCCTACTAGGATCTTCTCCAAGATCTTTGATAGGCAAAGCAGAATAAGAAGTGTGAGAGAACAAACAGAAAGAGAGGGAAGTAAAGTTGGAATTTGACTAAGTACAAATTTTGAAATTTTACTTGTAAGTATTTCTTCCGTGAAAATGTTGATCAATCTTGGTATTATTATTAAAGAGGAACTCAATGGAAATGGGTCTCGCAATTCTGTCCGTCGATTACCGCGAAATCAAGTTGTAAAACTTGTTTGCTGTATTTATTTGTACTTTCTGCCATTGATTGAGTATTTAATTAGCGTTTATTAAATTGTCTGACTATAATCATAAAAAATAAACAAATACTTACACATATTGAAAATAAATACCAGAAAATTGCCCCACCATCAGACTTCGAAAATGAATTTTTAATGGAGTTTTAATAGATTTCTGTAACGATACGCACTTCAACTGCAGGACATCGCTTAACGGCACCAAAAGCAGCAGCGGAGCCCAATACAAATTCATTTTTCGTTAAACGGATCCAATTGCATTTTGAATCCTGTGTAGTGTATGCATAAAACAAACAACTAGGGCAACGTCAAAAAGTAATTTTTCAACTTGACATGACCATGCACATGTGTACAAACACACTCACGTTCCCTACCAAAAGCAATGGACAATCAGTTCTGATAGTAAATCGGATGGCCAGTCTCGAAACCGTAGTATAGATGAATTGATGTAATTTCACAACCCCTAATTGTTGTAGGAAATGCCATGATTTGATGCGACAGCGGATGCAGAAACAGGCTACGAACCACGGGTGTTTACCACCCACACGACCATTTCGACAGCGAAATTGGCCATGAATCAAAGGATTTGCGCCTTGTAGTGGTTCCATGAAATTCACAAAATATTTAAAGTTAGCTAATGAAGTGTAATTAGAGTGCACATCATCGTTAGCCATCCAAACATCAGTGAATATCACTTTTCTCTTTGAGTTCTCACAGTTAATATTATCGTAATTTATTCTGTTACGAGTACCTGTAAAATGGTTGTTATATTATGCAGTTGTCAGTTACATTCATGACTGTTAGGTCCTGGCAGAATGAGCCTACGAAGTCTAGTTTAAATAAAATAAAGCTGTCAATGTTTAAGGTAAAATTCGGGTTATATTTACAATAGCGGTCAAAATATGATTTTTAGCCATTTGCTCGATGGCTTTTCCGTTGATTATTCCCGATTCGAGGAGCGGCCTGTTTCACATTCCAGAATCCTATCTTTGTCCTGGTACAATAGCCAAAAGTCGTCAACATTGTGATCATTCCTTATCCGAGGCGTAATGTTTGTTTCTGTAGCGGGCAATTTTCGGTAATGCAGGTTGCTGGCCCATGTTATCTGTTCTAGAATTAAGGTCCTAGATGACCGATCCTTACAATTTTAGCCTCCACGTATAAGGGTTTATACGCATAGTTGTCTGGGGACCACCACCAGGAGGTAAAGCAAGCGCTTCATCATGAACTAATTTTCCTGGACTCTCAACAACATTCTCATGAACTGTTTTTTTTATAATTTACACGTGTCAAAGGGGATATGAATACCCTTATACTACTAAGGGGAAGAGACAGAGAGAAAGACAGATTGGTGCAGTTGGTTTGAAACTCAGGTCCAGATAATTGGGGAGTATTTTTGTTTTGCTGTTATTGTCGTTGCTTATGATTCACAGTATTTTTTTCCGCCCACCTGATGTCATCATCACGATCAAGTTGCATTTTAGTCATATGACAAGCTTTCGCGATTGATCGACTTGATTTATTTCATACGAAATCAGGATTCAAACCGTGAACATGCAGCGTGGCTTCGATGTTTTGTGTTGAACGGACGGCCAGAGTGTCTAATATCACTAGTTGATCCAGTTTCCTGAATTTTTGAATTTACCTCTTCACAGTTGCTGAAGTTAAATCATTATTCCGACCATATTTTGTACGAAAATTTCGAACTGTAGCTGCCAAACCTTCATTATTTTTAAAATATTGGTCAACAATGAAAACGCGTTGTTGGGCCTGCTGTCGTGCTGTATTTGCATGAAGTTTTATCTTACTAGGTAATCCGAAAGCTCTGGATATTGTGGTAAGCCACATAGACACACAATGCGAACATTTATAAAAAAATACAGAAATGTGTATATTTTGAACAGGCTCCCCCAGTCTATGCTTTAAGTGTGCAAAGTTTCAACTTTCCAGGTCATCTACATTTATAAATTGTATTAAAGATATTTTTATGGTGTACTTTGTAAACCCCTGTATTTATAAAATCGAAAATTAGTTTGCGGAAAGTTATACCCTGTAGTCTGTACGGTCAGTGTGCAATGATGTGTCTTTATAGGTTTTAGGCTTCTGAAAGATTTGGAAATGTGCAAATTCTCGCTAAGAAATCCTTTATAAAATCTGACTTGTGTGTTTGTTCTGGTACGTACGCGAATGTAGGTATGCATCGTTTGTCAAAAAATTATCAAAATCCGATAGAGTGCCTGTAAGATTTGGGGGACGGTGTATAAATATTTCGATCAAAGTAATCGCCTCTCGGCCCGAAATTTATCATTGGCGGTGAGTTTAAAGGGAAACATAATTTCCGGCATTCAAGACTGATATAAACGAAAGATAGATTCTAAAAATCAAAAGATAACAAACTTACTTGAAGGGTTATTCGCGGAAAATGATACAAATTATTCACTCTCAAAAACCATGAAGGGCGATAAAAATGGGATAAATGCGATAGAGAAAAGGCTGAAATATTTGCCGCGCTCTTAGAAGAAGCTTTCAAATAATTTGAAATTCTATACCTATATACCTGTACATGGTTTTCTAAAGTGGATAGTTTTTGAGAAAGTAAATGGCGGCTCGAGCACAATTTTCTTGGGGAAATAATAAAATTTCAATAAGCTAGGAAGAACATGTATTCAAATTCCCTTGGCCCCAAAAACAATTCTAACTATAATGAAAAAGTGTGCCAATTTTTCTGGTTCATATTTAACAGTAATAATTTTATGTAACATATCTTATGCCACTTCCAACCCTAAGCCATATATCCTTTCATTTTCATTATGTAATTACGTTTTATGATCCTTGAATTTGTAATTCACTTGAAAAATTACCTTCTCCAGATCGAATTCAGAAGCCGCTCGTATCCCTCGGCAAAAACTCTCATAAATCGAGGATTTGCAATCGTTTTATACACATCTGTGACGGCACCAGGCACCAGTATCCTATTTAACATACCGTAAAGCATGAATTTTTTCCTTGTTCCCATCGATTTCCCTATCGTACAAGATACCAGAGTTGGCTACATAGCACGATGTATCGGATGCGAATAAAAATTTCATTTTTATTAAAATTTATTAGCAGAAAAAAAAAAATGTATAGGGCCACCATCAATTTTCAGTTTATTGGGGATGCTCCAATAGTTTTCAATGTTTCCTGCCACAGTTTGATAAATTCTCTGATGCGTGAAGCTCCATCAATATTCGCTGGGACAAATTTTTATGGATAATTGAGTTATGAGAATATTCAGGCAGTAGATACGGAAACTGTTGTTTAGACTGGAGTGCATGTAATTATTAAAATTAAATTTATCTTATTTCACAATTCTGAAGCGGATGCATAGGTTCGTTTCATCATCGTCTTTTTCAGCCTGTTGACGTCATTTGTTGCCCTAATATCGCCTATCCTTGAAGTTCATTCCATCTACTCCTCTTGTATCAGCTTCCAATCTCATTCGTGGTCACTATGCTGTAATTTTCTTGGTCAATCTTTCGTCAGTTGTGCATTAAATGTCCGGTCTAGATCCAATTAAGTGATAGGTAAGGTTAGGCTGCTGGGTTGATGAGGGGAGAAAAGACTCGAATTGTACTACTTACGTCCTTTTGGGATCCACTGCTGTAGTTAGGAAGTCGGATCGAGCTGTGTATGTTTAGTTCTTCGGAAAATATATCGGCGTCCGTTCTTATATCCATCTCCTCAAAGCGCTCTTGGCGGAAGATTCTTCCAGAGACGACTCCTCCCTGTGGCGTACCTCTGGAGGCAATGATCCTTAAATGGGCGTCTCCTAGTTCCGCATTTATATTCCTTTTGTTGAGCAAACTCACGATCACATTGATGAGAGTTTGGTCAACGTTGAAATTTTTCACTCCGCATGTTTTGACGCTGTTGCTGAAGGAGCAACTTCGATTTCTAAAAATGCAGCAAGTGTGTATTTCTTATATTTTAACGAGCTTTCTATTGTACTAACGACGTCGTGTAATGCAGTTTCTACACCTTTACCTTCGTATATGCGTGTCTCGCTGTGGAGATGACATTGCGATCAAGTGATAATATTCCATAAATCTCTTTTGTTCTCAGATATCTTAGAGCTTTTAGAGAAGCCGCTGTTGCTTGCTCAAATAGCAGTTAAGATAATAACGTCTAAGTAGCTTGATATGAATGAATTTCAACTTCGCTACCCCACACCCTCTTTTTTAATATTCTGAGGAAAATTCTGATCCTTTACATCGGACAATTATTTGATTCTTTGTTTAAGTCGGAGATTCCCAAAGCTTGGAGTGCGATTTAAAGTCAGTGGTGTCGTGATGCAAACCAATTTGAAAAATCTATCGTTTGAGTTTGAACCAAAGTTTGGCTGGCTTAGGTCGCTGCTTTTGTCCAGGAAAAAAATAACTTTGACCAAAGGATACGCTCATTGTGTTACAACATATTTATGGCATTAGGAACTCAAGCGTATCCTAGTAAATTTTACTTTCATTACAAAATTCATCGAATATGTGAGCATTTTCTGTAGACATACGAGTATGGTAGCATCGAAGTCCTTAGCCGGTGTATATTGTACGTTCGTATATTAAATTTCAAAAAAGCGTAATCTGCTTAGATTCTATGTTTTTCATAGGCTTTGATTAAAAATCCATTCATAGCAACACATCTATTTCATTATTTCCTTGGCAGTGAAAGCAGAGACGAATTATAGAGAGACAAACGACTTGTAATGCCGTGCCCCCGGAAACCCGTAAAATTGGATGACAGCTCTCTTCAGCTCGTGGCTATGAATACGTGTGAACCCTCCGAAAGCCGTCATCAACGTCAAAGGCAAAAACAATTTCAAAAGAACCTCATCTCCTCCAGAAGATAAATAAAAATAAATACTATGAACAACTAGGGATGAAAAACAGATTCTTCCAGTTGCACTGAAAATTAAAAATAAATTATACTGAAATGGATTGAATTGTAAAGACCCCTATTTTTAGCACCCTTAAGGAAATTTCGATTAAGTTTTTGCTTTGTCAATGTGGGTACTGGATCTGACCTAAATTAAGGAAGCGAAATAGATGCTTCTGAGATTGGGATTTTGATATTTTTTTGAACTTAACTTCCGCATTATGTTAATGTTTTGCAGTAGGAACTACCTATGAAATTGTAATAGAACCAAAAATATCTAAATAAGAGTTGTTCCAGACGATCTTCTAGATTAAAGAGAACAATTTGCATTATTTTTTAAAGATTTTTATTTATTTTGAAAGAATTTTTCTTTCCTTCAAATTGAAAAATTCAATCAATGCAAGCCTTATTATTGGTTACGAGACGAGGGGCATAACAAACGATTTCCAGATAACGATACCCACGACTTGCAATGATTATGTGTAACGAGAATGATGGCAAACAAAATGTTGCCGGCTGAAAAGCAAAAGTTTACTCTATGAAGAAGAGCAACTAACTTCGCTTTCGTAGACTTGTGTCAAAAAAATTAAAAATTGGTCGGCCAATTTCTCACAACCAGTTTTTGCATTCACCCCTGCTTAATTGTTTGGTTTTTTTTTTGGAGTGATAAAACCTTCAGTAGGGATAACTGTTAAACCAGCTGACATTTTTGTTCAGTATACTTTGGCAAATCATTATGGGAAGACTCACGCCTCAACCACGCTTACGTGTAGCAAAAATTTATTTCCAAAATTCGTGTTCTGTTCTCCAAACTTATAGAGTGCTTCGTTCATTTTTTAGTGCGCATAATCGTCCGTCTGTTCAGTGACAAGGCTCATTTCTGTCTTAACTGGTATGTTAATAAACAAAATGCATAGTTTGGTGCGGTTTACACGCTGGTGGAAACTTATTTTTTTCCAAACTGAGGCCGAAGCTCGTATTACGGTTAATGGAGATCGTTATCGCACCATGCTCAACGAAAAATTTCTTTCCAAATATGTATGACACAGATCCGGATGAAATATGGTTACAACAGGATGGCGCTACGTGCCATACAGCAACTCAAACCATCGATTTATTGAAATTGCAATTTGGCGAATCCGACCTCCGAGATCATTCGATTTGACACTTTGCTACTATTTTCTTTGGAGCCACATGAAGGCACTGGTTTAAGCGAATAAACCAACAACTATTGACCACTTGGACGCCAATATTGAGATTGCTATTCACGATGTATGTATAGGCACAAATTGAACTAACAGGATGATCTTTGTAAAACGTAGTCGAGGTGGTCGACTCAAAATTATATTCCAACATTAAATTCCAAACTTTTTCAATCAAATAAAATAAAATCATGGCTTTTTAATTGATTTTTGTGTATTTCATTTCAATTTAAAGTTCTCACGCTAAAAAAACAGCCTTTAGTTTTCGCGATGTCGTGGTTTATTTCCATAAAATAAACCAACGTATCAAGCTGCCTAATTGGTGTCGTTAATTTAGGCCTGGAAATAAATAATGGAAATGTAATGTTATAAAAATATTACATTTTCCAAACGATCACATAACAAACAAAACGACGTTGTGAAGTGTGGTATGACAGATACCATTCTCGTAACGATAACCATAGATTCGCCCGAAATCGTAACATGTTGCTACGATACCTAGGTAGTGAGAATGGTTGAACATAATAAGGCCCCGGAGCATATTGCAACTTGAAATCGGTTTCGATATTTATGCACAACATATTTTATTTATTTATTCATCTCCAAGTATTACAAACTTTTTAGACTACAATATAAACATAATATTTACAATCTTAAATAATTATAATGAATTCAACATTAAATTTTTACAAACATTTCTATTTCTATTAAAATCAGTGGCATTTCCAAGTTTATTGTAATTAATACAGGCTACACTAATTGGATCATTTTCACTATAATTAGTTCTATGTCTGGTAACATACAAGAAATTATTATCTCTAGGACGCAAACTGCGTGCCGGAACATAAACATTAAACAATGAAAGCAACATTGGACAATCAATGTAGGCAGTTAAAACATCATGAGCAAAAAGAGCTGAATAATAAATCCTTCTCTTATTAAGAGGCTTAAGGTTGATTAAGGCATATCTCGCTTCATAATTGGGAATGTTGTTATTATCCCAAGATAGCTTCCTGAGAGCAAATCTTGGATTCTGAAAGATTCTGAAAGTCTTTAGAGTTTCGAGACACAAAACCCACCATAGAATTAGCCTTGGATATAATGTAATCAATATGAACAGAAAAAGTAAATTGTGTATCAAATATAACACCTAAATCCTTTTGATTAGTAACCCTTTTCAGGCACGAATTTAGAATCAAATAATCATACATTATAGGAGACCTACTTCTAGAAAGTGTTACAATTGTACACTTACCAATATTAAAACTCAAGCCATTATCCCTACACCAGTTCGTGATGTTATTAAGATCGTATTGCAGTTCTAGCACACACAACATTGACTTTACGGACTTGAATATTTTCAAATCGTCTGCATATAAGAGGCAGTTTGAATTTGTAATGTATGAAGGTAAATCATTAATGAATAAGAGAAAAAGTGATGGGCCCAGATGACTGCCTTGTGGGACTCTGTTTACGATTAGTAAAGTAACTGCTAATCCATCTTAAAATACTTGAATGAAACCCAATCATATTCAACTTCTTCATCAGGACATTGTGTTGAACGCGATCGAATGCCTTAGCAAAATCAGTATAAATCGTATCGACTTGAGAACGCATTTCCATATTACGAAGGCAGTAATTTGAGAAAATTACCAAATTCGTTGTGGTGGACCTTCCGTTCACGAACCCGTGTTGGTGTTCGGAGATGTGATTAAGTACAGCTGCATACAATTTATTTTTTCCAATAGCTTCGAATATTTTGGGTATTAAAGGAAGCTTAGCTATTGGTCTATAATTTTCCACAGCTCTTTTCAACCCAGATTTATAAATAGGTGTAATGAACGAGCTTTTCCAGCGATTTAGAAATTCACCATAGCACAAAGAAATATTGAAAATAATGCATAACGGCTTTACTATATTAGATTTGCATAGTTTCAAAAATAGGGGTGAGAATTTATTTGGTGGAACGCATGTACTTGAACAGAGACTCGACAACTCAAAGAAAACTTCATCCTCAATTAAGGATATCAAGCTCAAATCAGTAATTTCTTTACAAGAGGGTATAGCACTGCAGTCAATTGGTTTATAAACGAAATTTGATTGAAAAAATAAAGCAAACATATCACATACTTCTTTCAAATTATCACTAGAAACGCCATTATAAACCATGTTGAACGGGATACCAAGCGATTTACGTTTAGTATTAATAAACAACCAAAATGTTTTGGAATCATGCTTAACTTCGGATTCAATAGACCATATGTACTGCCTGTACACAAATTTCTTCAGAAATTCATATTCATTTCCAAGCTGACACAATTTTCCTCGCGAAGCTATCTTGGATTTACTTTTTTTGTAAGTTTTAAGCATTGTATTTTTTAATCTCGATAAACTTTTATTAAACCAGACAGGCCTTTTAGAATGTTTTCGTCGTTTAACCGGCACATACCGCGAAATCGATAAATCTACTATGTTTCCAAACGTAGAATAGGCTGCCTCTAAGTTCGAAGTGTCAAGGATTTCTTGCCAATCAAATGAAGATAAATAAGAGTTAATAGAATAATAATCACCCTTTTTGAAATCAAAATCAATATCATAAATACTGTTATCAGAAATATAAGATTTAAAACTGATAAATTAAACAAAATATGTATTGCTCTATGGAAGATACTATTATTTGATAGCAAAACAGTGTGGACCGAAACACCTAAATTTGTCTCTTAAATTCAGCTTTTGACTGATAGTTTTAAGCAAAAAAGGAAATCACACCTTGCAAATCCCCAAAACAAACATATTAGGTATCTTACTATACTATTATACTATTTGTAGATCGATAATTTATTGTATTCGCAAATAATTTATTTAAATAATTTCGTCCCGTATGCTAAGTGTGTAGTTTGTAGAGTACACTTGTATCGTACACTTGTATGACAACTAATTTTTGTTTTTGACAATCGGTTTGACATCTCATCTGTACATCATCCTGTAGCATCACTAGTGCTACATACATTTGAAATCTGAACAATTCACCAACGAACAGCACATATATGTAGTTATGTCTTTTGTTCATAGGATTTGAAATAAAAACAAAATTGATTGAAAGTGTCATTTAGAATTCTTCGGAGAGACACGGGACTAACCAGCTGGAGAATTTACTGCTAGTATCGTGAAGGGCAAGTAGATGGGAATTATGGACATATGTAAGTTTCGGTGGCCAACTAAACTCTTTATACTCGAATAATAGAATGAAAAATTTGTTGAAGAATTGCACAAAGAAGAAAACATGGGCACACAGGCAGGGACAGAACCTGGTTTCAGCCACAAATGCTCTATCAATTGAGCTATCCGTGCACGTCATATTGAATTATTCAACATCACTTTTTTGCTATCATGTGTCTGTCCCTTGCTATTGGTTGTAGGTGAATAAGAACAGTAATTCACATATAGCCAAGTGAACTTTATTGCACAAGCAAGCACATGTGTTGATATTATATGCTGAATTAATGCATAAGTATGCGAGGAACAAGTATTGCTTTTGACCTACCCAACGATAGGGGCAGGTGTATTTGGGCCAAAAACAAAGCACTCAGAACCTATGGGTAAAGGTACTAGCATCCTTCAAGCCGAAGTATATGCTATAGACAGATGTGTCCAACTCAATATCGAAAGAAGTTAACTGCCACATAGCAATATTGTCAGACAGTCAAGCAGCTATCAAAGTACTTGGCTCCCACGTCATTAAATCAAAATTCGTGTGGGAATGCCTACACAAACTTAACGAATTGGCTAATGATAACAAGTTAACCCTCTGTTGGGTACCCATGTCGGAATAGAGGGTCACGAAGAATACAAGGCAAGACAAGAAGCACCAGAACTCTTCATTGGACGTGAACCATTCTGCGGAATAGGGAATCCATACACGAAGAATTCAGGAAGATGGACGAAGAAGACAGGGCGAGAATTTGGATTAATACTCCAGGTCTGAAGCAAGCTAAGAAACTTCTGGGATACTACAACTGGAAAAGATTCTCAGCATGCATCTGCCTTAATAAGAATGACCTACGTATCCTAACAGGCTTTCTAACAGGGCACTGCAATCTTGGGGAGCATCTAAAGAAACTAGGTATAACAAACGAAGGCCTCCATTTCATTTGATTGATTGATTGAAATACTTGGGCAAGTACCAACTATCAGATGAGGATACACCAACCATGGACCCACTTCTCATTCTGAGATTCTTTAGAGAAACTGGATTAGAGAGGGTGCTCTAGGGCGAACTATTCTCTTCAAGGCAAAGTAAGAGTGTCTGACCAAAAAAAACACAATACTGAGGGAAATATATAGCTCTAATGAAGGAACAAGCCCCTTTCCTATGTATTAGCAGGGGCACAATAAACCATTAGGTCGCAGTGCAAGATAACTCTAAACAATAATAATACCTAGAGATAATATCACAGCGACCGAGATGGTTAGCGAGCTACGCCAACGACACGAACACATTATTTGATCGGCAGATCCGTGATCGAATCCCATCAGGGGAAAGAAATGTTTTGTTAATTTTTTGATTATTTTTTTCTTTATTTGTATTTAACAAATATTTCATTCTAAATAAAAACTCAATTGAGCTTATATGGCTAATTTGTTAGTATAATAATTATTCATAGATTATAATACATAATTCTTTTTCAGAAAAAAGACATTCCGTGTCCGTTAAATCACAACTGATTCCATTGTATTAAGGTCAAATCCAGTAATATGCTGACATGTCCAAATTCTTTCACTTTCAACTCTCTGACAAGTTCAAATAAGTTTTCAAATTATGCCCGACGTCCGAAACAAACAGAAAAGAAATCGTTAAAACTAATAAAATCATAAATTTATAGCAAATAATATTCCAGGCATTTGCACGACTTCTCTGAAGAAAGCACATTCAAAAAAAAACTATCTAAACTGTTCACTTCCACTAGAACTTTGTCAAATTTTACGAAAAATTGAAGTCGTGGCAAAAATATCAATGCGTTCGAAGGAACCTAGACCCTTTTACAACTGGATTTGGTAACGGATAACCTTGCTGGGGGTGTGCATTTTTATGACAAAATTACATCGAAGAAGTTCATTTACTGATACCCCACCACCTCATAGGAATAGCTAGTGATGGAAAACTTTATCCCCCAAAATGCAAAACGGTTACCGGATTTAGAGAAACGTGGCGAGTGAGAAAATGTCATCTGGTCATAGTTGATTCTGCAAAAAAAGTTTCTTCATCCAGTTTCAGACTGTCATCGTGTCGAAGAGTGGGTAATTTGCATCTTTTTACTTAATTTTGTTTCGAAAGCGATAATGTACACTTTGTGCAGATATTCACAATACAGATTGGTTGTCTTTTCAAAAAAACAAAAAGTTTAGTTTATAAAAGCAACTCTATTGCTGTAAAGTTCTCTTCATTGAGTTTCATCTTCGAAAGTTTAATTAAATGGCTACAGGGTGTAATCCAGATTATTTACAAGGCCTGAATCGTGGGAGTGAATACAACGGTATCCACAAGATGGGCATTTTGCATTATTGCATTGTGTACGGAAAACTATTTTCAAAGAAATAACAACTTTTATTCGCTTGGGGTTACACAAGGAGTAGACAATTTCTGCATAGACTCAAGTATCTAAGAAGTTTAAATTGATAAATTCTTCAATAGAATACAGATATTTGAGTTCATGCGAACACACGGAGTATGTTCTCTTTATTAAGTTTTAAGGCCATTTAGATAGTTGCCTAAAAAAAAATAGATTGTTCTAATTGCGAACTATTTAGGGAACAACAGCGCAATTGCTCAGTAGTTCGACTGGAGATCTGATTTCAATCTCTTGGAAGTTCGTTGCAGGTAAGGTACTCGTAGTAATGAGAAAGGGTGAAAGACTGAACGATCTGCTAGCGGATCTTTCAATGGATCCAATTGACAGCAGACAAATTCTCCAAAGCTTCAGTTAGATCTAACTACTTTGAATACCTTATAGAGGCCACTTCGACATATTTAAAACTTAGATCTGTGATAGTGGCAGACGGACACTAAATATGTCAACGGCAGCACACTTGCATCGGTTTACCTGGACTCTTGTCCTTAGAGTTTTAATCCTTAGATGCATGTATATGGCATATACAGGATGTTCTACGGAAAGTTATACTACTTTGGCAAGCCACCATTTTGGTATAGGTTAATTTTGACAATTTTACTAGACATTCGTGAAGTGTAGACGTGGCAAATTTATCATAGAACTATATTCAATAAATCAACGGTCGTTGATTACGAGGTTAAGCTATATTCTGCGTATAATTTCAGAGTGAAGTTTAGAACGCGTGATTAATACATTATTCAAACTGATGTAGGACACAGATATGTAGGTGAAGATTTTGGGACTCCTGCTGGCGGAGGCTCTAGCCGCAGGCCCTTGCCGTTGAAAAGTAGAACTCTTATGAGCATGGGTTCTGTTAGTCTTACTTACATATCGACTGTTTCAACTTTCGATAGTATAGATCATTTCTGAATAAAACTATCGACAGTTTTTATTTCTAATTTATTCAGTGCCGCGCAGTGCAGTGTATTATATAAAAACTAATCTGCCTGTAACCCTTAAAGGTAGTGTAATGTGAGACATTAGATTTCCACACAGTTCTGGTAATATAAAAGACACGCACCTCCTACAAAGTTTTAGATTTATTTAGTTTAAGTCATAGAACAACAATTTCTTTTGACACTTGTCGATTTATGCTATTCATTCCAAGTGGCTGAAATAGAGCAAGTAGCTCACACTGTCCCATACCCATCCGTTGTAGGATCTGCAATACCTCGTGCGCCTTTGTGACGTAATGGGCGTTGGTGCGCTGGTATAGATTAGGTAAGAAGTTTCCCCAGGCAAAATGATACAAAAAGCTAAGCGTGGTTTGTATAATTTATCCACAATCTTCGTATTTCTTCCGCCCGCTCTAGGAGGGGTTTCTAAAAGTCCTCTATCCTCGCTTCCTCGTGCTCATTTTATTACTTACATCTGTAAATCTTATCTCCACTCCTAAGTAAACTTAGATACCAAATTTCATAAAAAACTGCTAAATATTCCTTGCGTTAGGAGTTTCATTGAAAGATTTTTTAAATCTCACCACTTATAGCTTTTAATGATTTTCGTATCAACTTTAGATCCTTCCTGTAAACCATTCCTAGTTCCGCCCCTGAATATAATAAAACGAGCAGATAGAGTATGGATGAACTGCAAAAAATCTTGATTTTTCATTCTTCTCCAATTTCATAATAATATGTACAAATTTCGTGAGCTCATAAGAACGCTCATTTATAACTTATTCGGGAAATTGTAAATGTTCAACATGAACACAAGGTACCTATATTTTTGGTTGCCGAAAAACAGGGTGTTGCTGAATAGAGTTTTCTTCTCTCTCATATACAATTTTCCAGCTAATGGATCGTTTCGCGCTTATTCCGAAGCCTCTGGGAATATAGCAGTAGAATGTTCGATTGGTGTTGCAAAATGGATCCTCCTAATCTGGGCAGACATTTGTAATTATAGACATTACAATGAAAGGTTTTGATGAGCCTAATAAATTATAAATTGTTGGGTTTATCGACCATTGCTAATTAAAGGAACAGATTACGAAGCACGCCTTTTGGTACATTACTCATCACAATTTGAAAAATTTGCAGCTTGACCTTATTTTTCTGTAATAAATAGTTTAATAAAATAATAGCCCAGTTCATCGACAGTTAATACAACTTGCAATAAGAAACACATCTAGTAGACATTTCATCATTACATTACATTGATTTTACAAACATTTTCAACTCTCTTGGACCGAATTTTATTATTGGCGGTGATTTTAATGCAAAACACACCTTCTGGGGTTCAAGATGTGTCTCACAAAAAGGCAGAGCACTTTACAACGCCTGCATGCAACACAGATGCGACTTTCACTCGACTGGTAAACCAACATATTGGCCGACTGATAACAACAAAATACCGGATCTGATCGATTTCTTTGTTGTAAAAGGAATACCAGACAAATGTGTTAAAATTGATGAAAGTTTTGATCTCTCTTCCGATCATTCCCCTATCATTCTAACGATGAGCGAACGCCTAATTAAAAAAGATGTACCTGCTAGACTAACTAGCAGAAAAACTGATTGGGAAGGCTTTAAAAAAGACGTTGAAGAACATATCGAACTGAGAGTATCACTTCACGTCTTTGCCGCCCATTTAGAAGAAACATTTAAACCATTTGATGGGCAAGCGCTTGCTGAAAATGATAATGCGTCGGATATAGCATTTCACAATTATACAGTAAGAAATGCAAGGCTGACCGAACTTCAACAAGAAATAAAGAAACTGAAACCGAATAAAGCTCCTGGATACGATTTAATCACAGGAGAGCTTCTTAAATCGTTACCTAGAAAAGCGTTAGTTAAGTTCCTTTAAATTATAAACGCAGAGATAAGATTAGAATATGTTCCGAGTCAATGGAAAGTCGAGGAAGTAATAATGATTCTGAAGCCAGGAAAACCACTGAATGATAAAAAATCGTATAGACCTATTTCGCTGCTGCCGATTATGTCTAAAGTTTTCGAAAGAATAGTACTTAAGCGATTATAGCCGGTTATAGAAGAAGGATCTCTTATTCCCAATCACCAGTTTGGGTTTAGAACCAAGCACTCAACAATAGACCAAGTGCATAGAATAACTGATTTAATTGAGAAAGCTTACGAAGAAAAAAAGATTTGCTCGAGCGTATTCCTTGATGTTTCTCAAGCTTTTGACAAGGTCTGGCATGAAGGCTTGAAATATAAATTACGACAAGTTCTGCCGAAACACTTATATAATATTCTAGAAAAATACTTGACGAATCGACTTTTCCGAGTCAAATACGGAAACGAATATTCGGAATTTAAAGAAATAAGAGCTGGGGTGCCGCAGGGAAGTGTCCTTGGACCACTTTTGTACCTATTATATACTCGCGACATACCGCAAGAAGAAGGCACCGTATTAGCTACATTTGCCGACGACACTGCCATCCTGGCAACGGGTAAAACGATCGAAGAATCGACTGAAAAATTGCAAGAAGCATTGAATAAAGTAAATGAATGGACAAAGATTTGGCGACTAGCTTTAAACGAAAACAAATCTGTTCATGTCAATTTTACTTATAAGAAAATAAATAATTTGCCCATCTTTTCAAACTCGGTTCAAATTCCGTTTGCAAACGAGGCTAAGTATCTTGGAATGACACTTGATGCTAAGCTGAAGTGGAAATCGCACGTGAAGAAAAAACGTAAAGAACTCGAAACCAAATACAGAGAAATGTACTGGTTACTTGGAAAACATTCCAAGCTTAATATAGAGAACAAACTGCTTTTATACAAGCAAGTGCTAAAGCCGATATGGACATATGGAATACAACTTTGGGGTTGTACCAAAATAAGTAATATCAATATTTTACAAACTTTTGAAAATAAAGTGCTAAGATCAATAGTTAATGCACCGTGGTTTATTAGAAATAGCGAGATTTAGGAATTGCGACAGTCGAATATGAAATTAAAAACTTCGCGCGTAAGCATAAAGACAGATTACAAGGACACGTTAACAATGAAGTCCTTCGAATTCTAGATGAGAGGAATCTACTGCGTCGTCTACAAAGGACTAAACCTTTCGACTTAACGCGATAGCAAGAAACCGCGCCTAATTTGCGGAACAAGCAGGAACTTTCAATGGAAATGGACCTGCCAAACGATCTCAATACGTGAAAGAAAAACTGCTGGATAAGTCAAAACTTAGTTGTAGTATGTAATCAAAAAAATTTATCACGAAGGGAGGTTTTTTTAGTGAGTAAAAATCTCACACTACTATGAGCACTCGCTATCGATCCTCATAGTGTCTTCATGAAGATTTTTTACATACCCTCGGAAAAAAAAAAAAAAATTTCATCATTACAAAATTTAGGCTAAAGTGCAGAATGGCTCTCTCTCTCTCTCTTTTTTGTTGTTTTTTTTTTCTTTGTAGCTCGGAAACTATTTATCCTACAAAAAAGTGTTAAGCAATAGTTGTAAGAAATTGTCTCCTCTGCAATATTTATTATGATATTTTCCCAGGACCTACTACAGAGGAAATATGGCGAAAACCGAAACAAATTGGGCGAAATTTTTTTAAGACCATAGCGGGAGCCTGATGGGAGAGGTCCAAAACTAATTTAATGCAAAGTGTTCCTATTTTTGTCTGGATTGACTGAACTGAATTAGAATTATGGATGTTTTTTTTTTTCAACTTTCGATAGTACCGAAAGTAAGTGCAGACTATCGATGTTTAAGCAATACTAGGCTCAGTTCGCCCTCCTTAGTTAAAATGTTGCGTTTCGTTAAGACTACAAAGCCAATAGTTGGAGTACAAGGACTATGTCTTGTGTATAAGAGCTGTAAACAAAAAATCGTTTGCCCTCACCGAAAATCAAATCAAGTCACCAAATCATCTGGTTTGGAAAGTAATGTAACACATTTACCAGATACCCGTTGATGTTGACACAATAAATACCATCCTTCTTAGTTAAATATTTACGTAGAAAATATTCAGTTTAGTAAAAGTTGCCGTGGATGAATATCTCCACGACCCATAAAACAAAGAGTAAGGGTCTCTTGGCAATTGAATACGAGTATAAATGTGAACATGAGGAAATAATAAGTAAATATTGACTTTTTTAATGTGTTCTTTTTTGAATGGTTTAGGCATAATTGACGGCCAATTAAGGTCCTAAATGAGTTTGTTTTTTCCTGATTATTTGACTTGTACATTCTACATAATTATACTTCCGTTAGTCAGTATTGTTCTTTTATTTACTTACACGTTATATGATGTAAGGACACGATTTATGCTTGAAATATATTTTGTCTTTATAAAGGAAATTGTTCCTAATTGCTTTAACTTTGATGACACTAAAGTCAGTGTTAGTATGTTAGACTACTGGGCGAAGAGATTAAGCCTCGAATCCATGCAAGACACCTACCTCTCGCAAATTGTCTGATACTCGTACACCTCAGAGAGTAAGGTTGCAATTTGTGTGAATTATATATCACCACAGCACGAACGACTACTAGAGGCTAGGCGTCAAACACATTGGATAACAGCCAGGCCACTACATATTGGTTTAGTCAGTAACGCCGGTTTCCTATAACTAATCTGCATCCTTACCAGCGCTCCGACCCTCGGAGGGATTCACCGCAGCAGATTCGTAAAAAAAATGGCAGTAAATCGCAGTAGATATTCCGCCGGTAAATAGAGTAACAGAAAAAAAAACTTTATTTCAGTTCATACATTTATTTATTGATTTTCACATTAACAGCAACATAAACCAGGATAAAGGGGAGAATACGATAACTTTGGCGCCAAAAATTGGAGGTAGGAGCAATTTTAGAAAAAAATGACTTAAAATGAAAAAAAAAATATTAAAAAACAACGGCAACACTTACAATGAAGTACTATACCGGTCAGAAACCTGTTCTTTAATCCTAAATTTATATTAAATAATTTATGTCAATAGTTTTTAAAAAATTTGCATACAAACTCAAAATTTTGATAAAAGAAATGAAAAAAAAAGTACTGTAGATGAAGAGTATTGATGACATAGGCGCCTGCCTGACGCTTGGCGCCATTTCGCACAGAAATGGTTTTATTATGTGAAAGTTGGCAGTAGTGTTCAGCTGTCAATGGCTTTTCGTCATGGAAAGTTTGACGCCACAACAAAGTGTTTAGTGATTAAAACATTTTATCAAAAATGGTTCATCAATTATTGCAACACAGGTAAATTATGTACAACAAAACATTGATGCAGTGAGGGACAATGTGAGTGAAAGTCCGGAAACTTCGATTAGTCATCGTGCTTAACAAATTATGCATCGCCACCTGCATTTCTTTCCGTACAAAATTTAAGTGACTCAAGAACTTCAAGAAAATGAACACCAGGTACGACGGGACTGGAGTGCACAAATTTACGAAGAATAAAGAGATGACCCTGAATTTTTTCAAAAATTGATTATGAGTAACGAGGCGCATTTTGACTAAACAGAATAGCCGGATATGGGAAGCGGAAAACCCATGAACAATTCCTAGAGTGACCGTTTAGTGTGCGATTTGGGATGGTGGAGCAATTGGATCGGCCGCAAGCCTAAAAAACACCCTATACTTATCGTAGCTTCGTCAAAAAATTGTTAAAATTGGATGGAGGATGCTGCTGCCCCCAGCATATTAAATAGGTAGAAATATTTAAATCATATTTTTGGCCGCTTAACTCAAGAATTTCTGAACAGATTTAGGTGAAATTCGGCTCGTAGGTTGAGACTGACACGTTAGTTGACTCATCTGAATATAATCTGGGGAGTTTTAAAAATCTTCGAATCATCTTTCTTTTGATGTATCTATTTTCAGAGTTCCAAATGCAAATCGACTGATGAAACTTCGATAAAACTTTTAAGAGATAACCTCATCGCCATGATAAAGGTGACCCTCCTATCGTTTGGTTTTGAATGTTATGTCCACTTTTGATTCATTAGAATTGAATATGCTGCACATACGAAAACTTGCAGAACAGGAAACTTTCGTTGGTCTTTTCACGGTTAGAGTAGTATTCATGCTCATACAGGATGGTATAATGGTCCACTGAGACGTATTATACACAAGTTGCTAAACTATTCGACAAATTTCCCAGGATTTCGCACATTTACAACACGTCAAAGTTCTCCGAAGCATGATGTTTATGTTTCTTCTCCTTCGTATCCCCGTCACCAGCAACAACCGAAAGCCTAATACAATCACCCATTTAGGACAAGGATCCACATTAACTACAAGTGGGTTGGGTGAATGCCAACCAGAATCGAGCAGGAAACGTCAGTGGCGGTCGTTTGGTGTGGTTAGCTACTACGTTTGTGCCTTTGTGGATCCTGTGGTTTTTTACCAGTGGTATGATTTAGGGATTTGCTCTTTTATCCCTTCCAGTATGAGCTTTGTGTCTGGTCCAGTGCTGTTGTATGTAGTCCGGTAGAATACTTTTGACTACGAGATAAATTCCCAAAATCCAAACATATCCATACGGAAACTAAAGACACTGAGGACATTTTTGATACGGTTGAGGAAAGATTAATTACCATGTGCTTTGTGATGGATACTTTGACTTCTTGATGTCGGGGCAGGGCATATGGCCTTATTAAATTTTACTTAACTTTATTCGGGATCATATTTAAGGTTTTGTCATGGAGATTGAGTAGAATGTATTTTGGGAATTGTGGGGTGCACTTATGGTACAGGCGGAGCATGCCTTTCTTAAATGTAGGCAATTATTTGCGGAAACGATTGTGGACAGATAGTCATTTATTGCAATGACAGTTAAAATGGTTTGTGAATTGAAAGAAAGAAATTGAACTGGTGGCACTGTATTTTCAAAAGCGATAATCCGATTGATACCAAAAGCAAAAGGAGTCCAGTTCTCTCAAATGGCATAAAATTAACTGTATTTTCAAAACTGTTAATCCGATTGCTACCAAAATTCCAACTTCAAGCTAACACTCAGCAAATGAATCATTCAAATCAGTGCATTTTCTCAGAAGTTTTCATGAACGAAAGAGGCGAAAGGTAATGCCACAGACAGTCACGTCGACGGACAGACACCGCACAGCCGCCATACGGAGAACCACTTTTTGTACATTTTGAGTATAGTGCAAATAGAACCGGACCTTATCTCGGATACGATTTGTTGACTCGATCACCCCACGATAATTTTACTCGCATACTTTAAGGAAATGGGACCTTAAAGTATGCAAGTAAAATTATTCACCGCTTTTCTTTTTCTTTTTAGTTTGGTTGGTCGTTGGAAGCAACTAAATAAACTGGCAATACAAAATGCATTTGAACCACCTCCACCTCACTCCTAACAAAGTAATGCACTAATACTTAACTTTGAAAACATATATGCATAATATGCATAAACTGCATATCTTGTTGACTGCGTAAATAGGTTGGTGAATATCGCATAGATGATCGTATCTATAGATGACTGGATGGTTGTTTGGTTGTGTGGATGGATGGTTGGGTTGGATTAATGTTCGGGTGGCTGAATCGATGGGTGCGTATACTGAAGGATGGATGATGGATGGATGTCCCAGCAATGGGTGGTTCAGGTGAAAATTGGCTTGAGAGCATAGAATCTTTAAATAAAGTTTATGGTTCTGGATTTAGCAGGTTGCTTCAAAACTCAATATTATTTTCGAGAAAACACGTGGGCAGGTCACAAAATGATTTACTGGTCCTTAAAGATTCGAACGGGCTGAAGATCCGAAATCTTAACTTTATTCTCAATTAATTTTTTCTCTGTACTTAGGTCCCAAACGAAGAATGGAAACTAGTCTCTTCTAGGATCGCATTACATTGCTATGCTTACGAGTACTAATCATTCTTGAAAAAAATAAAAAGTAAAGAATTATAACTCCGTTTTAAATAAAGATTGTGGCAGTTTTAGAAAATAATGTGCGCGACAGACTCACGCGTACTTACACTTATAACCTGTTCAGCAAATCATTCAGATTTGAAAATTAAACGGAATTGTTAATTTTTTGTTTTTTTTAGTCTTTAAAAATCAAACATTTATTTTGACAATTTTTTAAAACTTGGTATGTCAAGCCCTTGCATATGTTAAATATTGCTTAGATTGTGATTTTCAACTAAATCTGTTGAGTCATATCCCAATAATTACCCATTTTCATGTAGGTGTATATTGTACTTGTTATCAACGCTATTTAAATATATTTGCTGAATACGTTGAAGACAGGTGTTTATGATTGGGCCTTAAAATTCGTGTTCCCAAAATATCTACAAATAAATACAGCATGTTCCAGAGAAACGTATCTCTAATTACTTATTTTGCTTTACTGACGCAGGCATGTTTATAGTCAAATCATTATCCGCATTTTATTGCTGATCGCGCGTTGTATTCCAGTACAGTTTCATTCCCAGCGGGAAAATATCATAACAAAATTAGTGTCGTTTTTAAAAAAACTTTTTGAACGTGTTTTCTTGGTAATACATACAAAATGACCGAAAATGAGTGTCAAATTGGCGACAATATATATATATGAGAACATCAGAGGTGTTTGTGAAAAAGTGGATAAGAAGATATAAAAAATGTGTTAATTTTGATGATGGCACAGGTAGAGGGGTACTTCAAAGTCACGTCGGCAAAGGACAATAAAGTGATTTGTGAATTGTTTCGGAAAAGTCCAACAATAAGTCTTAGGAAAGAAAAGGAACAATTATCTAGAAAATAATTTAGAGTGTATAAGATGCCACTTGGCAGAATCTGGGATCAAGAACAAAGGTATGAGTACTAACCCTAAACCGTTAGGACCGTAAAACGAAAACGAAAATAGTCTGAATTGAGCAACACAGAACAGATTGGAGCAACATTATAATTACGGATGAATCATATTTTTCCGCCAAAATTATTGGAAGAAAGCCTGAATAAAAAAATGTGAAAAGTTGCTGCAACGGACAATGAAACATCTAACACAAGTTCATATTTATAGGTGCCTCTCGCCCAAAGGACTCGGAAAGCACAAGGAACCTCGCTGCTCAATTCATGATCTGACTATTCCAACAAGATTTGCTAAAGTTTGTCAAATCTCTGTATGGGCCTTACAATTACGATTAGATCTCGTAAGAGGATAAATAAATAAATTTAAATATTTTCGAGCTAACAGCTCAATACAGGACCTGGCCATTACTCGTGCTGTGCGCAGCATGAATGCAAAAGGATATCGATCCAAAAATCGGAGTCGCCTCCACGCAGAGTCTTGAAGCGAATCCAATAGATGTATGGTCACTAATAAAGTAGAAGTTTAGAGGAATAAAAATATCTATAATACAATAGGGCATTGTTTTTCAAACTTTTTGAGTACGCGAACCCTTTGTTAGTAAAAACATTTTGGCGACCCCCACATTATAATGTGTCAGTTATTTAAAAAGCTACAAACACTGAACCCCTTCCAAACCCGGTCTAATTACACAAGATTTTACTTATTCGCGATTAAATTTTCCCCCGTGTTGCCAAAAAAAAAAAAAAATTTTTGTAGGCCTTGCAATAATACAGTGCTGTCTCGGTAGCGTGAACTAATTATTGCACAGGCTGCCCATGCTAGCCAGTTTGTTCACACTGCAGTCTACAGAGTGCTCTGTAGAAAAAAATTGGTGTTTATGCGAGCGAGGTGTTCACGCAATCAGGAGATCAAGCTACCCAGACACCACTGTATTCATTTTTTGAATTCTTACGTGTAAGTGCGCATCAGAATTGTCATTTAATTTTTTATCAATTATCTTTTATCAATTATCATTTCTCGCTAATCTTTTCGACCACTTAAACATCTTAAATAAGAGCCTCCAAGGGAGAGAATAAAGCATTATAACTGCAAAAGACAAAATCAGAGGATTCCTCGCAAAACTTCATTTGTGGTCAGAGTCTTTACAAAGAAAATTTTTTAATTATCTTCCCTGCGTTCAAAAGATCCTCGAACAAATTTCATCAGATGAATCGATATCAGTAAGTTTTCATATTCATCTCATGGTATAGAGTTTGCATAATTTAGAGAAGAAACTATTAAGTTACTTTCCAGAACTGGATTCTGAAAGTGGAAATGGACAAAGATGGATATTAAATCCTTTTTTGAATATGTCAGTCGAACTCGCCGATCTACCATCGGTAAAGATAGAAGAAAATCTTATACACACGTTTATTAAAAAATAAACAGGCACATATATCGCACTAAAAAATGTTGATTTTCATAGTTTTATTTGCGACACGTTTCTCTGGCACATGTACATGCATTTTACACCACATTCACCGTGAGCTACTGTATGTATCTACTAATTATAAAACGTTCCTCGTATTTAGTAGATTAAGAAAAAAAAACCTTAGTGGTTAATTCTGAAAGTCAAGCAATTGTTAGTCTTCGATTTTGGTCTCTCCATATGAGGTCGAAACAAACAGTTTTTGTCTGCTCGTCTATCAATCGACTTGTCGAGCCTCACTCAAGAACCACTCAATAAATTTTGATGATACTTAATCTTGTACGTATGTAGATCGCCTCATCAGAAAATAATCAAATCGGGATTACAAAAAACACCAGAAACTTTCCTCATGGGATGGTTAATTCAAGAACAATTGTACGCATTTTGATAAAAGATGTTCCGCAAATTTGTCTTGGTGCTTAATAGTAATAATAAATAATAAATAGCTGCATATAAAATGGCTCGGGGTTGTACTCGTAAGAAGTATTGCTTGACAAAACGAAAGAGCTGTGCCATTCATTTTCAGATGCTTTTTTCCACTGTTAGTGAATTTGCATCTTAACACGGTTTTTTTCTTGGCAGCTATTTTTCCTTAGTTTTAAGTGCCAGCCTAATTTCCAGCCGAGTGCTGAACTTAAGTAGCTATTGAAAATTTGCTCAATACAATTTAACCAATGGGTTCATCAAAATATGACAAATGTATTTTGACATACTTTTTGGGGACCATAGACTTGTATCAGAATGGAAGTCATAAATGTTAATTTTAAAATCGAAAAATACGTTGTGCTTACTTTAAATGAGAGACAAAAATGAAAATGCCAACAAAATAGAGAACAAAAAAAAAAAAGATTTGAAGAAAGAGAAGAGAAGTGAATATTGAATAGATCGCAACCATAAAAGATGTTTTGAAAACCGTACTTATTGTACATGTGCATCTTAAGTGTCCACCATAAGATACTTTTAAGTTAATCAATTGTATCTTTCAATTACCAGCTCTTATATACCGTTAAATATACATATATATTCAATATATTAAACCTACGATATATTACGCTGAGTTCAGAATGTAGTACTTAAGTACGTTCCATGCGTCGCCGACCATACTTGAATTTTCCAATGTGGAGTAGCTCATAAGACCAACTTTTTATGCAGTAAATGCAAGTCATCACTAACATGTGCTACAAATTTTTAATATTAAAATTACCGCCTAATCCAAATGAGGAAATACGTGGTAGGAGATTATTGACAGTTCGTCGCGTGTGATGTCTTAATTACTTAGGCCCTTTAATGCAAACCATGCTTAGTAAGAAAACACTTCAATTGTGTTCGAACAAATTCAAGAAGGATTATCTTTTTGCTGTAAATCAAGTCAACAAGTTGTTTTTTATTCCCTACCAAAACCTAAAAATCTCATTCAAATGTAATCCAACAGATTCCTAAATACCAAGCGCTAATATCTGAATCCACATTCCAATAGCGTTCCTATATAAAATTAAAATTCCATTTTTTTTTCTTTGTATTCTTCCATTTAGAATTCCCTCAGTAAATCCACGATTAGGATGTCTGCCAGAATAAACACAAATTATTCCCATCGCAAAACACTTTGGTGGCACTAAGCCGGTATTGAGAAATAAAAAGTGAAAACAGCAAATAAAGCAATCGAAAAAAATCTCACTCCTCCGCAAGAAGGCAGACAAAAAATATACACACCCCATTACGGTATGCAGATTCACCCAGTTTACCCATGTAATTGATGTGAATTTACGATTCATTTAGCCTGCTGAATGATTTCATCAACTTTTTTCAACCGCATACCGTCTGGCCATTCGGGGTATTTTGTGCCTGTTGGAATGGCCGTCAGTGATGCCATTTTTTTTTTTTTTAAGAAAATGGATTGAAATAGTCATAAATTATTTCAAACTCGGAAGCTGCTTTCTACATCTTTACTATGGCTGTTAAAAACATAAGAACGTTATTTTTGTTATGCATTAAATTAAATATGTCATGGTAAACGATACTAGATGTTTTGCTTATCATTGCCATACCAGTACAGGGAAGGTATTGTATTCTGGCGTTTAATTGTTCTGAACCTAAAATACAGTGTGATAGGTTATCAAATATAGGTAATAAGATTTATGGGATTTATTTAGGGATACCTGCATAATGAAGTTATTTGATTAGCAATTAAATAGTTTTTGATTATTAAAAATTATTTTTTCATTTGCCGTAAATTAAAAATAAAACTGGCAGACAAAAAAAGCTTTATATGATCAGCAGAATATAATATTTTGATGAGTAGAAGCTAATTTTTTGATGGGCAGACAAAAAAGAAAATCAGCAAATATGTTAATAGATCATCTGAAAAATTATTTTTCTTAGTAAAACTAAATTATCTGACTATTTTGGGCTAATCAAAGAAATACTTTCTGCTAATCGAAGAATATATCTTTTGCTAATCATTGACTTTTACTGCTCTCTCTCTTCTCTTTTCTCCTTATGGCGAAGTTATGATGGGGAGTAGAAGGATCACAACCCTCGCACTTTACTGCATCCCTAGTGATCCGCCTGTGGGGTTTGCCATTGACCTTTCCTGCTGGCTAAAATTGAAAGTAATTAATTAAATAACTTTAGCTCTACACTGCGATAAGAACTGTGATCCCCCACAGAATCTATTTTAGTTTGCGGAAATGTATTTATTTATCTACCATACAAAATTTGATACCTATCCACTAATCAATATTATATATATACAATAGCTACAGCGGTTGTAAGAATTTAAAATACAACTGCTATACGATCTCACTCAAACTTGGCAAGCCTGTTTCTTGGAGTCAAGAAATGTGAATTTTTCTTGATTTTTGGTGTTAGAGTTGAGCAGGGTTGCCAATGCTGGAAAGTGAAAATGCAATAGAGTGCAAAAAAATAAGTAGTAAGTTGAAAAAAATCGATGTAGATTCAATTAACAGGCAACTGTTGTTGAAAAGTTCCCACTCAAGAGACGCAAATAGTTCTTTTGTATCTCAGTATACACTTATAAATGGTTTATAGAGTCAACTAGCAACCAACCATCAGTAGTGTGGTGTCATTATAACACGTGAGAGGTTCGTATGAATCTGCATCAGTATCCATGTTATTTCACTCCGGGTGCAGTTTCAGCAAATATACGCTCTACTGGCTCCCCTTCACAATCTAGCATCCAAGTTAAAAAATACCTATCTCCGGCGTGGCCTTAGATTAAAAGGTTTACTGATAATACAGATTCAGTTATGCAGATGTGAATTAAATTGACTATCGATCTTTCTCCTTTCATGTAATGAATGCATTCAGACAGTCGGATGTTGAATCCCATAGGATATACATACATGTATATTTTGATACATAGTCTGCATATTACCAGTTTTTGAGCCTTAAGTTTTGAGCTAGAAAGATGAAATTTTTTGTATATAAATATTGAGAGTCACGCTAACTTTCTTCTAAGAATAAGACCATATTTCTTTTAATAAAATCTCTTAAAAGTCCATTAAATATCTTCCGAATTCCAAGATATTATTGCATCCGAATCATAAATTTCGCAACGCCATACCTACTTTATCAGGGATGGGTTATAATAAGAGATAGGGTATCATACGATCAATTTCAAGGTAAAAAAAACACTTTTCTTTCGTGTCTATCTGTTCGTCTGACAATTACGTTTTCTTCTCGTACATACTTCTAATTCAAGAAACACCAATCGCATTTCAATTAAATTTGATTTGTAGATCTGGGCTGTTATGCAGATAGTCCTGCCCTAAAGTTGGTCTTATCTTAAAGTCCATTTCGGCTTTGTAAAGTAAAATCTTTCCAGATAAGCATCGACCCCAGGGTATTGGTATACACTTTGTAGACGGTGGATTAAATAATATCCTCTCTTGCCATTACTAAAATATCTTCTGAAAAGAATGCAATAAAATCGTCTCAATCGATCCTGTCTCTCATAAATAGAATACCAGCAATAGCAGTCACTTTTCCAGCGCAAGGCGAAAATTCTTTAAATATATCGCAAAGTTTGTAATTTTTCATAATTCAATTTTCCCACCCCTTCTTGTAGTATAAAAATGATATTCTAAGATATTTTTTTTTTAAATTTCGGCGATAGCTAGGAGAGATAGGAAGTTTTAAAATAAAAATATACCTAGAAGGATTCTGTGAACATAAAATATTTTCTGTCCTTGGCTAACTTAAGAATACCGCCGCAAGGAAAACGGCTACGCCATACTTACTCTGCATCCGTACGACAAAGAACACATCTAAGCTTGCCCTACAAATGCAGCATTACGTTACATAAATACAGACATAGTAAACGAAATTCTACAGCCCCATCTACTGAAACTACATACGAGTACACATTTAATTCCTGTCAACCTCATGAACTCCGGCTTAATTTAGTAAATTTACTCGCACGGTGTGAAGTGTTTCCTTAGCTGCTTTGTATCTTATGACTTGCATGCTGGAGGCAAGGCACGTACTCTCGTCGCTCAGTTGCAGAGGATATGATACTGAATGGTAGCAAACTTTTGTATTTTGATGATTTGCACCACCGCAACATATATCCGGACCGCAGTCTTGTTTATGTTTGTTAAGTTATCCACAATAATTCAAGAGAATTTGTACAATGCCTTCGAAAATTCTTAGGGAACCAGTGGCAAAATAAGTTTGGTTTTGTTTTCGACAGTGAATCGTACCTGAAAGTGCTTCATGGATATATTTAAGGACATTTGGAGTAAGACAAATTCTGAATAAGACAAAATGTTTCTCTTTAACACAGTGGTACAAGATACATTTTTGATAAATTAAGTATGATACATACCCATTAACTTGCTCTGAGTTTATCAGGTACGAGTAAATGAAATACATTTGACGCTCTATTAGATTAGGAGTCAAACAACTAAAAAGTTTCGTATGCTTGGAATACAAATTTGGTAGATTTTTGTCTAATAAACAAAATCTCCTTCGGATTATATATTTTCAGCAGTCATCATTTTTTATTACAGACAGATATCCATTGGGGATATGTTTTCAAAAACAAAATTTAAGAGAAAAATATTTCCTGGAAAGACTTACCATCAAAATGCACCATGTAAGGGTGGAATTGAATAAGATAATATTATTGACTGAATATTTTATAAAGTTGAAACTTAGGGAAAGGTACATTAGAACTAAGTAAGTAAGTAAGTAAGTACATTAGAAATAATCCCTAAGAATCAAATTTTACAAAAAGAGAACATTTGAAACAATATAAAAACCCCTTTAGCCCACACCAATTTAACAGAATCACCAGGTTTACACACGAAATTGGTTTAGGTCCCTTTTGCACTTGTGTGTCCCACACACATAGGTCCTCCTATACAACGTCATCCCTCCTGAATGGATTCAAATACTTTCTGGGAAAGAGCCATGATGTCCATTCGCTCTAGATGTCCTAGCTATCTCAGGCGGCGAATTCGAACCATTCTGACTAGAACCATAGATGACGTTGTACAATCGGCACAGTTTGTTATTTTACCTTTTCCTCCATCCTTCGTCAATAATGGTCGAGATGGATTCGTTTTTCCAATTATTGCAAATGTCGTCGGCTTACTCGAGTAGTACAGACTTTTAAAACCTGTACCCCTGATATTAGCTGGATTTTGTACAATCTTTTGAAGTTTGAAGTTTAAGAAACCACATGACAGCCCGTCACTTTGCCGTAGTCATTTTCTGACATCATCCTGTGCAGACGGACGAGTTTGGTAGCGAAAGCTTTGTATAGCACGTCTCTATAGACGCCTTTATAAAGGTGGTTAGTATCGATTTGGCGTTCCTGATTTTTTTTAAAGATCTGCCGCAATGTAAATATCTGATCTACATATGGTGGACTCTCCTGGCCTACCACACTAATACGGATTAATCAGTAAGCTAGATTTTCGAAACTCCAACCCACCAATTCTCAGTGTCAACGAAAAGGAGTAAAAGAGAAAGATAGTAGATAATTTTGATAAGAGAGTATCGGTAGATTTCAATCAATTGAAAATTTGACTGCAGTTGAAAACCTACGTCTGTCTGATTATACAATTAAACGCTGTTACGATTTTAAATCCGTTGGCTTAGCGAGACATAACGTTCGCGGCTGTGACTCTGGATATACCATGAATTATCTGGACAATCCAACTGAATTCAGACCACATGGAAACGGTACTATCGTTAATTTAGTTAATTTATTCATTCATTCATTCATTCATTCATTCATTCATAAAGCGGGGAATATATATACCTATGTATGTATATATGTATAAAAAGAACTCCATATTCAGATCAGTGGTCATGGCGTATTGGGTCGAGCGATCACATTATTAGAAAAAAAAAAAGAAAAAAAACTCTTTTCTGGACATTTGCACTCAAGAACAAAAATTCATAATATACTTCCCTTAATTTCAGAGTAAAGTCTGGTATCTCGGAGGATGGCGTACATACTCGTAGAACTTTGAAAAACTCGACATCTTATAGAGAATTTCAGTGTCTAAAATTTCGATCGAAATAATTTTTTGCGCGCGACACACCATTTTCAAGATATTCGCACTCAAAAATTAATTCCACCAATAACTTGTGGCTAAATTCGGGCATTTTGAAGGATTGCGTCCAACATCCCTCTAGATAATCTCGAAACCCTCTCAGACGTAAATAAACAAAAGACATGGAACAAACAATTTTTGTTTGATCTCATCCTTTCTAATACGGTCATAGCGTCTAACGATGAAACAAAATTAGGATACAGTTGGTAATAAACAATAACAGTGCAAAGCCGGACTCGCACTTTGCGTATTAAAAAAAAAAAAAAAAATTGCGATACACAGAACTCTTGCGAACTTTTTTATAGAACTGTTCAAGTTATAAACTTTGTTGTACAACAATTTGACGTACCTACATACATATGTCAAAATATAGCCGATATCTAGTCTCTCATACTTTATTTTCATATAGGGATAAAGATAGAGACAGAGACAGAGATAGAGATAGAGATAGAGATAGAGATAGAGATAGAGATAGAGATAGATATAGAGATAGAGATAGAGATAGAGATAGAGATAGGGATAGAGATAGAGATAGAGATAGAGATAGAGATAGAGATAGAGATAGAGATAGAGATAGAGATAGAGATAGAGATAGAGATAGAGATAGAGATAGAGATAGAGATAGAGATAGAGATAGAGATAGAGATAGAGATAGAGATAGAGATAGAGATAGAGATAGAGATAGAGATAGAGATAGAGATAGAGATAGAGATAGAGATAGAGATAGAGATAGAGATAGAGATAGAGATAGAGATAGAGATAGAGATAGAGATAGAGATAGAGATAGAGATAGAGATAGAGATAGAGATAGAGATAGAGATAGAGATAGAGATAGAGATAGAGATAGAGATAGAGATAGAGATAGAGATAGAGATAGAGATAGAGATAGAGATAGAGATAGAGATAGAGATAGAGATAGAGATAGAGATAGAGATAGAGATAGAGATAGAGATAGAGATAGAGATAGAGATAGAGATAGAGATAGAGATAGAGATAGAGATAGAGATAGAGATAGAGATAGAGATAGAGATAGAGATAGAGATAGAGATAGAGATAGAGATAGAGATAGAGATAGAGATAGAGATAGAGATAGAGATAGAGAATTTCCATGTTCTTATTTCCCTTATTTGAAAAGAAAATAATGTAACAAAAGCAAATAGTTTTGTAGAAAATAAAATAAAAATAGTAGTGCTAAAACAAGAACCTAATAATGAAAAATAAAAATGGAATGCATGCTCAGAATAAGTTGTACGAATACGAATTTGGCATAAAAAATACAAAAAAAAAAAAAATTCGCAATCCGTTTTCTTTAAATATCGTTACAGGAACTTCGGATATTTGCTTTACACAATTCCTTATTACTCCCTTGCTTGCTACTTAGCAGAGCTATATTTGTTCCACAATCCGATATATTCAATAAATATTTTCGAATATCAGAATTCATCTTCTTTACCTTCCTCTCACTCTTTGAAGTGCTCTTTATCTTTTTGACTTCCGCTTGACACAAAAATGCCAGTGTCTCATATTAATTTTACCTTCTTTAATATTCTTTAAAATGGTCGAACTCATCCCTACCCGAAGCTAAATCGATGTCGGAACTTAAATTTAATCCATTTGACAAAAAGTAAAAGTCTGTTCACACCTGTAGGTCAGTGCCTTGGTTCAGTGATTTTATACAAATTTAGACATCCAGAGGATATCTTCGTCGTTCGGGTAAATCTCATCCCCCTGCAGTGTTGATCTTTCATTTTACTTTTCATCTTCTTCTTCAAAAAGAAGTCAATTTTCCAACTGACATGCCATTTTGCATCTGTCCAGTCGGGCTACTTATTATTTTCAAAACTTTAAGAGGTGGAAATTTGTCATCGATTCAAATAACATCGCTTAAATGGGCATGAGACATGACAATTCATTTAGGCGATGAGATAAGAACTGAATAAAGCCAATACAAATCAGAAACATCGTTCAATTAAAATGGTTGTCTGTTGCCTGGTAATGTCTACTAGAAACAAATTAAAGCGAAGAAGGCAAAATAAAATGATTTATCGATTACTGATACATAGAGATATAGCAACTGCGTAGCCAGATTCCAATAGATATAAAGGCGAGAGATAACCCAGAACAGTTGGCAATAAGTTCAAGGTTCGTCAACATCAAAAGCATTCTGTCTGAATAAACGCGAATCGAAGAATTGCTCATTTACTGCAGAGCTTGTTAAAAGATCAAACAGAATTTTTGTTTGCAACCTCTGTATCTTGCTACGATACAACGAAATCTCTTCGGGCAAAATTATTGTTTAGAGTCTAAAATTATTTAATCAAAATAAGAGTACATGTAATGTAGATAGCTCTTGGAAACACCGGTGACATCAATCGTAACACCTTGATTTCACCGTCAATAAAATATACGCTCGGTGATCAAAGTTGGCTTTTTTTATATTTTTCTTTCATATTTTTTGTACTTTTTTTCTCATCTAATTTTGTTTTATTTTAGTTACGTTTGTTTGCTAATTTGCACGTTACATTTAGGACAAGTTTAAAATGTTATTAATTTTTGCAATTTATAAGTATACATTACTGCAAGAGTAAATAGGTATTTTAGATAATTGGCAATGGAAGCAAAATTAGAACAAATGACTTCGTTTAATTTATTGTAATGTACAGGGTTATTCATTTGGTGCTTTACGATTTTAATTTATAAATCAAATGAAAAGAATTAAAGATTTCAATTAAATTTGTGCACTATTTTAAATTTTAGACCATGCCATTATGTATGTAATACAACAATTGTTAAATGGCTAGCATGGGAGTTTTTGCAAACTTCGATTCGCTCCAAAGTTTGAGGATTGTCTGCATAGCCCCAAAAAAAGTTGGTTATCATTTGACTATAGCGCAGGGAAGGCACCCTAAGAATGGCACCGCCGGCCGGTGGAGCGTTTAGATACAGATAAAGAGCATCTCCTAGGGAGGTTGTAAAATTGTTAAATTCCATACAAAAGTTACCATGGTAAGTAAAAATTTACGAGCTAAGTAGGTGCACGTTCTATGACAGTAAGACAGCTCAATTTGGTGCAATGTGCATATAATAGATTCGATTATTGTGCTTGTGAACGAATTCGGAAAGGTCTATTACTATCATTTGCCTCGTCACCAATTTGTATGCCGCATCGCTATCTCATACAAAAATCCGCTGGTCCAAATGGTATCTTCCCCATAGTTTTGAAGAGGTGTTCTTCCACGCTGGTAAATCTTCTGCGTACGCTTTTCTGTCTATCTCTTCCGGGCTCTTTCCGAGTAGAAGGAAGACATCATTTGTCCAGCCCGTCCCTAAAAAAAGGTGAATCTACCGTCCGTTCTTTCAAAGGTCATATAAATGCCAGTTTATGAAATATCTTGATTCACGAAAACTCCTCAATGTCAAGCAGAATGGTTTTCGTAGCAATAGGCCCACTGGTGATTTAATTGCATATCTCACCATGATGTGAAAACAATCTCTATTGCAAAAGCATTTGACAGAGTTTGGCGTCAGATTTTGTTGGCAAAAATACGTGCATATGGCGTCGATCACTCTCTTCTTCAATGGATTAGAATTTAACTTTAGGGGCATTCAATACGAGTTGTCTTGGATGCAAAAAATGGAGGTGGCACCCAAAATTTGTAACCGAAGTTCACGGATTCTAATGAGATATTCACAATAAGACGTAACAATCACCATAAATAGCTTTAAAAAGCAATGTATGGTTTTTTCAAGAAAAACGCCCCAAAAAGTAGGCCTGGCCATGTATAATACAGGTAGAGAAGTTGAACGTCTACATATCTCGCCTAGACAATGTTTTTCAGTTACTAGCAAAAATACTGCGAAAAACGACATTTTTTAAAAAGTGAGCGCATCTGTGGGCAGATTTTAAAAATGTTCACACTTGTACTGCTTCGGATTCTAGAAAGCTTACTTTAGGCTCAAAAAGTGATGACGTACGAACGAGCGGACGGACATATGTAGCTAGATCGACATAACTTTTCATGCTGATCACAAATATATATATTCTTTTAGGGGGTTATATTTCTCTATGTATCAAATATAATATACCCTGGATAGTGAATAAAAAGGCTGAGATTTATTTGTTTAGAAAAAAAAAGTTTTCCATTGACGTTTATCTAATATAACTTTTTTTTTCCTTGACAGAATTTTCATTCGATTTCTGAGATTATACGTTTCTAATTTCATTTGTCATTCGAAGCTGACCAAAACCTAGTGTGTATTTTTATATAAATATAAATAAGTTGGTATTTACACTTTAACAAATATTTAATTTTTTTTCATCGCGAATGAATTTGTATTCAACATATTTTATAAATTTTTGTCCCGAGGCTACTTTTTCAAATTTGCCATCGGTAACCCTGGGCTGTACACACTTTTCTCGACGCTACGTGGCGCTTAATCGTCGAGTCGACACATGATTTCCTCTATGTTTTGTTATGACCTATGGATTTCATCGGCATTTCCTGGGATTGTTTAAATTGTAATTAATTAATCTAAATGACATAGGATGAATAAAATAAACAACGCAACGTGGAAGAACGACCTTCTATTTGGGGCTTGATTGAGCGGATGAATGGCAAGAATCTCGCAAACGTCGTATCGTGTGAACATATAGCTCGATTGTCGAGTCGACAAAAAACGCTTCGTTCATACGTAGCCTTAGACTTACTTGAAAATTATCAAAATTAAGTGAAGTAAAATAAATAAATAAATATTTGGCGCAACACCTCTTTAAGTGCCGTATCCGAACGGAATACGCAAACCACTCCTTGTGCCGTTATAACCACTTAAAACAGAAAAAATTGAATCGGTAGGTGTCATCCCTTTTTGCGCTATAACTTTTGAAATGTTATAGGTAAATAATTCTGAAATATATTTCGGAAAGCCAATCTGCTTGCTGCTCACTTTGCAGCGAACACCACGCTGCCAGATAATGCTTTATCTCCATCTGTATTTGAGAGCGTCAAATTTTCCATGGGACAAGTCTACTTTCGCAATCGTACAGTTACAGGAATACTCAAAAGTCTTAACATGCACAAATCCGCTGGTCCAGATGATATCCTCCCATAGTTTTGAAGAGGTGTTCTTCAACGCTGTCAATACCTCTGCGTAAGCTTTCTTACTATCCTATAATACTTTTCAGGGCTCTATCCGAGTAGATGGAAAACAGCATTTGTCCAGTCCGCCCCTAAAAAGGCGAATCTTCCACCCTGTCCAATTACCGACCCATTACACTTACGCCCTTCTTTCCAAGGCTATGGGAACGCTGATAAATCATCAGCTTATGAAATATCTCGATTCACTCCTCCTTAATGACCGTCAGTATGGTTTCCATAGCAACAAGTCTCACCGAGAAGTGGAACTAATCTCTCCATCACTTCGGCGAAAGTAAGGTGGTTGCGCTTGATATTTCAAAGGCATTTGACAGAGATTGGCATCAGGCTGTTTTGTCGAAAATGCGAGCATATGGCGTCGATGAGTCTCTTCTTCAATGCATTAGAAATTACCTTTCGGGGCTGTCAATACAAGTTGCCTTGGACGGCTTCAAGTCTGCAATTCACCAAATAAATGCTGGTGTTCCCTAAGGCTCTGTTTTGTCTCCAACTCTCTTTCTTATTTTTACAAATGATCTCTTGTCTGCAACTTCTAATCCAATCCAATCCTTTGCAGATGACAGTACCCTCAGTTGTTCATATTTGTCCCCAAACTCAAGTCCTTACTGTATGACCGTGAAAGAAGAACGGCCACGTTCTGCACATTCTAGACTGGGTACAGAATCGCGCGATAAAACTTATAGGTGATAGAGGCATTGTAAACTCCATATATTCACTTGAACATCATATTTAAAAATGTCTTGAATCTTTCCCTATTTTATCGCTTTTTTTTATAAAAAATGCTCCAGCGAAATAGACAGTTGCTGAAACCACAGACTCCAGATATGAAGTTTGAAGAAAATCCGTCCAGCTGTTTAGACTGCATTCGTGCGTACAAACAGACAACCGGACAGACAGATTTGAGAGACCCACTTTATTCAGCTTCTCTATCATAGCAATCTTAAGTTTGTCCTAAATTTTCAGGAAACTAATACTCCGTCTTATATTTATGTGCAAGTAAAAATGTAGCGACAAAAATAGGTATCTATATTTTTCAAACTTAAAAACTGTGCTCACAGGGAATATATGTGAAAGATGGGTTAACTACGTCTATCATAACATCCGTCAACTCTATCTATCATCCATAGTTTTAACTCAATAAACGCAATAAAATTATTGGATCTTACTACAAAAATAACAGTTCTGTAATATCTGTTATTGCTATTTAAGGACAGGCTACGGTCGTCATATTCACCCAATGGAGCAAACAAATCGAAACGAAATTACCAAATCTGAACAAATCGGTATAGTTTGTGATGTCGTAAGGCCCTGTAATACTCGATCAACTGAAAACGTTGCCGCAGTGACTGCCTCAGTGGCTGAAAACCCGAAATTGTCAATTAAACGCCGCGCTCAGCCTTCTGACCAGAGAATGCGCAGAGCATACGCCAATTGGGTGCTGGAAAATAAACAAGTTAAGGCCGATTTTTCGAACAAAATCTTCTTTAGCGATGAGGCCCATTTCTAGCTCGGCGACTACGTAAATGAACAAGTTTGCAGAATATGGTTTTTTTTTAGAAAGGAAATTTTCGAATCCCGTAGCATTCAGACTACGAAGTCCATTGTATTACCAAGCAGAACTCCTTTTGGTGTACTGGTTGAAGAAACTTGGATTTTATTCGTTTCTCTTTTATGCTCGGGTGGCTGTGGTTGCTGTTCCCCATCCGGACTCGAATCTGCACAGTTCGGGTCACAAACGAACACACTACTCACTACACCATGGCCACCCCTCAGAATATGCGGTTCTGAGAATCGTTGACAGGCCATTGCACTCACCACAGGTGACAGTTTGGTACACGATGTCGACCGGCGGCGTGATTGAGCTAAAATTTTTGAAAACGACGATGATAACCAACTTTTCCTTGGCTTGGAATTGAAGACATTGATGTGAGCGATTTGTGGTTCCAACAGGACGGGACTACATGCCATACAACACAGGCGAATTTGGCTCTATTGCACGAAAAGCTCCCGGCCGCTTAATTTCGAGATTTGGCGACATATTAGTTGACCGTCAAGATCGTATGATCTGACCCAGTCGGATTTCTTTTTGAGGGGCTATGCTAAAGATCCTGCCTATGCAGACAATTTTGGAGCACTTAATTATATATTGTCTTTACAAGATATGTAGACGCTCACTTTCTCTACATTTCGTCCATATATGTAGACACATTACACACGTCCACGCCTACTTTTAGGCTGCGTTTTCTTTATGTATTCTTCATATAAGGCTTTTTCAAAACTATTTACGGTGATAACCTTCTCAGAATCCGTGAACTTTGGTTACAAATTTTGGGAGCCACGCCAATTTTCTGCTAAGATAAAGTTGTATTAACAGTTTTGTGATACAATTTCTTAACAATCACAGAAATATCCTCTGCATAGAAAGATATCATTGCTTCGGTTTCAATAATTTCGCAACGCCTCCATCACTTTATTAAGGGATGGGGGATAGGGTATCTAACTATCCGTTCTAGACGGATTGTAATTTTGCTGTATGTTTTTTTTTTTTTTTTTTTACCAAAATTGGTTCAACAATCTAATCTTGTATATACGTACAGAAAATTATTGACAGAACGCCCTGTCTGCTGTTGATATAGAACGATAATTCGAATTTGTAAGCATCTTCGTGCGAACAAAATAGCGCTTGACTACTCGAAATTTCTTAGCTAACAAAGACCGGACTATGACAGAAATTTAAAATTAATATTCATCTGTTGTCTGCATGATGTATGGATTGGATAAACTGGTGTGAACTTTAAAGCGCAATTTCTCGAAAATATGTACATACGAGGGTGGATCAATAAGTCCCTGAAAATTAACACAAATTGTGTCGTCACCTTAAATTTAATTTTTTTTTTGTCAAGAATCATATTTCAAAAGAACGCACCCAAATTTTCAGACAGATCTGTAAAATAGTTTTGTTGTGACAGCCATTTTATATAGACGCCTACTAGCATTTTCGTTAAAATGGAAAAAAGTGAATTTCGAGTGCTCATTACTCGTCTACTCGACACTATTTTTTGCGAGAAAAAACTATCACGCAAACCAAACAAAAGCTTGACAAATATTATGGGGACTCTCCAGCATCGATTGGAACCATTCAACACTGGTTTACTCAATTTCGGTGCGGTCGTTCAAGCACAAGTGACGCCGAACGTTCTGGTCGCCTAATTGAGGTCACCACACCAGAAATGGTTGACAAAATTCATGGTTTGATAATGGACGATAGGCGAGTGAAAGTGCGCAAGCTTGAATGGCTTATCACATGGCTCAGTTATTTCGATTTTACATAAATATTTGGATATGAAAAAGCTTTCCGCAAGATGGGTGTCGCGTTTGCTCACAATCGACAACAAACGCATTCGTTTGACAACTTCAAAGGTGTGTTTGCCGATGTTCCAGAAAAATTCGGCTGAGTTTTTGTGCCGTTTCGTAACCGTGGATGAAACCTGGATTCCCCACAACACACCAGAAACCAAGGAACAGTCAAAACAATGGACTTCTCCTGGTGAATCGAAGCCGAAGAAGGCCAAGGCGGGTTTGTCAGCAAACAAGGTCGTGGCGTTTTTTGGGATGCGCGCGGTGTTATTCACATCGATTACCTTGAAAAGTGTAAAACGATCACCGGCGCATATTACCCAGAGCTGCTGGATCGATTCCAAGCCGATTTGAAGGAAAAACGGCCGCATTTGGCGAAGAAAAAAGTTCTTTTTCACCAGAACAACGCACCGGCGCACAAGTCCGCAGTCGCAATGGCAAAATTGCATGAGTTAGGCTACGAACTCCTCCTTCATCCAGCATATTCCCCAGATTTAGCCCCCTGCGACTATTTCTTGTTTCCAAACATGAAGAAATGGCTCGGAGGTAAGAGATTTGGGTCGAATGAAGAGGTCATCGCTGAAACAAAGGCTTATTTTGATATGCTCGAGAAATCGTATTATTTGGAGGGCATCAAAAAATTGGAGAAACGTTGAATGAAGTGTATAGAGCTAAAAGGAGACCATGTTGAAAAATAAAATGTTTTTATACCGAAAAGAAGTGTTCCTTATTTCATTTTTCAGGGACTTATTGACCCACCCTCGTACATACTCGTACATACGAGTATAATGTAATTTTTGCGTTTAACAAACTACTCTATTATCTGTTGCATATATTACATATGAACATATGTATGTGAATTATTTACTTTATTTTTTTTCACAGCAAAATCTCGTTTTCCAGTGATGTGAAATTAGATTGGTAAATTCTTCAAAAATATGTACGCAAAACCAATCGATCCTCTGCGCTTATTCAAAGAAGAAAACCATCAGCAGAAAATGTAATTGCACATCGTCAATGAATGGATTTAATTTTAGCCGCAAAAGTTTTCAGTTTTCACATCCCAGATGGCCCGAGCTGTTGTCAATGAACACCGGCCATCGATTCAACATCGTACTGCATGCATCCTTGGGCATACTACATACATACATACGAGTATATAAAAAAACCATCTATAATAATCTGACTGTAGTGAGATACATCAATGCATTCGTACTGTTTTCCTTCGCTTTCCTGAATATGAGTTTGCAGTTAGTCGTGGTCCTTGATTAAAAAAAAAAAAACATAATAAAATGAAATTCATGGATGCAGCCTGCCCTTCCTATACGCGCGAGAGTTTCCTTTATTTTCCCAAATGCGTATTATTACGGTTTCTGTTCGGTTCTTTTTTTATGAAGAAAAGTTCTCCGAATGTTGTGTTGATTTTATTTCGAAGGATTTAATATTGTGGCCCCTTAAACAATATTCATTTTGATGTTATGGTGGTGTACTGTTTGTAACCCAGTTGTTGGGGGTACCAGATTGTATAGTACTTATGCTGCAGTGGGCACGTTTCACAGTATCCAATAAAAAAAAGGAAAACTCACATTCACTTTTCTCACAGTACGGTGTTTTATAGCCTCAAGTTAAAATTGTATTAATGCCGGCGCGAGTACCTGCAGCACATACTAAATAGGCCACATTTTGAAGGCACTGCTTGTGGCAGGATATTTTCGGATTGTTTGCTTGTTCACAGGCGCAATCATATGCTTGTTGGAATTTAATATGTACCAAAGGAAAGGTTGAATCATTCTCATCGGAAGAATGGAAATCTTTTGCAAGTGGCTATGGCACCAGATCATTTCAGAAAACTTTAAGACTGCTCGCGATTTGTCAAGAGTTGGTCTTTAAAAGCGTCGTACTACTGTAATAGTGTAGTAGAAGTCTGTCGAAGTTATATAAGATCACGCATATCTAAACACTTGGCAAGGTTGTCCCCAAAACCTTGCCAAGTGTATGCCAACTAAATAATTGAACCAAAAATAAAAATAATGTCAATATATATATATATACATGTACTTACTTAACAACAACTGCCCAAACAAAAATCTACCTCATGCTTCGAAATATCCAAACTTTTTTGTTTTTACGTGGGTAGGTGAAAATCTTCGTGGGAGGGTTGTGATCCTTCTACTCCGGATCATAACTTCGCCGTAAGGAAAAGAAGAAGAAGGTGAAAATCTTCATGAGGACCGGAAGCGCGTGCTCATAGAAGTAGCAGATTTCTACTCTCTAAAAACACCTCCTTTCTTCTTGTTGACTACAACCTTATCAAGTAGTTATCAAATTTCATTAAACATTCACGTCGGGCAGGTAGCTTTGCAGCGAAAGCACCTGCTAATACCGCATTACATGGGGCTACTTTTTATAGCATTAAATCGAACAGTTTCGTTATTTGTAATCGGCGCACAAGGTTTGTCACGTTGGTGTTGTTGCAATGACCCCAAAGACGAATACAGATTTTGCGAGAAAAGTTTGTTATTTCGTCTATGACGGTAGCTATTCCTAAGTCTCTCTGGATATAATTATTCTTAATTTACCATGAAGCATTCACGATTGCTCTTAGCACTTTTTTTTTGAAAGATTGTAGAATATTTCTATTGCTAGGTTAGGTTAGGTAAGCTAACACAGAAAACTAGGCACAATATTGGGCTCATGTCGATCCCTGGGGGAAACAACTAATTAAAGTGCGAAACTAAAATTCTCTGCAAAACTTGGTAGGTTTTTTTAGTCTACGTATATACTACCTACCTTCTTTAGATTACAGTAAAAGTAACAGCCTAAGTGATTCATTCTATTCCGAGATATTCCTTGACATTCACACAATATATGAGCAATGTCCTCAGCAACGCAGATATCGTCACAATATCTGCATGAATCTGAATCTGTGAATCCGATGCCTTCGCAGGAGGCAATGTCCTGACAAAATTTCTATTATTGTACTTTGCGATTTCCTGTTTAATTTTAAGATGGTCTTAGACCTTTTAATATTCAAAGCAGGGCTCTACTGCGAAGGCATAACACTGGCTGAAAATGCAACTTGATCGTGATGATAACATCAGGAGGACGGAAAAAAATACTGTGAATCATGAGCAACGACAAAAGCAAAAACAAACAAGCTCCCCAGTTATCTGGACGCTACCCTTGGTTTTTATAGAAACTTCACCACCTGAATTTCAAACCACTACACCAAATCTTTATTTCTTTCTCTCTCTCTATCTATCTATACAACGCCCGCGTCCTGTAATAGTACGAGTATAAGGGTATTCATTACTTTTTCCTACCATCCTCAAGTTCTTATTATTCTACTGTGACCCATCACCCAACATAGTCGTACGCGGCATTGTGAAGCAATTTAGGACTATGTTAGATCGGATAGTATTATATTCTAGCGGCTTAAGCGCTTTTTGACTATCAATGTAAATAGTAATATTCCTAGTAGATATCGATCTCATTTCCAGCGCTCTTGTAACCCATAACCTTTGACTGAAATCCAGTAATTTAAACGACTTTTTAATCACTGAATCCGCAGAGTATACTCCTGAACCTGTCTCTACAGTGGTTTTAGAGCCTTTAGTATAAATTGAAATCTCATTGTGTCTTGTTGCTGAATTTCTTTGCCACTCTTCACTTTTTGGATAGACAGTTTCATACGGCTTAACGAAATCGAATACCGGCATCATCTGTTTCTTTTGGATTGTCTGTTAGAATTTCTTCTAAGATTGTACAGTGCCCTCTCTTGTCATAATGAGTTAACCTGAGCGCAGTATTTTCAGCAACGTGTTTAATTTGCAGGGCTACACTGGCTGATCTTTGTACCGCAGTTAGTTATCCTAGTTTGGTATTCTTACTCATTGTTTTCCACCTGACCAGTGTTTTATATATGAGTATAGGTCTGATGATCATAGTATGTACATAGACAGTGTATCGTTGCTGGGTTAAGCCCCAGCTCTTACTCGCCAACCTTTTGTAGACACAGATAGCATTGTATTCTTTCCTGTCCCTTTTGTGCGTGTTCAAGTTCTAATGAAGTCTGCTATAATTGAAGTCTGTAGATAATTGGTGTGATCCGAGAGTGTCAGCTCTATACCATTCAATTTGGGCCGTTTGAAGGCTGGTATCTTGTATTTTTTGGTGAAGAGATTTAATTCCGTTTTGCTGGATTGACGCTAAGTGCACACTGTTCTGCCCATTTACTGAGGGTTGTCAATGCTGTTTACATTAATTCACTAATGGTGCTTAGAAATTTACCCTGGACCTTTATTACCACGTCTTCTGCGTATTCAGATTACTCAGTTAGTGCTTAGTTTAGTACAAGCCCATACATCCATATACTCGTAGGTTTAAGTACTCGCTTATATAAAAGCAGTTTGTTATACCAGTATGTATATGCTCAACTTGGAATATCTTCCAAGTAGCCAATACATTTGTCTGAATCTAGTTTCGAGTGCGTCGTATTTCCTTTTAACGTGGGGCTTCCCTTTAAGTTTCACGTCCAGTGTCATTACTAGATGTTTTTCCTCGCTTTTTGACAATTTAGCTTTTTCTTGGTAAGCTTTAATTTACTTAGCTTTACTCGTTCGCTTATTCCGAAAAATTTGGTTAGCAACAATTCTAAATGCTTGTTGTTTGGCAGACGCTTGTATCTTAACAGTAGTAGCCCGCTTCGTTGGGTAAAAGGATTTCGCACTATAGGACTTCTCTTGGACTTCTAAAGACTCTTCCTAGACAGCACTGGTTGCCCAGCGCCCCTTTTTCGTTAATTGAACAATTTTCGCACCTACACGTTGAAAGATTTATATTTAATCTATTATCCTGACAAAATTTTAGTTAAGATTCTAATTTACCTACGAAAATACTTGAACTGCATAGTGGCAAGCAACATTTGGTTTCAAGATACATATGATTTGTATCGTAGATTGGGTTAATTTAGACATCGTACTTAATTTACTTAGCTTTACTCGTTCCCTTATTCCGAAAAATTTGGTTAGCAACAATTGTAAATGCTTGTTGTCTGGCAGACGCCTGTATCTTAACAGTAGTAGCCCGCTTCGCTGGGTAAAAGGATTTCGCACTATAGGACTTCTCTTGGACTCACACACCGGACGGCCTTCGGCTCACATGCAGGTGCTCAGGGTTGCTTTAAAACAACAAATTGCTGCCTAATCGTAAGGGAAATATAAAAGCGTGGGAAAAGTATTGCGAAATGATCACGTCGCGAGATAAATCAAAGACTGCATGAACATTTGCGAAACAACTATTGCGAAAAAAACAAAATTTGTGTCGATAAATGCAAAGTAATATTTGCGAAATAAATTTTGTCGAATAGGCAGGCAGCCCTCAAATTTCATCGAAATTCATTCAAAGATGATGTGAAGATTTGTAAAACCACGCTTCTCACACTATTCTAGTTCGGAACACTGGTGACAGATAAGATGCAATACGCGCCATGCTTCGAATGCACCCTTAAACCCAACTTCGGTTGTACTGTTAAATATAGGGATTCGTTTGTAAGCCGAACAACACGAATGTGGAATGATCTACCAGGCTCTGTATTTCACCATCACTCTAACTTCAAACATTTAACGGTCGTGTCCTGTACAGTATAAGGGTATAACACTTACGGTGAAAATAGGGCAAGTCGTTTCATGGCTTTGAATGTCCGTAGTTTTAAGATAAATGGGAAGAGATACATGAGAGAACTGCTATAGAAAAGTAATCAACTTTTGGAGATGTTCAACGGTCAATAATATAGAAAAAGTGCCTAGCTCATGCAGATGATCTCCTTAGTTTACTAAACAAAATAAGTGTCTGTATTGATCATCTAATAGATTAAAATAATTTTGTATTATACTCTAAGAAATTTTCGAAAAAATCTCATAAACAGATGGATTTGCGAAACAAGTTATATGTACCATTAATTTTCAACACTCTACCCCATCAATTAAGAAATATTGCACAAATCAATGCTAGAAAAAGAAAATCAAAAAGATACTTTTTAGAGGCTCTATTGAAATTAAGATCATTAAAATTTACGTTATAATAACATTGCCTTTTCGTTTATTTATTTTTGAATTAGTAAACATTGTGTCCATAATATAACTTTCCTATTCCAACCGAAAACGTGTTCCGCAATGCAACAATCGACGCACTGCACGTACAAAAAAGTAGACTGCTCACGAGACTAAAAAACTTGTATAGGCAGTTTACTGACAGACAAAACTCGGAGGTTAGGACGCTGAAATCGTTGATAAAGAACCTGCAAATACTAATTAGAGCAAATTATAGGCTATCAAGTCTGATAACCCGAGTATGTTCCCTCAGATTAATAAAATATTTCGGAGGAACGATGTCAACGAACGGAGGAACGATGTCAACGTGTCTGAAAATTCCCCGAACAACGAACAATGAACGGTTACTTACAGCAGCAGGAATAGATCCATGGGACGCTGTCGATGATGACGACTTTTTTGTGATTGAAGATCCGCAAGAGAAGGTGGAGGCTATAGGATCTATTTTTGAGGATGTGTACAAGGTAAATGCTAGCATTCGCCCGAACCACGACCTGGAGAATAGAGTCCTTGGGCACAACTTCTACCTTCGAAATGATATAGAGCACTGGCGATCAGAGAATACTGGTTTTACCAGGTTCTATGACGAAAACTTGGCAAACAATGCCATCGCCAATGAAAGGGTTCATCCCCCGTACATATCGAAGGTAGAACTCCAAACGATCTTCGAATCATTGAGAAAGAAAAAAGCAGTGGGAATCGATGGAATATCGAACATTGTGCTTCGACATCTTCCTCTAGGAGCGGTGGAAATTTACGCTACCCTGTTCAATAATGCACTGAATAATGCCTATTATCCGGAGCATTGGAAAACAGCAGTAGTACAGCCAATCCCCAAAAGGGGAAAGGACACCTCCAATCCGGCAAATCTCCGGTCGATAAGTCTCCTTCCGAATATCAGCAAAGTATTCGAAAAAGTGATCAATAGAGCCTTGATTAAGTGGGTTGAGGACAATAACATAGTTCCGGATAACCAATTCGGTTTCAAGGCGGGGCATGATACAATACATGCTGCATCTAAACTGGTGTCGGATATCCAATGGAATAAAAGCAAGAACCAATGCACGGGTGCCTGCCTAATTGACTTGGAGAAGGCCTTCGATACCGTATGGTTGCAAGGGCTCTTTTACAAGTTGAGCAAGTTGGGCATAAGCAAACCACTGCTGTACATGTTGCTTAATATGCTTACCAGTAGAAAGTTCGTTGTGAAAAATGGCAATGTGACTTCTGCTGGGACGTTCGAAATTAAAAATGGTCTGCAACAGGGTGCGGTTAATTCACCGATACTTTTCAATATTTACACGGCTGATCTGATAGGATCTCTTCAGCACGCAATAGCATACGCAGACGATTTGATTGCGTACAGATCAGGACCTAAGATCGACGTCATTGCAGCACTCTTGCAGAGTGACTTCGATAAGATTCAGCGATATTGCGACGACTGGAAGTTGAAGATCAACCTTCAGAAGTCGGAAACCATTCTATTCAGAACGCCGTTGTCTCTGGCCTCTAGGGATACCAGAAAGAATTGGCAAAAGTTCTCTATAATTGGACAGCACGGGCGTCCACTTGCGTGTCAAAACGTGGTCAGATACCTTGGACTTTGGCTAGACCAATATCTATATTTTAACAAACATGTAGATGCTGCTCTGGCCAGAGCCTGAACTGCCTTCGCCCTTACAAAGAGACTTTTTTATAGCAAGCAACTCAATGCAAGGGTAAAGGTAATCTGCTACACGGCCCTCATTCGGCCCATGCTCACATATGGATGTCCCGTGTGGTTCAACATAGGGGCAAGTAGGATGGAAAAGATTCGGGTGTTCGAGAGGGCCTGCCTTCGGGCTTGCCTTCACTTGTACAGAACACCAGAGTCTCAGTACATAAAATTCTATTCTAATGAGGTCCTATACAACAGGGCGAATCTGATAAGAGTGGACAATTTCCTGGTCAAGATGACTCGAAGGCACATTGCAAGAGCAATGACCTCGATGAATAACCTGATCTTCGGGGCTTATTACCCCAACTATACGTACCATGAGAAGGTGCGCCTTAACGGCTATGTTCCCCCAGAAGCATTCCTCTATTTCGATCAGACAGGACTGATCCAGGATAGATCAGCGGTGCCGCTAATCTTTCACGTTGCCCGGAATACTGTGGACAGGCGGCTCAACTACAGCCGAGACGTCGCACAGAGCACTGAGGAGCGTCTCCGATTCAGTAGATCGGTTTCAGGGCGCGATATAAAAGATGTGTTGAAGCAGCACCAGCAATTCTGGTGGTTAATGGAGGGAGCTCCCTCGTCGATCCCTTTTGATCCGGGGTAGGTCCAGTACGGCAAAGTTGGCCGCCATATTTTTGCCTTGGCCGGCTTACATAGTTTTTAGGTGTCTAGGTTTAGGTAGTTTAAGTTTATTTATTTATACGAAAAAAAAAAAAAAAAAAAAAAAAAAACAGCACTTGAATAAAAAAAAATAAAAAATCATAAAAACCACAAAAAAAGTGCATATTTGATTATGCAAGTAGTTAAGTTAGGTTAAGATTTATTTTAAGGTAGCACTTAAGTTTTATATATAAGATGGAAAAAAAAAGTACTGTTACTAAGTTTTTTAAAAAATAAATACAAATTTTTCTTAGTTTTAATTTGTTCTGGAAATAAAATATTAATAATTAGTACATTAAGTCGAAAGACATAGATAAGAATGAAGATTAGCTTAGAGCGCCCGCATAGGGCCAGTAAGTTAGAGTAAGATAGTTAAGTTAGTTAAGCTAGTTTTAAGCGTTTTTGTCTAGCAAGTAAGTATGAAAGGAATTAAAATTAATAAAAAGCAACAAAAAAAAAAAAAAAAAATAACTCCTATTATTAAAAAAAACAAAATCGTTAGTTAATTTGATGATACGAGTAGAAACGCGTAAATTAAATAATTTTTCTAAACAACCTCCTGAAGACAAGCCACAAGGCTTCATAGGTCTGAAATTTGTAAACATTTGTCAAAACTGAATAAAATCTAAAAAAAAATCTATATAACCCTTACAACTTTGATCTCAAGTAGCCTTCCCCTATCTCCAACCGTTTTCGAGCAAAACGAGGTAACTCGAAAACTCCGGAATAATTTTAAAATGCCTTTGCAAGCATTGTAAGATGCTTTTTTTTATGTAACAAAATGCAATCCTTAAGCGGACTTCATATTTTGGCTGTTATCTAGCGTACTTATATTATTTTCTTTATTCTGCAGGATGATTTTGATACCTTTATAGCTGGATTTTAATTATGAAATTTAATTTTCAACTGCCATTTCACAAATACCAGTTTCCTTTTTCACACAACCATTTCTTGACGTTAAAGTTACCTCAGTCGTGTTCTTGTTAATACTTCTTCACACATTGCTTAACACACCTCACAACAGTCATACACGAAAGAACACCTCTCGAAGCAAACTAAAAAAAAAAAAACAAAACTGAGGCAGTCGTGTGTGAAGGCACTCATAAAGTCACTTGCATTACTACCCTCACAACACCAGCTGGGCAACCGGTAGGTACCTCCGGCAGATAACGGTGATCATCCAGAGACCAGGTTATGTGAATGCTCCCATCTGCATAATCCACTGCGAAAAATTGGCCAGCCGGCGGAAACCGGTGTGTGTGAAATGACACTAACAGCGCATTCATTTACAGACTCTTCCTAGACAGCACTGGTTGCCAGCGGCCCTTTTTCGTTAATTGAACAATTTCGCACCTACACGTTGAAAGATTTATATTTAATCTATTATCCTGACAAAATTTTAGTAAAGATTCAAATTTACCTATGAAAATACTTGAACTGCGTAGTGGCAAGCAACATTTGGATTCAAGATACATATGATTTGTATCGGAGATTGGGTTAATTTAGACATCGTACCAGATCTTTCCAAATAAAAATCATCGAATTCGGGTAAGGACACCCTTAAAAAAAAAACTCGGATCGGAATCCCAGGAAGACAGTTCCTAATCCCAACCAAAAAACAACTTTAAAACTGCTATAAGGAGGATAATAACTAAGCCTTGAGTGAAAAGGAAATCGATTAAATCTTCTTAAAGATAATACAAGGCAGAATTGAATATCGGGAATCTGGAGTTATTCTTTAAACAAGTGAGTTTTAGTTTTAAGGTCTAAGGTTTTAACAAAATTTATAATGATTTTATTAGCGAAGAGTAAACTAGGGTGGACTTATGTACAGCTATGGAATCTTCTGTTTGTCGTCCTGGTCCCATTTCCGATTAAGGTAGGGCGAAAACATCGGCTCATCTGTCGATTTTCCTGAGAGTGTTGTAATTGTCGAACTGAGGCTCCCTTTAGACCGTCCCTTTGACTTTGCACTCCGGGATGATTGCTTTATTATTCCTTCAGAACATATGGAAGAGTAAGAGCACCGAATTAAAACTGTGGCCAAGAAGATAACTGGCTTAAAATTCATAGTACGTAATGACTAAAAAGTGTATTTACGAAGTTTTTAAATAGGGTGCAATTTATTGGTCATATTTATTTATTGTACATTTTGCTTTAAATTTATACCCTTTAATGAAAATCAATGTGAAATGAACCATGCTCTTTGGATTGAATAGATACTCGTATACCATACCACTGCCAGTAATTAAGCGTAAGTTAAGTTAAAATCAAACCAGTTTTACCATCTTCTATAAGCATTTGATTAACAGTCCATCCACAATTGCATTTTGCATCCGATCCATATGTAACGAATGCTCCACTATCATGCTCCCATTCCTGATTTAGAGTTCGCTACGTATCGTATTCGAAATGAAAGACATCGCTATCAGATACAAATGACTGCGATGTCGAATTTTCCAACGCACAAGTTCAGTCTACTGTTCGCAACAGGATATATTTAATCGAGACATCATGACCAGTCCTCATGTTGCAACTCATTTCGACTCCATTCCACATGTGTACATCTACCTACTTCAGTCACATGCTTGATGATGGCAGCAGGTTGAACGGATTACCCGGCTGCTAGTTTAACAATCACTTCAATTCAGATAAAGTAACATTTCCAAGTGGTAGCCAATTTAAATAGATGCCCATACAATGATATGTACTTCATTTTGACTGTAGGGCTGACATTGTAGATACACGTTAGGGTCGAACAAATTTCCATTTGTGATCGATAGTGTTTGCCTTTCCTTCACAGAAACATGGATGGCACTTGGTCACCTACCAGTATGTTTCCAAATTAGCTGAAAATGCACTTTTACTTTATCCATACAAAAGATTCATAGTTCAGAGACATCGAAAATCATTCTCAAAATATACACATATGTATGTTTCATAGGTACAGAACAGTTTAGTTCGAACTCAGCTCCAATTTATTTTTTTTAGAGTTCTAGGACATACAGGGATATGCAATTATACATGATTAAACCTTAGTAGATATTAGGTCGTACCTCAAGGAGAAACAAATTATACAGCAAACTTGGGTGCTGTTCCTAGCTAAGGGGGTTAGGCTTTTGTTTTGACTCAACGGATATTAATGAATGACATACCTGCTAAGAAAACTGACGGAGGGCAAAGTTCCGTTTCTCCCATGACTTATCACTTATTTTGGTACAAACCACACTGGAGTTTTGATGACCTAGCGCGACACTTATCCTACTATCCCTGTCTTATGGATATGCCGTCTGAAGCAATGACATCAGAATTTCGGTTATTCCACAAATTTAAAGTCGACTTCCCTTATCTTTAGGGCTGGCTTCGGTTAGAATCTGAACCAGGAAGAAATTGTAGCCAAGTCTTCACGGATGGCTCCAAAACCAGGTCCGGTTCTGGTGTCTTCTTGGAGGACAACAATATCAGGCTACATTTTCCGTTAGGTAAATATGCGTATGTTTTCCAAACGGAGTAATTAATTGGTGGGTTGGAGTATTTGCTTCTGTAGTGACAGTCAGGCTGCGCTTAAGGCATTCCTCAACCCTTTAACACAACTCCAAGGTAATTTTATCATAGAATGCAAGAACTATCTGAATTCGGTGATTCTTGTCTGGGTTCCAGGCCACACTGGAATCATGGGAATTGAGATCTACGATGAGATTGCAAGGCAAGGCTCAGAGGAGATTTTGTCTTCCTGCGACTTCGTTGAGGGCCTCCATTGACGACTAGTTTTCTTATGATTATAATTATGTGTGGCACATTTCAGGATGCAGGCACACTAAACGAATGCTCCCGGACGTCTGTAAGAATCCGCGGCATTCTTGCTGTCCCTCAGCAGAAATGACTGCAAACAACTTATCGGCGTTCTCACGCGGCGCTTTGCTTTTGCTAAACAACTCAGTGTGGTAGGCTAAAGTGATACGACAGTTTGCAATGCCTGTGGAGAAAGCGACGACACTGCGGAACACTTCCTCTGTGATTGTCCTACTTTTGCAGGTGGCAGATTTTCGGCGCTGATGTGGTAAGTGCCGATACCAGCTACTCATCACTGAAGCGATCACTCGACTTTCTTCGGAAGATGAGGAAATTCCATTAAAATGGGTAAAATAGTGCTCCAGTGCAGTGTTTCCTGACCCGACAAAAAAAAAAAAAAAAAAATTAATGTATTATAATTTAAATTTTGTTTCTGAAATATTTATCGCTTTCACTTATCAAATCAAATTAAAATTACAAGTTGATAAGTGACGAGTGATAAGTGGTTGGAGAAACGAGGTCCAGGCACACACTTGTGAGCAGTGCTCATTGAACTTGAGAGTGCTACGTAATTGAACATGTTTTTAAGTATTTAAGTGTATACTGGTGAGTTACGAGTATTGAGACAAAAGATGATTGCTTTTTCTATTTCTACATAACGGTGATTTCAAAAGTAAACCCTTCCATGTAAACAATTTAGATTTGGTTCATATCCTTAAAATCAGGGACATTCAAGGTCACCATCAATTATGTTAGAATATGCAGAGGTTTTTACTTTTTTTATTTTCTTGTTCATACACATTTGTTTGCGAAGTTATTTCTAATATTTGTGTTTCCTAATCAAATCATAAAAATAAAAAGAGTACTCTTCTTTCTGCCGCGTGGGGAAATTTGAGGGAATAGAACATAATTCTGTCATATTCCTAACCTCTTAACGTCCGACTGTCTTGAAGTCACATTTGGTGTTGCAAATTTTGACGTCGCGCGTTGTGACAAATATTATCGTAAGTCGGTAGAACGCCTGTCAAACGCGCGACAGCGCGACCGCCACGTTTTGTTTTGCGCATAAGTCTCTGACCTATGCCAATAAATTAAAAAAAATTCATGACTTGTAGAACAACGTCATTCAATCCAGCCCGATTTATGTGGAAGAGCCATTCAAAATGTGCCTCCTGCAAACCAGAAATCAATGACAAACAAATTTCCGCATTTGTTACATTTTCACGCACATATAGTATGTATAAAATCCGTGAACTCAATCCCAATCGCGGCCGATTCGTGAATTCATACCGAAATTGCTGGATTCATAAAAATATCATGAAAGTGTTCAGTAAGTATTACTACTATTTGAATTATGTATTTTCACATCAAATCTTACTCGTATTTGTAGTATAAAAGCAGCAATAAAGAATACGCAGGGAATACTCGTACGTAAGCTAAATAAGTACAGCCTAAGCATATCGGCAGTGAAATTCGACACATAATTAAAGTACCACAAATCATCAGAAAAAATTAGATATTCTGTTTTATAACGAACATTATTATTACCCCCTTTATCGATTTTTATTAAAATTGTTTGAGTAATTTACCATAAAATATACAAAAAATCTGAAAAAGTTGAGCTTTCCGGTGGGTCATATTAAATACAAATTTCCTGAGATACCACAATGGATCGCATCGGCAGCATTAATTTCGGTGCTTATATCCTTAATTATAAAAAAAATGTTTCTGAGTCCTATCTGTGTCATTAATAAAGCAGCACAAATCCAGTATTTGCCCAAGTTTCTTGCAAGTTGACTTACAATAAAGTTAAAAAACTACGTTTCAAAAACCGAGCAATATGGAAGCCCAGCAATTTATCAGAAACGTTACTTCGTAACGTAAAAATATGTATACATACTCGTACATAAAAAGTGCTGAATCCATTTTCGTCTGTTTGCTTGCATTTCTCTACTTACTCGTACTTATTTATTAATCACTCATTATTATAATTATTATAAAATATGGGACTTAAACCTACAACTCCTTCTTTGACATTTATTGAATAAGTTCATTCACAAAAGAACAATATTTTTGACCGAATGGATTTATGATGTATGTATACTCGTATACTACAGCAATTAAGTGGTTTGATTTTGTCCCTCACCCGAGCAATTGATTGACAATTACTATTGGAATATAACTATTGCTACAACATTTTCACAGCAGAAAGTGGGTGTGGCTCACAAAATTCATAACCGAGGTTCACGGATTCTGAAGGGATATTCACAATATGGCTTAAATCACGGTAAATAGCTTTGAAAATTAATATATATATATATCCTTTTTTTTAAGAAAATGCCCACTATTTTAGGTTGGGTAGATGGGTGCCTTGTGACAAATAGAGTCACTGCTCACTTAAACCAACAAATTCGGGTCCATTGTGCTCAATCGTTTAACCCTGGAAAAGTTAAAAGTCCGCTGTTAGAACCACCCAGATAATGATATAAATCTCAGGAGGTCCGTAAGCTCTATATTACCTAAGTCCTCCAATTCCGAGAAGAAGTAACTTCCAAGAGTCCTCATTCTTGTAACGGATAGGACAGGACAATCACACAGCAGGTGACGAACTGATTCAATTTCTTCTTCGTCCCTGCAGCTTCTACAGTAGTCGTTATGTAACACACCGAGTCGCTCCGCGTGAACTCCAATGGCACAATGACCAGTAATTATTCCAGAAACGACCCTTGTATTATAACGACTAAATTTCACCAGAGAAGTTGATTTGTTCTTGCTAAAGGCCGGCCATAGCGCCCTGGCCGTTGCGCATGTTTCCAGATGCTTGATCGGTGGTTTCGTCTTCTGTTTTCTTTCGTAGGGAACTGATTGAGGTTACTACAAAAAGGAGGGCCCGCGACCATTTCCTAGCAAGCTCGTCAGTCCTTTCATTTTCTTCGATATCCATATGCCCTGGAACCCAGCAGAGGGTCACCGCATTGGCTCTGGATATTCCATTTAAGACCGATTCGCAGGTTCTCACAAGCCTTGATCTAATTACAGCAGAGTCCAGAGCCTTAATGGCTGCCTGGCTGCCTATATAGATAGTTATCGTTTTACCAACGATATTACTCTCGCGTATAATTTCCGCAGCCTGTATGATGGCTGTGATTTCAGCCTGAAAGACGCTGCAGTCGTCGCTTATTCTAAAGGAGTTGTTTATTCCTAGGACCGCACAATAAACTCCGGCTCCCGTGCCAACGTCCATCTTAGAACCGTCGGTATCGAACGCCAGTTCGTTTTTCTTCATGGTTCTCAGGTTCCCCCAGTGCGTTCTGTCAGGAATTCTTATGTTGAATCTCCTTTCAAATGCTAGCGTAGGGGTCATGAAATCAGTTTCCGCCGATCTGCTGGTAGTTCCCCATCGGGATAAAATGGAGGCATGATCGTAAAGGCTCGATGACCACAATCGTCCTTCTCTCAGTCTTACAGCAGTTTTAGCCGCCAGACTGCTGCAGTATATATCAAGCGGAATGAAACTGAGCATGGTTTCAATTGCCGCTGTAGGTGTTGTTCTTATTGACCCCATGACTCCGATACACGCTGCCCGCTGAATTTTGGTGAGGTTTGAAAGCTGATATTGCTTCGCAAGAACCAAAAAAGACCCCCTAAAAGTGGGCGCAGCATATCCAATATATGGAAGAAATGTAGAGAAAGTCAACGTCTATATATTTTACTTAGACAATATTTTTCAGTTTCTGGCGCAAATATTGAGAAAAGCGTCAGTTTCCTGAAAGGGGCGTGTCTGTTCACGGGTTTTAAAAATGTTTACGCCTGCACTGTTTCGGATTCTAGAAAGCTAATTTACCAAATTTCATATTTCTCGCTCAAAATGTAAGTCCCAAAAAGTGGTGACATACGGATGGACGACCGGACGGACATGGTTAGATTGACATAACTTTTGATGCTGATCAGAAACATGTATACTTTTGAGGTTCTATCCTTACTATTTCTTTATGTTACAAACTATGTATCAAACTTAGTATAACCTGGATAGGGTATATAAATTAAAGTAAACGGATTCTGTTTTTGAACACAGACCTTCAATTACCTATTTCACCACGTGAAAATGGCGATTTATTTTTATCGGGAGGGTCAGTCATATGTAAAGTGTTGTTGATTTGCTCACACGTATTCCCAGACATGAAATTGAATTACAAAAACAACAATATAAACAAATGGTTGGACGAAAGTTAGATATCTCTTTACACCTGCTGCAAAAGAAGCTGTGCAGGCCATTTAAATGGTTATTTTGAAAACGTAATAGCATTTAGGTCATACCCCCATTCATCCAATTTTGAAGATCGAGAGCCTTTATTAAAAGTATTAAAATTTAAAAATCGAGAGCCTTTATTGAAAGACTCTTTATAAGAGAACTTGGTCCGTTTTTACATTAATGTTTTTGGTTAGGTGCTCTAAGTTGTTTCATGTAAATACGGTGGTAGAGCACATTTTGATCGAGAAAGTGACGGAGCATTACCATGCAGCTTTGTAAACGAACTTTGGTAGATCATATCTGCAGAGCGGACAAGTACGTGTATTAAATGAATAGCTCAAGTGTACTTAAAGCTACGATATATCTTCTCGATTAGATACGGCACAACAGGTTCAGTGTAAAAGAGCAATGAAATCGTAGTTAACATTGCCAAATGGGAGAATGCGATGCAGAATATTGCAGTGTCAACGAAAATCCCTTAACATACATATATACGAGTATGTATCGCTGCCATTGTATAGTACGAGTACTCTGAGTTTCATATGTACTCGTATTACGAGTATGTCATGCATCCTTTCGATTACTCTGAAATTCATAAGCCATGCTGAAATGAAGATATCTGTAGGAGATTGCTATGGTGATTATTGCTATCGGTCGTACAGTCAACTTTTATGTATGATCATTTCAAGGGTTGAAAAGTGGGTCATGCAAATTCTGACTGTTTTCGTTTTTTGCGCTTCAATTTTAAAGCTTGCCATATAAATTTCTATACAAATGGTTAGAACACGCTGCCTCACTGAATGAGAATGGTTCAATTATTCTTGACTGTGAGGGAACATAAAAAGTGACCCATAGGAAATACTAGTGCACGAGCGGAACAGACTGGTATGTCGTATTCCTACCGAGATTATCGTGTAAACGTATCATTCCGAATAGTTTTAGTTTGCTGAGCGGGAATGCAATCTGACTGTAGTCATTTGCATTTTCGGTATTATATATTTTTTTCGGCTGCGAAACTTATGTATACGATATTGTGAACTAATTGCATGGAGGAAATATTGGAATCGCTGCAGTGCAGTCATATGTACGTATGAGCAGCAATTCATATGGACATTAGGTCCATATCAATAACAATATTCAGTCATTCAACTTGTATGATAGTCGTCAAGTATTCTGGAAGACTCCTTGTGATAGGGGAGCTAATATAAACGGAATATTCTTGCCGCATATAGTCTCCCATAGTCTCCATGTGCCCTGATTTTCTCTTTTCCTCTTCTGACGTTTAGGTCTCCTGTTATAATTATTACTCTTCCTGCTGTTGGTTCTTTGTCAGTGATTTGAATAGAACTCGTCTTTTCCTAATGTTGGGCTGTCTTCGATTGGCGCCTATACCGGTATGATTGACACCTTTTCCTCTAGGTCTAGTTGCAATGCCATATTAAATCTATTGGCTCCTATCCGCTTACTTTTGATTCTACAATATTTCTTGGCTTGCGACCCCGCTTAGCCCTTGTTGCGCTCGCGTCTCTCTTCGAGTATCTGAAGTTGTAATCATCCGGAAATTATTGAACGTCGCTACCTTTCTTCTTTATCAGTCCTATCAAATCCAGCTCATGGTTTGTCATTTCAGTTATCGGTTCAAACTCTTTTCCTACAATGGTTTTTATATTCCATGATCTAAATCTTATTTTTTTTTTCGTCTCGTTTGTCATTGTGTTGATCTGTCCATTCCGAGGCTATTATATTATTAGAAACAATTATCCCTATATTTGATCCTTTGTCTATAGTACAAGCATTACCTCTGTACCAATTTTCAGGACTGGTTATACCCCACACGTTTTGATGACCTAAGAGCATACCCTCCCCGCCAGTTTTTGGAAACGATATTTAAAAATTGATTTGAATTATTTTAGCCTTTGTCTATACCCCAAGAACTACCCCTGTATCAATTTTCACCAATCTACATACATTCACGGAAAGTACCCTAAAGGTTTTGATCATCGGTGAGATAGTCAGTCAGTCCCAAAAAACCGTTGACCTTGATTCTTTTAAAATTCCCATTATATTTACTTGCACGTATAAGGCAAGTATTGGTTTCCTGACAAATTGTAACGCCATTCTAACCAAAATTACTTTACCGCTTTCCTATATACCGATCTAACTTATTTGATCAAATTCGACATTTGAGTTTTGGTGAACATATGCTTTCAGATGGCGTATCAGCTTTTTGCCAAAAAATACGAACGGTACTTTACTTATTACCTGGTTTTGGTTTGGACATGATCAATGTTCATACATACCGTAAAAACCATTGAACTTTTTAGTCAACATCAGGTCTCTCTAGTTAGTAGAAATCTTTTACATAAACTCTTGAACTGTAAACATATCACATACGAGTACTAAATCATTCCTTCATAGATATTTGCTTTCATCAAATATTCAATCTAGAGGTAAACCTCAAAAATATACTACTCTATTCACTCCTTTGAGCTTAGTACCGTGGCCCCCCATGATGACTATCTATCTATGTACCTAAACAACAATTGTCATTGTAACCTCAAACACAATCTCATGCTTCAAACAACAATCGAGCACTCATCCATTCAAGATGTAACACATCGAACAGTCACCGAAGATCGAGTATTTCCTCTTGTTTTCCAAGTGACTCACTCGCTGATGGAACCGTCTATATTTGGGCGAGGAAGTTGAACAATCCATTACTCCTAAGCCGTACAGTGCATTGCGGCTGTAGACTACGTCGCCCGCATACTTCCGTCGCCGTCATCGCGCATCGTTCTGACATGCATTACATTTTCCAGACGACGATGTGAACCCAATGTGGGCAAAGTCAACTCAACTCAATTTTCACATAATCATCGGAAATAAAAAAACAAAAAATTTGCATTTTTATCGCGTACCGTAGTCATGTGTCGTATTCATCACCGTAGCCACCCTAATATAGTGTTTGTATTTGAAAGAAGTGGTAGGTACACATACCATGGGGTTCCATGTGGGCGGAAATTTATGTGAGGCTTTCGATGAACGGAATTCTTAAAATGAAAACCAAGAAGCTGTCAAAATGTTCTCCGATGATGGATAGACAAGTCTTGGATGGATAAATAAGCATTCTGTATTAAATTACGCCAGCATGTACTCGTATGTATATATGCAGTGTCCATAAATTGAAGAGGACTCATAACTGATAACACTAGGTGTTTTTCTTGTCCTCAAAAATAACATTTCCGTTATACAATTGCATAAAATATTTTAGAAAATGATGTCAAGGTGAAAAATATTCGAAAAAATTACGAAAAATCCAATTCTCCAGATATCGAGGTAGCGGTCCCTCTATTTAAGATACATCCTGAATTGATCTATGTAGATATTATAAACTTTGATTTTGCTTCTCGACAATTTTACTATATTTACTATATAGGGAAACTAGCAGTTTCTACTATAAGTCACACTTAAGTTTTAAGTCCCTTTTTTTCAAATCATACCCAGGTCCAAGTTAGATTCATAGTTAGCTGCTTGGCATACATCTCACAAAGGGTGACTATCCCTGGCTACAGCCAAATGAAATGTCAGATTTCCAGTGAAGTAAGTAAGTTTTTTACTTTCCCCAAGGGTAGATGAAAACCTTCCATAGATACTATGAGGACCGCAGGCGCATGCTCATAGTGAGATTCTTACTCCCCAAAGAAACCTCCTATCAAAATAAATTCGTTAGTTACTGCAACTAAGTTAAGACTTATCAAACAATTTTTTTATCACGAAATAAAGACTTTTGGGCAGGAGTTTTTTCAACGAAAGTTCTGCTTGTTCCGCTACTTAGACGCTGTTAATCTTTGCGAGTACTGTGCTTAGTTGGAAAGGTTTGGTCCTTTGTCAGGATTTGTCAGACTGTATTATTAACAGGTCCGTTTAATCGAATACGGACTGAGTTTACAAGGATAGGAAAGCTAAGATGTTCGTGCTTTTATAAGTGAAATTTACATGAACAAATTTGGTTTCTTTGAGGGCGATCCACCAGGCCTTTGTCCATTTATTTATATTAGGTTAGATTCTAGGGTTTGCTGAAACAGTCGTAGCTGTCAGTTCGCATAGGCCTACAAGGGCCCTTAACCCTACCCTAAGTTAGAGACCTGAAAAGAAAAAGAGAGAGAGAAAGCAAAAAAATTATAATTATACTTATGGGAGTGTTGGACTGGTGGGCACTTCGCCGTTTGCCTCGAACAAGAACTCTTCTCGCTCTAACCTGGTGTACAAATTTCTGGATAAGTTTTGGCTAGTCTGTCAATTTGTGTAATTATCAGAAGAACAAATTTTATATTTAAATTGATAGGCTAAAATGACAGGTTCCACACTCGAATAGAAATTTTCCCCATCCTGGCTGGTTGCACAATTTCAGGATACATGTGAGTTTGCATATCTGCTATTTCATACACATAATTCTCCAAAGAATGTGTTCCCAAGGAAAGTTAAGCGATAACTACTTAAACCAGGGTATTGGCACAAGAAGTGGAAGGTCTCTTCCTCCACCTTAGGGTTTCCGTAACATCTACAGACGTGCTGTCCGTTCGTTATTCATATTCGCCCAGAGTGTTTATTTAAAAAGTTATGTCCCTAAATAAACCTGCGGTAGGTGTTGACATTGGGGCTTCCGTTATGCTCAGACAGGTTACTTGTTGTATTTTCGTCACCAGCGCGGTATTCCTGGAATTCATTCCTGTCCACCGGACTAATCACAAGTATCTCAGTATTATTCTCGCTACGGCTCTGTACAACAAATGCCTAATTTTCGGGGATGGTCTCCACTTTTTACCACAGATCTCGACTATCATTTACATTATTCAGAAATGCTTGCAGTTTTACAATTGTTTCTTCGATCGTTTTTCTTATTACCACGATAGCAGTATCATCGGTAAACGTAGCTAAAACAGTGGTATATCACGGGTATATAAAACATATAGAAGTGGGCCAAGAACGCTTCCTTGTGGTATGCCAGCTGGAATTGTTCTTGAATTGCGAGTATTCGTTTCCGTGTCTGATACCGAAGAGTCTATTCCCGAAATATGTTGTGTGATATATCGACCTACAAGACTTCGTACCACACCTTATCAAAGTTTCTCTCAATCGAATAAAATTGCCCTTCGGAAACGGCATAAGACTGTAGGTCCCAAGCATTCGTGAGGCGCACAGCACGAGTGGTTGCGAGAAGCTAGGCCAGGCCCTGTATTGAACTGTTAGCGCCAAAATATTTATTTATTTTATTTATGACTTCAGCAACTTTCCATTAACTCGAGCCGTATTCCAATTTAGGCGCCACGATTACTTCAACTCTAGGCCTCATCTTGGAGTTGGGGAAATCTTTGAGGTAGAGCTCGACGATTCGAAAAGATTCTTAAATTCTTTGTTGTTGCTCTCTATTGGAAAGAGAGATACTGCTGCCCCTCTGAAATAAAAGGACGAGTTTAATATATTTAAGAGTTTGTCATGATTAGCCTTTATTATTCCTGTGGAGACTTTCAATATAACCAGTGCGTCAGTAAACTTCTCCCTTCAAAGTACGGACTCATTTCATTTGGTGTAAAGTTGCAATCATGCTACGAATCGCCATAAACTCCATTTCACAAATGTTCGTAATTTAAGGCATATCTGAAATTTAGACCTAAAGTACTTTCGTTTGGCTCGCCTTATTTCTAAAATAACTTTATTGTGTGACAAATTGTAAAGCTTGTGGACATCAGCACGTCTTTGCCGTTTATAGCACGCAAATAAAAACTCTCGTTTAGTAATCAGCGACCGAATGTAAGGGGAGAACAATAGGTTATCTGCAGCAATTATTCTCTTGGTGCGTATGGGTACGCATTTTTCGAACATCCACGGGCTATCATTGCAAGTTGTAAAAATAAATCTTAATCCCTCTCGATAACTGCGAGTGTGTGGTGCATTTTCTGAAAAAAAAAAAAAAAAAAAATAATGCTCGAGTTGTGTATCTGCTTGGATAAATTCATTCATTCTTAAACTTATAGCCTATTATCGCCCAGGAAACTGAAGTTAATGCGAAATTATAATAGACAGAGAAAAAATATTGGTTCTATTTTTCAGTTTGTAGACCAGTATTGTCACTGTGCACAATTTATGTTACTGGACTGAACACATTTTTTTGTTTTGAAAAGGGAAATTTATAAATCCCGGAGCACTCAGACTTGATTTACGGTCCATTGTACCGCCTTTAACAAGGACCATTGGTAAAAGTACCTAAAGAGGAAATCTTGCAGATAACCAGTTATACATGTTATGTGATAGGAAAAACGTAATTATGTGTTTAAATCCATCTTCACGGATGACAGTACTCTTTACTTCTCCTATTCGCTCGTCCCTCGTGACATAATTTCAAAATCAAATTATGGTGGCACATTAAGTGACATATTTCATCATTCTCAAAATAAGTGACACCATTTTAATAAAAAATGCGAATCAAAGAAATTGATCGACATATTATACTACTGGCAACACTTGGGTTTGGTAATAAATATATTTATTATCTAAAATATTATGCATTTGTTTTTGGTCGTTTACGTTAAATTATGTCAAGGTGACATTTTTATGATATTTTTTTCTTTAAATGAAGAAAGGAAGGTATAGGTATAGATAGAGTAAGGATTTTTGTTCGTCTTCTAGTTTTGTGGAAGATTATGTCATGTGACAAAATTCCGTCAACAAGGTGACATATTTTTTTAAGTTCATGACGACTCTGATGCAGGCCAGTCATACGAAGAGGGACGGAAATTTAATACTTGGTCACAATTGTGTGGTTCCACTACTGGCATAATTCATATTTTGTGCAATCAGAACTTTCTATTCTTTGAAACTGCAAAATATTAACACTAGGTTTACGGACATTTCTTATATACCTATCCCTACGAACACGCGTCAATTTGACGCTTGAACGAATATTTAAAGAAAAAACAACATCAATATTTCAACACTTTTGAAGAAAATAGACTTCAATATATATTTACCTCATTTAACGTATAAAAGTCAGTACAAGGGATAAAATAATAATGCGAACGGATTTGTAATTTTCTTTGTAAAATTCGAAATGCTTCAAAATGACACATCCTGTAAACCTAGTGGTAAATTATTGCAGGAAAAGTTTATTTTTTATTTTTAGTTAGTTATTGGACTTTAAGGTAAAAAGAAAATATTTTCTTTGGTTTATATTCATAACACATACCTTCTCGCAAATACATGCGAAAACATATGCTTCATGCCCAAATATCAATACGATGAACCCAAATTAAACATCTTGGAGATGGCCTAGAGCGCAAACCATTTTTCTGTAGTCCCATGTGAACACGTAGCATTATGTACCTACAAATGTTTACATATTATCATCTCGGAATGTTATATTTGATCGTAGTCATGGTATTTGAGCAAACACCTCACTGACAACAACGACGACGACGGTACCAAAAAGAATCTCTAAAATTGGAACAACTTCTTCCGCCGTCATCCAATGAAGCACAAGCAACCATAACGCCAAAATTTCAACACTTTCTCGTATCAAGAGTTCTTTAGAATTTCACTCTAGTCTGTGGTTCAATTTTGCTTCTATCGTTGCCTTTTGGGTTTTATTCGTGAAAAGCCATTGAAAAGGCACCAACAACCATCACCGACTACCGTACATTGCATTAACGTGTGAAGACGGCTGACAGCTTCAGGCAAATGAAAGACAAATATTCGTTCTAGCGCGGAGCTTGTACAATGAAGCCGGTGGTGTCGGAGTGGCAAATATTTGCAAAAAGCCACTAACAACATTCCCAAATTTAACCTCCCGAAAGTACAATGTGTGTATTGGTGGGAAACAGGAAAAAGGAAACCCGCTAAAGAAATGAGGGATGGAAATCTAGAGCAAAAGGGGTTCCTCTTCAAAACTTGAAGAAATGAGGGTGTTCTACGGTAAATCAGTACGCGCTCTCTTAACCGTCAGAGCACATGGGACGTGTGATTTGTAGATCCCTATAATAATAAAAACGAAAAAAAAAGGTTTTTCCGCACACAGGATCTGGCGTCTGTCTGTGCCGCCGGTTTCTATTCGATAACACACCGGATGTGACTTATACAACTCGATACGTGTGAAAAGTGAATGAAAGTTTTGCGCTTTGTGCTCGTCGAGTTTAGAATTCGACAAACGATTGTTCAAATACGAAGGAGATATGTTCAATATTCGGTGCGTGGTAGTCGGCGGGGTGGAGCTTAATCTTTGTCACGCTCTGGATGAAACTCTGTTTGCATGATTTAAATTAGATACAAGTTTTGTTGACTTAAATTCGATGATAGGTAACGGGGGTGAATGCCTTTTGGCAACGGATGCAAGAGGAAGTCCTTTTCAAGTATAAAATGCTGGTTGTGTTCGTTTTGTGTATACTCCGGTTGTTATTCACAGGCAATTAGCAAAATTAACTAAGTGGAAATAAAGTTATTTAGCTGACGGAATCACTGAGCGGTTTGAAGCAGTGAAACAGAAACTTCGCGGATAATTGGACGTTAAGAGGTTTTCCCGGAATTTCGTCCTTATAAACTGTATTAATAGAAACAAACCACATTAAATAAATAATTGTATGCCAATTTACACTTGAATATCCATCCATGTAGTGACATGTTGAATAGCGCCAATCTTTAGGTGTGTAATGCGGAACTAAAATGTTGGTAAAGGTTTAAAATTATCCCGTAGCCAACCTAACAATGCTGGCCAGACAGTTAACAAGATCTGCATCTTTATTAAAGCTTCGGGTTGATTTGAGAATCCACAGATTGTAGGCATTATGTGGAAGAAAGCTGATCAGTCATGGAGTTTCTCTCAAAGTGGATTAGCCAAACACACTAAGTTTACAGTAATTTCAAGTCTTGTGATTATATTGTGGGACATTTAAGTTGAGACACCTCAATATTTCGAAACGATTAAACACATCAAAAAAGCACTTAAGAACAATGTTTACAAAACGTAGAGAGACCTTGTTTAAACACGCTTGATTTTATGGAGACGTACCAAACTTACCATTGGAATGAGCTTCCAAGATAAGCAGTCAGTCCAAAGTACATAGGAAATTAATTACCTTTTTCATGTAAATACAATAGTTTTCATATAACTTAACTATGATATTTCGTAGATATCCAAGTTCACTTCAGTGGAGTTGATTTAATAACACAAAACTCATTTAATTCTTCTTTATACAAGCAAACATGCATTAATTACCTTTCAGTGAAATCTATTTAGAGGTCAATGTTACTAAAGATATTGAAAGTCTGTACACGGATATAATGAATACCTAAATTTGATATCTGCATGCATTTTCAAGGTTTTTAGCCATTTTTAGTCGAGTTCAGCCAGCGTTTTGGCTGAAGCGTTTTTCAAACGTGGTGAACTGGATGAAAGAAGTAGCGTTTTTATGGATGTCGTGAATTAATGTGTGATTACTGAGCGAGAGACTCAAGGTTCCAATTCCAGAAACACTAGAAAAAATGGTACCATCTTTCGCGAACATCTGATAAACTTCCGAGAGTTAAATTATTGTCAGGAGAAACTTCTCTCAATCGGAAAAACTGTTCTTTGGAAACGACATAAAACTCGCTACCATTTGTGTGTCGCACAGCACTAATGAATGTATGGGCTGTTTGCGCCACAATATTTATTTATTTATTTCATTATAAATCCTAGTGAAATGTCATTTTTATTTCTTATGAAATGATTAATCATTTTACCTCTTTTGGATCTTTAGTGTCTTTGATTTATTTAAAGAAATTTGGCATCAATTAGTACCTTGAACTGTAGTAAGATGTATACATAATGACCAAATAAAAACAACTATTTAGTTCTGAATATACAGACAGCCAAAATTCGTGCAAGAAATAGTTTTCTTTTTCCTGAAAAAAACCATAGCTATGATAGTAGTGAAAGTGGGAACGATACTCAGTACACAGTTAAAATGCAGATTACCATGTTAATTTATGTCGAAGAGATTGATCATTTCTATATCCTCAAAATGTTGTACATATATGACAAATTCAAAACTGGGCAAACTTTTGAATTTTGAATTGTACAAAAGTCTTCCAACCTAGTCTGTGAAAAAGATGTATTGCCGCAAAGTGCCGATGACCAAAACAGTAAACTAAAATTCGACCAGACTGTTTCGCATCATCAGCATCATAAACATGCGTCAAATAGTGTCTCAAAAGAAAAATAATAAGAATTCATACATTTTACTGAATTTTCTAAAAGTTCTTGAAAACATTCTACTTCTATCTAACAATAGTTGGTAAATAATAGAAGGAAATGGTTTCAATAATAGTTGTAAGTACTATTTAAATACAATGGTACAATATACGAGTACTAAAAAATTATCATATGTTATGGAAGCGAGCTTTGGACAAATTCGAACTATGTATGGTTGGTTGGTTGGTTGGTTTGAGAGGGTGAGCTTATGCTCTTCACTTAGGCCTCCATTGGGTCCTTTGTGTTCCCCTCATCTGCGTAACTGTAAGGAATAGTGATGTGTTTTGGGAATTATGTATTGAGAGGATTTAGGTCTAGGGATCATGGGTAGTATCAACTATATCGTATAGTGATCGGGGAATCATAGTGTTCGTCTGGCTAACTCCAGTATATCCCCGATTCCTTTCTTATTGAGGTGTGTAATATCCGGAATCCTTGGAGATCCCAGAATTTTCAGCCTTAGCCTCGCTGTAGCGGGGCAGTGACAGAGGAAGTGTTCTATATCTTCCTCCTCCTCTTCACAGTTGGCACAGATTGCTGTATCAGCTATCCCGAGTCTGAACGAATGTTTGTTGAGATTGATGTGCCCTGTTAAAAGTCCCACCATCAATCTCAATTGTGTTCTGCTTGAGTTAAGAGCTCTTTTGCTGTGTTGTTACTCGGTATGGTTATTACAGATCTAGTCACTTTGCACGTGTCTAGATTCGTCCAGTAGTTATTGAACTCCTGTCGTATCTTATCATTGATTATTGTTTTAATAGTTGTCAGAGGGTCCCCTATTGTACTATCCGGGTTCAGTTCTGTATTGCCTGCTCCTTTCCTTGCTAGTTCGTCTGCCTTTTCGTTGCCCGGTACACCCTCGTGCCCCGGTACCCATGTGAGACGGACTCTATTGCGTCTGGCAAGTAAGTTCAATTTAGTTTTGCACTCCCTTACTAGTAGTGATTTCGACATGGGGTTTGTGATCGCGCTAATTGCTGCTTTGCTGTCCGAGCAGATGTCAATTTGCCTTTCTTCGCTGGTGTCTTCTGCGAGTATTTCGGTTGCCTTCATAATTGCATAGACTTCTGCTTGGAACACCGATACAAATGGTTCTAGGTGAATAGCAAGTTCAATCGGTGGGTTAGCACTAAAGATACCAGCCCCTGATTCCCCTGATATGTTAGAGCCATCTGTATAAACCGATATCCCATTGGAGTTTCTTGTCGTTCTTTCATACGTCCAATATTCTCTTGCGGGAAAAATTGTTTCGAAGTTGTTGGAGAATGTGTACGATTTCCCAACAACATCACTGGGGCAATCGATGAGTGGTGTCATTACTCTTATCATTTCGGTGATTTTTCGATGTCCCGTATTTGCACCACCGGTGAAATGGCCGATAGTTTTAAGCCGTGAGGCTGAAATACCGGCAATCTTCTTCGCTTCGAGGTGCACTGGTAGAATGTTAAGTATCGCTTCCATGGCCGCGGTTGGTGTTGTGGATTGTGCTCCTGTAATACCCAGGCAGACCATACGCTGCACCTTAGTTAGCAAGTCTCTTGCATACTTTTTGCTCATCACTGGCCACCATACAACTACTCCGTAGAAGATGATGGGTTTTATTACGCATTCGTATATCCAGTGGACCTGTTTCGGTTTCAAGCCCCATGACTTCCCGATGGCCCTCCTGCATATCCAATATGCTCTCTTTGCTTTGGTGACTCTTTCTTCCAGGTTCTTTCTCCAGGTCAATTCGAACTATGTATGGTCGCATAACCAACCGATTGGAAACGTATTTTGTAATTACTTCAAAAATACAAGTAACAAGTACGCTCGCTCTCCAATACAATCTCTTCTCCCAATCTGTCAGCCCTTAAAATTTTGTCGGAAGAACCTAAAACTGTGGTAGGTACATCACATACCATATTGCAGTATATGTACTATATTAAACATTTTTAAAATAAATTGTGTGACTTGAATTTTGCTATTTCATTCCTCTCACATAAGTAAATATTCCCAAAATTATTCTAAGTGATGAAACGTGATAAAAATAGTGTTATTCTTGTAGATGACTTAGCAGATTAAGCAGTTTCCTACCCTTGCTTTAGCTAATTCCATGAAAATAATCGGGTAATACTGTATACAGTTTCTGCCTATCCATGTGTTGGTAGCATGCATGTAACTTTTAAACCATTAGATTTAGGGCTGAAATTAATGAGGGCAATTTTTACTAAAAAGCAGAAACAGTAACTATTACAATTTATGCGGAAAAAATTTAAAAGTAACCGTTATTTTGTAATTTTTATGTATGCATATAAATTAATAATATAAATCCGATAACGATGTTTATTTCATAAAATTCAGAAGTAAGAATATATCAAATTTATTTTTAAAAATGCGAAGTGAATATCAGCCGTGATTACAAATAAATGGAACGACTGTGCATTTCAAATTTAAGCGAAAAAAAAAACAAAACTAAACAACTTTGTTGATCATATGTTCAAAATTTATTTGATCAAAGAGATATAATAATGAGCTACTCGTACCTAATCATAGTAGTTGCATTTGCAGTATAGGGTGACCAGATAAGCAATGTTATAAGATATCAAATTGATTCTAGCTTCATTTTGAAGCTACATTCATGCCATTATGTATGGAATAGCACATTATTTAAATGGCTACCCCGGCTTCGCTGGCAGTGCTTTAAGCGGTTCCGTCCAATTTTTGATGACTCGGTTCAATATGTGCGGCGTTATTCCGGCAATAGCGTCTCGAATGTTGGACTCGTCCAAAGTAGTTGGCTTGTTAGCGTAGACTAAGGACTTGACGTAGACTCAGAGGAACTAATCGAGGGGTGTCAAGTCACATGATCGCGGCGGCCAATTGATGAACGCTCGCCGTGAGATGACCCAGTCGCCAAATTTCTACTTCGAGCGTTGCGTCGCTTGTATGGCATGTAGCGCCGTCTTGTGGGAACCACAGCTCGGATATATCGATGTTGTCGAGCTCTGGCCACAGAAAGTCGGTTAACATCGCTCTATACCGAGGACCTTATATCCTTCCTTATTTCGAAAGAAATAAGGTCCGATGATGCCGCCGTACCATAAAGCGCACTAAACAGTCAATCTTTGTGGATGCATTGATGCTTGCTCGAACACTTGTGAATTGTGGTAGCTCCAATAACGGCAATTTTGCTTGTTGACATAGCCGCTGAGCCAAAAATGGGCCTCGTCCGGGAAGATGATTTTTTGGCCAAAATCCGGATCTCCGGCCAACATTTCCAGCGCCCAATTAGCGAACTCACGGCATTGTCTATGGTCGTCCGGTTTCAATTCTTGGTCAGCGCAATCTTATACGGAAGTAGGCCCAAGTCCAACCGCAATAAAGGTTGACTCTCTGGCGATGCCCAATTCAGCTGATCCGCACCGAAACGACATTTCTCGGTCTTCTTCGATACTGGCTGCTACGGTACCGATCTCTGTCTGATTGGTGGCTTATGGTCCAAGAGAGTGTACTCACGCTCAAACTTTTCCACGGTGCGACGAATTGCCTGCGCACTGAAGCCATGATGACGACCGGCCTCACGACGAAATTCACCTTGCGTATTTACAACTGAGTCGGAATTTCGATAATATTTTTTTTATTAATTTCCACACGTTCTGGAAGCGTCAAACGATGCATGATGAAATGGTAAACCTTACTGAATATTTTGACAGCTGGATGTCATTGGCTGCTGGAACATAACAATTGGGAAAACTAGCCTTGCTATCTGGTCACCCTTTACAATGTTGGGGATCACAAATTCTTATTTCTGATAAAAAAATATAAATTTTAATTTTTGATTACAAAATTCAAGTTACAATATGATTTTTATGTTTGATTTTTAAATAATAATGTAATCTGATTTTTTATTTGTTCCGAACAAATAAAAAAAAAAATCATGAGATATTATTAAACGAAAGTAGTAGGTGAAAGGAATTAAACTATATAAATATACATGCTTTTTTATATAAACTTTATATCCTACGGATAGGCGTACTTCCTCCTTTTACAAGATTTTTCCTTCGCGTATTCTCCGAAGCCCAAAAGAATGACCTAAAAAGCTAAAACTTTGAACACTTACAGCATAGACCATGGTATAGAGAGTTCTCGTAACTTAGCCGATTATGTAATTTTTGTTTTATATTTTATAAACTACTCACAGGATAGGCAAACCTAGAACGCGCCGAAACGAAATCACCACTTCTTGCTACAAGAGTTTTTTTTTATAAACAGTGCTGCCACAAAAAAAATCAACTCAAATTGCTGTTTTAGATTCTTACTGGTAAATCTTTTTTTCATTATTGTTTAGGCGCGAGGTGGTAGAATTTTCCCAGGCTTTTTGAAATATACTCGTATATATATTAGGCCACTGAATTGTGACTTCCTGTGTTAGTATTAAGTGTTAGAAAAATAAAGAAGTTATTCTCAAAATTATAACACATAGATACATGTGTATGTATGAATGGCAATAGAATACCGTGTTATGGTGTTATTGCTATATACGTCTCTTAATTTCGTGGCCATCGGATGTGATCTAAATACAAGCCTAAATACCCAAAGACTGATGTTGAGTACTCTGCTGAACCCTGGGAAGTGAACAAACTGTTTTGCATTGAGTCTAAAATTGTTGTAAACCCACTGGATATAGAGAAATGATTCTAGGGGAATAATGAGTGGTAGTTACCTTTGTACTGTGCATACTGTATGATCTACCTTTCATGTATACCCACTATGACAAATACGTAAGTAGGTGCCTCCAGAGCACCATAGTAACCACTCTTTGGTGTAGTGGTTGGAGAAACTTAGATTTTTTTCGTTTGTCTTTTATGCTCGGTGGTAGTTGGTTGCTGTTCCCCGTTCGGGTTTGCACCTGCACAGTTCAGGTCACAAGCAAACACACTACCCATTGCAACGTTGGCACCGTCCGGTATGGAGCGTTGATGTCCACTCGCTCTACGTGTCCTAGCCATCTCGTTGAATTCAAACTTTTCTTACTAGGTCGATGTCATTGTACAACCGGCATAGTTCATTTTTGTATCTTCTCCTCCATTCCCCGTCGATACAAACGGAATCAAAAATCATTCAAACGAATTTTAATTGAAAACAACAAAGGATGTTTTCATCCGGCCTTGATAACGTCCACGCTTATGCGTCATATAGCAGGACTTAGATGATGAAGGTCTTATAAAAAGTCATGTTAGTTGCCCGTGAGAGGGCTTTGCTACTCTTAATCCAAAGAAATAGCAGTTAGCAATATTAGCTCTTCGCTTCATTTCTGAGCTGTTGTAATTGTTTGAATTTACAGCGGAGCCTAGGTAGACAGAGTCCTTAACTACCTCAAACTTGTAGCTGTCTATTCTGACGCTCTGTCCAAGTAGCCGGTGTCCTTTTCTGATGACATCATATATTTTGTTTTGCCCCTGTTAACCGCTAAACCCATTTTCGCCGCTTCTATTACGTTCTGTTCTGTTGCTCAGGAAAGCACCGCCGACGTATGTTGGTGGTTGTACAGATTTTTTGAAGTTCGTTTTGTCAAGCATGATGTTAAAGAAATCACAAGATAGCACGTCAACTTATCGTAGTCATTTTCTGATATCAAATACCTTGGTAATGTTGTTACCAACCTTGATGCAGTAGTGTGCATTCTCTATCATCATCCTGCACAGGCGGACCACTTTCGCAGGGATGGGGACAAAACTAGACATGGCTCTGTATAGATCGTCTCTATAGACGGCATAAAACTGTAGGTCCCAAATATTCGTGCACACAGCACGAGTGGCTGCGAGAAGCTAGACCAGGAGCTGTATTGGGCTGTTAGCGTCAAAATATTTATTTTTATTTATAGACGCATCATAGGCGACTTTAATTAATTTTCTGACCTAAAACTACACTGATACGGACTAATCAATTTGCTGACAAACGGTTTAAGACGTTCATATAATATGACAGATAGGATCTTATACGCGATGTTGAGAAGACTAATACTCGTACTTCTGTAATTGGCGCAGTTCTGTTGGTCTTCTATTTTGAGGAGCGGGCAAACGATGCTGAGGTCCGTCGGCTGCAGCGGCTTTGTTGGATCGTTTGGTTGGTTGGTTTGAAGTTGCACTTAGACCAGTTTATTATGTAGGGTTGTGGGTCACACGTGGTATATGGCAACCATTGCTTATTTGACACGTTCGTTCAGCTTAGAGATGGATTTAATCTTAGATATTGACTCGATTTCGCGTTTTGCATATTCTTTCTTCGGTTTTAGCCATAAATTACCCAGTCGATTTTGTTTCAAGTCGGTATCTGGACATTTCTTGAGACATGCATAAAAACTTTTAATAATTTGGATACAGAATTTAGATCCCAACGTGTTTTCGAGTCCAAACATACGCCAACAATTTCATATCCTTGAATCCGCTTGGCTACCGGCTACATACTGGATATCATTCAACTCAAAGTGGGGTAGATGCCAAGTATGTAATTAATAGCAAGGACATATATTATATTTATTTACATACTCGCTCGAAGTCTTCCAAACTTTTTTTTTCAAATTTTGCCAGTTAGATACTTATTGACACTACTCCAGTGTGAGAGCTGTCCAAAAAACTTGCATTAATATATTTATTTTGAAGTAAACCCTGTCAAACAGGCTGTTAAAATACGAACAAAACAACCACGTAAAATGATACAATTAACTCCAACGATAATGTAGGCCAAACAAACGCTGTGACGTTGATGATGGGATATAATGCAATTTAAAATATTTAATATTTCGAGCAGTTTCCGACAAGGTAATAAGAGAGCTACGAGTATAGTCGGTTTTTAACGGTTTCGATAACATTGATGGTATCTTTATAGGTTACATCGTCCTTTGCATATAAAGCTGCTGAAAATACATCATCATGTTAACGATAATACTGGCTGCCAGTGATGATGACATTGGCTGAAGCTTTGTGGGTTTTAATTACGAGAGATTAACATCAAAGAAATTCCATGTGAACATGAATTTAAATTAAATTTTCTGAAATATTTTTTTTTATTAATTAGGAATTCTTTTGAGTTCCAACGCATCAGTGTCATCGATGTTTCTGTAAAAAAAAAATCACAGCGAGAGAGAGAGTTCGATGAATTTATACCAATTTTGTTTACCTGTAGGTACCATCATAACAACAATTGTTTGGAAGGCCAATTGTGATGACTGTGAAATCATAGTTAGATACACTTTTAAAAAGGGACGCCTATGGATTTAATATGGTGTGTAATTGTTTAACTGACTGACTGACTCTACATATCTTAATCCCTATACATTTCGCTAAGTACTCTCTAGATAAACAAATTTAATAGTCTGATTGATCGTAATATTGTTTTTGGCCGATAGTTGGGTATTTGTGTTTAACTAGTGCGTATTCTTGCTACAAGGTAGTTTTCCAACTAAACATGTTCCATTTCGTTGTAGTGAATACCCTTAGAGGTCGTTACATATTTACATCCGTCACAAAGCCAAATGCATAATTTCCTACGTGTATACCAACTGAAGAATTTACTTTTAGAACGTAATTGTGGAGTAATGACTTTTGAGCTCTTAATGTGAGCAAATATTTGCACATGAATTTGCAGGAACGCAATTACGGCTAAAAACAAGAAAATGTTCACCAAGTGCTATGCAATATTTTATCCAAAGAAATAAAATTATAGAAACTTGCTCTATATGTGGCATTAGAAACACCTGCTGCGGGATATTATATATAAATATCACTAGAAAATAGTTTACTTATTGTTTTTCTGCAATAGTACACTGAAAGAATGTGCAGTACCATCAGCAATACCAAAGGCAGAGAACTATATGCAGCAGGACGTGCAATGAATTGTGACTTCCACTCAAGTGGAATGCCAACATACTGGCCTGCGGATATACATAAAATCATTGATTTAATAGATTTTTTCGTTGGAAAAGGAATATACGATAATTACATTCATATAGAAAATAAAGAGGATCTATTGTCATATCAACCACCAGTTCTTATCCTTACGAAGTAAAAGACATAATGCTTGTAAAGTCTGGCAAAGAGTTTGAGTACCAGAAAATAAAAAGGTACTAAATGCATTAACATACAAAAGGTATTAATACAAAAAGTTAGAAATGACTCAGTTGGCAGATATTTCGGCTCATAAAAATATAGATTACTTGCTATAAAAGGCGGTCTAAGGCTTTAAAAAAACAATGAAACAAGCACCATCTATCAAGCAGGGTAATGGATCTTCGAGGAGAAATGCCAAGGAAAAGGAAAATTCCAACCATTTCCTAGGCGAACTGCAAAAGTAGATTTAATTGTGGTTAACAAAAAAGAGCACAAAACCATGCAGCACATAACTTCACAATGAAATTGAGAATAACTTAAACCCAAAACAAAAAGTACCGGGTTATGACTTGATAATAGGGCAAATACTAAAAGAACTCTCTGAAAAAACAGTGCGAAAACTATTGCTTGTAATTAATGCAGTTTTAAGACTTAAGTATGTCCCCACACAAGGGAAGATTGCAGAAGTGATTATGATTCCGAAATCAGATAAATCACTAAACGAAAGATATCATGTAGACCATTTTACCTGCTCCCAATAATATCAAAGTTATTCGAAAAACTTTTCTGAAAAAGATTCAAACCATTAATGGAGGAAAGGCAGCTCGTGCCTCCCCATCAACTTGGATTTAGAAAGAAATACTCTACTGTTCTAGGAGTGCATAGAATACGAGGGTGGGTCAATAAGTCCCTGAAAAATTAAATAAGGAACACTCTTTTCGGTACAAAAACATTTAATTTTCAACATAGTCTCCTTTCAGCTCTATACACTTGATCCAACGTTTCTCCAATTTTTTGATGCCCTCCAAATAATACGATTTCTCGAGCCCCTCAAAACAAGCGTTTTTTTCAGCGATGACCTCTTCATTCGACCAAAATCTCTTACCTCCGAGCCATTTCTTCATGTTTGGAAAATAGAGAAATAATCGCAGGGGGCTAAATCTTCGTTTTTGCTTCAAATCGGCTTGGAATCGATCCAGCAGCTCTGCGTAATATGCGCCGGTGATCCTTTTACCCTTTTCAAGGTAATCGATGTGAATAACACCGCACGCATCCCAAAAAACCCGCCTTGGCCTTCTTCGGCTTCGATTCACCAGGAGAAGTCCATTGTTTTGACTGTTCCTTGGTTTCTGGTTTGTTGTGAAGAATTCAGGTTTCATCCACGGTTACGAAACGGCGCAAAAACTCAGCCGAATTTTTCTGGAACATCGCCAAACACACCTTTGAAGTTGTCAAACGAATGCGTTTGTTGTCGTTTGTGAGCAAACGCGGCACCCATTTTGCGGAAAGCTTATTCATGTCCAAATATTTATGTAAAATCGAAATCACTGAGCCATGTGATAAGCCTGTGGCCTTTTCAAGCTCGCGCACTTCCACTCGCCGATCGTTCATTATCAAACCATGGATTTTGTCGACCATTTCTGGTGTGGTGACCTCAATTGGGCGACCAGAACGTTCGGCGTCACTTGTGCTTGAACGACCGCACCGAAATGGAGTAAACCAGTGGTGAATGGTTCCATTCGATGGTGAAGAGTAACCATAATATTTGTCAAGCTTTTGTTTGGTTTGCGTGATAGTTTTTTCTCGCAAAAAATAGTGTTTAATGAGCACTCGAAATTCACTTTTTTCCATTTTAACGAAAATGCTAGTAGGCGTCTATATAAAATGGCTGAAATCTGTCTGAAAATTTGGGTGCGTTCTTTTGAAAGATGATTCTCGACAAAAAAAAATTTAAGGTGACGACACAATTTGTGTTAATTTTCAGGGACTTATTGACCCACCATGAGCGTTATAGAAAAGGTAGGGAACGCAAAAGATTTGTTCAGATATTTTTTTAGGTGTACCACTTTGATAAAGTTTGGCACCAAGGATTAGAATGTGAACTGAAAAACATATTCTCAAATATTATATTACACAGAGATATTTCCATGTAAGATATGAAAATGGATACATTGACCTAAAAGAAATAAAGGCAGGTGTACCACAAAGCAGTGTCCTGGGGCCAATATTATATCTGTTCTATACCAATTTTATGTCAATTGACGATAATGCTGTAGAGGCCGCGAATTTGTATGAAATTTAACTTTGGGGTTGTACAAAGAAATCTAATTTGAATATGATACAAACCTCTCAGTGATAATATTCCACGGTACATTAGAAATGACAACCTACACAGAGATCTTAAAGTAGAGTATATCAATGGAATATTAAAAAAAAAAAAAACAAAAGTGTTACTCCATCCAATGGGCACATTAAATTAATAAGGTTTAAGAGACTGAAGAATAACGATTTGACTATGATAATGATCCCTTGCCCATCCTCATCCCCTTCGTAGTTTGTAGTTAACTAAATTAAATTTAACTAACTTAATTAGAAGCAAAACAAAGAAAGAAAATACATTTAAATAACTTAGCCATTGAATTATGTACATATATCCCACCGAAACTAATAAACCATATTAAAGAAGAATTTACTAAATGAGTTCTAGTGGGTGTGGATGCCGCACTACTAGCATCACTAGTATCTTTCAAGGTGTTCACTAGCCCTCGAAAAAAAAAAAATAAGTACCACCAGCTATTTTTTTCTTCAAAGTACGTGCTATACAAAAAAAGCGAAGTTTGAATAGTGCAATATTATAGCCAGACGTCCCATATATTATATTACAAACATTTTTTAAGAACTGCAAGAATTTATACCAGCTAGTTCAGGTTTTATTTATAGGACAAATAGCGATATGAAACAGCCAATAGTGTTATTCTTGTGTAACACAAATGGTTGAATTAGCTATGAAAAACTGCCAATATTATTTTTACAAGAAAAAAAAAAAAGACATTGCTTTGCTAGGAGTCGAACTTACGAACATCGAGGTGTTGACGCAATGTCATACTTGTGCTATATTTTTCGCGTGTATTTACGTTTTTTATTGCAGTTTCCAAACCGGATTGACAAGGTTTCGTAAAAATAATTTTAGTCTCGACATTCGCGATAGGTGGAAACCATTAAAAACTTTTTGGTGTTTTTCTTGATTCGGAATCTACCTACCTATAACTACTGCGCCACGGCTTCGCTATAGAATATCAATAAAAAGTTCGATAAAAAACTACACTTTCACTACGTAGTTACGCCAAAGGCATAGAGGGAAATACTGCGTACCTAGTTGATATCTCCTGTCATTTTTACTAGTTATGAAAAATAACCATTATTACTATTTATGAGAAATGAAAATAGAAGAGTTTGCTATGAAAATAGCCATACTTTTATGTCTAAATAGGTAAGCTGCAATTAATATATAGGTAAGCTGAATAACTATGCTTAAATAACTTATACTGAACTTTTCTACAACAGCAGGGATGTAATGGAAACAGGAGAACTAGCAATGAAAAGAATCACTATTCATATCCTTTTTATAATATACTGGAGTGAAAAATTATATAATGTGTAGGCAAATGGCAGTATTTGAAGTTCTTCTTTCATATTTCCTTCTGTGTGTGAGCTTCAGATATTTTGTGATTAATAACTTGCAGCACTAGAAATGTCGTATTAAGCAACAAAAACACTTTATTAAAAGCTATGTTATTTATTAACATTCGCAGGTACAGTCATATCCGAAGTTGTTTCATAGCAAAATCAATGGAATTGAAAATTGTTCAATGTATTGGAGCGTTAGACAAATTTTATTAAACCCAATAGCAAGCTGAAACTTGGAATAAATGTTGGAGCTATATTTTCTTATAGACCTATCCTGCTAATATTAATGTAATGTGTATCACACGAAAAGCTCAGAATAATGCTGTAGAGCGTCTGAAGGTTTATCAAACCAAACCCTGAAATAGAAGCTTAATGAGGACCTTTCAATATGAATGCTGTTCAAAGGGAGTCAGCGGCTAACGAATTGTAAACGTTGCGTGAAGCACTTATATCTCATCGATGTATTTCAGATACAAAATTATTTCCCGTAATATATTTTATTGAATAATAACTCTAATAGCCCTCCCTTCTCTTCCCATGGTCTTGTGTCTTTCACTTCAGTAGTCTTAAATTATTTGGCGGCGCTTAATTACACGTCTTATTAATAGATACACATTTTCCAAGTAACTCCCCAGCTGCCAATAGCATTGACTATAGCAAGTCAAATGCACAAAAAACCACAGAACTATGGGCGCTACATAGCTTCAAACCATACAAATCCGCTGGACCAAATGGCGTAACACCTGCCGAATTACAAATGACATCAGACATTATTCTGCCAGGACTAATGTTAATACTGTAGAGTTGCCTTGATCTGGTTCATATTTCGCAACTATGGGGAGAAGTTAATGTGGTTTTCATACCCAAAGCTGGTAAATGTTTACAAGCAAGTCCAAAAAATCATAAGTCTATCATTGTTCCTTCTAGTAACACTAGAATGACTGATTTATATCGATACCTGATTGTATTGACACACAACTACTATCTGCGACTCAACATAAATACTGCAAGCGTAAATTAGTAGAAACAGTATTACATACGTCAGTTAACAAAATCGTGTATTCCCTGTACCATAAGGAGTATAGAATGGTAGCTTTTCTGGGTATAGAATGCGATTCTAACAATGTCTGTTCATCTGCGATAACAAATGCACTGTGTAATCTGAAGGTGGGTAGCTCACTTAGCGAGTTGATCAATGTACTGATTACTAGTCGGATTATCAACCCAAAGCTGGGCGGGACATCTGTTAGAAGATTTGTTAGTAAGGGTACTCCATAAGGTGGTGTCCTTTCCCTATGAACTGTTGATAATCCTGAATCAAAATGAGGTTATCGCCTATGCGGATGCCGTTACTATAGCAGTCTCTGGTAAATACCCCATTACCTTACAAGAACTCTTACAAAACTGAACTAGCCCTCTTTTCAAAGAAATACAAAATTCCAGTTATTGACCCTCCATTCCTTAATGGAATAAGCTTAACCATCTTCAACGAAACAAAATATCTGGCTCTTATTTTGGATAGAAAATTAAGCTGGAAATCGAACTTACAAGAAAGAGCAAAGAAAGCCACTGTCGCAATTTTCTCTTGCAAAAAAGGCGTTGGGAACCAATGGACTTACAGCCCAGACTAACTCACTGGCTCTACATCTCGGGCAGCAGACTGATCATCATGTACTCATGTATTTTTGGCAGCCAAATAACAGCTAGTTCAGCTATTCGCCTTAAAGATACTTTACAGTGGTCCAGCAAAGTATAAATCCACGCCCTCATTTCAAAGAATTTCAAAATCTTTCCTGAAGAGATTGAATATACCTTCCATACCCAAGTTCAATTTTGGCAAAACTTCCAAGTCACCCTCTCTTCCAGAGAATTCTGGGAGGAAGATGGATTTACGGATAAGTCTATACATATTTACACAGACGGTTCAAACACTAACGATGGGGTGGGTGATGGTGTTTTCTCTGATAGGCTTACCCTAAATCTCTCCTTCCATCTCCCAAATCATTGTAGATTGTTCCAGATGAAAATAATAGCAATAAAATAAGTCTTATATTGGCTACAGAAAAGCGTGATATCAACTGTATATATCCGTATCTCTTCATACAGCCAGGCAGCAATCAAGTCCTTGGAATCATCATCTCTAAATTCAGTTCTAGATTTCCGATCATGGGTGCCGAGGCCCAAAACATTTCACGAAATTGTAAGGCCGACGAACTTGACAGACATCGAAGAACACTACCAATTCTACCAGACAAAAGTTCCCAAAACTTAAATCAGAACTGGATGCTATTGAGAGGACATATTCTACGTGGACAAGTAGTACAACGTGTCTAGCGACAAAACAGGTTTGGCCTAAGCTGGGTCTGAAACGTTCTAAGAATCTGATTTCTCTCAATAGATTACATATCAGCGCTGCAATTGGTGTCATCTTCGGGCACTGTCTAATAGGCAAACAATGATTTCTGCAGAAGCGGCGTGAACAAGAAGGAGGAGGAGACTATTCTTCACCTTCTTTGCACCTGCCCAGCTCTCTCCCAAATAAGGAAACTGAACTTAAGACCTTTCGGGTTCAACGACCTAAATGATTTGAATAAGACAGACATTAGAAAACTCCTACGCTTCATCAGAGGCTCCAAATTGTTCATTGAGTAGGCAAATGACCGTTTCCCCAATCCCATGTGGTATCAGAATAGTCTAAGCGTATCGGCTCTCAGCTCTGAAACCTCACAGACGTTTAGGACTTGGCGGCATACTTCTCTTTGTTTGCTGTCTTGTTGCGTCCATGAGTGGTACTTACCCAAATGCTGGAGTAGTTGTTGCAGTACAGTCATTAATAACAATAGACTTTATGGATATGATCAAGGAGTACCCTTTTTCTTGTTTCATTTACACCGATTTCCTATACTATTTCTGTATATGGGACAGATTGTAGTCTCCACTTTTTTCTAAATAATATACTCTACACTCCCCACATTAAATTTGTAGGTACTACGCTTCTATTATTTGTCATATTCTAACTACTTTTTCCCTCCACACAAATTGAATGAGCCAAACCACCTCACCGACAAATGAATCACTATGAACGAAAAGTTTTTGAATGTATGTCCAACCGATTGCGATTCCCAATTCAAATCTACAGGATAAATAAGGCAAATGCAAAATATACATCATAGCATGGGGTCACGTAATTCCAGTCTCAAGTTCAAGAGCTTCCTCTGCTTCGTAAAATATGAGCAGCACAGAACGTGCATCTAAAGAAAACTTTCAGCTCTGCCAAACAAACAAGAGTTTTATTTTACTGGAAGAGAATACCACCTGTGCATGCAGTTCCCTTCCGAAATATAAAACTCATGTATGACTATGTGTTGGAACATATGAATGTTTGCATGAGCGTTCGCAAGGCGACAGCTGTCCCCCCTGCTACAATCGATCATAAACTGGATATTATTTTTGGAAGAACATGACATTGTCCACCCCATCAAACGACATGTCAAATGAAAGCTGAACATCAAAGGAATTCGAATGCGTAAAAAAAAAATGTTTGAATAAAATATGTTGAACAAAAAAACCGAAACACCAAGGTGAAACCGTGTCAGTCTTACGAGCCGAATTTCATTTGTTCAGATACGTTTAGTTTTTTGACAAAACTATATACATACTCGTATATATATATCAGGATAAACATATGAATCAAATTTCATCAGTGATTCTCGATATATGTATATATACAAGTGAAACTTTGTTCCAGTGTTCCAGTTAACGAATTTAACGTTCAAAAAAGATAAAAAAAATATTTTTTTACGGAGACTAACGTCTCTTTATTACTCCAACTTAATTCTAAAATACAATTTTAACTTACACTTCTACTTATAGCCTAAAAATGTCTGTTCATCAATTTACTGAATGTGAGAAAATATTCCGGATGGGAATATTACACCTCACTTCAATAAATAGCTCATTCTGCATTATTAGCATTCGAACTGACTGGCGCGTGTGCCGATAATGCAGTAATAGATGCTTTAACTTTCCCTATGGACTGCCTTCATCCGATCATCATTATTATTTATGTCAAAAGCGTTGTTTCAACAAAAAAAAAAAAAAAAAAATGGCACCGGGTATTCACTAGTATTCATATAAAGAGTGACTCATTTGGAGGTTAAAATTAAATAGAACATAAACTGCTGATATTTTTATAACAACAAAGTGTTGACATCGGTCAAATGGACGCCACGGCTGGCCTTGCAGACTTCCGCCCTTTTAATAATTAAAATGCGTTTTTCTGTCGTGCGCCGCTCCATAATTACAAATGTTAAATATCAACTGTTTATCTTTGACAGAACTACCGTAGTTCCAGATATAAATTTTAACCTTCAATTGAATAATTGCCTTTTCTTCGGATGAATGAGAAAGCCGAATAAGGATACAGGTAAAATAACTGTTACTCGTACCATCATAATTTATGAGAAACGTCTATTTTGAAAACTTTCCTTAAACATGGATTGCATACCTGAAATTGGGTAGGTCACTAGCAGAGTCAAGCGCTCAGTGTGCCTACTAAGTATGAATTCCCTTAGAACCAGCGGCTTGCAGATGAACAGCGGTTTGCAGATGAAGACATTCAGAGGAAAACAGAATCTCCGCAAAGGTTCTGCACCCGTTTCAAAGAATTAAAAAGAAAATTCACGACTTAACGCTTTTATGACTTAAATGGCTTGTACATGAAACGGAACTTTGTTATAACATGCATGAACTTTGTTATAACAATTTTATGAACAAAACCGCGAACTTTTCTTCTTTTCTTAAATACCTTGAAGAGGAGGCAATATGGAGTAATAATTTCTATAATTTGAAGTCATACATCTACTCGTACAATAATGATCTAAGAGCTAAAACTTGCAAAGCATCCGTCAAAGTTCGACATTCGTATCGCAAAAAAAAACCCGATTTAATAATAAAAATAAAAATTTATAAAAAAATTCACTTCATTTCATGACTTTCTAGAATAATTTTTATGACAAATAAATTGTTAGACTTTTTTGATTATTTGATGGCTTTGAAAAAAAAAAATATTTACTTTTTCACATTTGTATAGTTTCCCGATGTTTTAAAGTCTCGAAACTTAAGGCTGAACAATATTCGAAAAAAAAGTATAAAAAGTGCAAAAAGTCGAAAAATACATGTAGTTCTCTCTCTTTGCATCGCATTCTACGTTCTGCACCATTCCGTTTCGGTATGCGAAAGTGAACAAATTCAAAGCCCATCTGTGTCTGAGCTTTCACTTTTGGCAAATTCTAAAAACTAGAACACATGCATAATCTTGCACAAATTTTCCAACAGATTGCTTTGTGTGCTCAAAATTGGTCTCCCAGTGTTTGTGGATTTTGCAGACGAAAATAGAGAGATCTACGAGTACTGTAGGAAATTTTCATTCATATAATAGACTCACTTGGTGTGATTAGGGCCATACAAAAACCTTGCGTGTTTGAATTAATTTTATTTATAAAAGCTTTCAAATTATCATAGAGAAGTTTTTTAGGGAAATATTTTTTCACCAGTAAAAGTGTTCTGTTATTTATGAAGGACAAATATATATTTCCCCCAATTATGACGGAATCATATGACGGTCACATTCTGTTTTCACTAATTTTGAGGCCGAATGTTTAATTTCACGGACTGTAAGGATTGTGTATGTGCTGAGCATCCAGACAAAAAAGTTCTAGAGCAAACTATTACAAACTACTGAAGAACTTACTTACTTACATACATTTACCTCAAAGGCAAAAAATCATAAACGCCTTTACCTGCCTTTTTTTTTTTAATGAAGGTGAAAATCTCGAAAGACGCAGAGGGGTTAGAAACCCAAAGCAGTGTGGGACGCTAACCGCACTAAAAACACCTCCTTGATCATGACCAATCAAAGAAAGATTGACAAATGATTTTATTTGCAACGTTTAGTTGCGTTTGAGAGGGTATTATAATTTAAATACGTGCTCTCATAATTGTCAGATTATAAGTTCATGAGGTTTTGTTCTTCTTAATCTACGAATATTATTTCGTATATTTAAGACGTCTTCTATTGAAGGATTTATATGCATCTGCAGACGCACGTTGTGACGAATTGGGTTCATTTTAATTTCTTCCGTCACCGGATTAATCTGCAAATCACGATGCAAGTCAATATTTCTAATGTACCATGGGGCATTTACTATTCCGCGAAGAACTTTATTTTGAAAAGTTTGTATTATTTGTACATCGGTTTTTGTAGCAAGTTTTAAATATCTGGTTATATAATAAGATTTTGTTCTCAATGGACACTTCTGAATTATGTCCTAACAACCAATAGAGTTTTCTATATTTAATATTTAACTCCTCTACTTTCTTTTTCATATGTTCCTTCCATTTCAGTTTAGCATCCAGATTCATACCCAGATACTTAGCTGTGTTAGAATAAGGAAATACTTGATTATTAATAACCACAGGAACGTTCGTTATTTTTTTATTTGTAAAGTTGATATGGGTGGACTTAGACTCATTAAGTTTCATTCGCCATCGTTTCGTCTAATCACATATCTCGTTCACTGAGTTTTGTAGCTTTTCTGTTGCTGTGGCCACGCATTCATCAGTTGCTAGAAGAGCAGTGTCGTCTGCGAATGTGGCTAACATGGTATCATTCGCATGTGGAATATCACTAGTATATAGTAGGGCCTAGAACACTTCCCTGTGGAACACCTGCTTGTATTTCTTTAAGTTCAGAATACGCTAAACCATAGCGAACTCTAGAGAATCTATTAGCTATATATGACTTAAGTATCTCATAGTATTGTCTAAGTAGATCCCTATGTAGTTTATATTCCAAGCCCTTACGCCAAACTTTATCAAAGGCCTGAGCAACGTCTTGTTTTTCTTCTAGTGCTTTTTCTATAACTTTAGTTATACGATGCACTTGCTCTATTGTCGAGTGCTTATTTCTAAACCCAAACTGATGTGTGGGAATAAGCCTTCTTTGCACTATGATTCTATCCAGCCTTTTAAGAAGCAGTTTCTCGAAAATGTTTGATAATATCGGTAATAGCGATATTGGCCTATATGAGGTAACTTCTGATAGGGGTTTACCTTGTTTAGGTATAACAATAATTTCGGCTATTTTCCAGTAATGTGAGACATATCTTTGTGTAAAAAAGGCATTAATTATAAACTTGAGTTTTAACAATGCTACGAAGGGTAGTTCTTTCAGGATTTGGGCAGTTAAAAGGTCGTAACCTGGTGATTTTCTACTAGATAGTTTAGAAATACATGTGTTAATCTCACTTAGCGAAACATAAGGGATTACGTCTTCATCTATTTTATCAGAGAATTCTGCCACGCTAGGTGGAAAAGGTTTAAACACATTTGTTAGGTGCTCCGAAAAAAAGTTTAACCTTTTCTCTTGGGTCGCCGATCCATTTCCCTTCAGATGTTTTTAACGGGGAATCCTGCGCTTGAGGTCTCTTTAAATGATTGGCAGCCTTCCAGAGGGAGTAGTCTGTGGCTTTGTCAGCAGTTAAGTTACAAAGGTAATTAGTTAAGGATTTATTTTTAAATTCACTGATACTTTTTTGAGTTTGCTATTCAGTCTATTAAACACAACTTTATCACCGGGATATCTTGCCACCTCCTGCGAGCTCTTCTCTTTTCTAATATTAGTTCCCTAATTTCTATGGGATATTTTACCGCTGCTTGTTTTTTTTGTTGATAGGTCGGTGTACTATCTTCTGCTGCCTGTTATATATCGGCAATGAATTGTTCCACTTCGATGTCAATATGGTTTGTTGTGGTCAGAGGGGATCTAAGGTTAATAAATCCTTCGAGTAATTCTCTGAATTTACACCATTACCTGACTGATAATTTAATACGTACAAGTTAATTTTATCTAAGCTATTGGATGGTTTAAGCCTCATTCAAATCTATTCAGTCATTTGCCAAACAATTCCAAAAATATTTCTACCTGCCCTTAATACTACAAGCATTGCTTTATTTTATTTGTATTACGAAATTCTAATTTTCAAGAAAGTCTAAACAATTTTTTGTTACCATATTCCCAAAATTTGAGCACCATAACGTCACTGTCAAAAATTACTTAGATATACATTTTCAATAAAATCGTCTTATCCATATCCGAGAAATAGGCAATTTTCTCAAATCCTCTAATAAATGTGATTTTATTATACATAATAAAGGGTTATTCATTTCGAGGTTCGGATTTCACATCCTTTCCATCAAATCCATCTGTCATCCATAGTGACAGGTAGTTAGTTCTTGTCTTGCCTTTGTACAATATGTATCGTTTAACCACCGTTTAATGCAATAAAAATGTTGCATCTTATTACAAAAATACTTTTAACAGTTCCGTAATATTGGTGCATCGCGATTTTAGGACAGATTATATAATCGCCCAACTAAGCAATCAATTCAAAACACAATCACAATTTATGATGTAGCAAGGCTTGTTCATCATCGTAATGCTCGATTAACTAAAAACATAGCCGCTGCGAGCGCCTCAGTGACCGAAAACCCGGAATAGCCAATTCCACGCTGCGCCCAGCAATTGGGTATATCCTATAGCTCCGTTTGGATTTACAACTTGATCTCAATAAGGTCCAGCTTACACAACAACTAAAGCTTGCTGACTATATAATGCGCAGAACATACGCCGATTGGGTGCTGTGAAATCAACAAGTTGACGCCGATTTTTCGAACAAAATCTTATTCAGCGATGGGTCTTATTATAACAAAATTGCAGAATTTGGGATTCTGAGAATCCAAATATCAACAGGTCGGGGCTACGTTCCACACAACACAAACAGATTTGGGTCTATTTGGCGATATCAATTGGCCACCAAAATCGTGTAATCTGACCCCCCCAAACTAGCACTTAAAAACAAACATCCCATCTCGCCAGGAAAGGTTTCGTCCTTTGTAGTCGGCGCAATAAATTGCTTTCATCCAGAATTTGTAGGATTGTATTGTTGACATGTCCGATTAGTCGGTTTCTATGCTTTTTCGCGAAGCTTCTAATTTCAGCTTCGATTGTCGGAATTCCGAGATCCCTGTGGATATCATCTTTTCTAGTATACCACGGTGCGTGGACAATTTCTCTTAACACTTTATTTTGAAAAGTTTGTAAAATATTGGCGTTTGTTTTCTTGGTACAGCCCCAAAGTTGTATACCGTAAGTCCACACCGGCTTTAGCACTTGCTTGTATAAAAGCAGTTTGTTCTCAGTACTGAGCTGGGAGTGTTTTCCGAGCAACCAGTTCATTTCTCTAAATTTGATTTCGAGTTCTTTACGTTTCATTTTAACGTGCGAATTCCATTTCAGTTTTGCGTCGAGTGTCATTCCAAGATATTTGGCCTCGTTTGCAAAAGGTATTCGGGCCAAGTTTAGGAAAATTGGCAAGACATTAGTTTTCTTATAATTGAAATTCACGTGAACAGATTTAGATTCGTTGAGGGCGATCCGCCAGTCCCTCGTCCATTCATTTACTTTATTCAGTGCGTTTTGCAGTCGTTTCTTCGATTGTTTTACCTAAAAACAAATTATCTTGACGGCTTTTGCCGTCAGCCAGATAAAAGAGTTTTCTTATTATAATTAATTAATTAACACAAACAAAATAAATTAAAATACAAAAAAATACACAATTTAACCCATTTTACATGATTTTTAACATTTTGCATTTTAAAATGCTTAATTTAAAATTCCTTGACAATATTCTAGGCATATGTATCTTTTAAGGCCCAACAGCAATATTCAATTCGGCCCATTTGATACAACGATGACTTCATGTGCAATTAAGATGTTTTTCCTTCAGTGAGTTCGTCGGGACAGATGCTGTAAATCCTTTCTTGCCTTTAAGTTACACAGTATGTAGTTCGTGTTCCTTTTGAGTCTGTATGGCATGTACAATAGTTGAGATACAGAAGTTCTCCTCTGGCCATGAATATACATTACGAGTATATCATAATTAAACTGTAGCGGTCGTGAAAATAGTTTGAATCACCCAAGTTATGTATTTCTAGATTCTCTTTGTTTGTTTTTTCCGCAAATGTATTCCTGTATTTTAAACAACAACGTTTCTATAGCATCTTTCCTAATTGTCAAATTTTCATCCAGCAGTTCGACGTTGTGTTCGTTGAAGCAAGTACGTTGCAATGATATTTGGGAGACGATGTCTTGGTAACGCCATCACACCACTTTCCTTATGTAAGCGAAGAACATCCTTAGTGTAATAATATGCAGCGTTGGTAGCCCAGTTTCCACTTTTATGTTGGTTTATTTTCTGTCAGTTTAAAAATTTTCTTGAAGAAATACCACAGCAATTTGTCCATTTGTTGGAACTGATAAATTCCCCAGACCTGCGCGGCATAACACAATGATCTATCTTATTACTGCCTCAAAAAGTTTATATTCCGCTCATTTTGCAATGTTCTTTTTACTTAGGAGTCAATTATCATATAATTTATGCGCGACTTTATCTTCTTTGAGCTTTTCTTTAAAATTTTTTTTTGGCAGAAAGTTGCGGTGTTATAATGGCTCCTAGATATTTGTTCTCATTTACACATTTAAAAATTGAGTACATGGTCATTTTGCAAATGCCCATTACCTTAGGTATGATATTTTTGCAGAAATCATTGGAGCCGTTTTCACGAAAATTAATTTTTTTCAAAATTGGCTTTAAGTAAAGTACAGTTAATTTTGGCTCTAGAATAAAATTTTTCTGATTTCGCTTCTGGGCATTATTTAACAGACCGCAGATTTTAAGTTTGAAGAAAATCCGTCCAGCTGTTTAGTCTGCAGTCCGAGGTTCAGGCTAAGACAGACGGAACGGACAGACCGGCGAAAGACAGTCGGACAGGCAGATGGATAGATAAACAGAATTTCGAAACCTACTTTTTCGAGTTCCTCAAAATTTATCAAAATCTCGAGCTCGAACATTTTCTTGAGAGCAATAGTACATGGTGCGGCAAAAACAACTATATGATTTGCTTTTTAAATAAATATTGAATGCGATGAAAAAAAAAAAAAAAAGAAATTTAGATTTTAAAGATTTGGGGCTTATTCATACACACCTTTTCCTTGAGATAGTCCCACTAGAAAAGATTTGGAGTAGTCAAATCAGGCGATCGTGGTGGCCAACTCAAATCGCCGTATTTGGAAATTATCGGAATTGGTAGTTGTTGCCTCAATATTGGCATTTGGTGGCAATTGTGGATATAAAAAATGTTGGACCATTGCCCTATAACGTTCTCCATTTATTGTTAGGCTTTCACCTCGATCATTTTCGCCGGTAATGCCACACCAAACAGTAACACGAATTGGGTGTCTTTGATGAATATTTTGGGATCCCCAAAATCTGCAGTTTTGTTTATTTACAAAACCGCTCAAGTGGAAATACGTTTCATCGGTCATTATTAAGTTTGCCAAAAAGTTTTCATCATTTTTTTTATATAATCTGCGCGCGCCGAAGGGGATATGAATACCCTCAAACTGTTTCAGGGCACGGGCGTCAGGGAAAAGGAGGAAGAGGAACAGAGGAGGAGCCTATGCACGTTGGCTTTGAATGTTCCTCCGTATTCCAACCGCAATGCGATATTCCCCAGGATATAGTTTTTAGACTAGCTGGATTTTGTATGGGAAAAGGTGAAAATCTTGTTCCAAAATCCGTCGAATAGTGCGGTCAGAAAGCTGCAACTAGGTAGATCGTCTTCTCGTTGATGTCTCCACGTTTTCTACGATGCTCTGTTTCACAACATCAATATCTTCGACCGATCTGCCCGTTGGAGGTTTGTCCGTATTCAGCAAAATTATCCACCAGCGAACGAATGGTTGGATCAGTTCCTTCAGCATAAAATCTCCTGTATGCATGCTGAGTTTTAATTATTGAACGATTATTTTCAAGGAATAGAAAAAAAAATCTTAGTTCTTTGCGCAATTGTGTAGCGTTTCATTTTTTATATCTCCCAAGTTTTATCTGTGAAATACAAAAAAAAAGAGATTAAATATTCGCAATTAAATAAGTTAAAAATTGTTTACATCATATATTTACTTTTGTCACACCCTGAATTTGCCCTATAGGAATAAGTAAAAAGGGAACATTCGGTAACTGTTGCCCTCCTACAAAAAGTCCTCGATTTTGTATGGACTATAGAACATCAAATTTTGTGTTTACTGCGATTTTATAATATTATTTGTCATATCCACACAATAAAACCTTTACTTGCTTCAGAAAATCAGGAAAGTCCGAAAAATTGCATGTCCAACCACCCCATCGGTACACCGATCACTCAACCAAAGAAAAACTTTCTGATTACCAATTTTTTCAGAAAAAATAAATTAAATACAAAATATTCAATCGTCGCAGGGGTCACGTAATTTCAATCTCAAGTTCAAGTGCTTCTTCTGTAACTTAAAAAATGTCCAGCACGGAACGTGCACATAAAGGAAACTTTTAGCTCTGCCAAACAAACACGAGTTTTATTCGACTGGAACAGAATACCACCTGTGCATGCTGTATCTACCGGAATTTAAAATTCTAATATGACTGTGCGCAAATATGCATATTCTTATTTATGTGTACCTGCTATATTTTTCTTTAAAATTTATATGATCAAGTGAAACTCTTATTGCAGAACCTGCATGGCACCACTTTCGGGGTATAAATAAAACAAATATATTTTTCGTGATTGCGTCAATTCTAACTGAGAATAAATGTGTTGCACACAATTGTTGAATAAGTTGTACTCAATAAATTATTGTTCGTTATGAGGTACGTACGCTGTATGCTGTAGAATATACATAATTCGATGTTAAATATAAAAAAATAAAAAAATAAAAAAACATGCCAGTTTGGAACTTAAGTGAGTTTTCTACTTCCCCCTAAGAGCAAGTAGGTATTTATTAGTTACAAAAAAGAAACTGAAAAGTGAATCTTTCATTTCTATTTGTCTGCCCGTCCATCTGATTATACTTCGGACTGTAGCCTAAAGGTAGATCGATTTTGTCAAAAACTGCTTGAACGATTTTGTTTATATTTAATATCTGGGTTGGCTGGACATGTGCCACTACATAGCGTACAAAGTTTTTCGAATAAAATCCTTAAGTTTCCTGGCCGTGTCATCTCTCGTTTGATATCACGTGCGATATCACGCCGTTTTCTTTTCCTTGGACAAGATTCAAGGAGATTTGACTAGTTATTTATGAACTACCTCAAGTTTTATGCCGAAAAGTAATGGACAATTTAATCAGAGGGTGGAAGCCTGTAAGGCCAGCCGTGGTATCAAAATCTCAATGTAGCACTATATTGACATAAAAATATCAGCAGTTTATCAGAAACCAATGAGTTTTATTTTAAATTTCAAATTTTATTTTACCCCCAATTGAATCAGTCACCCTTTATGTATGTAAATATTTTGAAAGATTCTGAAAGTCTCTATATGTTCTATTAGTCATTCCAAGATTTACTTTTACTTGCAGGTGCAAGAAACATAAGTACATATAGCAGAAGTATTTTTTTCTTGAAAATTTTTAATCCCGATGTTTGGATTAATCTTCGTATTACTATTAAACTCGAAAAAGTGGTCTTGCACAGTTTGTCCGTCCGTCCGTCTATGTGTCTCTCCTAAACGACTGTACTTCAAATTTCATAACAATGGTCTGTGAGCTTATACTTCGAGGCATTCGAAGATTTCCAGAAAAACTCATATCTGTTTATATATATATATAACTGTATATAACGGTACAAGAGACTAGTAATGAGCCTCGTAAAAGCAGCATTGGCCAGTGAATGATGGATCGCTAAAAAAAAAAACGAGATGATGCCTCTGCAGACGAACACCTACAGCACTACTAGTAAGTCCTACTTCAACGCCTTCTCTTGGCACCACCTGGGAGTTTCTTCGGAAGTTGCGAAGTTTGAAGAGGGCGAATGACAGGACAAGTTAGCAACCGTAAAACATTTCATTTGATGATACTTTGACATTTCAACATGATACTTCGGATACGGACGGATACTTTCTTGACGATAATTGGTTGGGACAACGATTTGATTCTGGAACCCTCCTTGACAATGAAAAGGGGGTCTCCAAAATTCCAAATTCCTCCAACTAGAGCGGGAATTCATGCGGTACAAACTGGATATCCTAGAAGTAAGAGAAATTAAATGGTGGGAACACGACATGCATCCCTCCGAAACTGACAAAACCTTCCCGGTCTACTCTGGGAAACCAATAAACACAACTCGCGAATAATGGCGTAAGGCTCTTAGTTACTCCTAAAGCTAGAGACAGTCTTATGTTCTATTCACCTTATGGTGACAGGATATTGACGGCAAAGTTCAAGGCTAAGTTCAGGAACTAATCCATTATCCAGTGCAACGCTCCGCCAAACTATGAGGATGGGGTTGACAAGAACGATTTCTAGATCTACTCGTACTCAACGGCTAACGGAGATATCCTGATTGTGATGAGAGATTTTAACGTGACGGTAGGCAACGACAACACCACACTCAAACATGTGATCTGATGAGACCACACGAACTCGGGGACGAAAAAACGACAACGGCGAAAGGTCTATTGACTTCTGTTATGTTAACCTCCTGGTCATTGGAGATACACTGTTTGTCGAGAAGTAGTATCACTAGATCATCTGAGTCTCGACTGATCGACAATGTACATCGAAACAGATCGATCACTTTGCCATTAGCCGACGCTTTAGAAATTGCATCCAAGACGTCCGTAACATACTTGGAACTGATATCGAAATAGAGAGGGACTACCATCTAATGGTATCTACTATACGCCTTCATACAGCATCTGTTAACAGCAACCTATCCAACCTGCTAAAGACAACCAGGTATAATACCGACAGGCTCCGGGATTCCCAAGTTCGCCAATAAATAAAGTTGCCACAAATACAGAAACAATCAGCAGCTTTGCTCCTGAGAGCATCGACGACCACTGGAACGCTGTGAAAATGTTTTTATGTCTGAGGCAGACACCATTGTCGGTAGAAAGCGAAAAGGCCTATGGACATGGCTGACAGCAGACACTTGGAGACGGATCGATGAACGTATTGAACTCAAAGCACGTATTGCAGCGGACTCAGCAGTGGAGCGCCCCGAACTAGAAGTCCAGTACCGCGTGAAGAGAAAAGGAGTTCAGGGTAGTCGGCATAGGCGGCATACCGGCGGAACTCTTCTAAGCCGCGCCCAAGATGTCGGCGGAAATCCTACAGCCACTAATTAGGAAATCATGGGAAATCGAAGCCTTTCCTGAAGATTGGAAAAAGGGAATGATTGTTAAGCTGCCCAAGAATGGAAGCCTGACGGAATGCGATAACTGGAGAGGTATACCAGAAAAACTCGTCATCATATCTCAAACATCTTGACTACGCTGATGACGCTTGCCTGCTCTCAAACAGGGTTATGAACCTACATCAGATAGCCTATAACTTGGAATTATAGGCGAACAAAGTAGGGCTCAAAATAAAAAAATAATAAATAGGTGTTAGAGGATCTAAACTAAAAAAAAAACTAATATAACGGTACTTTGTTAATTACCCGCTTTGCTAAAATATATATATATCTCAGACGTGGCTAAGACGATTTTATTAGTCATTTTTGACTTGTGGCATAAAAATGTTTGATAAACGATGATTTCGGGTCCAAGGCCCTTGGAGAGGAATGAAAGACAACCGAGATCTTCCTGGTACGGTTGTAGATATTCAGTTTCAATCTAAGTTTACTATCGAGAATGACCTCCAAGTATTGTATTTGACATGGTCTATGAATTGAAGTTCCGTGCCATTTAGCCTTGAAGTGATAATACATGGCACGATGTACTTACTTGTAAATAAATACAGTTTGGTCTTTGCGACGTTAATTGAAAGACCAACCTTGTCCATCGACTTTACAAGTTAAGTAGAAGCTGATTCCATCAGGTCTCTTAAACAATATGGCTATAACACTGTACATCCATTTTTACTAAATATTAAATACAACTGATGAAAGGATAAATTATTATACACCTCAATGCCACTCCCATTGCCATGACTTAATTACTTGATTCTTAACCTCAGCGCTAAGTTCTCGCATGCCTTCTACCTAGTGCTCTACTTCTGGGATGAGGGCTACATAGCTCATAAAAAAACAAAATTTAACTGAAATAAATTTTCCGCTGAAATGACACATCAAGATAATAAATTAATTGGCGTGCACGTTTCTAAGCAATAATTACAACTTGTAGCCGGATGAGAATAAGGGCTACATAGCGTATTTATTATTTATTTTAGCTACAGCGTATTTATTTCAAAACTATCTTAATCTATACCGTACACAAGTATAAACGAAAAGTAAACAATCTTCAGGAGCAAAAGACTGATCAAATATTTGATGAAGAGTTTGCCACTTCATTGAAATGCTGAACAAGAGATAACTTCTTTTGACCGAAGTTTATACCATCATTAATCATGTATGATAATGAATTAATTGAAACTTAATTTGATTAATAATGACTGATTGATATACTCGTACCTATCGTGGAAAGCAAAAGTAAGATAATGTAATTATTTCATGGCAAAGTCAGATAAACACTAACTTTGCATACTGCTAGAAGTATGTTGAAAGAATCACGTCGCAAGGTCATAAATTTACAGGCCATAAGTTCATAATTAACTTTTGACCCAGTTAATAGACGCATAAGGGTGCATGCAAGTTCGTTGGACTTTTTTTTGTTTTTTTTTTTGCGTGTAGCTGGGTGAAAATCGTTGAAAGACATCGCATGCGAGCTTTGCGATAGTGTGGGACTTGACCCACCCACTAAAACTGATCAGCAATTTTTTTTCTAATACTTGTAACTTTATGTTGTAAGGAACTAACTTTGGTCTGTTACCTTTTGTTTTTTTAACTCGTTATCACTTTGTTTGGGTCATTATGTTATATATTTCTTTGTGCACCCCCAAAGCTGAAGGCCATATATCCATATTGGCTTTATAACTTGCTTATAGAGAAGCAGTTTATTATATATTGAGAGACATGAATACCTCCCAATTAGCCAATACATTTTTTTATATCGAACGTTTAGTTCGTCATGTTTTTTCTTGACATGAGTTTTCCAGTGCAGCTTCGCGTCTAAAGTCATGCCTAAGTACTTAGCTGAGTTCGAATGCAGAACTACTTTGTTATTTATGTACACAGGTATGTGTTGTACGTTTTTATTAGTGAAGTTAACATGGATTGACTGCAGTTCATTTAATTGTATTTGCCATATTTTTGGTCCATTCAGATATTTTATTTACTGTCCTTTAAAGTTTTTCGGTAACTCCCTGCACGGTTTTTCGGACAGCAAGAACAGCAGTATCGTCTGCAAATGTGGCAACCGTAGTTTTGTCATTTTGTGTTAGGTCGTTCGTGTATATAGGAGGAACAGCACAGGCCCTAACACACTACCTTGCGGTACTCCAGATCTTATACATTTTAATGCGGAGTACTCATTTTCTTGCTTAATACTTAATAATCGCTGCTTTATATATGATTCTAGTATTTCTGAGTATTGTTTTGGAATATATTTTTTCAGTTTATGGACCAATCCCTTGTGCCAGACATTATCAAAATGAGGTAACTTCACTGGGTAATTTTCCCGGCTTTGGTACCATAATAACTTCCGCGACCTTCCACATGTGTGGAACATACCTTAGTCTGAATGGTGCATTTATTATCTGTGCTATTTTTTTCATACCTTTTCTAGGCAGTTTTTTCAGAATTTCATCCGTGATTAAATCAAATCTCGGGGCTTTTTTCGGGTTGATCTTCTCTTCGTTGGACTTATGACTCACACAATGAAATTATATTATGGAATTTGCATAGCTCGTTTCTAGGGACGCTATCATAGGCGACTTTTTAAAATCGATGAAAAGGTGGGGAGTATCGATTTGGAGTACCTCGGTTTTTTTTCAAGATCTCCCACAATTTAAATATCTGATTTATAGTGGACTTTCCTAGACTTCATATAACATCGTAGATAGGATCATATATGCGATGTTGAAGAGATTAGTGGTATAATTTTATGGCCTGTGGACTTATGACCCTGCGTCAAGTACACCTTATGCCACAAAACAAAAAAATATCGATATGACGAACCATGCACGACTTCCAGGCTATATATATTTGAGAAGCTTTGTCATGACAGTTTTACTCTCGAATGTTTGTCAGATGTTCACGAAAGGTGAAACGGTAAAAAAAATTGTTTCTGGGACTCGAACCTTTCAGTGGTCCACGCACTTAAATATTGAGCCACCGTATAAAAGCCGTTAATTACATAGGGGAGTACGGATACTACACAAGCAAATTTTTATTTATTTTTTCATAATATTTTCTTAGAAGTGACGAACCTACATATAACGCCGAATGAGATGCTTGAAAATGCTTTTTGATTCTGCTCTTGATTTGTTGGAGATTAAAGGTTTCTGGAAATATGTCTGCTGGGAGTGAATTCCAAGTTTTTTTTTTTTTTTTTTAAAGGAAATTTCCAGATCCCGGAGCACTCAGACTCCATTTTGCTGTGTCCATTGTACTACCAGGCAGAAACTCCTTTTTGGTATAGTGTTTGGAGAAACGTAGATTTTATTCGCTTCTCTTTTATGTTTTGGTGGCTGTGATTGCTCTCCCCCATCCGGGCTCGAACCTGCACAGTTCGGGTCACAAGCGAACACACTACCCACTACACCGTGGCCACCTTCATTCCAACGTTTACTTGTCCTTAGTGGATGTCACGTGGGCATAGATGTGATGGGCCTAGGTAGTTTGCCTAATAAAACACTGAACTGTAGCATTTCTAGATATCATTTCATTGACTTCATGGATGCCAATTTTGTAATGTTGAGTATGTAGTTGTGCCATGTTGCACCAGAGTTGACTCTGACACCAAGAGAAATGGATAATTTGGTCTTCGTATAGAAGTTGACTAAGTTTGCTTTCCCCCACTGCAAGATTTTCTGCAAGTCTTCATTTAATGAGTTGATCTGGTCGCATCCCTGATGATGTGATGTAATTGCATCACGGGCACGCTGTTAGAGTAAGATGAAATTAGAGCGCTATCATCGGAAAAGCTAGTGATTTTGTTGTTCGTTGACTCTAAAAGCTCGTTGATATGGAGTGGGAACAGAATTGGTAAAAGTATAGAACCCTGTGGCACTCTAGCGTTTACAGCAAAAGTATCACAGTATACTTTAATCTTTTATGTAGACAATTTCTCATCCAATCCTAGAGCGGCTGCGAGAGTACTCAGGAGGCCAGCTTTCTTAATAGAGCACTATGCCAGACTAGATCAAATGCTTTTGAGATATCCAGGCCAACGGTTCTTGATTCCTCGTGCTGTCCGATGGCTGAGGTCCATAGGTACGTTACATATCTCACCCGGTTTCCAGTTGTGAAAACCATACTATCGGTCATTTATTAGTCCGTGCCCCTCCAGGTATTATTTAATTCCATTACTTTAGATAGCTTGGACACTTTCGTTTTTAGTATTCAGTACCGTTTTTTGCATGTATGACATAGAACAAAATTAATGAAAAGATAATAGTGTTAGGTACGATTAGGTTTGGGGGGAAATGCACTTTGGGAATGCTTGCACGGGACCATTTAATCCATTGTATTCCTCTAATATTTGTCTTACTACTTCTAGCTACGTTATCGGCTGGTCTTTTATGAAATCAGCTTGCACTTTTGATGAAACAAATCATGTTTGTAAGTGGAACCTGTACTAGGTTCTCTAGTTCCTTAAACAGTCTGTTTCTCATGTAATGGAGGCAACGGGTTTGAACATTTGGGCATTCAAATAGTAAGTGCTTGATAGTTTTTTCCTTATTCCGACAGCTCCTGCAGTAGTCAGGTGAATTGATGAATAGCCTGTGTCATTCCGTTCTACGTACATGCTTGTCCCATTCTCTCCTATGAGTAACGCTCCTTCGATGTCTAAATATGCAGCTAGAGTTAATTAGTTAAAGCTTTTTCGATATTTGAGACTACCTCATGTCGGGCTGTCTCCACTGACTTGCTTTTAAGGAAGGCATGTTGTGTGCATTGCTGGGATGATATTGCCTGGTCCTGCAGATTTGGAAGGTTTAAACGATTTCTCCGCCCATGCTACGAGTATCTTGTGTTTTGTGATAATATCTTCAATATCTTTATCAAGTACTAAAAATTTTGGAACGGATGGAAGGGTGATTGCGTGCTATTTGGAAGAGTTTCACCACTCGTGTGAGGTATCGGTTTAGTGATCTATTCTGCTTACTCTGTCCAATTTGTCTTTATAAGGTTTCTTTAGGGTAGATACCAATTGTAAATAAAATTCTAAAGTGATCCAAGAAAGAGTTTTTAGACGACACTCTCCAATTTTCTATTGTAACCTGCTCATTATTTCTGATCAAGGTGAAATCTAGAATCTCTTTTCTAATTTTGTTGTGAAAGGCAGGGTGATTGTCCCTGCTACCAGGACAAGATTTGTAGTTTTTTGAGGTTTCAGTCCAGCATAACAAGCAAAATTCGTAATCGTATGGGAATTTCTGCGTTTCCCTTCAAATTTACTGTTCGGAGATTTTACCAATCGATAAGATGCAGATATTGCCGAAAGTATGTCGGCTGGTATCCCGGAACTTTTAGTTTTTTTTCAAATCTTTTTTTGAATATATACATAGATACCCTTAAATTTACATTGTTTCCTTAAGTAAAAAAAGGTTTGTACATTGAGACATAGTCTTTTATAATACTGAGAGTACAACAATTCAATTTAATTTTACTTAAAAATAATTAATAACTATGTAGAAGGAGGGGCAGGAGAGAAAGGGAGGGGAGAAGGAAAGGAAAAAGCGTGAAGGAAAGGAAGGAAAAGAAAAAAAGCTAGAAGAAGTTGCTATTGCTGCTTTGAATTTATATAGTAATTAAGTAGTGCGATTTTAAAGTTTTTGGCATTTAATATACCTCTAATATGCAAAGGTAATAAACGAATAGCATGAACAAAAAATAATCTTGAAGAATTTAAATAATTGTAGTGGTGAGTATTAATGTTAAGTGTTCTTCGAGAATGAGAGAAATCCAGTGGTGAATGGGATTTTATTATTTTATGAAGAAATATGCAATTTCATATATTCATGTGCTGCTGTAGTGTGCAGCCAAGGAAGCTCTTCGAATACACGGAAACATGATCAAATCAACGCAGCTTGAAATCATATCTAATAGCATTATTATAAGCTACTTGAAGCTTGTGAAAAGATGTCCAATCGAGACAGTTATATACTACTTCAGAGTATGCTATTATAGACATAATAAGTGATTGCACAAGCCTCCAACGTGTTTCTAATGGTGTACATCTAGCTGAGATCCAAAGTTTGCGCAATCATCCATAAATACGGCCTACTACAACGTTGATGTGATTGTAACGAGATAGGTGCCGATTTATGATAAAGCCGAGACTAGTAGCGGATTCTACTAATTTGAGTTTAGTTCCAGATAGCCATATATCGGGCACAAGGTTAAGTTCAAATAACCTGTTTGCGATAGGAATAGCTAAGCATTTTTTACTGTTCAGAACTAATCCATTTTTCTCGGCCCAGCTACAGATTGCACGTATATCCTCGTTTAAGAGCAAGGCGAGCTCACTAACCTTACTAAATGGCTGCGATAAATAGATCTGAACATCATCGGCGTAGAGGTGATTAGACACATGTTTGCACACTGAAGGCAAGTCGTTGATGTACAACCAGAACAAAATGGGTCCTAAAATTGATCCTTGAGGAACATCTTGCGTTAGGGACTTAAGAGCAGAGTATTTGTCACCTACCACGACTCTCTGCAAACTTTCTGTCAAGAAGCTGCCTATAAGTTTAGTGGCCCTGTCGCTAAAACCAAAGTAATTCCGCAGTTTCCACCACAGAATATCATGATTTACATTGTCGAAAGCCTTCGAGAAATCAAGTAGGCAAAGCAAAGTAATAAATCCCTTACCGAATTCCTGTCTTATATTATCCAAAATATTAACCATTGCAGTTGAACAACTATGGCCCGTTCTGAAACCCGACTGATACGGGTTCAGCAGAAAATTCGCAGACAGGTGATTTTGAATTTGCTTTGCTAATATCTTCTCAAAGACCTTCGACAGACAAGGCAAGATGCAGGGAATCATTGACAGTATAAACATTCAGTGTCTTAGCAACGGGTATCACTTTTGCAGTTTTCCAGGCCGAAGGAAATGTCGAAGTCATTATACATGAATTAATGATGTGTGTTAAGTGACTTATTATTTCTGGCAGAATTATTTTAGCAAAACGAAGTGGTACACCATCTTCTCCGATAGCATTCGATTTGATTGCTCTGATAGCATCAAGAACTTCACTCTCCGTTACCACCTCGAATTCAGCAAGGCGTTCGATAGCGGTAGTAGCGATCGCATTGTAGTCAAAGGTGTTAGTTTCAAGATAATTCAGCAGGAAACAATTGTTAAGCTCGTCTAAATCAAGATCGCAACTACTACTGTTATTGGCAGTACTAAACACACCAAATTGGAGCAGATTTTTCCATAAAGCCTTGGGAGGTAGGGATGAGCTTAATTTAGATGAGAAGTAATCGTATTTCGTTGCCAATTTTATCAAATTCCTCACTTAGGCTCGCTTTAAGTAATTGACTTTGCTTTTCAAGGCGATCCTCTAGAATTTTGATGGTAAGCGTAGAGCTGTTGCTGTTGTCGAGATGTTTTAGTGATGATGAATTTAGCTGAGTAGGACTGGAGAGTGAGCCTTTGGATTCGGCCCTTCTGTAGACGGGTTTTACGTATGATGTTAGTATGTCAGCAAGTTTCTTAAATGCATTGGAACAAATGTTGAATTATTGGGAAATTGTCTTTTGATTTAGTTGAAATTGGTTCAAATTAGAATTAAAATTTTTAGAGAAATCCACTTATTTAAGTTTTTAAGCAATTAAGCAATTAAAAGTTTAATAATTTCACGCACTTTTAGGATTTTTGGTTAAGAATCACCCGAGAACTTGTTACTTTGTCAGACGAAGAAAAAAAGCTGTCTATACTTTGGAGAACATTACTCTAATCCCTTACTACTACTTACTTACTTAATTACTTACAGAGTCCCGACTGCCACCTGTGCTCTATCCAGACTGTAATTTTCATGCAATAAGATATTTCTACTCCCAAACCCCAACCTAAAGGGCTTTAAAAGTACAGCTCATTAAAATCAAAACTTTTCCACCAAATCCTTCAACAATCTTCCCAGCAGTATGCATTTCATTGTTTTCATTCTCTGGTTCGACAAAGTTGATCAAAGAGTGTGAGAATAAAACTTCTGATATAATTTAAACTCTGTCTGCATCTCAATTAGATTAGTAGAGATATGACAGGAGTGCTCTCTGCAAAGTTAAACAAAGACCACTTGTCCGCGAAGGACGAAAAATAATTTCCATAACTTTAAAAGCAGGATCCATTTTGGTACTAACACACAATGTAGTGCAATGATTTATGTAGAAGCAGCAAAACTCGCTTGAAAGTCATTAGATTGAAATGACTCTAATGAGATTCAAGAAGGATACTACTGTCGTGGGAAAGATTTATGTGTAATGTGCATTTGACTGTGCTGTATTTAAAAAAAAAAAAATTGAAATTAAACTTGAGTGTGTCTCATCAATATGGTTATGGTCGGTGATTAATATTTCTGTAAAGAGTCAGCGTGTGTTAAAGTTTTATCTAAAGTTTATTCAACTTACTATTGAATCCTATAAAGGCAAGTAAGTATCTACTGGTTTCCTGAACATTTTCGACCTCCAAGTTATCGGTCACAGATGCGTTCATTGACTTTTCCTTGTGGAAAGTATCCAAGCATTTTAAAAAGACCGCAGATACACGATCCACCACTTAAAGCACCAGACGGGAAATGGATCAGAAATCCAAAATATAAGGCTGACATGTTCGCAGAATATCTGTCGAACGATTTTAAGCCATTCTTGTCATGTGCAGTGGGAGAAAACTTAAAGTTTGTTGATAAAGAAGATGAAGAGGAAAATTCCTTTGTCTCACTTAGAGAAATAAGAAGCATTTAATGCCAACCACAGCCTTGAAAAAACTACAGTTTATAATTAACGCATGCCTTAAGCTACGATATACTCCATGTCATTGGCAGAGAACTGAGGAAGGTAGTTGTTATACCGAAACAAGGTAAGTCACCAACTGAAGTAACATCATAACTACACCAACTATGACAAAAGTTTTCGAAAATTTCTACCGAAAAGACTTGGCAAAATTATTGAAGAGAGATGATTCAGCGCCTTCCAAGCTCTCTGTTAGAATCTAGCAAAACGCCTTTTTGTACCAGGATGGCAGAGCGGTCGAACCTTTCTGCTACTAAGCGTGAGCACGTAAATGTGAAGGGGATATAGAGAAAAAATGCCTCGCTAGAACACTTAGCTAGATAAGGACAAGAAAAAAACGTCATCTATCAAAACAATTTATTAACGATGGGTTCTTCAAATAAAAGCCAAAAACAATAGATATTTAAAAAAAAAACTATCACTTTACTATCGATAATTATCAATACATGGAATAAATGCTCAAAATTATTTGATTCTCAATTAAAATTTTCCAGGATTAGTCTACTACTTACTAGCTTTCCATTGCAGATCAATAGAATTTGTTAAAATCGTATTTTAGACTGCTCTCTGATATTCCAATGTCTTCGATGGAATGAAAAATAGAAAATTGATGGTCAGAAAGTGTTATCGATAGAATCATTCCACAATTAAATAAATTAAAACAAATAGATCGTCTAGTTTTTGGTAACTAAAGTCGAAAAAAAAAAATTCTAGACACTAACTATTTATTCGTCGCTAATTCTTAGAGAGACCCCGAATAGACTGCAAAACTGCTTAGTTTTTTCCTTTAGTTGACTGTATTTAAATGAAAAAAATAATGCCTGACATTTTGTTGAGCTGTACAAAATGCCAATATCAGTTACTTACTTACTTAGGTGGTGCTACAGTCCGGGGTGGACCTGGGCCTCAACCAAGAAACCCCTCCAGCCAGCCCGGTTATGAGCCAGCTGCCTCCAGTTGCACACGCCAAGTTGGTTGAGGTCGCCCTCCACTTGTTTGCGCCACCTACCACGAGGTCGTCCTCTATTGCGCCGTCTGTCCGGGGTGGATTCGAAGACTTTCTTGGCTGGAACGTTGGACTCCATCCGCTCTACATGACCCAGCCATCTTAGTCGTTGTATGTGAACTGTTCTGGCTAAGTCGATGTCATTGTAAAGGCCGTATAGCTCGCCGTTATATCTTCTCCTCCACTTGCCGTCTATGCAGGTGGGACCAAAGATCACTCGAAGAATTTTTTTAATAAAGCCCATGCCTCTGCACTATACAGCAGGAGTGTCTTATAAAGAGTTACCTTGGTAGATCGGGATAGGGCTTTGCTACTCAATTGCCTTCTTAGCCCGTAGAAATACAGGTTGGCAAGAGAAATTCTTCGTTTGATCTCCCCACTGGTATCATTTGCGGAGTTCACCATAGAGCCTAGGTAGTCAAAGTCTTTTACTACCTCAAACTTATATCTGTCTATTTTGGTGTTCCGTCCAAAACGCCGATGTTGTTGTTGTCCTTTTTTGTAGACAGCATATAAATTAAGCTTTTTTATGTTTAAAAGCCGAAAAAAATATTTTTTTACGAGCAAGAGCTCTTTATTGTGCAACGGTAGAAACAAAACTCGAACTTACAAACTAACAACTTAACCTTATCGCCTATGCATACGCTAGCTGCTACGATGAATTCCGGGAACAACAACGGTGCGCAGACAGGTGATTCCGGGAAGATGCATCGGGTTACCGACGGATGAATATTTGTGAATGTTGCGATTATTAGTGTCGTGTGCATCTTACACGTTTTCCACTAATGATCGGTAACGTGGGAAATGCAGCGACTGCACTTATACGAGCTAAGCGTATTTGTCGCTAACTCCTCCCTTCTTAGACTCGAGCGTCCTCGCTCGTGACCATATAAAGGACTGGTACATTTTTACTGGTTTCCGGTGCAGTCGTTGATGCTTCTATTTTTTCAGCGGGGATGCTAGTCCTGTTCTTTTGCTTGGTTATGATTAGATTTACTGCGATAACAATGGATGCTATCAATACCAATGTTATCAGACTGTAGTTTGCTATCTGGTATGTTTGTTGATCTTCTTGTAGTTGTTCTATGTGTTTAGTGTTATTGATGTGAAGCTCCTTCATCATCTCGAGAGTTAAAACTTCCTCGTATGTTTTCATAGACGAATCGGGTTGAACTATGGCAGGAAGGGGTTTGGTTATAGAGATTTCGTTTGAGCTATAATTTTGACCATTCACGTAGACGGAGTCGTTGTGGTACTGTATGATGAAGGTTCCAGTAAGGTTGATTGTTTCTCTTTGGACGAGTATCGATCCATTGAACTGGTTCAGAAATAGGGTTCCAGGGAGTATTTGCTCGATGACGGGGACGTGCTGATTATTTGTTTCAGGGCAATTGGACGGTCGGCTTCTTAACAAATTTGGTATGCATTCATCTTCTGTTAGACTTTCGATACAATTTCTTTTACATATTGTTAGCTTATTATAAGTTTGACAATTTCGTCTTATACCATAAATATTATCTTTACAATTTAAAACATATTCATAAGGAATTTTTATTACAGTGCTTGATTTTCTTATAGCTTTGATAAAAAGATTATTACATGTTTCTATTTCGGTAGTGGGTATATTGATTATATAGAGGATTGTTGATGCATTTGATGCAATTTTTACATCAGCGAATTCAAGCGCTTCTTCAAAGTTGACATACGGTAGGTTATCATTTTCAAAAACATTTTGGATTATTTGTATCTCTGACATTGACAATATAAAAGAGTTAACAATCTTGGCTTTTGCCCAAAGTAAAGCATACTGTACATTTTTTATCTCCTCCTTTATAAGGTCTATTTTGTATTTTACATCTAAGATATAGTTATTTTTAATATTTTCGTCAGATTTGATAAGTTTCATTATATGACCGGTTACATTCGTGATTTCATTTATCCTGTCAATAGAAGATTTATTGATTATAATTTGCTTATTATTGTTTTCCAAAAGGTTGTGCATTTTTGCTTTTATGAGTTGGAAGTCATCGTGGTCGGGGCTGCCAGCGATCCACTTCCAAGTACTTCCAAGGAAATTTAATGATCTGCGTTTCCTGAATATAGGTTTCAGATGGCTTATTAGATTGCGGAGTTCTGTTACTTGATGGGATATGAAAAGGATGTTGGGGTTAGCATTATCTGTGTGGTTCGTTATTCTTGACTGGAGATCCTCAATTACATTCTCGTATGCTTGTAGGTCAATAACATGAACAATTTTAAATGAACCTGTTTGTATTTTGGCCAATCCTGTGTTAATGGATACCAATTTCGAATTTGAATAGTCTAATATTTGAACTTCTGTCCAGACCGAGGGTATAAAAAATCTGAAATGGATTAATTTCGGATATTTGATTTGTGGACTATTTTTCCTGAATTAGTTAATACGGTGGTTGAATTATTTTGCTTCACTATTTCTTTCCTAAATCTAGCAGACAGCTTTGTTCCTATACGTTTGTTAGTCTTTACATAAATAGTTTCTCCTTGTGCGTAGTTTTTTATGGGTTTCCTATTTTTATTGTGTGTTATCATATCTTGATTCTGCTTTTTCCTAAGTTTTTCAATGTTTTCATTTCTAGTTTCCTCGTACACTTTTGTGTCGGTACTTACCGTTCTTCCAAAAAATACTTCGATCGGTTTTTTATTTATTGTAGATTGTATCGAGTAGTTGTACTCGTAGACAGCACGGTCTAAAAGTTCCGTAAAGGATCTGTGATTGCGTTCTGACTTCAGGCAACGCATGATCTCCGAAAGAGTGGAGTGGAATCTTTCCACTTGACCATTCACTGCGCTGGTGTATGGTGGGGTTTTATAAATTTCGATATTTAATTGATCCTGCATCATAAAGCAGATCGAAGCAGAATTGAATGATTTCTCATTATCGAAAACTACCATTTTTGGTACTCCGAAGGCGAACAAGAGTTGCCTTAGAGGTTTTCTAATATCCTCGATAGCCTTTGACTTGATAATACGCACCATGGCGTACTTGGAAAACTTGTCTACGACCGTTAATACAAGGTTTCTGTCTGTAGAGTAAATATCAAAATGTACTATTTCGCCTGGAAATCGGGGTAGCGGGGTTGCTTGTAATTCGGGCTTGTTAGGATGGCGTTCATATTTTTGGTCTTTACATGTTTTGCATTGTTCTACCAATTTATGAATCTTAGCTTTCATCCGTGGGAAGTAAAATTTTTCTAGTAACTGCTTTTTGTTTTCTTGGCTATTTCTGTGGGCTCGCTTATGTTCTTGAAGGATTCTGTTTTCTTGTTCGTTTGCGTCTGTTAGGTCCGTAACCTGAGTTTGTGTGAATCTAGCTTTGTATAATCTGAAATGAAAGGGGTAAATTTCTTGGATTCTCCCCATAATAGGTTCTGTTGTAAAGATTCCATTAATCACACTTGGGTTGAGGTATCGTTTCAGGATAGACGTTAAGTCTTCGTCAGTATACTCTTTTTGTGTAAAGGTGTGCCTATGGTATGTTGGAAAGGGGATTTTGAACTCATAGTTTTCATTGTTACCGATAAGAAGCATTAATTGGTTTTTAAATACATTTATTGGGCTTTCGACGGCTGGTATTAAATCGTGCGACGAGCTTTCGTCACTATGTTGTGTCATAGTCAATGAGTTGACTTCGGAATTTTTCGGTAAGCGAGATAGTGCGTCAGCTACAACATTACTTTTTCCTGGCTTATAATTCAGCTCGTAGTTATATTCCTCCAAAATCGCTTTCCAGCGTTTCATCTTGGAATTATTGTTCTTACTACTCAGGGCGTATGTAAGGGGTTGGTGGTCTGTGAATATCTTGACGTGTGCAGTACCATACAAATAGTTTCTTAATGTATTCAAAGCCCATATGATAGCGAGCATCTCCTTCTCGTTAGCCGCATAGGCTTCTTCGGTTTTGCTCAACGATCTAGAAATGAACATAATGGGTCTATCACCTTGCGATAGTACTGCGCCAAGAGCAGAATTAGAGGCGTCAGTGGTTAACTCGAAACTTTTTTTGTAGTCTGGATAGACAAGAACTAGGTCTCTGGAGACCAATGAGCTCTTAATTTTTTGAAAGGCTGAGATCGCATCTGGTGTGAGTGTTATTGGGACTCTTGCGGATTTGTTTTTTGATATTCTCCCTTCTTCACCTCTTAGTAAAGTTGTTAAAGGTTTGGCTAGTTTTGCGTAGTCTTTCACGAATCTACGGTAATAACCTGATAGGCCTAAGAATGATCTTAGCTCTTTAAGAGTTTTTGGAACGGGAAAATTGACTATTTCTTGAACTTTTGCGGGGTTTGTCGATAGTCCTTTAGACGATACAATGAAGCCCAAAAATTCGACTTCTTCTTTAAAGAAGTCGCATTTGTCTAATTGTACCTTCATATTGGCTTCGCTTAACGTTCTGAATATTTCTTCTACGTGTCTCACATGATCGCTTTCGTCTTTGCTAAAGATGATGATATCATCAATGTAGACGTAGCAGAATTTCCCGATGTAAGATCGCAGAATATCGTCAAGCGCACGCTGAAAGATGGATGGTGCGTTCTTTAAGCCGAATGGGAGTCGTGTGAACTCGAACTTCCCATTGTTGATCGAGAATGCGGTTTTTTCCATATCCGATTCCTTGAGTGGAATCTGGTGAAACCCACTTTTCAGGTGTAGGACTGTGAAGAATTTGCTTTGTCCTAATTGTGATAAGACTTCATTAATCTCAGGTATTGGGTAGCGGTCTGAGATTGTTACGGAATTTAATTTCCTATAATCAATTACGAGTCTAAATTGCTTATTCCCGTTTGAGTCGGTTTTCTTAGGAACAATCCACACTGGGGAATTGTATGGAGAGCGGGATGGTTTGATTATGTTGTCTTCTAACAACTTTTGGACCTGTTTATCTACCTCATCTCTGAGCGATGCGGGATACAGGTAGTATTTAGAGTATACCGGGGAGTCGGACTGTGTACGTATTTCGCCTGTAACTTTTGTTGTGTAGGTGAGTTTTTCGTTTGGTTCTAAGAACAAGGGGCGAAATTTGTGTACGATAGCATTTATGGCTCGTCTTTGCGATTCAGGCATGCTGTTTATTTTAACGGTCAGAGAATTTATTGTTTGTGATTCGCGTTGTTTGATTTTAACTTTAACTTTATCAAGAATCGTCATGAAATTGTCTTTTGTATGAATGACAGCTGATAGTTGTTTAAGACTATCATTTCCAATTATTCCATGGAATGACTTTAGCGTTGGTAGAAGGAAAAATTTAAGCTTTACTGGTTGGCCAAAAAGGTTCAAAAACGTGTGTTGGGTTACTTTGACGTCTCCTGCGATAGACTTGGCGAAAAAGTGTTGATTATTTGGGAGGGGGTTTGTTATTAAACTGGGTTGAATATAGTTCTTACTCGAACCTGTATCTATTAGGAAGTTAAGTATTTGTCCACTCTTCGTTTTGCACTGAATATAGGGCAGCGAAGAGTCGGCTAACCTAAAAAATTAATGTCACTGAACTCCTGGGATTCTTGGTCACATTGAGCTAGATTGTCTTCTTGTGAGAATTGTTCAGCCTGGCTGATCACGTAGTTCCTGAGATCAGTGTCGTGTTCTACTTCCCTTATGTCGTTTTGACCGTAAAATGCGTAAAGGTCAGTTGGACAGACGTAACCTGTTGGTTCTATGTAGAACTCCGGTGGGTCTGGTGGAGTTGATCCGACGTCAATGTGAAAGTTTCTCTGATATTTGTTTGGGATATGGGCCTGCATCGAAGGTCCTGGTGGACGCTTGCCTGCGTATTTAAATTGCGGTGGCCTGTTTTGGTAGTTAACCGCTTTCGTCATTATAGACGAGGTATCCATGGGCTCTGGCTTTGGCTGCGGCTTAGGAGCCGAAGGACGGGGGGGGTGGGTTGGGGTTAGGATAAGAATTGTAGTGAGGGTAACTGTATTGTGGATAATTTGGATAACGAATATTTTGTTGTGGATAAGCCTGCGGAAGGTTTTGGTGTGGGTGAACTTGCGGCAAGTAGGCCACTTGTGGGAAAAAGGGTTCTCGTCGAGTGTTGTACTGCTGTCCATGATTTCGTGCCGGTGGGTGGGGAGCGGTTTGATTGAATCTATGCGTAAAAGAGTTTTTATTGTTTGCATAATTCGATCTGAATCCTTGATTCTCAAGCTTCAGACATAGATTAAGGGCTTGCGGAAGGTCCGTTGGTTCTTGAATGCCTAGTAATTTTGGAAGGTCGCCGTTAAGGCCACGTATAAACGTGTCGAGTGCCTTATCTCTATAGTTACGGGTAAGTAGAGAAATTGACTCGTTCCCTACGTCCATGCACTGTACTTTATTAAGTATGAGGGATAGGTGCGTGTAGACCGATTGATAGAAATCCTGCACTGAAGAGTTACCTTGTACTAGGGACATCATTTGGTACTCCAAAGTGTTGAGATCTCTTTGGTCCGCGTAATGTAACATTAGGCACTTGGAAATAGCTTTCCAATTTAACGGAGTGTTGTATGATTCCAACACGGCGTCAGCCTCACCGATAATTTTATTCCTGATCGTACTTATAATGCCGTAATATCTGGGGGTTCCCTGAAGGGGTTGATATATTTGGAGGACGCGATCTACGCTTTTTCTCCAGGAACTGAATTCGCCAGGTTTCCCTGTGAACTCGCGAAGGCTTCTTACCACGTCCGGAATTTTATCTAGTTCTGAGAGATCATTACCGTGTTCAGGTTCTATACGCTGGTCCTGGGCAATGAGGGGATCGAGATTGGGGTGAAGTATTGATTGGACGATGCTGGTGATCGTATTAATTAATTGGGCAGACGGAATGACAGGGCGCGCTTGGGCTTGAGGCTGTAGAGGGTCTGGTTGAGGATGATTTTCAACTGGTGGGATATTAAGCACGGGTGGTCGAATGAGGTTATTCGGGTTTGACATTTTTATTTATTCCGCACTCACAAAAGCAAAAGGAGAGAGAAAGAGAAAAGAAAGTATGTGACGAGGAATCAATAAATCTTATAAATTTGGTTAAATTAATTTCTATCCGCGATAATGACTAATCTACTTTAACTACGTTCTTAAATTCTATTATTATAAGTTGTCCAATTACTTTCTTAAATTTTATTATTTTAAATTGTCTAATCACTTTTTCTAAATTATATTATTTGAAATTATCTGATTACTCTCTTAAATTCTATTATTTCAAATTGTTATCAGTTAAGAATAGAAAAAAATGAATTTAGTCTTAATCACTAGCTTACATAAAGTACCACATCTTCTGCTTATGGCACACTGATCGCTGGAGCGGCTGGCTGTTGAACACTGCTTCCTTTTTCCTTTCGGTACTCGGGGGCCGGATTCCAGGGGAGTTGTTCTTCCTTAATAGCAGAAAATTTCGACGATCACTTCACTATGGAATTTTTTATTGTTGTCACTTTTCGCTACTAGTTCACTTCACTACTTGTTATTTATACTGTAGATGAAGGCTGCTCGGTCTTAGCGGAGAGTATCAATAATTATATCACTATGTGATTTTTTATTCACTATTGTACACTTCTCACTACTGGTTCAAGGATTGCTCGGGCTTAGCGGAGAGTATCAATAATTATATCACTATGTGATTTTTTATTCACTATTGTACACTTCTCACTACTGGTTCAAGGATTGCTCGGGCGCCAATTAAGCTTTTTTATGTTTAAAAGCCGAAAAAAATATTTTTTTACGAGCAAGAGCTCTTTATTGTGCAACGGTAGAAACAAAACTCGAACTTACAAACTAACAACTTAACCTTATCGCCTATGCATACGCTAGCTGCTACGATGAATTCCGGGAACAACAACGGTGCGCAGACAGGTGATTCCGGGAAGTTGCATCGGGTTACCGGCGGATGAATATTTGTGAATGTTGCGATTATTAGTGTCGTGTGCATCTTACACGTTTTCCACTAATGATCGGTAACGTGGGAAATGCAGCGACTGCACTTATACGAGCTAAGCGTATTTGTCGCTAACTTATATTTTGTTTTGCTTTCATTGACTGCTAAACCCATCCTTGCTGCCTCGATCTCAATACTCGAAACGCCCCACTGACGGCCCGCTGAGTTCTTCCAACTATATCAATGTCATCGGCGTAGGCGAGTAGTTGTACAAACTTGTAAAAGATTGTACCTTCGGTGTTGATTTGTGAATTTCGTACAATTCTTTCAAGTAATATGTTAAAGAGATCGCATGGTAGCGCGTCACCTTGTCTAAGACCTTTCCTGATGTCAAACGGATCGGTGGTGTTGTTTCCGACTTTGATGGAGCAGCGAGAGTTCTCCATTGTCATTCTGCACAAACGGACGAGCTTGGCAGGGATGCCAAGACTAGACATGGCGTCGATATCAGTTATTTAGTAAAAATCATTATTTCGCTTCGGAATTTTATTCTAAGACTATAATAGTTTTAATTGTAACTGCTTTTACACATTAACGGTAGTTAGTAGATCTTGCGAGTTTCTAGCTATTAGCTGTTGTAAGGCCAAAAGGCCGTTCCGTTTTGCTGGCTAGCGGAAAGAGTATGCTTGGAATGCGGCCAATCCCGAGTATTGTGCAAATTTCGAATCAACAATATTTATTTGAATTTTAATTGAAAATTCAGTGCTTAAGAAGATCAGAGTGACGCAAAAGTTATCACCCTATGGCAGATGGTCTCATTTTTGCATATGCCGTCTTATGTTATCGCGACTTTGACATTTGTTAAATAAACAGAAGCAGAATACACATAGAGAAACCATCGATTGCTATACTCTTCAAGAATGCGGAATAATTGTGCCAAAGTTTTTGACTAATAATCGATTGGTGGTTTTGGCTCAATGTGAATTTCGTCATCCAATCCCCGGTCCCGTGGCACTAACTTGGCAAATGCTGCGGCGTTTAGCCATTTGCTTCGTGAAGACTGGCTCAACATGGGACAGTAACAGACGTAGCCGACCCCGGAGCAGCCCTTCGGTCGAGAATATCGCTGCTGTGGCTGGAAGTGTCCAAAGTAACCCTGAAACCATCAATAGATAGTCTTTACAGCGAATTTTGGTAAAAAAACTTGAAGATGTATCCGTATAAAGTGCAAACAGTGCATCAACCAAGCCCTTCTTCCTTCTTCTGGGCGCTTAGTCTCTCGTTTTGGCGATTTGCACTGATCCGCAAGCCACATACTTGCGGCCCTAAAGGATAACATCTGATAAGAAGTATTTATTGCCAGAAGTTTTGAGAAAAGTCATGGAAGAAGCAGTGGAACGAGCGCGAATGTGCATCAACTTATCTTTAACTAACAAACAAAGTTACTGCCTTAGGAAATCGAGTGAGGACTTTTGCGTCACTTTGTACAAGGCCCTTATTTATTTATTTTTTTATTTGGACCTTGAATTTTGTTCCATTAAATATTGCAGATGATATCGTTCAAATGTTTTCCTTAGCGTTTATGCAAATTTATGCGCTTTTTAAGGCATTTTCCATCACTTTTCTCAATATTTTTTTTTTATAATTTGCACGTGTTAAAGGGGATATGAATACCCTTATACTCTTTTTTTTTTTTAGAACACCTGCGTTTTCTGGAAAGAGAAAGAGACAGAGAGAAAGACAGAGTGGTGTAGTTTGAAATTCAGGTGGTATTAAGTTTCTGTAAACTCCAAGGGTGGCTGTCCAGATAACTGTGGAGTATTTTGTTTGTTTTCGCTATTATTGTCGTTGCTTATGATTCACAGTATTTTTTTCCATCCTCCTGATGTCATCATCACGATCAAGTTGCATTTTAGCCATATGACCACCCTACTGCCAGTGTTATGCCTTCACAGTAGAGTTGACTTAGCTTTCGCAAGTGATCGACTTTTTTATTTATTTCATGCGAAATAAATAGATGACTCTTGACATCAGGATTCGAACCGTGAATCCACAGCGTGACAAGCGATGATGTTACCACTACACCACGGCCACCCTTCCGCTGGTATGTTCTCTATTTCTTGTCCTTTGTTGCCTTCAGGGCTGCGAGAGTCTGGGGCTTGTCCACAAGCCCATTGTATTGCTCGCTGTATGTGCTATACCACCGTCTTGTTGTAACCACATGCGCTCCAACCCCAATTCATCCAATTCGGGTAACATCGTTCTGTGGCGCTCGCTCATGACAGTTATCGCGTTGCCAGCAGCGTTTTCAAAAAAACACAGACACAGTAACTTTCAGTGGATATAAAGACTATTCTTGGAATATTCGCGGGGTTTTCAGTGCCGAAAAGTGATTATTCAGCTTGTTGACATGTCCGGAGAAATAATTATGAAGGAAAATCGTCCTCTTCTTGATTGAAGCTTATGATTTGCTGGTTGTATTCCAGACGGGCTTGGTGGTCTGCGGTCAATCTTCGACGAAATTCGCGTTGCGTTCTTATCATTGATGAATTATTCCGCAATAAAATCGACACAAGTATTCCAAGTTCTTGAGTAGTATAGCGTTCCATTATTCATCGTCGTATTTTTCGCATCTGTTTATACACAACTGTCAATATCACGATGACAGGAGACGCCATTTGCAAAAATCATAGACAATTCATATAGGGTCAGTATTTTTGCGCCACCTTGTATTTGCATTGTGTTTTCGGAGAACTGCTTGTCCCTGCAAAGATCTAAAATCTCTAGAATCATAGTGAGCGACTGTCCCAAAGTTTAACTCATATCAAAAGATTGCGATCCATTTCCCAACAAACCACTTTATAGTGGTCGGATTTACTCCCAAAGCACTTTAATAAGTTTACACGAGTAGGTTAACACAATATTTGGTTTCACATGTTTAATCGCCGGATATTTTATAGGCGGAATCAATTCTCGTGTGATAAACTGTCGGCACATGTGTAGGAATTTGTTAGCGCTACCTTGACAATAAGCAACTGAATTGCTTCTACAACTAATTTTGTATTGATTACCTATACCTACTCCTATAAAGTAGAAGAGAGGAATGAATATTTTTCAATGTGTCCAAATCTTACATCAAGCAAACAGATTGCACATGGAAGAAATTGTGACGCTACAAGAGTTTGCAATAAATTTTCAATTATTTGTCTGTTTACAATCTTTTTGTCCACAATTTGCAACCCAATAGAGCATTGTAGTAGCATCTGAACTCGAAGGACGACTAACTTTGTAATTTATTGCATTGCTACCCTGATTTAGTGGGAAATGTTGTGGTTTACATGTGACAGATGTTTTGAAAGTAATTTATACCGCTGAATGGGAACATGGATTTTTTTTATATAGTTATAATGATAATTGAACAAATGAAATACAAATTTTATTTTACTCAACTCATTAAGCAATAGTTTAAGTAGTTAAAACATTGAAAATCTGCACATTCAAAGCTGGTTATTTTTTGGAAGGTATTTGAATTTATGAACGTCTTCCGGGCGCGGTCATGCACGTGACTACTTATTTGAAAATGATTTTTATTGGCTGTAGTTTAATTACAAGTTCCAAATTGAAACAGCTGAATTGTTCCAAAAGGTTAACATTTTATGCATGTCGTCTGCATATGTATATCACTACCATCCATGTAGACGTTGAACGCTGAATGTTTAGAATTTACATATTCTGACAGCCATTATCAGCACTTCTCTACGTTTGACCATATTCCATTTCTCGATTATTTCCCTCACCGTTCCGTTACTTAGAACAGCAAATAGTTCAGGACCTAGAAATTCAGAGGCTTTGCTAGGGCGTCCGTCTTATAATTTTCTTCGATTTCTACTTGTCCCTTCACTCAAGCTCGTGTCACTGCATTTCGAGTTACATACACGTTGAGTTTCTGCATACATCACATGGGTAGTGATATGTTAATTTTCAGCGCGTGCAGCAGGGTTGCTACTTTGGCTTCTATCGCGAAGATAGTTGCTGCGGATTTGTGGTCAATTATCACACCCTGAATATAGTTATTTATCTCGTCTTCTTATCCGGAGGTGATCTTCATATCCAGCACCTTTATTTAATTTATCAGGAGTTCAAGGATCTTTTCTTGTCCAGAGATGATACCGTGCCAGTCCCATTTATTAGCAATCCTCTTTATTAATAAATCCAGAGGCGGAATGCCAAGAATTACTCCCATGGCGCACGTAGGAGTAATACGCACAGCACCGCATCTACATATAGTCCTCATGCATATCAGTCTCATTACTTCACCCTTCCTTTTAAGGTTTTGTTTTCTCGCTATTCGGAAAATATTTGATTTTGTTCAAATTTGATATTTGAGTTACAGTGGACTCAACGGGTTTTGGTCAAAATCAATATTTATACAATATTTGGTATAATGCAAGGTCAGGACTTACAATGTTTTTAAAAAATTGTTAACATTTTTGATTTTGCAATGTTCCTTTCTAAAAATATAATGCAGCTAATTCAAAAACCATTTATTAGCTTTCTATGAAATTTAGATCGATGGCTTAGTCTGTTGCGTAGATTGTCCCATTTGAATATTATCTAAATCGGATACATCGGAGGTTCAAACATTTTTCAAAAATCGTTTCTGTCGCAAAGAACCATTACAAAGTTACTGATGTTAGTTTGGACTGTTACTCGTATATACACTGCAGGCCAAAAGTTTGAGGCAGCCCTCAGTGTTCGAAGTAAAAACAAAATCTAACATCGAAAAAAACCCTTTAGTAAAATAATAATCATGTAAATGAACGGGGAACGTACATGAAACTAAAATAAGAAGAAAAATATTTTCATTTTGTTCTTAACATAAAGGAATTTATTAAAAAGAAGAAAAAATAACTTAAACCGATTTTTCATCGAAAAAGCCACATTTTCATTCGAATTATTTTTTTATAATTCTTGGCATTCTACGTAGGGACTAACAAAAGTTCGCTTAGTTGGTGTCAATTTAGTAGTTTTTGAAAAAAAAAAGAAACAGCTTACAGTCTAACAATATTTATTTCCAAATCATCTCTTGTAACAAAGTGGTTTCGAAGATTCCAGACTGGCTATTTTTCTGTGGAGGACGAATCTCGTGAAGGTCGGCCCAAATCCTTGACCGATGATGCAAATGTGGCCCTGGTGCAAGCTACAATTGACGAAGATGCCAGGATGACAGAGGAGGTGATAAGATAGCGGATGAACTGGACTTGAATGCCATGGCTGTGTCACGAATTTTAAATTATCACCTGAAATATTCGAAGAAGTCAGCTCGATGGGTTTCACAATTTTTTAATGGAGGGTAAAAAGAGGCTCGTGTTCGTTTTGCTCAATATTTCCTGGATAAGTTTGAAAATGGAGAGTCAAGCTGCTTCAATAAGATGATTACAGGTGATGAATCTTGGTTTTACAAGTACGACCCGGAAACTAAACAAATCCTCCAGTAATGTCGAAGTACTTAACCAGGGCGAAAATGGTCGCCTTCATCCCGCTTAAAATTGGTCAGACAGTCACTGCTAATTGGTATACTGAAATTTGCTAACCACAAGTTTTCCAAAATTTAGTTTAGTTGCGCCGCTACTTTTTGCACCACGACAATGCGCCTGCGCCCACTGCTGAAAAACCCAACAACTTGCTTGCGCTCTCGGGTATCAATGAAATTCGCCCAGCACCTAATTCTCCGGATCTAGGGCCGTGTGACTTTTGGCTGTTTCCGAAAATAAAAAAAGACTTGAGAAGAAAAATCTTCACATCTAATGAGGAGGTTATTAATGCAGTCAATGTCGAAATCGAAAAGCTCCAAAAAGAGGATTTTAAAAGCTGCTTTGAAAGATGGATCTATCGGCTGAAGAAATGTATTGAAATAAATGGAAATTATGTAGAGAAATTAAAAAAAAGATGATTAACCTTCATCTTTCATCTTTCATATCTAAAGTTAAAACTATTTTTGAGTTTTATTATTCAATCAACTAAGTGAACTTTTGTTAGTCCCTACGCATCATAGCAATCAGTTTTTGAATTGTTGCCTGTGGTATATTGCTCCAACAATCCAATAGTATATTCCACGACGCACATTCTGATGATGGGCATTGATCCCGGACCCTTCTATCCAGTTCCTCCCACAACAGCTCTATAGGATTTAAATCTGGTGATTAGGGGGCCTTATCATGATTTGTCAGATTTCTTTAACTTCCCTCTGTTTTAGGTAGTCTTGACAAAGTCTTGACGTGTGTTTAAGGTCGTTGTCCTGTTGAAATATAAATCCTTCGCCAATTAATCTTAGTCCAGAGGTCACAGCGTTCTCTTCCAATATTGTTTTGTTTACCTCTTTAACCCACTCGACCCAGATCTATCACTCTACTTGAAGAGAAACATCCCCAGACCATAACAAATCATACATACAACATCTGGAAGCATCTGTTGTTTAGCGCCAAATACCTCGAACTTGGATTCATCGCTCAAATAGTCCAGCATGTCTTAATATTCTTTATTCTATTCCGTTGTCAAGGACACTGGTTTATTCCGTGATTCATTTATTTCGGCGCGTATTTCGGGTTCTGTTTTTCATCTACTTCGTTTGCTTGTTGTGACAATTAGCCGATCCTCTTGTTTAGTTGTAGCTCTAAGCCGTCCTGTCCTTGGTTTATCCTCAAGATTTTCGGTTTGAGCTTATGACTTCAAAGTGTGGCTTTTATGTAGGACCCTTGCAATCCAGGTCGACAAATTTTGGGATTTGAGAACCCCTTTGATGTAAGGAGTCATAAAATTTAATAATTATGCAAAACCTAAACACTTTTCAATAAACCACAAAAGCGGTTTTTCCCACATTTGTAAACAAAACGTCTTTTATTATCTGAAGGTGTTATGTATTATTCAAGTAGAAAATTTCGGTTAAAAAGCCCAATGTAATTCATAAAATTCTCAGATTGAATTGAATGAATGAAAATTTGGTCAACATGAAGTGCATGTAAGATTTGGATATGGGGTTTCAAAAATTAGCTGTTATTTTGATAGTAAGAAACAACAATTTTTATACGTTAAGCGGTATTGAAACGATCCATATTGTTAAATGGCAGATCAAGAACTAAGTACTTGTCACTATCAATGATAGATGAACTTAACAAGTGCCATATGGCAGGGATGTGAAATCCCAGCTTCGAAATGAATAACCCTTTATTTTAATAGTTTTTCCACAGTCCTTGCAAACTTTCAAACAAAATTAATACACCCTATAGTTGGAATAGGATTAAAGTACAAAATGGTAAACATGAAAAATTATAATTTGTTTGTTTTGTGTTTGTGATGTTGCTCGACAAAGTTCTTTTGAGGATAACATGTACTTTTCACTAACAAGTACTTCTGGTGGCAGTAATGAGATGAACTATGTAAAACGAATCCTACTTTGTTCTAATTTTTTATTTTTTTTTTTTCATTGACGTATGGGGACATGAATGTAAGTATATTTACCTCATTATCTCTGGTTTGTATTCACGCAAAGTGCATCGCATGTTGAACTTGTTCAAAACTATAAAGCACCTCTACATGCGTAGTACTTGCTATACGTAGTTTACAACAAAAACTCTTTTACAAGAACACAAGTTGTTGTTATTTTACTTTTAATTTTTAACATGGTACGGATATTCCCTTCACTTTGCTGATTCTCTGTTTACCGTAGCAAGTCGTCCTCATTTGTTGGATATTATAGTCTTTGCTTGTCAAAGTTACCGGCAAGTTACCAAAGGACTTAATTGAAAGGTTATGGGTTGCAGTTATGATGTGAAATTATTAAAGAATTTTAATTCGGTGCACTCGTAATATAAATAGAGCGGAAATGTAACGAAGTAGTTACATACAAATAGTTTCATATAAATATATTAGTACATGTTGGGAATAAGTGTTAAGGGAATTACAAGAATCTGGTAAAAGAGTATGAGAGGAACCTGTCGATGCCATGACATAAGGTCAAATTCCAAAATTTGGTCAGAGTGAAATAAGGCCAAATTCTAACAATTGGCAGTACCGCAGGTGCTGTGATCGTCTTTGGAGAAGAATTGCATCTAGGTTGGTTGGTTGGTTGGTTTAAGAGGGTGAGCTTATGCTATTCACTTAGTCCTCCATTGGGCCCGTTGTGTTCCCCTCATCTATATAACTGTAGGGAATAGTGTTGTGCTTGGGGAATTATGTGTTGAGAGGATTTAGGTCTTGGGATCGTGGGTAGTATCAACGGGAAACTATATCGTATAGTGATCGGGGAATCGTAGTGTTCGTCTGGCTAATATCCCCGATTCCTTTCTTACTGAGGTGTGTAATATCCGGAATCCTTGGAGATCCCAGAATTTTCAGTCTTAGCCTCGCTGTAGCAGGGCAGTGGTAGAGGAAGTGTTCTATATCTTCTTCCTCCTCCTCACAGTTGGCACAGATTGTTGTATCAGCTATCCCGAGTCTGAACGAATGTTTGTTGAGATTGATGTGCCCTGTTAAAAGTCCCACCATCAATCAAGTTAAGAGCTCTTTTTGCTGTGTTGTTACTCGGTATAGTTATTACAGATCTAGTCACTTTGCATGTGTTTAGATTCGTCCAGTAGTTCTTGAACTCTTGTCGTATCTTTTCATTGATTATTGTTTTAATAGTTGTCAGAGGGACCCCTATTGTATTATCCGGGTTCAGTTCTATGTTGCCTGCTCTTTTCCTTGCTAGTTCGTCTGCCTTTTCGTTACCCGGTACACCTTCGTGCCCCGGTACCCATGTGAGACGGACTCTATTGCGTCTGGCAAGTAAGTTCAATTTAGTTTTGCACTCCCTTACTAGTCGTGATTTCGACATGGGGTTTGTAATCGCGCTAATTGCTGCTTTGCTGTCCGAGCAGATGTCGATTTGCCTCCCTTCGCTGGTGTCTTCTGCGAGAATTGCATCTAAGCTGGGACTACAAATATATTTCAACACTCCAACATGACATCATGCCACACTATTATAGAAGCAGCCTGAAGTTATATTTTTATCCAAAAGTTGGCAAGAAAAACATCAAGTAGTTTTTTTCGTAATTTCTTAGAAGCATTAGTCTGACCTAATTCATACTGAAAATGTGGAAGAAAGCTGGGGATAATTATATCCAAACCTCGCCAGAATGAGTACCAGACGAGTATATGTACAGAGACAGCTCTTAACCAGCTAACAAGAGATATATAGACAGAGAGCCGTAGCACTTCTGCGTTGGCTGAACGGTGTAATGAGAACCATCTTGGAAGTAATGAATTTATCACCTCAGTTGGCTAGGACAAGTAGATTGAATGGACATCAACGCACCGTCATTGAAGGTCTTTGAATCCATCACGACGGAGGAAAGGAAGTCCTATCCTAAGGTGGCGCTTATCTCACAACAGTGATTCACACTACCACGTATGCTTCACTAGTGTGGTGGGAAAAGGTTGAACTAACCTCCGCTCAAAATGCACTACAAAAAATTCAAAGACTGACATGCATTGGTATTGCGGGTGAGTTGCGTTCCCGCCCAACAGTGGCGCTAGAAGCTATTGAAATTTCTCGCACTTCACATCAGATTGAAAAAATCTGTCGCAATAAATGCCACAAAACGTAACCTCACTTCAAATTAGGCAATCTCAAAGGGCACGCTCCTAAGACGCAATCTCCGTAAAGCCAACATCAAGGAGTCGAAGGTAATGAGATTGCGAATGAACTCGCTAGATACGGCTCTTTGTCATCATTCATATGCCCCTTACATTTCTGTGGCTTGCCTCTAAGCCACCTCAGATTGAAGCTGAACTCTTGGGAGCAACAAGAACTTATTTCTAAATGGAACTCTACCTTAGGTCACGGATTTCAAGCTAAGAATAAAAAAACAAGCTGATGAGCTCCTATCTCTTCATAAAAAAGATACAAAGCTCCTAACGGAATTTTTAATCGAACACTGTTCGGTCAACTACCATCTACCCAAAATGGCCAATACTCCTTAAGATCTTTGCCGACTCAGCATGGAAGAATAAGAGACTGCTGCCTCCCATCTTTAAGCTGCCTTGTCGTGGCGGGAATGCTTAAGAGTCAAAGATCCTAGGGATCTAAAAAGATCCCAGGTGAGACATCGAACTAAGCGCTGAAGGCGTCCGACTTTGGCGTTAAAAGAAGAAAAAGTATGAATGGAAGAAACGAATGGTATCATTACTCCAGGTGGCACTTGCGGAAGTAAAAATCCACCCGTCGTCTGCTCCACTGCGGGTAGGACAAGAATTCTGGAGGCCATCATACTCTTCCCCGCTAACACTGGCGCGTTTATAGGAGTAGCAAGAATGTCGAATTCCGAAGACTCCTGCAGCTCTCTTCCCGACACGTTCGGCAAGTTGAGCTGGCAAGGTGGAGAAAGTAGCGGAGAATTCCAACCTGATACATTTATTCTTCATCCTAATGGACAGACAGCTGATTGGAGAGCTGCTGCTGAAGGCTCGACTCCGGTAACTGAAAAAATAAAACGGGCTTCAGAAACGGCATGCTCCGATGGGTTTTCGTCCAAAAGCCAAAAGATGAGGAAATGAAGGAAACTGGTGGCCGCAAGGCGCAAAAAGACTGCAGAAGTTAAAGGCGCAAGCGCTGACAGCAGTCCCTTGGCAGCGACGGCGAAAATAAACAGGTCTGTGGAAGTTACCCCAACCGAAACCGGCAAGTTACTTGGACCCGACGCTGCGTCCTCTGCTAATAGCTCGAACCGGAGCAAACAGAGGAAGGAGGATTCAAGCTCTCCTGTCGGTAGACATACGAGTATGCGCCCCAAGCGTTGCATGCGCACAAGGTCTGAAGTCGGGGGCTACAGTCAATAATGGTGGTAGTACCGGTGGACAGAAACTCAATGTCGCAGGGAAATCCACTGACTTGAATGTCTCTAAAACCCGTCTTATTGGTAGCGGTGCCCGCGCACAAATCCCGAACGACGCCGATGATACAATCAGTTGTATTTCCAGTGGACAGAAGATGGCTGTCGCGGGTAAATCTACTGAGAACAAGAAAAACCCAGTGGTTAGGGAGCGAGAAAAGCAGGTCTCTTACAAGAAAGCTATTATCTCCCCTTTAACTGTCCGAATTGGGAAGGCTGGCAATGACAACAGCATGACTGACGCGGAGGGCAAACTCTGCGAAGTTGATCTGTTAGAGCTAGCCCGAGGAACGAATGCTTTCATTTAGGTGGAGGGCTGTGAGTTAAAGAGCGGAACCTTTATGGTGAAGTGTTCCTCACAGCAAACCTCCGAATGGATTAGCACGGCGGTGCCGAACCCCCCCCCAAACAGTTTTGTGGCCAGGACTTATTCGCTGCAGCTCTAAGCTACAAAACGGACGGTATGTCGTTGCGTCTGCTTACTTCCTCTATAATTCAGTATTACCCCCACCACCAAGGGCAGTAGCCGAGCTCATAGAGAGAGGAAATTGACTGGTCTGACTCAGCCAGTGCTAAAAGGCGTCACTATAACTCTCCAAGGAAGCTAAATATTTAAGAGTAATCTTAGACAGCAAACTTTTATGGACGAAACTTGTCGAGCTGAAGACTTCCAAAGCTCTGTTGGTCTTCTGGCAATGCAAAGGTGTTTTGGTAAGACATGAGACTTATCACTAAGGAAAGAGCACTTTTACACGCGGAAACTCGAAATGAAAGACACTTCTCTATTCTCTTTTGGTGTCGTGTGTAACTTTTAGATGTCGAGATTCTATCGATTAGGATTTTTCATATTTCTGTTTCTGTTTCTCGTATTTGACTGAGAAAAAATGAATGAAGCAAATCAAAACAATTACGAACGAGGCAAAAGAAAAGACACGAAAGTTTTTCAGATTCTTCTACCCGGCTGACATGGACTACCTCCTCCATTTCTCACCTCCCTTTCCTAAAAATTTGGTGTCTTTCATTTCGAGTCTCCGCATGTAAAAGTGCTCAAAGTGCGTTAGTTGTGGATATAGCTTTCACGTAAATACGATACTGCTGCTTTCGCCAAACTTCAAAGAACGGCCTGTCTCGGCTGCTTGGGAACTTTCCCCAATACGCCTGGCTCTGCTCTGGATACTCTGAAGAACCTCCTCTGATGCTGATGTATTCGTGGAGTGCGACGACATTAGGCTTCACTTCTTATTGGGGAAACATATGTGCATCTGTCTTCCAGGCAGAATTATATGCTATCCTAATCGCTACGGACTGTATTGTGAAGAACAGGTGGAAGGGGCGAAGTATCTGCGTCTGTAGTGACAGTCAGGCTGCGCGCTTAAGGCCTTGCTCAATTCTGTAAGGACTTCCAAAATAGTTCGAGAATGCAAAACAACTTTGAATTCGGTCGGAAGGCTGAACTCACTGAATCTTGTTCGGGTCCCAGGACACAACGGGATCACAAGAAATGAGATCTCTGACGAGCTTGCTAGACAAGACTCAGAAGAGGTATTTCTCAGGACCTGAACTCACGTTGGGTTTGTCAGCGTCCTCAGTTAGGGATTCAATTGACGATTGGGTTTTCAATGAACACAATCGAAGATGGCATGAATCTCCAGGCAGACTAAAACGAATGGTCTCCGTCGTCTGTAAGAAATCCGCGGCATTCTTGCTACCTCTTAGCAGAAAAGACTGCAGACAAATTACTGACGTTCTTACGGGCGACTTTGCCTTTGCCAAGCACTTTGCCGCAGTTTTAAGTCTGAGTGCTCCAGTAGGGTGTACCGACAAAAAAAGAGACTGCTGAGCACATCTTGCGCGAATGTCCCGCCATTGCTCGAAGCAGGCACAAGCTCCTCAGAAAGGGATTTGTTTCTCCATCTTATATCTGAAACTTATCTGCAACTTATTGCGAGATCAAATCTAACGTTACTTTGTCATAAGGCATAGGGTAACAACACAAAGGATCTTGTTTGGTCGCAATGCTAAGAGTGTTTCCATCCCCTATCGCCACTATAACTACTAAATAAATAATAAAAGTGGCGCACACACGTGGAAAGGGACTCTACCCACTTCGTGCGCAAACCTGGAGGTGACAAACACAAAATCGAGCTAACTGCAGACGCTTTTTGGTTGAGGTCCAGGTCCACCCCGGATTGTTGCGCCAAGGAAGTAAAATTGTTTTATCGTCCGGTATAAAGTAGAATCATGCCCGAGGTTATTGGAGCCAGGTTTTAAGTCCACAAAAAATGATTTCAATTGTTCCGTCGAAAGGCTAATATTTTCCAGTGGCAATAAAAAAGAATGACGACAATTTATAAGTAAGTAGGCACATATCTAAAAGTACTTAATTGCTTACAAAAATGTTAACAAAATCACATCGACTCACAGAAGGATTTATTTATGAAGCGTTCAAGTCGTGTGCAGAGCAGTGTACCAGCGGTAACTACTATACGCAAATTTATTTCAACTGAAAGTTGCCATTACCATACCATTCCCGGTATCCTCATGAGGGAACGGTATCTTTTAGCGGTCTTTAAAGTGTGTCGAACTAAGAACCAAATCGACCATGTGGTAGACACGCATCAAATTCAAATTTCCCGGATGTACAAGCATTCAGGGGAAGCAATGTCATCTCTGATCATTCCTTATTGCATCCAAAATCAGAGCTTGACTATTCAACGAGAAGAAGCTGCGAGTCAGCCAGAAGAAGAAATTCGACATTGGACACCTTAGCACATGTGGAGTAGCCAATGCTTACAGAGGACTATTGAGTGAAAAACTCTCCAATATGCAAGCATCTCTTATGGAAGCTACGAAAGTAAACGACCAGTAGGTTCAGTGTCACATCATCATCAAAGATGTAGCTGAAGACGACGCAGATTACCAAGCCAAAAAATAACTCGTGGCATGATGAACAAGTCAGCAGATATTTTAAAAGGGTAACTGGAGAGGCACACTTGCAAGTGCAGATATCAAAAGAAGAGCAATCCACGCTGTTAAATGGTCCTTTTCGCAGACGTCTGCGAGGAAGGCAACTATGAGAACTGTGCCAAGATCTGGATGTAGTCCAAAAAGCCAAGGCTTAACGAATGGAGAAAAACGCCACAGAGAAGAACACCCAGGTTGAAGACAATTAGAAAGACCAAGCCTCCATTTTAAAGACCAAGCGACACGAATTTGGTGTAGCGTGAAAAAATGGATAATATCCACAATGTCACCCTAAACTGGGTGCCACGAAACGTTGGACACATTCTGTCAATACTAATCATCATGATAGTGTTACTATTCGAGGTAGGAACCTACCTTAGAATGTAATTGATTAGCAAAGACCAGAACCGGACATAACCTATCAATTTCAAATCTGGCTATTGAAATTTGTGCTGGCCGTTTTTTTTAATGTGCGTCTGTTGTTATGCCTTCCGTACCATGTATTCTATGACGTTGATTGATTGGTTGGTTTTGGAGAGTGAGGACAGAATCCCGTCCACCTAGGCTTTTGTCTAGATTAAGAGTCTTCCTACTTTGAAAAGAGCTAGGCTTTGGTAGCTTTGCAAGTTTGCAATTTCTTCCACTGTAGCTCATGACGTTTTACAAACGAGCAGCTATATGTCGTTTTGACGGCCTTAATAGCTGCATCTATGGTTGGCACTGTATTACTATTCAGCTTTCCTGCCCCATCTCTAGCAATTTCTTCCACTGTAGCTCATGACGTTTTGCAAACGAGCAGCTATATGTCGTTTTGACGGCCTTAATAGCTGCACCTATGGTTGGCACTGTATTACTATTCAGCTTTCCTGCCCCATCTCTAGCCAATTCAGCCGCCCTTTCGTTCCCTAGCAAGTCATGGTAGCCAGGTACCCAGAGCATGTCAATCTGCTAGGAAGTTAAGTTTCTCTTTGCATTCCTTCATCAACTTCGAGTTGGTTCTTGGATTTCCAAGTGCCAATAAGGCCGCTTGACTGTGTGTCTAAGCAGGTGTAGATGCGATTGCCCTAAATTCCGGTATTAAGAAGTAGTTCCGCTCCCTAGAGTATAGCAAATACCTCCGCCTGAAACGCAGTCATGAAGTGTTCCAGATGGTTAGGTATTATAGATTGAGAGGTGGCGATTGACAAAACACACCCGCCAACGATTCTCCATCAATGTGCGATCCATTCTTACACACTTCTATACTGAATGACGTATGTAGTATTTGCAATCGTTCCATGAACAATTACCTTCAGCTACAGCTCCCCTAAAAATTCTAACGAAAGGTCTTTATAAAGACAAAATGTATATGCTATTACGTGCATTTGATGCATAAACTCCAAGGTCGTTTGATGTTACCAATATAGTTCCGATGCCATAAAAGTTGTAGTAGCACACAACAGCCATAACTACAGATCCTATATGCCTGCTCCTGTCTAATGCATTAATAGCCATTCATTCTTCCGAGCTAATGAAACAGCTGGTGTCGTTATTCTTTAGTAGGTACTTCGTGCATGCATCCCAGTTATCCACATCTGAGTTTGAACACGAAACCAGTATTTTAGTGCATCCTCGGCTTTATATCAGTGATATAAAATGGTACAGTTTGAGTATCGTCCGAACACTGACAATACAATTTAAATTTAATGAACTGCCAAGAATTTAATTTATAATTGTCTCCTGCAAGGACAATTCATCCATTGCATGGATACCTACATCCCACTGGCTATATTTCCGTTGACATACTGCCATTAAGTACCAACACGTATTTAATTCAAGGTACGTGCGTCCTTTTTAAGGCACGCCCACTGAATGCATGTCCTTCTTCGGGTGGTTTTATTAACTCATAAAATAATTGTAACGACGAGCCGAGCCTCCTTGCATATTGCGCTGGACATCCGATTACTACTCTTGCTCTAGGTGAACATGGACACACACACTCTCGCAAGTAAGCGGCTTTTACTACCTAGTGTCAGAGGTTAATCGAACTGTTCATTGAATATGTTCCAACGGCCAGAACAAACGGGATTCCGAGTGGCCACAGGAAGGAGATCGGAATGGTCTAACATGACCACTGGCAACCACCATCACCACCAGCGCTCCGGTAGTTATCGAACAGGTTGTTAGTGATTCTGCTTTTATTTTCCCTGCAAGTATATTCAATGAACGCGATTGCCATTCAGTGTAGAGGCTCCAACGACGGGTTTTATGTACGTGCAGCACAGCAGCTCTAATAATCACATCGAGGTAGTAGTCTTTGTTGGTTTTGTTCGTTGTACTCGTCAGTAAGAAGAGTGGATGGAGGTATAACATTGGTGAGCCCTCGAGCTGTATTCTACGAAGTTGATTTGGCAGACAATAGATACAATAGAGAATGGGAGGCTATAATTTCATAGAAGGCTCGTTCGGAATAAAAAATAGATTTGACGATTGTTGAGGATATACTGGGTATTTGAATAGATAACTAATGAGTAGTTGGTCTATGATTAACACTGCAGAAAGGATGCGCCTGCAGGATTTTGTTTTTTTTTTTCTTTTTTATAAAGGACCACATTTTTGCAGATTTTAATGAGGTTTACATCTCATTAATTTATAAGGCCTAAGGCTGAAACCCTCGATAAATACAATTGCAAGCTAAAATGTTAAACCCTCGTACCAGAGTGTCTGAGACGTTCAAGTTGATTACATACTCTTGTAGTTTTGCATGATCCTTACTGCACGATACACTGAAATAGTGATTTCTTATTTAGAAGAGGATAAATCCAAATTAGAGCCCACCATGTTCAACTGAACATTATGACAGCTACTACATTTTAAACATTGAAAAGAGAGTGAGAGTCTAAGTGATCGGTCGCATTTTTATATTACGGAAGTTCTAAATCTATTTTTTGTGTGATTCTTTAGCAGAATTGAAGTAAAAAGTGAAGTGATTTGTCTAGAATATACAATAACTTGAATAAAATTTTTTTTTTTTTTTTATAATTTGCACGTGTTAAAGGGGATATGAATACCCTTATACTAATTTTTATTTTTATTTTTAGAACACGTGCGTTTTGTGGAAAGAGGAAGAGACAGAGAGAAAGACAGAGTGGTGTAGTTTAAAACTCAGGTGGTATTAAGTTTCTGTAAACTCCAAGGGTGGCTGTCCAGATAACTGTGGAGTATTTTGTTTGTTTTTGTTTTATTGTCGTTGCTTATTATTCACAGTATTTTTTTTCCATCCTCCTGATGTCATCATCACGATCCAGTTACATTTTAGCCATATGACCACTCTACTACCAGTTTTATGCCTTCACAGACTTAGCTTTCGCAAGTGATCGACTTTTTTTTTATTTATTCCATGCGAAATAAATAGATGATTCTTAACATCAGGACTCGAACCGTGTATCAACAGCATGACAAGCGATGATGTTACCACTAAACCACGGCCACCCTAAATTAAACTAGGAAGTGAATAAAATGAATAGTGAATGTGGTAAATGTGAAAAAGCAATAAGAAATGATACATTATTCCCATGTAACGGTCATTGCAAAAAGTCGTTTCATGGCAAAAAATGTTTGCAGCTCTATCAAATTAAATTCTTCGAGCAAAACCACATGATTGGCTTCGGTTTCACTTCCAAGAATTGCTTGGATTCTGTGAGATTGCTGTATAAAAATCATGCAGATCTAATAAAAAACATTGATTCAAGCAAGATTGCTATTGTAAAAGAAGTGGAGTCGGTTTATGCTGTTAAAACAGGAGCTTTACGAATCTCTTAATGTAAATACAAAGAATTTGAGTGAGAATGTGGCACAGAGTAAGATATTTAGTGAGAAAGATAAAGAGACAACTGTATATGCAGAATTACTGAAGAGACCCGTTGATATTGCACCTGTTTTGGTCCTGTTGAACTTTCAGTTAAAGTGAATAATTTGTTTGAACGGAAAAGTGGGGCGATAGCAATTAGTTGTGATAATAAGGAATCTGCAAAGAAAATTGGAGATGAAATAAAAAACAAAATGAGTGAGAACTACAAGCTACACATGCCAAAAGTGAGAAATCCGATTATTTTGGTGAGGGGCTTGAGTGAAAATTTCGATAATAATGTGATAGTGGAAGCGATTAAAAGTCAAAATAATTTCGCGAATAATGAAATAAAATGTTTTAAAGTGTACAAATCTTTTAAAAATAATTCAATACTCAGTGCTCTTTTAGAAGTGGATAGTCAAACATTTAGAGAAATAATGCAATTCGTATTGTATACGAAAAAGTGCATGTCAGAAGGTATTTTAAATGCTTGGGGTAAACCCATAAGCAAAAAAATTGTACAAGTGATAAAATCTGCTTCAAATGTGGTGAAAAAGATCACGAAATTCAGAGTTGTACTAGTGAAATAGTTAAATGTGTCAACTGTTACAAACCCAAATGCGAAACAAACTTTGATAATATAAATTTAAATCATGATGCTAGAAGTATCAACTGTCCAATTTACAGAAGGCAGCTATTATCAAAAAGAAGCAAAATAAACTACTAGCAATTAAGTGAACTACAGAATTCATAATTAATGATCAAAATTTTGATTTTACATGTGCTAGTGAAACCCATACAACAAGTTTAGTTGAAAATAAAGTTATTGAATTGAAAAATTATAGTATTATTAGATGTGATTCATATACTGGTAATATAATTTTTTATATTAAAGACTATTGGAGTTATGAAGTGCTAGAAAATATATCAAATGACATAAAACTGTGGTGGTTATTAATAAAAGAGTCTTTCAATAACTTAGTTTGTACACTCGGTGGCATATATCGATCCCCGAGCTATCCTGAAACAGTTTTAATTGATAATTTTTCGAACTGGGCTGAAATTGTTATGTTTCAGCAGCTGTCAAAGCTATCAATGATAACCGGCTGTCAAAATATTCAGTAAGGCTTGCCATTTCATTGCGCATCGTTTAACGCTTCCCGAACGTGTGGAAATTATTAAAAAATATTATCCAAATTCCGGCTCAGTTGTAAATACGTAACGTGAATTTTCGTCATGAGGACGGTCGTCATCATGGCTTCAGTGCGCAGGCAATTCGTCGCACCGTGGAAAAGTTTGAGCGTGAGTACACTCTTTTGGATATTTTGCCAAAAACCAGACAAAGATCGGTGCGAAGTGAAGAAAGAATAGCCGCCGTAGCGGCCAGTATCGAAGAAGACACAGAATTATCGGTTTGGCGCCGATCAGCTGAATTGGGCATCGCCAAAGAGTCAACCAGGCTTATTTTGCGATTGGATTTGGGCCTACATCCGTATAAGATTATGCTGATGCAAGAAATGAAGCCGGACGACTATAGACAACGTTGTGAGTTCGCTAATTTTTTGCATTTTTTGCCTCAGCGGCTATGTCAACAAGCAAAATTGCCGTTATAGGAGGGACCATTATCCACAAGTGTTCGACAAAGCATCAATGCATCGTCAAAGATTGAGTGTTTCGTACGGTTTATGGCACGGCGGCATCATCGGACCTTATTTCTTTCGAAATGAGGAAGGAGACACCGTTATCGTCAATGGTTCTCATTATAGAGCGATGTTAACCGACTTTCTGTGACTAGAGCTCGATAACATCGATATATCCGAGCTGCCATACAAGCGACGCAACGCTCGAAGTGGTGAAGGAGAAATTTGGCGACTGAGTCATCTCACGGCGAGAGTCCATCAATTGGCCGCCGCGATCATGGGACTTCACACACCTCGATTATTTTCTCTGGGGCTACTTTAAGTCCTAAGTCTACGCTAACAAGCCAACTACTTTGGACGAGCTCGAGCCCAACATTCGAGACGCTATTGCCGGAATAACGCCGCACATATTGGACCGAGTCAGCGCTGCCAGCGAAGCCGAGGCGAGCATTTAAATGATGTTCTATTTCGTACATAATGGCATGAATGTAGCTTCAGAATAAAGCCAGAATCAATTTAATATATCATACTCGTACCGTTGTTGTTTTATTTAAATTTTTTCTTCCTATCGTTCTTATCTGGTCAGCTATCCATAATTTGGTGAAGTAATGCAATTAGCTTAAATACCAAGCTACGACTGTTCCGTTCCAACGTTGAATCCGTGCTGCTATATGGATGTGGTACCTGGAGAGTGACCGTCACTATCACGAGGAAACTGCAAACGTTTGTCAATAGGTTCTACGCTACATCTTAAGTATATTCTGGCCAAACCGTATTTCTAACGAACAGCTTTATCAGAGAACGGGCCATGAACCTATAGGCACAACCATTCGACGACGAAAGTGGCAGTGGATCGGTCACACTCTCCGAAAGAGTGACAGGTCCATAGCTAACCATGCGATGCAATGGAACCCGCTTACCCGGGATGGCAGGATACGCGGCGATCCTAGGAGTACGTGGCACAGAACAGTTGAGAAGGAAGCACGACAACTGTGAAAGAGTTGGGGCGAGCTGAGGCACATTTCCAGAAATCGCACACGATGGCTCGTAGTCGTTTTATAAGCCCTAGGACCCACAAGGGGATACAGGACATAAGTAAGTATATAAGAAGACAACTTTATATTTCGTGCATTTATAGGAAAATCAACGATTTCTAGCTACCACAACTTGAAAACGCTCTACTTCACGAAAAATATGGTTAGGATATTTTTGTAGAAAATTGAATCATTAATAATATTGGTCTTAGCATTTGTGTTCTTTTAACCTACGTTTAGTGAGATATGCGCAAAAAAATATATCATTTCAGTGTATTTTTTTCATTAACAATTTATACTCGTATATTTATTACTATCTGGCCTCCACTCGTGTATTTTGAAAGTACTATTAATAAGTAAATATTAACGTACATAGTACATTTGCAAAGTTTCAGATTTAAATAAGTAATTTTTATAGACCGTGGAACTACGTACATATATATATTATTTAGTTCGAGGTCGTATTGATTAAGCAGACGATTTTAGTTTTAACCAGAATGCACCTCAAAGAGGAAGAAGTGAAATTTCTTATTATAATTTGTTTACTACCTAGTTTTCCGCTTATTTTTACTGCTTCTAAATTTACTTAAATGACAGCACTGATTGGTTTTCCCTTCCCGTTGCCCCAGATTTATTATTAAAACTACTACTACCTTATTGCCAATGACAACTTTGACAAATTTGTAACTAAAAAACTTCTGTTGGTACAATTAAACAGCAAGCAACTATAAACAATCTACATGTACATATGTGTCAAATCAGCTTTGGTACTTTTTTTACCTGCGTTTTGAATTAGTTTCCAAACATACATCACTTTTGTGGTTTAATACGTTTCTATACTTCTTGGTTACCTTCTCTTTCTGTGATTTGTCTCCAAACTTTCAAGATCTTTACTTTGCATTTTTTCCCCCAAAAGGTAGGGAAACAGGCTTTAAGTACAAGTAGACAACCTGCAATATACTGTTGAAAACGTGCTGAATGTTTTCACTCATAAAGATTTTTTTTTAACTTGTGGTCAGAAAGAGAGCACACACTGCAATTCAAAATATGATCGGGTTACTGCGCACGCGCAAAACCACACTCGCACACTATGGCAATGTTATCCACTGTTGCATGACTGCTGGCTGTGGTTTGCACTGATAGAAAAATGTTGGCGATGATTTGATGAATGAAACAATTTTTTTTTTGTTTTTAAATCCGATAAGCCATTATTGAGTAAGGGCTGTGTAATCACCTTTTAATGACGGAATTTTAACCCCCTTTCTGCCACTTAGAACTCGAATTTCGGAAAATACCTTCCTATCTCACATCTACAGAGAATAAGTAATTACTGTGCAAAATTTCAAGGTTCTACGTCTAGAGGTTTCAGAGAAACTGTGATTACAACAATTTACTGTAACCGAATCGTTTTGGTTTTTATACTATTTAAAGTGATCGCGACCATTACCAGCCTTATGTTAGTTATTTCCGAATTCAAATATGGAAGAAAATATACATATGTACCTACTTTGATCAACTAAAAAGCCCAAATATTATTGTAAAAATAGACAGACGTTAATTCACCCGAATTAAAGGAAAACTAAAATTTCATTAGAATCCGTTAAACGGTTCTTGTGCTAGGCGTATGAGAAGAATGATTCCAATATTTTTGAAACGCCTTCCCATATCTTATCTCCAGTTCACTCGATTTCCATAATTTTTAGATGAGGATACTAGTAGGTAATTTACAAACTCTACCCTGCTTTCTTACCACACTCTAACCGATATTGACAAAATTGTAGCGAATTCAACGGGATAATTCACCACGATCAATAAGTCCGCTAACGCCTGGCATATGGCGCACCAAACAATGAGGAGATATACGTTTTCAACGATGGCGCCAACAAGTGTTAATTGGTTCTTTTCCAATTTTTCGGCAAACGGCACGAGGCGATCCTCCCTCAGCTACACGACACAACAAAAAGTTTCAAAATACATATATGTATGTATATCTTTTATAAAAATCGAAGTAGAATAAAAAAAAGTTAATTAATTGATCGCGTTGTGTTTCGTTTAATGTAAATGAAAAGTTGTGCACAAGCGCAACAAATGATGACCCCGATGTCCAACAAAGACCATATTTTTAAAAAAAAATCATCAATAACTTAACCACCAGCACAAAAGCCACCACCATGGCATCGAACAACGAACAGATATCAGAATAACAAAAATCACCAACGCAGCAACCCCTCAGTAAAATCACCGTGCATCGTCGCAGTGCACACGTGGACTCACTTGGCGAAACTACTGACATACATTTCAAAACAGACACATGGATCAATTTCATCAAAATCTGTTTAGTTTTTCTTGAGCAATGCGTATGAGAATAGGCGGACACGTATAAAAGTGTTTGCTTTTCCCTGACCGATCATATCTTTCTCTTATTCTACGGATTTACGATGAAGGAAAATTAGTTAAAGTCATTGTGAGGAATACTTACACAAAAAACATTTGACGAAATTAAGGCATAGAACCCTAATCCACTAAACATAAGATTAAAGTTTCGCCTACTTGACTTGACGGTGAATACAGTACTGAATATGAAGAACGCTATTTCAAGCGACCTTTCAGTGGCAAATCATTCCGTTATAGATTTCTTATATAATTATTTGCAGATAATTTTGGTTAAATTTAGTCTCATGACACTAAAAACAAAAGCATAATAGACACTAAAATGTCAGAAATAAATACCATACCACAGTAAAGAAGGCTTAAAAAGAATGGCCTTGTGCATAATCTACCCAATGTCCCTATTCAAACAAAACGCATGCAAATGAGTATCAAACCGAAATAAATTCCCAATCTCATTTAGTGCTATCGCAACTTTACATAATCTCCCACATGAACACGCCTGACATTTAATTTTCTACTGGCTCTCAACACACCGAACACAATTAACATTTTAATTTGGACAGATTCGCTGAAATATTATCAGCAATCAATTACCCGCCCGTTGACGTTCCTTTTACACTCCTCCAAACCGAAAACAAACAATTTACCTAATTAATAAGCGCTTCCCAGGCACACCAAAGGCTCAGCTCCTCTCTGGTAGAGTACTATAAGTTGCAGGACCTCACTCGGCTTCGATAATTGCGAAAACACCCCAGCAGCCACATGAGCAGTTAACCACCCACCGACACATACAGCCTCAGAACAAACCAAAAATTCGAATATCCTCTTTTTTCCAGGCCATCTGATATACCAACATATATTGTTGTTTGTCATATCTGGGAGAAACAAGGCCAGCACAAAAAGCACGTATGGGCATATTTTTGTTTGTATACGCCAACCGGATTCTAGATATTTACATGCATACACATCATAGGCTCAAGGCTGGCAGGCGTCAGAATTAAGTATCCACAAAGCCACATTGCGTTACCATGCCATGAACTACGGGTCTAGGAAAGCCAGTCGCGGCCCTTCACGGTGAACTCGCACACAGCTGCATAAAATTGCATAATTTACAGAGTTTTAAAATTAACAGTCACGACCCATGGCAGTGGTGGACCGTGAAGTTACTCCAATCAGATTTAAAACCGCTGAATTTAACCGCATTAAGTACGTGTCAAAATACCACCACTTCGGGCCGGGTCTTCAACCGATATAATATAAAAATGCACTGTGATTTTGTTTCACAGGTACGAGTATGTGTATGTGGTGTGGGATGGGGACTCAAAAATACCATTCGCCGAACTGTAATCGCTGAGATATGAATTATATGTAGGTTCTCTACCCTGATGAAAACATGCGATGGACTGAGCCAGAAGAGCGTGATACGATAAGGATGTTACAACTGTCATAGAAAATAGAACCTCACACTCGGGTTTGTCGTTGCAGTCCTAGATTAACATACGTACACGAATCGCCCGAGCGGGATCTCCCTAGTGGCAGGAGGTCACTATTCTATAAATGGGTCGAAAAACCCATTTATCCAATTTTATGTTCTAAAAGCGGGTGCTTTTTGACTACTACCTGTAGTTAAAAAGGTTTCGTACATGTTTGGAGACATGCAGTTTACAGTTTCAATGTATTTTTTCACTTTTCTGTGATTACTAAAGTACTCTTATGCACATATGTATTGTGAGATACAAGCTGTGCCTAGTGAGATAAGTCAGTTGGGACGAATAGATGGCTTCCCTCACTGCAAATACTTTAGATCAGAGACTTTCTTTTTCTGCCTGGGCGCAGCTTGGAAATGTACTCTCCAGTTCGCTGTATAGCCTTAAGGCATATTGAACGGCTGCATGCGAATGCTTAAGAGTTTTTGAAATTTTTTGCTGGGACATGCCAAGAGGACAATTTTGGCTCCTTCATATTCACTTAACTGGTGTCTTTTTGGTTGAAGATGGCTACTTTAGGTTGATTACTTTTATTATGTTAACACAGAAAACAATGAAATAATACAATAAGATATCCGCAAAAAAACTGGCAGGACTATTTTCGAAATGATACCAATTATACCAATTTTACTGCACACAAAAATTCATATATAAAAATCGCAGAAATTCCCCATAATTTAGAATGGGTAACGGATTGAGCTGGCCACTCCAAATCCTGAGTAGCTGCAGTACCTGCAGAAGTTTTTTATAAAACGTATTTTATAAGGGATGCTTTTCAGTTATGACCAAGGCTGTAGATAACCTGCTTTTATTCATGGACATTGGTACGCCTGCGGATTTTTCGATAGTGCAGGGACTTGTTCGTAAAGTGAAACCATTTTTCATGTATCTCCTGAAATGGCTGATAATTTAATGTATTTACATACTCTATAGGATAGGGTATACACATTATATAATAAATGGCTGATAATTTAATGTACTTATATACTCTATAGGATAGGGTATACACATTATATAGACCCTCAAAAGTGTATACATATGAATACATTTTATTTATGATCAGCATTGAAAGTAATGTCGATCTAGACAAGTCCGTCCGTCTATCGGTTTGTTTGTATGTCACCAGTTGTGGAATCCGAAACTGTTCAAGTGTACTTCAATTCGTTCAACATTGTGTAGGGCCACGCCAACTTTTTGACGTGTTTTCTTAAAAAAAAAAAAAACGGATTTTGCTTTCTTAAAGCTGCGAGATTTTGAAAATCTCATCAGAATACATGTATTTTGGTCACAAATATTGAGATGAAATCCTAAAAAAAATATTTTTCTAATCAAATCATTTAAGAATTTACATTTGAATCAAACATTTCACCACGCCACACGTACTTTATTACGGATCTGTTGAAACATGAGCGATAGTATATCATACCATGCGTTCCAAGCGGATTGTATCTTTCCTATAGTTTTATACACATTTTATCACTGTGTATATTAAGGAAATTTTCAAAACAGCATGTGAATGAATTTTTAATTGAAAACATTGTACGCCATCTGATCGGATATACCCAACCTAATTTAGATGTTAAATTTTATTTAAGACAAAAAGAAATTGAAAAAAAAAAATTATTTATTTAATTTCTTTGACATACTTTATACAAAATCAAATAGCATACGCCTAACCAGGTCTATTAATAGGTTACATATGTCGTCATTTATCGCCTGTCAGGATCCGAAGGGATCACATTTCGAAACGAATTTTGGACACTTTTTGATATTAACGACTTATTAATATGCCTTCTTAAAGTAGCGCTATTTTGTCCCGGGCGGTTTTCTATGTGACTTTCTCAAATTTTCCATCAGTAACCTTGCGCCTAGATACATATGTATTGTATTATAACTCTCATTAAATTTGAGCAAAAATGTTCAGCCTATTTTTGAGAAAAAATAACTTTTCAATATTATATAATATAAACACAAATTCATCGCTTCTTTTCTCTTGTTTTGTTTGTCTTTTCTTTTTGTTTAACGACTTATTGGTATCGGACGCTAACAAAATTGTGAAGCCTAGTACACTGTTCATGTGAAATGAAAACTCACACATAAAATTAGAAAGGAATACATTCTTTTCGATTGAGAAATGACTTTTCTTTATCATGAATTCATCTTACAAATTACTTTTCTGAACTACTGAACCAAAGCTATATTCAGAAAATCCGTCGCACAAGTTAAATGTTTATAATCTATAATTGTGCTCAATAATTTTATTCATAATTACTTTAAATACCGACTATGTATTAATTTTACGGCCACTATACTTCACTCTCCAAATATCCTAACAAATTCCTAGTCGACGTTCTAATTTCCTAACTCTTCCCTTTATTTCTTCAATATGAGGTGATTGGCTTCAGTTGGAAATGTGTGCGCAAATTGGAACATGTGAGGCTAGTACACGATTTCTAATACCTTACAGATTGGTTCCGTGAATTCGTGTGTGAGTAGACACTTTTAGATAATCGTGCATGGTGAAGATTTTCTCCTCGGTAAACTGAATATTTCTGTGCAGCACAGCAGCGTAATCCACCTCGATTTTCGAACCTATGTTTACTTGCACATATGTATAGGGCAAGTATTGTTTTCATGAGAATTTTAAACCTCGAGATTTTTATCAATTCTAATATAACTAGTACATATAGACAAACCCAAAAGAGTGGATCTGCTAATTCCGTCTGTCTGTCTGTTCGCACGAATACAGAATACAGATTTACGAGGCGAAATTGTACTTTTCATTTAGATATTTCGTACTAAGTTTTTGAAAAAAAAAGAAGAGTTTTGCTTATTAACGTGTTTTTAAAAATTGATATTTATGACTCGAATGATTTTGCTGAAAATCGAATTCAAAGCAATATTTGATAAATGCAAGGCCATGACATACCAAGTTTTGGAAAGATTTCTTTTGCTTTTAAAGCAGTTTTCTGTCGAAAACTTTGACAGTTGACATATAATGTCATTATGAGTGCAGGCAGAAGCACCAATCTTAAAAAATATATATATATGTATATGAAGAATAACGATGACAAGGAATCGTTTCAATGAATCACTGGTTTAATGGACAGCCAAATGTATTATATATGTTTCTTCATCCAATTTGATAAATATTCTACGAGTAAAGGGTGACCAGATAGCAATGATAGTCTTTCCAATTGATATGTTTCAGCAGCTGTCAAAGCTACCAATGACATCTAGCCGTAAAAATACTCAGTAAGGTTTGCCATTTCATCGTGCATTGTTTGACACTTCCCGAGCGTTTGGAAATTATTAAAAAATTTCGAAATTCCGGCTCAGTTGTAAATATGCAAGGTGAATTTAGTCGTGAGGCCGGTCGTCATCATGGCTTCAGTGCGCAGGCAATTCGTCGCACCGTGGAAAAGTGTGAGCGTGAGTACACTCTTTTGGACATTTTACCAAAAACCAGACAGAGATCGGTGCGAAGTGAAGAAAGAATAGCCGCCGTAGCCGCCAGTATCGAAGAAGACCCAGAAATGTCGATTCGGCGCCGATGAGCTGAATTGGGCATCTGCAAAGAGTCAACCAGGCTTATTTTATAAGATTATGCTGATGCAAGAATTGGAGCCGGACGACCATAGACAATGCCGTGAATTCGCTAATTGGGCGCTGGAAATGTTGGCCGGCGATTCGGATTTTGGCCAAAAAATCGTCTTCTCGGACGAGGCCCATTTTTGGCTCAGCGGCTATGTCAACAAACAAAATTGACATTATTGCAGCGACCGCAATCCACGAGTGTTCGAGCAAGCATCAATGCTTCCACAAAGATTGACTTTTTCAAGCGGTTTATGGCACGGTGGCATCATCGGACCTTATTTCTCGAAATGATGAAGGCGACACCGTTACCGTCAATGATCCTCAGTATAGAGTGATGTTAACCGACTTTCTGTGGCCAGAGCTCGGCAACTTCGATATATCCGAGCTGTGGTTCCAACAAGACGGCGCTACATGCCATACAAGCGACTCAACGCTCGAAGTGGAGAAGGAGAAATTTGGCGACTGTGTCCTCTTACGGCGAGCGTTCATCAATTGACCGCCGCGATCATGCGACTTCACACTCCTCGATTATTTTCTCTAGGGCTACGTCAAGTCCTCAGTCTACGCTAACAAGCCAACCACTTTTGACTAGCTCGAGGCCAACATTCGAGACGCTATTGACGGAATTACGCCGCACATATTAGACCGAGTCATCAAAAATTGGACCGACCGCTTGAAGCACTGCCAGCGAAGCCAGGGCGGGCATTTTAATTATGTTCTATTTCGTACATAATGGCATGAATGTAGCTTCAGAATAAGGTTAGAATCAATTTGATATCTCACACAGTTGTTATTTTATTTAAATTTATTTTCCTATCGTTCTTATCTGGTCACCCTATATTTGCTTGCCTTGTCCTGTAGTAGTTCCAACCATTTTTATTTTTTTCATTTTTTATTATATTATAATTATAAATGAACACAATTGTTTGTACGTATATCAACATACTCGTATGTACAGGTACACCGCACACCTACCGTTTTGTGTTTTTAAAACGACTTAAAATTGTATTGTTCTGCAAAAGAAAGTCTGCGTTAGTAGAAAACAAAGGTTGAATTTTGTTGTAAAAATAAAACACCATTTGTATAACGAAATGTACAAATTGTAGAGAATTTAAGCCAATTTGCAAACGATCCCAGTTAAATACTTTCCATGCCTCATGTATCTTTAAATCAATCATATTTCTAAACTTGAATTGAATGCAGAATTCATCCCTGATGGTTGTGGTGTGAGGTATGGATGCGTTTTGAAGCCAGTTCTGCTATACCACCATGAACTGCAATGTGATGGATGTGATGAATCTGATGGAGTCCGAAAAGCAACACAAAGGTAGGTTGTTATAAAGCTGCTTTTAACAGGAATATGGAGTTCTCAAGCGTTAGAAATGCATTTTATCCTCTTACACTGTTTAGTGGCAAACGCTTCTGCCTGGAATATGGGTGAGCATCTGTCAAGTGTAATTGAGTTGAGACAGCATTGTTTGCCTTAGAGAAGGTGTGTTTCATTTCGGTACTATCGACAAAGCTATTCCAACGCGCTACGGACTGTAATTAATGCACCGTATGAAATAGAGGGATAAAGTAGATTTCCTTATTTTGTACATTTACATAGGCACATACATAGTTTGTGTAAAAGCTCAGCGCCAAATAATGTTTGGAAGCAGTATGTAGAGTGAAAGTGATATGATTTTTTTTTTTTTTATGACGGATTAGTTGTAGATAAATTGACATGTATTTTTTAGGTATTTTTGCTACGTCAAAAATGATGTATCTACGAGTAGCTCAGCGAACCGATAGTATCTACAAAAAATAGCCTGAATTCTGCAATATACCCAAAAGGTTATTTGTCGAAGATACTCGAGCGAAAGTTTGTTGTCGCTAGTTTGACAGGAAATCAATTTTAAGCGAATAACGAAGTGAAGCTATTGGCAGTTATATTTTTGCCAATGAGAGGGAGGAAGACCAATCCGATTTTTTTATATTTTTGAAATATTTATTGGTACTTGACTGCTAAGTTTTAATTCCTTAGCAGCATTTTACTTAAGTACAAAAAGAGCTGGAAATTCGCATTTTACGGCATTAAACAGCTCGAAATTAGTGCGAAATTTTTACCTCCAGCTAAGCTCTCCTGTACAAAAAATATTCTTAAACCAAGTTGTTCAACTTGTAGGTCTGGCGTGGCTCAGTGGTCGCATATTAAGCTTAAAGATCTAGTGGTCCACATTCTAATCTTCACTCAGCTCAAGTACTGGTTTTATGAAAATGTTCCATCTCGAGATTTTCATCATTGGTATTAAAAGTAGGTCTCTCAATTCTGTCTTTCTGTCTGGCTATGTGCACTTATCGTGCAGCCTTAATGTCTGGACAGATTTTCTTCAAACTTCATATGGATACATGAGATCGGTGGGTTCGCAATTTTAATCCTAAGAGTCCAGAACTGCGATTCACATAATGGAAAACTAATTTCTCTTCTTCTTAATACGTTAATACAAAATTCACTAGAAGATTCTTTCTTTTAAAATAACCAAAGATACTTTCCTCCGCTTTTCATAGTTTCTATAAATTGGTACATTAAGGGTTATTATAATAGTTTTCCGAGAGAATGTTTTGCTACTAGCGATTGGCAAGAGTTGGTCTTTAAAATCGAATAAAAAGACGCTGTGTGTGAGGTGTGACTGAGATCTTTATTGTGGATTAAGGTACATGCAATCCCATAACGTTTTAAAAATTACATTATCCAAATAGCTTCCACGGCTTCGTTTGCAGATCCCAGAGACCCAATTTTGGATGAAACCTCCGCATAATTGGTGCTGGATTTCAGCAATGGCTTGAATGACGTTGTTCTCGAGGTCCTGAAATGTTTCTGGTTTATTGACATGGGCCAGAGACTTAAGCTCCAAAGAAAAAAGTCTAAAGGCGTAAGACATCACATTTTCTCGAAATAACGCGACCTGGAAACTTTTCACTTAATAACGCCCGTGTTTCATTCGCTGTGTCTACGTGCATATCATTCAATTCGGGCGAAAAAAAAATCGGTTGTCATTTCTCGATATCTTTCGACGTTGACAGTTACCACTTAGCGCTTTATTTTGGAAGACGTATTGAAGACGCAAAAGAAGCTCCTGGATCTGTTGTGGACTGACGACTTCCCAGATTCGACAATTTTGATTATTTACCATTCAGCCAAAAATGGGCTTTTCTCGCTGAATACGATTTTTTGACTTCATTTTCGTTTTTCGAACAAAGTACGGATTTTTATAATAAATTTTCACAATTTCGTCAAAAGAATTATGTTATAGCTCGCGTTTTTTCTTAATAAAAAGAAACAAAGTTTTTTTTCTTTTATTTCTTTATTATTTTTTTTCTTTTTATTTCAACACAATTTTAAATTAATCTAACTGGAGAGGCCGCTGTCCAAAGCAAAAGGCTGCACCTCTCAAGTTAGTTGTCGGATTAGACCTAAACTGACAAAATGATTTCGATATCTTCATGAAAATAATTGCATTGCAATTTGACAAACCATCCCACGATTTTAATGTTTAAATTCCTAAGTTTCGAATATCCGCGCGCATGTAGGGTTAACGGTAAAAATGGGTTGATCCATTTGAGATCGGTTTTTGCAATGTATGCAAAAATGGCGTGATAAACCGTTGTTGGTTTTTATGGATACCGTTAGGCGAAGGAAGGAAAGGGGGTGTATCCGTTTGGGATCGGTTTTGCAGTGTACGCAAAAATGACGTGGGAAATCGTTGTGGTTTTTATTGTAACTGTTAGACAACGGGGGGCGTGGGGAATAACCGGGAGGTTTGGGTGTAGTCTGAGACGTAACTAAAGTCAGGCGCGGCAATTGAAAGACCCCAAGTACTCGTCCTATGTGGTCCAAATTTGTATGAAAATTTGTTCGGTCCCATCCCTTAATCGACAAATATTTAGGGGTCGCATATGAAACTTGACGTCTATGAATAGTTAACTTAAAAAGACTAGACTAGACTTTTTTTAATTTTCGGCATTTTCCTCTGATCTCTGTTAAACATTTCATTCCTCATGTAAATTTGAATTTTGTTCGCAAAGGCAGTTCTATGCTGCACCCTATAGTTTTTAAGTGGCCGTGGTTTAGTGGTAACATCATCGCTTGTCACGCTGCAGGTTCACAGTTCGAATCCTGATGTCAATAATCATCTATTTATTTCACATGAAATAAATAAAAAAGCCGATCAATTGCGAAAGTTTATGTGAACTCTACTGCGAAGTCATAACACTGGCAGTAGGGTGGTCAGATGGCCAAAATGCAACTTGATCGTGATAATGGCATCAGGAGGACGGAAAAAAAATACTGTGAATCATAAGCAACAACAATAACAGCGAAACAAAAAAAAAATACTCCCCAGTTATCTGGACAGCCACCCTTGGAGTGCACTGAAACTTAATACCAGCTGAGTTTCGAACCAACTACACCAATCTGTCTTTCTCTCTGTCTCTTCCCCTTTCCTCAAAACGCCCGTGTCCTAAAATTAGTACAAGGGTATTCATAAACCCTTTCACACGTGCAAATTATAATTATAAATATTGCATCGGCTAAAAAACTGTAAGTGGTAGAAAAGTTACCCACTTTTTTTAAAAAAAAAAAAAAATGTTTGGTATTGTTACAAAATAGGGGGGTTGTCTTAGTCAAAACCTGAGGGTTTTAACTACGCTCCTCCAGATTGGGGGTTGTGGGTGCAGGAAACTGGTCTAACATGGAAAAACAGGCTGGTTACGAACCAACAACAAGCCTCGGATAAGGATGATGTTACTGTTGACGAACATCGCAACCGAAATAAATAGAACGACCTTCGGATTTGCACAAGAAATGTTCGGACCCTTAACAGGCCATGTGCAGTCGAACAATAAACGGAGGCCCTGGACTGCTATAAAGCGGACATCATCGCCATGCAAGAAGTGCGGTTATCTGGATGAAAAACTGTCACATCTACTACGATGACTGCTACAAGGAGCAGAGGCAGCGCTAATTTGGATGAGGATTTGTTGCCAGAGGGAAACTTAGGCTGTGAGCGAACGCCTAATGATAATCCACATTAAGGCCCAATTCACAAACATCAGTCAAATATGCGTTCACGCCCAATTGGCCGATATTAACTTCGCAATTTAAATGTCCAAATAAACATGATCAAGAAACATCGAGTGAGGACTTTTGCGCCACCTTGTATATAAATAGGTGCAAGTACGTGCGACCCACTCATGAATTTTATTATAATTACATACTACTCCCTGCCATTTCATTAGGCACATGATTTACTTCGAAACCCCCATTTATTATTCTAATAGGAAAAAAATCATTAAACATTCAACGACTAATTTATCTACATACACACACAACATCATCTGACCATTTAAAATGCTTTTTAGAAAATAAATTATTCATGTTATCCACAAATTGACCTAAATCAGTGGCAATTGTCGTTCCTGTTCGACTGAATTTTGGCTTTAGAACACCATGTAATGCGTGCGGATAATTTGTAAAATTTAATTGATTATATTCTTTTTGATATCGTTAATTGTGTTCACAATTTGTTGCCATTTGCCATTTGCCATTTTCCAATCACCCAACGCCGGATTTTCATAATTCCGCCACATTGGTTGTACGCAATATAAAACGCACAAAAACCCCAATATACTCGCACACAAAACACTGACAATAATTTAACCGAAAGCCACAAAAGAGGAAAATTACAATTTCCTAAAAATAATTTATGACAGAGAACAATTTTAAATATTAACAATCTAATAACTGCTCCGAGCACTACCCACCTACGTGCCATTAATGAAATGAATTATAAATTAATATTTTGGGATTAATTTTATGTTTAAATGAGGGTCCTTGTTCAAACTAATTAATGCACATGTTTAATAAATCAACGATACAATAAAATATTTTTTTTTAAAACTTTGCTTGTGTTTGAGCAGAGAAGATTTAAACATCGGTGGGGTTTGGTTTAATGTATAAAGTTGTTATTTACACACTTTAAAGTCAAATCAATCATAGAAAAGGAAACGCAGTCCATTTTTGGATGAATTTTTAAACAGATTGCTTTGAAATTTAAGTCATATTGTTTTGGTCAATTCGAAATATATATCCATGAAAGTAGCTGCGGCTAGCACAGTCACAGCAGTCAGACTAGAGAAATATAGGTATGTGCCAAGACTCGTCCAACTAAGACTGTAGTATGTTTTTAATTTTAATTGGTGCTCTGATATTTGTTTCTGCCACAATTGGAGATGAAAATTTGGAAAGATCATTATCGGTGAAGTTTGAAACCTAACTGTAAGACAGAATCCATTCAACCCGGGCAATTACAACCAGCATTTTCGACTACCCGACCAAAGCGAAGTGAATATAGCAATATCTAAGCTTGAATCCAAAAAGGCTGCTAGAGCCGATGGTCTAGCTGCCAAGGTATTTAAAGCCGCTCGGGATGATTTGATACGGAGCTTGCATCAACTTATTTGTAAGTCTGATGCAAGTATGCTCGCAGAATAGATCCTCAGCATCGTTTTCCTGATTCTCAAGAAAGGAAACGCTATGAATTGCGCCAACTATGCAAAGGTATTAGTTTCCTCAACATCGCTTACAAGATCCTATCTGTCATATTATGTGAAAGCCTTAAACTTTTTGTCAACAATTTGCTTAGTCCGTATCAGTGTGATTTTAGGCCAGGAATGTCCACCATAGATGATCATATATTCACATACGAGTAGCAACAGATCTTAAAAAAGAAAAAAAAAACATGAGCTTCAAATTGATACTCTACCTTTCCATCGATTTCAAAATCGCTTGTGAAAGCCTATATATTTAAAGCCATATCTAGTTTTGGTGTCCCTGCCAAACGCGTCCGTCTGTGCAGGATGACGATACACTGCTTTACCAAGGTAGGGAACAATAGCTTTTGATGTCGGAAAAGGACTACGATGACGCGCTGCCATGTGTTTTCCTTAACATCGTATTTGAAAGGATTGTATAAGATTCTCAAACTAACATTAGGGGTAAGATCTTCCAAAAGTCTGTACAAATACTCGCGTATGCCGACGACATTGACACACTTGGAAGATCGCAGAGGGCTGATTGTAGATGTTGTAAGATCCTCTCGTCACCCTCTGCAGTGTCGCTTTATAATCCTTCTGCTTTGCTACATACGAGTAACCCAGAGCATCAGAGGCGGTATTCTTGATGACTTGCTGATAATGATGCCATTGCTCATCTGCACTTAACGTTGGCGGCGTTGGACTTCTTGAGAGGTTCAGGGACACTCGATCGGCGAAGGCGCTGGCAGTATCGTGCGTCTTGTGGTGTTTGGGACATCCTCATATGTACCTTGGCAGCAACAAGGTAGTGATCTGAGTCAATGTCAGCTGATCAATCTGGTTGACAGTTAGTTGATCCAGAGAGTGCCATAAGGGCACCTTATGAATATTGAAATACGGAAACATGTGCTAGCTACAGTGATGTTTAGTTCCGTCGATTAGCTTGAATCCTTTTCCGAAGGTGTTGTCGCTATATTGTTGCTGTATTTTCCGACGATGTTTCTGAATATGCCCTTGTCCCTAATTTGTGCGTTAAAATCGTCAAGCACGACTTTGACTTTATAACGTGTACATTGGTCGTAAGTTCTGTCGAAAAGCTCATAAAGACTATCTTTGGTCACGTCCCATGAGTTCAAAAAACCCTTAAGAACGGCCAAATCGGGCGATCTTGGGAGTTGGTGCAAATCGTCAAAACGTGAGATTAAGCGACCGAGAAACGGTTGCTGCAGACTGTTCACTGCCGATAGTCCTGTGTGTACGGTTGCAGCATTCACATATGTTCCACATGTTCTCCGCTTGTCGTTGATTATGGTTCTGTAGCGCTCTCCAGTCACAGTAACAGTATTGCCAACGCCATTCCCAAAAAAATATGGGCCAATCACCTTTCCTTCGTAAAAGCCGCACCAAACAGTGACTTTGAGAGGATGTTATGGCTCTTCGTGCATTACACCGGATTTTCAGTGCCCCGGAATATAATTTATCTTATTCACGTATCCGCCTACCGCATAGGTGGAAATGGAAAAAAAAAGACTAATTCGTGCTTTTTCCGCGATACGAATATCGAACTTTTATAGCGCATACAAACCGAATGGTTAACTTGACTCCTAAAGAAGTTAAGTCCGTTTTATTATATTATAAAGGGTTATTCATTTCTATGTTGGGATTTCACATCCCTGCCATACGGCATCTGTCATCCATAGTAATAGGTAGTTAGTTCTTGCCTTGCTATTTTACAATATGTTCTGTAGTTCTGTAATATCTGCGTATCGCGATTTAACGACAGATTATGTTCATAACTGAGCAAACAATTTGAAACATAATCACCAAATTCAAACAAATGAGTAGTGTTTGTGATGTCGTAAGGCCTGTGCATCATTGTAATGCTCGATCAGCTGAAAAGATAGCCGCTGTAAGTGCCTCAGTTGCCGAAAACCGGGAATTGTCAATGAGGGCCATTTCTCGCTCGGCGATTACGTAAACAAACAAAACTGCAGAATTTGGGGTTCTGAGAATCCAAATGTGATCGTTGATAGGCTATTGCATCCACTGTTGGGTGACTGTTTGGTGCGCGCTGTGGACCGGCGCGCGGCGTAATTGGGTCTTATTTTTTCTTTGAAAAGGACGAAGGCGCCAGTGTTAAAGTGAATTCTCTGCGCTATGGTCAATTGAAAAAGCTTGTATGATTAATGTGTCGATATAACAATTGTTAATTGAATAAATTAATAAAAATAATTTAAAAAATATTCATTTCCCCCGGCGAGGTTCGATCAACCGATCAAAAAATGTGTTCAGATCGTTAGCGCCATCTCGGCCACGAAAGTGTAGTCGTTGGGAAAGTCTAAAGCAATATTTATTCTTCGCATAAATAAGCATTGAATCATTATAAATGGTGTTTTTTTTTTAATGGCCATGGTATTGGCTTTATTGGAAAGATAATTTTATGCCATTTGTGTTTAAATATGATTTTCGGCATATGGGCGCCGCGGTTGGCTTGAATAAAGTCCAATTTTCGATATCGTGGCAAATGTTGGCTGCCAATCGTCTATCGGCGTAGACTAGTCACTTCACATATCTTAACAGAAGATAATCCAAAGGTGTTAAATCACATGATCTTGGAGGTCAATTTCCAGGTCCATTACGCGAAATTATGCGCTCATCGAATGTTTCCTTCAATAAATTGATTGTGGCGCACAATATGTGGTATGTTGCGCTGTCTTGTTGAAATCACAGCCGTTCCACATTAATGACATTCAATTGGGGAACGACAAAGTCAGTAATCATGAATCTATAGCGCTCTCCATTGACTACAACGCTCTGGCCGGCATTACTTTTGAAGAAATAAGCACCTAAAGCACGCCAAACAACGACTTGTTCTAGATGTAACGGCGTCTGGATAATGGCATATTCATTTCCTTCACTCCATTTAACCAAAAATGAGCCTCATCGCTGAAAAATATTTTTTGGCGGAAATGAAGATAAGTTTCGCGAACTGAATCACGATTTTCGAAATAAATTTGCACGATTTGCAAGCGTTGTTCTAGCGTAAGTCCATTGTGAAATGATAAATCAAACTGAGCACAAATCAGCTGTCAGCTGACAAATTGGCTGTCGCTGAAAAAGTATTACAAATTTGAAAAAACAACCTTTACACAACTTTTTTAGATAATCGCAAATAAATATATTAAAACAAAACGTTTCCCGAATGTGCTGGGCTGTGGCTTGTTAAAATTTTTTTAAAATCGTAAAAATCCTCATGAAATAATACCTTTGCTATTCACTAAACGAATATAGTGTAATAATTGATGGCACCTCTGAATCGAAACTTAAGTCTATATACAGAGGGTAAAATTAGTCTAGCTTCTTTCCTCCATGGCCAAGAGATTCCTTAATTTGGTACAATACAATATGAGCCATTCTGGGCCAGAATTAGTGAGTCTCCTTTAAAACCAAAAACAAAAAATCTTGGCGACTTTTTCAAATTCTCTAGCGGTAACCCTGAATCCAAGTCTATTTCGATATTTCTTTCTTGGCACATATTGAAAGAACGTGCCGAATTATAAGAAGTGTTAAAATTCTTTTTTTTTTTTAATTCTTCTATATTGATCTTACAAAACTGTGACGGGTGCAGAACCTTTACGAAGGCGTTTTTTGTTATTGCGTAGCTTTTTCTGCAAACTGCTGTTCTCAAGAGGCTCTTGAAATACTCTGCAAGTGGCTTAGATATTCGTGTGTAAAATTATTTTTCAAAATAGACTGTTCCTGTAAATTAGTTAGATACATATGTATTTCTGGGATATGATTTGGTGACTTTGTCAAAATATCGTATTTATGCGTAAAGTAGGAATTTTTTCTCGTCATGTTATGCCACTTTTTTTCAATATGGATGCCTCTGGAGGGCAAAATTGTGCGTAAGTACCTACATTCTGAGACCTTACGACTCTCAAATAAAACTTTATAGCTTTATAAAAAATCGTTTTTAATTTGAGGGAATTTAATAACTGAAATGAAAACTAACAAACTTCCTAATCCAATTGACTATTTTCAAAACCTTAAAGCCAATTTAATGTCCACAAATATCCGAGAAATCAGTTCACTTAAAATGAACATTACACTCACCCCACACTGCTGACCTTGTTTTCCTTAAAGTAGGTCTCCTCAAGACGGTCCCCACAAGTCTTAACAACTTAATTCACATTCGCTCGAAAAATGTATTGTAAATATTACCACTGACGACGACCCAACACACAGCTGGTAATTTTCAAAACCACTTTTATCCGCATTTCCATTCATGTCCTCGCAACGATCGACCAAGACCAGACTAGAATATCGCCGTATCAGGCACACATGAATGGCACTTCTTAACTACTTGTTAAAACTATTTATGTTAACATAAACTGTAGAACTGGGTGATTTCTCCAATCCCCCTTCTTGTACAACAGGCTTCATTGGAATTTCGCAGTGGATGAACAGAGAGCATCGTCGTTCAATTTGCGTTGGCTGTTCGGGTGGTGGTGGTGATGGTGAAATGTGTTTCTTATTCCACTCAATAATGTATGCAAATAGATGCAATTATGAACTTTCAAACAACATTTATTTTCCCGTCTTCATCAAACACAAGGACCTAGCCCCTAACCATCCACCCTCCACCCAGTATTCGCCTTTTGCTATAAATTTGCATGCATCTTAGACACTGTATTTCAAACCACAGCCACTTATTCTCTCTATCGGGGAGGATATGTGGTCCCGGGTATCTGTGCCGAGGGATCGTTTCTTGGAGACTGGTTAGGTTTTGGTAGAGTTGCACAGAATGTCTGTAAATTCAACCTTAAATAAACTTCTTCACACGCCATAATAGCCTCTTAATATCAGATGCGGTGTGGGCTAGAGTCAGCTGCAGGGTGTGATGCCGTTGCTGCACAAGTGGGTTGGATTTCTCTGAGGGTACTTAAAGCTCTTTAGATAAGAAGGATAGCAACATCCTTTTGTGCGGTATCTGTGAGCCTTATGCGAGTGTGATTTTCTCTGCGGGAATACGGCAGACGAAGGGGAGCAAACTTTAATTCTAAGCTTCGTCCTGATGATGTGTTGGGTTACATGCGCCTCAACTCCCACCTCGATGTGGTGGAATAGCTCTATGAAAATATTAATTTACATATCACTGTGCTAAGTTTTTTTTTTTTTTTTTGTTTTTGTTCCGCCTATACACACACACAGAGAGAACGAGAGAAAGAAGAATTCATAATGAGCGTTTCATTGGATCTGTGCAAAGGCAAGTGGTAAAGTCGAAGTCGCTAAGACCCAGAAATTGTTGAATGGAACCGAAGTAAACATCAAGGACGAAGAAAGGATGTGTTCTGGTGGTACTACATGGTGTATAAGTAACTATGAGTTTCACGAGCCCTCGGTCTAGTGTACGACGAACTGCAATTAAAATTGCACAGAAAGAGGAAATTTAACGTTAAAGTCACTCCAAGGGAAATTATATCTAATGACCTGCGATTGAAATACTTTCAAGTGATGTCATGCCAGTGGAAATGGAAGATGTATGCAAGGGAAGGGCTAAGTTCCCATTTTGCACTTTCCGCATGAAAGTAATGACATGTAAATTAAATTTAAAATTTCGCACTTGACATACATGTTAATGCCTGCCTGCAAGTTGCACTTTATGGCATTTGTAAAAGATTATATGTATTTTTTCTTATTCTGTTTGTAAACTAGGACACGTTATTCTATTTGGAACTAAGCTGATGTAATTCAATTACGTAATCAAAAAAAAAAGAAAGTTAATCGACCCATATACGTGGCATACTTAGCCGAAAACTTTGGTAACTTTAAAGCTAAAGAGTTAGAGAGTAAGCATTCATGAGCCTGTGTCACTTTGCTTTGAAGTGTTCCTTTTTGATGAACACTAGGATATACAATGAAATCTAACTTGTTAAAGTGTTAAAATACCGATTGATATAAACAGCTTAAGTTAACTTGAGGCTAAAATCCTGAACGTAAATGTTGTCCTAAAAAGTAGGCGAACATGGTCTTAAGACAAAAGTCTGTTTTCAATCAAATCTAAAAACGTAGTGACGGGAAATCTGGATAGTATTAAGGTCCCGTCACACGGTGAGCTTTCTGACATCACATTCTTCCCGTATAAGTACCGTAGTTGGAACTTCTAAGATTCTGGTTTAGGTCCCTCGTACACGGAGCTACACGAAAGAGAGAGAAACCCGTCACGATATTTTAGATTTTATAACACTGCTAATGTGTTTCAATGGTGATCCACATACGGGCCTACATTTTGCTGGCAGGCTTGCGAGAGAAGGTCGTGGTAAATTACTTTAGACTATTGTTTCAGATTCCTACTCAACCAAGCTTTCCCTACACAACCACAGTAACATATCGTATTTCGTTGCAAAAGCCACCAAGTCCTCAGTCATGTATATGTGCTGTAAAATTCATGTTTGTATATTGTGTTCTTAGAATCAAAAATCGCAGCTACGCCCGAGTAACTTTAGACACTTACCAATCACTCGGTGTTCGAACAGACTTAATAGGCGTTGGTTTAAAAGTCGATTTTTTTTTTTGTTTACTGTTTACAAAATACATTTAAATATAAATAAATATTTTGAGGTCAACAGTCCATACAGGGCCTATTCTTGTTTTCGGCTTTCATATTTCATTCATGCCGTTGACATACAAATAGTAGGGACCTTCAGTTTTATGCCGTTTCCGAAGAACATTGTTTTCGAATGAAAGAAGCTTCTTTCACTCGATTTTGACAATTTTGCTAGACACACACTTAACCACTTAGCAACAGCGCCAAAACGTATGTATTAGGTTAAACATTTTTTGTTTAAATTTTATTTATTTTTATTTATTAGGAAGCGTTCAAACGTCGCGTTGCATTGTATCACATCGGGTGACGCCGGGGTTTAACTGATAATGCGTCAGTGGTGTATATGCTGACGAACATGATCGGATTCCAGCAAAAGTGCGACCACCTGGTGGAAACTTACTTAACGGGCTCCGGACTATTGAAGAGTCTCCGCCTGAAACGTCACAGCTTTTAATTTTCTACACCGAGTTCCCAGGCATCCATGATCGCTTGATCATTAAAAAGGAGACCCGGTCTTCTTTATCTTCTCAAATCTCATTGCTGGGACCCGATCTGTGAGGCTGGAGCGTTGTCATCCATTCGCTCGATGTAACTGAGCCAACGTAGTCAATGGGCCTTGGCTTTTTCGAGTACATCTACATCTTCGTACAGCTCATAGAGTTCACGATTTATCTTATCCTTGTTTCTTCCTCTTCAAACACAGGGCCAAATATGCGACGGGGGATCTTTCTTTTGAAAAAAACCTAATATCTTTTTTGCTAGTAATCCAGTACTCGGGACTGTATAATATTAGAATAGGAAGGCTCATCAATCTGTAGAGCATTCATTTTGATTTGATCCCAATTCAGTCCAGTCAGTTGTTGTCGCATCTTCAAGAAGGTGTTATAAGTAGAGTTTATATATACTGAGGTAGATGAACCCCTTAACTACTTCGAAGTTGAAGTTTATCAACAGAATTTATCAACAGATGCCTGGTCATCAAATGCTGCAAAAGCCTCTACATAGAGAATGCCCGATGTTGTCAATATCGCCTGCGCATTCAAGCACTATCTAAATAAATCATATACACTTACCAGCGTGAAGCTTCCAAATAGATTTAACAGATGTAAAGTAACTTATCTACAATAAATTATTACGGGTAGCTTATACGAGTATCATAAACTTCGTTAAAAAATACTGAATCACAGTTCGGTGCTACTTTTCCAAGTCTCCTACAATATACCACCCATTGAGGAAATATAGGTAAGAGTGTATTACCAAGTAGATACTCTGTCGACCAGTTGACTAGAAATCCTTTCTTGTTAGATTACAGTATTAATTAGTACCTCAAAAAAGACTTATTGAAACATTATAAATTACATTAGTATTTTTTAAAAGAATTTTGTCAACTAAGAGAAAGCCAATTTTGTTGCTTTGGCTTCTGTTATTAAAGTTAAAATGACAAATGCAAAGTACTTGAATACTCAATAATATGTGTGTACATCCTGAAATCCTCATCTTCAGCTATAACTTATGTAAATGCTCTTTGAAATTTTCCAAATACTCGTACTTCCAGCTGCATTAGGAGAAATAACTAAGAAATACATCATCCTAATCCGCTTACAATGAAATCCATCGGTCAAATGGTTGTGTACTAAAGATTGTTCTGCTTGGCAATGTCCTTCAGAGATACATTTGCAAATAGTAATGGCAAATATTTTAACTGTAGTTATGACATGTAATGGTACTGTGTTCCCTTTGGAGAATAAATAGGACAGGATATAATCTCAGCACTGAAATTTATATACAAAGTGCTTTGACTGTTAAGGTTAGCATGTACAGGATTATTCGGTTTGTGCTTTAGGATTTTATTTTAAACTAGCTGACCCATGCTCGCCTTGCTTCACCCGCCCTTAGCAGTTAACCCTTTCTACCCGGCTGGTACATTTATGTACCACCAAAAGTATAAACATACCTGAAAGTCACAAATTGAATACTATTTGGTCGAAATCTGTACCACAACGTCTTTCAACGTTCTGTTAACGGTATCCAAATGTGCTTCCAGCTGATACACGCTTGTGCATGTTTGTTGGCTTGCGTACGCCGACCAATATTTCGAGCCTTTCTGGTGGCATTTTTTCCAAAGAAATAAACCACGAACTGAAATCAAGTGAATGTTTGCAATGCACCAAATAACCATGAACTCAATCTTTGCAACACATGAATGAATTTTACGATTTTGAATGCACCAAAGATATGATCACCACCGATAACACACCGAAATATCGCTTTCAATATTCAATGCGAATTTGTTGTGGTTATGACATTACAAGTGACAGCAGAACTGTCAAACCGAACGTCACCTTTTTTTGTTATGAACGTCACATTCTTCTTGTTGAGATTTTCATTCAAAAATAAGATCCAAATTTGCGACTTTTTCCACGGATTTTCCAAAAATGTTCTTTCATACAAACCTTGTCCTGATAATTACGAATACAACAAAAAAAAAAAAGAGCCAAATCGGTTGAGCCGTTCTCAAGTGATGATCTTTCATACAAGCAGCAATTGATTTTTATTTATATAGAAGATAGAAGAAGATAAAATAAAAAAGTATTAAAGATTTCAATGGAATTTTGTTACTGTTTTAAATTTTGGAATTATGTATGGAATATAAAATCGGTTAAATGGCCGCCACGGGAGGTTTTGCAAACTTCGATTCTTTTCAGGTAATTCTCTATGATTTTTCGGCACATTTATGAACTGCGGTCACGGATGTTGGTTTTTAAGTGCTCCAAAGTTTGAGGATTATCTGCATAGACATGATCTTTAACATGGCCCCACAAAATGGAATCCAACGGGGTCAAATCACACAGATCTTGGTGGCCAGTTGATGTCGCCAAATCTCGGAATTTAAGGACCGGGAAAATTTTCGTGTAATAGACCCAAATTTGCTTGGATTGCGTTGCACGTAGTCCCGTCTTGTTGGAACCACATGTTGCTCACATCAATGTCTTCAATTTCAGTCAGGAAAATTTGACCATAGCGCAGAGAATACATCATAACAGTGGCGCCTTCAATCATTTTCAAAAAAATAAGGCCCGACCATGCCGCCGGTCCACAGCGCTCACCAAACTTTCACCCGTGGTGGATATAATCGCCTCTCAACAATCACATTTAGATTCTCAGCATCCCAAATTCTAAAATTTTGTTTGTTTACTTAGCCCCGAGCAAGAAATGTGCCTCATCGCTGAAGAAGATTTTGTTCGAAATTGGCAACAACTTGCATATACTCGTACCTATACACAGATATTACAGAAGATTTTTTGTTTTTTTTTTGTAGTAAGAGTTCCAACAATTTAAATGCGTAAAGATAAGGCAAGAACTAACTACCTGTCACTATGGATGACAGATGGATTTAACAGATGCCATATGGCAGGGATGTGAATAAAGTCAAGAATCTCAAATTAAATGAATTTTTGGAAAATCGTCTCAAATTATGATTTTATTTGATAATTGCAAATTGGTATGTACATACACACATGCAGACCTACTTAGTACTGTAAGTTTCATCTAATGAAACCATATTTAGATAAACATATGTACAGTAACGGACATAGAAATCCGGACAGGGTAAAAAAATTCTTTAACTTCAATTACCTTGAGAACTTTTTAGGATTTAGGATTAGAAGGTTTTGATGACGTGATTCTAGTTCACGTTCATTAAAAAAAAGTAGTTTCAATGAAAGTGGAAAGAATTTTATTAATATGGAAAATAAAAAGAAAATTAGTGAAAAAACAAAAATCGAAGAAATGACTTTAAAAAATGAAAAATTAAGTGTTCGTGTTATACCGCGAAAAGTGGGATTCAGCAAGTCGTCAGTGGCTGAATTCATCAAAAAATTCGAGGTAACGGGCTCATTGCAAAGAAAAAAGGGGACGGGTCACAGAAGAAAGACCACCAGCGCTGAAGATCTGCTTTTAAAATGAATAAGTCTGCGTGATCGATCCAAACTGTTGAAGATTTAAGGACAGACTTTGTAGAGGCTGGAGGAGCAGAGATAAGCTCACGGAGTGTAAGACGAAAGATTCAAGAAGCTGGCTTGAACGCAAGATCTGCCAAAAAAAAATTTCGAAATAAATGAATGCGCCTAAAACGTCTTCAGTGGGCCAAAGATTATGAAAACTGGACCATAACGGATTGGAAAAATGTGATCTTCTCAGATGAGTCCAAGCTCAACATATTCGGCTCTGTCGGAATACAGTATGTGAGGCGAAGAACTGGAAAAAGATTCAATGATGAGTGTGTGACATCAACCGTGAAACAAGGTGGCTCAAGGATGATTTGGGGATCCTTTTCCTATCAGGGCGTTGGACGGCTGGCTCTAATAAATGGAACGGTGAACGCAGAAAAATATAAACAAATATTGGAAGACAATCTGCTACCATCTTTAGAAGAACACTTATCATACTCAGATATGCTGATTTTCCAAGACGATTCTGCACCTTGTCACCGCGCGAAATTGGTAAGTGACATTTGTTTTTACCTTCCCCAAAATATTAGGAAAACGTTGGTAAAGTTTTATTATTGTAAATGCATTTTTTCATTCCAGGTCAAAAATGTTCTAACCGAGAATAGTATTGCAACATTGGAGTGGCCTGGAAACAGCTCTGACCTGAACTCGATCCATATTTAAGGTTGAAGTAGCGAAGAAGAAGCCATGGACAATAACCGAGTTGGACAAATTCATTGAAAAAGTGTGGTATGAGGAAATCGCACTGAATACTTTACACAGCCTGATTACATCAATGCCCGTCAGGATAAAAGCCTTAAAAAAAAGTAGGAGGGACTACAAAGATTTAACATCTTCAGTTCTCGGAAGTTTGAGAAGCCTGTTTTCTATAAAAAAAATCTATCATTATCACATTTACTCACTTGTTTTTTTCAATGAAACTTAAAAACAATTTGAAAATGTTTGTATTAAAGCCCTTTTTTCGGAAATTGGTTTATTGTTTTCCGAATCTGAAATGTATATGTATTTCAACAAATTAACTTTCGGTAAAGATGGATCTTGATTATCTTTAAAACCTCCAAAATTATTCTACTAAAATTAGTTTTTTCACTATGTTCGGATTACTATGTCCCTTACTGTATGTTTTGCTATTCGCAGTCATTTTGTAGATTTTCAATTCCAAGTTCTGTTGTTATTGCATTATCAAGAAAGCAATTATTATTTGTAAATTCCTTGTAGCAACAAGGATGTATAGCAAATGGCAACAAAGTTACAAAATCAATTTGTCTTCCCACAAAAAGCAATTATTTGCGAAAACTGGGGAAGAGCTTACCTGGCGCTAGTTGTATATTTTGCTACTAGTCGTATTTGATTTGTAACACCAATGTATATATATCTACGAGGATTGTTATTGCTCACATTTGATTTGCTTATACATACCTATATTTATTTGGTTTTGTTTTCTTTACCTGCTAGTCTAAAAGCAAAAACCAATTGCAAACTTACTTACATTGTGCATGTACAAAATCTCTTCGTATATTCTTCGTGTGGTCTGACAAGAAGGCATAACCAATACCACTACGGTTGAACTCTTTAAAATGACTCAAGTTCTGTGGAAATCATAATTGCAAAATGGTTTACATCGGTTTATTATGCATACAATTTAAGTGCAATTTTTAATTACACCGGCCGGAGGCAGAGACTCTTACATGCGTTCTAAAACATTGCGCCTTAATAATAGCATAACGCTCAGATCTTCGAATAAACGAAATTTATATATATGTGTGGTTTGAATGGATGAGCAAAATACTGAAATTATAAACAAGTAATCGTTATCTTATAGTTGGATTCTCGACAAGATGCTGTGCATTTAAAATTTATTCTCCAATAAAAGGTAACGTAAAGGAGTTATCGTATCACTCAAAACACTTGGTAAAGGCAGGCAACCAATCACGGTTTTGTCTCATTTTAGAAAATTATGGAATTGTATTATTTATTCCTTAAGCCAATGATTTATTTGTTAGGTATAACAAAGCAAAAAGCTTCTGTTTGGTAGAGTATAGGCTACATAAGCTTCACGCTACTATTTAACGTTCTGGAAGATTTAGTCTGTACTGCTCCAAATATTGTTCTTTGTGAGGATCGCACCTGTAATTCAATAGATGCATATAACTCTGCTTTAATGTTAGATTGTACTTACAGGAAGATGCTCAATCTGTTTCCGGTCAACGCATCAACTCCAATTTACTTAATCATCCATAGCTTAATATATTTTTTTAATTAATACCAAATCAATTAATTGCAAAATAACTTGCGAACTTTTTTATGTACATAACTGCTCAGGTTCGTACACAAATTGTACGTATTTCTAATAGTAACCAATACATCAAATTTAATGTGGCGTTCAAAAAATATTCCCGCGACTTGTGAAATACTTAATCAACTTAATGATGTTGTAACTTCAATCCTACCCAATAAATATTCAATAGGAAAAAAGAAAACTACATTGAAATCGGCTCAGCTATTTTCAAGTTATGTGATACGAAAGCCAACTGAGAGTTAAAATGATGAAAGCATGTAAAGTGCTTATTGATAGTTATCTAGTTATCTTAAGTATATGCTATCGCGGACTTTTTTGTAGATCTTCCTGAACTTTAAAAGTCTCTCATATGCTGTTTTCACATGTCACTTACAGTTTAGCCATCATCACCAACATCCACTTTCGTGCTCATCCCAAAGAGAGGATACATAAATATGGTGGAATATAGACAAATAGGTATTCTACCGTACTTACCAAAAGTAAGCCAATATTGCCACAAATACACACCTTTCAGCACCTACCACCAATCTAGTTTTTTTCTTGACAGCATCGCATGATTGCCGGCGAAAGATTCCCGCGATTCATTAATGTGCAAAATGGTGTACCACAGGGATCTTTGGTTGACCCTACCCTGTTTTCATTATGTGTGAACGAATTGGTCACTGTGCTAAAGTAGTGCAAAATTCACATGTATGTAGGGAATAAAAACAGAGCATTTGGCAACGCCACAGAAAATCAGGACACCTGACCTAATTTCACCGCCGAATTGAGGAAGAAAGAGGAATAGAGGAAACAGAAGCTGAGCCAGAGATCAATCGAGTGATTGCTCGTTCTCTTTGCCGCCAACCATCGAGGAAAACGCGCCAATCTTCCACGCTGTCGCTATTGTTTGCCTATATATAAACACTCGAGTTATACTAAAGCATACCTATATTACTTACTTAATTATATCTTTAATTAAAATATTAGACGTTTATAACGTTGGAAATCTGTGTTTTTACTTTCTACATGTATGCGGACGATGTCCAACTTGTTTGGAGCCATCCTCTAAATCACATTAACAAAGCAATAAATCTAATAAATGAAGACCTTACAAATATTTACCACTGGTCTTTTGGACATGATTTGCGCTTAAATAATAATAAGTCCCAAGGTGATTGTTATGAGTGAGTTCGGCGCCAAAACTCAATAGAATGATTGCTTCTGCTAAAAACCTTGGTCTGATTTTTAATAGTATTCTTTCTTGGTATACTCATATAAATACTACTGTTGGGAATACTATTACTAAAGGGTGTTAGATTCTTTTTAAAATTGTTTCATACAAAAAAAATTAATATTATGTTTTTGTACTTTATTGAAGAGAGTACACTTTCCAATTATTTATTGGGAAATAATTTCATTTAAATGGCTGCAGCGGCTGGCTTGACAGTCATCCTGTCAACCCAAATTTGAAGTATATTTCCGATGGTTCGGAGTTCTATTTCACGATTAGTTTGATCAATATTGTGCTTAAGTACTTGCCTCGTTTCCAGATTATCAGCATAATAGCTATCTTTAACGGCACCCCACAAAAATAAATCCAACGGTGTCAAATAGTAGCTCCGCGAAGGCTAAGTAACATCACCAAAACAGCTGATTACACGATAATTGAACTCAGTGCGCAAAGGATAGATTGTTGGACGGCTTATATGGCACGTAGCACCATCTGCTGGAACCTGAGATCGTCCAAGTTCATTTCATCAGTTTCTGGCCAAAAAAATCCGTTGACCGTAACGTTGTTGCCATCTTCATCTACGAAGAAAGCATTCGCTTTCGGATGCATTCACTTCTCTACGACTACGTGTGGGTTTTCTGAGCCCCAACAATTACAGAAGTTTTGTTTGTTTGAAAATGCTCATCATCCGAAATTTTTATTTTTTTTTTAGCAAAATCGAGGTAAATTTCGAGCTGTTCTAAAGTCCAAACAGAGAAGCGATAACGTAGCGGCTGGTAATTTTCTTCAATTTCTGAGTTAGTTGAACCTTGTAAGGGAATAATCTGAGGGCTTTATGCATAATTTTCCTCAGGCTAGTGCGGCTAATATTCAGTTGCTCAGATCTGTGACGACTTGAGGTTCTCGGTTTTAGACGCACACTTACGACAACAGCATTAATTACATGCCAATCTCACGAACTTTCTTCACAAACTTGCGTACAGCAGGCATGGTTGGTGCATTATTTTGCCTGACATTTTCACACCCGAACCATATTCCTTAAAAAGTGTACCTCATATATTTCTCTCCCCCTTTCTTACCTTTTTTGTCTATCACTTTCCCAAGAGAATTGAATCAGGTTTGGAAGACCTATTTCATAATCCCGATACACAAAAAAAAGATCAAAGAACGAAGTAACTATTTATTGCCCTATTGCTATAATTTCTCACATACCCACGATATTCGAAAGTATTTTATATCTCCTCTTGTCAACATGGCTTCCTAAAAGGTAGACAACTACTACAAATCTAGTCGAATTCGTCTCCTTTGCCATCTCTGCCTTAGAGAATGGCAACGATGTCGATGTTATTGCAACTGATTTCAGTAAAGTTTTTGATAAGATACGAGTATTTCATCAACTAATCCTTTTCAAGCTGTCTGCCCTCGGCTTTGAATCCATATTGTTAAAATGGATATCTTCTTGCATGGAAAACCAATTTTTATACTGATTCAGGTCCGTCCTCTCAGCTTCTTTCTTGGCCACCTCTGGTGTTCCACAATGCAGGCATCTAAGTCCCCTTCTCTTCATCTTAACTATAAACGATCTTAAGAGGGTCATTAAACCTTCCTCTACGCTGACGATAATACATTTTTCAAAGCCATTTCTTCACCCCAAGACTCTAGTCTCCTTCAACATGACCTCGATAGTTTTTCGATTTCGTGATTCAAAAATTGCTTAGAGTTCAACATCGCCAAATGCCAATCTACAATATTACCTTGTTATCGTAAGTACAACAGGACCCCTCCCCGACTTTACCTTCTCCAAGGTCACCCTACATCAATCGTTCAATCTCTTCGCGACCTTGTCATATTGTACAACAGGGAGTTAAATTTCCGTTCGCATATCGATGAGATAATCCTTAAAGCTAACTCATCACTTGGTTTTGTCAAACGGTGGTCCAAAGAATTCTCCAATTCTTACGTAACCAGATCCTATTATCTTTGTACGCCCCCTCCTCGAGTACGAAAATCAAGCGTAATCCCCTTTCAGCGAGTTTATATATCCAGAATCGAGAATATTCAATGTCGTTTTCTTTGATTTGCTCTTCGAAATCTGTCCAGGAATGACCTATTATCTTCCTTCCTTATCAAGATTTGACAGGGGAACATGAATACCCTTTAAAAACGCGATTCCTTTCAGGATCTATCGATGGCACGTCTTTATACAATTATATTTTCTCCAAAACTAATCCTCGTAATTTACGATGTCTTCGTCCCTTCTATCTGCCGACCCACCACATGTCTTATGGCTCCAATGAACCAATCCTCCGTATGCTGCACAAGGTTAACTCAAACCTTACAGTTTTCGATTTCAACCGCGGCACTCCCCGCCTAAAACTTGATCTCCTCCATCCATCTTAGTTCTTAAGTTTTAGTTTTCAAGTTGCTTTGTTTAGCCCCCAGCAAAATTAAAATTAAAATTAAAATTAAAATTAAAAAATTGATTGTTCTGCCAAGATGCCTTGCCTTGCATCAGAACGCACATTCTTGGTTGGGGATTATATCCCTGAAGCAAGATACTGTCGGTACCTATAGGTTAAAGGAATTTTTTAGAGGTGTAAAATTAAATAAAATACATAAAAATCGTGGTAATGGCCATGATATTGGCTTTAAGCTCAATCTGGAAATAAAATTTTAGACCACTTTTTCGAGCAGCTGGGGCCGTATATCGTCATCGAAGTCATCCATCGTCTCTACTTTATCAGCTTAGACTAGTAACTTCACATATTCCACAAAAATTAATCCAAAGGTATTAAACACATGATGTTGGAAGTGAATTAACAGGTCCATTACGCAATATTATGCACTCATCGAATGTTTCTTTCAATAAATTGAATGTGGCACGCCGTCTTGTTGAAATCACAGCTCTTCCACGTACATTCATAACATTCAATTGGAGAACGAAAAAGTGAGTAATCACGGATCTACTCGTATAGAGCTTTCCATTGACTAACATTCTGGCCGGCATCACTTTTGAAGAAATATGAACCAATGATTTCATCAGCCCATAAAGCACACCAAACAGACGTCTCAGTAATGGCTTCTTCACTCCAAATGTGTCAATTTACTTGTTGACGTAGTTATTCAACCAAAAATTAGCCTCATCGCTGAACAAAATTTTGTGGTGAAAATGAGGATCAAGAGCAATCTCGTTTTCGACCCATTCATCGAACGTACGTACAATGCACACGATGATCAAGCAGCATGATCTGTATCTTGTAAGCTCGCAAACTAAGAAGCTTCCGCAAAATCTTCCATAAAGTGGATGGACACAGCTCCAATTGCTGTGCACGGTGACGAATCGACTCATTCGAGTCCTCCTCAATAATACGCTCCACAGCAGCAACAGCTTCTTCGGTGTGCACTGAACGATATCTCTGCGGATGCGTATTATCAATTACAGTATGCGTGGTGCAAAAACGATCCATTGTTATTCTAATTACTTACCTGGATAAGTGATTATGTCGACCGCAAAAAGGACGTAGCGCACGGTATTTTTCGCGAACTGAACCACCATTTTCGAAATAAATTTGCACAATTTGCAAGCATTGTCTGTCTATTCATGGTTCTCAAACCAAACTGATCACAAATCAGCTGTCAGCTGTCAAATTGGCTGTCACTGGAAAAAGTATTACCAATTCGAAAAACAAACCTCTAAAAAAACATCCTTTACAGTCGTTCACTTCGCGTAAGATGGGAATGGTTTAAGTATACCCTATGACTGCTCCTGTCGCTACAATATTTAGAAAAAATAACTTTTCTCAATTCGTAATTCAACAAATCTTCAGTATCTGGAAAATAAACAAGCATCAATTTAAAAAAAAAGTACAAAAATAAGAAAATATTTGCAATTTACAGCGTATTTGTAATTTTATTTCGAATTTCATTTATCAATATTTGTTTTTTTTTAACATAAAATGTTACACTATGAATTCTTTGGTTATCTCAAATACAGATACATATATGAATTTTGTTTTATTTTGTTTTTTAGTTGAATCTGTGCTTACTTTTAACAAATATATAATGAGTTGTTTTTTTTACATTTTTCTATATCATAAACTTATATTAAATATTTTAATATATCTATCAATATATTCATTTCTATTATAGTTTTCGCCTAAACAGTATGTATTTTTGCCATTTTATTTCCATCTCTTATTTATATACATAATATTTATTTTAAATGTATTTTACATCCTAACATATTAACTAGATTTGGTAAAAATGTATTTAAAGGCAATAATAAATATATCTTATGTTCATAAATATTTTTTTCATTAACTGTTACGTATTTAAACAAATTTAGTGTAATATCGAATTATTTTATTGATGACTAATGCATTTTTTTTTAATTAAATAATAAAGTATGTATTTACAAACAATTTTCCTAAAATAAAATAATTTCTACAAAATTGTTGATCTTAAGCCGTAACATGAACGAATTTTCAGTAATTTAATTAATAATAAATAAACCTACATGATGCTTAGATTGTATGAATAGGTATTTAGTGATTCTTTTGTTTGCAGAATTTAGGAAGAAACTATGTTCAAGCTGTTTACGTGCAGATGGTGTGGATGCGGATCGCATGTTACTGTATACATATACGAGTATATTCGTATCGAATAAGAAATCTATATATGAATAGCATGCAACATTGGATGTCACTGATATACATACGTATTCAACTCTCACTTTTCACAATGTACATATATACCTATTAAATTGTAACTTAAAATTAATTTAAACAATGAGATTAGGTATATAAATTTATTTAGATATATCAATTTAATTTTCTTTACTATTAAAACTTAGTTTATTAATTACATGTGTTTATGCTGAGAGAAATTATGCCAGAATTCAGAAAATGGCGGTTTTGGCTTAAAACCATATTATCAGCGAGTTTATACGAGTTCGGAATGATATTGCAATAGTTTGCCCACAAAAGTAACTCTAAAATCTTCAAATACCTGACTGACAAGGAGAAAGCTGATGTGAAGTTAGGGCATACCGTAGTCCAGCGCCTTCAGAATTTAGTACAACGATTTAGTAGTCCAACCAAATCGCATACTCAACGCCTATCATCAGAAGGTAATATTAGCCTTTCATCGCATGAATGATTTAAAGAAATGACCCACTTGATCTAGCTTCTGTGCACCCTGACCGCCGTTCTCAGATGACATGATTCAACCGAATACTCCTGATAATATCAAACAACAAACAGAACTGATAGCACCATTGCTGTGAATGCTATCTCTCTGTAGAACGTATGTATGTTGAGATTGATCGCGCGATTCAGCCGGATGTCATAAGAGTGTCAATCGGACGACTGCAAAGTATGTATGTAATCCAAGCCTAAAGGAGGTAGAAATTATTGTAAGAAAATAAGTAAGAAGGTCTTCGCTCATATAGGCTATTCGTGACGAATCAAATTTCAATCTTAACCATTCCTATAGATGCATTGATAATCAGCCTAGCTGGGAATGGAATAAAAATAGCTCATATGAAGCCGGCATGTAGAACTGCCTCCCAACACTTCTCCACAAGCTCAACTGAAATGATGGCAGGCGAAATGTTGGCCACTCAACGTGTTTTAAGTAGCGCTAAACACTGCGTGAAACAAGGATGTAATCCATATTCTAAATCCAACTAGGATGCCTCAAGTGTTGGGCATGGTTTTGCTTCCAACTTTATGTGTTCGAACCGCTGTGAGAATGCTAGAGGACGAGAAGCACAAGCGAACGTCTTTTCGCTGTTGAGAAATGAAGACTGCTACCAATTCTTCGCATTAAGGCTGCTGTACATCTGCCGGTACGAAACGAACCAGCACAATACGTAAAAATATTATACTTATGAAACATATACAAATAAACGGCGCTAACGACCAACGGTTGAGCCAGTCGCATACGCAGACCGGTAGATGTGTAGCAACCTTTATTTGTCAAATACAAACTCCACATCCAAGCAGCAAAGACCTCTGGATGAGTTTCCTTAGGATGTGCAGTTGGCTACGATGTATGTATGTATTATACAAACACCATGCATACATTTAAACCGAAATCCTCAAATGTTGTTTTGTGCAGTGCAGTGATCGATAAAGGCGATGATGATGGCGTGACGACGAATGTAATCAGTACCTAAAGCAGCTGGTCTTATGCCTCGACAAAAACCTACCGATCTCTATGAATAGCTGTTTCAAAACTGGATAGCTAGATAAGATCACGAACACTCTCCTGGACAATAATATCACATACGGATATTGTGATGAATAAAGAATCCCATGCAGAAACCGATCTGCAGATCAACTATTGTAATCAGGAAACCCAACCCTTTATAGCCTTTGGGATACCAACATATCTTCTATAGACTCCATGGAGAAGTCATGATTATGTTGTCAGATGGGCCGATACTATAGGCATCTCAGGGGGCTGTCACAGCGTTATAGGTTCACATATCCTGAGTGAAGGTTATAAAAAAAAATATATATAAACTTTGTGTTTGGCATCATTACCCTCAAAACTTACAGAAAAAGACGAAGAGAAAGCGGAGAAGGTATCATGCCCGCAAATCGTTGGTGGACCCGAAGAAATTCTCACAACGGATACGTCTTTCTAGGATTATATTGTACGTGCAGAAGGCGAACACCGCTTTGGTAGAGGTATCAACACCAACATTTTTAGTCTAACACTATAGTTGTAGATTGTAGATTAGTTATACGGAAAGGTTTGGGGTGGAGCTAGAAAGATCAAGTTTTGTAGGTAACAATTAGCGTAGACTCTCACTAGATTTTATCAATTATAGTTTTTTTTTTTGGCAAATAAGAAGGCTGCCACATGCTTAACATTTTATGGAGGAGGGTGTATGAGGGAGATAGAAAACAACGATCTCCAGACCATCCAAAAACAGCAAAAAAACTTGATAACCACGTTAACAGAGCTACATACGAGTATTTAGATGTAGGAAAACCCAGGGACAAGCTGAGGGCACATTTGTAATGTGCACAAATTAGAGCCATTTCGGGAGGTCTGTAGGCTGATGCTCATAAATGTAATAATAAAAGCATAGAAATTATGACCTTTAAGCTGTTAATGAATTAGCTCATAAATATATTCTCCGTTCTGGGCTTAAGTCAGTATATAACGAGTGTTCCTCATTATAGTGACAACTTGATCTTTCCAGTCACTTCTAGTAGTGAATCTCCAATAAAATATTAGTACCAGAGTCGGGTAGTCATTCGCAGGTGGACTGTCTAGTACCCAGGAATGGCCGTACAGCTAAGTCTCCCTGAGTCAGCTTTGCTAATAAACTGACATAATCCCAATCCTCTGCAAGTTGCACTTTGGATTTGGGTCAGACTAGGAAAATCTTTAAAATTCTTAAATGCCTTCCACCACACTGTTCCGTTCTATGTTAAAAAGGGGCTAACAACCACCGAGTTACTGAACACTCTTTTCAATACCTTTTTGATTCGATTATTGATATTCTGCTTCCAGCTTAGAAACCAAAACTACAGGCACTAATGCGCACGCAGATTATGAAAAAAAAAAAAAATAAAGGAAACTGGAAGGTCTCAAAATATCCATTTATGCTGATAGTTTGTTTTTCTCATCATTGTTTAAATTACGGATTAAGCGACACTTACTTGTCAGACCATTTTGCGGCACGTTTTCATTCCCTTCTTTTTTTTTTCTACAAAATTACACTTTGATGCACATATCGATGGCTTAGCTGACATATAAAGTATTCAACATGAAATGATTTGTAAGTCATTAAAAAAATGCATGTGCAATATATTTACCTTTCATGTTCTTAAAAATAAATAACTTTAGGTACCTACATATCTCCAAGCATTTGCAAAACTATCATACAACGTTAAAACACTTGAAATCCTATAGTTTAAACTTTAAAAACTGAACATACTACATCTGTGAACTAAACCATCGAAATTATATTCTATGAGTTGTTTACTAGATTTATAATTTAGTAAATAGACATTAGTGTACTCGTATCTCTGCATAACTTAGATAAATTTTATTTTTCTTGCTTTATAATTTACGTTCCTTAGCGCACTTAAAATTTGGTGTACCTAGTTTTTTTTTTCTTTTTAAATCTTAAATATTACGTTAAATCATCATATTTACTCACATTTGAACATAGTTTTCAATTTCGCATTAATTTGAAACATTCAAAGTTAAATTCAACTATCTGCACCTGTACTGGAGCCAGTGAAAGCTCCCAATTACACCTGAAGCTATGCTGATTGCCAGCAACTTTGTCTGCACTGATGATGGTGACGATGAGGACGACGAGAAATACAAATTGAAGAAACTTTTCAAACCGGACCCGGATGATAGTGTCACTGAAAAAAAAAAAAAAAGCAAAATGAAAGGTAAAGTAAATGATGTATATTCAGGGTACATTCAGTTTGATACATAGTTTGCAACGCAGAGAAATATAGTACAATAACGATAGACCCCAAAAAATATATATATTTGTTATCAGCATCAAAAATTATGTAAATTTAGCCATGTCCGTCCGTCCGTCCGTATGTTACCATTCTTTGGGCCTTAAATATTGAGCTAGGAACATGAAACTTAAAAGTGAACACATTTCTAAAATCCTCCCACAGACACACCCACTTTTCAAAATAAATTTGTTTTTCTCAATAGATGCTGACTTTCTCTACATTTTGTCCATACATTACGCCCATTTTTTGGGGGCATTTTCTTTAAAATAAAAAACCTATTTACGGTGAATGTTAGGTCATATTGTGAATATTTCTTTAGAACCCGTGAACTTTGGTTACCAATTTTGGGAGCCACACCTACTTGTTGTAACAATAGTTTTGTGATAGAATTTCTTCAAAATCATGGGAATATCTATCTGTACAGATATCATTGCTTGAATTTTAAGAATTTGGTAACGCCGCGCTCACTCTATTAGGGGTGAGTTAAAAAATGGGGAATAGGGTATCATACTATCCGTTCTAGTCAAATTGTAACTTGCTTGCATGTTTTTTTTTTTTTTTATTTGAATTTGCATTTGTGTTGGCGAAGGAGGACTCAATCCTCAACAATTCAAATAAAATTCAAATTCGCGTGAAAATTGTGTGCAACAACTTTTGGTACGAGTATTTGTGTTTTTTTGTTGCTGAAAAGTTACATTTTAAAATTAACAATTCTACACCTGTTGTTTGTTGTAAAGTTGTGATAAATTGAATTTGGAATAGCAGGTTGAATGCAATTCTATCCCAATTGTATGATAAAACCTCGAATAAAACAAAATTCATTCTACCCAAAACCTTAGCCTGTGTTTATACTTCTGGTTGAAATAAAAAGAACTTAATGGAATGTTTTTTTTTTTTTTTTTCAACTGAATAAAGCAGATGTACTCGTAAAATCAGATATTGAAAAATGTTAATAGTTTTTGATTCATACATCATTCGAGCACACCGGTCGGATTTGTTTTAAACCCATTAGTGCGCAGATACCCGCATCTCGTGATATTTAAGGTTTGGCTTGGTATTTGAGTAAAATGCATACAATTCAAGCCTGAACATACTTCGAAGTGCCTATTGAGTTAGGTCAGAGTTTTGAGTTAGGTAAGAGTTTCTACGTATGAACATACGTAGCCTTTTTTGCTTGGTGTTCCTATAAAGAGTAAGTCTGTATTGCTTTCGTGAAAATGTCCAACCTCGGCATTTTGATCGATCTTGGCATTGCTATGAGTATAATAGAGAAACTCGAAAAAGTGGGTCTCGCAATTCTGTCCGCCTGTCTGTCTATCTGTCTACTGTTGGACTGCAGTTTAAACGGCTGAAAGCATTTACTTCAAACTTTATATTTGCCGTCTGTGGACTAATGCCCGGGGAGAAGATTGTTTTTAGGAATCATTTTGAAGAAAGTCTTATGAGCCAGGGGCAGGCCACAGAGGCATCTTCAGTGCGGTGTAAAAGGACGGTGGCACATACGCGGCTGCATGGCTTAACTCGTTGGACGGGGCTTATTCTTGTCTCCCTTCACTTTCACACCACCTGCTCAAACACAAAAATATCGTGCCATATAAATACTAAAAGAAACCTAATAGAGAAGAGAAGAAGCTAACCTAATTAGACCACGGACAGACTTCAAGAAAGGACAGAATAGACTGGAGAAGAAGAAAAGCTCAATAGCCTGTGACCATATCCCGGAGAAAGGAGGGTATGGCAGATATGTACGAACTAATTCCAACTATCCTAAACTAAACCTAATCTAACCTACTACTTAAGACCTAACCTATACCAAAACTACCTTATAGCTATCCTATACTAGCCTTATACTACGATATCGACATCCCCTGGTCTCTCCAAGATGTGAGTTCATCTCTCCCCAGAGACGTGCCGTATGTTGATAGCACTGGCATAGCAAACCCAGCATTGTGTCTGAATGACATAACCTTTGCCATCTCCTTGGCCAATATTTATTGGATATAGCCCCTGATGCCTCAATCCAGCCACTACGGTGTGATGTCCTGTAGATAAAGTTCGTTAGGTTGTCACTTTCAGCCTTTGAAACGTCAGTGTAGTCGTCCTGTCACGTTATAGTCGCGCTTGTTCAACGGAAGGACGGCCTTCCTACTCCCCCACACACCATCATCGCACAAGAGAATTTATCTTTACATTTTTTCCTTCAAATGACTACCAAAACGAGTTGAAATACATTTTAATTTATTTATTTAATCTATTTAAATATATTTCTACTTATAAAGGATTTTCAATAAATAAAAAAAATTAATTAATCTAAAATAAAATTAAAACTAAACTAAGATAAGCAAAAAAGGGTGTATTATAGAAATGTCACAAAAAAAAATCAAAAGGAAAAAATTACCCACGTTTCTTTGTCCTCAGTTGTACTGCCGACAGCACAAAAAGAAATCCGGTTGCTAATATGCCAGCTTTGTTATCGAGAACAATAAAAAAATGTTAAACGCAGAGCTTGTTGCTCAGCCTAACCTTAAATTTACACTATTATCTTATAGAATAAAATCAAAAAAACTAAACTAAATTGTAAAAAAAGTTGCTCCTTCAGTGCACCCGAACCTCGACCACCTACTGCTGCGGCTTCAGTGGTAGCCTGCCAGGGGCGGAGCACCTCGCTTCGGTGTCTTATGTGTGGTGTTTGTCCTCCTATGTCCATGCACCAGTTGTTCTGCCTCCTTTCTGGTACCCCACTTAGTTGGTACCGGTAGATAGTTTCGCCGGTATATCTTACGGTGTAACTAGTCTCCGCTAACCGTTTCTTTTTAAACCGGGGCCTATCAAAAAATTTGTTCGCAGAGGCTTGAGTGCGCGACCCAAGTCCAACTTCATTTCCACCTTTTCCTCTTTTCAAAGGGTATTCTGGCCAGCACACTTTTTTTTCCTTCTTTCCCAAAATCTTTCAAAGTTCCTTTTTTTTGTACGTCAAAATCTTTTTTTTTTGCTCTATCCGTAGTCAATCTCGTAGGGGCATCGACCGTTCACCTTCCATATAACTGGAAAAGTGATCAACGATCGATGCTCTTTTGCCCTAGTATGATATCTTTGCCTCCTGTTTTTTTTTTTTTTCTTTATTCCCGTTTATAGTATAGGGCCAAGTATGGATACTTGCGGAACGCCCGATTTAAGTTCTAGAAAGCACGATACATCTTTTCCCGCGACGACTGCCTGGGTCCTTGCCATGAGGTACGAAAATATCGACTTATGGCATTGGAATGTTGGACACACATACATACATACCACATGTGTATATGGTCAAAATATTCTTTTTTTAGTTTTTAATTCATTTTACGAAAAATTAAATTTACTAAGAATCGATTGGCTGAAAGTTCGACCCGAAAAAAATTAGTCAATATCGATTTTTACTTACTCCTCCTATAGAGTATTGTGAAAAATTTCAATATTGAGATTTTAATTAATCTTGGCTTAACTTTGAAATCTATACAATTTTCAGACGAATAGCACATATGAAGCTAGTACGTGCGACCCAGTCATGCCCTTTATTTATTTGTTCATTGTGCAGTGCCAGAACAGAAATTATGTAAGTTAAAAAACTCATCTACCCTATTCATTGGAAGTAGTAATAAGAAGATATCTGCAGATAATATAACATTAAGATGCTTCAGGATATGAAATTAAATATTTCTGAATCCGGTTTTGAAAAAGCCAATTTTTTATAGAATGAAAAATTTTAATTTCGAAGTTTGATGAAACATCAAAATTTTGTCAAATTCTAATGGAGTGTCATTGATAATTTAAACAAAGATCCATCACCAAACCGTACTTAAATTTTTGAGTGGGTTAAGCATTCTAAAGGATGCAAGGGGTTATCAAATATGATCAACGCTCAGGAATCCCATCAACGTGAACATGTGTTATAGAGTTCAAGAGATGTTAGGCGAGGATCGATGAGTTCCTATCACGGGAATAGCCAGTATCTTAGACATTTCTTGTGGATCAGTCCATGCGTATCTGACTCACTGTTTGGGACTTTCCAAGCTTTCAGCACGATGGGTGCCTAAAGCGATGAGCGCCGAATACATAGTCCACAGACGGACGCAAATAACTTTTTGCTTGCTTCGTAACTGGGGATCTATCAATATGATCCCAAGCCCAAAATGCAACCAAAAAGTGGTTGAAAAGGAAACTTACAGACCTAAAAACTCAAAGCAGTAATGCGAGTATAAAAAAGGATGCCGAAGGAGTTATCCTGGTTAGCGGTTTGGAGCATAAAGTGACAGCGGCTCATTGAGCGGCATTGTTTCTTTCCAAAACTAAAGAAGGATAAGAGAAGCATTTTTGGTGAAGAAAGCCTTCAATAGGAAAGGTCTAGAAAAATGGCAACAACGGATAAGAAAAAAGCTGGATGTACGAGTAATACAATTTAAGAAACTTCTATTGTGTGCTTTATTTTATCAGTCCGGTAACTTTTTGATAAGCATGTATTTTTAATAGATGTACCTGTCTATTCCTACTCTAATAATAACACTCTTAGTGTAGCTAGTAGATAGTCTATATTGAAAACTGAGACTCACCTCTTTCCTACTCTATTGTTGCCAACAAAGCAAAATCACTTAACGCCGGTCAGTTCCATTAGAATCAAGCATAACTCAACGTTCATTGCGACACATTCCCCCATCATAGACATATGTGAATGTGCAGGACTAAATCAACCTGTAACTATCTACTTTAAACTGGCTTTGTTCTACTTTCGCTTTTACATTACACACACTGCCTTGCCCACTCATGATGAGAAAACCAACGAGGTCCCTTTGTTGGTTTACTTCAGATGCTGCAATCAAAAGCAAAAAAAAAGCTTTGAGCATTTTTTTTTCTAGAAAATGACATGATGGATTAATCTGACCACATAGACCAAATGAGCGCTATTATGTCACATGTCGTGATGTTGAGTAGGTCTGCAGTTTTGATAGGTTGTTTGCTGTTATTAATATTTTATTTTTCCTTGCAAAAAGTGGGGTAGTGGGGATAGGAAATTGCTGATATGTCCTTTCGTTATATTTCCCACAAGCTCGGGAGATTTACCCCTTTTTTCCCATTTCATGCAACTTCCTCATTATGCAGGGTGCAACATTTAAGTTAATTATTTAATGTGCGAAAAATACTTATAAGAAAAGTTGTAAGGAAAAATTATTTGGTGACCTTAAATGTGCGTGATTGTAGGCATTCGGACCAAGTTTGTTTTTTTTTTAAATTGAAGAGTAAAAATTTGAGATAATCAATCAAAAGCATGGAAAAACTAATCATCTTTTGAATAGAAACAATTTATTTTTTCCAAAACTTTGCCGTTTCGGAGAAATCTAAGAAGAAGATTTTTAACCTTTTTAACATTACATGTAAATAGAAGTAAAACATTTAAAGCCCACAGGGGAAAAACACGATAGGTCACATTTCCCATTTTTTTTTCAGGATAGCAGTTTGAAAGTTGAACTTGCCACTTTTTTGATGACTTGAATCCTTGCACATTTTTGGTTTTAAGTACATAAAGGGTCTTCCCATAAGAGCTTTAATTTTAAATTCCGCGGTATTTTTGACCTTTCATTCCTTAACAGCTGTCAAGTCAAACCTATACTGTTCAAGAAAATGGAACGATTTACACGTGAGCAACGTATATAAATTGCATAAATTCACTACAAAAATTGTGAAAATTTCGCGGAGACATTTCGTAAAGTTCGTACTTTTTTCGGTCGCTATGAAGCACCTTCTCGCTCAGCTATTGATGAGGTTAGTGATGTGAAGACTCCAACTCGTACTCGTCAATCAGGTCAATCGAAAACATTGCTGCTGTGACTGAAAGTGTCACTGAAAACCCAGGTTTGTCCACTAAAACACGCTCGCAGTAATTAGGCATACACCAAACCAGCTTACAGATCTTATGCATGCTTAGTAAGTTCAGCAGATTCAAGAATTGAAGCTGGCAGACTATGGACAATGCCAGGCGTTGGCTGATTGGGTATTGGAAATGCAGGTAAGTCATGCTGATCCACTCGCTGTGGATGGAGAGGTTGCTAACCGATTTTTTTAGGCCTGAAATTGACAAGCAGGAAACAACCGCATTATCGCGCGAGAAATTTCCTGTATGCTTAATTTCGCATTTCGGTGATTTCAATTGGCAGCCTAGATTGTCCGATTTAACACCGCTGACTTCTTTCTTTGGGGACACAGACGCTAAAGTCTACGCGAATGATCCAAATTCAAGCGCTTAAAGATAATATCAGAGCTATTGTTCGCGAAATCGAGCCACAATTGTGTGAAAACGTTACGCAAAATTTCTTCGAAAGGATGACCATTTGTAAGAGAAGCCGAGGTGGACATTTATCAGATATCGTGTTCCACATGTAATGGTAGTCTGTACTTTAAAATAAAATAAAAATATCCGCACTCTTTCGGAAAAAAACTTTTTTTTACTAATTTGAAATGAAAGCTCTTATTATAAATGGAAGACCCTTTCTATAATATATATTTTGTTTAATATTCTGCAGAGATCCTTCCATTTACAAACAACTCTGCGTTCTGTATGCTAAATAAGTTTCTATTAGATGAGCAGCTTTAGTACTAACTTTAAAATAGGAGGCAGGTTTTCTGCATAAAGAATAAGCTACGTCAAAAGTGATGTCATCCGAAAAGGAATGGAATGGAATGCGAGTAACAGAAAAAAACGTCTTTGATAAATTTTAGAAACGGAATTGGAGTGAGCACTGAGCACTAGGAAACACTAGCGTTGGTCGAGATTGGGGATGAACATCTATTTAATTAAAATGATTGATACAATTTCTACTGATAAAATAGAAAGACGTTTCGAAATAGATGAGAAGCATCGATATTCAGTGATTTAGGGTAGAAACAGCTTTGCTGCTATATTATAAAATAAAGGCAACAAAGACCGTAAACCTCCACTAATCATCGATTTGGACGTAATGAGGCTCTATGAAAAAACATAGAGGAAAATAATATAAATGCAAACACGACACTAATTAATAGCACCGATATAAAGATCAACGTATACAATGGATAGGACTACAGAACCTTAAGAGTAATACTAAATACAGAAAAAGTACAATGGATTTGCTTTGAAAACAAATAAAGCCGACAAATTAAGGTTGCAGTCAGAAAACTTCACCATAGTTAATCTATTGAAACACACAACCAAGGAACCGCTGCCCATTTTTATAAAGCTGTCAAAATATACAGTAAGGTTTGCCATTTCATTGTGCATCATTCGATTCTTCCCGAACGCGTGGAAATTATTAAAAAAATAATATTGAAATTCCGGCTCAGTTGTAAATACGCAACGTGAATTTCGTCGTGAGGTCGGTCATCATGACTTCAGTGCGCAGGCAATTCGTCGCTTCGTGGTAAAGTTTGAGCGTGAATACACTCTTTTGGACCTTAAGCCACCAAGCAGATAGAGATCGGTGCGAAGTGAAGAAAAAATAGCCGCCGTAGTGGCCAGTATCGAAGAAGACCCAGAAATGTCGATTCGGCGCCGATCAGCTGAATTGGGCATCGCCAGAGAGTCAACCAGGCTTATTTTGCGGTTGGATTTGGGCCCACATCCGTTTAAGATTGTGTTGACGCAAGAAATGAAGCCGAACGACCAAGCAATATTCGAGAGGTTAACAACACTTGAAAAACAAAAAGCTATAAAACGCGCCAAAATAATGGAATGGAATGCTAACACCCTTAAAGAATGAAAAGAGCAGCTTCAAGTGGTCCTCGACACTCAAAATATTGATTTATGCCTGATTACGTATACTTACTTAATTAAGAAGTCTAGCGTAACATTTCGCGGCTATAAAGTATATCACACTCCACTTAACACAAACTGCAGTTATAGTCAGACAAAATACCAGCCACTACGAAGATACGAAATTTTAATCCTGCGAAATACAAACAACTAAAATTGACAACCAACTGATAACGGTTGCAGCAGGATATTGTTCCCTCAGCTACCGAATTAAGCAAGATTTTCTTGACCTCTTTCAATCTTTTGGCAAAAGATTTATTGTTTGTGGAGATTTTAATCCGAAAAGTACTCATTAGGGATCCAGATTAATTACATCCAGAGGAAAAAAAACTTTAACAAGCACAAAAACTTGGTTGTAATTATCTGTCGACGATAAAACCGACGTATTGGAATTCAGACAGAAACAAGATACCTGGCCTGTTTCACTTTTTGCAGCAAGGAATTTATCCTCTAATTCGTCAAACGTAGAGGAAGACATGGACCTAAATTCAGATCACAGTCCAGCTCTGCTAAAAATCAATAAACGAATTGACGTCGAGGATAATAACATTAAATGTACCTATTATAACAATCAATGGCCTCGAAGATGAGGTACATCTAATTACTTACGAAGCACGGAGTGCAACTCCTGTAGTTAGGGGAAGATAGAATGGAAATACATATCCTCAAATAATACGCGACATCAGAGAAAAAGAACAACAAAACGATGGCACCAGACTACAGCTTCAAAAATAAGATTCAACAATCTAAACAGCAAACTTCGAAAAGAAATCCTTCACCACAAGAACGATTCGATACAAAACTACCTTAGAAATCTGACAAATGATGCAAGTTCCGAGTTCTCACTATATAGGGCAACAAAGAAACTTAAACAAACAACAACTCAAATCCCACCAACAAAGGTAGTTAGGCTTAAAAAATCAGCAAAAAGCAGCCGAGTTTGCTTACCACCTGAACCTGAAGTGATGGTCGTGATAAATAAGGAGGAAGGGCTCATTCGACTGGTTACTTGCAAAGAAATAGCGAAGAATATAAAAACGTCAAAACTAATAAGGCTTCAAAATTTGATTTAATTTTTTGAAACAGCTACCGAAAAAAGCCATAATTAAACTTGCACAGATTATCAATGCAGCTTTCCGTTCGAAACACGTGCCTCAAACGTTGAAAATAGTCGAGGTAATTATGATACCGAAGCCAGGTAAACCACCTATTGAAGTCACATCGTATCGACCCATATCTTCGCTACCGATGATTTCAAAATTATTTGAAGAAATTCTGGTTTAATTCTGATACGAGTACCTGATACATCAGTTAGGATTCCGAAATAGGTATTCCACGATGGATAAAATTCATAGAATAAGAGACAAAATAGAAAAAGCTTATAGCTTAATTGAAGAGACAATTCTGCACTATTCTAGAATCGTACATAACTCACTGTTTTTTTAGGTTTAAACAAGAGAATGCAAAACGAAATCAAAGCTAGTGTGCCACAAATTAGTGTGCTTGGACCTACCCTTTATTTCTTATTCACAAACGACATACCTCTGAGCGAAAAAATAATCACAGCAACAATTGCAGATGATACTGCTGCACTGACATTGGGAAACACAATTCCAGAATCAACAGAATATCTTCAAAAGTCAATAAAGACTATAAACACCTGGACGAGGAAATGGTAAATAAAACTGAATGAACTTAAGTCAGTACACATAAATTTCACAAAAAAAAAAAAAACGACTAATGTCTAATTACATACGTGGGCATGACACTGGGCGCTAAACTTCGATGGAAGGTAGAACTGAATATTAAGTATCAGGAAATGCATTGGCTTATCGATAGATTTCCTTCTGTATCTATTCCGAACAAAATACTTCTGTATAAGCAAATCCTAAAGCCGGTATGGACCTACGGGATACAACTTTGGCGATGTACACGAAAATCAAACATAGAATGCATCTAAAGATTTCAAAATAAAATACTTAGAAATATTGTTAGTGCTTTGTGGTACATTCGAAACATAGACCTACACAGAGACCTAAGTGTAGATACAATTGATTTTGAAATCGAGAAGCCCGTTAGGCATCACAAAATTAGGTTCCAAACCATGACAACGATGAAGTGGTACAGCTTCTAAATACCAATAATTTAGTAAGAAGAAATAAACATTTCGAGTTTGCCACCTATTAAATAAAGCACATAAAAGTTATAAGAAGCAATCATCAGCGATAGATTCCTTTAAACTTTCCTCTGATCTTTGACAGCTAGGTGCAATATTAGAAGTGGGTAGGTGTACCCGACTTTTTAATGGCGTTCGGGTCCCACACTACTTTGAATCACAACTAAGAGAGTGTCTTTCGAGATTTTCACATTTATTTCTTAAATTCTTTAAAATGTCCTATTTTGAGTCAAATCATGTATTTACAATAATTTTTCATGAAAAGATATAATTTCGTCGTCTGTTATGAAAATGTCTCAAGCAAAATAGGTTTTTAATTGGTGCATGACGTTTTCAAAATTAATATTAAAGGTTTCATGATGCTTCATCAATGCCGGTGGACAGCAAGTCCTTGTATGTTAAAAATGTATTAGGTGCGTAACTAAGTCCGCGCTGTTTTTTTTTTTATGAAAATGCAACTTTATTGTGAAAAAATGGTTACAAATGAATCATTCAAAGTATTGCCCATTGCTAGTTACAACTTTTTCCCATCTTTCTGGCAGAGCTCGAATACCGTTACGGTAAAAGTGTTCATCTTTTGAGGCTATCCACGAATCAAGCCATTTTTTGATGTTTTCATATGAGCGAAACTGCCGATCAGCCATACCATATGTCATCGAACGGAACAAGTAATAATCGGATGGCGCAATATCTGGGGAATATGGCGGGTGGGGTAGGACTTCCCATTTGAGCGTTTCCAGGGTTTGGCAACGGGAGGCCGAGCGTTGTCATGCTGTAGAACCACTTTTTCGTGCCTCTGCTCGTATCGTGGCCGTTTTTCTCGCAGTGCTCGGCTCAGTCGCATCAATTGAAGTCGATACCGTTCCCCAGTGATGGTTTCGTTGGGTTTCAACAGTTCATATTAAATGACACAGCATAAACTTCGCAGCGTGAATATTCGGCCGAGCCGACGACGTAGAAGCAGAACCGGGCAGTCCCCAAGATTTTATTTTCTTTGGGTTGCTGTAATCAATCCATTTTTCAACACCCGTCACGATGCGATGAAGAAAACCCTTCCTTTTTTGCTGCTGGAGCAGTTGTTCACAGGCGAAAAAACGACGCTCAACGTCCCTAAACGCATGCAATCGCTTGGAAATGGCTGGACGGGTAACTCCTAATGCTGAAGCAAGCTGTTCTTGCATTTGAGACGGATCCTAATCGAACAATGCCTCCAATTCAGCGATTTTGGAATTACATCACCCGGACGGTCGTCAACATCGAAATCACTGTCTTTGAAGCGACGGAACCAATCACATCACGTTTGTTTCACTTAGAGCACCATCTCCGTATGCTCTTCAGCCGCCGTTTTCTTCAAATGAATGAAGAAAATCAACACTTCCTGCAAATGACGATTATTTGGCACAAAATCAGACATTTTCAGACAACCAAAAGTATATGACGCCAAAACAAAATCACTAATGTGTTAAAACAGTTTGTTTACTATATGTCTAAGCTCGGTTCATGACGTTTTGGATATGTCAAAATCGACCAGCACTTACTGCGCACCTAATATGTACCTATAGATATCTTTTACGCATTCATTGGTAAAGTCACTCATTTATATTAAATTTAAAGGGAGGTATTTATTCTAATTTAATTAAAAGCTCCCATTCGGTTTGAATCTGAAAAAATATCGCAAGTAAAAAAAAAAATATTAACGCAAATATTGCACTCACCCCTTGCTGGAATCGGATCCCTTTGCGGCGTTCCCAATTCAATTTCTTTATACTCCTGATACAAGTCACCAATTTGTGCCGTACACCGGAGAATCAGACTCCCACCGGCCGGACCTTGGGATCCTCCACTGCCCAGTTGATTGTTGTGAAGTGAATTCAACATTTGATTACCGTGGCCACCGCCTCCATTGACTCCGCCACCATTCAGTAACAAAGGACTACCACCGGCAAAATGAATGGCCTGCAATTGAAGTTTTAAACTTATTCTTGAAGCCATTAAACTGTCAATTGTCCGGATGTACTCCGTTTCACCGGAAGATACCTGCAAATAAAATAAACAAACATATGCCCATGAAATGCTGCTCGGTTCTCTGTCTTTCGATATTTTGTTGGGTAATAATAATTTTCCATAGCTATACTGTGGATGCACAAGAGGAAATTATATTTTCTCCTTCAGGACATCATTACATCAGATCCCTCAACTGAACCTCAAATCGGATGGAGAGTGCATTCGATTTAAACTTTATATTGCGTATTGTTACAGCGAATGTATATGATACAGACGGATACAATCCTATCCATAGATGAGTTGTGTAAAAGTATGTACGTTTAGATGCGGAAAATACACAAACAAAATTTGTGATGGTTCCTTTGCAGAGGAAATCAATTTCGTTTATTGGATATCTATCGAAAGCACTTGGTCTCTTCATATACTTTTAATACTTGCAAGTGCGCATCCAGTGTGTCATTCAGAGTTGTTGTTGTTGTCGTTTGAGGCTAGGGAGAAAAATGTTTATTTTCGTCCTTCGTTTATATTTGTTTGGCCCAAATTTATCAATGTGAACGAAAAGGGACGGTAAAGGAATGAGAGCTTCACTAACGAGCACTTTTATTTGAAGGTTGTACTCGAAGAAGTGCCGTCAACTTTATTGGTTTATTTCACAGAAAAAAAGCTCTAAATGAAGAGTTCGCCATGATGACACAAATTGGATAAAATAATTTATTTTCTAGTGTAAATCGTTATATCGTTACCAATGTTTGTTTTACCTTCTGAATTCATGATGAACTCTTAAAAGCTACACAAACAAGTTGACTGAAGTACTCATCTATTTTGCTTATCAAATCTCAAACATATTAAGACCGTAGGCAGCTAGAAATTGACAAATGCTATTTCTACACAAAACGGGGGAAGAGTCATTAGATTAAAACTGGACATCATCTTTAAGTTATGGGAAGAGGGATGGTGAGTAGTGCTCTTATCATGAAGGGAGCAAAATATGTAGGTACTCGAACTATAAATGATAATCTCAGAATTTGTTGCACTACGCGACAAAATTTTACTGTTTTCTCGATAACACCATAGATATGTTGAGTTTAAATATTAACTGGATTTTCCATACACATAGAGTTTTGAGTTACAGCGTCAACCGGTCGCTGTCAAACACATACAATGCCTCATGTATCTTTGAATCTATTACTAAAATGGAATTGTTTGCCGAATCCATATCTGTAAGTAGAATTTGCCCATCACCTATAGTTTTTAAGTTATTAAAGTATGTTCATAGAAAACACTATAACCGAAAAACATATAAGTGAGGGAAAAATATTGCTAACATGTTTGGATTGGGCATATTTACTCCACTTTGCAAAAACATTCAAAGAAACATGAGACACAGTATGTTTTGGGCAGGTACGGCAGGAAAGTCGTCTTGAATGTCAAAAACTGGTATTTTAAACACTCGAGCTTTAGAAAACTATAAGTGCTGGGGAAAATTCTGTTTGTATATTTCACTTCAGTACAAAACTCTACTTTCGAAATCCTTTCTCTATGGACGAATTGAATTCGCTTGTAATGGAGATGGTTACAAAGTTAGCTAAATTAGTGCTAAGGGAGTTACTTATGCTGTAGCCACCACTCTTCTATTTAAGCGTAAAGCAGTATGATCAACCTTTCATGTATGCAGGCTGTGATGCAGATAAATATTTGCTTCTGGTCACTTATGTGTACATACTCGTATGTATGTACATTTCAAATAAACTTCTCAGAGTCTTCAACAGAAAAAAACACATTGGTCGATAGGTAATCAAACTAGCTTTCCCCGCTTTTGGAATAAGATTGCACGCATCTTCTGCAAATCTTTGGGAACATAGCCGACCTTAAGATAACATATCAGAATTTGTTTGGACAACAAAAACTTACGCCGACTCCTATAGTATCAATATCTTCCTGTCGTCGTTTATTTTGCTGATGATATGTATTATCTACATTCACTTACGGCGTAGGACACACGTTAGTGTAATTATCCTTGAATACCGCCGTGTAGACCTCCAAAAATGTCTCCAAGAGTTTTTCTTTGGAATCTGAAAATGGGAATACAAAATCGAAAGAATGGTAACAATTTTTCCTTTTTTTGTTTGTTTGGCCATTCCTTTTGAAATACCCTGTATGTTAATATAAGAAAATACGTCTTTTTGCTACGCTATTTTGTTACGGAAATATTTTTCTTATGGCAGCACTGAATGTGGCTTTACATAAATTGACCATTCCCCGTACAGTCCGGATCTGGGCCCCAGCTACTACGTTCTATTTTCAAAATTCAAATCAGACCTCAGAGGAGAAAAAAAAATAAATTAATTAATTATTATATTTAAACTAGGCCCTCTATTTTTGACCATTTTGATTCTAAGTATGAGTAACGTAAACTTTTATAGCGGCATGGAAGCTTTGATTAAAAGATGTTAAAAATGTGCTAAAATACAATATTCAAAAATAATACATAAATGTTTGCTTTTCTTCCTTTCCTTCTATGTACTCGTATGTTGGGCTAAAAACACATGAACCGCACATTATTTTTGGAGAAAAAAAGTTCTTGCCTCCTTTTCGTTTAGTTGCGAGCGACCTCCTGAAAACCTGCTACCACACATCTGAAGTCCTCTCCATCGTAATGGAATTATGATCTACTTAGGGGGTAAACAAACACCATAAATAGATTTTGGACTTTATGATAGTTTCAAACATTACTTCGTTCGGATACGAATACTGAGTAAAAGTATAGATTTCAAGACGGTATCTATGGATATATAGGTCATATCTTTCCTGAGTTTTCTGAATTATTCTATATGTACACACACAGTGCAAACAAAAAATTCCTTTCATTTGTTGGTTCTCATGTAATTCAATCTGTGCCTATAGTCGCATAATTTGTATTTTAGTTTACCGAAACAAACTTGTTGCTACCCAGTTTATTTACAATAAATTTACTTCACTTGCAGTGGAGCCACTCTATGACTACATAAAGCAATGTACTCGTAATTTAACATTCCTTTGAAATACTTCAAAAATAGAAAACCAAAACTACGAGTTTGATTGAAAACAGCCTCATACTTCCAAATGCACTTTCTTCTTCAGACTGTCACAGTTACGAGTACCCACAAAACTTTGATTGAGAAAATAAAAGCCTCGAAACCACTATTTAAATCTTTCACCACTAAAGCAGGATTAAAATTTATTTTGGCTTTAAAGTTAGTCTTTTCTACTCCACACAAATGGGAATGGGATTGTACCTTTTTGAAGAGATTTCGCACTTCCACCCAATACCCATCTTGCTGCATCGCTTTTATTAGCGAAATAAAGTCCGAAACTCTACACACAGTCGGCTTATAAAGTTTGAAAGCACATTCAAACCATAGCCTTTATTATGGGCTGGCCCTGCTGCTGCTACCATCACCATAAACCTCATCATCATCAGCATTACCATTGTTCGTCCAGAAGATGGGCAGTTTCACACCACACAGGATGATGAATAGGTAGGTATAAAACTATAATGGACTGTGGAATACTGTTTAGAATGTGAAAGGGTCTAGGATTCGCATTTGGGTGAGAAACAACTTTTAGTCGTTGAACATGATATCTTTTTTTTTTTCTATTTTTCTCTGAATTGGACGGACTGCAAAACTAACACCATTGCATTATCTTTGCAGGTAGGAGTATGTATTATTTTAATTTGTTTTGTTAACTCTTTATTTTGAAAAAGTAAAAAGTTGTAATACGAGTCGTGCTCCAATTTGAAGAAGATGAGCACACAGGGGAAACAGAACAATTTCGGAATGGATGGAACCTACAGTAAAGTAACAATTAGTGAGGAAACTCACTTCACTTCTATGCGGATTGAACAAGTTTATTCTACTTTTTTCTAAAAACCAACAATGAAGAAATGACCATTTTGGGGAACATAAATTGAGAGTAAACTGAGAATTATCATCGCGCACTAAATGTCCCACCCTGGGACCATGTTCGTGACCATACCATGTCCATCATTACCACGAGAATTAAGTCCTCTTACGTGGTTTTACACTAGGGATATTTGATTAATACACATTGTGTGGTCAGAGACCACTGATCGCTTTTTAAATTGCATTTTTCGTTCAAAATATGAGCATGATGGCCAATTTCCAACATTTGTGAATTAATATTCAAACGCGTTGTTATAAATGGTGTGGTAGTCTGTGAATTTTTAAGCCATATAAATGGAATACACTTTGCATTTTTAATTTTATTGAATGTCCAGTTTTTATATATTATTCTTCAAAAAAATAAATAAAAATACAGGAAAGATGGAATCCATCCGGACCGTTTCGTATGATACCCTATCCTCCCCTCTATCTATCCCCAATAATGTGATTTCTTCAGATTTTTTTTTCAAAAAGAATAATTTTCACAACATTTTGCAACCGAAGTTTACGTATTCTGATTAGATATTCGCAATAGGACTTAAACCAGCCCCCAAAAAGTAGGCGTGGCCAAGTATAATGTGTGGACGAAACGTATAGAAAGTCAACGACTATTTGTTTTATATTTTTCAGTGTCTGGAAAAAATATTGAAGAGATGATATTTGTTTGAAAAGTGGGCGTGTCTGTAAGCGGATTTCAAAAATTACTTGTATTCCTTCGGATTGTGCAAAGCTTACTAGTACTCGTATATATAAAGTTTCATTTTACTAGCTTAAAACGGACGGGGATCAGTATCACTTTCACAAATATTGTAGATAGAAACATACTGTCTTCGGCAACTTTGATGAGTATAAATCAAAACCTTGAAAATTTTAGATTTTAAATTAATGTAAAAATTTTGAAAAAAAAAACATGTACGATATGCAAATTTTTTTAAAAATTCTATTAAAATTTGATACTTAAGTCATCTGACGCATAAAAGTCTAAACTGTTTTAAGGAGTGTTGAGTACCGATTGAATCGTTAAAGAATTCAAGCAGTATAAGCAGTTGGGTCAAAACAATCCTCTAGCCCTCGTAGCTGGGAACAGTTTTGCAAATGAAGTTACATCACACTACAGTTTCGATTAGAAATTAAGATGTGCATTATCTGGCGGCTAAAAATTAGGAATAATTCATCAAGAAGAAAAAATTGGGCTTCAAAACTTTCTTAGATTTGATGATGTACATACATACGATATTAACAAGAAAAAATAGAATCTCTATTCATTTAGAGAAACATAACTTGCATTTGATAGTTCAAATCCTCTGGTGATATACCATGAGATTCTTCGGACAATGCCAACAAATAGTCGGAGTGAATGATGTTGAGTGTAATTTCTTGGTGGAATGAATTAAACTGATTCTTAGATCCTGCGAAATTTTGTAATACTAAGCTGAAATTTGATTACACCAGAAAATAGGCTTACAATTACTCCTGCATTATACCAAATGGCGGCGAAGCTAGGGCATACACCGGTAATGATAGGATGACTATGTATCATGATAGCCAGACGGGCTACAGCATAAAAATAGGCCAGTGCAGTTATCAGAAGCAATCCGCAAGCACCGCTAATTAGTCGCAAGGTGCGATGAAATTGCAATATACAATTTTAATCGAATTTAACAATAAAATTTCGTTCAGTTACGAATTTTAAATTATGAAAGCAGCTGCCTAACTTGGTTTATATACCGACGTTTCAAAACCAAAAACGAAATACATGGTACACGGATAATTTAGTTGGTAGAGCATTGCTGGCTAAATTAAGTCTTTCACAGCTTCGGCGACTAAAATTAGTTACAGAAGATATACTCGTATGCCAATGATCCCCAATCGATTCTGGAGCTAAAGGACGAAATTCGATTACCACATGTTTTATTCCCAAAGTAATTTAAAGTTTAATCACAATGGCGGAAGTCTGCATGGCCATTCGTGGCACCCATTTGGCCGATATCATTTTTCATGTTTAATGTCAATATCTCAACATTATATCGATATAAAAATATAAGCAGTTTACACCTTTATATTATGTGAATATGAGGGAATAGCTTTTAAGTGCCGGAACAAAATTCTTATACACTCGTATGTAGCTACCTCTTTAATAACTAGAGAAATAAGATAGCGTAGAATACCTTCACAAAAATCACAAGGTTTTATTAGGGTATCGCCTTAACGCGACGTCTCGGTGCCAAGGTGCTAAGTGTTTTATTATAGCCCAACTTCAAAACTCTGTTGTCTGAACTTACGTAGTGCGGTCCATTTTAAATAATCGTTAGTAACATAGAGAAATAATAACGGTAGACCCCAAAATATCGATCTAGTCATGTCTGTCTGTCTTTTCATACTCGTATGTCACCACTTTTTGGGCCTTAAATTTTGAGCTAGGAAGATGACATTTGGTGCATATATATGTAGTTACAATTCGTTCATACATTATATTACTCGTATAATTCCAAGCCCACTTTTAGGGGGCCTTTTATTAAAAAAAAAAAAAACTTTCACAAAGCTATTAACAGTCATGATTAAATCTTATTGTGAATATTTTACCAAAATTCTTGACCTTTGGTTACAAATGACGACCGCCCACTTTCTTCTTAGAAAAGGTCGTAGCCACGAAGAAAGTGGTGCAATCAAATCAAAAAATAGAGAGACAATTCTCTGAGTAGAATGTTTTCACTACATTTGGATCAACGCCACGCCCACTTTATTAGGAATGTGTTAGAAGATAACGGAGGGCATTCCGTTTTCGAATTTCAGAACAAGAACCTCAGGTAATGTTTACGGAGATTGTTGTGCACGATTCGCGACAAGTAAGAACTGATCCAAACTGTTTCGCTGAAGATGAAAATCATTAGAAGATAACAAACGTGAACATAATGTAATGGAAACTACTCCTGGAAATATTCAATTTGTGGAACAAATTATAATATTTTGAGCGATCGCCGATTAAAATCAAATTATATATGGGCTGCACAAACTGGCAATTAGGTGCCCTGACTTCTCAGTGCAGTTCAGAAATACCAACGTCTTAAGTGTAGTGAGCAGTTTTTAAAGCTTTACAGTGAAGACCAGAAGGGAGTTTTTGAGTCGATTGTTACAGGCAACGAGAAACTCTAATCCTTTACTATGATCCAATGTCTAAAATGATCTCCGCCCAGCGACTCTATACATTTTTCTCTATGTTAAGAATTAAAATCAGACCTCAGAGGAAAAAAGACCGATAATGAAACAAAGCAAGCAGTTTTTGACCATTTTGATAATAAAGATTATCTAATTAAGTCTCAAGAAGTAGATTAAGTAAAAATCTTTTTATAGATTCTCTTATATTAATGGCACCAGTCTCACCTTTACTAACAAGGTAAAATTATTGGGTCTTATTTTATATAGAAAACTAAACTGGAAACCAAATTTACTAGAACGCGTTAAAAAGCCTACTGTAGCTCTTTTCTCCTGCAAAAAAGATATTGATAGGAGCTGGGGTATTCGTCCACGTACCACACCTGAGTGTGGCCATGGTGTAGTGGTAATATCATCGCTTGTCACGCTGCAGGTTCATGGTTCGGATCCTGATGTCAAGAATCATCTATTTATTCCGCACGAAATAAATAAAAAAGTCGATCAATTGCGAAAGCTTATGTCAACTCTACTGCGAAGGCATAACACTGGCAGTAGGGTGGCCATATGGCTAAAATACAATTTCATGGTGATGATGAAATCAGAAGGACGGAAAAACATACTGTGAATCATAAGCAACGTCAATAATATCAAAACAAAAATACTCCACAGTTATCTGGACGCCACCTTTGGAGTTCACTGAAACTTAATACCACCTGATTTTCAAACCAACTACACCAATCTGTCTTTCTCTTTGTCTCTTCCCATTTCCCCAAAAACGCCCGTGTCCTAAAATTAGTATGAGGCTATACATATTCACACGGGAAAATTAAAAAAAAAAAAAAATTTACTATACGTGTCCGTTTTCAGGCCTATACTAATGTATAGCTTAGCAATTTAACACTCAGCTATGCTGGGTACCTGACCACAGAGACATACCAGGAAATTGACGAGCTCGACAGAAACGGCACTACTCGTAGCATTTTGGGAGAGAAGTAATACTTAGGTATGCCTCTCGCTACATGTAATTACTTATTCAAGCTGGATACTATCAGCAAAGCTATCCACAGATGGGAGCGTGGCACGACATGATCTAAAGAGATCTGGCCTAATCTAAATCCAAAATGTTCCAATGGACTGGGGATGCTTAAACGACAGCAAATCAGCTCCGTCAACGGTGTCTTCGCAGGCACTATCCTACAGATTCACATGCTAAAAGGCTTCGAACGATTTTTGCAGGAGCTGCAGAGACAACGAGAAGGAAAAATCAATACTAGTCTTTCTTTCTACCTGTTCAGCCCTGGCCAAAAGAAGATTACACCACCTGGGAGCTCCTTTCTTCGATGATTCCAGCGATCTAGTGGATACCGATGTCAGTAAAATTCTTCGCTTTATAAGTAGCTCCGACTGGTTAAATTAGCCCGCAATCTAAGTGTCTAAGTGTGTCCGTACTTTAGTACAGAGAGCCACCCTTACCTAACCTAGTTAAATTGAATTGAGATTGAAAGTATACGTACCTTTATAACGACGTGGAAGCTTTCAGTAAAAATATAGAATTTTTGTTAAAAATAATAATATTTTGTTTTTCCATCCAACCTTTTTTCAATATTAGCCCAAGACCGCATTACGTACATGAACTCGTACATAACAAGTATGCGTGTTCATTCTTGCTTTTGAAGGAGTATGTCGACTCAAAAGTGTGTTTGACCAGCCAAATTTCAAATCTAAACACATACATACTAATGTACAAAGGTTCCAGTACTGTATTCTTTATTAAGAATAATTAACAGATTAGTGAGAATACTAGTGTGCTAATTTACTTGCCCATCAAAGGAAAGAACGGTGTCCGTCACTTGCAATCGAAATATGTTTAAGTACCTACTCAATTTTAGTAACATGCATTCCACTCGGATTCTCTTTTTATCCGTAAAATGAAATTGTATCTTCAAACTAATCTAGTCTACCTATATAATCTTGAAGCTCAGCTATATATCGAACGAAAATATAGAAGCAAAAACAAGTGGCATCTCTCCAAAAACATAAGAGTTCTCAAAACGTAAATTCTCCTTGATACCGCGAGAAAAGGTAAAAAGTTAAAAACCCTGCTGAATGACATGGTTATGGTACTTAAGTGGAGACAGATGCTGATATCGTTATACATAAGCTTGTGCTTTATATCAAGTTTTCAAAGTGGAAGCACATGCGGATACAAAAAAAAACAGAACAAATAAAATTCCAGGATAACCGACATTGCTTCTGTGTACGAGTACGAGTTGAAGTAAAAAGTATATTCATCTTATTTATTGCTAGACTTGGCCTCGCCCCCGAAACTGAAATAAACAATGTTGTTATACAGCCCAGTGGTGGTCACCAGGTGGTAGGAGAGTTAAGATTCACACTGTACTCGTACACAAAAACATAGTTTTGCCAATCCTCCCACAGACTGTATTTGCTGGAGGAGAATGTTTTTTTTTTTTTTTTTTGCATCTAACTTTTGTTTTCGAAAATGTCAGTTGCACAATTTCAATGCCATGAAGAATATGCAGGTACTGCCCATTATAGATACTTAAAATGCTTAAAATGATGGTAGGCAGGTACTTTCTATCAAAAAGGAGTAACAAACCAAAGATTCTGTGGGAAGCTTCAAATTGTTCTTTAACGGCTCATCAAATCGCATCTAAAGCGGGAGTTAAAACCCACATAAAAAATGTAAGGTGAGTTTTACGACAATGCGAACATCTTCAAAGGCGAAAACTACTAGCCATATTCACAGATGAAAAAAAGTTCAATTTAGATGGACCTGATGGCTGGGGTTATTATTTTCACGATCTGCGTAAGGAGCAACAAATTTTAAGTCGCCGTCCAATGGGAGGAGGTTCTGTAATGCTACAGGCTTGAACTGGCTACAATGGGAGGGTCGAAATAAAATTTGTCAGTGGAAGAATTAACAGCACCTGATATATTGAACTTGTAAACGAACAAGTTGAGAGATTTGCTTCAATTATTGCATCCATACTTCCCGCCAAGTCAAGGAGTAATTTAACTCAAAATCATCATCTGACTTGAATATAATTGAGAACATGTGGAGAGGCTCGCCTAAGCGAATGTTAGAAGTTGTAGAAAATAAAGGAGCTAGCACACATTACTAATATTATATTCAAATTTTCATGTTGTTTGATTCTAAAATTGATTTATGGCAGCGCGGTCTAAATACATCCTGTTACCTAATGATTCAATCAGATATGGGAAATGGTACGCACACTTTTATTTTCTTAAGAATTTGTGGAGCTGTGTTATGATTTTGTCCCTGAGTGTATGTATGGGGTAATTCGATTGGAGATTACAGTTTAAATTTGAAATGAAACATACTGGTTTTGAGACATACTGGTTGAGACATTGACATTAAACATGAAAAATAACGTCGGTCAATGGAGTTCCACGTCTGGCCTTTTGATGAAATTGTTGGCATAATTTCTGCGGTATTTCATTAAAAAAAATACGTCAAATCTCGTCTTTTAGCCGTAGTATCGTTTGGGGGTCATTAGCAAATCATTTCTGCTTCATAAAACCCGAAAGAAACAAAAATTCAACGGCGTGATGCACGATCTTGGTGGCCAATATTCAGTTGATAGAGAGCCTTTGTTCGAAAAATCGCCATCGACTTGGTGGTTCTCTAACACCTAATTAACGAAGTCAAGACGCTATTCATGGTTTGCTGGCTTCAACTCTTGAGTTATTTGGAACTTTTAGGCATGCAGATGCAGACCTTTTGCTAAAATGCGTTTCGTGGAGCTGTAGGAAGGGTTCAATTGTTGGGAACGTTGACGAACGGGTTTTGGTGGATTGTCACGAACCCTGTCATACATATATTTTCGCGTGACCAGCCACTACGAGGACGCACTGGTCTTTGCACATCCAACACTAATAGAATTCTTTCTTAACTCATTTCGGAGATGAATTAAAATACGTTTTTCTCTTGTTCCGCACCATAATTACAAATGTCAGTGCTTAGTATTCACAAATGTCAGATATCAGCTGTTTATCTTTGACAGAACCATAGTAGTTCCTTTATAAGTATCTCTGATCACGAATACCCTGAACCAGAGTACCTACTATGGGAAGGCTAAAGCGTAACAGATTTGAAAAAAAAACTTAGTAGATTCACAGTTAGTGGAGAGATTTGATAACAGAAAAAAGTCATTTAAACTTTGGGCACAATATAGTATTTTGAACGATTTACCACAAAAAATTAAAATAAACATTCAAACCGTACAAGACGACCTTTAAGTCACAAAATTATTATTATAAATAATGGAATTTAATACAAAACACTTCGGTAGAATTTTCCAATACATATGTATGTACAAAATTGTAAGTAAAATTGCACAGCAATTCATCTAATATAATTCTTCCGATTTACATGTTTTGGGAAATGTTTGCAGAAATAATTATTCAAACTGGTTCACTATCAGCGACTGCTGTGATGCAAACTAATCTGTCTAGAGGTTTTAGTTTTTGCATAAACGGATGCGCCTGTTGTCGCTTACCCATATTTAGAAATTTGTATCTCAATCATTAGTATTTACCATTAACTCAAGAAAAGCCGTATATTGTGACAATTATAGCAAGATGTGTGTCTATGAGATAAAATTTATTTTTACGTTAATATCCGTTATATTTTAAGCTCATTGGCATTAATCGGAGACAAAATTAGTAACTAATGTTCGTACGATCATTGTAATGGTCCATCTCAAAAACATAGCAATAGTCCTTTCCAATCTAAGTTGTGCAACGTCCGTCATACATACGTCCGTTCATATACAATGCTTGTACTTAGCTCTGGTTTTTCGCAGTTATATCTGAAACCGTTGATATTACGTGAATGATGATGACCAAATTGAAAAAGAAATGGTATTCCTTCTATAATGTACCTACTTCGGTTGTTCTTTACATATTTAAAGTCCTGACCATTCTGACTTGGGCCAAGTTTTAATAACGCCATTTTTTCTATTAATGAAAAACATGAAGGGAAACTAAACAAGCTGTCTTATAGAAATTTGTATGCTCTTACATTTTGGTTTGATACATTTTTTACCTAAACTAAACCGTTTCTAAGATAATTGCGAAAAGCCTATAAAAGAGACTCCTTGATTCACATTTTTTTAAAGGGGCAGGCGTTGCACAGTCGGGATTTTGTAATGATCCTACGAAGGAAAAATTCAAAATTCATACTGATTTTACCGCCGAGCAAATTGTATACACCTGGACGATTAAATTGAATTCGTTTTGTGTTTTTGTTTTTTATTTTACTTTAGTGTATTCCCAAAGGTGAACTTTCGCCCTCAAATCGTAACTGACAGTTTATCCTTAATATTATCGGTGTATGGGCAAAATGAAACAAAAAATCTCGTACTGGAATGCTAAGAATTACGCCTATTACCCCGCAACACCCATTTGTTTACTTGTTTTTGTTGCAAACAGGTCTCGTGACTGTGAAGTGTGAGCAAAAGCAACACAAATTTGTTGCATTCGTTGCCATGGTTAAGTGATTTTCATTGTCAGGGATGTGACGATTGTCACATACATAATTTCGATTACTGAAGTAAAAAATCAAAGCGAAAAATCTCAATCTGCATTAACTTGTCCTATTAAATTAAATAAATTAAAAACGCGAACAAAATAAAAAGTGATTATTACTAAAATACAACTGACTTCCAACCACTCCAAGGGCTTCGTTCAGAAAGTGCACCCATTCAGCTGAATTGATATTACATACAAAATAAAATATTCTCATTGGAAAGGAACATTGGAAAATATAGTGAACTGAAAAAAATTATCCATTATTACGATAACATGTGTACCTATTAATTAATTACTGGAAATTCTAGTAATTATTATCGATTAATAATCGCTCGGTCAGTTAAAAAAAAATTGTTTACAAATTAAACTCAAATTTCAATGTAGGCTCAAATTTTGAGCTTATGGGTTGCAAATATTTAACAAGGTTGGCAACAGGTGTGTTCTCTAAAAAATAAGAAAGAGAAAAACTAGATTCAATCGGATTAGATTTGTTTTTGCAAATGTACATATAGGGTAAGTATTGTTTTCCTCAAAAATCTACAAGTAGATATTAATAGGAGATTTTATTGTAATTTTGCCTCCTTATTCTGACAATGTAACTCAAAGTTTCATCACACGTCTAGAATTTAATAATTACTGTAAGGTAAATAAACAGATAAATATAGACAAATTCAATTTGTTCCTAAACTATGTAGTGAAAGCGTTTTGTGGGTGGCTGTGTTTGAATCTCGAGTCTCGACTTAAAAAGCCGAAGTTTTTCATATTTTTTCGATGTCTATTTGCGCAATATATATATATTTTTTTTTTAATTCCATTTTTTCGTTTGAAATTTTCGGTTTTTTGTGAACTCTTGATATTTTTTATATTTTTTGAATGAATTTTGAAAAAAAAAAATTAGCTGAATTATAGATGAGCATTTTTCGTAGTTTGACTGAAATATTACTTCAAAATTTAGGCTAAATATTTCGTAACTGAGACGTTACATCGAAATTCTATAACCATTTCTATAATCAGTTGTAATAAATTAACTAGAAAAACATACTCTTATTTCTGCACAATTTCAGGCCAATTTGTATGAATGCAATTATGCGATTACTTAATGTAAGGTGAGAAACAGAGACAAGACGTGTTTAATTTCTCTTAATTTAAGTTGACTGCTAAACAAATATATTTTTTTTTATATGGCAAAACAATCAGTTTGCAGCGCAAATACTCGTAGTTCATTTCTTATTATATTAATTTATTAACGATAGCTTTCAAATAGATGGCGCAGTTCTTTCAAATAAATAATTGTTGTTCTTACCTGTTACACATAAAAACAGACAACCAGCGGATGAACAAACGAGCACTTCATAGTGCTGTATACTATATTCATTTTGTGATATTTCAGAAATAAAATTCAACTTTTTCGTTCTAATAATAAGTACATACGTAAGAAAATGTATTTTTCTTTTCCGTAAAATGTTTTCATTCATCAATAGCTTGATACATATCTGCTGAACATGCCCCCATCAGCTTCCAGATATTTTCTCAATCCGTCATACTCGTACTTGGGGTGAATTGATGAATTATTCTTGTTTTGTTGCGGGTGTATTGATAAATTTACGTACAATTCTTTGACAATGTGAGTGTCAGTAATTTCGTAAATTTTTGGAAGGATTAGCTTGTGTGTACCTGGAAAGTCAAGTGAAAGTTATCTCTTTACTCATTGATTTCTGGGCATGGATGTTGAGCCTTTTTGGTCAAGAAACTTTATCAAAAAAAACTTTTTATACAAGGTGGCGCAAAAGTCCTCACTCGATTTCCTAAGGTCCTCATCAGATTAGACGTTTAAATTTTGTTTCACTAAGTCGCGAAGATAATATCGCATCGGTGATGCACATTCGGGCTCATTCCACAGCATTTTCCACGACTTTTCTCAAAACTTCTGGAGATAAATTTTCCACTTCTCGTCGGATATTCTCCTTTAGGGCCGCCAAGGAGTGTTCGTATAGATCCGTGACTTGCAAAAACCCCAAAGGAAGAAGTCTGGAACGGTCAAATCGGGCAATCTTGTGGACCAGTGTAAATCACCAAAACGAGAGATTAAGCGGTGGGAAAACGCTTGCTGCTAAATGTCCACTAACGCTCGTACTGTGTTAGAGAACCACATGTTCTCCAAACCCAATTCGCCAATTTATGGCAGCAAGAGGCGTTGATCATGGTTCTGTAGCGCTTACCCATCACAGTAACAGAGTTGCCGCATCCAATAGTGACTTTGAGAGGATGTAATGGCTCAAGTTTTTGGTGCCCCAGAAGTGATAATTTTGCCTGTTCACGTATCCGCACAGGTGGAAATGCGCCTCTGGTGATGATCTTCAATGTAAAATCATGATCATCATGGTGGAGATTTTGGAGGGCTTGACTGTAATTTACATGCGTTTGGCGGTCTATCTTTTTTTCATAGCACCACTCATGCACTGAATATTAATGGAAAATTTGTAGTTAAATGCAGTTGCACATACTCATACATACATATGTTTCTATGCTACCGCATGCTATTCCTACCGCCTTTAAAAACAAGCCAGATGCAGTGGGAATGCTGATGTCTTAATACGAACCTAACAGACGAGATTTAACAATTGTAAAGTATGTCTCTCCTACTTCAGATGCAACAGACAAAAGTGGAGGTGGGTATGTGTTCCCCTTAAAACATTTCTCTAGAATTATGTACCATTACCTAGTTCTCGTAAGAATATCAAAGAAAATATTTTATACCATCACAAATCACAAATGAACTTCAAGGTGCATACACCTAAAAAGCCCCTCTTCTTCATATTTGACAAAGCCCCAAGAATTCTGGTTTGTTTCATTGAAAATACTCCTTTGTTAAGAGGATGCAAAGGATTTTGTTTTCCTTCTGTAAACTCCATACAAAATATGATTTCAAACAGGCAACGCTGAGAGACGACGACGACTACGTGGCAAAGCATGTCTTCTTCCCCTAGGTTTTACAAGGTTGACTATGCAACATATCTTCAGTAACCACGGTTATACATAACTCTGAATTCAAAATTGTCGACCAAAAGGAAAAATCAAATCAAAGGAACTCCTTCAAAATAAAAACTGCAAAAAAGAAGCACAAATAAAATGTTTTCTCATTTAATAAAATTTTCTTTTCCCGAAGGAAAATAATACAGGTCAACGGAAAGCATAGCTATAACTATGATACATAGATATAAATATATATAAAATACTAGAGATAGTTATGGCTCCAAAACGGCTCAAAAAGACCTGCAGAACTATCAAAAAAAAAAAAAAATGGGTAAGGAACCCACAAGTTTAAAAGATTCAGGATGTAACACCTTTTGGAAAAAAGTTTTAAGTAATAAAAAGGAGCTGGAATGCATAGTGGACTGAGAAAGGCAGAAGGACGTCAACTTCGTCGTCGACGGTATGCGACAATTTCGCTTTTCCTGTTGATTCATTGTTAAATCGGAAGAGGAAGGTGGAATATTTCATTCAGCACTTTTTTTTCTCATATAATTCCCATAAATAGAAGGACAACAATAAAAAATAAAAATAAATATGAATAGGATTTCCTCGGGCATCCACCCATACTCGTACAACAAATGGAGAAGGGAAAACCCAAGACAAAGGGGAAAAAATAGTGTCCTGCTAGGACTTTTACGTTCTTTGAGGTTTTTCTTTTTATTCGCGGTTTTATTCAAATGTGAAAATAATTATGTAAGATGCATTGTGTTGGCGGGGGGTTTAAGGTTTGTATTGTTCGAACTGCAGCAGAGAAAATAATAAAAATTTCTTGCAACGAATTTAACGTCGTGAATCGGTGTGCTTGTTGTGTTTGTCATTTTGTTAAGTATTTAGTCTAACCATTTTTGGTTTTGTGGTTTATTACATCGTCATGCCATGCTGAAATAAGGACATGACTTGAAGGACCAAATAGGAAAATGCAAGTTGTATGGGTGAACGGTTTTCACATCTGAGTACCCTTTGGTCCAGTTTTCGACCTATTGGTAGTGGGTTCGTTCATGCTCGCAAAATGTTTAACACAAATTACAAGTCGTGGAGACAAGCGGTTTTCTCCTGTTCGAAAAAACTATTTATTACTTAGACAAATTAGAGGCAAGTAATTATTACGTAAATTCATATACATATGTAGAGCAAAATAAGGGCGTTGCATGAAAAATGTGAAACTATCAGCAGTTTAAGATGACGAATATAATACAAGTTGCTGGTACAAGTGGTTTAAACCAGACTTGTAAAGTATTTAAATAAAGTGAAATTACCTTGTACCTACGAGTAATTAAAAAAGATTTTAAGTCGCAGAAATAAGCAGTTTCCATCTCTTTATTGTACAGATAACGTTACAAGGGAAATCATAAACCTTTTTATTATTTGAAACAATATGTAGAAAATGCAATGAATTGTTTCATTACATTGCAATTAATTTAGAAAATTAACGAGGAATTTATTTCTATATGAACATTGTAATAAAAAATTTAATAATAAATACACAAAAATATTTCAAGCGAAAATTGTTTATCTATTGCTATCCCATTGGATTCCTTAGATACATATGCCTGGGAGCCAAGAGTTTGTACGATTAAGTCGGCGTGCTAACCTAACAGTGTTGAGCAGATTTAGAGAATCCTTGTTAACATGCTGCCTCAGCCTCCTATCGTGAAATTCAATACAATTCTGCAAATCATTGTATTCTCATGGTTACAGTAACTATCCTCAGATTGTGCTTTCACCAGTATTTGTTAAAACTTTATTCGGAAAACGTTGAATTACATTAATTGTATTCTATTTGGCACACCCCCAGAGCTGAATGCCATAAGTCCATGTCGATTTTATAATTTGATTGTAAAGTACTATGTGTAAGTACTGTGTAGAGGTGTTCAGGACGAACTTCTACCAATGAGCCAGTAGATCTGTCTATATTTTATTTCTAGTTATTTTCTTTATTCTTCATTTGTTTGCCCAATATACTATTTTATTAATTGCATCTTATCTTATATTGTAGATTGCTTAATGACTTCTACTGCTTCACCAATGGAAAGTATTGTACGAGTATGTCCACATCGTCTGCAAATGTAGCGGTTAAACTGTTTCGAGGAGTAGATAAATGGCTGATGTAAAGGGGATAGAATAGATAGGTCCAAGTATGCTGCCTTGAGGAACTCCAATTTTGATCACTTTTACCAAACTTTATTAAAAGCCTGCGAGACATCTAGGACATATGTTCTTTCAATAGTGTTCAATTTGTTTTCTTCAGTTATTATAATAACTATTCTTTCCAATAATTTAGACATCACAGGCAGCAGATATACATATCTGCCATATATGGTATGGGGTGTTTTGTCAGGTTTTAGTAGCATTAGCACTTCAGATACATTCCAATAACTTGGTACGTACTTTAGTCGAAGTACAGCATCTACTCATATTACGTAGCAGAGTTTTTTTTATTTTGTTTTTGTTTCGTAATTGATTTAACATAACAATTCAGTTGTAATTAAATCATATCCGGGGATTTTTTTCATTTTCAGGCTAGTTTGAGTTTCTTTATTAATTTCGTTAGGAGTAATTGAAGGAATATCTACATCCGTCCTGCTGAATGTTGTCCCAAGTCGGCAGATCCTGTTAAGTTTATGTTTGTTCAAAGGGGCCATTGTGTGTTGAGATTAGATTCATAATATCCGAGAGCTTTCCTTTTAAATCTTGAAGTACTACGCCATGCAACGTTATGGATTGCTTTAGTTAACTTTAGAACCTCATCCTCAAGTTCATATATATTTATTCTGCATCAATACATATTTTGAAATATTCCAGTCGGTAAATTTATTAGCCAGGGTAGGTTATTAGTCAGTATTTGGTTCTTAATGTAAGGTAGATAGGTGAATGGTCAGAGTTTAAATCGAATCCATTTTCAATACGTACAAATTTATCTGATATCTTTTTGGTAATGAAAAGGTCAATTAAATCAAGTATGTGTGGGTCGGTTGGCCAGTGTGTAGGTTTGCTTGTTGACAAAAATCACATCTTGTCTCCTGTGCAGTTTTAAATAGTTCACATTATTTCGTTGTTATTTAGCCTCGAGCCCCAATTAGTGTGCTTTGCATTAAAGTCAACCCCCATAATGAATTTAAACTTATGTTTTAGTATTAGTTTCTTGTATTGCACTGATGTTATTTTATATCTGTGTGGTCTATAAAAAGCTGTCAATGAAATTTGTTGTTGGCCAGTGTTGTTTCTTGTCTTCTTCATAGTGGGGTATATTCTTTTTAATGATTATAGCACTACCACCCTGTGCGTTGTTACTTGAACGGTTTGTGTGATACTCGTAAGTTGAGTAATTTTTAAAATTTATATGAGATTCCTGCGTAGAATGGATGAGATGAGATGAGATTCCTTCCGTGATTAAACATAAGTACATCGATTTGTCTTGTATCTAGGATTACTTGAAGTTAATTTGTATGGACTAATCACCCATCTGCATTTCATGGTATGGTTTTAATAGAACAAATCTAAACTAAAAATTAAAGATGACTGCCCAGCCCAAACTTTCGAGAAAGTTATGTGATATTTACTGAAATGTTTAGGACAGACTGCAAATCCCAGGGACAAGATATATTCAAATACGAGTACTTGTATAGCAGGTTGATTGAAATATAGGAAAAATCTAAAACCATGCAAAGTCAAGATGTCAGACGTGAACAAACATGTATAGGTAGATACTTTAGTTTTTATGCATTTTGGATAATTGGTTATATCTGACTCAGATGATTTTTTTGGCAGTCCAAGTGCATTAGATTTGCTTTATACTGACTTGGTGACCAAATTAAAAACTCCATTTTTTTCCATTGATCATTTTAATTGTCCTCCCCAACAAGAAAATAAAAGTCCTTTGCGTTCCGAATTGTGCAACATCCGCCATCTTGGAAAAATTGTGGATAAGGGAGTATTTACCTCTGGTTTTAGGCAATTAGCTCTAAAAGCCTTGATCTTACGTAAAAAATGATAAAGACCAAATAGAAAATAAATTTGCTACAAGATTGCCATTAGTTTTTCCTGGAATCTTTTCCTTGTCTAAGAAAAAAGGATAGTATTTTCACAAATAAAAAAAATGGGACGAATTAGCTAAGAATTACTTCTTTTTTTATTTATACTAACACTGAAATTGTGTTCCTTAAGAAATAGATAAATATTTTGACGCTAACAGCCCATACAAACCCAGGCCAAGCTTCTCGCTGCCATTCGTACTATGCAACACACGAATGAGAGCAATATGCAATTTCCGAAATCTTCTCGATTGAGAGAAGCTACTTATAACAATTTTACTCTCGGATGTTTGTCAGACATTCGCGAGAGATGGGACCGTGAAAAAACTGTTGGTATTATTTGGCACTTGAACCTTGAGCGTCCCGCTCAGTGATCGTGCACTTAACCACTGAGCCACGGCGACACATTACTTTACTTAGTATATGTACATTAAAAATCTTGAAAAAACAGCATATCTGACATTCTCGATTATATTATATAGTAATACCAAGATTGATCACAATCTTGAGATCACGGTACCAATACTTGTTCTTATAATTCCTCAATTTGTGTACCCATCCCATAGGGTATATTCATTTTGTTACATAGTTTGTAACACAGATAAATAATAACGGTAGTTCCCCAGAAGTTTATATACATGTGACCAGCATCAAAAGTTTCGTCGATCTAGCCATCCCCGTCCGTTCGTAATCACCACTTTTAGGGCGTTAAATTTTAAGCTAGGGAGACGAAATTTGGTATATAACCTTCTTACGACCCGAGTGGTGCTTAACGGTAGGACTAAATATAAACCTGACCAAGACCACAGTAGTACTTTTCACCAGGAAATGTCAGTTAAAAAACATGCAACCCATAATACTAAATGGCATCAGAGTAGATTCAGAATAACAGATCAAGTATATACTCGTAGGTTTAACGCTAGACAGTAAACTTCTCTGGAAGAAACATGAAGAAGCTGTGGTAGCCACAGCAATACAAGCACTTATGGTGTGCAGAAACATTTCAAGCAAAACCTGGGGATTCAATCCAGTCACACTGATATGGATGTACACCATGATTGGCAGGCACATTATAACGTACGGAGAAGTAGCTTGGGCCAGAAGAACCAAGCTGAGCACAAAAAGAATAACCCTTAGAAAAATACAAAGGTTAGCTTGCGTTTGTAGAACAGGGGCTATGAGAACCTGACCAACAACAGCACTGGAAATGACACTAAGAATAATCAAAGAGGTCGTCAGGAAAGGAAAATGCATTGAACACAGGGAGCGAGAAACACTTTCCAAATCAGCCCCGGTTTTGACTGGCCCAGGGATAATATGGTCAAAAGATACTGTTCCAAGAGAAATTCAGCTGGAAGCTGAGCAGCAAGATTGATTGTAGCCTTGAAGTGGTACACGGACGGATCCAAAACATCCACTTAAACTGGAGCAGGTGCATATGGGCCCAGAACCGAGTACTCGGAAGACATGGGAATTTACCTCCGTTTCTTCCAAGCAGAGGTCTACGCGATCGAAAGATGCGCCCAATTTAACCTTGATGCTGCCTGACAGCCAGGCCGCCATCAAGGCGTTAAACTCTCATGACATCAGGTTTAAACTGGTGTGGGAGTGTCTTGTCAAGATACACCAACTAAGTGAGAATAACAGAGTTACCCTCTACTGGATACCAGGCCAAGCAGGTGATGAATCAGCAAGAAAAGGTTCACAGACCGCTTTTTACCGGTCCGGAATAATTCTGCGAGCTGCGACCTCAAAGGATACGAATAGAGCTAAGAAAAGAGGAAGACTGTAAAAGAAACAAACATTGGGAAGAACTTCCTAATCTAAGACAGGCTAAAGAACTTCCAGGGAATTATAACCGGAAAAGAAGTAAGGTCTGTATAAAGATTAACAAAAACCGGCTGCGTATTTTTACAGGCTACCTGACAGGTCATTGTGGACTTAAGGAACACCTCAGGAAACTGGGTACGACGAGCTGCAGATTTTGCGAAGATATTGAGGAAACCCCAGAGCACCTTCTTAAGGAATGTGGAGCACTAATCCACAAAAGAAGGAAACTCGTGGATGCCTATCAACTACCAGAAGAAGGTCTACCATCGTTGGATCCACTCTAGATACTCCGGTTCACAAGGAAATTGGACTGGAGGAGATACTCTAAGTCGAGTAGTAGAGTACATTATCTACCGAAGCCCAACCGTTTCAAAAAATAATTGCGAAAAGCCGAAAATGAGACTCCTTGGTTCACCATTTTTCCAAGATGGCGGACGTTACACAAGTCGGATCGATGAGGACTGAGGAGAAAAGGCAAACACAATCGTACGAAATTTTTTTTTTTTATTTTTATCACCGATGGATGCTAATGAGGAATATCAAAGCCTAATCGTGTAAAGAGGCCTAAGTGACCTACAACTATCAAATAAGGGCACTCAATTGAAAAGGATTTGGTCTTGAAATGAAACGAAGGACATTTCAAAAATATTGTATTACGTGTGGGAAAAAAAAGTTAACGTATATAATTTACAACCAACATTTTTATTTTGTCTATGTTTAAATAATTTTTTTGACTCGGGCTGGGCCACTAATTACCCTCTAAGCAACACGGTCCACCACCAGCGAATACCTGTATGGTATTCTTTTGTTCGCCTTAGGTACATAGTCATAGATGCCTTATACATACTCGTACCAACATATTAGTTTCATCATCGTTAAAGATAAATATTTAATTTGACACTGAAGTGCTTTCTTTTTCTCTGAAGTATTTGACACATCTTCCAGTAACTAAAGTTAAAAGTTATCTCCTCAGACTGAAACAAGTCGAATAGACACATTATTAATTTGACACCCAACTAACTTTGTCAGTTATGAAGCAAACTTTTCTACATTCTTTCTATTATGTAGTCCCTTCTCCCGCTGTAGCAGATTAAAGACTTAAATTTAAGCTAAAACACGTTCACCAACTTGTTGCACATCGCCAGTCAACACTAAACTGCTAATACGTTGTCTTTGCCTTCCTTTGGCGACAGTTCATTGCTCAGCTCACCCTTGCGATGGCTTAAACTTTTGCATTTGGTATTTGTTTTCGTCCCCGGTGACATGTTTGCGCGGACAAGAAGAATGGGGAAGTGTCTTTAATCACCAGACGAAGTCGACGAAAAATAATACCAAAAGGAACAAACAAAGGAGCAAATGACAAAAACTTTTCCAAGACATCTCCATCAATGTGGTAAATTAAATTTCAATTTGGCTGAAAGTATTTCCAACGGGCGAGACTGCTGGGTGATATGAAAGCAACGTAACACATATAATCTAACTTTTCATGAGGGTACTTCAACATAACTTTCGAATTTCTCCCCCTTGGCCCCTAATGAAATTTCATTATTGATTTAGGACGCAAAACATGTTAACACATACGAGATGGAAGGAAGACATTGAGTATGTTCTTAAGAATGTGATATATGTGTGATTGTAAGGTTAGGACGTCGTCGTTGAAAGAGGAATAGGAATGGATATTGTGAAGGACACTTGACAAATTTTCGAAAATATGACAATAACATGAATTTTAGATGAGTTGATGACAGCATTTTTTGATACTTTTGTAAGGGGGTAAAAAGTCTACCAAAACTTAGATTCTGATAAACAAATAAATCCATTAAATATTGAGATGGCTTACCGTACTTAACAGAAGTTGTTGTAGAATTTCAATAACTTTAAAACACCGTGGGATTAAAAAGTTCATCAACGCTGTCGTCGCTATAGTCATAGATACTACTTTTCTGGAAAATCGGTAATTTACAATTAACAATTTTAAACTTCAACGAAGAGTTTATTGTGTAGATACATATGTACGAGTAGGTGGCACCGTCAATGCCTCCACGGCTAAACAACCAATTACTTCCTTTATCCTCCAGCGGTTGGTTATTAGGAGTCATGCTAGACCCAAAACTCAACTGGAAGTTAAACATTGAACAACGAGTGAAAAAGAATCCACATCTGTCTGCGCTTGTAGTAAAACCTTTGGCTTCATATGGGTCATCAAATTGGAGGCCTGCCCTGAGTAAAGACTACAATATTAAATTAATAAACATGTCCGACTGAATGTACTTCTGCATCTTCTATCACTTAAACTCCATAATAAATACATTTCAGAACGTAGCGCGGTCACACTCAGATTGTAGTGCTGGTCTTCTAGACCTTACGGACATAGTAAGATTCTAGATTCGTCACCAGGAGAACCGGGGACAACTCTGACCATCCACAATATACCCAAACTAAATTTCCAACACAACTTCAGAGTCGATTTTTCGTCCAGAGCAGACTGGGAAAGAGGTAAAGTGATAAAGAATATCAATTACTGGCCAGTAGGGATGCATGCGTCTAGGCTGGACATCGCTTTTACCACACACTGCCGCAGTTGTAGAAATGTAAATGGGAAGGAAACTCTTGCGCACTTCCTCTGCGGGTGTCCGGCTTTAAGCAGAATCCGACGTCGAACTCTATGCAAAACCCTTTTTCGACAATTAGAAATTCTCAGAGAAAAGTATCACAGAGTTGATCAGTTTCCTGAATGCCACAGGATGGATTTGAAATCGTTTCCTTTCAACAACCTGTTAACACCATTAAACGAACAAGATTGCGTGAGTTGCGGTACTCAAAATGGCGCTTAAATGTTAATTGGGCTGCAGGGCAGTACGCAGCAGCAATCACTCATACGTAGTATGAGAGAGTATGAATCCAGATTTGCGTTCCATACCTTTTCACAGCTCTGTATACTGCTTTAAATGACTGTTATTTCGATAGCAGGGAACAAGGAAGTTATTCAATGTATATGCCATATTTTTTACAGCATACTTTCTTTTCTCACTATGCATTGTGAAAGTAATTTTTGGGGTCAGTATCATCCCAAGGTAGCAATAATTTGCCAAAGTTTGTACCTCATAACCTTTCTTTGTTAGCTTTTCTGCCTCCATTGTGCAGATCATTTACTTTCAAATTACACATATTGCAGCATTCTTCTAATTAATTGACCATCCTTTGTAGAGCTTGTATATTGACGGCCATAATGACAATGTCATCTGCATAAAGAAGCCATCTTATATTTAGATTATCTATGTATACGCCGCCTCCCAAGCATTCGTGCAAATCACTTACTCGTATATATAAAACAAAAAGTATTGGTAATAAGGGATATCTTTGTTTAATGCCAGACATTGTATCGAAGTTGAAAAATCTTTAAATCATCTTTGTTAGAAATTTGGCATGTAAGCTTAAACTGATACGCTAGTAGTTCCACTTGAAATTGATCGAAATCGAATAGAGTTGGAGTAAGATATGAGGAGGGGTTTAAATTTTCGAATCATCTTTCTCATTTACCTAACTCAAGACCCACCCAATGGATTAGAAGGATATTTGTGTTTTGAGTTATGTCACATATCTATTTATCCCACCTATTCCAATATTTTTTAAGAACTATCTAAACATAACTATACGTCCATCTAAATGTACATATTCTCTATTTTTTTTCCCATTTTTCGCATTGACAGTTTCGGTGATAGAGGGCGGGGACATCATCTTCGCCATGGTTTTTATATTTTTTTTACATTTTTGGACTCCGTGAAAGGTAAGTTTTAACTTAATACGTAGCATGATGGTGTGTAAAACATTTTTAAACAAGAAAAATGTAAAAAGGTAAGGTATTTTCACGACTGCATTTTCAGAAATCTTCAGTAGGAGCTTTTTATGAATACCCAAATATTTATCCAATTAGGTTTGCAACATTCTAATCAGTATGTTTCAAAATGTTTAATTCAACAAATCAGTACACATAAAGGGTGGTTAAGTTTTAAGGGCCGATGTTGATTTTGAATAAAACACAAATTATTTAGGAAATTACTGTCATTTCTTTTTATTATGATAATATTGGTATGGTTCAATTATGTATGGAACAAAATATCGGCCAAATGGCCGCCGCGACCTCGGCGGCACACCTCCATCCGATGGTCCAAAATTTCGACGACGCTGAGGCATAATTGAAGTTCTATGCCGTTAATGTGCCGAATTATCTCATCCTTTAGCTCTTGAATTGTTGCTGGCTTATCGACGTACACCTTTTCTTTCAAATAACCCCAAAGAAAGAAGTCCAACGGTGTCAAATCACATGATCTTGGCGGCCAATTGACATCGCCACCACGTGAGATAACACGGCCATTGAATTTGTCGCGCAAAAGAGCCATTGTTTCGTTAGCTGTGTGGCAAGTGGCACCATCCTGTTGAAACCATATATCGTCCACATCCATATCTTCCAATTCGACGCTTGAAATGGTCAAGAGGCTTTAGTTCTTGAGTCATTTGCTCCTTGTAAGCGCGTAAATGCAAGTCTTTATGCATAATGTTCATCAACGACGAGCGTGAGAGGTGCAATTGTTGGGCACGACGACGAGTTGAGGTGGACGGCTCTTCAGCCACACTATCGCGAACAGCAGCAATATTTTCTGCAGTACGAGCTGTACGAGCATGCACTGGTGTTTTCACATCTCCTACAGACCCGGTTTGCACAAATTTTTGCACGATTTTTCCGATTGTACGCACATTTGGACGATTAAATTGACCGAAAGAATCACGAAATGCACGATATGCATTTTGATTTGAACGCCCATTTTCATAATAAGCCTGAATAACTTTAACGCGTTGCTCGATTGTGTATCTTTCCATGGTTCAAATTGAGTTAGTCTGAAATTGAGAAATATGAAATGAAATGCAGAAAAAAGCTTGACGTTTAGGTGTGGTTCACATTCAACATCGGCCCTTAAAATTTAACCACCCTTTATATTTACTTGCTTTTGTAAAGGGCATGCAAATTTACGATCTCGACATTTTTATTAACCTCTATAAATATTTCTATTTAGGGAAAGTAAAAACAAGCGGGTTCCCAGTTTTTTTCTATATGTAGAGGTATATACTAATGTACATACCCACATACCAGTCTGTGTCAGAATATGAGGCGAATTAAGAAGTTTCATTCTAACCTAAAAAATAATGGCACTTTACTACGAACGGGTTTTAAAAGATTAAATTTTCTGGAAAACTGCCACCACAATTTCGTTAGAAATTAAAATTTTGAATTTCGAACGCTGACATATGATACCAGATGGTGTACCAAGTTTTTGACAAATAAAAATGCGTGTAAAGATACTTCACTGATTTACTCGTATGCATGTATTTTTATTTTTATCGGTTTTAAAGCAGCATTTTTACATATGCAAAAATATGTCATACCAACTTTTATAAATTAAAAAAAAAGTGATCTTTATTTTAAAATTAGTTTCAACCCAGTCGAACACTACATTTCTGGTAGATATTTCGGCAACATTAATCTCCTTGTCATAGATCGCGGCATGCATACATCTAATTGGGTATCGACTGGTTGGCAGTAAAGTTCATATTGAATTTATTACATGACGATGAATGGTTTGCATATTATATGGATATCCTAGCAGGCGAGAGGCTGACTTCGATTAAGTTCAGCAGTATTGTGCAAGAATCACAGGCAAATAGCGTTACGATCCCGCGAAACATACAAGAACACTGGTGCGCAGTGAAGAATTTAGCTGTATTCGAAAGCTCGGGAAGTAGCGAACAGCCCCTTGTAACTCGTTGTATGCAAATACGAAGGCGTATCGATAAGCGTGAAAGGCGTGAAAGTCAAAGCAAGCCAAGAACAGTATGAGGTGAGAAGGCCATGACGAAACCAATTTCATTGTCGCCCTGGCTGGCAGTAATAATGAAGTGCGCCAAAGAGCAGAGAGATTCAGAATTCATTAACACAGATGGTGATCAGTTAAAAAGGTATATGTAGTTTGCAATTACTACTTTGGAACAAATCGTGGATGGAGGCATGCTCTAGAGCTAGAAAGTTGATACTTAAAATTTGAATTACTCGTACAATGTGTAATTCATCCTACTGTTATAATCGACACAGGCTGACGCTTTGAATGCCGCGTTTTGAATCCATTAATATTCCTTTAAAGTGATTGAGCAAAGGGTACCTATAGAGGAGAATTAATGAAACGCAGTACTAAGCTAGCTCCTTAGAAAGTGCTGCATGGACTATGCTAATGGAGTGTTTAAGAATTCACAACACAGGAAGCTTTCAAAATTCATAACACATTATGGTGTTGTTCTTCGGCATAAGTCAGTTCAGTTAGGGCTGGCGATTTGTTTCTCCCGCAATAGAGACTTTAGACTCCCTGTATTGTACTTTCGAGCATTCACTTCATTTTGGCTTTCGAATTTTTAGTGAAGGTGAAGTAGATTTTGTGCGGTGCGGTTATTTCCAGATCTCACTCTACATCTACGATTCATGAAAATAAAAAAAAGTTTCTGTTTTTTTTTTCTGTAAGAACACTGCCTATTCCCATTCGTATAAAACTCCTTACCCGTTTGAATTAGACGTATAGATCATTTAAGCACCTCCATTAACGACGAAAGCCTTTAAAGTCTCAAAGTACCTGTATTAATTTGGCAAACATCTCCAGGACTGTTTTCACCTTAAGGCGCTTTATCCCCACAGTTTCTACGCGTACACTCCCAACTTTAAATCGCTCCACTTAACTCAAGAAAACCCACTATCTTCCTAAACTTGTGCAATGCATAATTCAAGCCTGCAAGTTAAAAGTTATCCTGCAATGCTTATATTTCCTCTCCACTCTGTCTCTCCCCCTTCCATTGTAGTTTCTATTTTCCTATCCTCTTTCAAAACTCAGGCAGAAAAAAAGGAAGAAACAATAAAACTAATTTCACATTGATAAATGCGCTAAATTAACAAAATAGCTTAATGGCGCCAAAAATCCCCAATCCTTACAGTCCAAGCATGAGAGCAACAAGAACAGGGACGCCTTCGTTCCAAATTAGCACTCGAGCAACGGCCATTGAAAGAATGCACAAAAAAAAAATCCCAGCAAAAATGAGAGGAAAAAAAAAACACGTCCAAGGGAGATTCCATTTCTTCACTGACGTAGAAAAAGTTTTTCAAAGTTCCTCCCTATGTATAGGTATGTACATATATACATAGTGTGTGTTTCCCAGCTATACTCGCATCTCTATGGATTCATTCTCCTGCTAGCTGTTTTTGTCCCTGCCAAAGGCGCTTAGTTATGCTGATATTCTAATGCGCTTCACAAGTGTATATCTGATGCCTAGTGTAGCGTACGCCTCGAGGATTTTCTCAGCATAGTGTAGTGTATGCCTTTCTCTGCCACCCCACAGCTGACGGCACACATTTTCGAGGTTTCATCCTAAAATCCAGCATTGAAAATAAAAACGATTGCAAGGATAATGCAGATTACACAGACACATCTTAATTCAAGAATGCCGTGTGTTGCATGAGTAAACTGCTCTTGCATACACGAAATATCTTCCTGGCTGGAGTGTGCGGTGCATAGTTTCAGAACGATAAAGCAGACTTAAAAACAAGGAATAACTGTCGGATCTACAATGCAATAAATGACGCCACTATGATGATCCATATATGTTCGTATGTGTATGTGTGAGATACACAAAGGACGAACATTCGGTCGTAGATAAAGTCGCAGGATAAGAAATTTCCATTTCCATTTCCAGTCCCCTGTTAGGAGCAAGTCGACCACCAAAAAGCGAAACAAATGCAAAATGAAAAACCAAAAAAATAAGAAAAACAGTAGAAAAACCATTTCGAAAGGGCATTTTAGACAAAAATTCAGAGCGTTCATCCTCTGCACAACACACCTACTACCAGCCGCCATCACCCATCGCCACGGGGTGAGAAATGACCCTAAAGTGGTTTGTTGAACACGTGCCAAAAATTATTCCATCAGTGTTCGAGAGACTGCCTGGCAGCAGCAACAGCAAAACATCCCCACCGTTTTGGGCTAAATTGTACTTTTGCCCATTGCCGGTTGGCAGTTAACTTTTCTGCCGCTAAGAAGTGTCCTTCGAATCGTTATTGTGTTCATTCCCTCACTGTCGTCATCGTAGTCAGGCGCAATTACCGTAATGAGAGTGCCCAAAATAGTGTTAATTACATTAAAACATAAAATTTATGGCTTTCGAATATCCCATAAAATAACCTTCCTGTTGGCAACGTCCAAATTTTATCCCTGCTATTGTCCTTCCCGTCGTTGGTGTTGGGAAAAGACTGTGTGATAGAGTCGCATACAGAAAATAAAAAGAATCAAACAGAATGGAAAGGATAATAACTGAACAAATATGTATACACACCCTGTATGTATGCATGCATGTATAATACAGAAAATAAAAATAAAAACGGGCTTCACATCACGCCAGGAGCAGATTGACTGAATAGTGAAGGCAGCATCAGACCCGTTTATCCTGCGTAGAGTGGACGGTTGCTTTCATTCCCATAATGTGGCATCATACGCGCTTAATTAAAAGCGAAGTGTCCGCACTCTGCATACCTAATTTGATTTGTTTTAACGCTTGAGATGGTTCGAACTTTTGCCATTGCTCCCTCCTGACACGTCCTTGTTCCTCGAAAATCGTTTTCATATTATGGATGTTGTATTGCCCCTTTAACTGCTATTGAAGTATGTACACACATACATACATATTACGTACGTAACGTATGCATGGAAGCCTGTTTGTATGCGAAATCTCTATTTGGTTATTTTTCAAAATGGATTTAAAGGGGAATTTTCCTAATTAACATTTCCATTAAAAGATAATTTATTCCTTTTTTTTGTGAGAGGAAATTCTAACTTTATATGAGGGCAGATTTTTAAATTGTTTTCATTATAATTTAAAGAGAGGGCGTTGATAGGGGTGCCGTAAAAATGTCTGAATAATTAATTTCAGAGTCCTTGACCTTGCTTAAGGTAGGTACATATGTCTCTAAATGTATCAGTGTTCCCACTCACGAAAAAGTTTATCAATTTCGATGTTGTAAACATGTTTACTTTAGGAATCTAAACTGCTGATAGTAAGAAGGGGTTGTTAGGTTAGGTTAGGTTCGAGTGGCAGCCGGCGACTTAAGCACAGATACACTTAGACCAAAGTAGGTCCATTGTGATGTGAAGAGATTTCTTCTGTCCTACCTTAGCGTGGAGTTTCAAATGAAACAATGGAGGTTCCTTACTTTCGAGTTAGCCAGCTTACCGAGATTGCCGCAGAGGTAGGCTCCTAAGTAAAGCCTTCTCTCGTCTCTTCTTCCTCCTCATCCCTACAGCTTCTACAGAAGTTGTTCGAGAAGAGGTCAGGACTTTTGGCATAAGACAGTATTCCGTAATGACACCAACTGTTGCGCTGATATGCTTCCTACTTAGGGAGACCAAACTATTCGAGTACTTTTGATACAGCTTAGGAAAAATCTGTCTAGTGACGTGATTCTTAATACCACTCTCCCACCTGAAGTTGGTCTCCTTGAAAGCCTGAGCAATTGCTTGCATGTAGCGAGAGCATGCGAGCATGAGAGCATTCCCCTTTTCCGGTAGAATATGAAAAGTTGTACCATGTCTGGCAATATCATCAGTCCTAAAGTTCCCTGGAATATCCCTATGCCCCGGCAAACAGCATAGGTGAAACTTGAATTGTTCAGCCATTTTGTTAAGAGACGATCGAAAATCTAGAGCCACCTTTGACGTAGAAGAAATAGATTCCAGAGATTTTATAGAAGCTTAGTTGTCAGTGAAGATGCCAATATCCTTGCATCATAAATATGGTGTACACCTCTATCATGATAAACAAGAACTTTGTTGATTGAAATAAGAAAAAAACTATCGAGTTCTAGACTGACATCAACGCTAGATAGATAGGTAGCAACGAAGTGTAGAGCATTATACTCGTACAATGCGGGAATGGAATACAACTCCGGCTTCATTAAACCGGTAATCCAACCTATTGGTCGTCAGATCCAAATGAAATATCCGATCCCATAGATTTCTTTGCTGTTAAAGGGGTCGAAGAAAGTTTAGTTACGTCCTCAGAACATTCCTCGGCTATACTGACTATATGAGTGAAACATTATTAAAAAAAAAAAGTACCTCGTAGACGATTGAACTAATTGGCAGAACTTCATAAACGAAACCGTTCTCTGCAGCTCAAGGCATACTTAAAGCGTCAAAGAAACGATAAGAGATTTAAAAAGATACAAATTATTCGCTTTGGAAAGCCATGAAGGGCGTTAAAAAAACCCCAAAAGCAAGCACCGCCAATAAACAAAGCCATCGGGGAATGAGCTACATGTGATAGAGAAAATGCGGCGCATTAAGAAGAAACTTTCAAACCATTTGACGGTCAAATACAACGCAACCAGCTAGTAAAGATGTCCCTGGCACAAAGGATTGGAACTCAAGATACGGCAGGTCTTTCCCGGCCCACTAAATATTATTCTAAAATCTTACCTTGAAGATAGACCCTTTCGTGTTAACCACGTTAACGAATATTCCGACATTAAAGAGATCTCGGCTGGGATAGCACTTGGTCCGATTTTATACTTCTTATACATGCAAGACATACCGCAATTAGAGAACAGTGTTATAGTCACATTTGCGAACGCACAGTCATATTGGCAACGGGCAACACGGTAGTGTAAGCTACCGGAAAGTTGCAAAAGCTGTAGATAAACTGCATGATTGGACACAAATTTGGCGCAGCGTACACGATGAGGCCAAATTTACTCATGTAAATATTACATACAAAAAAGGAAACGAGGTACCCATCTTAATTAACTCGATGCAAATTTCGTACGCAAACGAAGCTAAATATCTGGGAATGAAACTCGATGTGAAATTAAAATTGAAAGCACACGCAAAAAATAAAAAAATTGAGCTAGAGAACAAGACCAGATAAATATTTCGGTTGCTTGGGTGATATTCCAAGCTCGATATTCAGAACAAACTGCTCCTACACAAGCAGTGATAAAACGTGGACATATGGCATACAACTATGCGGTTGTACTAAGAAAAGTACTAGAAAGAGAAACCTCAAACAAACTTTTGAAAATAAAGTACTAGGGGGAATGTGAACACACCGTAGTATCTTCTGAGTGACGATATCCACAGAGATTTAAGAATAGCCTCCGTTGAAGACGAAATTAAAAATTTCGCACAAAAACACCAATATAGATTCTACTGTTAGTGTAAGAAGCAATGTCCATCA